>CP092879.1:1071557-2352109 GCA_030710605.1 Cordylochernes scorpioides
TGATCAAATTTTTGGTCAATGAGGTACTGCTTGCACCAACTTGACAAGGGCTAACAAGCCAAAATGTGTATATGGTTGGCTTCATCAAGAAAATGGGTTAGCCAAATATTATGGAACAAACCTAAAACAACATTCGACCATCTAAATTGTTCATGTTCAGGATATAGCTTGTTTTATTCTTAATATATATATTATGACTGGGGGGTCGGTGGAAGGCTGGTTAAACCGTTTGGTTTACGACCACTACGACCCGGGTTCGATCCCCGCATTGGACACTTTTTTCTGTTTAAAAAAAAAATGCTCCAATGGCCCCCCGATTCTTGCAAAAGTCCAACCCCACCAGCGAGTGCAAGTAACCAAACGGGGCTCTGGCACATTTGTAAGTGCAAAGTCGAACTGCTTTCACATGTGTAGACATGTGGTGCGCTTACAGTAAAAAGCAGTTGCTAACTACCCACCATGATTATCATGGCCTGTACCACGTGTACTAGGGATAAGCAAAAATATATATATATTATGACTAGGGTATATCTCTCTGAATTAGATTTGGAAGAAGGAATTGAGGACTTTTATGAAGTACAGTAGAACCATTGGCGAAACCACTGTGAAGGTTCTCCACTGAAGAGCCAAGCCCTCTCATTCAATAACTTTTATCATTGTAATGATAAGGCACAATTTGGATTATAGATTATAAACACAAGGTAATAAGACCAAATATATGAATAGTGTGTGCAAACACACTATATATTTATTTGGTCTTATCACCTTTTATCATTGTAGTAAGGTCTGTGGAGAAAATATGTTATGATTTATGTTAAAAGAAACACATCGTCAAAAATAATTGTTACAAATTTTATCAATAAATGGTAACATATTTATTAATGAAATTTATTTTCAATATTTAATGGTATATAATTAGTTTACTAACTGTTAAACAAGGATATAATATATCAATAAATAAATAAAAAAAATGCTCTTCGAGATTTTTTTTCGTAGTTTTAGCATCTAAAAAATAGAAACTCTTCAGTAAGAGGACACCTCTCTATAAAGGACACTTTGGCTCTGCAACTAAGTGTTATCCTTTACAGGGAGGTTCTACTGTATTTGGCAAAAAATTGTTCAGGGCAAAGTTTCTTTAAATACAATAATTTAAAGGAGCTTTTTAATCCCCGAAAGATTTTTTCTCTAATATTAAAGAGCAAGGGATTCCTTCTTCTCTTCTTCCTTCTTATCTCCACTCAATCATATCTGGGTGAAGTAGAATGCATCTGCCTTTGTCATTAAGACTGGGAGCACTACTCAGTGGCAGGCCGACTTAGCTCCAAAAGAAATGGCCGCCTCTGACATGAGGAACAGACACCATGTGCAGCTGCTCCTAACATGGAGTACAAACGCTGCTCATCCTGTATCCCTGGATTAGGAGCCCTTACAAGGTATTATCAGCTGGGCCAGCTGAGCCCAGGTTTTTTAGCGAGCTTGTTACTGCTCCCCCTCCTTTTTCATCCAGGCTTGGGACCGGCAAAGGCGGAGTTAGGGATTCCTAAATTTTATGAAGTATTATTAGTTTTTAAAGAAAGAGTGAGGAAATAGATCCAACAACACCCACCTCATCCTCAATTGGGGTCTCTTGTGGAATCCTGCTACAGGCATCGTCCAGACATTCTTTGAATTTGGTCAGGAGTTTCTTGTAGCTGGGGCAGGCCTGGACAACCAACACAGTGTGACTTTACATATACCCTGTTTTTTTATAACAGCAACTTGGTTAGGACATCATAATTCTAAAGTCAAAAGTACCGATTGTTTCAACCATGGTTGTAAGATGATTGACTCTAAGTGATGGTGTTATAGTGAGATTAGAATGTATGTTTATAGTTTTACTTTAAAAAAAATTTGGTCATTCAGGAATTCTGAAAATCATGAAACGGGTAGTTAAAGCTAGAATTGCATTAGAATGCCAAACAATCTGAAAAAAATAGTACAAAATTGAAATTGTACTGGGATCAGGTGTATAAATAAATAATCTCCTATTGTAAAGGTTAACTACCCGTTTCATTATTTTCAGCATGCATGAATAACCATGGTTGTTTAAGTACAGCTTGTACCATGCTGACGAGGGCCAACAGCCGTGGGTTAGCTTTTCTTGATTGATTAAGAATTGGTATTTGGCCAATTGTGGAATAATTAAAAATCAACGAAGAGTTGAGTTTGACAGATGGCACAAGCCAACTTTCAGTTTCAAGATCAGGAAAAGCCTTAATTTATCCACCTGATTCCAGTACACTTGCATTAGATGTGGCACTAAACAGGACCTTTGGCCGTTGCTCATCATAAAACAGCTCAAGGAGCATGTACTCATGGAATTCGTGTAACCTTTACACAAGGGGATAAGAAACAACAACAATTTCACTTTTGTACTATTTTTTCAATTAATTATGTTTGGACAGAACCTTTGGTGCCTATAGCAGAATACTTATGATTACCATTGGTCACATTAGTTTGGTCTTTCTACCCACAAACTTTACTAATTAAAAAAATAATTTAAAATTTTCATCTTTATCTCAAACGACACCTTTTTAAGAGCCCATCAAACCATATTAGCCTTAATTTCAAGCTAGCTGTTATCAGAGAGCCTTGTATTTATCCTAGTTATCTTTGTTCAAAGTTTTACTGACTGAGCATCTCTAGGGTGAAAGCAAAACAAATGTTATATGTCAACAAAAGGAGAAGCATTATAATACTAAAGGATCCTAGAGAAGACCTTTATAATACTAAAGGATCCTAGAGGAGACCTTTTTTTTTTGTATGTTGTGCATTTGCATATTCGATTTTGTTATGGCACTATTTTGCATATTTGTTGATTATACTCTTTAGAGTGCTATAAATATGACTTGTGAAATAGAGGCTCTTGTATTTGTGCCTGTCTTTGCTGGAAAAGAAAGGTTTATTTCTGGCTCGTGTACACAATATTTGGGAGCCAATAGCAGTACCTTAATAAGTTTGTTGGTGTGGGGCTGGAGTTGAAGCAGGCAGGAATGGGGGGTGAGGCTGACTACACTGAGGGCACGGGCCAGGATGCGGACATGGGCAGCCTTTGGATTGCGAAGGGCTTCACAGATCATGAAGCCAGCCAGGCGGTTATGGTTGGCCAAAGTAGTGATCTTCTCCCCTTCAGCGTTGACCTGCTGGAGAGTGCCCAGGGCCAAGTAGAACTGGATCACCTTGTAGACATCCACCTTGGCCAGGGAGCTGGAGGGCAAGCAGGTGAACAGTTCCCGCAGAGTGGGCACAAAGGACTGCTCCATGTACTGAAGGTTCTCCCTGGAAACAACCATCTCCTTTAGCTGTCTGCATACACATTTTTAACAACCAACACCAAAACTGAATCTTACATTGAGCACAATTTTAAAAATATATATATTATACAGTATAACCTTCCTGTAAAGGACATTTAATTGCATGGCCAAAGTGTCCATTAGAGAGAGGTGTCCTCTTACTATAGAGTTGCTAAATAACAAAAATAATAATATTGCAAATGAAAACTGTCCTTTGTAGAGAAGTGTCCTCTCATGGAGGTTCTACTGTATATATACACATAGGTTCAATAGCTCTAACTAGCACAAGAAACTAAATAAGTCACATGTTAGGTTTTATAACAACAAATGTCTGTCTTACAAGTGAGTGAACTGGATAATGTTGAAAACTTCCTTCTAAATATTACTTTGTGTTTACACAACTGTGTCACTACATGTTTTTGACATCCTCATACCAAATGTCTATCGTTGTTCAATGTTACATGATTTCACATTAAGTAATGAGTAAGGATAAGATTTTCAGATTTCTAATAGGTGCTACTGATTTTGAAATTTTTACCTGCACAATATATATCATATATATATATATATACTAGACGAATGGCCCGGGCAACGCCCCGGTTTTACCCGAGTGCGTATATATTATTAAAATGTTTTAATTAAAATACTATTTGTTACAATTATAAATTGGCGCCGTGGATGTCTCTCTTGTGAAACGTCCCGCCCCAAACTGTGTGTGTCTTGAAAATATAAAAATAAAAATGTGAACGGAAAAATATGTCCAGGGTAGCCTAGTGGTCATGGCATCTGCCCGGTAAGCGGAAGGTCGTGGGTTCGATTCCCATCCCTTGACACTTTTTTAATTTTATCCATTCTGACCAAAATCTATCCGTGAACTTCACACAGTGAACTTCACACAGAGAGAATAAGGCAATTATATAAGTAGATAATCCAAATTGTGCCTTATCACACACTATTTTTTTATTTGGCCTTATTACCTTGTGTTTATAATCTATGACGTAATGCCGGTGGCGCGCGCCCGTTGGCTGCCGGCGAGCACGTGACCTCCCTGTGCGCGCGCATCCGTGACAGAACCGGCCGGCCCATGACGGTCGTGACTATATATGTTGATAATGGATGATAATAATAATAATAATTATTATTATTATCATTAGATAATGATCATAATGATGATGCGCGCGCATCCGTGACAGAACCCATGACGGTCGTGACTATATATGTTGATATATCCAGAATCTTTAGGTAAAAAAAAATAAAGTTTTTATAACAGAAAGTGAATCTTACAGCCAATTTCATGGCTTTTATTAACAGTGTTTGACCTATTGATTCACACAGAAAACCTTGTTCTTAGTAATGAGAAAGGGGAATCTAACACTGCATATGACTGGTACAGAGCAGGAGGGACAAGCAGTTCTGTCCTCCGAAGAGAACAGCAGTCTTTGATTTCCAGACTTAAGTCTGGTCATCTACGGACAATGACTTTCCAGAATGGTTGCATGGTTTTCCCACTATGTACTAAGTGCAATTCTCAACCTGCAACCCCAAAACACATTATTGACTGTATTGACTCATCCATTGATGAGCTCTACTGATCCCCAGCAGACACCATCAAAAGTCTCAAGCTTTACAAGCTTGATACCCTAATATGATTGAGTGGAGATAAGAAAGAAGAAGAAGAGAAAGAGGGAAACTTACAAAGTCTTAGAGTAGGCGTAGAAGAACTTGAAAAGAATCTGTTTGAAGTTGGCCTTGTCGTCGATGTCTGGGTTGAACCAGAGCAGCACCAGCTGGGTGAGCAGAAGGGGGGAGAAGAGACGTCGGTTGATCAGCAGCTTGCAGAAACCCTCCACCAAAACTTTCTGGAGTTCTGCCACCTGCACACATACTTGCCAGGTACTATTTATATACAGATGGTGGAAGGGTGGTTTAAACTGCTCTACCACCCGGGATTGAATCCTGCATTGGGCATTTTTTTCTAATAAAAAGAAAAAATGCTTCAAAGGCCACCTAATCAAATGGGGCTCTGACACATTTGTAAGTGCAAAAGTCGAACTGTTTTTCACATGTGTAAAAGCAGTCCCCAACTTCTACCAACCATGAATATCATGGCCCACATGTATAAGGGATAATAAAAAAAGCATGTTGCTATTAAAGGTTTTAGTGTTTTTGTATTATAGGGATCCGAGGCCTACCTTATAATTCCTGAGAAGGTCTGAGAAGGCAATGAAGATGGTGTGGATGTTCTTATGGTCTGGCAGGGTGCAGGACTTGAGCAGGTCATCGTGGTGCAGCTGGAAGGGGTCGTAGCAGTGCTCTGCTGGGAGCAGGTTGCCCCGTCCGTACAGCAGGAAGATGTCAAAGAAAGCCAGGACTGCTCTCTCCCGGATCCAGGCGTGGTCAAACTGGGAGATCTGCCACACAAGTAATCCAATTTACACACTGGATCCTTGAGTTACTACATCTGCTCTGGGCTATGTCTTGTAATACTCTGTGATGGTCTACTCTGTGAATTAGTCATTTGACATCATCTCTTTATTTATAAATACAGTAGAAACTCCATGAGAGGACACTCCCACTAGAGGACACCTCTCTATAAAGGACAGTTTTCATTTACAAAATTGCCATTTTTTACTATTTTGATACTCTCCGGTAAGAGGACACCTCTCCCTACTAATGAACAGTTTGGCTCTGCAATAGGTGTCCTTTATAGGGATGCTCTACTGTTCTTTGTTTCAATAAATCTATTTTATTCAATAAATACTCTTTCATGTCTTACTCATACAATAGAATGGACTGCTTATCATCAAACAGCTCGAGGAGCATGGATTCATGGAATTTGTGCAATCTTTGCACAAGGGGATAAGAAATGAGAGGACACTCTACTAAGGACGGTTTTCATTTAAAAATTGCCCCATTTTTACTAATTAGTAAATCTCTGGTAAAGAGGACACTTCTCTCCAAAGGACACTTTTGCTCTGCAACCAGGTGTCCTTTACAGAGAGGTATTACTGTATTCTCGATAGGGACCAATCAGATGTTGACATAAAGCCAACCTCCATGATGGTACAACAATATAGACATGATCAAACCACTTTAATTCAACACCCCAAGGATTGTAGTTAGTCAAAAATTCATTTGGTTTGATAAAATTAAATTAGGAGAAATGTGCCATATCCTGATCGTGAACTAAGTTACTGAAGGCCATCAATAACTTTTAGAACCATCAGCAACTTTCAGTTCCACAATCAGAAGATGACATTTAATAAATGTATTAACCTGATACCAGTACAATTTCACTTTTTTTATGTTGAATTCTAATTAGTAAAGCCATGTGTCAGGTAGGGTGGAGAGGCTGTCAATTTACACAATACTTCTGACCTATTCCTGGATGCTTAATCACAAAGGACTTTCATGTTGACCACTTTTTGAATATGCCTTTCAGGATGTGCCTTTTTAAATTTTTAATATATAAAGCAATAACGCATATATAGCAAATGAACAAATTAAGATGTGAATGGTTCCTTCACACATTAATCAAACCATCTTTACTGCAATGTAATATATTGGGAGGGCTTGAGTGGTGGAAGGACAGTAGACATTTATGTGTGAAAGAAACATTCACGCCTTAATGTTTTCATTTAACTCCACCTTTGCCCGTCCCAAGCCCGGATGAAAAAGGAGGAGGGGGAGCAGTAACAAGCTCACTAAAAAACCTGGGCTCAGCTGGCCCGGCTGATAGTACCCTGTAAGGGCTCCTAATCCAGGGATACAGGATGAGCAGCGTTTGTACTTCATGTTAGGAGCGGCTGCACATGGCGTCTGTTCCTCATGTCAGAGGCAGCCATTTCTTTTGGAGCTAAGTCGGCCTGCCACTGAGTAGTGCTCCCAGTCTTAATGACAAAGGCAGATGCATTCTACTTCACCCAGTCATGATGGTTGTCAAACAGACACCATCAAGGGTCACAACTTGATTCTCTAATATGATTGAGTGAAGATAAGAAAGGAGAAGAAGAAGATGTTTTCATTTGCTATATATAGATGGCAGGTTATTGCTTTATATTATTTATGCCTGCCTTGTCCTTATTTTTTGCACAAGAGCATTGCTCGATGCAAATATTATATGTAACTAGCGAACCCGGCCACGCGTTGCTGTGGCTAAATTGTAATATGTTAAATTAACATTATACTAAACTATTCAGTACAGTAAAGTTAATATTCACTAATAAAGATAAAAATGTTTTAGCCGATCTAAAGCCCAACGGGATTGAGAATGGAACGTTACGTTAAAATTTGAAAGTGATTTTTATATATATAGACAATATAGCCCTTCATTGTAAGCATTGATTATAATCACTGCATTAATAAATGTCAGTCTTCCCAGTATTCTTTTACCTATGTATGGAAATTTTGGTTTGAATTAGTAAACTACTGCGAATTTGTAGACGAATGACCCGGGCAACGCCCGGGTTTACACGATTAAATGTATATTACATATGGAAGATGGACGTAGTTCCCGGAGGGCACCCGCGAGGTCACTCTGCCCCCGCGCAACTGTCCAACCGGGAGCGCCCCGCGGCGTCAAAATCGTCACGCGTTCTAGAGGGCGCTGCTCGGCCGTCAGCCGGGAGATCTCATTTATTCGGCGGGGGGGGGGCAGGGAAGTCACGTGCTGCGCCGGCAGCCAATCGTCGCGCGCCGCCATCGCCCGTCTGCCGCGAGTGATTGCTATGATTGTGAGTGAATTTACGTTTTATTGTAAATAAAAATGCAACGAAAGGTTATTTCTAAAGAGTAATTAGCCAGAAACCATCCCTGTAGTATACTAAACATCTTCCCAAAGTTTCATCACGATTGGTTGAGCGATGTAGAAGATTATCACTCACGGACGGACCAACGGACCAACCAACAAACATCCATTTTTATATATATAGATTCTACTGTCCTAAAAGCTTATGTCTATAGTTTGCTTAAATACCATTTCTGAGATTCCATCTTTCAGTGTAGCATATAAAAGCAGACTGATCCAATACAGTATTAGAGCTCTATAGAAGCGGTATATTAAATTGGCGAAACCGCTGGGAGGGTTCACCACTGATGAGCTAAGCCCTCCCAATATTTTTTCATCGAGGTAAGGACAGTAGAAGTTTGATCTATGTGTGAAAGAAATATTTGCGTCTTGTTTTCATTTGCTGTGTATAGATTTACGGAATGATTTTACAACTGCAAAATCTTTGGACATTCTAGCTGCTATTATGGAGGCTGTTGATACAAGGAGGTTCCACAGTATAACCAATACTTGATAAACAGTCTCCACCTCGGCTACAGAGTGATATGTTGCTCAACCAGCTCACTTACACCAAAGAAGATGGTGAGGTGGTCAGCAGCCAGTTTACGCCGGAGGAGACAGCATAGTCCTAAGGCTCTCACAGATTGGTCACGGATGGAGGGCTCCTCATGCTTCACTCCTGGGACTATCTGAACACCAAATCCCATTACTTCTCTGATAACAACATAATCAATAACCCCCCCCTTGGATTACTTATTATAAACCTTGGTCAAAAATAATTATTGACAAAGATTCTATATAAATCAAACAATAGTTGAGCTGAATTGGTGCTATTTCCTTTTGTTGTTACTATTGCCAAAGCCAAAATGTGTTCTGGAGGTGCCAAGCTACATTTTAGGCAAGTGGGGTAGATTTTGTTATTTTCAATGGCTTGAGATGGCGTGTTCTAAATCTTGTTAGTGTTGTTTGATGCATTATCTTTTTATATTGTTCTTCAGATGGTTCACTCTTGAGATGTTTTATTGTATTTTAATTTGTCATGTTCCCCCCATCAATCTACTCAGCACATACACAAGTAGAGTTTGCTTGCTACCAACTCACCAGGTTTTCAATGAGGTACTTGTGGGTGGGAGTAATGCGTCTGAAGTCCAGTTTCTCCATCAGCTCTGCTACAATGGTCAGACACTTCACTATGATGTGGGTGTCTACTTTCTGCACATACCCACCACTTATAACACATAGTACATTCCTAACTTGGTGGGGGAAAAACATTTTTACCTTCTCCCTGAAAATGATTTTTAAAAAATATATCTTGTAGTGTAAAATATACCCTTGATGGTTGGACGGGTATACCCTTGATGGTTGGACGGGTCATTATGGTTTAAGTTCTGACATTGTCCTACACACAATGCTGGTTGATTTGGGTTTGTCTATATCCAAATATACTGAAAAGTTAGCTAATTTACTAATCTTTGTTCTTTTTGCTCTGTGTTGTCACATAGCCCCTGATCACACCTGCCTGCACTTGGAACAATTAATAGTATTAAAAAAAAATGCCCGAAACGCGTATGTGTTAATTTTTCTTGATTAATTAAGAATGGGTAATTGGTCAATTCTGGAATAATTAGAAATCAATGAGAATAGTTGATATTTATTCCGATAGATGGCGCAAGCCATCAGCAATTTTCAGTTGCACGATAAGGAGATGCCATTTTCATAATTAATAATATGTTTCTCATTGCCACTACATATACACAACAAGGGTGAAACTCAGCCAAGAGAGAATTGTTGGAATGTTGTTAAAGAAATTTAGGCTGCCGTGTGTGTGAGGAAAAGGGCAAACTAAACTAAAATGTATGTTTCAATGGAACAGAGGTTTGGGTTATGCCCCTTAAATGTATAAAAGAAACATTTGTGCTTTTAAATCCTTTCATTTTATATGTATAGATGGCGCGTTATTGCTTTGTGTTAATCTAGTGAGGTATCATCAAGGAGATGGTAGCAAGCACACATTTCATCATTTTCCAGAAGCTGGGATAGATAGCCCCCAAAATTGTGTTCATCCAACAAACTTCAGTTTCAGCCAGATAACGAATCAATAAAATGAAGAGGTAGGGAAAAATAAGCTTATTTAGTATAACCAGTGAAGCCTACCACAGGTGACCCATCTGATAAGTGAAGACCACCTTAAAAAAAATGACAACCTGAGATAACCTTGCAAACACCACCAAGAGAGAGAGATTCATGCTACCACATTACAAGAATATCCTAATGACTGGTGTTACTCCTATATACCAATATATGCTTCAAAAGTCATTACAGTAGAACCTCCATCAGAGAACACTCACGCTAGAAGACCCCCCGGTACAAAGGACAGTTGTCATCACCAAAATGACCATTTTTACTATTTAGAAACTCTCTAGAAAGAAAACACCTCTCTTTAAAAGACAACTGGCTCTGCAATGAGGTGTGCATCACAGAGAGGTGTTCAACTGTATTGCATTGAGTAAAAGAAGCTGAAGATCAATAGCTTTATTAATAGCTGAGAGAAATAAATAGGAAGGTTTGGATATAGTCAGTAGTATTAAATTTTGCCAAACTTTTTTTTTGTTAGGTTTAAAGAAGAAAAAAGTTTTCTAAAGCCCAAGAGCAGTTTTTCAGGCAAGGGTGAGAAGCGGAGAACAAATGCCAATCAGATATGAGGGAGAGAAAATGAGCAGAGGACAAAAAGCAACAAAGAAACCCTCTTACCCCATTCTGTGGGTGGTGAAGAGATCTATCTAAGAGACTATCCTCCCCCCAACTTGAAATCTTGGATACTGGCCAACTCGGTCACATCCTGGCTGTCTAAGTGTTGCGAGAGGCAGAATGGACTGGCAGGGGAGGGTCGTCTCACCCTGGGGGACAACACCCCAACCTGGGCAGACCTGTATCTATCTCTAGGTTACAAGGAGGGATAATTCCATCAACTCTCTATGGCCCCTTCAACCATTCCTATGGGGGGATGCTAACTGGCTCTCTTTCCTTTGAAACAGCCATTCAATGGACTTATAGAAATTATTTTTTAAGTTCAAAGGTGCTTTGAAATGGTGCTTGCAAAAAGTTTTTTAGTAAGTAAAAATTAAGGGTGTAGGCTTGAATGGTCAGTAAAGAATCCATCAATTATTGCTGATGGCAAACATATATTAAAAGTATGATTTGGGAACAAGGAATGCCAAGAGTAGAATAAAGGGATGTTTTTGGAGATATACCCCCCTCTCTCTACTTCAGTCCAATCTGATCCAAACTTTTGTGAAAAGAGAAAACAATTAAGAAAGTGAGGTGAGACGATACAATTCCGAGTAAGAAGTGGAAGCTGCAGAACGAACAAGAGAAGCAATTTCCAAAAATTCCTGCATGCCTCCTTTGACCCAGAAGAGAGGAAGAGTTTGGCATGAGAGAACTAGGGGTGGAGAGTGCATGATGCATATTCTATTTAAATTCTATCCTGTAGAGCCTTTGAGAGAGCAAAGGTTTCAAGGAAGGTTTAACTCTAAATCTGTTTAACTAAATATTGAAAGTTCAAGTTAATGCTTGCCTGAAAAATGTTTTCAACCTTCAACTGGGATTGTTGAACCTGCCACAAAGATCTGTTTATCTATAAAAATAAAGGTCAAATCTCTAGTCATAAACTAGAGGCCATCTATTTACTGTTGCCACAAACTAGCAGCCTTAGGTCAGTGACAAAGCCACAACACCAGCTGTGTCTACCTGGAGACCATGGTTTGAGGCTAATGGCCAGCCCTCCTCAGACTCCACAAGGGATCCAATGGAATCTTCACAATCTGCCAAAGAGGTGTTTAGCTGGCTAAGTGGATAGGCCAAATCTATGGCCAAAATATAGATGGAAATTTTGCCGGGAGAATATTGAACTATAAAAATATGGTCACAACTCCTGTCAAACTAGACATCATATCTGAGATCCCTGGTGGATCTCATGGAATAAAGTCTGACATTACTGGCATCTAACCTGACCATCAATTTGGAGAAATGTCGCTTCCAAATGGCATAAAATTATTGAAGCAAAATGATCAGAACTGCATAATTGCCAGACCAATTTGTCTATGGATGTTTGCAGTAAAATCATGGACTATGGATGGAATGTTGTGATCCACTCCTCATATTCCCCTGATTTTCTCCTTCAAACTTTAATTTGTCTTGATCCTTATAAAATTTCCTTAAACAAATGCAGCTCAATTTTCCGGAGGCTGTCAAAATCCACCTCAGTTAAAATCTTGTCAACAAACCCAGGACCTCTCTCTGAAGGGAATTTTCCAACACTACCTGATATATATTAAAAGATAATCAAACAAAATGGCTGAAATATTATTCAATAAAGTTTTGGATCTATTCATAACTCCATCTTCAATCCCATTCCAAACTTGAATTCCATCATGAACATGTAATTGAAAAAATGTAAACATTCTGGATGACCTAGTACTATTTAAACCTCTATTAGTAGAACCTCCCATAGGAGGAGACCCCCCCAAAAACATGAATATTTTTGGAAGTGGTCTTTTATTAGAAGTTGTATGAGGTCATATCAAACCTTTTCTTATTTTACAAAGGTTGTTACTCATTAGATATGTGTTGTTGTTTCTTATCCCCTTGTGTAAAGCTTACACAAATTCCATGAGTTCATGCTCCTCGAGCTGTTTTATGATAAGCAGCGGCCTCCCCTAAAGGTCCTGTTTAGTGCATCTAATGCAAGCCAAAATGTGTTCTGGAGCTGCAGGTGCCAAGCTACACTTTGGGCAAGTGGGCCAGATTTGTTGTTTCATGAGGCTTTACTGTAATTGGGCCTAATCTACCAAGGAGTCCCAATTAAAGGAAGTACACCTCTAACACATACCTTGATGGGATTATTGTCCTGTGAGTCCATGAAGGAGGCTTCCTCCGGGTTGGCAGGTGGAGTCTGGGAGTCCAGCAGTTCAATGACCAACCCCCCCACCTCCTTGATGCAGTGCTTGGGGTCCGGGTAGAGTTGTATGAAGCAGCTAAGTAGCGGACCCACAACACTCGACTCTAATCCGTCCTGGAGTAGGATGTCCTGGGCCAGTTCCTTCAGCTGGTTGCTGGACACACACATTCCCATCACTCTTTTAAGGAAGATACAAACATCATGTAAGGGAATAATATATATATATATTTTTTGCTTATCCCTAGTACACGTGGTACAGGCCATGATAATCATGGTGGGTAGTTAGCGACTGCTCTCACTGTAAGCGCACCACATGTCTACACATGTGAAAAGGGAATAATATAAAATATACAGCAATGTACAATTCAAAGCTATCCATCATTTACACTATTAAACGGATCCTTCTGAATGAGCTCGAAGTGGTGAACTCTGAGGGCAAGGTGAGCAAGGCCAGGATCCAGATTCAGCTGAGGAAGGTCTGCAACCATCCTTACCTCATCGAGGGCGTCGAGAAGGGACCTCCCTGCACTACCGACGAGCATCTCATTCAAAAAGATTCTTACGCCTTTAAATTAGTTTCAAATTTTGATAACAGATGGCTCGCTAGTGCATAATATTATTTATTTTGTTACAAAATGCATTGGAAACATTTCCTGAATTGCACATGTATAATTAAGATCCTAAATAGAAGAAACAATGTATTTAAAAAAAAAAAGGCATGATTGTGCAACTAAAAGTTGCTGATGGCTTGTGCCATTTATCGGAATAAATAGCAAATAATTGTTGATTTTAATTATTCCAGAATTGGCCAAACACAGTTTCTTGATAGAAACTATTAAAGGTAAAGACTCTTCTAGTAAGGTATATCAATTAAGGAGGATCAGAAGATGAGTTTCTTTTATTGTATGAATGTTACGAGCTTTCGGGCAAAAGCCCTTCGACAGGCAAAAATATAACTATACAAAGAAAGATAAATAACGATTTATATATATGTTAATCTTAACTGAAAACCGATTTTTGAATAAAGTAAATATTATATCTGCTGTCTGAGACCACGAGACGGCGCATGGTTTGGGCTATTGAAATAAACATGTGGGAGGTTTAAATGTAGTTTGTGTAGGCTGCGGGGATGTCTATTTTTCTATTTATGCTGTGTAGCTTGGATGAAACTATGGATTCTAGAACCAATCTCTGGTGTAGGTTGGAGATATTTTTGTAGTGAATGGTTGGGTTAGCAGTGTCAAAGGAATGGCCAGAAGATGCTATGTGTTGGAAAATAAGGGAACGGGTATCTCGGTTGGTGATGTTGCGTGTGTGTTCGGACATTCTGATGGCGATGGTTCTACCGGTCTCCCCCACATAGGTGGCAGGACACTGTTGGCACGAGACTGAGTAGACTGCTCCAGAAGATGTTAGAGGATCAGTAGAGGAGTCGGTTTTTGTGATGGGATGCCTAAGGAGTGAGTGGAGGTTAGGTGTGTTAGTAAAAAAGGTACGGATGCCAAAGGGTTTGAGGAAACAGGAGAGGTTAACTGAGAGGGGAGAGAATGGGATCACACATGTGGATTTGTAAGTTGCAGGAGGGTTGAGAGGAACAGGTGAATAGGTGTGTTTTTCTATGAAGGATAGAGGGAAACCTGAAATTGTAAGATGGGAGATGATGCGGTTCTTTTCAATAGTTTTGAAGATGGGGAGTGAGCAGTGGGTTAATAGGCGGCGGGTGAGGGCTTTAACTATATTGATTTTGTGGGAGGTTGGACAGTGCGACCTATAATGGGTGTATCTGGGGGGGGGGTGGTTTTTCTTGTAGTAGACTGTGGTATGGTAGGTGTTTGGGGTGCGTATGACTAGGACGTCCAGGAAAGGAATAACAAGTTCATGTTCTCTCTCATGAGTGAATGTGATGTTGGGATTGTAAGTGTGGAGGTCGGTGAAAATGGTATTCTCGCTGTTGGTTTTGCATACGCAAAAAATATCGTCAACGTATCGACGCCAGAAGATGTTTGAGGGTTGTCGGTTACAAATCCACTGGTCTATGGTAGACATCGTTATTTCAGACAAAATGGATGAGAGGGGGCTGCCCATTGGGGTTCCCCTGATCTGTTTAAAGTGGGTATGAGAATAGGTGAAGGTGTTCATGCACAGGCAGATTTTGATGAGTGAGATGATGTTGTTGGCTATGGTGGCATCTGTGTGGATGGATGAAAGGAATTGGTGGAGGTTATCTATCATAAGGCTGTGTGGAAGGCTGAGGAATAGGGAAGATACGTCGAACGAGCACATGGATGAGTTTGGAGGGGGGAGCAGGTTTGTTATATCCTGTATGAAACTGGTGGAATTGGGTGTCGTGAAGGCTCTCCTGTTATTATTCCAAAGAGGGGTTAGAAGGTTCGTAAGGTGTTTGGCCAGGGGGTAGGCAGGGGATAGGTGGTATGCGATGACTGGACGGAGGGGGACGGATGGTTTGTGGATCTTGGGGAGGCCGTAAATATAGGCATTAGTTCCCAAGTTGGAGGTGAAGTTTTTGTGATCTTCTATTGTGATGGAGGCCGAGCGTTTCATGCGGTTGAGGGAAACTCTGAAATTCTTGGTCGTTGCTTTGCTTTCTTCTGCGGAGATTTGGGTGAAAGTGGTTGTATCATTCAGTATGTCTGTCATTTTTGTATGGTATTCGGTTTGGTTGATGATAACCGTATCAGATCCCTTGTCTGATCGGGTAATGACAATGGATCGTTGGGATTTCAGTTTGCGTATGATCTTGTATTCTAATCTTGACATGGAGAGTGGAGGTAGCGGTCGTTGGAGGGTGCGGGTTACTTGATTCCTGATGGTCCATTGGTCTTGGTGGGAGAGGGTTCTGATGGAGGCCTCTATTCCACTAATGAGTCGGGGTGTGTCTACTTTGGCTGGGATTCTGTATTTTAGCCCTTTGGATAATAGTGGTGTCTCTCAAGGCTGGCGGGGTGGGACTCAACCTCATTGGGGGCTGTCACCTCTTCCTCATGGACCTCCACTGGTAGCTAGCAGCCTTAGTTGAATAACTGACACTATGTGTGACAATGTGCTGACAGGAACCCTGCCCTAGAGGCCCAGGCTGCAGATCGCATACACCGTGTGGGCCAGACCCGTGATGTCACAGTGCACAAGTCAGTAGCTGCAGTTGCCTGCTCCTCCCTCAGGTGACCACAGGTCTGTGGTGCAGGTTTGTGGTGCTCGGCACAGTAGAAGAGCAGGTCCTGCGCCTGCAGAAACAGAAGCTCTACCTGGCCAGTTCCGTGCTGCAGTCTACACAACAGAAACTTGGGATGAAGGATATCCAAGCTCTGCTCCAGTAATTTGCCTCAATATTTTGTTTTTAATAAAACTAACTTTTATTTTAAAAAAGGCTTTGTTACACTAAACTTTTGCTTATGTACTTTCTTGAAAGTTTAGTCTTAAAAACATTCCAACACTAATTGTTATTTTCTTTGCATCTTTAAAAAGTGCAGCCTATTGGATTTTTAGTGCTATTCTGCTAAGTATTCACCAACATTTTTTATTTTATTATCATTTACAAAGCAGGTCCCCAGGTGGCGGATAGGGGAACGACCTTCAGATATGAAGGCCAGCTGCGAAACAAGCAGAATAACTCTGACAAATAAGCAGTCGCGGACCAACAGCAGCATTGTTAGAAGAGGAGTAGACCTCTTTAAAAATCCTGACTTCAACTGACTCGGTTGATGGACCTCAGCAAGGGTCCCACTCCAGGGATACGGAGGAGCTATGTCTGTACTCATGTTAGAGTCGGCAGCAAAGGCGTCTGCTTCCATGTTAGGAACGGCCTCAAACTACAGGCAAAGTCAGACTTTCACCAAAGTGTGCCTGGATCATGGTGCCATGATTAACGAAAGCTGCACCCCTATACCCCATTCCATGAGATCAGATGTTGATTTGCATGCTGCATCGCCCGTCGCGCAGAATAAAGGACCTTTGGGAGAGGCCGCTGCTCATCATAAAACAGCTCGAGGAGCATGAACTCATGGAATTCGTGTAATCTTTACACAAGGGGATAAGAAACAACAACAACAACATAGTCTGTTTTCAGCTGGTGATAGGGTTATGTCAGACAGGTTGATAACATTGGGGACCTCATGGTCGGTGTTCCTACTGTGGGGGAGACCGGTAGAACCATCGCCATTAGAATGACCGAACACACACGCAACATCACCAACCGAGATACCCGTTCCCTTATTTTCCAACACATTGCATCTTCTGGCCATTCCTTTGACACTGCTAACCCAACCATTCACTACAAAAATATCTCCAACCTACACCAGAGATTGGTTCTAGAATCCATAGTTTCATCCAAGCTACACAGCATAAATAGAAAAATAGACATCCCCGCAGCCTACACAAACTACATTTAAACCTCCCACATGTTTATTTCAATAGCCCAAACCATTCGCCGTCTCGTGGTCTCAGACAGCAGATATAATATTTACTTTATTCAAAAATCGGTTTTCAGTTAAGATTAACATATATATAAATCGTTATTTATCTTTCTTTGTATAGTTATATTTTTGCCTGTCGAAGGGCTTTTGCCCGAAAGCTCGTAACATTCATACAATAAAAGAAACTCATCTTCTGATCCTCCTTAATTGATATACAGTTTCTTGATTAATCAAGAAAAGCTAACCACGTATGTGTTTAGGGCTATTGGCCTTTGTCAGCGTGATGCAAGCTGTACCTCAACGACCAAAAAAGCTGGTCTTTGGGACATCTTGAAAAACCATGAAACTGCTATTTAGGCCAGAAGGGTGTGAGAACGTCAATCAATGTGAAAAATAGTACAAAGGTGAATTTGTACTTGGATCAGGAGGATAAATTAATAAAAAAGGCATTTCCTGATCGTGCAACTAAAAGTTGATGGCTTTAATGTAATGTATTTTGTTATACACTTTCTATACTCTTGGGTAGAACTAGAGGTAGAGTCAAACCTCATTAAAACAACACCACTAGATGTTTTTATAACCACAGTTGAAATAATTAGCATTTTAAAAAGTTTATTGTTTCTCATCCTCTTTTGTGTCCATTACACAAATTTCATAAGTTCATGCTCCTCGAGCTCTTTGATGAGAAGCAGCTGCCTCTCCCAAAGGTCCTGTTTATGGCATCTAATGCAAGTCAAAATTTGTTCTGGAGCTGCAGGTGCCAAGCTACATTTTAGACGAGTGGGGAAGATTTTGTTATTATTTTCAATCTTCAATTGTTTGAGATGGCATGTTCTAAATCTTGGTAGTGTTGAGAGTTTTTTGTTGTTGGTTCTTATCCCCTTGTGGTAAAGATTACACAAATTCCATGAGTTCTTGCTGCTCGAGCCATTTTATTATAAGCAGCGGCCTCTCCCAAAGGTTCTGTTTGATGCATATAGTGCAAGCCAAAATGTGTTCTGCAGGTGCCAAGCTACATTTTGGACAAGTGTGGTAGATTTTGTTATTATTTTCTATCTTCAATGGCTTGAGATGGTCTGTTCTAAATCTTGTTAGTGTTGTTTGATGCTGTCGAGGTTCAAAGCTTCTCCTGGGGCCACTCCACTGTACCAACTGTGCTTAGGTAGGATCCTCTAGTTGTTGTTTATTTTTGTTTTGGCCATTGTCTCTATTTCTTTGAAAGTAAGTTTATTTTTCTGTGGCAAGGGTTCTATTGTGCCTTTTATTTCTAGCCTATCAGCAGCTTCATTGCCTTGTTGAGAGTTTAGAATTATGATGTTAGGTCAAGCCAAGTTGGTGTCATAAAGAGGTTCCACTAGAGTTATCTGTCCCACCTACCCGATGACTTAGGGAGATATGTAAATGAGTAGTTGACAAGTATACCCTACCATCCAACTTGGTCAGCCAGGTCAATATTGGAGGCAATGATGAGCAGTTGCTGGCTGACAAACTCATGTTCCAGCTTCTTCTCTAGATCCCCAGCTGTGAGCACCTTCTCCTGGAGGACATAGCTGCAACACACACTTTATTACCCCACTTTTCTAAGGACACAATTTCTCCATAACATAATGCAAGTTTAGAAGCAAATACAAAAGAAGATTAGTTTAAATTCGTGTTTGGATGCTCCATTTCTGGCACAACAATTGCCGGGTACATTGCAACAATGAAATTCTCTTAACAAAACCTCACATTTGTTTGAGTCAAAAGGCAAACTATTGAATATATTTATATTAAAAAAAGAAGAAAAAAAAGTTTTTTTTTTCGCAAAATATTTTGAAGAATTGTTACAATAGAACCTTCATGAGAGGACACTCATGCTAGAGGACACCTCTCTATAAAGGGCAGTTTTTATTTGCAAAATTATCATTTTTACTATTTAGCAACTCTTCAGTAAGAGGACACCTCTCCCTAAAGGACACTTTGCCTCTGCAATTAGGTGTTCTTTACAGGGAGGTACTGTATTGTTAAAGAGGGAGCAATCCTTCAAAATATTTTGAGAAAAATGTTTTCTTTCACAGATCCAGGTACACCCTTTTTTTAAATATAAAAACATTGCGTTAATTTGTCAAGTGGTTGTTAATATTGTACATAAATTACACTATTTATAAAGAGAGAACAGTAAACATTATAGTAAAACCCTTCCAATGACCAACCACTCCCTCTGAGTGACTTCCAATGACCAACCACTCCCTCTTGAATGACTTCCAATGACCAACCACTCCCTCCGAGTGACTTCCAATGACCAACCACTCCCTCTTGAATGACTTCCAATGACCAACCACTCCCTCTTGAATGACTTCCAATGACCAACCACTCCCTCTGAGTGACTTCCAATGACCAACCACTCCCTCTGAGTGACTTCCAATGACCAACCACTCCCTCTTGAATGACTTCCAATGACCAACCACTCCCTCTTGAATGACTTCCAATGACCAACCACTCCCTCTGAGTGACTTCCAATGACCAACCACTCCCTCTGAGTGACTTCCAATGACCAACCACTCCCTCTTGAATGACTTCCAATGACCAACCACTCCCTCTGAGTGACTTCCAATGACCAACCACTCCCTCTGAGTGACTTCCAATGACCAACCACTCCCTCCGAGTGACTTCCAATGACCAACCACTCCCTCCACTTTATATAATCAAAGGACTTGAAATTAACAACTTGATAGAGTAGTCCAAGTGACTTTTATTCCTGACAGAGAAGTGAACATTCCAAGAAGGTGCTGTAGAAATATACATTTGCATCTACAAGACCTATGTTTGGTTAGTTAGTTGTTGTTGTTGTTGTTTCTTATCCCCTTGTGTAAAGATTACACGAATTCCATGAGTTCATGCTCCTCGAGCTGTTTTATGATGAGCAGCGGCCTCTCCCAAAGGTCCTGTTTAGTGCATCTAATGCAAGCCAAAATGTGTTCTGGAGCTGCAGGTACCAAACTACATTTTGGGCAAGTGGGATAAATTTTGTTATTATTTTCTATCTTCAATGGCTTGAGATGGCCTGTTCTAAATCTTGTTAGTGTTGTTTGATGCTGTCTATTTCTGATGTTCAGAGCTCCTCCTGGGTTCACTCCACTGTACCAACTGTGCTTAGGTGGGATCCTCCAATTCTTGTTTATTTTTGCTTTGGCTATTGTTTCTATTTCTTTAAAAGTAAGTTTATTTTTCTGTGGCAAGGGTTCTTTTGTGCCCTTTTTCGCTAGCACATCAGCAGCTTCATTGCCTTCAATGCCAACGTGTGAGGGTATCCATTGAAGGTGAATTTTAGAGGTTTTTGAGAGTTTTTGGAGATAACCAATTATGTTCCTGCTTACTTTGTCTCTGAGTTCCCCTGTGTGACTCAAGTGTTGTATGGCACTTCTACTATCAGTAAGAATCCAGATATCTCGATAATTAGTATTTCTGATGGATTTTAAGGCTTCATAGATGGCTATAAGTTCTGATCTGAAGACTGAGCAAAAATCTGGGTTTCTTCTGTTCATTTTCTCAATGCCATTTGTGGTTTTGATGAGACAGCCACTGCCAGTGTGTCCTAGCTCGTCTCTGCTACCATCGGTATAGATAGTTATTGCATTTTTAGGAATGTTAGTAATTATTTCTAATGATAATTGTTTTAAGTATTCTGGATTTTGGTATTGTTTGTTGGTGGGTTCATTTAAAGTGGCATTAAAAATAACATTTTGTAGTGGTTTGCATGGAGAAATTTTTTCTGCTAAATAATTTTTTTACACTTTATATTTTAAAAATTCATTTCTTTTGGCCAGGTGTAGAGGGCCTTCTTTTTTGAGTCTTTTAAATTGGATTTCCAATTAAGTATGTACTTGGAAGTTCTGTGTTTGTTTCCATAACTCTTGATTTTGTTTATATATTTTGGCAGATTGTAGCTTCTTCTATCCTTTAAGGGCATAATGTCTGCCTCGTAAAGTACAATATCATTAGGGCAGGTATTACGAAGACCTGTAATAATTCTAGCTGCACTTAGTTGTATCCTTTCCAGTGATTTTAGATTTGTTTCAGATGCTGTACCATAGATTTGATATCCATATTCCAGGATAGGTCTAATTAGAGATGTGTAAGTTAATTTTAGTGTGGTTGCATCGGCTCCCCACTCTCTTCCTGAAATATATTTCAGGATTTTTAGTCGGTCTCTTCCTTTTCTAATAACTTCTTCAATATGTTTACTGGAGTTAATTTCTGGATCCAGGGTGTAGCCAAGATATTTAGGATGTTTATTATATTGCAATTGTTGTTCATTCAGAATAATTTTTGGTCTTATTTTGTATAGTTTCTTATCGGTAGTAAAAAGACAGGTTTCAGATTTTTGGGGGTTAAATTCTAATTTATGTTTATTAGCAAATTTTTCTAGGTGGAAAAGAGTCTTGTTCAAATCTCTTTCAGCTTTTTTCCAGTTAGTATTGCTGCTCCATAGAATAATGTCATCAGCGAAAAGTCCAATATTGGTTTTATGTGAAATTTTTTCTTCTATGCCTGCAATAAATAGGGTGAAGAGAGTTGGGCTAAGGACTGATCCTTGTGGTAATCCTTGGTACAATTTGAAGGTTTTAGATAGAGTGCCATTATATTTGACCCTGATGTATCTATTTTTAAGGAAATCATTTATCCAAGTGATAGCTTTTCCATCAATTTTGAAATGTTTGTATAATTTTGTAATTAACTTGTTTTTCCATACCCCCCTTATCAAAAGCTTGTGTAAGGTCTAAAAAAGCAGCTATTGTGTGGTTAGTTGGTTTTCTGTTTTGTGCATCTTTTACCTTTTGTGTGAAAAATAAGAGTTGGTCTATTGTCCCATGTCCTTTCCTAAATCCATATTGTTCTTCTGGTAAGAGATTTCTTGTGTCGAGGTGGTAAGTGAGTCGTCTGAGTATAATTTTTTCCATTAATTTGCAGCAAATACTTGTGAGGGAGATAGGTCGGTAGTTTTTTGGGTCATCAGCAGATTTGTCAAGTTTTTTAATAGGAATTATTGTTGCAGTTTTCCAGTCTTGAGGCAATTTTCCAGTTTTCCAGGAGTTATTGAAAATATCAAGAAGTTTTTCTTTGCCATTTTTGCCCAAGTTTGATATCATTTGGCCATGGATTCCATCTGGCCCAGGAGTCTTGTTCAGGTCAGTGTTTTCTAATGCATAATCTAGCTCTTTCATATTGATTTTTTCATGGAAAATATTATGAGTGCTAGTGACATTTTTACAGTCATGGATAATCTTGCGGGCCTTTTTTTCAACTTTCTTATCTTAGTTAGTGGTACACACCATTAATTTCTGACTTCCAAGGCCTCATATTTCACATTGGGCACTTTAAAAAAAAAAAAAACAATTTCAATGGTTATTAATTCATGCACAAGTCCATGAGTAAGTGCAAGTAATCAAATGGAAAGGGGGGGGGGGGGCAAATAATTTTAAAATTATCTATTTTTCTGCTATGACATAATTTTAACAAAAATGTTAAAAGAAATAAAGGAGGAATTTTTTTCAAATAATATTACCCAAAAAAAAAGGCAGCTTACTTGCGAATATAGGTGCAAAAATCATTGAGAGGAGGGAGCAAGAACTCGAGGCATTCTTCAGCTTTAATGGTGCGCTGCTTGCGCAGGTAGGAGCAGAAGAACTGCCAGTAGAAGGCTGTTTCACTGTTGAGCTGGCTGTAGGGCACTAGCACACTGCAGGACACAGTGAGTGAGTGACACAGCAGCGGGGCAGACAACAGACCTGTCCCCAGGATTGGTGGCCCCTATGTGCTCCCGGAATTTAGTGTAGAGCTCCACGGGTTCATCCTTCTTGAAGATGACCTCCAGCACCTCCTGGCACAGCTGGGAGGATGTCTGGATGTCCAAGCTGGCTAGCAGCTGAACCACCTGGCCATCTCGCTGCTCCAGCCAGGCAAAGATCAGCTTCTCCTTCACATACTTCTGCACTTCCTCTGTTCCAACACACATACACCTCTTATAATACACAAGTCACTAACCAGAAACTACCTTACAGTCCAGCCAATCTATAACTTACCAGACCGGTCATTGAGTCCAGACTCCAGCAGCTCCAGCCGCTGGGTGATGTTCAGGCAGCGTAGAACAACCTTCTTGGTGATGTACTCATAGGCAGCCTTGCGCACAGAAGCCTTCACGTCGCGGGTCCGTGTGATGACAGGACCAATGGAAACAGAGGAGGTGGCAATGTTGGCCAGGATTGCAGCCCGCACTTCGGCTGCTGGGTCCATCTCCAAGTGGAAGATGTATGCTGTCACCACCAGTCACACTATATATCCCTAGTACACATGGCCATGATAATCAAGGTGGGTAAAAGTTGGCAACTGCTTTTACTGTGTAAGTGCACCACATGTCTACAAATGTGAAAAACAGTTCGACTTTGCACTTACAAATGTACCAGAGCCCTGTATGGATACTTGCACTCGCTGGTAGGATTGGACTTTTGCAAGAATCAGGAGCCATTGGAGCATTTTTTTTTTTAATCAGAAAAAAAGTGCCCAATGCGAGAATCAAACCCAAGTCATAGCAGTCGAAAACCAAGTGTTTAGAAGATCCTTCCACCAACCCTCCTAGTTGCACATTTGGTGAGCCTCTGAGGGTTTCTCAAAGTAGTAAAATAAACAAGTCACTCCTCCTCTCTATTGACACCTATGAAGCCTTCAAGCCTCTTAGTTATATGCTTAACTATAAAATATGAAAAGTTGCAGCTGAATGTTGCTGATGGCCCAATGTCATCTAGGATGACAAATGCCAACAGTATTTTTTATTTCCAGGGAAAATTGACCAAAACCCTTTCTATAGTCATCCAGTCAAACAAGTACACCTTTCTGGGTGTTGGTCCTCTTCAGAGTGGTGTAGGCTGTAGACTCACAAATGGAATCTTCACCCCATCTTTTTAATTAAGACCAAATGCACAGAAAAATAGGATTTAAAAGCAGAGGGTGTCAAAATAATGGAAAAAGAGCACCCCTTGGCCATGCAACTGAGTGTTGCTGGTTTAATTGTACTTCCTACAATTCAATACGGTGGGGTCGGTGGAAGGATGGTCTAAACTATTGGTTTTCAACCGCTACGACCCGGGTTCGATTCCCGCATTGGGCACTTTTTTCTGATAAAAAAAATGCTCCAATGGCCCCGGATTCTTGTAAAAGTCCGACCCCACCAGCGAGTGCAAGTAACCAAACGGGGCTCTGGCACATTTGTAAGTGCAAAGTTGAACTGCTTTTCACATGTGTAGACATGTGGTGCACTTACAGTAAAAGCAGTCGCCTACTTCTACCCACCATGATTATCATGGCCTATACCATGTGTACTAGATGTTGTCTAATCTGTGGTCCCTATCACTATTTTGTGTGTATATTTCTCATGATGTGTGAATAGGATAATAATGTGAAATTATTCAAATTCAATTTAGAAAATATTGAGGAACATTTTTTATATTTATTCAATATTTGGTGGATTAAAATGATTCAGTTTAGTTTTTATATGAGAGCCTATTTTAAGTGTTATATTTACTACCAAAACTTTTTTATAATAATTTCCACACACCAAGGCTTGGTAGAAAGTGGTTTCTTCACAACTATCCTACTCACTTCAAAGAGATTGTAGGTCAAACATTGATGGTTGAAGTACCTTCTAGAATGGGACTGGATTTGTCTGCGGGGTTCTGAAGTCTGGACAGGGCTTTTACAGCAGCTTGGCGAACCAAAGAAGATTTGTCTTTGATGCGCTTGAGAAGAGCAGCTTCAATGTAGTCAAAGAGGGTCTCGTCAATGGTGGCCTCGGTACTCATGGCATCCAGGAGACTGGCCACCAGATGGCAGCACCGTAAGCGCAGGGTGGAGTCGGCCGCTCTCATACCCTACATCACAGAGTGAGTGCTTTAATCTCCTGATGAAATCCAGACATCCCCTCGGTGAGGGCTTCGTCTTATGTAAATACTAAATGTAAATATTTATTTTTATTTTTATCTTAATTTACTTACTCTTATAACTCTCTGTGAGTGTAAACATTGACGAGATGTTGTTTAATTGTCACAGAGTGAGTGCTGTGCCTTCTTCTTATTGGAATCTTTAATCCAAACATCCTGTGGCATTTTAAAAAGTACAATATTTTTTCTGCCCAAATGTCAAGGAACAGGTTAAATCAACGTTTAGTTGATTTTTGTTTCATTAGATGGCGCTCTGCCATCACTCGTGGTCAGGATATGCCTTCTTTGTTTTTAATATCAACATCTGACTTTATTATTTTCCACAGTATTATTTCTTTAATATTGGACCAACTATAATTCAATACATACGGTAACAAGACCAAATACAAATAAATAAATAGTGTGCGACGTTTTGGTAACAGAGTTGTTAACAAAACATCCCTCGCAATTTATTTATTTGGATTTGGTATAATACCTTATGTTTCTGATTTATAATCCAAATTGTACCTAATCGATCCTGAAATTGTACAAAGTGTTAGAAATAAAATGTATTCATATTTGAGGTGGAGTTTTTTTTTTTGGTTTTCACTGCTCTGCTTTTCACATATGCCCACTGCTCTTTAGTGAAAGATTTTTTGAAAGTATTAAAGCATGAATGATTTTTTTATACATAAAAGACTACTGTCCTACTGCCATCAAAATGCTATGTAAGGACAGTAGAAGTTTATTTTATACATAAAAGACCACTGTCCTACTGCAATCAATATGCTATGTAAGGACAGTAGAAGTTTATTTGATGTGTAAAAGAAACATCCATGCTTTCATTTCTTCTATATAGATGATACTTCTTCAAAAAATCTTTTACTAAAGAGCTGTGGACATATGTGAAAAGCAAAGCAGTGAAAACCATTATATTCACTTCAAATATGAATACATTTTATTTCTAATACTTTGTAGAATTTCAGGATTGATTAGGTAAAATTTGGATTATAGATCAAAAACACAATAAATAGTGAGTGATGTTTTTAGCGAGTGTTGTTACCAAAAATCTGTGCTTTAATACTTCCCTATATATATTATTGCTTTATAAAGATTGTTTGGTCCACCTTGTTAAGTGTTAATGCTACACACCATCACCGACTCACCCTCATCAGAAAGTGCAGAGTGGCCACCAGCAATTCATTCTCTTCAACTTCCTCCTGAGGCTGGCTGTTATCTTCCTCCATCCTCTCCTCTGTCGACCTGTTCTCCTTATTGGCCTCAGGCTTGGGATCCAGGCTGGTGATGAAGTCACAGATGAACTTGAAGATCCTGGTGATGTAGACACTCTTTTCTGGGGCAGTGAGGGCGATGAGCAGGACATTCTGGAACTCATCCTCAAACTGCTGGAATCTGACCTGGACACCACAAGTGTGTGTAGGGCTTGGAACTGTACAACCTCCCAGGAGAGACCGTGGCCTAAAAAAAAAAACATGTAAATAATAACATTGTATATAGAGGTTGTAATATTGTTATTATTGTATGATAAGTTCATGTCCAGGAAATTTATTGATTTGTTGTTATCTATTTCCATAGAGTAATTGATATCAGGCAATAGATTGTTGAAAGTATCCAAAATATTTTGTTCACTTCCCTGATTAATAAATAAAATGGAGTCATCCACATATCTTTTAAAATAATAAACATCATTTTTAAGTGAATTTAGAGCTTTAATTTCTAATTGGCTTATAGTAATACAAGCTGCATTTGGTGATATTGGACTACCCATTGTTGCACCTTTCATTTGGAGATATATTTGGTCATCATAAATAATACCATAACATAAAACCAACACATACAGGAACTTATTGGAACTATAGCTCACAGCACCATTTCAGCCAAAAAGTAGGATTTGTAAAAGCTCTTATGATGTACTAGAGCGCCATCTGTTATCAAATTATAAAACTATTTTAGTGGCGTATTATTCTTTTTAAAATAAAACAATTTCTACTGTCCTTACTGCGATGAAAAAATTAAAGGGAGGGCCTGGCTCATCAGTGGTGAACCCTCCCAGCGGTTTCGCCAGTTTAATCTTTTTTTTTTGCGGAATTTGATTTTTGCGGAAGAGCGATTGCTCGAAGCATATTATATATTTATAACTAGCGGATGTGCCCGGCTTCGCCCGGGTTTTACCCGAGTAAAGGTTTGTATAACGAACATTTGTTAAAACAATTCTCTATAAACATATAAAAAAAGAAAGATATATTTTGATGATTTGAAACTCGTAAATTTGAATCTCTCGATAAAGTGATCATTTTTTCCCGGTCCCTTGTGCCGTGTCATCCTGAATTTTGTATTTCCTAATTTTCTATATTACAAAATAATCGTTTTATAAAGTGAACATATTTTCCCGGTCCCTTGAAAAATACTCGATAAGTTGAATAAAATCATGGTCGTGAATCTCTCGATAAGGTGATAATTTTTTCCCAGTCCCTGTGTGCCGTGTCATCCCGAATTTTGTATTTCCTCGATAAAGTGAACATTTTTTACCGTTCCCTGTGAGCCGTGTCATCCTGAATTTTGTCTTTCCTAATTCTATACATTACAAAATCATCGACACGGGATATCATTTAATGTTGTCTAAAGGGGGTTAAGAGAGCAGTCTCTTTCAAATGAAAAATGCTTTAATTAAGCAGATGTTTAAAGTATAATATATGAGAGAGGCAATCTTACAGGTTGTCGACGCTGTAAAATCCCCAGAGAGAGTGTTTTTGTAGCATCATGCTGTGACTCACACAATGACCCAAGGTCATCAGGAGCAGCAAACTAAGCCTATCTCCGTCTCAATGGTATCGCTGCTTGCGAGTTAAATATACAAATCTGCAAATAACTCTAAGGATATTCAAGATATTCAAGAAATTTTTTTTCGTAAACCTTTCCGGGGATACACCTCATAATATCCCAAAATTTCACGCCGATTGGATGTATGGTTTTTGAATCCATAGAGGACACACACACACACACAGACAGACAGACAGACAGACAGACATTCATTTTTATATATATAGATTATATTTAATTCTGCTGTCCTAAAAGCTTATGTCCATAGTTCTTCTAAAATACCCATTCCAAGATTCTTACAACGGTCACCTATAAAAGGAAGTTCCAAAAATGCAATATAACAGCGGTATGGTAGATTAAACTGGCGAAACCGCTGGGAGGGTTCACCACTGATGAGCCAGGCCCTCCCTTTAATTTTTTCATCGCAGTAAGGACAGTAGAAATTGTTTTATTTTAAAAAGAATAATACGCCACTAAAATAGTTTTATAAAAAGCTCTTATATATAGAACTTTTACGCTCATTATTGATACAACTAAAAGAAAGATAGAAATTAACAACATCAAAAAAGAACTAATCAATGAAGATTTTCCCATCCAATTGATGGATAGAATAATAGAAGACATGAATCAAAAATATGAGAATAATACTTTAATTCAAAATCTAAAGTGCAAAAACAAAGAAGCCAAATTTATCACATTGCCATTTATAAACCAAAAATTTGCAAGAGAGAAATTTTACTAATATATTCAAAAAGTATGAAAAAATAAACATTGCATGGAAACCATGTAACCCTATCTCTCAATATATCAACAACCATAAGAACACTCACTTACCAAAAGAGCAGGTTTAAATTAAGAAAGAATGAAAAACCATGAATATGGTCTGAAATGGGATAAAATTGAGAATTCTGCACTTGTAGAACATAGAAAAATCACAGGGCATAATAATTTTAACCTAAAAGAAACAATGATACTGGATTATGAGAAAAATTATTTTAAGAGACAATTTAAAGAAGCATTTTTCATTCAAAAGAAATGTGCTACAATTAACAGAATGGAAGAAAGAGAAAATATAAATGATATTTATAGATATGCTTTTAATTATATTTGAAAAAAAAAAAAGGTTTTTTTTTCCACTTTTAATTCTAAGAATAATATTCTGTGTTTCTCAGATAAATATCTTCTTCTTATCTGTTATCTTGTTTACACACTTGATAACAGTAGCTATTTAAAACATGCTGTGGTAAAATTTCTCATTCAATACTTTTGTCTGAAGATGGTAACAACGCTGTTACTGAAACGTCACAAACTATTTATTTATTTGGATTTGGTCTTATTACCTTGTTTTACAGTAATCTTAAATATCATGTAAAAAATCTAGTTCAAATTGGGAGGCATTTCTAATTTATTTCATTGAGAAATTATTAGGTATAAATGGATGGTGACCAAACAGAGGTTCCAGGATGACCTAATTTACAGTTGATGACATCAAAGGGCATTTCTTACCTAACCAATCTAATCAACTTTAAATAAGAAATTTGTAATCTATTCATTCAACTCCTGACAAAATTTCGATACTATGTGAACATTTTTTTCTTTATTATGGATATATAAAAAAACGGTTTTAAAAAAAGTAGCAGGTACATATAAACAAATCTACTATTTTGGTAGTAAATGTTATGAAAAATTAATATGCGTTGGAACTTTTTAGAAAATTTGCCCCGATATAACTTATTCATTTTCCTCAAATTTCAATAATTAACAAGGTTATTTTTTTTTACCTTAAATATCAAAATATCTTATGCTTGAGATGCAGTGATAGTATTTTTTTGTTATGCCACAACAATTATGTTACTCTAATTAAATTCGTTCAGAAATAAATTAGATTACTGCATTTTATATTTTTTAATTTTTTTTTTTTTTTCTGTTTCAACGTTACGTTTTGTAACCCAAATACTTGTCAAACGTCTTACCTTTTTGAAATATGCTGTTAGCTTTTCTATTAGTCTAGAAGACGTAGAATCGGTTTTTTGTGCCTGATTAAAAACGTCTCCTACCACTGATACCTTTTGTGACATTTTTATTACGTTTAAATGCCAACAAAATAAGAATAACAAGGTGGATTTGAATTAGCGCCACAAACATACTTCGAATCCAATGGGTAAATGGTCAAAGTTTATCTTTATTCTATGATTTGAAAATAAGTTAATTAATAGGTTGGAATGAATAATTTAGTTCAAAGAAAATATGAAACAGCAGCATATTACTATATATTTTAAATTTTATAATTATACTATAAATAAATTGTTACTTTTACTTCAAATATTTTAATTGAATTAAAATTGGTCTATTTAAGCCTTTTAAAAACTGTGTTAATCAGGCAATAAAAATACTGCATTTGAGATTTCTCTCAAAAGTTAAGTTAATCAATATCTAATTTGATTTCTGCCTAAGTTAATATTTCACTTATATTCCTTCTACAAGCTGCTCCCCTGTTTAGACCCCTTAGCTGTTTTATAACTATTCTTTTAAACTACACTCATTGACAAAACTTAAGGAAGTTTCATATTTTTATATCGCGGTCGTCTGTTTTTTTTTTTTTTTCTGAAAAAGAAGATTAAGACAGAAGCAATTTTGTTCACACTTGGTTATATCATAAAGGTCACTGTGTATCAAATAACTTTCAGAGTTATTGTCTGAATCCCTCTACACATACCAAAAGTTCAACATCATTAAGTTTTGTCCGTGAGTGTAAATTTTTTAGGTGAAAAGAAAGCATCACATAGATTATAAATTTTGTTAAGACACTCCAGAACTTCTCCTTTGCTTGTTTAGCGATATAATGTTCTAGGTAATATATTTTGATTCGAAATTTAATATATATTCATCAAATTTGAATGACAATATTAGGTCCTCAAGAAAATGAAACTTTTATATAGTTTTTATATAAGCCTACTAAAGTTTATTAAAAAAGCAGTTATGGAAAAACTAAAGGTAAAACTTGAAACAACTTGTATCGGGAATATGAGTGCAATGAAAAGGCTGGTAAAGTTTCTCAAAACAATGATGTTATATAAAAAACTTCGCTGTAGTGATTCTTTGTAGGCTGTTGCAAGGATTCTAGACAGATCACTAAATAGAGCGCGCAGAAAAAAATAGCTTATAAATCTTCTTTGTAAACTAAATTTATTTAAAAAATTAAGAAAACAAAGTTTTGATTGCTGTCTCCTGGTCTGTTGTCTGGCCGAAGTCCTGAAGTGGAACTCAATTATTTCACAATAGGATAATTGGCGAAAATCAACGACAAATTTCAACTAAAATAATGTTTTTATTATAAGAAAAACAATGTATAAATTGTTGAAATTTTAAATATATAAACATTTTAATTAATTAAAAGCTTTTATTTAACTTGCCTCCATGTCTGTCTGTCTGGATGTCTGTCGCCAAATCTTGTAATCAATTTTTAATATACTTATAGGGCACCTAAAAATATGAAATTTGGTACACATGTTCAAACCTGATGACAATGCTAGCTGACCAATTTTCAGACTTCTGGGTTGTCAGGTTGGCCAAGAAAGGACAAATTTCTAAATTTCCTTTCAAATTTTGTATATTTAATTTTATTTATTTAGTTTTGCCAATATTTCGCGAACCATTCGTTTTTAGCGATTTTCCTTCGATTCCTCCTTCTTTGGCTAAGTGTTTTTTATAATTAATTATCTTTTATCATATTCTATATCTTATTGAGACGTCATCATTAATTTATTGTCCTATTTTATTTTCCTATATTTATAATAATTTTAACTAATTTGTGCCTAAATTATTTCTTTTGATTTTATAATAGGTTTGTTAGGTCATCATTCATGTTATTTCATTTCCCCCAAACAAACCTTCATCACCGGGCACATTCTATCGTATATTTTAAACTGTATAAAAATGGCACTTTTAGTATATGTCACATATCTTCCAATTAGTTAGAGCCGATACCTTTAAAGATCCTTCCCTTCTGTGGAATAATGGAGATCCCAGACGGCTTGGATGACAGTAAATAAACAAGCCCCTGCGGCGCCAGCCGCCAACAAAGGATTAGAACACGGCCTGGTCTTCTACCGACCGGTTGGGTGTTTTCCTCTGTCCTCTTAAGATGTATTAAATAAAGTTAGTTAGAAGGAGACTTTTACCCTCTCCTTTCTGCTATTTAGTGATCTTATTTAAATCCTTGCAACAGCCCACAAAAGAATCATCACAGCGAATTCTTCTACCGAACTCGCTTCAGTGTTTTGTGAAACGATTACCCGACATTTCTTCACAAAGTGGCGTACCCGCGGGTGGGCTTCTGACAAGGCAAGATCAAGTGAATTAACGGCGGAGTACAAGTCAAGACTCAAGATAAGTACCTTTTGATTTATCTTCTGTTTATAGTGTTTTTTGAAAAGTGAAAATTTTAAAAAGACATAGAAATTTACTTAGAAAGCGACTAACTCGCAGCTTGAAGACGACAGAAGAGTTTCTGTCAAGTACTCCACCGATACCTGTAGAGAACATTGGATATAATAGAGAGAGCATTGAAGAAACTCACAGTGAGCTTCTTGTGATCCAAAGCAAGATAAGATACTTCATGCTAACTTCAGACGTTAGCGAAGAGGAACTAGAGTAAGACGATGAGGAAGCCTTGCAATATACCCAGAGATATAAGAGGATATATAAAAAATGTCTCGCTCTTGTTGAACCCAGGATCATTGCATCCAGTCCCACGACCAGTGAAGTGAGCTTCGCTTCTAGCTCACACCATAGAACTGTAAAACTACCCAAGATAGAATTAAAGAAGTTTACAGGAGAAATAAAAGATTGGTTGGGATGGTGGGCACAGTTCAACAAGATACATGTCGATCCTACTTTAGAAGACAGCGACAAGTTTCAATATACAGTAATCCCTCGTTAAGACGAACTCAACGGGAGAACGAAATACCCTTTTCGTCTTAAAAGAATATAGACCGAATTCGTATAAGACGAATTGAATTCGTGGTATCCGGGGGGGGGGGGGGGGGTTGTACTTATGTACTACTGATGAGTAAGAAAACTACATTTCTGAGGAATAACGAATAAATTTATTTGAAAACAATAGTAATGAAAATATTTTATAATTTTAAGGAACAACAATCATGTATATGTATGTACATAAAGTATTTTATTTTAAAAGACAATATGGATAATATAATCACAATGTAAGGCAATAACATGTGAGAATATAAGTTTATTTTAAAACACAAATAAAAAAGAACAACAAAAGAAACAACCTACATAATATACTTGGTACATACAATGTTTATATGTATGCAGCATATGCAGTATGCATAGAGTATCCTATATCTGGGTTTTCTCTGCAGGCTTCAGAAAATCTGTTATAGTTTTTTGGTGGTATTTGATTGGGCACTGTTTCAGACACTCCCTTCTTATTTTATCCAGGTCATCTTCAAAATGAACTTCAATATCCGCAGAGGTTTTGGACAGCTTCTGGAGGGTTTCGAGGCCCGCGATTACTTTCCCTCTAGTAGGCATCATTATCTCTTCTTTCACCTCATCGTCTTCTGTTTCTTCTTCTTCTTTCTTCTTTTCTTCTAATTCGGGTGAACCGCAAATTTCCAACCCTTCATCCAGGGCAACATACTCCAGGAAAGTCAAAGTCTCAGCTGGGTTTGTAGCTGAAAGGAGTTTGGTCCATTCTTCAGGCTCATCAAGCATTGTTTCTGGAAGTGAAAACGAATCAGCTGTTTTTTCCACACCCAATGAGACACTTATTTCTTTAGCCTTTTCTTTGACAAGTGCGCCGGATACGGGAATATTATTTTGTCTACTTTTTTAAAACCATTTTAAAAGCTCATCTTCCACGTCTTGATGGGATGCTTTTCGAAGTCGTTTTGAAGAGCTCAAAGACCCTGAGGCAACAGCCGCATCTATTTTTTCTTTGTTTTTTAGAATGGTTGATAATGTGGATTTCGCAATTTGAAAATTTTCGGCAATTTGCGACTTAGATAACACTCCACGTGTAACTTCGTCCATTGTTTTACTTATAACTCGCCTTTAAAACATATTAGAATTCGTTTTAACCGATTGATTAGTTCTGCTGGGGGCTAAATTTAATTCGTATTTCGTCATAACCGAATATTTCGTCTTAACCGGCAAAATCTCTTTGGAAAGCATTGAAATTTAACGGGGGAAAAGAAACGGTTCGCGCAAACCGAGAGTTCGTATAATCCGAGTTCGTGATAACGAGGGATTACTGTATTGTGCAATCTATGTCGCCGGGAACCAGAGCTAGTAAACTGGTTGATAGTTACCCCCTGACTGCCGAGAATTACCCCAAAGTTATAGAAACTTTGACAGAAAGATTTGGAAGGCCTGAACTGTTGCAACAAGTCTATGTCAGGGACCTTATCCGCCTTATGATCGATTGCTCCTCCAAACAACAGTTGAAGGTGACTTCATTTCATGATGAGGTGGTGACTCATTTGAGAGCATTGGAATCCTTAAAGATTGAGGCCAGACAGATGTCTGTATTTATATTTCCAATGATTGAGGCATGTCTCTCAGAGGAATTCATGAAGGCTTGGCAAAGAAGCCCCCTCCATGATGTCAAGGTTGATGCTAATGATTCGACACAAACTAGAGTTGACCTATTATGGAGTTTCTCCAAAAGGAAGCTGCAGCAGAACAAGACAGAGCCTTAGCTGGATCCAAGTTTGGACTCAAATCTCTGAAACAGGATAGAAACGTGGGCAGGCAATCACATCCTGCTAAGATACCTACGGCCTCTGGACTCTTTGCTGGACGTGCCCAGAATTGCATCTTTTGTAATAAAGATGATAAAAACACAGAATGTCTTGCTGCGCGCAGAATGAGCATTAAAGAAAGAAGAGAGCGTATTAAAAACGCTAAATGTTGTTTCTCCTGCCTTCAACCAGGTCATATCTCTTCTAATTGTAGAAGGCGCATAACTGAATGTATTCGATGTAAGAAGAAGCACCTTGATATTTTATGCCCTCTTAATGCTCCTGGACGAGAGTCAGCGGATGAAGACAAAGAACAGGTGGAAGACTGTGACGTTTCTCCTACAGTTGAAAACGGAGTTTCATTCTCCGGTCTTAGCGTTTCGTCTCTGATTTTGCTACAGACTCTGAAGATTAAGGTCGAAGGTGCGACTTCGGCGAAAGTAGTGCGTGCCCTCCTTGACACAGGTTCCCAACGATCCTATATTTTGTCTAAAACTGCCCAGGATCTCGGACTATCTCCCATTGGCCAGGAATCACTTACACATGTGGTGTTTGGAGGTCATACTAGTGAAAGTGTCCACCAAGAATACAGAGTCAATTTGGGTCATGCATCGGGGAATTTTAAGATGGTAGCGAAGCTTCTTGACCAACAAAAAATCTGTGGTAACCTACCAAGATTGAGCCGCGGGCCATGGTTGAAAGAATTCAAAGCCCGCAGAATCTGGGTTCCTGATATTGGAAAGGATGACATGGAAATTGAAATACTTCTAGGATGCAATGTGTTGGGATCTATTTTCATGGTTAAATCTTGTGTGTTGTCAAATGGCTTGACTGCGTCGCAGACGCGTTTTGGATGGACTTTAATGGGAGAATGTCAGCAAGGTAGTGACGTTTCACTCGCTCATCATGTTACAACGATGACAATTTCGGAGAGCAGTATAACCAATCTGTGGAATCTCGATGTTCTTGGCAATATGGATCCTATTGAGGTTAAACAGAGAGATCAGAGAGACGCACTGGCGCGTCGACATTTTCTAAAAACAGTCCATCATTCTGTTTCTGGAAGATATGTTGTTTCCCTCCCGTGGACTGTAGAGAAAGCTAAAATCGCGGACAACAGGGAGATTGCTATGAAGAGATTAGAACAGACGACTAAGAAATTAATCTATTTGAATCCTTATGAGGACTATGATGATATTTTCCGAGGCTGGTGGGATGATGGGGTAATCGAGAAAGTCCCAGCTGATCAACACGACGCTGAGGCCTTCTACCTGCCTCATCGTCCGGTGGTGAAACTCTCCAGTGGGACTACGCCTATCAGGCCTGTCTTTGATGCTTCTAGCAAGGTCTATAGATCCCCATCGTTAAATGACTGTCTTGAAAAAGGACCTAACCTCATAGAGATGATTCCCAACTTTATGCTGAGGTTTAGAAATGGCAAGTTTGGAGTCGTGGCAGACATTAAGAAAGCGTTTCTGCAGATTGAGGTGAATGAAAGGGACAGAGATTACCTGCGTTTTCTGTGGTATTCCCAAATTGGAGAAAAGACAGAAGTATTCCGACATAGACGTGTCGTTTTCGGTGTTAACTGTAGTCCTTTAATTTTGGGGGCAGTAATCGAATACCACCTGTCTAATGTTCGACCTGAACATAAACCGTTAGCTCAGAGGTTGCAGAAATCCTTTTACGTGGACAATTTAGTCACAAGCGTGAACTCTTTTGAAGAGTCACAAGATCTCAAATTGACCGCAACGTCCATCATGGATAATGCTCGGATGGAGCTAAGCCATTGGGAGCATAGCCTGGACGTGGTCTCCGATACTTACCCCTTTGAAAGAGCAGAGATATTTAAAGTGCTTGGTATATATTGGGATAAAGGGAAAGATTGTTTGTCATATGAAATTTCCGTAGCCATACCCCCAAGATAACCAAAAGGAGTATCCTGTCCTGCTTAGCTCAGATATATGACGCTATTGGATTTCTGAACCCAATATTAATAAAGCCTAAAATTCTATTGCAAAAGGTTTGGATAAAGCGCGATAACCAGTTGGGTACCTTTGTCGGGAATCGCGTGAAGGAGATATGCAGACTTAGTGATCCTGGAAATTGGAGATATTTTCCTAGCGAGTGCAATCCAGCTGATTTACCCTCCAGAGGATGCAGCCTCTCCCGACTGATACAGTCTAGATGGTGGGAGGACCCTTCCTGGTTAAAACTCTCCGAAGAATATTGGCCTTCCAGGTATAAAGACCTGAATGAAGAAGAAATCTGTGCGGAAAGAAAGAAAACTGCAAAAATACAGACTAGATCGGGAAGAACCGTTTGTATACCCAACCGATTGGACGGTTATTATTGTTGTTCTGTGTGCCTAGAGAAAACAGGTGGGAGTATGTGGAATAATGGAGATCCGTTATTCCGGACGCCATCCGGACGGCTTGGGTGACAGTAAACAAACAAGCCCCGGCGGCGCCAGCCGCCAACAAAGGACTAGAACACGGCATGGTCTTATACCGACCGGTTGGGTGTTTTCCTCTGTCCTCTTAATATGTATTAAATAAAGTTAGTTAGAAGGAGACTTTTACCCTCTCCTTTCTGCTATTTAGTGATTTTATTTAAATCCTTGCAACAGCCCACAAAAGAATCATCACAGCGAATTCTTCTACCGAAATCGCTTCAGTGTTTTGTGAAACAATTACCCGACATTTCTTCACACCTTCTATTGAAATGTACACCGTTTCTATTTGATACCATCTCCATATTTTGTATATATGCTATATCTTTATTAATAATACCTGTAAACCCCTATTTGTATTTAAACTAAAATTGGTGACGTCAAAATAAAAATCCAAAGAGCGGTCAACTGGGGAGAGAGGAGAAAAATGCCAAAGCCCAGATGGGGGCCCCCCTCCCTCCAGGGATTCATATAGACACCCTCGCACTCCATGTCTCGGTGATAAGCATCCAAGTTTGTGTCATGGCCTCTACCTCTGTCCCGTGGGCTGTCCCCGATCCCTCTCTGTGCTAACATCTACCCGTGCCTCTTGTTGTCCGCGTGCGGGAAGAACATCAACACTCGCCTCACGTACACGACTGCCAGCTTATCCATACGTCGGCAGGATCACATTTGAAACAATATTACATATATATATATATATTGTTACATCATGATTAATGGCGTATTTCTTATATTATTTTTAATATATTTAAAATTTAAATTATATATTTATTTATTTTTATATAAAATATTCTATGATATTTATTTAAAACACAGATTATTTAGATTGTCATCATTTGTATTTAGGTACAGTGTGACTTCACTGCTCTCTTTGATGTGAGAAAATAAATAAAGGATTCTGGTGGCTACTTAAAGAAGACTTATCTCGTTATTCCCTTTTATAAATTTGTAGGATGGTTGAAACACGCTCTGGTAAGATGCAAGACCCAGCACAGGAGAGAATCCAGGCTGAAGAGTCTGCCAAGCCGCAACCTGGTGCAACAATATATATAGTATATCTATATATTCTTATATATAAAAGTCAATGTCTGTTGTTTGTTTCGCGATAAACTCAAAAACTACTGAACCAATTGGTACTAAATTTTGCATGTCTCTTTTTATAAACCTGAGGAAAAATTTCGGCTACATTTTGATTAGTATCTTTGGAAATTTATTTTTTTCATTTGAATAACTTTTTTTTCGCGGAATAAATTCACCAGGCTAATTAAGCGACCAATGAGCGTTCTGCATTTTTTTTCAAGTTGCTTGCGTACTTTTTTTGAAATATCTTTTTATACGAGTGTTACTTTTTTTAAAAAAAGTATTGAGAGAGAAATTTATATTACTAACTAAGTTAAGGTAAGTGCACACAATGCAATTAAAAAAAAACTTTGCAAAATTAGTGTTACTGTATGTAAATAATGGCTTTCGTATTTTTAATTAATTTTTGTTCTGGCCTTTTTTTATCTCTTAAAAAAATCGTTTAAAATGCAGTCGCAGTCATTAGCAAATACATGTTTGCCTAATTTCCATGTGCTCTTTTATTCTTTTTACAGAAAAATATTGTCACGGTAGTGATGACGAGTATTACAAGCGTTTGAGTAAGAATAATTTATTGATTAGAAATGCAAAACTATTTTATAATTTAATTTACAAATGATAATATACAAGCATGGTAAGGGGTGATGACTAGGCAGATATTTATGATGATAAACAACAGAGTATTCGAAATAATTATTTAGTGACATTGCCCCCTTCCTAGATGGACAGCTTCCCACTGTAATCATCACTTGAACAGATCAGCTTGGTCCTCAGGGTCATGGTAAGGTTTCATTCTCAGTACATGGACCAGGTCTCTTGTTTGGCGTCTCCTGGTTGGTTGGTCCACAGGTTCAACTTCGAAGGTCACGTCCGAGAGTTTCCGAGTAACCCTGTATGGACCGAAGTACCTTTTCATCAGTTTTTCTGAGAGTCCCACCTTTCTTATTGGGATGAAAACCCATACCAGGTCACAGACGTTGTATTACATTGCTTCGTGATTTGAATCATATCTGGCCTTGTCCTTTTCTTGGGCTTTCAAGGTTTCTAATCTTGCTAGCTGCCTAGTCTCTTCGACTCGCGACGCAATCTTATGACTGTATTCCTCTTGGAGATCTTCATGCGGATTTGGGAAAAAAGTGTTTACAGTCGTTTCGGCTTCGCGTCCATGGATCAGTTTAAAATGTGTAAAACCTGTCATCTCCTGCTTGGCCGTGTTGTAGGCAAAAGTGACATAGGGAAGGATAACATACAGTCTCTTTGCTCGATGCCCCCATACATTGCCAGCATGTTAGATAATGTTTTGTTGAGTCTTTCCGTTAATCCATTTGTTTGGGGATGATAGGCTGTTGTAAACCTGTGTATGGAAGAGCACTCACTGGTTAGTAAGTTCCATTAACATCTTTGATTGAAATACTCGCCCACGGTCCCTAGTGATTTCTCTGGGACTCCGTGTTTGAGGACAACATCTTCCATCAAGAACTTGGCAACTTCTTTTGCCTCTCCTGTGGGTAAGGCCTTGGTAATAGCGAATCGGGTTAAATAGTCTGTACAGACTATGATCCACTTATTACCAGTATCAGACTTGGGAAATCTTCCAAGGAGGTCCATTCCAACTCTCTGAAAAGGGGAGGTTGCAGAAGGAATGGCCTTAAGTAGTCTGGGTGGCTTTTGAGTTGATTGTTTCTTTCTTTGGCACTCTTTACAATGAGCGACATACTTCCGTATGTCCCGGAGAAGTCCGAGGTCTTCGAAAATCCAAGATGACCGGCTGTGGGAGCGTCGTTTAAACTTTTCAGTAGTTCTAAACGTAAGTACTTGGGAATAACTAAAAGGTGCTGGTTTCTCAGGGGGTCGAAATTCTTTTTGTATAAAGTTCTTTTTAACATTTGATATCTTTTCGATTCGGCACTAAATCTTTCTGTTTCCTCTATCAATTTACTAATTTTAGAGTCTTTTCTTTGTTCAGCCTCGAAGCACGTTAGAGCATTTATTGAGGGTATATCATCATCCTCATCATTGTATGCTTCTTCCGATTCAAGTTGGAGAAGATTTCGAGAAAGGCAGTCGGCATCTTGATGTTTGCATCCACTTTTATGAACAACCGTTACATTTTATTCTTGAAGTTTTAAAGCCCATCTCGCTAGTCTTCCTGTCGGGTCCTTCAGGTTAGATAACCAGCAAAGAGCGTGGTGGTCGGTGACGATGACAAATTCACAACCAAAAAGGTACGGTCGAAATTTGTTGATGGCCCATATTGCGGCCAAGCATTCTCTTTACGTTGTTGAGTAATACTTCTCCGCCTTAGATGAAGTTCTTGAAGCATAACCAACGGCCCGCTCTTTCCCATCGTTGATCTGTGCGAGGACAGCTCCAATTCCATAACCGCAGGCGTCAGTATGAAGCTCGGTTGGCAGTTGTTCTTCGAAATAGGCAAGAACAAGTTCAGACATCAATGCTTTTTTCAAGGAATCAAAAGCTACTGTTGGTCAGAGTTCCACGTGAATTTCTTATATTTTTTAGGACTTCATGTAAAGGAGCTGCTATCTCAGCAAAATATTCGATAAATCTACGATAATAGGAACATATGCCAATGTAGCTTCTTACATATGTTAAAGATTTTTGGGTCGGAAACTTGGCGATAGCTTCAATATTTTCTAGATCGGGATAAATGCCATTGCCATCGACGAGATGTCCAAACACTCTTATTCGTTTGGTTTCAAAAAGACACTTTTTTGAATTGAGGCTCAAATCTGCATTGCTAAGGCATTGTAAGATGATTTTGAGTCGGCGCAAGTGTTCGTCAAACGTTTTGGAGAAAACTACAATGTCGTCTAGATAACATAGGCACTGCGTCCACTTCAACCCCTTAAGATTTTGTCCATCAAACGCTCAAACGTTGCAGGGGCGTTGCACGGGCCGAAGGGCATCACGAGAAATTCATATAGTCCATCTGGGGTTATGAAGGCGGTTTTCTCTTTATCTTCTTCTTCTACCTCTATATACCAATATCAAGAGCGTAGTAGGTCCATTGACGAGTAAAATTGGGCACCTTTTAAAGAATCAAGAGTATTGTCAATTTGAGGGAGTGGATAAACGTCTTTTTGGTTATCTTGTTCAATCGCCTGTAATCAACGCAGAAGCGCCAATTGCCGTCTTTATTCTTCACCAAGATAACAGTCGATGACCAAGCGCTTTCTGAGTGGCGTATTATCCCGGAATCTAGCATCTTGTCCACTTCCTGTTGAATTGCTTGTCGTTCTGTTGGGGAAACTCGATAGGGCCTGTGTTTAATTGGTCGATGGCCTCCAGGTTCGATTATATGCTTTGTTAGAGGCGTCTGTCTTACTGTATCATTATTGGTATCAAATAGCTTATCAAATTGTTTCAGAATTGATAAGACTTCAGATTGTTGATCTGCTGATAATTCGTTACTAATCAAATTCTGTAAAAATGCAACGTCACCCTTATTGTCATTCTTGGGACTAATATCTCGCGCCAAATTTTCGCCAGGATGAGAGCACTCCGAGATAGCTGTCAAGTTATTTTCTTCAACCTCTTGAATTTTTCCCAGGCACATTCCCTTAGGGACTATTTGAGCTGTGTTGCTAGAATTTACGATCCAAAGTTTTCCTTTATTATGAGAAAGCCTGAATAATGCACAGGTAAGTGTTAACCCTTTTCCTATTAATACCTTTTTCGAAGGTTCAAAAAGTACCTGATTTTTCCCATTAAGCTCTCACTCATAACATTTATTAGTTTGGTAGATTCGGCTGGGGTTACGGCGCTTCTGCTAGCCACAACCTCTCCCATGGAAGCTGATGAATTTAGTACATCTTTAGCCTTTTCCAATCTGATTTCGGCGCGTCCACAATCAATCATGGCGTTTGATGCCTCTAGGAAATCCTATCCGAGAATAATACTTGGGTTAGTATTGGGGAGGACAATAAACTCAAGCGGCTGTTTCAATACATTGATGCTCAAGCTGATTGTGCATCGGCCGAACGATGTAACATTCTTGCCATCAGCAACTTTCAGAGTCATTCCACTATCCTTGAACATGGTCTTTTTTAATTGTCGTCTTAATCCATCAGAGATAACTGAAAAAGAGGCACCTGAATCAACTAGAGCAGAAAATGCAATGTCACCAAAGATGATTTCGACATAATTTTGCTGTAATTTAGCGGCTGTCGACGATGTAGGACTTTTCACACCCGCGGCCTCACCCTCGTTTGAGGTCGCGAAATTTAGTTTCCCAGATTTTGGCGGCGTGGAGATTGGCTTGTATGACGGACTGGGGAAATGGACTGGCGTCTTGGAGATCTTCCTCTGTTTGGATACGGGAATTGTCTGCGGTAGATTTGGCTTCTTATGGCTTGGTGGTTACCTATTTGAGGTTCATGGTGCATGTCCTTCGGGTCTCTGAGTCCATTGTCGGCGCTCTCTACAATAGCGCATAACATGGCCTGGGCGGCCGCAATCTGGTTGAATGTACGTGTTTGGTTGGGGTACGGACTGTCGTGGCGGAGGCCTTTGAATAGGCTTCGAAATTGCAGCTACGTTTTTTTCAATCTCTTCTCTGTTAATTTATTCCAGATGATCATTTGTAAATTGATTTATAAAATAGTTTTGCATTTCTAATCAATAAATTATTCTTACTCAAACTTTTGTGATACCCAGCATCTCCACCAGTTGTCACGGTAGTAATGACGAGTATTACAAACGTTCGAGTAAGAATAATTTATTGATTAGAAATGCAAAACTATTTTATAATTTAATTTACAAATGATAATATGCAAGCATGGTAAGGGGTGATGACTAGGCAGATATTTATGATGATAAACAACAGAGTATTCGAAATATTTATTCTGTGGCAATATTTACATGCCAGTATTTGGATTATTTTTTATAAACCTTTTTTATTCTTACTGAGAAGATGGGCATCGCAGTCAAGATCCATCGCAGTTACTCACTCAACTCAGACAATTTCAAGGGTTAATGCGCTGGGGCGGGTACCACGAGGGTTGGATGGAAAATCTGCCATCTATTTAAATTATATTGATTTTGAAACAAATAAATGGATTGCAAAAAAATAATTAAATCAAATACCTAAACACTAATATAATACAATTTTTGCCATCACACACACTTTTTGCCTGTGGTTTATGTGTTACTTCTGTATTGCTATTCTATGGCCCTTTTACTATTTATTATTGATGTACTTTCAGTATGAGAGAAATTGCACTCGGGGGAATTCTCGGACGAAGCCGGGTCATTCGTCTAGTCTATTTATAAATGTCAATATATATTTACATATATCTTTATAAAAATCCAAAATAAAAATAAAAATCATCAGCAAATATCCACTCTACTGAATCAATTTTTATAAAGATATAAAGATATATATCAAGATTAGAAACTATTTTAAAGGCGTAAGATTCTTTTTGAAAATAAGCAATTTCTACTGCCCTTACTGCAATGGAAAAATTAATGGGAGGGCCTGGCTCATCAGTGGTGAACCCTCCCAGCGGTTTCGCCAGTTTAATCTACCATACCACTGTTATATTGCATTTTTTGGAACTTCCTTTTATAGTGATACTGTTGCTAGACTCTTGGAATGGGTATTTTTAGAAGAACTATTAATTTTTCCATTGCAGTAAGGGCAGTAGAAATTGTTTATTTTCAAAAATAATCTTACGCCTTTAAAATAGTTTCGAATTTTGAAAACAGATGGCGCGCTAGTGCATCATATTATAAATGTTCTAATAAAAGAAACAGTTTGATATTTGCGGAAGAGAGATTGCTCGAAGCATATTATATATTTATAAATGTATGTAATTCTGCTGTCCTCAAAGCCTATGTCCATAGTTCTTCTAAAAATACCCATTCCATGAGTCTAGCAACAGTATCACTATAAAAGGAAGTTCCAAAAATGCAATATAACAGCGGTATGGTAGATTAAACTGGCGAAACCGCTGGGAGGGTTCACCACTGATGAGCCAGGCCCTCCCATTAATTTTTCCATTGTAGTAAGTGCAGTAGAATTGTTTATTTTCAAAAAGAATCTAACGCCTTTAAAATAGTTTCGAATTTTGATAACAGATGGCGCGCTAGTGCATCAAATTATAAAGATATATTTAATGTCTTCATAAAAATCGAACCAGCAGAGAGAGGATATTTGCTAGAAAAATATTTTTTAAATCGAATATTCGTTGGTTATTCAAATTAAAGATACTTCGGCCAGTAAATCCTTTAAAAAAAAGATTTACTGGCCGAAGTATCTTTTATTTGAAGAACTATGAATGCCGGCCAGGCAGCCTCTATCTTTACGAAATATTCGTTAGGCTACTTTCACTCCGATAAAATCCGGGCGAAGCCGGGTACATGCGCTAGTTGGAAATAAAAATGATCATATGGTTGTAATGAAATACCAAATGTAAAATTGCCGCCTAATAAAGTGTAAAAGTTGTTATTAAAAAGTGTAAAATGTCGTCTTAAAAGTGCAATACCTATTACGAAAATACCATCCCTCACACAAAAATGATAAAAATTCTAATAATTTTAAAGATAATAGATTTTTCTTTAAAATAGTTGTATATATCCAGGAATTATATATGTTCCTTTTTTTATATTATGATTATATGTAGATGAAGCGTACATTCCAACTAACTACGCTTCATTGAAGGATGAAAGTTCTTGTCATGGAATAAGCAGCTTTGTTTTGGAGAACCTTTTACCAGAGTAAATGGTCTAGGACAGAGGTGGGCAATCTTTTGAGTCTGAAGAGCCAAAAATTGCAATTTAAAAATTTCGAAGTTTTTAAAGAGCCACAAAATGTTTCTTGTCAACAATAAATAGTACTCGCATAAAGTGTTTTGATTTAAAATGTATTTATTCACATAAGAAAAAAATATCTATTTATTCATATATAAGCAGTGTTTTTAAACAACAAATTAGATAATATATGTATATGGCATATTGTTTATTAGATAATTACTTATTAATCAAGTAAAAAATTAAAACATTACTTACAACAGTAGCTTGTACTTAAATAACAAACAAATGAGCAGGCAAATTCAATGGGAGCGATGGCTTTGCATGGTTTTAGAAAGTTTGGATAAATTGACTCATAACTAGTTGTTTCAAGTTTCGAACACGACTCTAAATTTTCATTTGTTTGTTGGCCTCTTACTTTACTTTTAATTATATTCGTGCAAGAGAACCCTTGCTTACACGAATATGTCGATCGGAAGATAGTCAGCACTCCAAATGCCAACTTCTTCATATCACTGTAGCAATCAGGAAAATAATTCCATGCGTTGAATATAAGTGCCTCAACTCGCGGCATTTCTTTTAAAGCTGTCCACTTTTGTTGAGTTACGTACATACATTTCTGGACCTCCAACTCTTCCAACTCCACTCGCAATCGATGCATTTCTAGAGATCCTGTATCCAAATGGCTCGATCTAGATTTAGTTACTATTTGTGAGGAGAGGATTTACTATAAATATTAGAGTGATTTTGTTGGTTTTGAATTGTTCAAATCTGTCAACAAATTCATCTTTAATTTTTTTATAACTGTGCTGAAGTAATTCGTTGCAACAGTTGCACTAGTTTTTATAGCAATATTGCTTTATAAATTGAAATTAAATAATTTACCCCTCTGAATATATTCTGCAAAAAAATTTAATCTTTTTATCAAAACAAACCAATTCTTCTACCAAAACATAGGCTGGGTTTCCATTTCCTTGCAGTTTTATATTCAGCTCATTCAATTTCGCTGTGATATCCACCATAAAGAAAAATCTTTGCAACCATTTGTCGTTCTCTAATTCAGGGTGATTAATGCTTTTTTCATTTAGAAATGTATTTATTTTGTTTAACACAAAGCAAAAAGTTTCAACACCTCACCTTTGGAAAGCCATCGCACTACAGTGCGATGAAGAAGGAGGTCGGAATACTGAGTCTCCATTTCGTTTAAGAGTTCTTTAAACTGACGATGGTAGAGTGCTTTGCCAAGATGCTATTAACAATCTTGATTACCAAATTCATCACCTCAACTATTTTGACCGGAAATGTTTGGGCACAAAGCGTTTCTTAGTGCATTATGCAGTGAAACGTGAGAATTTCGGGGTTTATTTTGCTCTGAAGAATCGTTGTTGCCCCTTTTACTGTCATACTTCTGGCTCCATCAGTTGCCATTGAAAATATTTTATTTAAATCGATCTTATTGTCTTCAAGGCAATTTTTGCACGGCATTCGTTATATCTTCCCCTCTAGTTTGTCCCGAGAGCGGTAGCAATCCAGGAAGTTCTTCTTTTGGGAAGACAAATACCTGACAAAAATCACTTTTGCACTGAATAAAGTTTCTCAAAAACTTGCAGCACCAACAAAATATGATGGGGAAGCAGTTAAACGAATTTTCAAATATCTAGTAGGAACAACTGTATATGGAATTATGTACCAAAAGGGTCATAAAGTAGAAGTTTGGGAATCTTTCAGTGATGTAGATTTTGCTGGAGACCCAGAAACTAGAAGATCTACCAGTGGAGTTGTGTGTAAACTGCCTGGTGGTGCTATTTCTTGGCTTAGCCAAAAACAAAGATCAGTATCTTTGTTAACAACTGAGGCCGAACTCGTGGCAGCAAGCAATAGAGAAAAGGAAGTCATTTGGATAAATAGACTTTTCAGTGAAATTTCTCCACTAAAAGAGCAACCAATTATAAAAGTTGATAATGCAAGTACAATTAAATTGATCAAAAATCCTGAATTTCATAAGAGAACCAAACATATAGAAGTAAGACACTATTCTTATGCATACCTCTGGTGAATCCTGTATAGGGTCAGTGACCAGTATAAGGTCAGTATAAAGGCTTTTTGTTGTTGTTGTTGAAGTAAGACACTATTTTGTGAGAGAAAAGTATCAAGAAGGTATTTTCAATGTAGAACATATTTCTGGAAAAGATCAAGTTGCTGACATAATGACCAAAGGGCTCCATAAGCCGCGTTTCCAAATGCTGAGATATCTACTGGGTATGAGGGACATTTGAAATCTGATTAAAGGGAAGTGTTGAACATATTAATCTGCAATTTTAAATGTTTCTTTTTGACCAGTAATTTTGTTTTGTTTTGCATTTCTAAAATATAATTAATACAGGTTCCTTCAAAATATCTCTCTGACCACACGTGTTGTCAGTCAGACTTAAGTCTATTTGGTTTATTTACAACGACTGCGGAAGTCCAAGATAATAATAGTGTCAAGCATATTTATTTCTGGAGATATTTTTCATTTATGCAAGGTTGAATTTTATAATTCATATGAGAGTGGCCGTTTAATTTCATTGTTATCAGAAAGCTGAGCGATGAATAGATGACCTACTGTTTGTTCTTCATTCAAGCAGTTGGGATAAATCGTTCCTCTTTTAAAATTTCGCGGAGTATACTTGTGCGTGGCAATGGTCAGTTAGGATGGTTGTTGAAGTACACTCATGTTAGATTCGAGGATGAATAGAGATTCAGATTCTTGACGTAATTCTTCTGAAGTTGCTGGCTGTATAATCCATAGTTTATAGGTCTATCGTTAGATGCTGTGTGATATGAGTTTTTTATTGTGGCCAACGATTTATAGAAAGATTTTGAAAGACAGTGTCTAAGTTGAAAAGGTGAAGCGGGTTTAGCTCTTTGGTCTTCTAGTTTATTTTCCATAATACCGCTGTGACCTTTGACACAGCAGAGTTGAACATAGGGTATATTGTGGGGTAGACTGCATATGACAGAAAGAGTCAATTGGCAGCCTGAGACAATTCAAAAGTTTGAACGTGGTAAAAATCTGGATAGCTTTAGTCGTCTAAAGAACCAGGGTTTCTTCTTGGAATGTCGAATATTCGTGATATCAGCCGCTCATTTCGCTACAGAAACTACTGCGCCTATTTTATTCCTCTTAAAGGGAATTCTACCTGGCCATTACAGTCAGAAAATAAATTGATATTTATTACGTTTGCTTTGTGAGCTGTTTTAAGCGAGTTTGCCAAATTTATTACTTCTATGTAGTCTGGGATTATATCAAAAATCGTTCACAAAAACTTAATGGAAGCATGGAAATTAGTCCATTCCCGACCACATTTCTATATAATGCTAGCCGCTCTTCACATCACAGAAACAGCTTCTTTTGAAAGGAACTATTCAATATCTAATCTACAATCTACACAACACGTATTCCATGCCACGACGGTCACCTAGAAGTCTGAAATTTTGCAAATTTGAATTGGTAGTAAGCCTATAAAATACCAGAATTCTACAGGGTCTAGATCTATATTAAGAACTAGATCATTATCCCTTTCTATGAACGGATCTAGAACGATAGTCATTTCTACCCCCCTTGTTAAAGTTTTGCCCACATATACAAGGGTGGATCAAGAAAAAACGATAGAAGTTTTTTAAAAAAGGGCAAACCGAAACACAATTTTATTTTTTATTCCTCTACATAACCCCCTCCTTTTTCTATACACTTCCTCCAAAAGTCAGGTAGCTTGTAAATTCCCTTTAATAAACAATCTTGTGTGTGTTGGGCAAGCCATCCATGCACCGAATTTTTAACCTCATCATCAGTCTTGAAAGTCATGCCTTTTAAAAAATTGTTTCAGTGTCCAAATAAATAACAATCACTCGGGACTAAATCAGGAGAGTAGGGGGGATGGATTAGAACTTTAAAATTAAATTATTGGATGGTTTCAATGGTGAGATTTGCCACATGGGACCGAGCATTATCATGCTGTAGGCAAACACCTTTGCTCAGCAAATCACGCCTTTTGGAACGAATTTTTGGCACTAATTATTTGTTTCAAGGAGCTCAGAATAAACTATGTTATTAACGGTTTGGCCTAACGTTCCAAAAGCTCTTTACAAGACGTTTCTCCTTCATTTCCTTTGTGAGCAGTCGAGGCACCTATCTTGTGTAAATTATTATGTACTTTAAATGTTTTGTGATGATTTTTTTGAAGACTACCATAACTAAGGTTAAGTTCGGCAGAAATAACTCTAATGCTAATGTGACGATCGCTCTGTATCATCTCGTCAATGGCCCAGGTGGTTGCATCATCACTAACCTTGACCGGGGCACCAGGTCGCGGTGTGTTATCCAAACTTTCTATGCCGCTTTTGAATTTTCTAACCCATTCAAAACTTCGATTTTAAAATAAACATTTATCACCGTAAACAACTTCCATTCGGGAGTAAATTTCAAATGGTTTAACTCCTTCATGATAAATAAAACGTATTACTGTTCGCATTTCATACTTGGTGCAACTGTTTGTTTTGGCGCCATTTTTATTGAAAAAAAAATGTTGCCAGATGGCTTATTTTCTTGAGATTATTTTAATATAACAACAGAGTTCAATTTAAATGTGTTTACCTATATACATTGTTTCCTTTATTTTTTTAATTAAACTTTTATCGTTTTTTTTTTATTGATCCACCCTTGTATATATATGAGTAAAGACGTACCATCACCTAGATAGCGGCAAGTTAGTACCCTACTTTACAGGCCCTTATAAGATAACACTTGTACACAAAATTTGTGGGGGCCAGCTGGAAGCAGCACCCAGCCGCCATAAATCACCAGGACGACCGCGGCGCCAGGGGGGCACAGCGGAGGAATCCAGAGAGAGGACCAGATGTGCATTCCGGGGGGTTGTCCTCTTTGTCTTCCCATGTGAATGTAGTTAACAAGAAACTTCAATAAAACACTAACTTGAGAAACTTTCTGAGCCATCGCTGGGCCAGTAAATCGACACACCACATTGGTGAGCCGGACGTGATTGAAAAGAAAAAGCATACGAAGATTTCAAGAGATAAAGAAATGCAAAAAGTGATTCAAGCTTGAAAAGAAGCATCATCCAGGATATCGTGATATCATCTCAAGACTAAGATAAGTTTTTATATTATCTTCCTTGTTATTTTATCTCAATATTTTTATTTTTAACTTTATCTCTAAGCTGTTGTGTCGAATTTAAATTTACGTAAAATGGAAACAGAAAATAAGCCTAGCGATACCTCAGAAATATGCAAAGTTAGTGTTAAAATACCGCCTTTTTGGGTTGAAAAACCTGAAATATGGTTCTTCCAGGTAGAAGCACAGTTCAAAATAGGTGGAATTATTCAGGAAGACACTAAATTTAATTATTTGATCTCCCAATTAGAACCTAAATATATAGAAAACATTTGGGATATAATTAATAGCAAAAGCGACAACAAGTACTCTGAATGTAAATCACGACTACTTGAATTGTTCAGAGAAAGTGAAGGGTTGAGAATTAAAAAGTTAATTTCAGGTATTGAGCTCGGAGACATGAAGCCGAGCCAATTATTACAAAAACTCAGATCCCTCGCTACCCCAGATATCTCTGACAATTTAATAAAAACTTTATGGCTTGATAAACTGCCCACATCCATAAAGAATATACTTATTGTAAGCGAAGAGGACATTAGCAAATTGGCCATAATGGCCGATAAAATAAATGAAATAAACTCTTCCAAAGAAATATATGATACGGAAGTGCCTTCTTCATCAACAGATCGCTTGATCGCCAAATTGGAAGATCTTGAACGGCAGGTCTCCGAATTGAGACTGGATAGATCTAGATCTCGATCCAAAAATAGGACTCAGTCAAGACCGAGAAGTAATTCTCAAAGATCTTTCGATCCAAAAGGGAAATACTGCTATTACCATTTTAGATTTGGTCCTAATTGCTTGCAAAATAAATGCAGGTCTCCGTGCAGTTGGAATGAGTCGGAAAACTCCAACCGGCGGACAGAGTAGCGACAAGCTCTTCTGCCGGCATTCAGGATTGTCGCAATCTCCGATTATTTGTGACGGACAAAAACACGGGATTGCGCTTTTTGGTGGACAGTGGTGCTGATATATCTATAATACCTCCAAAGGATAAAAATAGGATGCCTAGTGATGCCACAGAGGTCCGTATGTCTGACCTCACGGACAATACAGCAGCTACTGGACATGCCTCTCAAATTTTAATGACCGATATGTCCTCACTTCTTTTTTCTAGATTTAATTCATTTTGTCTCCTCTCTAATTGTAAATACGCTGCTGTATCACCTCATAAGCATAAATAAAAGTGACTCGTCCTTTTTTGAAACTAAATGTAGTGGACTCGCCCAAGGAGAATTTGAGGGTCTAATTATTCCATTATTCAACATATATTGAAATTCTGCCTTAGCAAGAGTTAATCTCTGTGAATCTAGGCGACGGGCTTTTGAGTGAATTGGCTGACCTCTTGTAGGAATATAATGCTTAACGCTATGTTTTGCTTCTACAAAATCTGATGGTGGCCTACATAGGTTAGGATATTTGGTTAGGATAGCGCTGACCTTGGATGATGAATTTAGAGTGCTAATATTTCCCATGTCTGAGATTGACTGAATGACGCCTCTTATGGAAAGATTAGTTATTCCATCAATTAGGCGTTTATTTTTTATATCAATAATCAATCCAAAGTTGTTCAGAAAGTCTGCTCCTATTATTGCTCTGTTGGTATTGGCGATTACAAAAGGCCATTGAAATTGACGTCGAAGTCCGATATCCAAATTTCTAACCTTTGTTCCATAGGTAACAATTTCTGTACCATTGGCTGCATATAATTTATAATCAGAGCTAGGCATCCTATTTTTATCCTTTGGAGGTATTATAGATATATCAGCACCACTGTCCACCAAAAAGCGCAATCCCGTGTTTTTGTCCGTCACAAATAATCGGAGATTGCGACAATCCTGAATGCCGGCAGAAGAGCTTGTCGCTACTCTGTCCGCTGGTTGGAGTTTTCCGACTCATTCCAACTGCACGGAGACGTGCATTTATTTTGCAAGCAATTAGGACCAAATCTAAAATGGTAATAGCAGTATTTCCCTTTTGGATCGAAAGATCTTTGAGAATTACTTCTCGGTCTTGACTGAGTCCTATTTTTTGATCGAGATCTAGATCTATCCAGTCTCAATTCGGAGACCTGCCGTTCAAGATCTTCCAATTTGGCGATCAAGCGATCTGTTGATGAAGAAGGCACTTCCGTATCATATATTTCTTTGGAAGAGTTTATTTCATTTATTTTATCGGCCATTATGGCCAATTTGCTAATGTCCTCTTCGCTTACAATAAGTATATTTTTTAAATTATAAAACTATTTAAGAGGCGTAATATTCTTTTTTTTTTAAATAAAACAATTTCTACTGTCCTTACTGCGATGGAAAAATTAAAGGGAGGGCCTGGCTCATCAGTGGTGAACCCTCCCAGCGGTTTCGCCAGTTTAATCTATCTAAATGGTAGATTAAACTGGCGAAACCGCTGGGAGGGTTCACCACTGATGAGCCAGGCCCTCCCTTTAATTTTTCCATCGCAGTAAGGACAGTAGAAATTGTTTTATTTAAAAAAAAAAAAAAAAAAAAGAATATTACGCCTCTTAAATAGTTTTATAATTTGATAACAGATGGCGCTCTAGTACATCGTAAGTATATTTTTTATGGATGTGGGCAGTTTATCAAGCCATAAAGTTTTTATTAAATTGTCAGAGATATCTGGGGTAGCGAGGGATCTGAGTTTTTGTAATAATTGGCTCGGCTTCATGTCTCCGAGCTCAATACCTGAAATTAACTTTTTAATTCTCAACCCTTCACTTTCTCTGAACAATTCAAGTAGTCGTGATTTACATTCAGAGTACTTGTTGTCGCTTTTGCTATTAATTATATCCCAAATGTTTTCTATATATTTAGGTTCTAATTGGGAGATCAAATAATTAAATTTAGTGTCTTCCTGAATAATTCCACCTATTTTGAACTGTGCTTCTACCTGGAAGAACCATATTTCAGGTTTTTCAACCCAAAAAGGCGGTATTTTAACACTAACTTTGCATATTTCTGAGGTATCGCTAGGCTTATTTTCTGTTTCCATTTTACGTAAATTTAAATTCGACACAACAGCTTAGAGATAAAGTTAAAAATAAAAATATTGAGATAAAATAACAAGGAAGATAATATAAAAACTTATCTTAGTCTTGAGATGATATCACGATATCCTGGATGATGCTTCTTTTCAAGCTTGAATCGCTTTTTGCATTTCTTTATCTCTTGAAATCTTCGTATGCTTTTTCATTTCAATCACGTCCGGCTCACCAATGTGGTGTGTCGATTTACTGGTCCAGCGATGGCTCAGAAAGTTTCTCAAGTTAGTGTTTTATTGAAGTTTCTTGTTAACACTACATTCACATGGGAAGACAAAGAGGACAACCCCCCGGAATGCACATCTGGTCCTCTCTCTGGATTCCTCCGCTGTGCCCCCCTGGCGCCGCGGTCGTCCTGGTGATTTATGGCGGCTGGGTGCTGCTTCCAGCTGGCCCCCACAAATTAAAGAAATTCTCCTCCTCAAATAAACAAAACATTTTATGGTTTAACTTTTTGTGCTGATTAACGTGGTAACAATAGCTTTTTTCGATTAGCTCAATTTCTCAAGTTATGGATATAATGCCTTTTTCCCATGATATTCACCTATTAGAGGAAAGGTTATGACATTAAACTTATTACTATATAAATAAATGCGCCAAAGATGGTGCAAAGGAAGAAACAATATTATACATATATGCATGTTTATATATTTTACTTCAATAACTGTCCTTAGATATAAATATTTATCAAACTACTTACTCTATATCCATATTAATTTTCATTTAAAATCTAATTTCTTTCCCTTTATTTTTCAAAATTATCTTGGTAATTCCACACAATAAAACGAAGGGACACAGTGGTACTAGAAAAATTCCGTGAACAGAAAGAGTTGAGATAAGCAGCAAGAGATGGAGAGGGTTAAGAAGATTTCTTACTCTTCTATGGTGGCATGATCGAGCATCAAAGGATGAAGTGACGAGGACTCCCGCTGTCTTGGAAGTGGCTCTACATTTCCGGCTTATCGGGGTTTTTATAGAGGTGAGATGCGGAAGTACTAGGCATTTGTCTGACGTAATATAGGGTTAAATCATGTAAGAGAAGCCATTGTACTCTTTTAGCAACTTTCTGGAAACTTCCAACATCTTTAAGCCTTGTTCTTAAACGTTGTTGGACTTCTATATCTCACTTTACACTATTACACAGCTCCATTTTATTATCTCCAGTTTGTACAGAGTACATTACATATTGTGATGCAATGATACATGTAAAACATTCGTATAATTATAGTTACAGAGGTGTTTATATTATACAACACGTTTTACTTTATACAATCTTGTTTTATTACACCAATGTGGGGTTGTTGGTTCAAATCACCATATATATACGTTGTGATTCATAAATAAGTATATTTTATTAAATGTGACCTCACGACAACTGATTCAAGTTAAACTTCATTAGAAGTGCTCAGCGTTCAAAGCTGAACTACTAGCCATACTTTACGCAACAAAAAATACCAAGATGAATGATAATGCACGTCCACATAGGGCTGGTGTGGTCGACACTTTTCTCCAAGCCAGGCGATTGCTCGGATAAATTGGCCAGCTCGATCACCAGACCTAAACCCATTAAGCATGTATGAGACCATTTAGGACGGTGGATCTCATCCCTCCAACCCCCTCCTAGAATAACTCATGAGGTAGAAACAACCTTAACACAAGAGTGGGCGTTGATTCCACAGGAGCTGATAAACTCCCTAATTCTTAGTATGGGTCGCCGATGTAGAGCCTGTCTATCAGTTAAAGGCGATCACACCCCATATTAACAACAATATCCAAGATATTTATGCCCTGACTGCAAGATCATTGTTTGACCGACTAATTTGCATAAAATACGTGTTAGATTTCTTTGATTTCGGGTATTTTAATCAATAAAGGAATAATGAATTTGTGTATAAAATTTCATTGATGAATGTTCAAAATATTTGAGATAAATAAGAAAATATATATGTGTTCATTTAATTTTGCGGGCAAGTGCATAAGAAACAAAAGAGAAATAGTTAAATTAAAATATATTGAATAAAATCCCTATTTCTAAGTATATTTTAATTAAACGAATATATAAATCAATCAATAAAAACAAATGTAAAAAAGGTAGTTCAACTATAAGTGTCACAAACGAAAATAATTATCCACCAAAAGATTAAACTAATTAAGCCAATCAAAGGAAAGAAAAAATGGCGGAATGACTCCCTTCTATTTATTTTTTTTCCTACCGAATGACCAAAGAATTGCTTTCGAAATAAATCCTTAATCGCTTGGTCTCTTTTATCGAAGTTGGCGGAAATCGTTTGGGAAGTTTGGCCAGTGTGGCCAGACCATTGATCCGATTGGCAAAGCCTAATTCACAGAAATGGGATAAAAGGGAAATACTCTGCGAGAAGAAAAATAACCCGTGAAATTCTCCAATTTTAGCGAAGGTTTATTTCAATTTAGTTTACCTTAATTGTTTGTCGTGTCGATTTCGGAAAGTTCTTTAATTAAAAATAATTAACAGAAATTATTTATAGAAAATGTTTCGCATGTTTATATAAGAAATACATAAATATTCACTTTAAATTTCTAATTACAATTGTTATTTATGCGTCATAAATAGTTCAAGTTTTTAATAGTGCGCACTAATATATCATTTATATCTAAATACCAATATATATAAAAAACACTATATATCCACAGAATACAAACATATGTAAATAAATGAAGAAAAAAAGGCATTTCCTGATCGTGCAACTAAAAGTTGCTGATGACTTTGGCCATCTATCGGAATAAATATCAACTATTCTCGTTGATTTTTAATTATTCCAGAATTGGCCAAATACCGTTTCTTGATTAATCAAGAAAGCTAACCAAGTACGCATTTCGAACTGCTGGCCCTCCTCAGCGTGGAGCAAGCTGTACCTCAAAGACCAAAAAAGCTGGTCTTGAGGGCATCTTGAAAACCATGAAACACTTATTTAGGCCGGAAGGGCTTAAAGAGGTACAGCTTGCACCACGCTGACGAGGGCCAACAGCCCGAAACGCGTACGTGGTTAGCTTTCTTGATTAACCAAGAAACGGTATTTGGCCAATTCTGGAATAATTAAAAAAATAAACGATTAGTTGATATTTATTCCGATAGATGGCGCAAGCCATCAGCAACTTTTAGTTTCACGATCAGGAAATGCCTTTTTTATTAATTTATCCACCTCATCCAAGTACAAATCCACTTCGGTGTTATTTGTCACATATGTAAATAAGTTTTAACTTTTAAATAGTCATTTCAAATTTATATTTCGACATTTTGAATTTAATTTAGAGACTTTCTTTTTATTTCGACATTTTCAGTTTAAATGTATACATTTTTAATTCAGACACATGGGCTTCTATATAATATTTATTTAAGAACAGTTTAAAACAACTCTGACAACACCAAATATAATACACGTATTTGTATTATATTTTGATCGTCTCTGAATTTTACTAATTTTTTTGAATGAAAAGAGGCTCATATTAAGCAATATCAAAAGAAAAGAGGAAACATTAATCAAAATGTGTGGTGTGCGCACATGTTTTCAAAGATGCTGGTTTTAAGAAGTTTGATCAGACATTAAATTTATAGATTTATAAGAGTGAGAACATACACTGCGTGACATTGAAAATGAAACACCAAGAAATAGTGGCCAGAAAATTATGCAAATTTCAGGGTAGACGCGCCTAACCGAGTTATGCAAATGATGTAAAATGCGCAGCTCTCGTGCGCACATTGAGTAAGATATAAGGGAAGGAACTTGCAGAAAGGACAGTATTCGTGTCGTTATTTCTTCAAGGAAAATCATTGTAGAAATTTTGTTCTTGTGTCAAAAGACACGTGTAATAACAGAGAATGCCAGGTCATCGTAAACGGAGGCAGTTCAAGCAGACAGACGCTTTTACGAGGGGCATGGTGATCGGACTGAAAAGGGCAGGTTGGTCCATACGTCAAATCGCAGCTGATACACACCTTGGTGCGTCCACGGTGCACCGACTGTGGAGAAGATGGTTGGAACAAGGAAATGTGGCAATTTATAGGAATGTCGGTGCAACCAGAGTGACGTCAGCACGTGTGGATCGGCGTATCCTTCGACAAGCAGTGGCGGCTCCACAAGCCACTTGTACCGCCATCCTGCAACATGTGCAAGACACCCTATATCATTCCATCTCGACCAGAACCATTTCCCGTCGATTGGTTGCTAATGGCTTGCACTCATGCCGTCCGCTAAGAAGACTGCCATTGACCCCACCGAATAGGCGCCAACGTTTGGAATGGTGCCGGGCTAGATCGACGTGGATGACGGAATGGCACAGGGTCGTGTTCTCAGATGAGTCGCATTTCTGCTTGTCCAGTGATAGTCGCCGTGTACGCGTGTGGCGTCGACGTGGAGAAAGGTCCAATCCGGCAGCAATTGTGGAACGCCCCACCGTGCGACAACGTGGAATCATGGTTTGGGCGCAATCGCGTTTGATTCCAGGTCACCTTTACTTCGTATTCAGGGCACTATGACGGCCCAACGATACGTTGATGATGTGCTGCGACCGGTGACACTCCCCTACCTTCAGGGGGTACCCAATGCCCTTTATCAGCAGGATAACGCCCGATCGCACACTGCTCGCATTAGCCAACAATCTCTGCAAGATGTACAGATGCTTCCCTGGCCACCGTACTCTCCTGATCTCTCACCAATCGAGCACGTCTGGGACATCATTGGACGCCGTTTGCATGCCTTGCCACAGCCGCGTTCAGAAGACGAACTGTGGCAAATGGTTGAGAGGGAATGGAGAGCCATCCCTCAGGACGCCATCCGTACTCTGATTGACTCTCTACCTAGACGTGTTGCTGCGTGCATCGCCGTCCGCGGTGGTCCTACTTGCTACTAAGCCGACGCCGTTCTCGCTCTGTATTATGACTATCATTTTGAAATGAAGATCACTTATTGTTCGTCCCTGTCTCTCCCTGTCTGCCGAGTTTCATCACGTTCTGGCCACTATTTCTTGGTGTTCCATTTTCAATGTCACGCAGTGTATAAAAGCATAACTTATAACAATAGTAAATAAAGAAATAATCATCTTCCCCTTACAGTTAGCGTCTATTTTCTAGTGATCTTACACATATACTCTGTGGGAACAATTAATTAAAATTAGATGTATCTGAGTGAGAATAAAACTGGCGAGGGACGATCATAATAAATTTCGAACCTGATGTAATTTAATATGTAGGAACTAATTAGCGCTTTTTATATTTATATATATATATGGTAATTTAAACCAACAACCCCATATTGTTTTATAACAAGATTTTCATGTTGTATAATTGAAACACATCTGTAAATGATTATACGCATTATTGACATGTGTCATTACATCATCATATGTAATGTACTTTGTACAAACTGAGGATAAATAAATAAAACTCTGTAATAGATTAAGAGTTGAGCTAAAGCAAAAGGTCAAAAACGTCTAAAATCGAGATAGATTTAGAATTCCCACAACAAAGTCTAAAGATAGATAGGAAACTGTCAGGATGGCGCCAGTGTATAATTTCGCCAGACGATCCACGCTCTTCGCATCTGCTGAAATGCAAAAGATATAAAAGGCCTCCGTCCTAGCCAAAAATATAGTCACTTCACCATCAGCGGAAGCCCTCGTCGGTTGTCACCAAGGTCCTCCTCATTCACCATGTAGACCAGTAAGAACTCTTCTATCTCCATCTTTCGCTCCTAGCTCAACTTTTATCTGTTCACGGAACTTCTTAGTGCAACTGTGTCTTCGTTTTTTGTGTATGGACATTCCCAAGTTTTCCACTCTGCCTCGACCACGACTGCCTGTACTCTGTGAGAACTGTTAAAGGTCTCCCAAGGTGCAGAGAGGTACTGGAAAACTCTCCACGCCCTGACTGTCCCTCTCGGTTACTACAGGTTTGCCCCTTTCGGTTACCATACCACAGCGAGAGACCCTCTGTTACCACATATACAAAATTTTTACTTCTTCTCTGAAGATGATCATCCCCTCGCCGCTTTTAATTTCACTTATATACATCTGATTGCTCAATGACAGAAGATAAAATATTTCATTTTTTCCCTTTTCAATGCATTTAAATTAATGCCTTTTTAAAATTATTTTTTATTTATTAATTATTTAGTTAGTTTTTAGTCATAAATTTACAAAACTTAGAATCAAAAGTTAAAATATGTACGAAATCTCACCAAAATATTCAAATATGCACATCAATAATAAACTTACTATTATTATCTACTTAAAAAATCATTCACACACTATGATATTAGAATATATATTTAATTAATCCAGGTTCTGTAGGCCTTCAAAAGATCTCTCTAACCACTCGTATTGTCAGTCAGACTTATGCTTATGTGCTGACTACATATTTTAACCTGTCAATGCATTTTATTTTTATTTCTGTGTACACCTATCCCCCGATTTACACGGCACTTGTTTTACACGTTTTCGCTTTTACACGGTTTGCCAAATAATTTTTTTTGTTTGTTTTTTATCGCACTATACTAAATGCTACTGTGATTGAACACATGCGCTGTGTACACATATCACGAGGAATCCCGAGCTTATGTGCTGACTACATATTTTAACCTCAGGAACATATCTACCGTGTAAATCGGGGGATAGGTGTATATTAAATTTATTTAAATATTAGTTAGCTTTTAAACATGCGATATATAGATATAATTTAACTTAATCTATATAAATACCTTTAATATTCTCAGAAGTGCTTCAGTTTACCGATCAGAATAAACTTCCTGCTTAATCTTCAGACTAAATATTTTCGCTTTTGAGCTTTATGTCAAATAACCACGCTCTGCTACCAATTGTTGACTTTGCTTAGAATTTTTTAATGAAACTGATTCCAATAATTATTAATTAAACATCATATTTATTGATTTACAAGAGAGAAAACAAAATATAAAAGGGAAACTAATATTAAACAAAGGATCTTTTTTTTTTCTTTCTGTTAGCGCCTATTTACCTGTGAGCTTACACACACTCTGTGGAAACAATTAATTAATATATATACAACACAATGTGAGTTAACATTCGAAAGCTTGCAAAATATTTAATAAAGAAGCACATTGCAATTCGCCTCTACTTTTTTGCGTTTTTAAAATATCTTTGCGTTTTAAAAATTGATAAAATGAGAGAAAGGACCGTTCTTAGGCCAGCTTTTATTGTATTTAAAGGGAGGATTGTGTTTTAGGTGCTGAAATACACAACTCATTATTTTATAATTCCTCTCCCAGGGCGTTAAGAAATCGTAACCGCCCATGTATTAATGAGTCAAAAAGATGTTTTGATGCATTTATTGAAAGGGTGTTGTTCTTATCGGCACATCCTTTCCTTATATCTATAAAAATGAAATGCGAAATCGATGTTTGTTATCGCTTCACGCAAAATCTACTGACTCAATCATTATGGAATTTCGCATGTAGGTAGCTGAAGATTTCGTTTAACATATAGGCTATTCAAAAAATATATATATATCTATAAAAATGAAATGCGAAATCGATGTTTGTTATCGCTTCACGCAAAATCTACTGACTCAATCATTATGGAATTTCGCATGTAGGTAGCTGAAGATTTCGTTTAACATATAGGCTATTCAAAAAACTAAAAAAATTAATGGGCTTTTTTTTTTAAATAAAAAATCCAAAAGCGTTAGTTCCAGTCTTTTACCGCTTGGGCGCAGCACTGGTCGCGACGATAAATGAATTTGATTGGTTAATAGTTAACATGTGATTTGTTTACACGATGAATGTTAGTTTGTTCACACGATGAATGTTTTTAAAAGGTAAGATTATCCAATCGCCGTGAAACTTTAGGAAGTTATTTACTATACTACTGGGAAGATTTCTGGTTTGAATTTGATTTGAAATAAATATTCTTTGCAAATTTTCTACTTTCACTCGCAAGCAGCGCCTCTAGCGGCGTCTGGTGAAATTATATTTATAAATTGTAACAATGCTTAAAATGTTTTCCAAGTATAATAAATTTAATTTGAGAATTTAGTAATATAATATTCCAATGACGTAAAAATACTTGGCATTTCAATATTAATATATATTTAAAGAAAAAATTGTAACGATTTTGTGTTAAATGCTAAAATGTAATGACAAACAAACAAACAAATCAACTTTATTAGGGCGTCCTGCCCTGTACAGATCCGCCGTAGAATTGTTAACAATATTCAACACAAGAGAAAAGGGAGAGATGGAGTGTTTACAATTAAGGTATGGTAAATATATATATATATATATATTTTTATATTGCCCCAGTTCTTCTCTCTTCCACGAGTGCAATTTTATTTACAACCGCTTTTTGGTAGTTGAACAGTTCTATTGCCCAACTTTTCTTATCTGAAACAGTTTTTATTATCTTTATTGAGTTCAAATGCGGTCTAGGAAGACTTTTCAGGATCTTTTTTCTCTCTCCTTCCAGATCCCCGCACTCAGCAGTAAAATGGTATATTTCATCGGTTATCTGACTTCCGCATAACCTACAGTACAAATCTTCTTTCTTAATTACGTAGATATGATTTTCTTTGATCAATGTTGATATTATCCTGATCTGTGCAATAAAACTCACTAGAGCTGAGGACAGATTGCATGAAAAATAATGTTCTGGAATGAATGAATCATAAAGTAGCCTATAGTTTGAGTATGTTTTCGTAAGAGATAATTTTGCCAGATCTTGCTGCAATAGCTGTTCAATTTTTATTTTTAGTATATTCGGAAGTTCGGTCTGTATGTCATCATAATTTAACCTAAAGTTTAGTCGTGTGAGTCCGCAATGATTGATGATATCCATGATATTTTTACAGAATCCTATAGGTTTTTTTGTCATTAAGGAAATTTCCTTCAATCTATTCCAGCATAGCTTAGGTAGTCTATTGTCTTCCATTTCCTGTAATCTAATGAAATATTTCATAATTAGTTTGATCGTTGTAAAAGTCAGAGATAATCTGCCTGTTTCCAACCTTACAATATACCCCGGTATATATCTTGGCAGATTCAGAAAGTGCTAAAATGTAATGTTAAAATATATTTTTACATTGTTAATTAAATTTGCTGTTGTTTTATAAAAATGATGATGCAACTTTAATTGTTGTTGTGAAAATATCTTTATTTACGGAGCTGCTAACCATAATAAATGATTTTTGAGCCCCTAATTGTTGTTATTATCGTTTGTTTATATAAAAAAATTACATTGTATGTGATGATGATAACAAAAATGAAATTTTAAATTAATATTTATAATTCATTGAGAAAAAAAAATAATTATCAAATTCACAAAAGTGACAATATCTTATTTAAAATATAATAAATGTTTTCAAAATATTATGTGCTTCAAAAATATATTTAAACGCATATAACAATATTTATATACGTTTATAAATCAATATATAGGTGGATTGGATGTTTTCTAGAATCGTTTTAACAAATGTTCGTTAGGCAAACTTTTACTCGGATAAAAACTGTGCGAAGCCGGGTACATTCGCTAAATACAGTTATTTACAAATCTTCGTTTGTGGCAAGATACTATTCCTTCAACTTCAAATTACCAGTGGACCAATTAATACTGATTTTTTTCAACTTATCGAGTATTTTTCAAGGGACCGGGAAAAAATTATCGAGAAGGTAGACAAGTATAGATTCAGTAGGGATTGGATGTTTGCTAGAATCGTTTTAACAAATGTTTGTTAAGCAAACTTTTACATGGGGCGAAGCCGGGAACATATATATATATATATGTTTGTCGGCTATGCACGCCCTCAATATGTAACTAATCTCGCTGAAATTTGAACAGGATAGAGAGTTAAATCTGGAAGAGTTTTTTTTTTGTCGCACTTTAACCAATAAAAATTATATTTAACCAAGTACTGAGCAACAATATTTTTTTAGTTAGAAATGATGATAACAATATTTCCGTATCATGCTTGATTGCATTAAAAATTCTTTTGGGGAATATTCACTAAAGCAGACCACGGGTAAAGCCAGATAATGATTAATAGTAGGCAGGAACAAAATTCTACCAGCGAAACATTCACTCGAGCAGAAGACACACGAAGCCAGGTCATCTCTATATATAAAATATCGTTTCTCGGCCTTTTGGCTAAGATCATGTAGTATATCTCTAGATATTTTTATTTAAGTATATCTTTTTAAAAATCTATTCAGTAGAGAGTGGATATGTTTGCTCGAAAAATAAATTTCATATATTATATAAATATATGACGTAACGAATTATATTATCATAATATTCAGTGTGTTCCCGAATATTATTATCAATAATATTCGTTAGGCAAACTTTTACTCGGATAAAACCCGGGCGAAGCCGGGTACACATCCGCTAGTATATGGCTACATTTTCGGATACTTTATAATTAATATTTCGGGTTAATTAGCATATATGAGGCCTGTTGAGAAAGTCATCAGAAGGAGATAGAAGAATTTGATGAAGCATGTTAAAAAAAAATGGGCCAATGAAAAAGGTTCTGGAGGGTAAAATTACCGGGAAGAAGAATTGGACTGGTGGTCTGTCCAGATGGTAAGAAGAAAAGAAATAACAAAAAAAAAATGAGATAGAGAGACACTGGAGACCAGGACCTGTTTAAGAGAAAAATATAGATGCTCGGTCCTGATATTGCTATGTAATACTTTGCATTTAAATAATTATTTTTTTATATTTCTTTTAATTAGAATGTTCTTTTTTTGCCAAAGGGACCAATACGAATTAATGGTGCGCTTTCTGCTGTTTATATAATTTTTAAAAAGACAATAAAAACCTTAATAGATAATGCCAGATATATAAGATAATAGGTTGTTGATTCGCGCGTAGAAGAAAAAGAAAGTCGGGAAAAATCTGGTATGAATGACAAAGAAAAACCTCTAAGACTGAGTCACACAAAGGCGCTGGATGTGGTGATAATAAGACCAGGGGTTATCATCATAGTGGCAGCTGAGCCGATAGAGACAGCTATTGTCTCACCCTGCCTGGGTATCCATCATAGAACTGAAAGCGAAGAGCAGAAAAACTGCGATGACACGATCCATCATGGCACCGTGCTTATTCAACAACTTCAACGGGATTAGAAGCTTCCTGATGAATTCCTTGATGAAGATGTATTGGGGGCTATTTGGAAGTCAAGTGGATGGAGGTGGGAAGTTTAGTTAGGTTGGTCGGTTTACTTTACTGTGATATATGTACAAGTGATGTATAGCAATCTACACAGATATCTCTAAAAGACACGCATATTTATATTTATTTGATTATATAATTTAAGTTCTCGGACCCAGATATAGATGTCATTAAATACCTGCAGGTTATCCACCAGTGGCAAATATTCTGATAACCCTCAGTACTAGACTTATAAATATTTGCCTAGTCATCACCCATGCTTTTAGATTATCACTTGTAAAATGAATTTGACACATTTTGCATTATATAAATTTAATTAATAAATTATTTTTAATTAAGCTTTTGGAATACTTGTCTTCTCTACCATGACATTTGATGGAGATTAAGCTGAATCATCCCTACGCCGCCCAAGCCGTCAGAAGCCATAGAATCCAAGGACTAGAGCCTTCAGAAAAAAAAATTGAAGACAGAAAAGGCTATTCAAGTTTCCAAAGGTGAGCAAATTTTTCAACCCTTCAGACACCCCTCTGTTTTTTTTTTTTCTGGAGAACCTGGCCAAAATCCCGAAAAGCCGCGATTTCTAATCCGGTCCAAAGACCATAACCCCAGTACAAAACCCAAACAAAGGTATTCACCCGGATACCTAGACAGCGGTACCCTGACCAAGACGCAACGGTATTCAACCAGACGCCAAAGCAAATACTAATAGACCAATGGAGGACCCAAGACAACAAGCCAATATACTTTCATTGTGGCCGCCCAGGCCATGTCAAACACCGCCATGATCGCCAGCCAGTAGACCAATATGAAATTAAAAACCTAAACGGTGCATACAGACCTGCCAAACTACTCAATTTAATGAGAAACATTCTTCAAGAAGTCCAAACTATCGCCGACAATCGCCATACCCAAACAGAGAAAGATCCCCAAGACGAATTGAATTTATCGTCCTTCCCAGTAGCAACCCCAGCATCATACTCAGATAGGATTTTTTGGAAGCAACAAATGCAGTGATCGATTGTGGACGTGCCGAAATCAGGCTTGAAGAGGCTAAAGACGATTTGAATTCGCTAGCCACCAAGGATAGAATCGTGGCCTCTGGAAACATAATCATTCCAGCCGAATCCATCAAACAAATAAATTTGAGGAGCTCAGAACTCAATGGACAAAACAAGGTACTTTTTGAACCTTCAAAATGCGCATTATTGAAAAAAGAACCATCAGTTCCTTATACACTCCTTGCGAACAATCACAATAAAGGTCAGCTTTGGATTCCAAACTCTAGCCCAACAGCTCAAATTAACAAAAAAAAACAAAAACAAAAAAACTTTATTAGGGCATCTTGCCCTGTACGGATTCGTCGTATAGTTATAGACAAAATTAAACATAAGAGAAAAGGGGAAGATAGAGTATTTACAATTAAGGTATGGCAAACAGGGTGACTTTTTATTGTGCCCCTGTTCTTCTCTCTTCCACGAGTGCAATTTTTTTTTCAACCGCTTTTTGATAGTTGAACAGTTCAATTGCCCAACTTTTCTTATCTGAAACAGTTTTTAGTAGCTTTATTGAGTTCAAATGCGGTCTAGGAAGACTTTTCAGGATCTTTTTTCTCTCTCCTTCCAGATCCCCGCATTCAGCAATAAAATGGTATATTTCGTCAGTTATCTGACTTCCACATAACCCACAGTACAAATCTTCTTTCTTAATTGCGTAAATATGATTTTCTTTGATCATTGTTGACATTAATCTGATCTGTGCAATAAAACTCACTAAGGCTGAAGACAAATTGCATGAAAGATAATGTTCTGGAATGAATGAATCATAAAGTAACCTATAGTTTGAGTATGTTTTCGTAAGAGATAATTTTGCCAGATCTTGCTGCAATAGCTGTTCAATTTTTATTTTTAGTATATTCGGAAGTTCGATCTGTATGTCATCATAATTTAACCTATAGTTTAGCCATGTGAGTCCACAATGATTGATGATATCCATAATATTCTTACAAAATCCTATAGGTTTTTTTGTCATTAAGGAAATTTCCTTCAATCTATTCCAGCATAGCTTAGGTAGTCTATTGTCCTCCATTTTTTGTAATCTAATGAAATATTTCATAATTAATTTGATCGTTGTAAAAGTCAGAGATATTCTGCCTGTTTCCAGCCTTACAATATACCCTGGTATATATCTTGGTAGATTCAGAAAATTTTTGATAAACGTATTCTGTAATTGGTCTATAATATCCGTATTGTCCCAAGCCCACACAGGGGCCGCATAGAGTAGTATTGATTTAATTACTGAGTCAAATAGATTGAGTGCAACTTTTAATGAGTTAATTTTTTCTTTTTTTATCAGTCTAATAGTTGCATTTATTGCCGTATTTGCTTTGGCTTTATAAAAGAGGGCTACCTTCTTACTATTATTAGTGGAAGTGAATGGATATCCCAGATATGTAATATTGGACGCAACAGTCAGTGGGGTGTCACCCCAGTGCCAGTTTTCATGTCTTGCCGGTCTTCCTCCATTTCTGAATACCATTATTTTGGATTTATTTTCATTTAAAACCAATTTGTTATTATCCAGGTAAGACTTTAGTAAATTAATTTTAATTTGTAAATTAATTTTCGATTCTCCAACTATGGCTATGTCGTCCGCATACATAAGTAGGTGTAAAACACCAAAATCAGGGAGATGAAATCCTGTAAGTGCTGAGTTATTATAAAGTTCTATTAGGTCGGCCATATATAGTATAAATAAAAGTGGGGAAAGTGATTCTCCCTGCAACACTCCAGAATTAATTTTCACATTACTTGAATATTGTCCTTTCCATCGGATAGTAATCTTAGCTTCTTGGTAAAAGTTTTTTATCAGCATTACAAATTTATTGCTAATGCCCATTTTCTGCAATTTTTGCCAAAGTAAATCATGTGGGACTGTGTCGAAAGCTTTAGTCAGATCGACGAAGAAGACATATAGCTTGCCTCGTTTTCTTCTCAGAGATAGTTGGATGAGTGAATTCAGTAGTAGTATGTGGTCAGTGCATGATCGGTTCTTACGGAAACCTGCTTGGTTTTCTAAAATAATCTCTCTTTTTTCTATCCAGTTGTTTAATCTGTTTCTTAGTATTGTAGTAAATAATTTAGATATATTACTGCAGAGGGCAATCCCTCTATAATTTGTTGGGTTATTCTTATCACCGCTTTTATATATAGGGTGTACTATTGAGTTCGTCCAGAGTTGCGGGTATTTTTCTGTGGACATTATTTTGTTGAATAGGTTTTTCAATTTAGTTAAAGTCGGTATCGGTAAATTCTTTAGCAACTCATTTGGTATACCATCGAGTCCCACTGCTTTGCCATTCGCTAGTTTTTTAACTACATCATGGATCTCTTCAAGGGTTATTTCCGCGTCTAAATCTGGATCTTTCCAACCAATCATCTGGTTTAACGTAAAAGTAGCTTCTTTATTTTCTTTGTTCAGTAAATTTTTATAAAATAAGAACCATTCTTTTATATCAATCTCTCCTTGTATTATTGGTTTTTTTTCTAAAGGATGCAATGGCATTCCAGAAGGATTTGGGATCTTTGGCGTTTTTTATCTTTTCATTCTTGTCCTTGTTGAATTCATCTCTTTTCCTTTGCAGGAGCTTAAAATATTCCCTCCTAGCCTCAATATATTTTTGGCGGTCGTGTATGTTATTTGAGTTCCTACATCTTTGTAAACTTACTTTGGTCGTTTTCTTCAAAATGTAACAATCTTTGTCATACCAAGGTTTTGAAAGTTGGTGTCGTCGTTTAGCAAATTTAATTATATTTGCCGATTCCATTGCCGTGTAGATCTGTTTAGTAAAATTTACTGTTTCTATGTTAATATCGGTTTCATTTCCAACTTCAATATCGCTTAAATTATGTTTTAGCATCTCCACATTTTCTTTCGTCCAAATGAATTTTCGTGTTAGTATTTCGTTTTTGTACGAGGATTTAATAGCTTCATACCCAGTATTAATTTGCAAAACAATTGGTAAGTGGTCTGAATATGAAAGTTCTTCGATCCACATATCCGATATGATCTGTGTTAAACCGTGTGTGTACATAAAATAATCCAAAACCGATGAACCTCTTTCTGAAATAAAAGTGAATGAGCCGTGCATATCACCCTTAGTTCTTCCATTAACTATTGTTATAGAGTTTGAATCAGTGAAGGAAATTAGTTTTTCAGATAATTTCGAAAATATTAGGTCTTTAGAATTCCTATATTTATTGAGGGGTGAATTTAGTTTCAGTGGGTTATGGAAGCCTCCAGCATTGCCTATTCTAATATTGATATCACCGGCTATTAGCACTTCATTACCTTCACTCATGTGATAATCAATATGCCTAAGTAAATTTGTTAAATTTTGCTCTTGTAACGCATTAGGAGGTAAATAAGCAAACAACAAACATATACTCTCGGTGGTTTTGTCTAAAAATTTGTGCGTCAAGACAGATATCCAGTAAGGGTTTGTTTCGATTTTTCTAACCGTATGTTGAAAGTCTTTTTTTTATTCCAATCAGAATTCCCCCCGAGCCCCTTCCCTTTAGTTCTGTTTTCATTGCTGGGCTTTGAATTATGTAGTATTCATCTGTTAATAATTCAATAACACCAGTAATCCATGTTTCGTTTAGTGCAAAAAGTTCGTATTTTTTTAGGTATTCAGCGAGTGGAAATATTGATGTTATTCTATTAAATCCATTTATATTCCATTGTAGCATTTTTATTTTAGTATCTATATGTTTGGCCTGGGTTAGTTGTTTGTCTTTTATTGCCGATTCACAGTTTTTCGTATGTGTATATCTAATTTTAGTTGTATTTCTATCTGATATGTTTTTCGTAACCTTTGAGTTTTTAATTTTAGAAATTTTAGCCGTGAGTGTTTTATCAAAAGGTAGCTGAATGGACACTATATTAGAGATCTGTTTATCAATCTGGAAAGTCTTATTTACATTAGGTGTTATGTACTGTTTTTGCTATATCTTATTTCCATTATTATTGACAACTTGGCCATTTACAGCTTCGTAAACTACACCGTTTACGATAAGTTTGTTATCTCTCAGCTTTGATCGAGTGCCTTTTTCAAAAAGTTCTTTCCTTTTCGCTATAAGAATAAGCCGTTGGTCTCTGATCTTTTTACTATAATCTTTATTTATGTAGATTTTACTATCTCTAAGTTTAGTCGTATTTTTGAATAATTTAATTCTATCCTCGTATTCAGGTATTGAAATCAAAATAGGCGATTTATTAGCCTTCCCAAGTCTATAGCATTTAGTTATATTTATATTTTCTAAAATTTGCATTTTTTCTTTTATAATAGATTTAACTTTTTGAAGACTTTCAGCTGGTGCTTCATTCGCTTCTCCCTCAACTCCGTAAAAAACTAGATTTGGCTCTCGCAGCTTCATCTCCAGAAAGTCGGTCCTGGCTTCAATTTCCCTTAACTTAATAACATTCTCAGAGACTATCTCGTTCGTAGCAGCCATGGTTTCCACACAAGTCGTTAGCTTCATTTCAACTCCAAGAAGTCTCTGATCCCACTCAATTATTCTTTTCTCGATGTTTGACAGTCTCGTATCTAATCTCTCACCAAGATTTCTTATTTCTGATGACATTTGAACGATCATTGTCTTCAACTCAGTATCAGGCGATTCCTTCACTGTGGGAGTTGGCTCTGTAAACAGAGTTGTCTGCTTTTTGGGGCCAGGATTAGGCTCAATACCACTGATCATTAGAAGTATACATATGACCTGGATACAATAGCCGCTGGATATGTTCAGTAGTAGTATAGGAGTGCCAACATATCTAAATCCAGCGTTTGATTTCCGATACAATCTCAGTTTGCGTTTAACCCACTCTTGTATTAGGCATTCTGGCCGTTTGAAACACATTATGCTATAGAGAACTAGCAACAAGCATGCAAATTTCGGAATTTTCATCTCGTCCTTACAACAGTTTTATTATTTTTATCTTATAAATAAGTTAAAACTTAGCTTTTTCCTTTTTTTCAGTAATTATCCGCTTTAACTAAGAAAAAATACAAATTACTTACAGATTATTCGGGAGCGTTTCGCAATGCGGCCGCTTGCCTTGGCCTCCTGGCGGCGAATCAACAGCTCAAATTATCCCTAAAGGAATGTTTCTAGGGAGAATACAATTTTTGAAGAAAATCACTTGATTGCTAACTCGGAGTGCTCTGATCCTGAAGATATAAGTCCCAAGAATGACAATAAGGGTGACATTGCATTTTTACAGAATTTGATTAGTAACGAATTATCAGCAGATCAACAATCTGTAGTCATCAATTCTGAAACAATTTGATAATGTATTTGATACCAATAATGATACAGTAAGACAGACGCCTCTAACAAATCATTAAATCGAAACTGGAGACCATCGACCAATTAAGCACAGGCCATATCGAGTTTACCCAACAGAACGACAAGCAATCCAACAGGAAGTGGACAAGATGCTAGATGCCGGGATAATACGCCACTCACAAAGCCCTTGGTCATCGCCTGTTATCTTGTTGAAGATGGAAGATGGCAATTGGCGATTCTGCGTTGATTACAGGCGATTGAACAAGATAACCAAAAAAGACGTTTATCCACTCCCTCAAATTGACAATACTCTTGATTCCATAAAAGGTGCCCAATTTTACTCGTCAATGGACCTACTACGCTCTTGATATTCGTATATAGAGGTAGACAAAGAAGATAAAGAGAAAACCGCCTTCATAACCCCAGATGGTCTATATGAATTTCTCGTGATGCCCTTCGGCCTGTGCAACGCACCTGCAGCGTTTGAGCGTTTGATGGACAAAATCTTAAGGGGATTGAAGTGGACGCAGTGCCTATGTTATCTAGACGACATTGTATTTTTCTCCAAAACGTTTGTCGAACACTTGCACCGACTCAAAATCATCTTACAATGCCTTAGCAATGCAGATTTGAGCCTCAATTCAAAAAAGTGTCTTTTTGGAACCAAACGAATAAGAGTGTTTGGACATCTCATCAATGGCAACGGCATCAATCCCGACCCTGAAAAGATAGAAGCTATCGCCAAGTTTCCGACCCCACGGTCTATCACTGAGGTGAGGAGTTTCATCGGCATTTGTTCGTACTTTCGCCGACTTTCGCCCTTTGCTGGTTATCCAATTTGAAAGACCCGACGGGAAGATTGGCGAGGTGGGTCATTAAACTCCAAGCATACGACGTTACGTTAGCTTATAAAAGCGGGCGTACACCAAGACAAGGACTGTCTCTCCCGAAGTCCTTTCGAAAGCAAATCGGAAGAAGCAAACGAAGAAGAAGATGATATATCATCAATAACTGCTCTGACCTGCTTCGATACTGAACAGAGAAAAAAAACCCTAGAATTAGAAAATTGATTGAAGAAATAGAAGAATCAGGAGACGAACCAAGAGGATAAGAACTGGTTAAAGGAACCTTGTACAAAAGAAACTTCGACCCCCTGGGAAATCCATACCTCCTCGTCATCCCCAAGCACCTACGATTGGAACTACTGAGAAACCTACACGATGCTCCTACAGCGGGCCACCTAGGATTTTCTAAAACTTATGAGAGGGTTAGAAACAAACACTTTTGGCCAGGACTTCTCAAGGATATACGAAAGTATGTAGCACATTACAAAGAATGCCAATGAAGAAAACAGACAAACCACAAACCGGCTGGGTTGCTCAAGCCAATTTCCCCTGCAACCTTCCCATTCCAAAGAATCGAAATAGATTTTCTTGGGAGATTCCCGAAATCCTTTGGCGGTAATAAATGGATCATAGTCTGTTCTGACTATCTTACTCGATTCGCCGTTACTAAAGCCTCCCCCACAGAGGAAGCAAAAGAAGCAGCCAAGTTTTCAATGGAGGATGTTGTTCTCAAGCACGGAGCCCCCAGAGAAATCATCATGGACCGAGGACGAGTATTCCAATCCAAGTTGATTGCGGAACTCACCAATCAATGCTCGTCGATACATCGGTTCACGACAGCGTATCATCCCCAGACGAATGAACTGACGACGAGATTAAGCAAAACCTTAGCCAACATGATGGCGATGTATGTAAGTGTCAAACAGAATGACTGGGACGTAATCCTGCCTTACGTCACGTTCGCCTACAACACCGCAAAACAAGACACGATATGCTTCACTAATTCGAACTAGTCCATGGACGTGAGGCAGAAACAACTGTGGATACTTTATTTTCAAACCAATAAAAGAGCTTCAAGAGGAATACAGCCAAAGAATTGCGTCACGAGTCGAAGAGACCAGGCAGCTAGAAAGATTAGAAACCTTGAAAGCCCAAGAAAAGGACAAGGCCAGATATGACTCAAAGCACGAAGCAATGGATTACAACTTCGGTGACCTGGTATGGGTTTTCATCCCAATAATAAAGGTGGGACTCTCAGAAAAACTGATGAAAAGATACTTCGGGTCATACAGGGTTACTCGGAAACTCTCTGAAGTGACCTTCGAAGTTGAACCTGTGGACCAACCAAGGAGATGACGCCAAACAAGAGACCTGGTCCATGTACTGAGAATGAAACCTTACCCTGACCCAGAGGACCAAGCTGATCTGTTCAAGTGATGATTACAGTGGGACGCTGTCCATCTAGGAAGGGGGCAATGTCACTGAATAATTATTTTGAATACTCTGTTGTAAGTTTATCATAAATATTTGCCTAGTCATCACCCCTTACCATGCTTGTAGAAATTTACTTGTAAAATGAATTTGACACATTTTGCATTATATAAGTTTAATTAATAAATTATTTTTAATTAGAATTTTGGAATACTTGTCTTCTCTACCTTGACAATATATATATATGTATGGTAATGGGTGTCGCCGATCTCCGCAGGACGATGGTCTACGCCTCGGACTCCGCATAATACCTTGAGCTGGGGTTTTCCTGTTGGAGACACTGGCAGAAGGCCCCCAGGTGCTACACGTCCAGGAGCGCGGCCCGTGTTGAGCGCACTAGGGCAGGGACGTCATCGGAGAAGTCACCGACAGTCGCCTGTAGCCAGCGCTCGAGAGCCAGTAGGTCTTGCGACCTCAGGAACCGGTTGTCACCTCGAAGCTGCAGGGACCTCAGGAAGGCTGGTCGCAGAACCCGGTGGTCCAGCTTAAGGACGCTTGAGGCGGCCTTGCAGAGGCTCAGCAGTCTCCTCCTTCTCGGTGAGAGCATAACACCAGAGTCGGAGGGGTCAGCCACGCCCGGCTGCGGACAAGCCAAGAATAGCCGCGCTGTGAGGCCTGGACCCCCTTCAGGCATACGAGCTGAAGCTGGCCCACGATGTCAAACAGGCCGACGCCACCCTCGGAGACTGGACGAGCCAAAAGCATATCCTGACCGTGCTCACATGAGCATTTCTAGATGACAGAGCGTCATCTATTGTAACAAAAATAAAATCAACGTTTATAACCCAATATAAATGAAACGGTGCAGCAAAGAAGATGAAGAGAATAAGTGGGCAAGCCAGTAAAGAAGGTATGCAGGGGCCCCCTCCAAAAGGAAGTGTTGCTTCGAGAGGAGGGGGCGGCAGACAGGCAGTCCAGCTGGTGCCGTCTTGAGGGAAGGAACCGAGATAGCGGTCGGCCTGAAGGCAGGTTTGTGCTCCGAGAGGCAGTCTAGGGGAGAACGTCAGTCTGATGACATCGAGATCTGCGGCAAGTAGAAGACGACGGCGAGTTACCTCCGGGGCGTGTGGATGATCCTGCAAGGCGGTGTCAGGGTGAGCTTGACATCGGAGCGACCTACAAGGCGGTGTAGTCCAGTGACATTCACGGCACCAGGGTTTTTCGGACGGGGAAGTTGAAGGCAAGTCCCACTGATTGTACTCCTTCTGCTTAGTGCCAATAAAGCGATAACTTTTGCTGCATTCCTTCGAACTCACGTGGGTATCTTTGTGGCATACTGAGTAGACAAAGAACACAAACAACGTCTGGGTACGACGTAACAATATATATATGTGGGCAAAACTTTAACATAGGGGATTAGAAATGACTATATATCGTTCTAGACCCGTTCTCAGAACGAGATAATGATCTTGTTCTTAATATACATCTAGACCATGTAGAAGTCTGGTATATTATGGCCTATTTTATTACGGCTAACAATTCAAGTTTACAAATTTTCAGACTTCTAAGGTGACCGTCGTGGCAACGAATAGATTATAGAATAGAAATTGTATAGTCTATTTCGAATGAAACTGTTTCTGTGGTATAAAGAGTGGCCAACGTTTTATAAAAATGCGGTCGGGAATGGACTAACTTCCATGCTTCCTTTCAATTTTTGTGATAGATTTTTGATATAATCCTAGACCACATAGAAATATTAAATTTGGTATTTTCGCTTAAAACAGCTCACAAAACAAAATTAATAAATATCAAAATTTTAGCTGACTGGGGTGGCCAGGTATAAGATATAGAATAGAATTTTTAGATTCCCTTTAAAATAAAGAAAATAGGCGCAGCAGTTTCTGTAGCGTAATGAGCGGCTGATATCACAAATATTCGACATTCCAAGAAGAAACTTTGGTTCTTTAGGCGACTAAATCTAGCCAGATTTTCCCGAGTGCAAACTTCCGAATTGCTTCAGACTGCCAATTGACTCTTTCAGTAAAATGCAGACCACCCAACTATACACCCAATGTTCATCTCTGTTGTATCAAAGGTCACAGCGGTATTCTGGGAAATGAATTAGCAGACCAAGAGCTAATCCGCTCCCCCTCTAAGGTATAAGCTGTCTTTTAAAATCTCTCCATAAAGCGTTGCCCAAATAAAAGAACTCAGATCACGCAGAATATAACGATCGACTTATACATAATAGATCATACAACCAGAAATTTCAGTATAATTGGGTCAAGAAGTTTGATCTCCATACTCCAAAGAATCTAATAGGCTCCCTCCTCTGTCAACTCACTATCCAGTAAAAGAGGTAAACTGTGGGTGGCGAACTGGAGTTCATATCTAAAGAATATGAACAGGGTTTGTAGGTGGCTAATAGTGTGGTCATCGATGATAGTCAGCTTTGTGCATTAGCTGAGGGTGGCCAAGTTGAAAGAGGTACCAAAAATTCTGAACACATATAATTTATGCGATAAAACATATAATTTGCAGACATTTTAAATATTTATGACTCACTCGATGATCAAAAAAAAAACGGGAAAATATGTTAAGAAACACTATAAATATGTATTCGAATTTTAAAAAAGCAAAGGCGTGAGGACGAAACTGCCAGGAACCGAATAAACACTGGAGACCTCCTACCCTTCAAGCAATGACCTTATCGAGTAGCACCAAAATAACGACAAGTCATGCAAGATGAAATTTGCAAAATGGGGAACTTGGCATCGTGCAGCTTTCTGAAAGTCTGTGGGCTTCACCTGTTGTCTTGGAGAGGAAAAAGGACGGGAATTGGAGATTCTGCGTTGATTATCGCCGCTTGAGAAAAATAACAAATAAGGATGTCTACCCACTCCCGAGGATCGACAACACCTTGGACTGCCTGCGGGGAGCTAAATTCTATTCCACCATAGAACTACAATCCGGGTACTGGAAAATCTGGATAGAAGAATCAGACCGAGAGAAGACAGCTTTTATAACCCCTGATTGATTATATCAGTTTAAGGTGATGCCATTCGGTTTATACAATGCTCCAGCTACCTTCGAATGAATGATGGAAAATCTTCTGAAGGGTCTTAAGTGGACCATTTGCCCGTGTTACCTGGGTGACATAATAGTTTTTCGGATAATTTTCCAGAACATCTACGACGCCTTTAACTTGTAATAAATTGTCTTAAGAAAACATCTTGGAGATGGGGTAAGTGGAGATGGAATAAGACCTGACCCAGAAAATATCCGAGCAGTTTGTGAATTGCCTGCACCCAAGTTTTTAAAACAAGTAAGAGGTTTCCTAGGGCTCTCTTCGTACTACCGCTGCTTTATAACTAATCATGTACATTTAGCCCAACCTTTGAACGACCATTTGAAAAGAGACACCGTATTTTGTTGGAATCTAGAAGAAAAGCGTTCATTTGATGATCTGAAGTCAGCATTAATTCCCGAGACTGCCTTATTGAACATTTTGATTATTAATCCCCTACAGAGATACACACTGACGCAAGCAGCTATGGAATAGGAGCCGTTCTGGTCCAAATTCAAAATGGAAAAGAAATAGCCATTGCTTATGCATCAAGAACGCTCAATAAAGCAAAAAATAAATATTCAACTACTGAAAGAGAATGCCTTGCCTTAATTTGGGCTATAAACCAATTCCGTCCTTATGTTTTGGACGCCCATTTATTATTGTAATTGTCAAGGACCCGCGTGTAAGATTAGTAAGATGGGTTATTCTGTTGCAAGAACTTTGATTTGCAGTTATGTACAGGAGTGGATGAAAACATCATGACGCTGACTGCTTATCAAGAAGTTCTCTAAGCTGAAGACACATAGAATAAGATTTTCTTGGCATATTGCCTTATATAATTTTGGACAGGAACAAATGTAAGACTTGGAATTCATGAAGATCGCTGACAAGATACAACTAGAGACCTCTAATAAATCCTCTTTCTGAAAATTGATAATACTCTACAAAAATAAGTATGATCCAATGGGAAGGGAATGGCTTTGGGTGGTCCCTCACCACCTCAGGTCTGAAATACTGAGAAATTTCTATGATTCGCTCACTTCAAGAATCTCGGATTCACACAGAAACCTATGATCGAATTAGAAAAAATAATTCTACTGGCCTTGAATGTATTGGAATGTTAGAAAGTATGTGGCTCACTGTCAAGATTGTTAGCGACGCAAACATCAGCCACAGCTCCCTACATACAGTCAATACCAGTGCCCAAATCCGCCTTCGAAAAGCTATAAATAAGACCTCTAAGGCAGATTCCCAACATTAACATGTCGCTGGGTTATTGTATGCACGGACTACTTAACCAAATATGCGATTACGAAGGCGCTACCAACTTAAAATGGTGGGCACCGAGGGAATTGATTACAGATAAAGATAGAAACTTATCACATTTTCAATGATCCGTGATCTGAACAACCAAGGTGAAATAATTCTCCGGACGGCGACTGCCTATTATCCCCAGACGAATGGACTAACGGAAAGGCTGAAAAATACCATATCCGACATGCTGTCTATGTATGTGGAAGTCAACCAAAAGGCTAGGATAAGATCATCCCATTCATTACCTTTGCATACAAACACTGCGAGGCAAGAATCTACCGGGTTCACTTCATTTTTTCTTGTACACGGGCGTGAGGCTGAGACCCCTCTGGACTTGTTATTCCCCAATTTTGTTCTAGAAGAAGATGACTTCATCCAAACGCTGTGGTCAATAAGCATGGAAACTGGCACGTATCCACGTCATGAGGTCTTAGGAAAGCAATAAACTTCGCTATGACGTCCATCACAGAAATATAATTTATCAACCTGGAGATCTCTTATGGATCTTTATTTCTGTGCGTGAAGTGGCATACTCTGGAAAACTAATGAAACGTTACTTCGGCCCATATAAAGTAACACGAAAAATTCACGATGTGACCTACTATGTAGAGACATTCAGGAACCAGCAAGGTCGTCGTGAAACAAAATATTGAGTTCACGTTTGTAGGAGTCCTATTTAGATCCAGAGGGCCAGGACTACTTACTAATTTGTTAGTTGAAGTACAGTCGACTAGTCGAGATGACGTAATAAATCAATAATACGAGTGGGAGTCAATAAGTTTTAGGAAAGTTTCCACATAAAAAAAATAAAGAAGTATAAACCTACTTTTTAATTTTTTACATAATCACCGTTCTTTTGAATGCATATATTCCAGCTTTTGACTTCCCTGAGAAAAGAAGATTTGCGGTTCTACCCTACACCAATCTAGGGCAAACTTTTCCACCTTCAAATTCGTCGAGAATCTTTGTCCACGTAGAGCAGCTTTAAGGTGTGTAAAAATATTAAAGTTACAAGGAGCAAGATCGGGACTAGAGAAGATAATGTGTATATTTATTTCCAAACGAATAAAATGGGCCTAGCCGTTTATCTAGGGTATTTGAGCGGCTGGAGTTTTATTAAAAAGGGGTCGGTGTGGTCGGGACCGAACTAAATTTATTTTTAAAATATGTGATTATGTTTTAATATACTTCCAGATCATGTAGAAGTTAAAAATGCTGTATTACTAATTCAATCAAGTTAACAAAATATTATAATTCTAGATTGTCATTATATATATGTAGGTTTTGGAATAGACTTTAGAATAGAATTTGAATATATATCAAAAGAGGAGGAGCGCAGGCGTTTGTGACGTAATGAAAGACTGGAATTTACCTTGGTAGATTAAACTGGCGAAACCGCTGGGAGGTTTCCTCACTGATGAGCCAGACCCTCCCATTAATTTTTCCATTGCAGTTAGGGCAGTAGAAATTGTTTAATTTTTAAAAGAATCATACGCGTCTATAATAGTTTCAAATTTTCATAACAGATGGCGCGCTAATGCAATCATACTATATATATATATATTTTGAAAATAGAGCAATCCATACTTAATTCATTAGATAATAAAAGGCATATATTGGATTTAATAAAATATTTATTTTGCCAATATTTCGGCTGGCTGAACGCCAACCTTTATCGAGGCATCACATTTTTGTATACACAAACTCAGCGCCGTATAGTGTCATAATATCACAGTTAAAATCAATTAAAATACAGAGTAGGTGGGAGAAATTTGTGCATGAAAAAATTATTATAAAAATGCAATCAAATATGTAAAATATCTCAAAATATTAAAGGAAAAAAATGAGTTCTATCTTATATTAAAAAATTTGTAATAATTACAATATATATAGTAATATTAAATACTCATTTCTTGATTTCTCAAGAAGCCTCTTGGACCAAAACATTTTTGTTCGTAGAGGTTCAACCTGCACCACGTTGACGAGAGCCAACAGCTCGAAACGCTTTGGTGGTTGACTTTTCTGGATTTATCAAGAAAATGGGTTGTCCAAATATCAATGAACAGCCTAAATCAACGTTTAGTTGATTTCTGTTCCACTAGATGGCGTTCTGCCATCTAAAAGGATCATGTGCTCGTGGTCAGGATGCCTTCTTAGAATATAATACATAGTAATGTAAATATGTATGGAAATGAACACTCCAGAGGTTAGTGGCGACAAGGAGGCTACGTTCCTAGAAAAAGGAGTGTTGACATGGCTCCAACAATGAGACTACCATGTACGGCCACATCTCATATGATCTTTCTCCCCACTTTTCTAACAGCCCTGCCCCCCCCCCCCCCCAGGTAAACTCCAGGTAAAAATGAGTCGGGGCTGTTAGAAGACTGTTGGGATGTATAGTTCAAAGGAGATGCACCAATACTGGCAGTCCCATTGATGGAGCCATGTCAGCACGCTTTTTTTCTAGGGACGTAGCCTTCTTGTCGCCACTAACCTCTGGAGTGTTCGTTTTTATACCATTTTCCAATGCAACTTTTGTTCACTCGCCTCCCGGGTAACCGAGCCTGGGATGATAACGTAGAGTAACACCCATTATTCTCCGTATCAGATATCTTTAATGGCTTACAAAGGTTGTATAGCTGAGAGCTCCTGCAACAGAACATCGACAGGTCTATTCTTGAATGATAAGGAGATTTCTCTGTCTTCATTTTACCTGTCAGATATTATTTATTTTTCAGTTTATATTTAAACTACATTCTTCATTTCAGCACTCCACTATATGTTTAAAAAATAATAATAATAAAGGTCAGGTGTTGGTATTAAAATAAAAAAGGCATATCCTGAACACGAGCATAGGAGCTTTTTAGATGGCAGAGCGCCATCTAGTGGAACAGAAATCAATAGATTTATCAAGAAAATGGGTTGGTCAAATATCAAGAAACAGGCTAAATCAACGTTTAGTTGATTTCTGTTCCAAGAGATGGCGCTCTGCCATCTAAAAAGCTCCTGTGCTCGTGTTCAGGATATGCCTTTTTTGGTTTTAATATATCTATATATATATATAATTGAATGTCTGTCTGTGTGTACTCCATAGATTCAAAAACCATACATCCAATCGCCGTTAAATTTTGGTATATTATTAGGTATATCCCCGGGAAGGTTTTGAAAATAATTTCTTGAATATCTTGAATTTTCTTAGAGTTATTTGCAGATTTGCAAGCAGCGCCCCCATTGCGACGATGATGACACGTTTTTTTTTATCTATAAGTTTTATTATCACTAAGTTTATTATCTTAAAGATTATTTATCAAAAGTAAGATTTTCTACCTATTAATTGCGCACAATTCAAAGTTATTTTTATCATTTATCTACAACATATATATTGGGAGAATAGATAAAATGATGATTTTGTAATGTAGAAAATTGGGAAAGACAAAATTCAGGATGACACGGCAATTTATTTGAGACAAGAATAATGATACAATTCCAAGGCAAGATACTATTCCTTTAACTTCCAATTACCAAGGGAACCAATTAATATTGATTTTATTCAACTTATCGAGTATTTTTCAAGGGACCGGGAAAAAATGTTCACTTTATCGAGAGATTCAAATTTACGAGTTTCAAATTATCAAAATATATATATTATTTTTTTCATAAGTTTATAGAGAATTGTTTTAACAAATGTTCGTTAGACAAACATTTACACGGGTAAAACCCGGGCGAAGCCGGGTACATCCGCTAGTATATATATATATTAAAAATAATAAAGGCATATTCTGACCAGGAGCCCATGTGCTTTTCAGAAGGCACTTATTTATAGGCACTTACCATATAAAGCCTTTTTTTCTATTGTTTTTCATGTATAAAGTGTATTTACGCAAGTTTGGCCTTAAATATCCATTTCTTGGTTTTTCAGGAAGCCTCTGGGACCAAAAATCTATTTGGTCGCAGTGGTACAGCCTGCTCCACGCTGACGAGCGCCAACAGCGCGAAACGCATTCGTGGATGGCTTTTCTTGATTTATCAAGAAATTGGGTTGGCCAAATATCAGGGAACAGGCTAAATCCATGAATAGTTGATTTCTGTTCCACCAGATGGCGATCTGCCTTCAGAAAAGCACATGTGCTCCTGGTCAAGATATGCCTTTTTTATTTTTGATTTCAACACCTGACCTTTTTATTTTTTTCTATTGTTTTTTCATATATATGTCATAATATATACTCTTCCAGGAATAATAAAGTAAACCTAGAGTCAGCCCAGAGAGAGACAGCAGCTAAAGTCCGGTCATTTGAGACACCAGCGACATTCCAGGGGGCGACCACAGGGGCGTTACTTGGAACCTCGAGACTATAAGGCAGTTGGGTGATTGTGTGCGATACGAACGGCCGGCCGCTCAGCGGTGGCCGGGCCGTCTCTCTCTCTGGTTGTCTAGGATTCCTCTACCAAACTTGTGGTGTCCTTATTTCTATTTCCCAACCTTATTATTATTATTTTATTGCCACATATATATATATGGAAGCAATGGTCGCCTCTCCCGTCAAAATAAACGTCAGAATCTGACGCCATCTATTGACCGTCGCCGCAACTAGCGGCATCGGGTCGGTGACAAAGCCACAACACCAACTTTGGCAAACTGATAAGCGTCCACCTAGAGACCATGGTTTCGGGCTAATGGCCCTCGTCAGTCTAGGGCGGACTTTATTCCATGAGATCCGCACGGGATTTAATGGAATCCTCACAATCTACCAAAGAGGTGTTTTGCTGGCAATGTGGCTGGGCCAAATCTATTGGCAAAACATAGATGGAAAATTTGCCGGGAGGAAATTAATCCATGGAAGCAATGGTCGCCTCTCCCGTCAAAATAAACGTCAGAATCTGACGCCATATATATATATAAATTTTGAAATTTAGAGAAAAAAATAATAACAAAAGCAAATATAATGTCAGTTTAGCAAGCTAAAACAGAACACTTAAATTATTAATTTATCTGAATCAGCATTAAAAAAAGTTGTTGAATAGAAATAAGGAAGTGAAGCATATGAATAAAAGGAAATTCAAGGTATAATAAAAAAAATATATATATATTTTTGAAATTTCTTTTATTCATACTTCATTTCCCTATTTCTATTTAACAACTTTTTAAATGCTAATTCAGATAAATTATTAATTTAATTTATAATAATATTCACAAAAAAATAAAACAAGGGTGTCCCAAAAGTTCGTAAACACTTGCAAAAAATTGAAATACCTATATTATTAGCCATAATATTGTTCGCCGTTATGTATAATGTCTTTGTATTATGTATAAAGTAATTGTGTTATGTATTATATTATGTATTCGCCGTAATAATATTATAGGCCAAGTAATAATGTTTTAAGAAAAACACGAACTTTTGGAACAACCTTATTTACAGGGTGATCCATAAGTCTTGCACAACTTTAAAAATTAATAACTCCGCGAATATTTGCTCTAGAGCAATGCGGTAAACACCATTGTGTTCAAGATGCAATGGGATTTTTAGGGCAAATAATAAAAAATTCAAAATTGATTTTAGTTACAATTTTATTCGCTAGATGGCGCTCTACCAGAATCAGAGATTCAGCGGCCAAATTGTTTGATAAATTGAAAAATATAACTGATCGACACGTATTTTTCCTTTTTGAATACCAGGAAAGAACCCTAATAATATCAAATGATAAATTAATAAAACACCATTTCGCCAAAAGTAGAAGAATTGGATGACGATTTTTAAATGCAATCCGAGATATGTAAAATAAGTAAATGCAAATTAAACATGTAGCAACAAAATTTGATATTTTAGATGCGGTTTGCTGGAATCCTCTAAGCGATTTAAATTTCGAAGATAATAAATTTCTATTTTTTTAATTCAACATTCTCTCAGAATCGATTATATTTATTTTAATTCATTTGAAAAATATTTATCTATCTCTGATAATTTATTTTACTCTGGAATGCCGTCACTACAGGATAAAGCACTCTTGTTAATTTTTTTAATTGCAATTCAGAATCTGCCACAGAAGCTTTACGAGCGTTTCGTGCCTTTAAAGGTATTCGAAGCGGTAAAGGACCCATGAGTTGCTACTCTCTAAGGCGAATGATTAAAATTTTTAGAAGACTGGAGATCTGGAAGCAAAACCTCAGAGTGGAAGATCATCGACATACAAGTCAGTGGCTGCTACGGTTTCCAGAATGTTGAAGCTATTGAAACGTTATCCACGTATGGAGAAGTAAGTGCTCGACAAGTTTCTCGACAAACGGGGATTTCGTATGGAACAGTTTGGAGAGAAAACTAAGAATTTTTCTTTTAAAATACCGGTACAAAATTCAAAGATATCACGAGCTAAAAGTCGGCGACTTTGAGAAGCGTCAAAAATTTGCTGCATGGGTTTTCCGGCAAATTGATATTGATGAAAACTGGCTGTCGAATGTTCTGTGGAGAACTGAAGCTCACTTTTCTCTAAACGGAGAAGTTAACACTCAAAACAGCTGCATTTGGGCAACAGAAAACCCTAGGACTTTTACAGAAATGCCACTTAATCAGCCCAGAGTTACAGTTTGATGTGGGTTCACTTCTTCTTTTATTATTGGGTCATTTTCTATGAAGAAATCAATGAAAGAACTTTTAAAACCGTTTCTGTAACTGGTGAACGTTATGTTCAACTTTTGAGAGAAAAGGTTATTTCCATATTGCAGGACAATCACTAAACGAAATAACATTCATGCAAGATGGAGGACCTCCTCATATCTCCCGCGGTGCCAAACAATTACTGAATAATACGTTCGGTGAAGATCGTGTGATAAGTCGCCACTTTATACACCAGTGGCCTCCAAGATCACCAGACTTGACGCCTTGCGATCTTTGGAAATGGGGGTACATTAAGTCGCGTGTTTATCGATGCCGGCCTACCACATTGGCCATTTTGAAGTCTTCTATCAGACGGCACGTTTAATCAATTTCAACAAATATGTTATTTAATGCTGTCCAAACTTTCAACTATCGTCTGCAGTCGGTGTTTGAGAATGAAGGGCGCCACATTGAGCAAGCATTGTGACCTAATACAAGAGAGAAGGCAGTTACCTCATGTGTTATATAAGCTGCCATGTATTATATTATCTACCAATATTTTTCAGCTCTTTGTGTTGGGTTATGGGGATGATAAATTCTGTCCTTACATCTTAACTCTTTTTTTGTGAACAGTAATTATTTTGTTTGTCATTTTCTCACATCTTATATTATGTCGTGCAGACCAAAGTGTTATAACTTCTCGAATAACACTGTTACACACAATTTTACCCCTTATGTTTAGTTTAGCGCTTTTCGCTCATTAGAAGAAATAGCATAAGGAATATTCTCTATACACCCCTAACTTTAGAAATTTTGCGCACAAAAAAAAATGATTTTACGATCACCTTATTCAACGCAAAAGCTCGATTTAAAAATGATTTTTATTTGAGGGTACATATTTTCAAATTTTTTACAGTATAATAAGCGATGATAACATTTGACCAGCCCGTAGGATATTTGGAATAAAGTACGACAAATTGATTTTGTCACCCCACTCTTTATTTCACTTGTTGGATCATGACAAATTTCCAGTTATATAGTCAAGTGTCGCCAATTTGTCAACTATATATTTCTTATAACAAGAAATCCTATTAGAAGTGCCATCATAATTTTTGGTACTATATTAACATTTCAAAAAATCGTGTATTAATTCAGCAGTGTTTTTCAAAATTTTAATCTATTTCACAAAACCGCATCTAAAATATATATATACATGTTTTAATTTGCATTTACCCAATTTACATATCTCGGATTGTATTTAAAAATCGTCATCCAATTCTTCTACTTTTGGCGAAATGGTGTTTTATTAATTTATCATTTCATATTATTAGGGTTCTTTCCTGGTATTCAAAAAGGAAAAATACGTGTCGATCAGTTAAATTTCTCAATTAATAAAACAATTTGGCCGCTGAATCTCTGATTCTGGTAGAGCGCCATCTAGCGAATAAAATTGTAACTAAAATCAATTTCGAATTTTTTCATTATTTGCCCTAAAAATTCCCATTGCATCCTGAACACAATGGTGTTTACCGCATTGCTCTAGCGCAAATATTCGCGGAGTTATTAATTTTTAAAGTTGTGCGGGACTTATGGATCATCCTGTATATGTGTTATTACCATATGAATACTCTCTAAAAAGTAAATTTCATTGAACTACTATAAGAACTGTATATGCTTCTGAACTCACTATTTTTCTAGGGCACTTTGATACACCTAAATTCAAGCAATTTCAGGGCTAATTTGATTTCTTATTTGAATTATATGGCTGCATTCGTCTTCTAACATCTTCATTCTCCAGCAGCACAATCGAGCAGCAATTGTGCCAGAATTCATGAGAATAAAACATGCCTTGAGAGATGAACGACAACTGCCGTAAAATCTCAAATTCGATCCGACCTGATGTTACTCAACCCCCAATCACCTTCAGGAAAAGAAAATCAATACATTTTAAGGTACCGTTGCTCTTGGAAGGTTCTCGTGTAAAGGCGCATACACACAAAATAGATGAAATAGAAATTTTGACGAATGTATAAAAAGAAAAAATGGGACCAATCTGTGGTTTTTCAAGCCTTTTGTTTATTGGCCTACAGACACAGTTATAAAAATAGGCCCATTGCCTAGCAATGGCTTGAAGTATCACAGTAAACCGCCGGTGACGGCGGCGGTACAAAAACAGCAGTATAAACCTATGTATAGAAAACATCTGGACATTGACGTGGTTAGGAAAATAGACAGAAATACCACCTATGTACACGGCAGAGCTGGACTTGGCACGGGCACCTTCTTATAAATGCCAGGGGCACCTCCTGTGGCATGTTCTGATGCCTAGGACACCTTCTATGGCCTCAGAGGCAGCTCCTGTGGCTTTAAGGAGTACCTTCTGTGGTTGTCAGGGACATCTATTGAGGCATCTTCTGTGCTTTCCAGGTGCTCGTTCTGATGCCATGGGCTCCTTTTGTGGCTTCCAAGGGAATCTTTAATGGTCGCCATGAGAATGTTATAATGCCAAGGGCATATTTTGCGACCGCCAGGAGCACCTGTTGTTGCCAAGGTCTTTTATCTGACTGCCAAGAACATCTTCGGCTTTTAGGAGCATATTCTGGTGTCAAAGGTTCGTTTTGAAGTCTAGAACACCCATGGCTGCCAAGGGCACCTAAGCCAGCTTCTGATTGTTTTTGGGACTTCACATGTCCCCCTTCAAACATGATGTGGTCTCAAATACTTTGCTTTGGGGAAAGAAGGCATTTTTGTTGTGCATTTAAAAAAATGTAATAATTTGTCCGGTGTGGATTGTAAACATTTGATGAATGCATTTTCTTTCCTTTTTCTATACGTAAAAATGGTTGATATATAATATTCTCCCAACTTTATATAGTTTAAAAAGAAGCTCGGAGTTTTTACGGTAGTTGTCCTTTTACATTCGAATCTTAGCAATTTGATCAACGAAGCATTTGGAGTGTGGGAGAAATTTATACCATGGAGATACGTAAATAGTAATTCGGACATTTTTCTTCAATGGAGATGCTTAATTTTCTTCATTTAAAATATATATAATATATGGGTAATATATGTATAATATAATATATTCATATATATATATATACATATATGATATTTACAACTTTGCTTTTCATCTTCATCAATATAAACAAAGGTGGCCACCGAGGGAAGAGGGATGATTACAAAACATGTAATATGGTATAAATTTTTTTTCGATTGTGTGTTACTTACATTATATATATATATATAAACAACAAAAAAGTATATATAAAATGTTCAATTAAGGGCTATAATACAATGAATTTTTTTCATCGCGAGATGGCGAAAGCTTCTGCGCATGAGTGAAATAAGTTAATAAAAAGAGATGGTATGTCAGCAGACTGAGGTTTCCTCGCCCTGAAGCGTGCAGGCGACGGTGTCCAGCCGTGCCGACAAAAGGAGACGCTGGCAATATGGATCGATGTCCAGGGATTCACGCAGGGCTTCGGAGTATTTGGCCGCGTAGACGTATAGGTCCCGTAGTGCGCTTACAGTGTCGAACTCCCCCGCATGGGCCTGTACAGACATGTCTGCTTTAGATTACAATTCCGACCACAGTAAAACTTGATTTAAAAAACCCCCATTTAACAATACCATCGATTTAGCATCTCTTAAAAGAGATAAAACCTAAATTACTCAAAGGTATAAAGGGTTTCCCACGATATTGAAGAGCTTTTCAAGGGGTCAGAGAGTAAATCCAAAGAGCAAAAATCTTTCCAAGAAGTGAGATTAAAAAGCTTCCCAGAAGAGCATTAAAGTAAAGTAAAAGAACTTCCCAAGATATTAAAGAGATCCCCAAGAGACTCACCAGAGAGAGAGCTTGCATGGCAACACACATCTCTTGGTCCGTGACTGGCGGAAGAGCAGCGATATCTTGATAGAAGCGCGCCACCAGGCGGCGATAGTTTGGAATGTCCCTGGCAAACAGCAGTTTGTTGCTGGGAGAGTCTTTGCCCAGGCGGTGCTCCGCGGTGGAACAAGCGTCCATTAAAGTCTGGGCCACCACGGACAGGCACGAGTCCACCACGGGACTCTTCTGGATGTCCAGGATAAAGTCCGGGTTCTTGATGAAGTTGACCCAGAACCGTAGAGGCAGGCTGCAACGTTTCCATTTACCATCAGCTTCATAATTTAACAATGTGCCGTATCTAAAAATTAAATCTAAATAGTTTATACTTTTTGGATTTTGCCAAGAGGCAAAGAGACTCATTTTATTTTACAGTGAACTTGTATTTGTCTTAAGTATACATAGAGTATCTGGCGATTATATTGATGGTGAGTTGTGACCACTCATACTTAAGATACATGTCTACACATGAAGTTCGACTTTGTACTAACATGGTCCCAGATCCCCGTTTCGTTACTTGCACTCACTGGATGGGTAGAACTTACATAAGGGAATCGGGGCAATTATTAAGTTAACTTATTCTTCAAAAAAGATAGGCACCTATCTAATTAAAATTATACAATGCCACATGCGAAGATATTTTACCAATATTCAACGTATTCTGTGCTTCTATTAATTTGAAATGTTTGCGTAGTATATATGCAAATACTTACCTATTGCTTTTCCAAGCATGTGGCACTTCAGGATCTGTGATGCCATGTCTGGTTGCAGCTTCATCGAAGAGATCAAAGAGCCATTTGATGGCTGGGGGCAGATGCTGGTTGACACTGAGGATCGTTCCCAGGAAGTCGTCAACAAACTTCTGCACTGTGCCCTTGGTGGACAGCAGTCGTGTCAAGAAGATCTCTGGCACAGATTTCGACATTACTGAAGAGCTGTTTTGTTGGTCGTCTACCGGCTTTACAAGATGCCAGTAGCGGAGGCCGTTGGAGGTTGGACTGTTGTTTCCACCACCCATAATGGGCGCTACAGAGTTGCCTGTACAGTTAGAGCTGAAGCTGTCGTGCTGAGCAGCGGTATGGATGAGTGACATCACTGCGCTGTCCCTGATTCCGTAGTGGCGTAGGGTATTCAGTCTTCGCCAGCCACCGTTCAAAGTCTTTGTTGTTAGATCTTCATCAGCTAGTGTCAGGTGGCCTCCGCGCCCGTGTCTCCACTCTGTAAACAACAATTCTATTTCGAACCTTACAACTCTCCACGTAGAAAAGCGTTACATACCTAGATCGACATCATGGATAGATGGGCGCTGGGAGAATGGCGTGTTCTTGTAGACTGCATCAAGAATCTTCATTTTCACTTGGGAAATGGTATCACAATCATTGACTCTGCATGTTATCTTTTCATCTTGGTCTTCTTGAACGACATGAATGGTCTGGAACAATGTATGCACGTCAGTTATAGCGCAATAACAAAGAGTTGTGGACAACTTACCACCATCATGTAATCTGTCTGCTCACGGAGTAGCCTCTCCTCGGAGAGGGAGTATCTGGCATCATGAGTGATGGCGTCAACTGGGCCCTTCTCAACCTGATGCTTAATGGCACAGGACAGGAGGAACATGGAACTTCCAGCATGATCCTGTGCACAAAAACATTGTTATATCCAAAATAGGCTGCCATGCAGAGTCCACGTACCTTGAGATAGTCATACATGCTGAGGGAAAGCCAATTGGTCAGCATCTTTTCCACTACGGATTCTGTCCGTCGCAGCATTAATTGGGGATGCTTGGACATTACCGACTTCTCAACTAGCTGAAGAAGTAAAGCTCTTAAAACGCTGGAACACAACATATACATTTAGAGATCCACATTTTAGATCGAAAAGCACACGTTTTCCTCTTCTTTTCACAAATTGCAAAGATTTAGATCAAATAAAATTTCACAGCCTCTATATATATATCAGGTATATGTATTATTTATACATGGTTTCTGCATGTCTTCTGGCTATTGCTCTCATCAGTACAGGGACTGGCTGTGGCATTGAGTTCCTGCGAGAAGGTGAGATTTTAAAAAGTCTTTTTTTTTTTTTACATCTTTAAGGGCGAGAGGATTTCATTTTGAAAATTAATACGATCTTCCAGTTAATTACAATAAGACGTACATTCGAATATGTGGTCAACCCGGTTTTGTATTATAAAGACATAATCTCGAAATATTGGCTTTATTCTTGTTATTAAGCAGTAAATCCTCTGTTATTTGAATTTAAGATTGGGTAACGGGAAAGTTTCATGGTTCCAATCCTGTTTCTACCAAAACCTTTCTATTCTGCAGATCTCTCCAACAAAATAAAAGACTTCAACTAGACATCAAGAGGCTATCATCAGGCCTCGATCCAAACCAATATTGTAGAAAAATGTTTTTTTAACAAAAGATTAACAATATTATTCATATTTTTGCTACTCTTTAAACTTCCTCTCTTTTTTTATCTCTCTGGTATTTTGTAAATAATAATTTTGGTTTTACATAAAATAAATTGCTGTTTCATTCTGATATGTTTGTCTTTCCTAATTTCTACGTTATAAAATTGTATTATTAATTCCTACGACATCTAGAGATCCCTATGATAATGAATAAGAGTTGCGAGTTACAATCGTCCATTTCTATTTCGCGTGAGGCAATAAAAGTTCGTTTAAACGAAATACTTTTGTAGGGTTAAGAAAATGCATCTACCAAAACAACGTTCTTTAATCGCAGAATCCAAATTGTGCACGCAGAGTTATGTTCAATGTTTACCACAAGAAAAACACATTGAAGATCAAGAAGAGCTTAATTCAGGTTAATCAAGGTTAACCCGATCCCCCTGTTCCACCCCATCGCAGTCATAAATATATCTTGGAGATATAATCCAGGAGAGTGTTTACTTGGGAGACGATGGCACAGAGGTACTTACTCGGTGGCGTACTCCATCTTCTCCATGAGGATGACCATGAGGAGCGATGCCACGTTGACCCGGTCGCGGAAGCTAAAGCACCGCTGGGCTTCTAGTGTACGTATAAAGGTAAGGAGGAAGCTCTTAATGTTGAGCAGCTGCTCGAACTGGCCCATGGCGATGTCGCAGCTCGTGTAGAGGCCCGTGCTGTGGAGCTGTAAGTATACGGCTGTGAGTCAAGATCTGAGAACAGTTAGGATACAAGTCCACATTTTACAGTAAAGAACTCAAGATCCCATCTTAAACCTGTCATACCTGTTTAAACGGTAGAAATATCATGAGATGTGATATTCGCGGTGACTTTTTGCTAACTGGTTGTAACCCCGCCGTTGATTACATTAAATCTGTTAGTGAAGGAAAAGGAATCGTTTATAAAAATTGGTGTAGTAAAAATGTAGCATAGGATCTTTAGAAGTGAGAGACAACCTTTGCCGTATAGAATGCCGCGAATCTTTAAATATTGAAGCTGAGAGAGACGTTAGGGTGGTTGTAAATCTTGATGACCTAGGTCAATGATACGTCGTTCAAACGTACCAAGAACTTTGAATATCATGTTAGGGTGGTCGAACACCTTATTACTTAAAAAAAAAGCACTACAAATCTCGAACATCAAAACCTAGATGGCTTTTCAGCAATCAGTATGAAAAATAGCCGCTTTAGACAATCAAAGAAGGCTAGAAAAGGAATTAGATAATTCAGCCCAAACAGCAGTACGTCGCGTAGAGAGGCAGACGGCCGAGATGCTCGTTATTTGTAAGGTTTTTCTGAGTGGAAAGGGCAAATATATATTCACGATTCAATTACATGTGTGTGATTGGAGAATACCAACAGAGCGGCCTAAGGGTTTCGAATATCTTGATGACCCGGTCAAAGGCCATAATAGAAGAGATAGTCACCTTAGACTCCTGCAGAAGCGGGTGGTCGTGTACTCCAGGGAAGAACACCTTCATGACGTAAGTCCTGTGGTCGAGGGTCGGGATACCCGTGGTCTCCAGGTCGTTGGTGAGGTCCGTCATGTCCGTTTGGAGCTCCGCGAAAGCTAAAAATTAACCGTAAGTAAACCGCAATGTAAAATATTTAAATACAATTGATACATAGATTAACATCATTGAATCATCAAGTTTCATACTTAAATATGTAATCTGGTTCAAAATATGAGGAAGCCTAGCCAAGTTAAAAAATAAAGGAGCTAACATTTCGCGCGTTTTGAGTGGCAGAGTTCTCAGAATGATTTTGTGAAAGATAAAATGCGAATTAGTTTAGATCTGGTTGATCAGTCTAGTCAAATATAGAGCAATCCAATTTTAATTATATATATGTCATAAAAAAGACGTATATTCTAGTTACGTTACCAATTCATGCAGTCGTGGATGGTAAAAATGAATGATAACTTTTGTCCCAAAAATATTTATTATTTTGATTATTTTTAAAGCAAACAGTTTTTGCATACATACAACTAACAATGTTATTATCTATTTACAATAAAAGTAAAATTAGGTTATATTCCTTTTGTTAAGGATTCCTTTTCATTTTAAAATTTAACTCTGTGATTATAGAATTTTAATTATTTTATGAATAATAAAAATCATATTTTTATTATGTCATATACAAGGCATGTCCCATAAGTTCCCGGACTGGGTCCATAAAAAAAAAGGTAAGATTTTTTTAAATTTTTTTTATTAAAACTTTTCAAAGTAATCCCCCCTTGCTTCAACGCACCAGCGCCATCGTTTCTCCCAATTGTCGAAACAGTTTTTATAAGCCTCTTTTGGAATGCTCTTCAATGCTAACGGCGATTTTTCTATTATGTCATCCCTGGTGTCAAAATGTCTTCCTTTTAGAACTGCTTTAAGTTTGGGGAACAGGAAAAAGTCATTTGGTGCGATGTCTGGGAAATAGGGTGGTTGAAGTAGGATTTATGTCCCGTTTTTCGCCAAAAAGCTAGTCATCAAGTGCGCTGTGTGAGGGCGAGCATTGTCATGGTGTAGGATCCAGCCACCATTAGTCCATTTTTCTGGCCTTTTTTTTTTCGAATCGCTTCCCTTAGACGGCGAAGAATGCCCAAATACATTTCCTTAATAACTGTTTGGCCTGCAGGAAGATACTCGTGATGAACAATGCCCTTGTTATCCGAAAAAGCGACCAGCAACACCTTGTTTCTGGATTTTTTGGGTCTAGGCTCACCCTAACCTCTCCACTCGGCAGATTGAGGTTTGGTTTCAGGGTCATAGCCATAGACCCATGTCTCGTCGCCTGTGATTATCTTGTCTTTCCATTCTGGATCCGTTCTTGTCATTTCCATCATGTCCTCACAGGTTGCAAGCCGACACAGTTTTTGCTCATTGGTGAGGAATCTTGGGATGAATTTTGCAGGAGTCTTTTTGAGCTTCAAATCTTCGGTTACGATCCTTCCAAGCGTTGTTTTAGAGGTGCCTGTGTCTTGCTCTAGCTCCAGCAAAGTGGTTCGAGGATTTTCTTTTATCAAATCGGTGATTTTTTGCACATTTTCATTAGTCCTTTGAAATTTTGGGCGTCCTTGACGAGGATCATCTTCAATGGAAATTCTGCCAGCTTTAAATCTAGAATGTCATTCAAAAACAGTTGTTCTCTTTGGGGCGTCATTGGGGAATGCTTTATTAAGCATTTCAAAAGTTTCGGTTGCTGATATTTGAAGTTTCACACAAAATTCTATGCAAATCCTCTGCTTCAATTTTTGTTCCATCGTAAAATCGCCGCAGCGCTAGGTGTGACCTTTAAATAAATTAGAATAACCTTGGCGCGCGCGCAAGTACCGCCTCGATATTGGTACCACCGTGTAGCCAGATATTTTTTCTATAATAAACAGTCAAATTCATTTACATTTTTCATTTATTTATTTTTTTATGGACCCGTCCGGGAACTTATGGGACATACCTTGTATATATATTATTCTGAATAGACAGAGTTATTCAAATGATGTGAAGCAGAAAAACGAATATGATTTATTTATTTGATAAGATTATTCAAGAGAAAGACAATCTAAATAGCGAAGAAAACTTACCTTGTTTGCATTCTGAACGGACCGAATTCTCCAAGGTATCCATCTGGAGTTGGATGCGTTTGTACTCTCGTTCGGCTTGCGAGGACTTATGGCGGAGAACCACCAGGATAGCAATGGACACTAGAACCAGAAGGGTTCCTCCAGCAGCTATACCAGCAATGGCCTCCCCAGGGAGTTCGTAGCGCCGAGGAACCTCGTACTGCAGGGGCCCGAGGTGAAAGCGAAGGCTGTGTCCGAATCTCACCACCACGGCTGGCAATCCAGAAGCAGTTCTACGGCCCATCTCGTCTGTCCCCGCGGGCTGCTCGGCCGGAGGAAGACAAACAAGTTGGGAGTTTGCAAGGGACGTCACATTGCAGACTTTGGAACCCACAAACACGGAGACTTCTGCTTCGGTGATGGACAGCTGGATGTTCTCACCCTGTACATACATTTAATGGGTTCTTTTACTATTCACAGCATATAATAACAATATATATATATTCGTAGATTGTTATACGGTTTGAAGCTATTATTCCCTAATAATATGCTGTTTTGAATCCATATTTTACAGTTAGGCTTTTTAGGACTTTCATAAAAAAAGTTTGAGAAAACTATGCATCCATTGTGTTTTAAAAGAGAGGAATGTTATTTTTGTGTACACACGTGATTATATTTTGAAAATAAAATAACAACGCATTTTTGCCTAAAATTGACACTGCCACTTTGTCAGCGGTTGAAATCTTTTTCGATATATCCAGTCAATTTTATAAGAAGACCTCCCACAAGATGTTAAGGAATTGTAGTCGCTCCTGCACGGATGATGGTCGCAGCACGAAACTAGGGTATACAGATTGTTGACTTTTTGTTCCACTTTGACCAAAGCTGATGCGGTGTATTGGTCGTTACAATTCTAAAATTTTAGGGGTAAGGACACGTTGCGAGGTTGTGACGAGAATTCCATCAGAAGAAGTGTGTAGTAACGACCCACCGCAGGAAATTAAGTGCACGTTGTTTAAGAAAAGTTTTAAAGAATAAACACACACTGGCTAAGTCCTAACTTCCCAACAGTTAATTTTCATATATACTTCTTTTGGTTAATTTTTACATAAAGCTCTTCATCGGTGCATTTTCGATTTCCTCGACCCTTGAATTCGACATTCTGCGCTCGATTTTTTATATATTTTTTTATTATTCAACTAAAGCTACAGAAAATCTTCGAATATTGCTTATTTCTGAGGCCAAATGAATATATTTCAATAATTTATGTTATTTTATCGACATTTTGAATTTTAAAATCTAAAAAGTTAGTTCCCATAAGAAACTCTCTAACATGGCTACTCCTAGTCTCCAGTGGAAGCCAATTTCCCAATGTGTATATCGCCCAGGGAGATGGCTAGATGAATAGTATATTCGTCGAGATAATAGGCATTGCTTCAGAACCTTAGTGTACTCCCCTTTCACTCTCTTAAGGCCCACAATATGAAGCTGTACTCACCTCAATCACCAAGGACTCTCCCTTGTAGAGTTTGATATCTTTAAAGGGAAATAGGACCGGATCAGGGACGTAGAGGAGGTCCGAGTGGAGCGAAGGGAAGTGGTCCTGGAGCTGTCTGACCGACAAGACGTCGTCCATGATGAATCCCACGCGCAGTCTCCATCCGCCGCGGCTGTAGCCGCCCTGGTAAGACTCCACCAGGCTGTTGACCGCCGGAGACGGACAGACCAGCCGGGAGTCGGACACCACCTCGCATACCGTCTCGTTCACCGACGTGCCATTGTGGAACACCACCATTCTCGGCTGGAGAACGGAGCGGAAGTCTGTTCCCACTACGTTGACGCTGCGTCCGCCGCTGCACGTCTTGTTGTTAGTGTCAGGCACTTATCTATTTACGAGGAAACTACTCGTTTAATGGAAGGTAGCTTCGTGTGATTTTTATTGTTGTAGGGGACGTATTGTAGACCGGAGGAGCTTATTATAGAAGAATTATTTTGTGGAAGGAGCATTTTTATGAAAGATATTTTTAAAAGGAGCTTATTTTTGGATGATATCATTGTAGGAGGAGTTTTTTTGTAGAAGATGTCTAGTATTGGAGTGTGGGAGAATGTTGGAGGTACCACCTACCTAACGAAGCTCTTGAGGGGCTGGATCCTCTGTATAGTGGGGTCGGGCGTGTAGGTGAAGGGGTGGGGCAAGCTGAGGAGGGCGTGGTCGATACGGACAGAGAGCTGGCGAATCACAGAGGTCCCCGGACTTGTGATGGGTGTGGTCCGGCAGCTGATCTGGCTGTTGCTGGCGAGAGTTCTGGACAGTCATCAGCATTCGGGTAAAAATAATGTTCAAGAAAGGATCTAGAGCTATCTCTGGAAGAGGACCTTTTAACTTGTTGATGGCTTACATTGCTTAACTACTATAATTATTAGCCAAGAACACACACTATTTACCCTTTTAAACGAATGTGTACCGTTCGTCGGTTTATCTCCGATGTAGACTGATGGCATCCCTTGAAGCCAGGGTCGAAAGCCAGAAAGTTAGATAGAAAGCATTCCATGCCTATTGTATAAGTCAATTAAAGAATAAGCCCTAGGATGTAGACAAGAAGTACCCACCTATCCACAGCACAGGGCAGTTCATCCAGGAACACCTCCAGCTGGCTGCCTGTGTTGAGGTTGGTGCCGCTGAGATAGAGCCGGGTGCCACCGGACTGGGGCCCGGACTTGGGATGGACATCCATCAGTTGGACCAACTGGGACACAAACCATCAAGGCGCTGAAGACATTTGTTTGATCCTTTCTCTAAATGCCAAGCCGCTCTGGATTTGATGCCCTAACATATGACTACAGATGGACAATATATTTTAGCAAGAGCTGGTTTTGTAGAATATTTTTATCGATGTGACACATAGTGTCTATTTTAAATAATAAAGATACGTTTATTTATCTATGATCGATATCTACAGAATTATCTAGATTATAACGCTCGTTAAGATTAAAGGATCATCTCCCCTTACATTCAATGACTCCTGAATAATAATAAATAATAATACGGGACAAGTAAATTATGGTGACAAACAAGAGTGATACTAAGACGTGTGATGATCATTGCTAAATTTCTATTTTGCATTTTGAGATGAAAGACAACTTCAATTTGATCTCGTCGATAACGATAGAAAAGTTAACGAAACTATCACTCAAGGCACTGAGATCTAACTTTGAACCTTGTCTTCTGAACACACGTAATAGATAATTACGGGACCACGCTGCCACATACAGCCGTTTAAGACAGGGTTTATACTAGTTGATTCATATTGATCCAATTTTAGTAGAAAAAGAATTACAACTATACTTAATTTTGATTTTTTTAAATATATTAATATATGCAGTTATCAGCGTCATAATCAAGCAACAATTCTTAATCAATTCTGTCACCGTTTGCTTTGTGAATGGAATAAATACCCAAATATGGCCCTTTTTCATAACCATCGGTGGTTCAGTGGTAGAATGCTCGCCTGCCACGCGGCGGCCCGGGTTCGATTCCCGGCCGATGGATTTTTTTACAATTTTTAAAAATCATTTATATATTATACAAGAATGACATCCACGGCGCCAATTTATAATTGTAACGAATAGTATTTGAATAAAAGCATTTAATCGGGTAAAACCCGGGCGTTGCCCGGGTCATTCGGCTAGTAGATATATATGACTATTAAATGTCCAATCAGATGATTACTTTAAAGCTTAGATACCTTGTAGACGAACTTCTCGCGGGCCTGTGTGACGCCAGCGTTGTTGCCGACCACCACGTCAGCCTGCAGGTGCACGCCGCTGGCGCCCGTTCTACAGACCACCCTGTAGCACACACGAATGTTACACACCGAGAAATGATCCGCAACACCTGAAAATGTACAGCCTGCACAGTAAGACAAATTTGAACCTAGTGTATGTCAAAACAGGCATGTATTACATGCATGAAGGAAATCATATCATGATAGTGGATAGAGAACTACGACTGCTTGTAATGTGAAAGCAACGTACAAGTCGTGGAACGCAGCTCGACAAGGTGCAGAGTCCTTTTCTCATTTAAAATGATAAAATAGCTATATGCATGCACGCTTCATTTTCTCTTTTTGGGAAATGAAAATAATTCTCCCTACTGACCCAAATGCAATTAAAAAATATTGATAATTAAATATCCGTTTCCCCTTTAAATCGTATTGGATATTATTGAAAGTATCAGAGTAGAAAGTAGCGTAGACCATATATAGACAAGTAGGCAATGCGATATGGAACGGTACTTACTTGACAGAGATGTGATGTTCGACAGGGATACAGGGAATTCCTCCAATAGAGATCTTGTCCCGGATTTCATCCAGACTGGTTCCCAGGTTGGAGCCCTCGATGGTGACCAAGGTGCCTCCCTCCACGGGGCCAGTAAGCGGATGGATCCAGTCGATACGTGGGGGCGGACATGACGGGACCATGGGGTCGATACAGTTCTCTCCGTACAGGCATGTGCCGCCACACCACCGACAGCTGAACCGCAGATCCCTTGTCCTGCAGAGCGAGCAATCCGCGGGCCCTGAAGATCCTGCCAGATTGCACTTATACAGAGTCACATTCGTGCGGTCAATATAGGTATCTTCATTCCAGACAACTGTCAGGGATCCTTGAATTTCGCCCACTTCTTCCTGATAGCGGTAGACTGTCTCAGCGCAGACGATTCTGTTTTGCTGAATGCTTGCTAGGACTTCTTCTTTAGCTCCTTCTATCTCAACGATACATTTGAAGTTATCCTGCAGTTATCAGCGTTAAGGCTCTGTTATACGGTCTTGACGACGTAATACTTACCACGGATGATGGGAGGTTCTTCACCTCAATAGCGATCTCTTTCTTCACGCCATGCGGAAGTAAGATCGCTTCGTGGAGGCTGAAGCTGGGACAATACTGGCGTCCTTTGATCAGAGATTCTTCATGGTTCTGAAACGTACCTGGGTGAGAATAAAAAAATACACAGCAGGAAAACTCTTTTCCATCAATACAATTATTGTAGACCTATCATGAAAAATACGCATTTCCTATTCAAATGAAAAAAAAAAAAGCTATGCAACTAGTAAACTGCTGTTCCTTTTGCAGCTATTTTTCCAAGGAATAAAGAAAAATTATACTGTAAATTCCAAGCTATGCAAACCCCCCAAAAAGAAAGCGGCAGGCAGGACTTACCCTTTCCCCCGTGATTACATTCCGGCGGCAGATGGAGGAATTGTGGGTGCAGACGTTCTCGTGGGGGCACCAGGAACAGGCCCAGTTACTTGTGACGCAGCTCGCACACCTGCACGTTATACGCGGTCACACGGCACTGCCCCCACTGACACACAGACTTACGTTAGATGGAGGGAACAGTCGAAAAATGCGAAGTTGTGGTTGAGGAAGTCCGTGTTGGTCTCACTGGAGCGGACTGCCAGGTCCACAATCACATGATCTGGAACAACCAATAGGTATAGGTTGGAGGCAGTATGTTTTCCACCAAGATGTGTGTTCCAAGGGGTTTCACGGTCAAAATAAAATTGAAAAAAAAAATCATGAAATTTAAGAAATAATTTCCAGTGAACTTTGATACGCTGCAAGTTTCGGAACACCCGGTCTTCAACTGGTCATTAGTTGTTAGTCAATTCAGTAAATTTCTAAAGAAGAACCTTTGACCTGTCCGGAGTCTTGAATCCATAATGTAGCACGTAAATAATAAGAATAATAAAGACTCGTGCACAATTCTAATTCAACCATTGAGTTCAAGGGACCAAACGGGGTTCTGGAAACTTATAAATCAGAAGCCGGTTTTCGCTGGATTTTCTCCACCCCAGGTAAACAAACGGGCAGAAATTAAATGGCATATATAGGTTTTATAATAATTAAAGAAAGCCTTAGAATAAATTAATATCGAATTGAAGGTATAATGTCAGAATAGAAAGCTATTACCGAACATTATAAACTTTATATACACAAAATATACCCAACATTTAATATATTTATATAGGTATTTGACCAATTCTGGAATAATTATTAATATTCTGAATATCTCTACTATACTATACCTACTACATATAGGTTTCTCTCTTTATTCTTAGTTCTCTTTTCTTCTCTTACTCTGTAAACTGGCGAATCCTTTATAGGACGAGAGGTCCTCAATAAAGACTTTTGTTGTTGTTGTTGTATAGTAAAAAATATATATATATATATTCTGAATATAGAGCAATCCATAATATATAAATTTAAAAAATAAGGCTTATTTTGGATTGTAATAAGATATTTTATTAAAACAATATTTCGATGGACCAATCGTCCATATTTTACGAGGGTTTTGTTATGAAGCACACAGCAGGTCGCGGTGAGCCACAATGAAATATTTCTCTCACAAAAAGTAATAATATGTATTGAATGTTTTCATTGAATAATTTAATTATTTCTTCGCCACAATATTATCAATTTTCTGATAATGTGCCCATTTTAAACATGTTTCCATTTGAAACCCGTTTTTCAAAACTTCTTAGTAATAATAAAGATAATTTTTAAAAGTTACATTAGCCTAACACCATGTTGAAATTCCGGGATATTTCTACAATAGAATACTATTGTGGTTTGCTATTGTTGTAGTATTGCTAATTTTCCTATATATCGTAGCTTTGTTGGATTTGTTTAATTGGCTAGCGGTTCTTGGATTGCGCTGATGTGTACATAATATTATCAAGCTCAATATCTTTAATCTCTTGTCCTTCCCTATTGTTTATAAATACCTTTAGGTAAAAAATAAAGAATCTTCGTAATCTCTCCTACGAATCTATATTTTTTCCCAACACACCATCCTCCCAAGGGTCAAAAAGGTTACATGGAAAATTTGGTACAGCAGTTTAGGAGTTTATCGATAAACAGACAGACATTTTGATTTTATAAATAGATAGAATATATGATGGTGGAAGTAATGTGTGAACCTTCAGATCATTATTTTGTGATATACCTTATCTTGATAAAAATTTTAATTGCTATTGTTATTTTATTAGGTCGTTTCTTATTATCATGAGTGTTAAATTATATACTTAAATTATTATCATCATATCTCATGATGATAATAATTTAAGTTATATCTTTTTGCATCGGTTGGTTTGATTCACAAAACTATTTTTGAATATAGAAATAACACATTTATTTTAAAATATATTTTTCGATATCTTATATATATATAAACAAAAGAGGCATATCCTGACCAGGCTCACATGAGCTTTATATAAGATAGAGAAAAATATATTTTTAAATAAATGTTGATAAAAAAATAGTTTTGTGAATCAAACCAACCGATGCAAAAAAAATATAACCACAGCTATCTATTAAAAAATAAACTAAATGTGTATTTTCAAATTTTAATAAAAATTTAAATATTATTGCTTGATATATAGAAAACTTTTGCATTGAGGAGAAAAATATAAACGTTTAGTTGGTATTTTTTTCGATAGGTGGCAGCAGCTACCCTGGCGGCTTTCAGTTGCACGATCAAGAAGATGAGACCCTTTATAATCAATTTTAAATTGTGAGCTATTTTTGTTTCTCCCTAAAATATATATTTTTATAAATTATTTTAATGTTAAACTCCAGTAATTTTTATGAAATTCAAATATTATTATCGTAAATATTGAGGCTGCCTGGCCGGCATTCATATCTCTTATTTTAAAATATATTTTTCGATATCTTATATATATATATACAAAAGATTTTTAACAAGATTTTTAACGCCTTGCTGAATGTTTAATTTTTGTTTGCTCCTGACGAGGACAAAAGATTTTTGTCGAAACGTCGAGGTAATAAAAAGATTCACTGGCCGAAGTATCTTCATTTTCAAGAGATCAAATATTATTGGTAGTGAATTATTCATTCCTCTTCTTCCTTTTTTGTAAAATAATAAATATGTGTGTATATATATAACAAAAAGTCAATATAATAGGGGTAAACTTGGGGGAAAAATCTATTGAGAGGTTTTAACACTACCAGAAGCTGCGATTGAGATGATCCAGAAGCTGAAAAACACGTCAAGAATATTTAATGGATTAATACGTACGTAGATATAACCGATTAAGAACGCGAAAAATAACATGAATTAACCGACCAATAAGCTTATTCAAGAATCCCTTAATTGATCCATAAGATGACACAGAATTAGATGACTTGCTATAAGTTTTTTTTTTTTTTTTAACTTGCGGTAGGTATTTCAATTTTTTTTATCAACATAGTATATCCCACAGTTGCAAATTGTCAAAGTTTAATCAATCAAGACTTCAGGAATCAATTATGTGGCAAATAAGCCCAAGGTCCAAAAGATTCATAATAATAACTAACCAAGAGTTTAAAATATCCATTAACTGATCAAAATGTCCAAAATTCAGGATTAAGACACCAATCAGAAACTGAAGTACCCCCACCGTCCAGAGACTGGAGAGAAACAGAAGTACTCGTTCCACTAGTCGAGAAAAAGAAGAAGAAGAGATAAGTAATTAAAGCCATAATTATCTGTCATCCAATTAATCATCCCCCATATTTAAATTTCAATTGTGCGACGCTCCAAGATAAGAGGCTGTCAAGGATTTGATGAATGCGCCTTGCAACCCAACCTCTTGAAACCTCTCCGGGGGAGAATACTGATTTCTCTGACAGCAGGTTCTTAACGTGTTCAGAGTCAAGTCTTTTTTTTATTCAACCAAAAAGACAGGTTCAATTAATACTTAAGAGAAATTTCTTCTTTGGAAGCTATCTAGAAATGTCAAGTTCATGTTGGAATTTCATAGGGATGGTCACATGAAATTTATGGTAGTGTGGAAGGCTAGATATGTAAAGAAGAGACGATTGGCTTGGCTAATATAAGGCCTAGTAAGTTCTAGTCAATGGGAATTAGGTTAATAGTGCTTACTCCCTGCTGTGTTCCCTTTTCTGACCTTTGACCTGTCCACGAGAAGGCTGGTTAGATGTGAACTTGCAATTGGTATCCGATAATATTTAATGATTGGGGGGTGAAAATGATAGCTTTTCGGATTGGTACAGGGCTAAATGTAGGTAAAATTTAAAAATATACGCAAAATAGAAGTGTGATGGGGTTTCGTGCATCTACCATATTGACTAGAATCTTGAACAGAACATTAGCACCATTCTTTTGTATATCAAATTTTTTCTTTAGGTAGTTTAATCCTTTGAAACAACTAGGACCATCATTATTTTACACATAGCTGTCTAACTTATGCTCAGGTCTGCATAATCTCTCTTCGTATTAGCCCTAGGTAGGTGTGGGATAATTTTTCCTCTACCCTACCTTGTATCAGTGCTAAATGTAGCTCGTGACATCCATCTTAATGCTTCGAATTTTTATCATTTGTGATAAGTATTTTTCTTATCCATCTGCCCTAAGAACTTCTAGATTTTATTTTTCTACCCATACACACTATCTACTCTTAAAAATATCTTAAGATATAATGAGTTTCGAATCCGAGTATTGGTTGCTAAATAAAAATCGCTACCAGAGGCAGGCATGCCCATCGTATTACTAGTCAACATCTTTGGTTGGTTCTTATAGTCTCATGCGGGAAATAGGACTCTGTTGTGAATAACAAAGGTACTATACAGAGCATCCTACCTTGTCCTCTAGGAATGGGCGGACGGGCAGAAAGCTCCGGGGTGGTACAAGCTAAGCCTCGCGGAGTGACTTGTGCCTGTACGGGCTCCGTATGTCCGAAGACACAAAGGTAGTGAGCCCCGTACGGTAGCTGGGGCAGCTGATGGATCTCCAACTCGACCTGCACAGTTTCCGAGGTTGGTCCAATTCTTCCTGGTCTTTGTCAGATTTATAGTAGGTTGAACAATGTTGGGTATAAAGAACGTGTTTTATTGGGATCATTTGAGACTTGTGCTTTTCCTCGACCTAAAGAATACCCTTAAATAATACTGATTTTTTACTAAGAAGTGTGCTTTGAAATAAAAGAACATCTCCTGAAAGTAAACAACGGTAGAGCTGGCGAAAAACTATCAACTGAACGTTAAAAGGCTTTGCAATATGCTACTTTTACTGATACATGGTGCTTTCGAGCTAAATCTGATCTTTAATGGGCGGAATCTGAAAACAAGAAGGTTATGCCAACAATAACCTTTAGATAGCGCCTGTTTTAGAGCGAATTTAGTTCGAAAGCTCGGCATATATCCGTAAAAAGTAGCACATTGTAAGGTTATTGCCTTTGCGTATGCTGATCATGCTCCTTGACAAAAGGGAATTTTTCATAATGAATTCAACCCAGATAAAATAACAATTAATCGCAATATTTCTCTAAGTTTTGCGGGGCCTAACAGAATGAAAATAAGAAATAAGAGACTAGAAAAGTGATAAGATCATGACTTCATCATGACTAGCCACCGCATCCGTTCTAACCTTTTTAGTAAAAAAAAAAATAGTCCTTTTTAATTCTCCAACTCCTATTCACCAAATGTATCCCCAAAATAATTTTCCTTTATCTCGAATTAAAAATTATCATGAAGTAAAATAGGTTTGCCACAAAAAAAATCTTAAGGTTCTAGGAAGACCCGATACTCTTTTTCCCTACTTGTTTCGTTAGCGGATAAAAAAAGAGCTCATATTTTGATTATTATCAAGTTTTAAAAGTGTTAAATATCTATATTGTGTTGATATATGGGCTTATGGACCTTCTAGCCATGGGTGATCATTCGATCCTAGGATTTTTAATGAAGTTATGCGGTCAATTTGGGAACTTATTGAGAGCCTTGTATGTTGCTTCAATGTACCGTTTGCGGGATTGAGAGAGCTACAATGAAAAGAGAAATCCTGAATGTCATAAAGAAAGAGCTGGTATACCTACCAAAGCCTGGTCAGTAACGGGCAGCCTCTGAGGACGGATGTCCTGGAAGTCGATACACTGTTGGGTGTTGAGGGACAGCCAGCGGGACGAGGCCTCGTGGAGGGAAGTTGCGTTCTGGCAGGCCCATTTCACTGTGCATCTATCAAAGTGGTTAGCAGGCATATGCAGTACAAGTATGAAATAAGCACAGTCTAGATAGGTAGAAAGAAAGCAATATCTACGTAGATATCAATGGTAACCACAAACCTCCAGCATAAGGTCAATATTGGATGCTGGGTTGTTGTGCGTGTTTATTAAAACAAAGAATTTACCCAAAACCGTTCAAATTCGTAATTGTTTAAAAATTTGAAAATGAATGAAAAAACATTTGAACGATTTTGAATCGAAGATTAATTTTTTTAACGCATTGCTTAACAAGAAAGGATACTTAGGAGAATTTATTTAGAAGAAAATAGTTGATTAACGAAAAATAAGTACTTAAAAGAAGAAAGGCGCTCGCGGGAGATGGTTATGGGAGGGTATTTCATTATTACCATTATATGTGAATAGTTTTTACTTTTTTTATTATTTTCATTTGCAGACTCCATGTATAAGACTTGTATATGTCTTTAAAAGGGTTGTGTGTGCATTGACTGTGTGTACATTGACTGTGTGTGCATTGACTGTGTGTGCATTGACTGTGTGTACATTGACTGTGTGTGCATTGACTGTGTGTGCATTGACTGTGTGTACATTGACTGTGTGTGCATTGACTGTGTGTGCATTGACTGTGTGTACATTGACTGTGTGTGCATTGACTGTGTGTGCATTGACTGTGTGTACATTGACTGTGTGTGCATTGACTGTGTGTGCATTGACTGTGTGTACATTGACTGTGTGTGCATTGACTGTGTGTGCATTGACTGTGTGTACATTGACTGTGTGTGCATTGACTGTGTGTGCATTGACTGTGTGTACATTGACTGTGTGTGCATTGACTGTGTGTGCATTGACTGTGTGTACATTGACTGTGTGTGCATTGACTGTGTGTGCATTGACTGTGTGTACATTGACTGTGTGTGCATTGACTGTGTGTGCATTGACTGTGTGTGCATTGACTCTCAGTCAATGGTTAAATAAAAAAAAAAAATGTTTATGGGGGAGGATGTTTAACACAACACCAAACTTACTTCTTCTCGAGGGAGCACCACCCGCAATAGGGATTGCGGGCCTGCAGACAGAGGCTGCAGCTCGAGTAGTGACCACAGTGCTCCAGCTGGACCTTCTTGACGTTGCGGGCCGTGGGAACGTACAGGAACCTCTGACTGGGGTCCAGCTGCAGGTCCGGCAGCACTGAGTCGTCGTCCAACACCACTTCCTCGAACTCCTCGGCTTGTTCCAGGCCGTTCAGCAGGATCTGAGAGTTGAGTGGGTGTTAGATAGTACAGGAACATTACATTCCTAAGATTACTCAAACTTTAAAGTTATGGTATTGAAAGAGCGTCCTGATAGTGTTCAAGAACAACAAAGTTCAGGTAGACCAGGAATACTAAGCATGGTGCAAGGAACGTTTAAATACCGAGAGTGAAAAGGAATGAACGTCCTGACATTACAGAAGTCCAAAAAACAAAAAAAGCGTCAGTCCTTATGACACTCAATTACGCTCCAGAAAACTTGGTTATTCAATTAGTGCATGAAACCATGGACACGCAATGCGACAACAATGAAGCCCTGGCATTACAAGAACACCAAGGTATGGCATTACAAGAACACCAAGGTATGGCATTACAAGAACACCAAGGTATGGCATTACAAGAACACCAAGGTATGGCATTACAAGAACACCAAGGTATGGCATTACAAGAACACCAAGGTATGGCATTACAAGAACACCAAGGTATGGCATTACAAGAACACCAAGGTATGGCATTACAAGAACACCAAGGTATGGCATTACTAGAACACCAAGGTATGGCATTACTAGAACACCAAAACACTGACAGTGCACAAGAACAAAGCCTCTCTTAGAGGGATCGAAATATCTAAACTTATAACACTACTGGCAAGCCTGAAACGTTATCCATTGCAGAAATACAGTCGAACTTCTATTTAAAATAACAATTGAGTGTTTTTATGAGGAGTAAATTTTAAAAAGTGTGTATGATATATATATTGGAGCTTGTAATAATTTTTCATTGATCAAATCTAGTCAAATTCATTCAACGATATTTCCTAAAATGTTAACACCTCGCATTAAAATCTGAATCAAACATTTTCCAATGATCTAGAAGCCTGTTAACTTACTTCATACTTCATTCTTGAGTACGAGAGATGAAATTCTAAAAGGGGAAGATTCAATAAAGAACGATTAAAAAAACGTGAACTTTTTTCAGTTTGAAAAGCTGTCAAGAGCAAGGCCTAATGGATAGCTCATCCATCAAATCACATGTCACCTTTCCCGAAGATCGAAGAAGAATTAAAAATCTTGTCAAAATGAAATTCTGATGAAGTTGGATCTTTAATTGAAGGCGATAAAACTCGGCGATGATGACAACGCTGTGATGGAGCATGGCGGCGGCAGCCTAACAATGATAAAACTATCTGGCGCCATTTTGGACGGAAAAAATGCAAAGATCCTCTGTTTTTTTTTTTGTTTTTTTTTTTTTAGCGAAAAAAATGATAGTATCTTTTTTTTTTTTTTTGCGGGAAATGAAATATATAGTCTGATTTTGACGGTAAAATGAAAAATCGTTTGCTTTATCTTATTTATTTATTTGTAAATGTAAGAAACAGCGCAGGTATGATTAGGAGAAGTGATACAATCTATTATTTACATTTTAATCTGGAAACGACTTGTTTACCACAGCGTTATGAAGCAGTGTAGCCAAGCTAATTTCGGTAAAACGCACCAAGATCATTAATTTTTTAAAGATTCTGCGGTGCGCTAGGAAAAGAATAATATCCATGATATTTTGTTAGAGCAATATGTAGTCTTTTTTTTTTTTCAATTTTGTTTATTTCAATTTCCTCTACTTTTCATATTGCGACAATAAAATTTTATTTGAAATAAAATAAAAAAAACTCGAAGTTTTTTTTTTAATTCAAGGAAAGAAAATATTAAATTACAACGTTTTCCTTTTGATTAGAGTGAAAGGACTTTTAAGCAGATTGGTTTTTAGATTGTTAATCTAATATCACTGCTGCATTGAGTGCAGACCATCCACTAGATAGAAGCACTTAGAGAATATCTGCTAGAGTATGTTATTACCATGTATTTTCGAGGTATAACGTGGAACGAGAAGCGATACACGTGGTATAGTGTTGGAAAATTGTGGATGGTTGAACCTCCTATGAGATATCAAACATATATTCTAAATATCTTTCCCGGAGGTGGTGAGCCTCTCGTTGGAGGTTGGCTTATATACAAGATATTTGTATTTTCAAGCCCTTTTGGTTTTGTTTCAAAGGTAGTCGCTTACCAGACGGGTCCCTCATTGGAGTTTAGTATTTTCAGTATAATTGAAGTACTGTACGTTATGAAGCTATCAAAAAATTCAAGTCTTTTAGATAGGTCTTTGGGTGGTCTTCGAACTCGAAATAGTTGGGGAAGACTGAGAGCGTAGTTTCTTTTAATGTTGTTTATATTTAAATATAACAGTAGTTAAAATTTATTGAATATCGGAAGATGTTTATTTCGTTGAAAGGCAGCTCTACTTTATAAATCGTTAAATTGGTATTTGAGTATATATGAAGGAGTTTAAAAACTAAAAATATGTTTAGATACTTTTCAAATAGAAAAATGCTTAATTTCGTTGCTATATGATGCTTATATCGGGGTTAATGTGCATAGAAATTTTTTTTTAAAGTTGTGCAAATATTTTTAAAAGAGTGTTTATGTAGTTACTTCTGAAAGAAAACTTTGGATGAAGAATACATTGACCGGGGGGAGGGGGGGTGTGATACGTTAAGAGGGAAGCTAGCCCGAGGCTTGTTTTGATTGGAAGGCTAAGTGCAACACGTTTTTTCTCCTCTGTCTAAAGAAGATATATTTCGTCAGGCAAGGAGCTAAAGTTCTAAAGCTGAGGTAACGAAAGGCAAACAGGCCCATCGTCTAATCCTCTTAAGTCACCAGAAAAAAAAAAAAAGGATCGGTGAAAAAAAAATTGGGGAAAGCTATAAGTGAGGAATTTTTAGAAAGTTTGGTGAGGGAGTTGGTGGTTGATTTTGTCGATTCTCTAGCCAAAATAATTTTATTTATATTTCAGAATTAGGACGAGTTAGAAATGAAAGATTTTAATGTGAATTGAAAACAATATGTCAGAGGATCTGCTGAACTCTCAGTTGACCCGGGTTCGAAACCCGCATTGAAATAATGAAAAAAGATATTGCTTCTTTTGGCTTCCCTATTTTTCAAAATTCCAACCCCATTAGTGTGGGCAAAAGTAACTAAATCGGACTTTTGCAACTTGTAAAGGCAAAATTCGGGCTGTTTCTAATTTGTGGAAATGTGATGATTTACTTACATCCTCAAACCCCTCCCTACCTTTATTATCCTGGCTGTCTGTACATTTATATTTGGAATAATCGTTTAAAACGGCAAAGGTTGTGATTGTAGATCAGTACAAAATATGAGAATCATTGAGGTAATAAAACAGCGGATATTTATAAAAGATGTAGAGGAGGGGGTCATATTGGGGTTCATCGTTCTTGGAAGATGATCGTAAATGTGATCTTGCAACACTCAGTGAAGTAATATTTACGAGCGGTATCAACAATCGGGTCTTTCAGCTCCGAGGAACAGGTTTGTAACCGACTGTTCCTCTTTGTTCAACTCTTGGATACAACTTGGTGAGCTATTGGTTCACTTGTAGTGGGTACCATCCCTGATACTGAGGTAACAACGCCTTTACCTTCAACTTTCCATAACATTCCTAAAGCCAAATACAGGTTTGGAATCGAAGTTGTTCCTTTTAAATAAATTGCCGGTCAAGGCTTTAAAGAGCCTTGAGCTGAAATTAGTTTTTCTTCTCCGGGATAAACTGTCAGTTCTGACTGAAAAAGAACTCGACTGGCTCCAAACCTGCACTGTATACTCTGTGGGGCATAATTTTTATTCATTATTTGAGTTGAATATAGTGAAAGGTAATTAAAATTATATTTCACAATAAGTTTCATTTTCATTAGAAGTGCTAACTTTCAAGCGAAATTCGCCCTTCGAAAGACTTAATGATAAACATCAACCATTTCTAACTTGAAATGTTTTGAAAGGGTACGAGCGGATATTTAGACTCTATATTTTGAAAAAAAAAAAAAAAAACGTTAAAAATATATGATAGCTATTTACGCACACTTAGTTTTACTTTAATGTTGGGGGTTAAGGAATGGGTCTATTTTAAGAGTTTAAAAAATAACTGTGAGGAAAATGGATCTATAGTCTCCTAAAGGATCGATATTGCAAACACAGTATCGATCCCTTAGAAGATCATAGATTCATTTTCAAAATGCAGCGTATAAATATCCACCTACGCGCGTACACTTGCAAAACAGTTCTAAGTAGAAATGGTCGATGTTTATCTTTAAGCCTTCCAAAGAGCGATTTTCGCTTGAAAGATAGAAATAAAATAGAAACTTATTGTGAAAAATATTTATAATTTTAATGGTCCTAAATGCTGATCACAGAGAGCATGTAACTCTCTGAACGTCCCCGTAGACCTGCAGGGCTGGGAAAGGGATAAGGACCTCCACTCAATTCTCGTGTTAATCATGGAATCAAGTTTGTTCTGAGGTGATGAAAGTTCACGAAAACCCCTGATTGTCAGGAGGCCTCTTTGTCGTTGGGAGAGCTTCTTCGACTATTCATAATTGTACTTGGTCGTGCTTTGGGATTGTTTTCCCTTTACTGTTAGTGTTGTTCTCACTATTGTTAATCTATTTATCTATCTATCTATAATCAATAAAATTGGTTTGCCTGTCTAAATATATGTAATAAAATTCTCAAAAATTTTTGTAAACATATAAATTCAATCCTCCTCCCCGTAATTTATCAATATATATTTTTTTTAAATATTTCTTCAACAAAATGTCCCATTTCTAACGTTGTCATATACAGGGTGGAATCTATGAAAAAAAACAGAGAAATCTCTGAACGTGATGAAAACGTAAATATTCGAAAGTGCAAAGTAAATAAAAAAAAAAGCAGCAGGAAATTCTTTTGACATATTTGTGGACACGCTAGGTGACTTCTTATTGGATGACGCCACGGCCCAATGATATCCCTCGTATAATAATAGGCCTTACGCCTGCGATGTGTTTGTTCTTTTAAGGAACACATCGTCTGATTCTCTTTTAAATGAAAATTTTAACTTTATTATTTAAATCTGCCGCAAAATTGCCTTTTTATCATCTGGTGATTCAACAAGCTATCCTTCATTATTCTTTCTTAATATGCAACTTGCCCGAGGTACTATTTGGCTGATGTTTATCATTAGTAAGGACGATATAAATTCATTTATATAATATTAGCATCATATCATATCCCCGGATTGAAACCATGACAGTGACTCCCTCCAAACTAAAATCTATATTGTGGAAACGTAACAAATACACAATATATATATATATAAGGGGAATAATAACTTATTTCAAGTTCCATAAATCTAGGATAGGAGAAAGTTGAAGAGCTAGGCTGAAAGTTTGTCGGCTTATCCCTAAAGACCCTAGAAATGGAGGTTTGTTTGTTCTCCATACATTTCCACAATATCTAAAGTGTCCGGATAAAACTGCAGCATTATATTCAATCAGGTCTGGAAGGATCAAATTTGCCCAAAAACGCGTTTTTTTTTATTTGCATATCCCTAGGAAATTTAACATAACGTCGATTCATTAGTGAATTCCTATTACCCCTATTATTATAATTATTATACATTACTAATAAGCCTTTGTTAAAACAATTATGGTTAATAAAAATGGCTCGATAAAACCCCGGGTGAAGCTGAATCAATCGTCTAGTACAGTGCTCAGCTACCTATGTGCACACTGGTGTGTCTGCCGTGATACTCTGCTATGCGTGCCGCTCCATTTATAAGAGTCGATGAACTTGATACTAAAACAATCTCATTAATTATAATTATATAACTTTACTATTTAATATGTATGAATACTAATATAAAATTATCAAATAAACCTGAATATTTCATATTGTTTTAACATCTATATACTTAAGTATCAGCTAAGTGTAGGTAATTTTTTAGATAATTTTATACAAAAAGGTATATCAAGTAGATGGGTAACAAAAAGGCAACTTTTGTTAAAGAGGTTGTGTTTTAAAAAATGGTTGAACCATCAGAGTGAATATTTTTGATATATCTCCATATCACAATGTTTGACAATGGATAGTAAATAAAAGGACCGGACATGATAGGGGAACTACACGATAAGTACAAGAATTCCAAAAATAGGTAATATAAAAGAATCAAAGGAATGAGATTTGACCCTACATATATGTACAAGACCTACCTTCTTGATCCTGCCGCGAGATGTACCGGCAAAGAGCACGGTGTGACGGTCCGTGGTGGTGGCGAGTGCAGCTGTCAGGGTGACGTTGTCGTACGTCAGGGCAGTAGGGGCCGTAGCCGGCAGGGAGCCGTTCAACATCAGCGTCTCCTTGCAGAAACTGATGACGTTCCCGCCGTGCTGCAATCACAGAATTAGTTAGGTGACATCAGTCAGGTGTGTCAGGGCAAGGACAAGTTGGATGGACCAATATTCAGAAGGTGGATATATTCTAAGGTCAATGTCGGAGAACTTTAAGCTGAATGGGTGAATACAAGATACTTTCAGAAGTAGTGAAGGAACGCGACCTCGGATATAAAATATGAAGCTGAAAATATAGGCGTGTTAAATAAACTTCTGAAATGCGAAAATGGAAAGTATTCTATAAAAAGAATCACTGCCACAAGTAGGTTGTATGCCTACGGGAGATGTTAAAAGTGTAATTCAGTTAGTTCCAAATGGAAGTAGAATGCATTATAAGAGCACACAATAAATTCTAGGTGCATAGGATTCTAATAAGTCCGTGAAAATAAACCAGAGAGAAAGAGTACGCTGTGAACAAATTAGTTGGGCGCGGATAAGCGGCCTCAGTAATGTACGACAGAGAGTTGGTTGATATGTATAACCACATAAGATCCAAGTTTTTCAAAGGCATAAAATATACTGCATGCACCCTCGATATACAGTATTGTATACAGTACACACATTGCAATATACTGCATGCACCCTCGATATACAGTATTGTATACAGTACACACATTGCAATATACTGCATGCACCCTCGATATACAGTATTGTATACAGTACAGACATTGCAATATACTGCATGCACCCTCGATATACAGTATTGTATACAGTACAGACATTGCAATATACTGCATTCACCCTCGATATACAGTATTGTATACAGTACACACATTGCAATATACTGCATTCACCCTCGATATACAGTATTGTATACAGTACAGACATTGCAATATACTGCATGCACCCTCGATATACAGTATTGTATACAGTACACACATTGCAATATACTGCATTCACCCTCGATATACAGTATTGTATACAGTACACACATTGCGATATACTGCATGCACCCTCGATATACAGTATTGTATACAGTACACACATTGCAATATACTGCATGCACCCTCGATATACAGTACACACATTGTAATATACTGCATTCACCCTCGATATACAGTATTGTATACAGTACACACATTGCAATATACTGCATGCACCCTCGATATACAGTATTGTATACAGTACAGACATTGCAATATACTGCATGCACCCTCGATATACAGTATTGTATACAGTACAGACATTGCAATATACTGCATGCACCCTCGATATACAGTATTGTATACAGTACAGACATTGCAATATACTGCATTCACCCTCGATATACAGTATTGTATACAGTACACACATTGCAATATACTGCATGCACCCTCGATATACAGTATTGTATACAGTACAGACATTGCAATATACTGCATGCACCCTCGATATACAGTATTGTATACAGTACACACATTGCAATATACTGCATTCACCCTCGATATACAGTATTGTATACAGTACACACATTGCAATATACTGCATGCACCCTCGATATACAGTATTGTATACAGTACAGACATTGCAATATACTGCATGCACCCTCGATATACAGTATTGTATACAGTACACACATTGCAATATACTGCATTCACCCTCGATATACAGTATTGTATACAGTACACACATTGCAATATACTGCATGCACCCTCGATATACAGTATTGTATACAGTACAGACATTGCAATATACTGCATGCACCCTCGATATACAGTATTGTATACAGTACAGACATTGCAATATACTGCATGCACCCTCGATATACAGTATTGTATACAGTACAGACATTGCAATATACTGCATGCACCCTCGATATACAGTATTGTATACAGTACAGACATTGCAATATACTGCATGCACCCTCGATATACAGTATTGTATACAGTACACACATTGCAATATACTGCATGCACCCTCGATATACAGTATTGTATACAGTACAGACATTGCAATATACTGCATTCACCCTCGATATACAGTATTGTATACAGTACAGACATTGCAATATACTGCATTCACCCTCGATATACAGTATTGTATACAGTACACACATTGCAATATACTGCATTCACCCTCGATATACAGTATTGTATACAGTACAGACATTGCAATATACTGCATGCACCCTCGATATACAGTATTGTATACAGTACAGACATTGCAATATACTGCATTCACCCTCGATATACAGTATTGTATACAGTACACACATTGCAATATACTGCATGCACCCTCGATATACAGTATTGTATACAGTACACACATTGCGATATACTGCATGCACCCTCGATATACAGTATTGTATACAGTACACACATTGCAAGGACTTCAAAACTTAAGATGCGAAGATTACAGAATTGGAACACAATATCTCTCTCTATAAATTACAAGTTATAAAATATTTTCTTAAAACAAATATAGCTCTTCATTCCGGAACATTTCTATCAATAAGAATTTATCATTTCATATGAAAACCTTCCTGATCAATAAGGAAGACAATTGCCATCATTATAAACAAATCAGGAGAAATCCATTTAATTTTTATTTCATAAATGGCCATCGTATATCCACAATTGGCCTAAATTATCATAATTTTCTACGTGGAATCATTTTACTTCTAACCGACAATTTTAAAATATCTTTAGTTGGTTTCAAATTATGAAGCAATCAATATTGTAGTGTTGTTTAGAGGTATTTAGATTCTAACAATCTTGTAAAGTTGTTTGAATTTCAACAATGGTGAAGAGTTATTTAGATTCTAACAATCTTGTAAAGTTGTTTGAATGTCAACAATGAGTTATCCAACTTCGACATTAATATTGTAGAGTTGTTTAAATTACAATAACGATGTAGAGTTGGACACACAACATCAGTAACACATGAAAAGGTATTTTATTTACAGCGGAATTAACTATCCCGGAAAAAAAAACTCCAACCTCCTTTGTGACATCAAAAACGACCTGATCTAATCCAACCTCCGAAGAGAGACCAGGAATATCCAAGTTTTAGGGTAGATTCTCATGGAAAGCTTTACTGAATAGCAAATATCTCGCATGGTAGATTTTATGAACGACCAATCTGAGATGAGCTTTTGTAAAACTAAATAATTGTTAAAGGATAACTGCAAGCAGTATAAGGGATATGTTTTTAAATAGTCTTTATGAACTATTTATGTTAATCTATTCTCAAAATAATATATTAAATGAATTATTTAAATCTTTCAAGTATCATAAAATGTGTATATATAAAAAATTTAATTTCAGTACTTATGTTTCCCACTCTGTGCGAAATCATTGGCCTGGTGAATGCCTGAAAGTCTGGCCACCGTTCTAGCAAACAAATGTTTTTCAAATCGTCCTATTGGTGTACTACACATGGATAGTTGGTATGGGGATAAATCAACGCTACTTCCAGTATCCATTTTTACGGAATATTCTCTTATAGAAGGTTGCAGCGTTTATTTTAATTCGGGTTTTGTGAAGATTTTAATTCTCAATGCCACGACATAAGAGGCAAAAGAATTGGTGCATTGGAAGAAAAGTTGAAAGAGAGCGTTACTGAACCATTACATGTGTCTTGCTCTAAAATTTATTTCCTCACCAGTATCGCCAGTCCCCCAAAAGTTAAAAAGTTCTACTGAGGATTATTGATATAGACAAGAGCAGTCAGACGAGCTCCTAGATAAAAAAAAAATATTTTTTTTAAGAATAGGAAATACAAACGTTCACTTTTTGTAAGGAGGATTGTATTTAAGCGGAACTTTAATTTGTAATTCTGGAATCTGCTCCGTGATATAGTATACTGTACTGAATTGTTGTTGGTTGTAAATCTAGACGCTATGGGTTGTGAATACTTGTTCTGTAAGCACTTCTCATGTCTACACATTTATTCCTATATTGAGGTGTATCTACTTTAAGTACTATACGTATCTACGCATATAAAAACTGTATAATTTTACATTTATAAAATGTGACAGTTTTTAGTTTGGATACTTGCAGGCTAGATTTATTTTGGACTTCAGAAAGACACAGGTGGACCTTATAATTTCATTTTACAGTTCCTTCCTCCCTCGTGCAATTCTAAACAACCTTATCTCTTCTCCATTATGACCATACATATCAAAACATGTGGAAAGGCTAATTGATAATTCTTAATAAAGTAGAAAACCTCTCGTGAGCGACCCAACTGATGAGAGACCATTGTAAATTAACTTGAAACATAATAACATCCAAGCGCTAATGAAAGGCAGGCAGTAATAAATACTTTTTGCGCTATGGTTTTTCACGGGTTCTTTTATTGTAGCGCTTTCAAATGATTTTTTTCGTTATTTAAAGCAAACCAATTCGAAAATATAGAAATTATATATAAAGAAAATAAACACTAGATTGCCAGCCATCAATACATAGGTTATTCCAGAAGTAATGCCTGTTAAGTACTAAATATTTTTTATTCAAGTTTTGTACACATATAAATCAAATATTGGTGAATAGCTGAGACCTGCGTGTTTAAAAAGAGTTCAAGCTGAGCTTCGTATAAGTCTCAACACTTCACTAAGAGTGGGGCCTGGTTAATATCACCTTCCATCTGGAGCATGGCTTCTACCTTGACGTCGCAGACTACTGAAGATATTGAAAGCAGTGTCTGATTTCTTAACGGTGGACCACCGGATTGTGCCAACACACCAGCTGAGGGACACCTAGCCATCAGTATGCAGGTTTATCTTGCCGCCTGACCCCCTATTGCCGCACAGTGGATAGGAGCATGTCTAAGAAGGAATAATTGGAGATTTCGATGGCCCTGCGTCACCCCTCACCCGTCCAACGATGCGCTCTTGCAGACGCCACAGTGTTGGCCAACTTTTGCAATAGGTTGTTAGCAAATGAACCTCCGTGTCCGTGGGTTTCACTGGGTGGACCACCTAGGCTGAGCTGTGGTGCTGCGGTCACTCCGCTCATGCGCCTAACCACCCGCACCATCCGCCGTACGCTTGAGCGCCCACGCCTGGACGCTGCCCATCACCCAGCTTCTGTATCGGTGGCAAGACTTAGTCGACATTCCCATCACCATCGGCTGGCCGTCCCTTCGACGTTGCGCCTTCTCAGGGCACAATGCCGACATTGCAGTACAGCTGGCCCTGCACGCTCTTCCCCATCCTGAACATCCGGCCTCTGCTCGAGAGACCTGCATCGCCTGTGGTTCTAGCGACCTGACATTGGCCCGCCAGTATTGGTCCTGAAGCTCCACCAGGCCCCTCATACGAGAGGTCTTCAACATCATACAGCGGTCACCCGACCCGCAGGGCTGGCTCTTCGGCCAAGGGCCGTGAAAGCGTGAAAACACCTATTATTGCCTAAAGACGAACTCTTTGTCGTTGGGGAAGCCTCCTGAAATTTACCTAACTTTAAATAGTTTCCTATTTTCTTTTTAAAACTTTATCTTTTATTCTTTCTCTCTCTCTCTATTTACATATATAGTTTTATCTTTGCAACCATTGACTTATATAATGTCAAAAAATATCTTTAACTATCAAACCTCTCTAGAGAAGAACGGCGAAGTAGTATCGGCATATAGAAGTGAAGAACCCACTCTAAAATCACAGGACCATCCAAGTGATATTGAATCCACTTTGATCTGATAAATGAAATATCTGAAATGTTCACTTAGAATTAGAGAGCTATATAAGCAGAGAAGTATTTGAGAAACTTTACTAGAACTGCTGGGAAAAGGTAAAACTAAAAGTAAAGGTAAAGTAAAATATTAATTTATTTTTCTCTCTCTAGATTTTCTTTTTTAAACTAAAACCTTTTATATAGATTTTTAAAATATAATTAAACAAATTCGGTCACATTTTTACATATCCTTACAATTTTATTACATAAATCACGCGCGTATAAATATTCCACCTAACATAGAGTTTAATCATTCAAACTTTTACCATTATGTATATGTAGTAATGTTGTTGTTGTAGGATGAATGTAGTGTGGCATGTTGGTTGTAGTCGTAGTGGCCACAATGATTAGAGTGGGTTCAGGCGTGGAATTGGGATTACACAAAAGGACGAGGCATGTTGGATGTCACCATAGAGATGGCGAGAGAGCAAGTGTAGCCGACGCTGGTCAGGGGAGATCTTTTTAGAGGGGTCTGTCGATCGTGTCTCAAAGCGGACTAATCTGTTTGAGCAAGAAAGGGGCACACCTGGGAACCCTACTTGTTTTTCGGACCTTTTTCCTCCTACAGGCGTCGACTGTAACTCACTCGAAATTTTATTTCTGTCAACTTGGCAATTACATTATAACTATACTACACATGGCGATATAGGTATATATTGGAGTATGTTACGACATATATATATATATTAAGGAATTTGAAAAAAAATAAAAAAAATTTGCTCAACCAAAACTTTTTTAATTATATAATGCTAACCGTTTACTTAGTTATCTGAATATGATGATTATATTGAAGGAAAGTGACATTATTTATAAAGTACGATAGGGTCAACTATGCTCTTTGGATTCAATTTATTTTAAAAGGAAGAAATCGTAACCAAATAAAGCAGCCGATGTATAAATAACACCCCCGAGGCAGTTCCATTCTGGAATGGGCAAACATTCTTATTGATCAATTGATGCTAATAGACTTTCAAGAAGATAATTTTAAATACAAATTATACGCGATCACATTCGGTAGTGTGTTATTTATAAACAAATGGATTTATAAAAATCAATATATAAATTTAATATTATTTATATTATATACTGTATGATACATTAGCCCATCTGTTAAAAGAAAATGAAACTATTTAGAACGTGTAGGATTTTTTTTTTTAATTGAACAATTTTATACTGCCCTTACTCTGCAATGAAAAAATAATGGGAGGGCCTGGCTCATCAGTGGCGAACCCTCCCAACGGTTTGGTATATGGTAGATAACTGGCGAAACCGCTAGGGGAGTTCAACACTGATGAGCCAGGCACTCCCATTAACATTTCATTGCAGTAAGGATAGTAGAAAATTGTTTAATTTTTAAAAGAATCAAACGCGTCTTAAATAATTTCTGTATGTGTGTGATAAATTCTATACGACAAACGAAAAAAAATTCTGCCCCAAAATGTTTACTATTTACAATAGTATTCCAAAAATTAATCAACAAACGTGAATAAAAAAAAAAAGAAGAATGAAACTATTATAATTACGATTATATTCCCTAAAAAATATTGTATGAGGGAATTATTGGGATTTGACCAAATCTTCCATTAGATGGCAGGCAGCGTCTATCGAGCGGTGTCACAAAGGGGACGTGTCACGGACATGTCATCCAGCTGAGACAATTTCCAGAATAATAACGTAGCGTCTGACAGTTGGGCACAAAAGAATAGTCTTCTTTTTTGGTGGAATAATTGTCACACGCGGTGTGGCTTGTCAGAGAGCTTGACATTCTTGTCGACTAGCTACATTGATAGGACGCCATTGCCAAGCGAGGGTATAATTAATATAGATCCAGTGTCTTTGCTCATCCAATATTGATCATATTAATACTTGAGCGTATAAGGTGAGAGTGGAAAAATATCAATTTCAATTATTAAGTTTTTTTGTTTGTTTTTAATGATTCTTCGATAGAAAATATAAGGTAGCTATAAATATTATCATTATGTAAAAAAACAACAAAAATATTTTTTCTAATTATGAGAAAGTCTTTTGTTATTATAAATGATTGATCAATTACTATTGATTTTTTTTTTTGCTTTTACATGGTTTTATGAAAATCAAAAATGATTTGGCTAATTAAAACAAATCAATATTCAAATAGCATCTCGTTACTTATTTCCTAACTAGATCTATAAATGGAAAAACTATTGGGTTTTAGAATGTGGAAAGAGGTCAACTTTTTTTTTTCTTCATAATTTAGTTACAGGTTTTGCCAGTATAAAAGTTTATACACGTTTTTAGGCATGTGGTAAAGCAGTCATTGACTATTTTTACCGAAAGTACCTTTGCACATGTAGAAAGCGGAGTATAAATTGCCATATATGAGTGTTTGCATTCACACATTGTTAGGGATCTACTTGAATATATACTTGGAAGCAAATTGCTATAATGCAATGTAGGTTTAAAGTTGGGACGCCACTAACGACAGCATCAAATAGACGCTACCAATTTGTATGAGAGTTGGTGTGTAGGAGAGATGCCATCAAGATGATTGGTTCCATTCTTCAGGCCGTCAACCCTTTCTCACCACATCAATTAAAAGACCTCATCCTCCATTTATCATGAAGACCTCTTGTAGAGATACTAGGATATAATCTCTGTCAATAGAATTGTAGATGGTAAAGTAATACATTCGATCATCCAAATTTCCCATTAACAGCATTGGCTTTTATACAGATACTAGCCGAATGACCCGGGCAACGACCGTGTTTTACCCGATTGAATTTTTTGTTTCAAATACTATTTGTTACAATTATAATTTGGCGCCTTAATTAAATGCATATGTTAGTTTTAATAACTATAGCCTATGTGCTTTATCTGTCTATGTACTGTTGGCTTCCGTAGGCGTCTCTTACTGGGAAAAAAAAAGAGAGGATTCTATTTGGTTATTAACTAATATATGCATTTATTTAAGGAGCGACCCGCTCCAACACAATAGTTACAAAAACGAAAATGCGAGTGGGGGGGGGGGGGGGGGGGGGGGCATGATGGGGGGGGGGGGAGGTGGCGTGATCGTAGCCGACCAATAGGAGGGCGCCATTCCAAAAAAAAAAAAAGCAAACCGTGACAGAGGCGACGAAGAATGACGCTCGTAACTGTATATAGAATTGGCAACGGCGAAACAAAATCTTTCTTTTCGAATGGATTGCGTTTGGTTTTGTTTAATTTTAGGTAAATATTTGTATTTTTTAAATTTAGTTTATTTATAACAATAATTGTGTCTTGATATATTGGTCAGGCCATAAATTGTAATTACACACTTTGGATATTGAAAACAATTATCCCCGAATTTTATAATTAAACGAACCCCCTCTTTAATAACAGATAATCGAGACATTTTAGTGTAAATTCATATAAAATACTATATAAATCGTCAAATTTGTAGTTATTTTTTAGAACAATACTTGTTTCAGTAACTTGGGCTACAATTTGTTGGTGATCATTTTGTGGCACCTTAGAGGCATCATCAAAACGTTCATACTGCAAAAACTAACTGCTTCTACATAATTCTTTAGAAGTTATGTTCTCCCCGGGGATGATAATTTAAATGGTCACGACTAGTCAGCAATATATCGCCCAAAGTTAAACAAGCCTGACAGAATGGAAAGACGTTATCCTAAGACCAATAGAATATTAGAAAGAAAAAAAGTTAACTATCACACACATATAGATAAAGAATTCTTCCTGATTTGAAATTAAACGAAAAACATGGTGAAGGAAGACGAGTTTCTTTTATTGATGCTTGCATCTATGCATCTTTTATTGATGCTTGCACCTATGCATCTTTATTGATGCTTGCACCTATGCATCAATAAAAGAAACTCGTCTTCCTTCACCATGTTTTTCGTTTAATATCACCCACATCTTTCACATATAGCATGTATATACTATGTGTTACTATACTTTAAGAGGTAGTTGATATTACTATAACATATTTTAGCTATACTACAGGCGCTAAGGTTTATAGTAACGACAATATAGATATTACACAGGTCTTTCACCTTTTTTATCTTTTTTTGGATTAGATCAATATTTTCTTTGTACCCGAATGATGAATTTATTCTGCTCTCTCAGTGTCACTCTTCACTCTTATTTATTAAATATAAAATTTAATTTCCTTTGTAAATATATTTTGGATTTCATTAAGAAAAATGGTCTTTTATGTAACGATCTCAAGGAAATATTGGACATATCTTGTGGTTGTAAACAATATATAGGTGTATGCGTGTATATGTGTGTATATATGTATATATATTTAAATTTAATGATGTAACTGTAAATAAAATTCAAAGAATATCTCTATATGTAAATAATATTTATGAATCTTTCTAAGTTACTTTCTGTGTGTGTATCTTTCCATGTTGAATATTTTCTTTGTTATATTTGTATGTACATTTAGCGCAAGTGTCCCTAGGGGGGACATAGCGTTTTGAATTGAAATAAATAAATAAATTCCATTTATGTAAATAAAACGGCATTCTCAGAAATCTTCATGTTGTTTTTACACGAAATAGATCTTAACTGAAATTTTAAATAAAATGAAAAATAACCTCAGTCTGAAGGACAACCCGGATAGTCTCGTCTCCCGCTCCAAAAACCGAGGTTAACCATTTAAATAATTATAAAATAGGGTGGTTGTCATGATAGGTTTATCATTCAGGGACTTTCATTCCTAATTATATAAGCAATATACGATACTGAACAAATTAAAAAGAAATAAAGAAACAATTAAACAGTTCTAAGTTACTTTGATAAACTAAAAGAAAGTTTAAAGCTACACAAAAAGTCTTGTTTACCAAGAGAAAGAATAACAGAGTGGGTGGCCCGTTAGAACTATAGATTTATTTAAAAAGACCAAGACAAGAAATCGATTGCAAGTAAAATATTTAAGTTCCTACATTTTAAAACGGTCGATGTGATTGATTCTCTCAAGTTTTCTGACAATTCAACAAGTAGCTTAACTCTTTTAAACTAATTTTTTTACTCTCTTCCTAAAGAAACACCATTTTTACACAGAGAGAGTAGATAACAAAGGCCGCATTTATAACACGATCATAAGCTAGTTAAATTGTTGGGTCGAAGTATTTTCCTTTGTTTTTTGATCGAAGAGATGGGTTATCTACTGGTGCCGATTTCCATAGCGACAGAACTTTTTTGAGAAAGGAGTTTATAACTTTTAGTTCTTATTCTATATACAGTTACGAGCGTCATGCGTCATCTCTGTCACCGTTTGCTTTTTCTTTGGAATGGCGCTCTCCTATTGGTTGGCTACGATCACGTGGCTACGATGGCGCCGCCACTACGCGAGACACTTTGTTTTGTTAATAATTAAATGGAATCCTCTCTTTCTTTTTCCCAGTAAGAGACGCCTACGGAAGCCAACAGTACATAGACAGATAAAGCACATAGGCTATAGTTATTAACTAATATATGCATTTATTTAAGGCGCCAATTTATAATTGTAACAAATAGTATTTGAATCAAAACATTCAATCGGGTAAAACACGGGCGTTGCCCGGATCATTCGGCTAGTAAATAAATTTATGTGACAATATGGCAAACCTGTACATGTAGTGTACTTGCAGTACAAGCAATCTTTAACTCCATCATTATCAAGGCTATATACATGTATAATACGTAATTATACGTATAATACGAAAAAAGGGTGAAAGGATTGTAAAAAAAAACTGTAAAATAAAAACTGAAAGATCGCCCTCTCTCTCTAACATTAAGGTACTGCTTGCACCTCGCTAATAAGGACCAACAGCCTGAAACGCGAAAGCCGTTTGCTTTTCTTGATTAATCAATCTCTCTTATTGGTGACCACTACATAACCCAGAAGCTATCCGATTTTAAGGTGGCTTGTGAAGCTCAATTCCAGGCGTCCCTTCATTGAGGGTTCTGTCTGATGTACATATATATTTAATTTTAATAACGAATAGATTCAAAAAGGATAAGTTTCTTTATTTGAAAAATCAATTCAAGCTTTCGGGCGCAAGCTGCCCTTCTACAGGAATAATGGATACAATTTCAAGTAGTCATGTATTTACAGTTATATATATTTTATTTAAATGGTTTCTCGCTTTGGTCTTGTATAGCGTGAGTGGATCACATGCCCGCGTGATTTAGCTTATTTAATTTTGATGTTTTTTAAAACTTTTGTTAATTTTTTTCCCTGATTTGTGCGGATATTTGCACTTTACCATTGTATTGACAAGATGTCAATAAAGTATGTGAATTGTCTTTTACTCGGCCGTGCGGCGAGCGAGCTCCGCGTTTTTTAGAGATGTGTCAAAGCCAATTTAAATGCTTTGTTCCGTTGTTAAATCTTGCTGTTAAACAATTTTAATATTTATTTTGATACTTTCAAATATATCCACCTAAAAATAATAATATAAACTTATCTTACTCATTATATTTCTCTTTTTCTTCATTAATTTTTAGTTATACCCACAACATTAGATATTCAATTACTTTTTTTAACGATTGTTTATGTCCATATATAATCTGTAACAAAAAAGATGGATGAAAAATTTAGAGGATGTCTAATCCTGGATACTGTGATTCATTATGGAAAGATTCTGATAGGGCGTAATCCTTTTTCCTGGAGTTTATCATCATTTTTACCTAAATCGGATTACGTCGAGCTTACTTGCTGTTTTATATTGGTGGAGTTTACATGTTAACGTATAGTTTTATATGTGTTATATATACCGTATGGTTTACCTGTTATTGTAAGATTTACATATCGTATAGCTCACACGTGTTGTTTCCCGTAGTTATCAGATTTTTGAATGCATAGAATTTTATTTCCCTATATCTACATATGTAAGAAAGAATTTCAAACTATCGATACACACTTTGAAGCAATATTTCAAGAATTTCCCTATTGTCTATAGAAGAAGAAAGGTCGGGGAGAAGAGCTTCTTTTATAAAAGGCCGATCGTACAAGCAAGAAGCCCAGGTACAAGCAAGAAGCCCGGGTACAAGCAAGAAGCCCAGGTACAAGCAAGAAGCCCAGGTACAAGCAAGAAGCCCAGGTACAAGCAAGAAGCCCAGGTGCAAGCAAGAAGCCCAGGTACAAGCAAGAAGCCCAGGTACATTCAATAAAAATGATCTAATATTAAACTAATAATATTAACAGATTACCTTTGTGTTTACTCCACCCCCCCGTAACAATGTTTGCATTTTTTGTCCCATCCCGTGTCAGTTTAGAATCAATTTAAAGGGAAGCCTTTCAAAATAATTGAATACATATTATTTTTATTAAAGGCACGGATTATATTTATAAAACAAGCAATCCCAACCATTTTCCCACTATGGCTTGGTACTACATATGTAGACACCCGGTGTACTTATAAGCAGTCAACACCCTATATCCACCATGACAGTCAATACTATCCTTATCCTGGGGTATAAGTACACCCAAACAATGTCCTTAAAGTCGCATATTTAAAAGGGTCTAATAGAAGGAGAAAGGAATTTGTACCAGTACAGAGCAGAGCTATCATCTTTCAGAGCGGAATGCCAAGAATATTTCTGCCAGGGGTCTTGCAAGATTGATTATGCATCGATAAAATTCCTTGCGGCGGTGGTGTTTTTTTTTTTTTTTTTTTTCTGGGTGTTTGCCTACCAGGACCAATCTATCATCCAACCAGTACTGGAGGATTGATGCTGGGATAGGATGTCAACGCTTACTAATAGGGTGGTGGTGTGTGTCAACTCTTTCCATGCTCCTTCCTCAACCTTCAACTCTTTATATTTTGGATTCCATAGCTATAAACGGATTTTTTAAAAAAATGAACGAGATGGAACCTCCCATGAGAAAACATAAAACCATAAATAACCCTGGTTTCTCCTGGGGGTGATTTATCCTTGGAGGTTGTATAATTCAGTCCTACTTTTTTTTTGTAAAAAACGATCGCACGGCTTATGGTTGCTTGTGAGAGGTTTTACAGTGTACTAGTTTGTAAAATTGAGAAAAATCCTTAATTAAAAGGATAAATGGTGGACTGAGATTGAAAAGAAATATATTTTCGCCCAAAAGAGCTTGTGATACGATCGTGTCATAACTGATGCGCGTAACTTGCTGTTAAAGAAAACAAAAACCTAGTAAAAGATGGAAGAATAGTCCATCGAAATATCGGAAAATAAATTTATATTAAAAATAAACCCCATTTATAAATAGAAATATATTTTTTTTAGTATAAAACGATCTCAGTAAACGATACCTCCTATTAACTTTTGTAAAATGAAAAGTATCAGACATGAAGAAAATCATCAAGGAGAACTCCCCTGTGGAGTCTTTATCCATAATGAACAGTAATGAAACAAAAGAAAATTTGGTTAAATTCACACATGTGTGTGATTTCAAAATAAAATAACTACCTAGAAATCGTGTCTTGAGCGCGCCTTGATTTGTAGAAATGATATAATAAATGAGGATAGGTGACAGCTTCATCTATGGACGTCCCCTAAATATATCAAATCATAGTTATTGTGCTATTATAACCTTTCAAACCTGGCTGACCAAAGACTGAAATCATAAACGGCTAGTAGTAAGGAAGGGCACAAACCTGGCTGACCAAAGACTGAAATCATAAACGGCTAGTAGTAAGGAAGGGCACAAACCTGGCTGAAAAAGACCAAAGACTGAAATCATAAACGGCTAGTAGTAAGGAAGGGCACAAACCTGGCTGAAAAAGACCAAAGACTGAAATCATAAACGGCTAGAAGTAAGGAAGGGCACAAACCTGGCTGAAAAAGACCAAAGACTGAAATCATAAACGGCTAGAAGTAAGGAAGAGAGGAAGGGCACAAACCTGGCTGAAAAAAAGGCACAACGGCTGACATCATAACGGCCTAGGGAAAGAGAGGAAAGGCATAAATCTGGCTGGAAAGGCACAAAGACTGAAATCGTGAACGGACCAAGACACAAAGAGAGTAAATTCGTGTAGGAGCACAAAGCAGAGATACCTGACGAACGCACAAAGAGAGTGGAATCATGAAGAGAGCTGCTCGCGCACGAATCATCAGTCATATTCACGCCGAGTCACGCTAATTAGGGAATTGTAACGCCGTCGGACGAATGCGGCAAGAAGGATGAACGCTGGCAGATGGGCCGCAACAATGGAAGGTAATAAAGGCCACCCGCCCCCAGTAACGAGCTAAAGGGGGAGGCGCAGGTTGTCTGCGTTTTAAAATGGATCCGCCTCCCTCCTTCAGGTTCACAGCATTACTACGTTCCAGGGAGTCCGGTCAGGATCAATGTCTCGCCAGTCCTGAATAGTTACGTTGTTTGGATGGATCTTGCTGGGGTTTCTACCAGAACCAGACTATGTCTCATACCCTACAGAAGTAGGGTATGTTTTGCTAGCTGGATCTCTCTGGGTCTTGTACACAGGTGCCCTAGCTACCCCAATAATATATCAAAATAAAGATCGTCAAAACCAAACGCCATCTATTGACCATCTCCGTAAACTAACGAACTCTGGTCGGTGACGAAAATATTATCAGATATTCCCATAGCAACTGACATAATATTCATTTCTAACAGACCAGACATAGTGGTATACAATAAAATAGAAAATCACCATGATAGAAATTGGTATCACTTCTCAAAACTACAGAGATAACGAAGGAAAAGAAGTACGAGACACTGGTGAGAGAAATGAACTGAATAGAATGGATATGATCATTATAAATAACATTTGTTAAAGCAAATTTCGTTTGGAAAACATTTACTCGGGGAGAACCTAGGTCGCTCTAGATATTACATAAATTTCATAAAATTTCCCATTACAATCATAATTTTTAAAACTAGCTTACACCACCATCAATTGGACTGGCCATAGAAAAATTGATGAATTGGCTATTTTAAAAACTTGACATGTTGTCTCGTATCTTTGAATTTTGCATACCAGTGCACAAATATGAAATTTAGTAAAGGAATTGTTGAACACGGGAAAGACAAATAATGAATGAAATAAAACTCAACTGACATTAAAATAAGAAACTATAATGTTTTAAAATATGTGGTGTCCTGAAAAAGAATAAGAAGGAAGAGAAACCAAATGATTGACAAAACCATAAAGTAGAAATGTTTCGCCTAAATTTCCGCAATATTTGACCTATCGACATCTCTTGACCCAATATAGATTCAGGTTTAGAAGGTGCCGGTGTAAAACGAAATTTTCGACCTCGGGCCTGTTATCCTAAAATTTGCATATCCTTCTTATTTTTCGCATACGTTTCAAGAATATTTGATCTATCTAGAGGAAGCTTTGATACTTTATAGAGTACTTATGGTTGGAGTAACTGTCATAGTTTCAATGGTATAATATTCACCCAATTGTGTGATAATCTGCTTATTACGTCTATTCCACAATATATTTACCCTTATTTAGAGGGACAGGATACAAAGGAGCCAGAGTGACAACCTTCAAATATTAGAAAAAGGTCAATTTTAGTATTTTGGGGCCAAAAAATATTGTGATGATAGAAAAAACTCTCAGCGCGACATTGAAAATGGAACTGCAAGAAAGAGTATTCAGAAATTATACAAATTTCAGGGTAGACGCGCCTCATCGAGTTATGCAAATGATGTGAAATGCCCCACTCTCGTGTGGACGTGGAGTAAGATATAGAGGAAGAAACTTGCAGAAAGGACAGTATTCGTGCCGTTATTTCTTCACGGAAAATCATCGTATAAATTTTGCTATTATTTCAAAAGACACGTGTAATAGCCGATAATGCCAGGCCGTCGTCAACGGAGGCAGTTCCAGCAGACAGATGCTTTGACGAGGGGCATGGTGATCGGACTGAAAAAGGGCAGGTTGGTCCATACGTCAAATCGCAGCTGATACACACTGGAGAATATGGTTGTAAAAAGGGAATTCGGCAATTTATAAGAATGCTGATGCAGTCATTGTGACGTCAGCACTCATGGATCGGCGTATTCTTCGACAAGCAGCGGCGGACCCACAAACAACATGTACCTCCATTCTGCAAAATGTGCAAGACATCCTAGATCATGTTGTGTAAGAACATTTCCAGTGGAGAGTTTATTGTAAAAGCAGTGTACTCACCCCAGGTTCTGGGCACTTCTCCACATTGCCAGCGATGTAGTTCATGTCCCGAGAGACCATGCTGCCATTGTAGCACATGTGAATGTTCTCCGTGAACTTGTGCTCGATATCTGGTATTGGGAAGAGGCAGACGGCCGAGTTAGATCCAGGTTTTGCAGTATGGTCGCGGTTAGAAGCGAAGACCCCCACAAGAACCTCGGTTCCGGGGGCAACACCCAGGGATTGCGCGAGAGCATCTCCAGCATGAGCAATGCTAGCCGCTTGTAGAAGATCGTAGCCATGTCCGCATTGCAGGGTCACCTCCGTGTAAGTCTGGAAGCTTCCGTCATCAGCACATATACGTCCCAAACGTGTAACGTATCCCCATTCTTCCAGAGCGCGTAAATGCGAACGCTTCTGTATTGCGGCGAAGTAGATGAAACCTCCAGATGCGAAGCTATATACATAATGAACTAGATAGTAATCCCTAAGTTGAGATGCAATATCAACTCGAGCGTTGGCTGTAAAAGAAGTTTCAATGATGGAAAAACGCCGCGTGGGGTCGAGGCAACGACCGCCAATGGCTGGAACATAGTCCCTGTAAGGCCCAAGACGGCTGTTGGTTGCACTTACGTACAACGCTCGAGTTTGGCCGGCGTACCGAGCTGGCCCAATAAAAGCGTAGGTTGATGAGGTCTCATCATTCGCAGCAACAGGAATGTAAACTGGAGGATCGGCTTGAGAGATGTTATCTAAATGATGAGCCCGACAAGCTCCTTGAAACAGACTTCCACAGGACAGCAATTTTTGTCCAACATTGTCCACAAGGAGCACTTTGTTGACGTTAGAATGTAAGTGCAGAGTTGATTCGCAACCTTCAGGTGAGATACATTGAGGACTATCTTTCTCAGGTCCTGTACGGAAGGCGGCTTCTTGTTGCAGAGAAGCGCCGTTAAGTTGGTAGATCCAGTTGCGAGCTCCCACGTAGAGCCTGCCAGACATGGGGTCGACAGCGAGGTGCTGGACATCTAAGTCGGCAGGAGCGGGAGGGAATGCAGCCACGACATCGACGCTAGAGGCCCCAGGCGCTAGGCTCAACGCTAACACAATGCCTAGAAGCCACCGCGAGCCGCTCCAGAACGCCCATAGCGTCCAACGAAAGCCTAGGGTTGATTGCATCACGCCTCCATTCCTCTTGTCTCTGGCTGTTGAGGACTCGGCATATTGTGTCCTGGACAAAACAAAAACGGTTAAGATTGGAAGACACAATGGGATTTACAGTATAAACTAGCAGCCTTCCATGAAACCGAGGGAAACTGGCTTGAGAGCACTCTTAACATAGACTTAAATACACACAGGTCCATGTGGTATTAGCCATAAACATTTTACTGTTGATGTGAAGTCAGCAAGGTTACGAAAATATACTCTATATAAGCTGACAAAAAACACATTAAAAACAAACATGTATAAGGGATTAATTGCAATAATATTTACGTAAAAACAAACATGTTTAAAAATTAAAATAAAATGTTTTCACGAATTCTGAGACATATTTCAGCATAGAAAACCAATAGTTCATGATTCAAGATCAAATTGTGATAAAAGGTTTTTTAAAAAACTACAAAAATATTTTCTCACAATGATCAGATTTTTATCAAAAGGACTATTTACCAATTTTTTTTATTATTATTGATAAAAAAAAAGGCAAACTTTCAAGCTCGATAGGCCAATGGCTCCGCAAAAATGAGCAACGTGGATATAGCATATAATTGAGGATCCATTGGCCTGAGGAAAAGTTAACGGTTGAAACCTCGCCCTTTTCAACCAATAAAATAAACTTTTTGCAAATCGTCATTTTGTTTATTACCTACTTTAAAACAATCGATGAGTATATAAATACTTCAGATAAACCTTTGGATTAACGCGCGCGCGGATTTGTTCTGACATTTATATAAATGATGCTATAAACTTTCGAGTTGGTGAAAGCCTTCATTTGTTTAGGCAATGTGGAATTATTGCGCTATCAGAAATGCACTCTAAAACACTCTCACATTCAAAATAAATATAAGCCGATTATTTTTAACAAATAAAAACAAATTACGAAGCTGTAATATTAAAACAAAATTTAAATCCTAACATATAGTTTATTTTCATTAACATTTCTTTACTTTAAAACCAACAAACAAAATATAACCATTTTATAACAAACCTGTTATAGAAATCAAATGCGCCTCTAAAAGAGAGACAAATTCCAATCAAGTTAGACATAAGTTAACAACGGGGGAAAAAAAGTCAAACAAGTTCTGAAGGAATGGAAGCAAAAACTAAAAGATCATTTGAAAGAGTGGGTCAAATCAATGGTCGTGCGTTTAGGCCACACGCTATCCCCGAATCACTTTTTCTGCCAAGATTTAAATGAAGCATAATCGAAAATAACCACCATTTCCCAATAGACTATTTATCTTCGATTGATAAAAAAGCATCAATTATAGCCAAGCGACACCAACTATAGCAATTATACCTTGTTAATGAGTAAGAATGATCGGTGAAATAAAATGCAGAAGTCTCTCTAACATCTCATTAAATACCAATTTCTTCTCTTTTGAATTATTAATTACCATTTGGGAGAAAGTTGAAAAAAGTATTATACAAGGTTCCTATGGAACAAGACTTGCGGGGGAAAAGAACTAGAACAATAGTTGATTTGTAAAAATTAATAATATAGATTATGAATTAACGTGGGTAATTGTAATGTATGTAATTTTATAAATGTATACTCGTGTACATGTTTTCAAAAAATATATATAACAAAAGAATTATATATTTTTGTTTGTATATAGATAATTACGAATATGTTAATGTGAATAGAGAGCAGAAATAAATGTGTAATTTTTATATAAGTATGCAACAAAATTACATATTTTGATTGTATACATAATTAGTTTTAATAATCATGTTTATTTTTTCTAGGTATTTAATTCTTTTGACGTATATTCTAACTGATTTTTAGGCCCTAATTAAAAAAAAATATATATATATTGCTGCTTGCAAACTACATACATTTTTCAGATATAGCAAAATAGATAAAACTTATTTGAACTAATATATGCCAATATATATATAGGTTTTAAACTCTCTTTTAAAGAAGATAACATTTTACACTTAAATAACGACAATCCAATTTTAAGCTATATTTTTCGATTTATAGGTTTTCCAATTTTAATACATTTCACACTTTAACGACAATATTTTACACTTTAACAACAATATTTTACATTTTAATAACATTTTACACACTTTAATAACAACATTTAAAAAAAAAATTATAACAACATGTTATATTTTAAAATAAACATCTTCATTTTTAAATGGTATTTTTCGGTTTTCTTAATATTTTAACAATTTTTACGAGAAATAGTTTGAATTTTCATTTGAATGATTTTACTTTTTATTTGAAATTTGTTTATTTTAGACATTTTAATATCTGTTTTAATCAAGCTTTAGAAATAAAGCATTTGAGATTTTCTCAAGTAAAGTTAACCACCTGTGTGTCTGTCCTTTATGCCTGACCAAACCACTCATTGGAACGCCATGAAACTTTGGGAAGTTATTTAGTATAGTACTGGGAAGGTTTCTGAAAAATAATTTCTTGAATATCTTGAATATCCTTAGAGTTATTTGCAGATTTGTAGATTTAACTCGCAAGCAGCGCCACCATTGCGACGATGATAACAAGTTTTTTTATCTATAAGTTTTATTATCACTAAGTTTATTATCTTAAAGATTATTTATCAAAAGTAAGATTATCTCAGGATGACACGGCAATTTATTTGAGACAAGAATAATGATACAATTCCAAGGCAAAGATACTATTCCTTTAACTTCCAATTACCGAGGGAACCAATTAATATTGATTTTATTCAACTTATCGAGTATTTTTCAAGGGACCGGGAAAAATGTTCACTAGATAAAACGATGATTTTGTAATGTAGAGAATTAGGAAAGACAAAATTCAGGATGACACGGCAATTTATTTGAGACAAGAATAATGATACAATTCCAAGGCAAAGATACTATTCCTTTAACTTCCAATTACCGAGGGAACCAATTAATATTGATTTTATTCAAATTATCGAGTATTTTTCAAGGGACCGGGAGAAAATGTTCACTAGATAAAATGATGATTTTGTAATGTAGAAAATTAGGAAAGACAAAATTCAGGATGACACGGCACACAGGGACCGGGAAAAAATGTTCACTTTATCGAGAGATTCAAATTTACGAGTTTCAAATTATCAAAAAATATATATATTTATTTTTTATAAGTTTATAGAGAATTGTTTTAACAAATGTTCGTTAGACAAACCTTTACTCGGGTAAAACCCGGGCGAAGCCGGGTACATCCGCTAGTTTTTCATATATTCCCATTACAAAGTGCTTAGCAGCTTAACCCTTAGTTATTCTCATAACTGTATTTTTAAATAGGTCTTTATAGGTTCAAAGTAAACATCACTCGAGTTAGTACTTCAATCTAGTGCGACGATATTCATTCAGAAATAAGAACTAATATTACACACACACACCATTGAAAACTAATAATTCACTTTAGAAATATATTATATTAACTAGGATATTAATTATCGTCATAAATGCGATGGGACCAAAATGCTAATTTGCACAATATTTTAATTAAACTAAATACATATAATTAATAACAATAGTTATGAAAACAGCTGAAATTTAAGCTGGGAAGCAACTTATAGCGGAATTATATGAAAAATGTAACGCCATATTAAACAGAGTGGCTAACTTTGAGAAAATATCAAATGATTTATTTATAACGCTTGCTTAAAACGGCAATAAAAATTTTCTCTAAAATAGACCAATTTAAATTAAATATAAAAGTATTTCGATGAAAACTGAAAATATCTATAGGAAAATTGTTAAAATATTTTTAAAATTTGAAAAATGTTATTTAAAAATGAAAATGTTGTTATTCAAGTGCGTGAAATGTTAAATAAATGAATTTAACCAACTTTTCAAACATTTTTGCGCTTTGTGTTTTCGGTAAAAAAATATTTAGTTTAACATTTCTTTTATATATAATTTGTTATTTTCATTTTATTTTTTTATACGAAAAATCTTTTTACACATAGTACAAATAATTATAAATATAAAATAGGCGTTATTGTTAATTTTCAAAATATTCACACCCATATTTTACAAAATTTATATTTTGTCCATAATATAAATATATATTAAAAATAAAGAAGGCATCTCCTGACCACGAGCACATGTGCTTTTTTATATATGTCAAATTTTTTTCACCCCATTGAATATAACAAAATATTTTTTTAAAAACTTAATTCTGTTGACGTTATGTGGCGCTGATTTTGTTGTTGACACACATTAAATATGTTTTAACACCTTGATAAAGGTTGGCGTTCAGCCAACTGAAATATTGGTAAAATAAATTATTTTTTTATCCAATATATGCCTTTTTAATTAAAGATTTATTTATGGATTGTTCTATTTTCAAAACAAATATAGGTTTTGCAATTTAAAGACAAATTTTACACTTAAGTGACAACATTTTCATTTTTAAGCGATATTTTTTTAGATTTTATTTGAAAATTTAACAGTAATATGATTTATTTTTCGAGTTTTTAATTGAAACACTTTTATTTTGAATGCATTTAGCTTATTTTAGTACTTTTTTTTGTTAAGTCGATTTTTTTTACTTTAAAAGTACTTTTTTGATTTCAATATAATCACATTTTTTATTCTTATAAAGACATAATGGTTTCTCATTTTTAAGAAGCACATTTAAAAGTTTAATATCACCATTTTATAATTTAATAGCGAATGTTTTAGGAATCAAGAACAAAATTTTGAAGTTTAACAACAGCATATAAAAGTATATCTTTTGTGTAGAATATTTTCGAATTTTGTATTTAATAACTTTTGTAGAATAGTGTAGATATAAAATACTTGATGTGAATAATTAGAATCGATATAATAACAAAGGCTGTGTGTATTTCTTTTGAAATTTTGAAAAAGAATTGTAGGTATAGTGTCTGGCCATTCTTGGATCAATGTATTTTCGAGTGGAATTGGTGGTGGTGTCATGTGTAGATGTCTTGAGTAGAATTGGTATTCAAGGTGCCCCTTTTGTGACTCTGATAATGATAAAACCATTGAACATATTGATTGCGAGGATTTAAGTGAATACAAAAACACCGAAAAGTATTCAAGAAACAAAACATCCTCCAGACACTGTAAATTCTAGAACATTTAAAGCAACCCTCGCTTTCTTGTAGTTATCAAATAGGCTAAGCCTAGCCACAGAAAAAAAAATAGTAAGGAGGCTTTAATTTTATCCAACTTAACCAAACCCTAGCTATCACTTGTGCCCCAGTTAATAAGATTCTAACCATCACATGTTTTTCTATATAAATCTTACACCATATAGAACAACCATGTAACGTATATAGCCTTTATTATAAGCCTTAATAGAGGTCCTTAATAGAAGCTTCAACACTGCTGATGGTTTTAAAGGTGTTCGGGTTGGCTCCAATCCTATAGTTAAGACCCTTGGAAAGCAACGAAATCTTCGTCTGTGAGAGTTCTGAGTTGGAAAGATTTAAGATTCGAGGATGTTCATCCATATATTGGACTGTGAAGTGAGATACCATATTTTTGCGACCAGAATGAAAATTTTATATCATGTTTCTTCTTAAGCGAAGAAACCTGAGATCGAGTTTCTGCTGTCATTATCAGAGAAGTGAGAACATGTGGTGCTGTGCGGCCTCCCAATGATAATCTTCGGCTTCCCAATGTGTATCCTTCATTTAATCACACATAACCTCAATAGAGAATTAGCATTGACTACGTAATAATACAACAACAACAACAACAAAAAGCCTTTATTTAGGGTCACTGACCCTATACAGGATTCACCAGAGGTATGCATAAGAACAAAGCAGTGAGACAAAGGAAACAACGATATAGACAGAAGAAAAAGAAAGAAAAAAACAAGAAAGAGAAAGAGGGAAGCAAGAAAAACAACACAAAAAGAGTAGCAGTAAGAACGTGAGGAGTGAGTGTCACTTGGCCTTCTTCTGAGATATGGACTTGTGGAAACCATAAAACGCCGTAGCAATGACTACGTAATAACACATAGTTATTTTTAATATAAGGCAATAATACGCCATCTACATATAGCAAATGAACACATAATATATTTAAATTTTAAAAAAGAACTTTAGCAAATGAAAACATTAAGACGCCAATGTTTCTTTCACACAAATATCAAACTTCTAATGTCCTTACAGCGATGAAAATATGACATTATATGTAATTCTACTGTTCTAAAAGCTTATGTCCATAGTTTGCTTAAATACCATTTCTGGGATTCAGTGTAGCACATATAATGATCCAATACAGAGATCTAAAAAGCGGTCTGAAGACTAAATTGACGAAACCACTGAGAGGGTTAATCGTTGATGAGCCAAGCCCTCCCAATACATTTTGTTCATCGCTGTAAGAACAGCAAAGTTTGATAATATGTATGAAAGAAACATTCGCGTCTAAATGTTTTCATTTGCTATAGTTCTTTTTTCAATTTAAATATATTATTCACACAAAGCAATAACGCGCCATCTATACATATAAAATGAAAGGATTTAAAAGCACGAATGTTTCTTTTATACATTAAATATATTATGTTGATCAGTATTTGCATATCCATCTCTTTTTTCTTATTTCATCGTATGTATATATATGTGGATTTGTTTAATTTCAAAAATGTTTCAGTAGCGTAGTTATACCTGTCAAAGGGCTGTTGAAAACTTGTATTGCTGTTGTATTGCTGTTATATTGCTGTTGTATTGCTGTTGTATTGCTGTTATATTGCTGTTATATTGCTGTTGTATTGCTGTTGTATTGCTGTTATATTGCTGTTATATTGCTGTTATATTGCTGTTGTATTGCTGTTATATTGCTGTTATATTGCTGTTGTATTGCTGTTGTATTGCTGTTGTATTGCTGTTGTATTACTGTTATATTGCTGTTATATTGCTGTTGTATTGCTGTTGTATTGCTGGTATATTGCTGTTGTATTGCTGTTATATTGCTGTTATATTGCTGTTGTATTGCTGTTGTATTGCTGTTGTATTGCTGTTATATTGCTGTTATATTGCTGTTGTGTTGCTGTTATATTGCTGTTGTATTGCTGGTATATTGCTGTTGTATTGCTGTTATATTGCTGTTGTATTGCTGTTATATTGCTGTTGTATTGCTGTTATATTGCTGTTGTATTGCTGTATAAACTCTTCCCTCAGTGAATTTTATTTTATTTATAATTTTATACCGAAGTGATTATAATATTAACAATTAAAATATTTCGGTATTTTACATTAAATGTTGTTTCGAACTTTTAAAACGTTGATATATACTTGTTCAATTTCAAATTTTGTTTTGAAATCTTAAAATATTCGTTATTAATAAGTGTATTTTTGAGATCATCAAATGTGTCGTTATTAAACTTGTGCCCCTTAAGATTGCGAAACCTTTATATATAATATATTTTTTAAAATCTTTATTCTTTAAAATATTGTTTAAAATTTCATATAATTATTTTAAAACTTTAAGATATTATTTTACATGTTGTTCAACTTCAAAATTGTGTTAATAAATCTTAAAATATTCGCTATTAAATCTATCAGAAAATGTCGTTATTAAGCTTTAAAGAAGTGAAACCTTTATATATACACACAAATTTAAAAAAATGTCCTTAATGGAAAAAAATGTTCTCATTGAAATAAAAAATGTACTTAATAAATTCAAAAAGGTATTTATTTATATAGTGAAGGTATAAAATACCACTAACAATTTTACCGTATAAGATATAATGAGAAACAGATGTGAAAAAAGATATTTACAGCTTGACATTTGATTTTTTTTTTTTCAAGTATGGTTAAATAAGTTGCCGTAAATTCATCTTGCGGGTTCCAACGGCAGATGGTACCGGGAAGGGTCACGGGGGAGAAATTAGCCTACTTTACGATGCATGATTGATAAGAGGGGCCACTTATATTAATGATAATTGTTTAGCTAAAGTGACTTTTTTGGTTGAAAAATACGCTGACGAAACGCAAATCAAATGAATGGAATTTGTCTAGTGGGGTTCCCCAATCCATTTTGAAGTAAGTGAATGTCGCAAGATGCAGCAGACGTTTTGATAATTGATTATTATCAATTCATTTTGAGTCTATGGGTAAAAAAAAAAGTGATTTAAAAATTCTTTGATAACTTACGAGTTGACATGTTATCATATAGTAATCAATTTTACCGATTATTTTTATAGATTCTTTAAATTTGGATGTTGAAATTTTATTAATGTAGAAATTGGACTTAGCGATTTCCTCTCAATATTTAAACCAATTAGAAAGGATTAAACATTTTCGCATCGTAAATGTATTAAGTATATTTTTATTTGTAAAATGCATGACTATTTTGTATTGCATAAAACCTTTAATTTCTGTTTGTTATATCTCGCTGTTATTATGCTTATATATAATTATTTTATAATTATTAATATTATTATAATATATAATAATTAAAATTATTATTAAAGCATAATATAGTAATATAAGCATTTGGATATTTTACTGATCTTATCATCACAGGAAATGCCAGTGTCTTTAGCGATATAGCAAACAGAAATTAAAGGTTTTATGCAATACAAAATAGTCATACACATTTTACAAATAGAAATATACTTAATACATTTACGATGGGAAAATGTTTAATCCTTTCTAATTGGTTTAAATATTGAGAGGAAATCGCTAAGTCCAATTTCTACATTAATAAAATTTCAACATCCAAATTTAAAGAATCTATAACATATGTATACCCAAAGAGACAACTCTCCCTTCTCTAGTGCATCAACCCAGTAGATAACTTTACTAGTGATGATGTAGATTGGGCCACAGTTTTGGCAAATTCAGAAAAAATGTGGTTCATTCTACTTCACTAGTAAAGTTTCTTTACTATGTGATTTTATGGGTGATGCAAAGTACACCTATCCCCCGATTTACACGGTACTTGTTTTACACGTTTTCGCTTTTACACGGTTTTCCAAAAAAGTTTTTTTTTATCGCACTATATTAAATGCTACTGTGATTGAACACATGCGCTGTGTACACATCTCACGAGGAATCCCGAGCTTATGTGCTGACTACATATTTTAACATGTCAATGCATTTTATTTTTATTTCTGTGTAAACCTATCCCCCGATTTACACGTTTTTCTAAGGAACGTATCTACCGTGTAAATCGGAGGATAGGTGTACTATCGTTCTGATGCTCTATCAAAAGACGAGGTGCCTCTTCTTTGTACATGAATATCCGCAACTATATATGTATATAGGTTTTGAGACATTTTATATTAAACAGTGGTTAATTTTACTTGAAAAATCTGAAATGCTTTGTTTATAATGCTTGATTGAAACGGATAATAAACAAAATGCCTAAAATAGACAAATTTCAAATTAAATAAAAGTATATTAAAATAAAAATATTTATAATGTAATTGCTAAAATATTAAATAAAATCGAAAAATATCTATTAAAAATGAAAAGTTATTAAAGTATAAAATGTCTTAAAATTGAAAAACCTATGTCTTTATCGTGTCTTTAGCGATATAACAAAAATAAATTAAAGGTTATAAATATGTTATATGCTCTGCGGAGACCGGAACGGGTGTTACCGTGTGGATTAACTGGGGGTGTCAAGGGAGCCGACAAAACCAGGACTGAGTCAGTCGGCCGTTGACGAGAAGGATTCTTTGGTGATGAACATTGGAGACAAATCTAGCTAGCTCTTAATTCCACTATCAACTACTTGTAATAAAGTGCGCCGCGCTAAGCTGCATCCAAGAGAACCCTCGTTATATAGAAACCTTGTGCGCAAACAACAACGGCTGGAGAGCATCGTAATGGATATGCCATTTATGCCATGATAGTGGAACTAAGAGCTAGCTAGATTTGCCTCCAATGTTCGTCACCAAAGGATCCTTCTCGCCACTGTCGTCTCAGTCCTGGTTTTGTAGGCTTCCTTGACACCGACTTTCCAGTTAATCTACACGATCACACCCGTTCCGGTGTTCAATTCTACAGAGCAGTAGCCAACCAGGCCTGGTCAGTTTCAGGACACCTCCCGCCTTCAGCTGCTATCCACCGGACCTTCTACAAAATCAACCAAAGAAATCAACTGGTTCATGTTACTCTGATTTCCATCTACAATTTAAATTATATAATTCACTTTATAATAAGGCACAATTCGGATTATAGATTATAAAAACAAGGTAATAAGACCAAATCCAAATAAATAAATAGTGTGTGACGTTTCGGTAAGAACGCTGTTACCGAAACATCACGCACTATTTATTTATTTGGATTTGGTCTTATTACTTTGTGTTTATAATTCATTTTAGTTACTCGTTGTTTGGTGGCCTTTGGTAAGATTTGAATGTTGTAGTAAAGTTTCTGCAAGGGACTTCAAAATGGTTCCTAGAAAATATACAGAGAAGTTATTTTTGTGGAGGTCTTTTCGAGCTTCAATGTGGTTAGATGTTACTGAGAGGGCTCGTACAGCAAAATGAATAAAGAAGAGACAAAACAAGCTGTAAGCTACTGTAACTCCAGGGATCCTCCAATTTATGATTTCTGTCTGTGGGGCCTAGAAGAGGGTGGGGTGCCGAGTCACGCTTGGCCTTTTGACAGGACCTTTACAAATGGGCTGGACTCCTGGCGCCATTACTCATTTCTTCTTCTGGCAGGATTCTTCTTCTTCTTTTAGTAAGCTTTCTTGAGATGTAACCTGTTCTCGTGTCAGGAATTTTATTTTGGCAGGATTTTTGCAATGTGTTCGTAGCAGAATTTATTCTTCTGCTAGATGTACGCCGTGTTCGTGACAATATTTTTCTGGTAGAGGATTTTCCCAACCGTCCCGCAGTAGAATTGTCTCTTCTTGTACTATTTCTTCAGCTGGGTATCCTATTGAAAGAACTATTTTCTGATAGGGCCTATTTTGGGCTCTATCTTTTCTAGCTAGCAAAATGTTCTCCCGTAGGGTTTCTTGAGGTATTCTGCCCCTTTGTCTTATCAGAATTCTCATGCACCTCCAACAATATGTTTTTCAATTCAAAGTAATGCCTATTGATTTTCGTATAGAGATGTAAAAATTCACATATTTAAAAAATAATTATTACCATAGTCAAATTTTAAATAGAAGTTGATAGTTTTTTCTTAGGAAAACACATCCCTCTTTAGTGGCTTATTCTAGTTTTGTAATACTTTTGATATTTTTAAAATGGTGACTGGAAAACGTTTGACAGGTAGACGTGATACGTGAAACGGAAGCCATTCAAAATCAACGTCTGAGATTTTAACGTAAATTTCAATATCATCATCGAATCGCTTCGTAAAATTTGCATCAGCATGAAGACCTTAGCGTCGGCAACAAAATCTTTGTCAGACAAGAGTTACTCTCTCTTGTATTCCGCAATTATTTTTAAAGAATAAAAAGAAGCAAGGGTGGGATTCCTATTTTTGACAGTTTTGAAAGGCGTAGCAAGTTCTAGATCTCGAAAGATAAGATTTTATATAGCAGGCGGCGTCCCCTGGTACATCTAAAAAATACTTTAAAATAGATTTGTATTATTGTCTGGAGAGTCTAGACAGCTTTAAAAAACGCAACAGGATACGTAAATAATAGCAATTTTAAAATGCGCCAAAAAATCACATTTGAACCTTTCTTCGTGAATGGCACAGATTCAGATCCCTAAATATATACCACAACATCATCATTGGTAACTTAAGAAAAAGCGTTTAAAAGCAAGAGTTTTTCAGATTATGGCCCTCATCACAGTCCAGAATATTGATTCAACTTCACGAACCCTCACGAGATAGATGTTACAGAGCTATATATTCAATACAACTATATACATTTATAACTATATTCTCCATCAAGAGAAAGAAGTTTAAGTCAAGAAAGCAGAGGAAAACAAGAGTTGTGAGAAAAATCGATCAATTTCCTCTAAAGTGTAATCAATGAATCAATTTTTCGATTGATTTATCGTAGGTTCATCCATTGGCGAGAACACGGCGTACGTAATACAGGGAGTTAATATATATTTGTTGCCTTGGATGTGCAATACAGGGAGTTAATATATATTTGTTGCCTTGGATGTGCAATACAGCGATTTATTTTTAATCGAAGTCAATGCTGAACCTCTTAGAATGATTTTTGTTTACTTAAACTGATATTTGCAGTTCAGGCCATGATAATCATGATGATTTCATCACATCACCCATACATATAAACAGCAAGTTTCACAGTAATGTTATTCACACCTGCAAGTCATGTTGAATTTATATCACACACACTCACACTATATTTATCTATACTAATAATATAAACTATATATTAGAAGCAATTTTCTTAAGAAAAGAGTTGTTTACAATAAAACCCAATGCTAAATTCTAGATGAAGCATTGACCCTCTCTAGACTAGCCCCTATCTAAATTAAGCTAAACATAGATGGCAGCAAATAGAACGTCATACTAACCCCTCCGACAGAGGCGAATGTCAAAAATATATATATATATATCGATTTAAAAGAGAGAGAGAGAGTCAGAAAGGAGATGGGGAGATAAAAGTCTGGGCTGGCAGGAAACGATCTCGGGGCTCGAGTGGGGGATAGCAGAAAAAAAGAAGCAATGGATTATCCAGCAACCCAGCTTGGCTTGACATGTTGTTCTACTTCGACGATCCCCAGATTTCACTTGGCGGAGGCTGGAGCTAAAATGTTGACCGTCCACCAGCCTTCAGAGACTCAGAATTTAGTATAATATGTATAATAGAACCTCCCATGAGAGACCGCTGGATACTCCTGGTCTCTTCTAGAAATGGTCGTTTGCTTAGACGATGACATCTTTTTTTTTTCACCATCCTTAGAGAAAATAAGTGGTTTTATCGCGTCTCCACAAAGAAAAGTACAATGGACTGGAGTTGGACTGTTGATTAGATGGAAAAATTAAGCAGAATGAGTGACGAAATTTTTTATGTAAGATCAAAGGATGTATTTGTTCATTGAAATCCTGCTAAATATTCTAAACTCTTTCAAATTTAAATTTAGCTGTTGAAGGAAATCGCGAACACATCTGTAGGGGTACGGTTTCTAATATTTGGAGAAATTTCACCCTAAAAAGCTCAAAAATATATTTTTTAAACCTTTCCCCATCTAAATTTATAGTTCGAATAAAACCTTCTATTACATACGAATATAAATAACAAATAAACCCGAATATGATTATCTTGTTTAAACCAGTATACGCTATGTAAATAATTAAATACCAAAAATCCAAGTCCGAGCATAACAATAACTTTTTTTATGGGAAATTTAATAAAAGAAAAATGTGATTTCCAACACACGTCATTTCTTGGTCACTCTTTTCAGAAAAATGTGTAGTTTAAGCCTTCAAACAAGAGAGTCTTAGAGATTTTCGAAATTCCTTGAAAATGTTACTTGAATTACCAAAGGCCAAATTCAATCAAAAACATGCAAAAGAAGCCCATTCAGCAGAAGTCTATCAATATAGGAAATTGCGCGACAACGTGTTTGTTCTTATCGGGAAAGGAAGACGTGAAAGCCAAGGCCAAGTAGCTAGAAAGGAAAACAGTAAAATGTCTTCAAATGCAAAGATCTAGCATTTATACATAGGCCTATCTGTACCGCCGGAATAGTTCAAATTGAAATAGGAACTACTCTAGAAAGGACCTAGAGAACTCGGTAGACGACGAATTTATATATCAAATACACACACACACACACAAAAGCCTTTATTAAGACACACAGGTCTTACAGAGGATTCTCCTTGGGGTTACAAAACGGAGAAACCTATGAAAGTGGGAAATAAAAAATGGAGAAAGATTATATACATTTGGTAAATATATACAGATTATAAGAAAGAATAAAAAATAAGAAGAATAAAAAAAATCAAAAAAAGAGAAAAAAAAAAAAAATTTTTGGAAATATGGATGGGAGAAGTGGAGAGCGAAAAGAGGAAAGAAAACAGGTATTTACATATGGAGCAAGACCATTTAAGCTCTCACACAGCACAGGTGGGCCATGTATTTTTTAAGGAATCTTTAAGAGATTTCCCAGGAAATCCTCGTGTTCAGGGTTGTAAGGTAAACACCGTTTTATCATTGTTAACTTATCGTATCTGCCTAAACAAATAATTGGATGTTGGTTCTGTCTTTCTTATCAAACAGAAATTTTTGGTATGTTTGAATGTTCGGTTAAGTCTTTCTTTTTTACAGCATTTTTATGGAAGTTATATAGATTTAGAGCTACTGAACTATTGTCTATAAAGTTGGATAATAAAGAATATAATGTGAAGTGTGTATGGCCTATCTTAGAGAAGAGTATTTTTCTTTCCGTGTCAAGAGGCATGCATTCAAATATATAATGTTCTAATTCATTTTCGGTTCTATTTTGGCATAGTTGGCAATACAAGTCTTCTGTCCTTAGATATTTTATATGGTCTTCTCGATATAAAACAAATAGAATTCTCAATTGCGCAATGAGGCGTTTAGCCGGCAGTGGGAGTTCACTTAGTAGATAGTTCTCTGCTGCGAATGTTTTATGTAAATATTTGTAGTGTGTGTGTAGCTTCGAATTGGTTATTCTTGATTGGTCGGTTTGGATAGACTGTTCTATAGTGATTCTGATAATTTGAGGTATTGCTTTCTGTAGAATATTGGGGTCTGAACAATTCTTTAACCACATGAATCCAGTTGAGTTTAGGATATTCATTAAATTTTCTGTAAAACCTATAAAGGCATTCGTCAGAGTGGACGTTTCCCATAATTGGGCTAGACAGATTGCGGGCAATCTGGATTTTTCCTTATATATATCAAATACTTGATAGAAGAAACATGACATTCAGGAACACAAACGTGTTACTTTATCTGGGAAGGAAGGAAGCTGTAAGAGCCTGGAAATCAAACTGTTTTCAGATATAATATTTTTTATATTTATTTGACACCTTTTTTTTTTTAAGTTAACTTTTGCATATTCAACTTCTAGTTGATATAAATTTACATAGTTCGATGTCGGCGTACATAAAAAAAGAGCAGTTCAGCCATGTTATGACTGATGATCGGACTCAAGAAAGGTAGGATTGAACCACTCTCTGTGAAGAAACCATATCCTTTTGGGGAAAAGTCAAAGCTAGATCTCCAAACAGCCACAAATTCCTTTAAAAAATTAAAACTACGACTATTCAAACAAGCTTTGAGATGGTCAAATACCAAAATGGAAAAGTAACAACGTATTTTAAACTTAAGACATTGGCGAAAAATCTTTTTTTACAAGTAATGAAACTATTAGAACGATTTTAAAAATAAAAGGCTTCCAAATGCCCTCACTATAATGGAAAACTTTAAGGAAGGTTCATCAGTGGTGAGCCCTCCCAGTGATAAATAGTTTTACAAACGTGTTTATTCTTGTTTGGAAAGGCAGGATTGGAATTCAGTAGAGAGAAAGGCTGATATGGTACGATTCCTTTAAAGGTGCTAAATAAATCCAAATCAAAACTCTATAAAAATATATTATGGGAAAATAAAGTAGGACAAAGGTGTGTGAAAGCCAAGCAAGCAGCGACAGACGGGGAGGGAGGGAATGGCCCAAGGCCACAGGTCATGACCTTTACTCCCATGTTTCCGGCGTCCGTCCCCTCGGCCAGAATGATCGCCCATATAAACCTTCCAACCGAAGTTGTCAATATTTTGCTCCATATTTCCTTCCACAGTCCCGGGTTGGAAACCCCGAATGATACTAAAGTATTTCATTGGTCCCCAACATACATCAGTTAGAGCAAGTGACCAAATGGCTGGTCTATGGCACACCTTGTAAACATGTCTTCTACATATGATGTCGACTGTGAACTTCACATAAAGATATATATCGCCAAGAAACACAATCGTTTTAGTAACCAACAATGACTTCAAATAATTATTGAACTATTATTTATTTAAATATATATCTAAATTAAAAATAAAGAAGGCATCTCCTGACCACGAGCACATGTGCTTTTTAGATGGCAGAGCGCCATCTAGTGGAGCAAGAATAAACTAAACGTTTATTTAGCTTGCTCCGTGATATTTGGCCAACCCAATTTCTTGATAAATCAAGAAAATCTTTTATTTTTTTCTATTGTTTTTTCATGTGTTAAGCGTCTTTACGCAAATTTGGCCTTAAATACCAATTTCTTGATTTCTCAAGAAGCCATTGGGACCAAAAATATTTTTGGGCGCAGTGGTTACAGCCTACTCCACGCTGACGAGCGCCAACAGCGCGAAACGCGTTAGTGGATGGCTTTTCTTGATTTATCAAGAAATTGGGTTGGCCAAATATCACGGAGCAAGCTAAATAAACGTTTAGTTTATTCTTGCTCCACTAGATGGCGCTCTGCCATCTAAAAAGCACATGTGCTCGTGGTCAGGAGATGCCTTCTTTATTTTTAATATCAACACCTGACCCACTTATCTTTTTTTTTTTTTTCATAAATCAATGTTTGTATGTTTGTATATGTCCGGTATACAAATTCTCAGTAGTTCACTAATTCAAACCAAAATTTCCATACATAGGCAAAAAAAAAATACGGGGAAGACGATAGGCTATTTTAAAATATATAAATCAATTATTAAAACTATATATTCAAATTATTCTACTTAGCTCACGAACAGCGCCCTCTATCAAAGATTAGATTGAATTATGCTGATGCAAACAAATAGATAATGCTAATAACAAACAATTATAAAAAAAAAAAATCTTATCTAAATATATATCACTCGGGTAGATATGCACACGGGTCAATCCCGGGGCGAAGCCCGGGTCACCCGTCTAGTATAATATAAAGAAAATAGATTTTCTGCTTGATTTTTGATTATTTTGAGGATTAAACTATGGTAATGCAGTCGTGGTTAAAATCTTGAAAATAAATTAATAAAAATAGTTTTGATCAGTAATTGCTTTGATTGAGCTTATGGAATATATATAAAAAATATATATAAAAAAAAAAGCTTTCCTCGAAATTTATTTGGTATGCACGAAAATTAATCATAGCATCGTATTTTTAAAAGTAGAGTTGTAAAAATCTCAAACACATTTGTGGAGTTGACCGCGGATTGCTTTATTTAAATATTTGTACTGTAAAATACAATTTGGTGGGAATTTTCCTTCTACCAAGGATTATCTCCTTCAATGACACACTTTAGATCAGGGATAGTCTGAAAAGAGCATCAACACCATTATAAACTTTTACATTGGTACCGTTACTTTTGTACCGATACTCTAGCATACTATTTCATCTTTCAAAGAAAACAATAAAGATGTAAAAAAATACCTAATATAAGACCATAGCCCCAATTAATCTCCAAAAAGAAAATATTTGCATAGAAGTATGTGTAAATAAAGAACAAATTCAATAGGATAGAAGAGCGTAAAGATTCCATTAATAGATAATGTGATTTGTATTTTTCACAGAGCCGTCGCAGCTGTCAAAAGTTTCCAAGCGGCAAGTATAAAGGGGATAAAAGGGTTTCCTACCGCATTATTCCTGAGGGGGGGGGGGTAATATTTATCTTTCCGAGGGGTGAGTCAGTTGTGGTGAGGGAGGGGATACTTGGCAGCAAACACTTCAGCCGAGTCAACAGTCACCACCACAGACATTCTCTAATTGATCAAGCCAACCACCAAAATTAGAACTCCAGCTAGCTCTTCAGAAGTACGTATTTAAATTAAGATTTGTTAGGATGAACGACCTTTTGTCTTTGTGCTGATGAATTACCGCGGTTGCTAGTGAAGCTTGGCAGGACGCGTGTAGAGAGGAAGAATGGAACATTTTTCTGCCAATCTCTTTATGTCCCCTCGGGACAATATTTTTTAAATAAGAATAGGTCGTTTATCAGACAGGGTTTATCCTGAAGACAACTTTTTGGTTTTTTTCCCAGATGGTGCATTTTATATCTGCGGGGTTGAGTAAATTGTGCGTCCTTCCTATAGGCGCGGCGCACTTATTTTTAAGGTATTTCGCTTTCATGACTTTGGCACACAGGATGGCAGCAGAGTGTTTAAATTAAATCTAGCAGGGGGGGGGGGGGGGGGGGGGAATGTTATAGGGTCTTGAAAGTAGCTCGAGATTCTGCAAGGTCGGAGATAACCTCTAGATACTCATATATTTGGATATAAACGGTCGAGATAATATAGTAAAATATTTAGAATGTGTCAGTCTAGTTCCTCGGATATATGGTCCAAATGGTTGGTAGAGAATCTAAATGGTTATCATGAGGTCAAGATAGTCGGAATGGAGCATTTAAATATTTTTCTCAAACAAGGAACCATATTGAGACAAGAGGTGATTTTATTTACTGTATTTGATATAAAAAAAAAAGCTTCTTGCAGACCCAGATGGACCAGAGAGAATGGACCTTTAATTAACAGAGAAGCTGTTCACGGGAGCCATATGGTGGCCAGCTGGTGTAGAGGGGATCCCACGGTCAAGTCACATGTCCTTCCTTCTCTTCTTTCACTTAAATATAGAATTGTTGTCAATCCTCAACTTGTTGCACGTGTCTTCAGAAAAGTGCGATATTGGAATTCAAGAGAAAAATCACCAGAATAGAGGTTTTCAATTTTGAATTACTTACTATTTTTACATGGCCTCAGAATATGGCGCTATTTAATTTGGTATTCATTGGTTCCAGTGTTGCTACCAATTTATTTCGCTACTTTAGAATGCACAACTTTTGAAATTGACGTATAAACGTGAATATACAACATTATCAATATAAGCATTCAATTTTGAACTGATATATACTTCTGCGCAAACTTAAGAATACGATTTCAAGTCGTATTAATAAGCACCAAAAAATACATTGATTGCCATAAGGCAATCCCGAACACGTAAGCTCCCGAACGCTTTGAAATTTGGCAGTTTCTTTTTTTTTTTTTTTTTTCATATGTAGCTTACAAACCCGAACTATCCTTTGCTTCTATTCGGATTCCGTTTTGATATTATTTCAACTAATTTTTATGGTTACAAATGTATACTGCGTGACTCTGAATTTTCCACACAAAGAATTTCAGGGTAGAAAATATGCGATTTTCAGGGCAAAATTAGCTCACCGAGTTATGTAAATGATGAAAATTGCCTAGCTATCCCGCACGTTGATTGAGATTCATAAGAGAAGGAATTTTCAAATTTGCCAATATCCCCACTCTCTGACAGGGAAAGCATTTTAATATATATTTGAATTTATATATGTTTGCAATTTTAAGACAACATTTTACACTTTAATAACAACATTTTCATTTTTAAACGGTATTTTCGTTTTTTATAAAAATATTTTAACAATTTCACTATAAACCATTTTAATTTTATCAAAATTATTTTATTTGAAATTGTTCTATTTAGACATATTTATAGATGTTTTAATCGAGCATTGGAAACAAAGCATTAGATATTTTCTCATATAAAGTTAATTACTGTTCAATATGGCGTTAAAATTTCCCTATTTTTCCACTACAAGATGCTTGCCAGCTTAACCTGTAGCCATTTTCATAACTGCGTTTTTAGAATTGAGTTTTATATGTTCAAAGTAAACATCATGTAAGTTGGTACTTCCCACGATATTCATTCAGGGGGATAAGGAAGTGTGATAATACCTTTGAAAACTAATAATTAGATTCACAATTTTGAATGATATTATATTAACTAGAACATTAATTAGATTGCCATAAATGCGATGGAGAAATTTATAAACCAAAATACTAACGTGAGCAAGGTTTTCATTCAACACACACAAAAAAAAAGCTATTTAAAACAATAGTTATGAAGACAGAATAAATTTAAGCTGGGAAGCAGCTTGTAGTAAAAATATAAGAAAAATATAACGCCATATTTAAACAGTGGTTAACTTCACTTGATATAATCTCAAATGCCTTATTTCTAATGCTTGATTAAAACGGATATAAAAATGTCTATAGAATAGACCAATTACAATTCAAAGAAATTCGAAAAAAACTAAAAATATCTATAGTAAAATTATTAAAATATTTTTAAAAATCGAAATATACCGTTTAAAAACGAAACGGTTGATATCAAAGTGTAAATATTTTGCTATTAAAGTGCAAAATTTTGTCACCAAAGTGTAAAATTTTGTCACCAAAGTGTAAAATATTGTCACCAAAGTGTAAAATGTTGTCACTAAAGTGTAAAATATTGTCACCAAAGTGTAAAATGTTGTCACTAAAGTGTAAAATATTGTCACCAAAGTGTAAAATATTGTCACTAAAGTGTAAAATTTTGTCACCAAAGTGTAAAATGTTGTCACTAAAGTGCAAAATTTTGTCACCAAAGTGTAAAATGTTGTCACTAAAGTGTAAAATATTGTCACCAAAGTGTAAAATGTTGTCACTAAAGTGTAAAATATTGTCACCAAAGTGCAAAATATTTTCTTAAAATTTCATATATTTGCAGACACCAGGGTTGTTATTACAGTGGACCCTCGGTTTGCGAGCATAATCCGTTCCAGAGCCATGCTCGTACTCCAAAACGCTCGTAGTGCGAAACTAATATCTTATTTTTAATAATTGAAACTCGGGCAATTCTTCTTGCTACGAACAATTGCACAGTTTCCCACATTTTACATATTTCCCGAATCTGATCTGAAGGGAGGGATCTCAGTGAATTTTCATCCATCACGATTACGGGCAACCATCACGAGTTGCTCGTAATGCGAAATTTCACTCGTAATCCGAGGTAAAATTTTTCAAAAAATTTTGCTCGTACTGCGAAAAGCTCGTACTCCAAGGTGCTCGTAAACCGAGGGTCCACTGTATAAGTGAAACAAAAACGTTTAGATTTAACACAGAGTTGAAGGGTTAAAATTTAACAAGGTTAAAACCGATTAAAGTCTACACAATCAGAGGTTAAAATATTTAAATTTAACACAGTTCGAGTTTAAAATGTTTAAATTTAACACAGTTCGAGTTTAAAATATTTAAATTTAACACAATCCGAGTTTAAAATGTTGAAATTTGACACCGTCAAAGTTATAAATAAAATACCCACAGGAATAATTGTCCTTATAACTTGATTAAAAAGGTTCAAATGGTCCCCCACACAATGAAGATGTGAGTACACTGTATATGGTCAGAAAGTCGTAAAAAAAAAAACTCCGCCTATTATTTCTTTAATTCGCGGAATTCCAGAAAAGTCCTGGACACGACAACATACCATTACACTCCGCGTTCAAAATAATTGTGAGGGAAAAACAAAAAAGTCACTGAGGGAAAGAGACCAACGAAAAAAAAAAAAACACAAGAGCCATTTTTTCTTAAGTTTTTTTTTTAAGCCAGCGATGGGCATAGTCTAACTGCCAATTATTATGACATTTAAAAATATAAAAAAAAGAACAAAACACGCCTTCCATTTTGTGATGGAACTGAGCTTTAAAAGAAGTACGGGAAATGTTTCCGTGGTAAGCGGGTAAAGGTACCGGACCCGCCAAGGAAATCGCTTATTTCCCAGCCTTGTTCGAACAAAGAACTTGTCAGATGAACAAGATAGCGCTTGTTTTACGCCAACCCTTTATACTACACCTCAAGTACTATTTGACTAATCTCTCTCAGTAAACATTGTGCTAGATTTTTTTTTTTTAGAAAGCGATTATCTTTTTATCGATAAACTATTGGAAGCATAGAGTTGCATTATTCTTTTAGCAATATCGTTTATTGTCGCATCAACATACGTTTACTGTTTATTTTAGTCTAGTAGTCAGAATTATACAATTTTAATCTATGTCGTTTAATGATTCATTTTGTTACCAAACACGTCTTAGCTGAGCATTACTAATTTGAGCGTAGTTTTTAAAATTATTATTTTGATTCGAGGGATATCATTAACGCTCAAAATTGCGAATCCATAAAGAAAGTCTACTAAGAAAAAGTTTATGGAAAATAATAGACATTTGTAAAATGTGACAACACTAAATACTTCCATCTTTATAGCAGATTTCAAAAACTCTTGAAAAAAAACAAAACAAATACGATTCAATATCATTAGTATTTTTGTGAATAAACGGTGATTACGGAAATTTAAAATATATATTCCATATTTATATGGCGAATTCTAGCATAATCACACTAACTGATGAGTCATGCCCTCCCATATCTTTTCATTTTTCGAAAAGTAAAGCAATCGTTCATGTAAGCTTGAAAGCTTTGCACCGTTTCTGGGGGTTGTTCTGAATAAAAGTGTATAAGTATATATTCCTTTTTTTTTTCAATTTTGATTTTATAAAATAAAAGTATTTTAGAGAGCGTACGATTTTATTTTAAATGTGTTCTTCTTGTGTATTAAAGATAACAGCATTGAAGTACAATTATCGAGGTATTGAGAGTTTAGCGTATTCCTGGAGACCCGTGACTCATCATTTCTTTGTCCCCTACCTCACGCCACAAAACAATCTCACGCCAGGTTATCCAAATTGAATCTTGGGAGGTCCATTGTTGCTTAGAGCCAATTGGCATTTCAACACCGCTGCCAAGAATCCCATAAATTGGCCCCGAGTTCCATTTTGTAAAGTTCAATTTCGCGGGAAATATCCATTTGGATGTCGTCGGTTCTGATTTACCTTTGGCAGAAATGGAATTGGGTTGTTCATTGGGAGATCATGTCATTTGGTGATATTGTATGCAGTTTTCTCGTACCTTGTACGCGCATTTACGTGGAACCCTTTCTTTCTATAAACATCGCGCTGGTTTCTTCGAGGAAAAATGGGCTGAGTTCTAAAACTAATGGGAATAACTGAGGCCATCAACCCGGTATGAAACATACAAAACATTTTTTAGATTAAATAATTAGACCTCTCCACGTGATATCTACAATGCAACCAAATATCGCCAATTTTGGTTTTACCCCTAGTTCTTCACAAACCAGAGTGAATGATATCATACGGGAATCTATATAAAAGGAGAACAAGAAAATACCTATAATCTATGCATATAAAATTACATAAAAATAATTATAGCCCTATATGTACATATTAAATGTACATATGTACATTTTTCTGTATCTCTCAAAAGAATTCTATATACAGTTACGAGCGTCATTCCTCATCGGCCTCTGTCACCGTTTGCTTTTTCTTTTTTGGAATGGCGCCCTCCTATTGGTTGGCTACGGTCACGCCACCTTTGGAGCGGGTCGCTCTTTAAATAAATGCATATATTAGTTAATAACTAAATGGAATCCTCTCTTTCTTTTTCCCAGTATGAGACGCCTACGGAAGCCAACAGTACATAGACAGATAAAGCACATAGGCTATAGTTATTAACTAACATATGCAATTATTAAAGGCGCCAAATTTATAATTGTAACAAATAGTATTTGAATAAAAACATTCAATCGGGTAAAACACGGGCGTTGCCCGGGTCATTCGGCTAGTCTGTATATAAGACTGAAGAGGTCTTAATAAAGGCGTTGATTGATAAAATACCATTTTCTTATTACAAAAACATTCAATAAATTCGTAATAAATGCAAATTTCACGCAAAGTTAATTATTTATATGCCATAGGTTTTTTAAGATGCATGTCTGTTGTTACTGTACCAATGTATAAGTGACGGCGAAATTCGGCAAAAAAATATTTTCAGCGCTAGATAATTCAACAATTTATATTATTCATAGCAACGTAGAGCGCTTGGTGAATTATGAACTTAACTTACCACTCACATTAGTGCTTAATACTTGATTTATTATTTTGTGTTTATAAGGTATATGGAAACTCTTCAAGCGCCTATACAGGCAGGAGTACGCTAAATAAAGTTATACTTACTGTGTCATATATGTCTCTTCTGATTAAAAAAAAATAATTAAAAAGTATTTTAAAAGCTTTTATTAAAAGTCACTAAAAAGGAGAAAATTAATATTTGAGCTTCCGTCATTGAAAGAGTATATCTATATGAGTCTAAAAAAACAATCATCGTATATTATTGTTGTTGTTTCTTATGTAAAGATTACACGAATTCCATGAGTTCATGCTCCTCGAGCTGTTTTATGATGAGCAGCAGCCTCTCCCAAAGGTCCTGTTTAGTGCATCTAATGCAAGCCAAAATGTGTTCTGGAGCTGCAGGCGCCAAGCTACACTTTGGGCAAGTGGGGCAGATTTTGTTGTTATTTTCTATCTTCAATTCTATCATATCGTATATCGTATATTGAGGCAAAATATTTAGTGAAACATAAAAACACTTGCAAATCTCAGTTGCTTTATAATAAATCCCATATTCTTCCCCGCCGGTTTGACTCATATAGATTGATTGTTTAGTAACGAAAGCTAAAATATTTAAAACTAATTTATTAATTATTTATTTATTTTTTTAGTCCTGAGTTATAAATGTATAAATTAATTAATACATTTTTAAATTTGGTTAATTTTTATTTTAATTATTATAAATCAGTTACTAGCAAGAAAACCACAATCACTAATGTTACCTTAGTCATGCGATAATGATTTTATTCATAATTTATTGATTGTTAGATAAAGGGTTGATAAGACAAAGGATTGATAAGATAAAGGGTTGAGGTGCAGTCGTGATAAAAAAAAAAGATAATTATTTACCATCAAGTAGCTTTTATTTTCAATTACTTGAGGAAATATTACACATTAGTTATTTTCACATTATATAGAATTTATAAAGTTAATTCTATATTAGTGATTTAAAAAGATAGATATGTTACCTACGCATATTTACAACAAAAATAAAAGTGATTTTAAAAATGATGATAACAACCGTAGAAATATCAATGAATAAAAATAAAAATATAATTTTAAATATATAAATATTTGAGTTTTTAGATTATATAACATATATATTTAAAATAACTGTAGTTTAACCTATAGTTATAAAATAAAAATAGTCAAAAATATATTTAGCATTTTATTCCTGAAGATACAATAATTCAAATTAAATGGTCTGGTCACACCAACATATGCTATAGAAAACAACACTTCTCGTGCACGCATCACGCGGCTAATAAGCTTACAAGGTTTTTGAATTTTTCCGAGAAGATAGGCGAACAGCCTCATCGAAATATTGAATTTTAATAAATTTATTGATCCAAAATATGCCTTTATTTTAAATATCATAAATGGATTGCTCTATATTTAACAATATATATAACATATATTTTCTTGTTTTTTTTTTTTTCTTTCTCTTTTTACTCTGTATATATCGCTATTTCCGTTGTCTCACTGCTTTGTTCTTATGCATACCTCTGGTGAATCCTGTATAGGGTCAGTGACCCTAAATAAAGGCTTTTTTGTTGTTGTTGTATATAACATATATTTATATATATAACAATCAATAATTATGAATAAAATCATTACCATATGACTAAGGTATCATTAGTGATTGTGGTTTCATTGCTCCTCCCTCTACATGGGAAGACTTCACGCTCTCTAACGCGTTCACTCGCAGTGGCAACAACAGTGTGGACATCTGTGGACTTCTCTTAACGACCGCTAGGTGGCACTCTGGGTTGCTATGGTGACCAACAAGACAGGAGGACAAGTCTTTCTTTGGACTTTTCCTATAGCGACCCTTCTCTCACCAACCTAGAGTCGCTGTTGGGCACAAATTTGGAGGTGAAAGTTGTAATGCATTTTTTAAATCAGAAGACTTGTTGGCTCCGCAGTAGATATTCTATGAATCCCCCACGTGGTACAGGCCATGATAATCATGGTGGGTAGTTAGCGACTGCTTTTTACTGTAAGCGCACCACATGTCTACACATGTGAAAGCAGTTCGACTTTGCACTTACAAATGTGCCAGAACCCCGTTTGGTTACTTGCACTCGCTGGTGGGGTTGGACTTTTGCAAGAATCGGGGGGTCATTGGAGCATTTTTTTTTTTTTAAACAGAAAAAAGTGTCCAATGCGGGGATCGAACCCGGGTCGTTGTGGTCGTAAACCAAACGGTTTAACCAGCCTTCCACCGACCCCCCACATTTGTAAATTGTAAAAATGCTAAATGTTTTTCTCCAACTATATTAAATAATTTCCGAAAATATATTTGAAAAATATTTGAATATAAAATGAATAATAAAATACTATTTCTAAAAACGACTTTTTCAAAATTGGAAGAAATGAAATAACTTTACAGTTGATTTAAACGTTGAGTCGTAGAAACGCGGTTATATTACATGGTACTTCGTGCTTCGCCCGCCTAGGTTGGAAACTGGGTGTCGGTATATATTTTTTAACTATCTATTTTTAATAAAGTTCTTTAAAATTTTTGTAATGTATAATGTTTAAAGCCTTTACAAAAATTATTTTAAAAATATGTGACCATTATTTCTTATATAAGCACATTTAATCAAATATATATTATAATGGATATAAATTATAATGAATATATACAGTTATCAGCGTCACAATCAAGCAACAATTCTTAATCAATTCTGTCACCGTTTGCTTTGTGAATGGAATAAATACCCAAATATGGCCATTTCTCATAACCATCGGTGGTTCAGTGGTAGAATGCTCGCCTGCCACGCGGGCGGCCCGGGTTCGATTCCCGGCCGATGCATTTTTTTTTTTTACAATTTTTAAAACTCATTTATATATTATACAAGAATGACATCCACGGCGCCAATTTATAATTGTAACGAATAGTATTTGAATAAAAGCATTTAATCGGGTAAAACCCGGGCGTTGCCCGGGTCATTCGGCTAGTAATGATATAAATTTATGAAATACATATTTTTGATTAAGGATATTTTATATTGGGCGTTTGTACATATATAAGTGTAATATATTACATCCTTAAGTGCATTTAAAGTTTAATATAAATTATTCTAGAGGATTTGTTAATAAAAAATTTCCTATACTCTCGTTGTAAAACTTGACTTTTTTAAATTATAATTATTATATTTTAATGCACACACACATAATTTATGATACAAGATGATTTTTGAAAGTTTGATCATTTTTACTTTTATTATGTTCACTAGCCGAATGACAATCTCCGGGATTAACTCGTTGTGGCATATATAGAATAAAATCTTTTTTAAAAAATCAATTACAATTTAACCCGGGTCTCTCGGGTTCTTCGCAAGTGAACGTTCGCCCAAAAATAATTATTTAACAAATATTATTTATTTTTATCACGCTTTAAAGTCTATTCATTTGAAAAAAAAAATGAAACACAAAATGATGGTAGGAATAATAATCCCCATGACTACTACTAAGAGTGGTACAATGATAATAAATAACATTTTGTAAAATTATACTTCCTCGAATCAATTCCTGCGGGGAAAAGTTTCTTTAAAATTTTAATAAATTGAATCAAGCTTTCGGGCTTCTGTAGAAGGGATCTAAGGTCCGAAAGCTTGATTCAATTTGATAAAATTTTAATGAAATTTCCACTGAGAAAGAATATTTCTCTTAAGTGTAATAAATAGCATATATTAAAGAAAATTCACCTGGCAAACATTCCGTGGGAAGCTAGGTTATTCAGAGTCAGTATTTAATATTTATTATAATTTTATAACTCAAAATATGCAAAACAGTTTATTATTTTTCTAATTTTAGTCTTTGAATAGCTTATATGTTAATCTATCTACAGGCAAAATTTTCAGTGGTTTATCCAGTAGTTTACCAGCATCATGACAGGAATATATTAAGTAGAGAGCGAATGTTTGTGCCAAAATATTGTTTTTACAAACTTTAACTATCCGAGTGAGAGTTTTTTTATAATCGAATATATATATAAACCGGGCATAGTCGGGAACATTCGCTAGTAATAAATATATCTCCCATTTGTTGCAGTTTTCGAGCTTATATATTTTTTTCAATTGCGTGTCTTGTATATGCAGCGTGTCTTGTATATGCAGCGTGTCTTGTATATGCAGCGTGTCTTGTATATGCAGCGTGTCTTGTATATGCAGCGTGTCTTGTATATGCAGCGTGTCTTGTATATGCAGCGTATTTGTAAAATGAGTTTTAACATTACAGTATTCTCTCTCTACTACCAAAAGCTTAATTTGAGCAAACGTCGCATTTAGAATTGTTTATAAATAAACTACTTCAATTATGTATTGCACCACGATTCATCTTGGCCTATCCAAAAAACCGTCGCTTTCAAAGGTTTTGCGACGGCAGTTAGCAACGAAAGGGCATTCTAGCAAGTGTGCAAGGAAGATATCCTATTTCGTCTGTAGATAAGGGTGGGTGAAAGATGAGAAGCCCTGTGACTGTGGTAGGTCCTGGGCTAGTTCAGGTTTCACAGATGGGATAAAACCTACGGTGGATTGGCTCGCTGCTTGGAGAAAGAATGAGCACAATCACCTTTGAATATTTTAAAAAATAAAACGTTTATCCTTGAATCGCCTTGATCCTTGTTCTTATGTGATTATAAGAGTTTCGAATTTCAGAACATATATTTAGTTGAACCCTTTGTCTCTAAGTACTTTTGGCCCCAGCCATTTTTCATTGAAGCTTTTTTTTTTTCATTGAAGCATTTATATAATATTTTTCATGATCCGTGCAAGTTTATAGAAAAATAATTTTTACTACAGGTAATCAAAATTTTTAAGAACACTCAGAACCTTTACAATGTGCTTAGAAACGATTAATTTCTCTGAATCCAGAAGAAAGGCCTGTTTATGTACGGAAATACCTGAATTGCCTGTTGTCTCCTAACTTTATAACTGAAAGAATCCTGAAGAAAAACTAATTTTTAGAGGAATGTTCAGAGTCCCAGGATTTTGAATATCACAGATTTCTAAACAAATCCATCGGAGTTCTGTGTCTAGACAAAGATTGTTGCACCATTGGCTTGTTTCAAACAAGAGCATTCCAGAAAAGATCCGTGCGTGGGCCACCAGCAATAATAAAGGATGGTGCCATCTCAGCCTAGCTAGCCATCTGTCATCGTGTGGGTGGAAGTGCTAAAAAGGGGTTGTCGACGAGGGTGGGCCTTCTTCTCCCTCTTCAGCAAAAAAATGGAGCGGTTCCATTGTACAGTACCTTTTGTTCTCGCTGCATTCATCCATGAATAACTTATACTCCTTTCTCAGCCTTAGCTTCTTGTTTATCCTGCTCTAAAGTTGATGTTTTATGAATGGCTTGATGAACCTTTCCAACCATTATTATGCTAAATTTGTCTTTTCAATTCTTTTTTTTTTCTCACATAAAATAACATCCATGTATCTTTTCTATAGCGAGATTTGACTGGATAATGTTCTTATAATACTGTCTGAATGATGGTTAAAAAGAATTTATTCACGTTATTATTATTTTTTTTCATATCACCTTTCTTAACCACTTACGTTCCATTAAGGCAAAGTTTTTATATTACTACATATAACATCTAAACACATTTTAATATAAGGTGATGATTTGATCTAGTGGTTCGAAACCATGTTACTTTTTTTCTATCAAATGGAAATATATGTAAATTTTTTAGCTTATCTTGCAGAAGTTTAATCTTAAGAGTGAGTGCAAATAAACCAAACGGGATTTTATAAAGTTAAACCACAGCTATATTCTCCTGGTCCCGAGGTAGCAAATTGCTGCTGAATACATCTATATAGGTAGATCCTTTTCAAGAGCAGAATTGATTAGTTGCAAAAATATGTATTTTTATTGGGAAAATTCAAATTAGGGAAAGGTCAATTCCAAAACCATGGCAATTCTCTTCATAGAATGTTCCTAGAGAAATATTTCTTTGGCCATTTTTAAGAAGAAAAAAAAAGCATGAACATCTCAAGAGACCTACGTAGATATGTTGTGTTCCTGAATGGAAGCATTTTTAGCTCTCCAATCGACCACAGTGGGAAATAGGCTAATTGTTAAATCCTGTAAGTGGCCGCAATCGATGCTGGTTGGTTGGTGACCTCCTTCACTCGCTCTCTGGTTACGTGTTCCTGGTTTATACCTTGGTACATCCTATATACTGGTTTATTCCTTTTTTTCATGGTTCCTACATTGGTTTCCTTCGCTCAAACCTGGCTTATATGTTTGTTTCTTCCGCTTATTCCTGGTTCGAAGGGCGTCTTCTTTTTGTAAGATGGTCTCTCTGTCTAAAATATATATTTTTTCACTTCTAATTTATCAGGTCGTTTTTATTCTGGTTTCTTCTCAAGCCTCTTCATCCTCTATTTCTGATGTTGACTGATTCATACATTGTCTTGAACCAATATACATTTTTAAAAGTGTACATTTCTAAATCTCTGATTAAATTCATCTAAACCCACTAATTTATTGGAAAAGTATTGGATATTGGACCTTGCCAGATACAAAAGTATAAGATTACTCATTGTAACCAACCATTTCTGAGTGACCAACGCTAAAATAAAGAATAACATTTTATAATGAAATCTAAAGAACATATACGTTTATTCAAAGTGTCGCATGTTGGAATTTAGACGTCAAACTTTATACGAATGTACTGATCGGTCTGGACATTTCATAAATTAATGTTTTTATGTGTAAAATTTAAATTGCACTTCTTGGAATTAAAACTAAGTTGTGTCATGATTGAATTGGACCTAATCCACAGTCAACCTCATGTAAAAACCAAGAATATCAATCTATTTTGAGCGGTTTCTAATGAGGAGGTCCACACTATTACAAACAACAAAAAGATAATTTTAAAAATCGTTAACCCACAGTCCCCCAGTATTTATTTATAGTTACAAACGGAGGCACAGTCCGTGAGCAGAATAGGTACGTGAGGCATGAACACCAAGGGTAGGATACCAGTTTAGAGCCGGGGGGAAGACAAAGGGTGGTGAGATTCGGTCAAAATGGCTTTTTTTTCTGCCGAGGGGGCGGCAGCTTTGTCTTAAACTTATGTGACGCCGCATCTTGATGTATTACAGTTTCTGAGAGTACGACCTGTGTCGGTACTTCTTACAATCAAAAGATGATTCTGGGGAAATATGGGATTTTGTAGGCGAATTATATTAATATTCTTAAATATGAAAACAGAAAAATAGATCTTCCTGAAGCCTACCATATTTTAATACAATAATTATTTTCCGTGTGGCCCTAGATAACCCTCGTAATGTAACCTGGTTGGAGGGACCCCTGCTTGCCGTTCATTTCCAATTTTTAGCGTACATAAATGTAGTTCCCGAATTTTATCAAATTTTAAAAAAAGTTGAAATTTTATTTGCATAGTATTTTATATTTTTATAGTCATAATTCTTTGTTCTATTTTAATTATATTTGAAATATTGCTTCGTATGTAAATGTGTATGTTGCATATAATGGCTCAAACGTGTATAAATCTTGTTAGTATATTCATACTATCCATGCCTGTAGAAGAACCGAAAGGTTCGAAAGCTAGCAATAAATCGAAAAAGAAGCTCCTCATGTAATCTTTTATCCGTATATATTTAAACTAAATTCTACTGAGTTCATGTAGCCGAAAAGATATATTCGTTTGTTCTTGTATAGCCCAAATCTTCTATCCGCCGGTGACCTTCTTTGACTTTTTCGTGGATTAGCGAGTCAAACATTGAATTTTTCAATATGGATAGAATACTGTGTGGGTGGGACCTCTTGGTTTTGTCAAATCTTGTCCGTCTTCTTTAATCAAAAGAAATTCTTTATTCATATTAATTTTAGACAAGATATTGTATCGGAGTCCGTCAGTATTTAGATTTTTTTTGTTTGAAAATCAAATTTCGTATTCTCCATAGTCAAGGCAGAGCATAGAACTCTTTTTAAATATGAAGTGAATGATAGCAATCGTTTCATACATTTGTTGTATCTCGAGCACTGTAACAGAGTTTATTAATCTTAACAAAAAGTCAACATTTAAAAATAATTTTTATCGTATGAAAAAACGCTAGTTATTTTATTCAAAAAGAGAGACGATGAACAAAAATATTTAATGTCAACAAATTTATATTTTAAAAAACTTATAAAAATCTTCGCGTAAGAGCAATTATGTAGAAGGGATGTATTTGTTATCAAAAGTATATTAAATGAGAGAATTACATTATATTGCCACGTGTAAAATCATGGAAGACAAAAACTTTGAATTGTAAACAAAAGATAAGCCACGAGGGAAATTTACAGAGTCGCAAGATATAAACATAAAAATGACCACTCTGTTAATAAAAATAATAAAATTAATAAATACTATGTTACATAAATAAAATTAATAAATACTATGTTACAATATATATGTGTGTAAATTAGAGTAGACATTAGCTTCATCACAAGGCCATCCGTACACTTACAGTACAAGCAAGATGTTAATTGTCGTCTTATTACAACTAGACCACTGTTAGTAGCGCGCCCTCATTAGCATTCAGATTTAGAAGAGGAAAAAACACTTTGTCTACTTCTTCTTACCGATTCGCCCATATATGAATACAGCAAGTGAAATTATCTAAACCAGATCCTGTCACCGTGTGGATAAATTATTTTTTCCTGAGCTATGTAGACAGGCATGTTATGGAAGTGTCGTGTGTACCAGCACTAATCATAATTCTTTGGGTAGAGGAAGGGATATTAAGAGTATGATAAAATAGCCTTCAATGCAGTAATTGAAGGTTTATAAAATAAAGAATTAATTCTCCAACAATGAAAGCAAGGACCTAATTAAACGCTATCCAACAAGCAAAAACTAATATAAAGATATTCCACAAAGCAAACCCTGAAAAAAAGTTCCCAGAAAGCGATCACAGTAAGAGAAGAGTATATTAAACGTTTCCTAAAAAGACCAACCGGATACTAGGGTAAACGCTAGTCAGTCCCACAGAGAGCAACCACTGCAACCAAGACCCCATCAAATGTTACCAAACGAGATGATCCCCGCCAGCCAGCCCATCTAAATGCAGCAAGCAGGGTTGCCGGACCTGGCTATTGGCTTAATTGCCAGACGCACGCGTGAGGAGGACAGGGGAGATTGATGGTAGCCAGGTGGGACACCTTCATTCATGGCCTCGTTTTTTGGAAGGCTAGCTAATGGTGGATATGTAATTGAGCGGGTGATACAGACAGGCGAGCATGTACCCAACTCAATTGATCATTGCTGCTTCGACCACAATGAGTTCTGATTTCGAACATTTATGGAATGGAAGATTCTTCAGCAGGGTATTTGATTAGCACCAGTAATTGGTATTGTCTCTCTCTCTATAAAATTAATAAAATATTAATATGTGTAATATTAATATCTATATAATATTAATATGTGATATTGTACTGGGATAAAGTGCATAAATTATGAAAAAGGCTTCTCCTTATCGTGCAACTGAAAGTTGGAGGAAGGAGAAGCCTTTTTCATAATATATTTATTTGTTCCTTATACGTTTCCTCATTATGTATTCAATCTGGCTAAAATTATAACAGGCTATAGTTATGTTTCGAAGAGCTTTGTTCATATTTTCAAAGAAGCAAAATTTAAATTGACCAAGTACTGGATTGATTCACAAATTTGTAGTCAGAAGATGATGATAATATGATTGCTGCATCATGTTTGATATGCAGAAACAAGATTCTCTCGGTGAAACATTCACTCGGGCAGAACACAGGTAGGTCATATATAAGGAAAGTTTAAAGACCACTTCAACACTCTTTTTCATTAAAACTGCTAATAAAAATTATAATTTTACCAAATTGGTGTGTATAGGTGAAGATGCGGTTCAAAATATCGGCTATACAAAATAAACCAATAACCAATTTACTAATTTTGTGATAGAAAAATGATGGTAAAATACGAAAGAAGTTTGACCCTAGAATTTGAAAATAGCTTAATATCAGGCTAACGTGTTTATTTTGGGGTCAGAGAATGTGATGCTAATAGTGCTGCATCACGATTGGTAATAATTCATTCTTATAATAATACTAGCCGAATGACCCGGGCAACGCCCGTGTTTTACCCGATTGTGTGTGAATGTTTTGATTCAAATACTATTTGTTACAATTATAAATTGGCGCCTTAAATAATTGCATATGTTAGTTAATAACTATAGCCTATGTGCTTTATCTGTCTATGTACTGTTGGCTTCCGTAGGCGTCTCTTACTGGGAAAAAGAAAGAGAGGATTCCATTTGGTTATTATCTAATATATGCATTTATTTAGGGAGTGACCCGCTCCAACACAATAGTTACAAAGACGAAATAGCGAGTGGGGGGGGAAAAGGTGGCGTGACCGTAGCCAACCAATAGGAGGGCGCCATTCCAAAAAAAAAGCAAACGGTGACAGAGATGAAAACTGATGACTGATTGATTAGGAGATGAGGAATGACGCTCGTAACTGTATATAGATAATATGTTCTACGATCAGCACTAGGACAACAACCAGTTCTAAGCCTAATTGAAGTTTTACCTCAGTACAACTAAAAATAAAGCAAGTGTGCAACTCTAGGATTCTACTTAATTTAAATTAATTAGAAAACTGATTATCAGGATGTTTCACACATAAATCTTTTATCTATTTTCTAATTTGTAATGCCAGCGTATACCCTCATTTTTTATTCAAGTCTTATAAAATGATTTTATACCAATTTGACTAATTCAGCATTTTTCCAACTTTCTCATTCGCGATGACAATTCAATTATATTTGGAATATCTTTATATTATTTATAATTGTTATCAAATATGACATTTTAAAATAATATTTAAATTTATAAATGTACACTTGGGTAAAAATGCACTCAGGTAAAAGGTTTGGGACATTAAGCTAGTAAGTATAATAAAGTACATGATGGGTCGGATATAACATACAACAGGACTGGCCACCTGGAATAAACATCGTGGCCTCTTGGATAAGCCTACCAGGGGATGCAAAGAGTTAAAAATATATATTTGTATTTTGTAGGTGTTTTTCTACGCGTTTAGACGTATGCGGTGTAAAGGCAATCACAATCATTTATTACCCAACATCGTGGCTAGAGAGATATAACTTGCACTAGCTAGTATTATTGCGTTCCCCTATAATACTAGGTAGTGCAAGTTATATCTCTTTAGCCACGATAATCATTAAACGAAAAAACATGGTGAAGGAAGGCGAATTTCTTTTATTGATGTATAAGTGCAAGCTTTCGGGTAAAAACCCTTCAACAGGCGAGAAATGAAGCGCGACTTATAAGGACTATGGTACAATGGTTATAACTATGGTCGCGCTTCATTTCTCGCCTGTTGAAGGGTTTTTACCCGAAAGCTTGCACCTATGCATCAATAAAAGAAATTCGTGTTCCTTCAACATGTTTTTTCGCTTAATTTCAAATCAGGAAGAATTCTTCATCTATACGATAATCATTGTTGTTATACTTGTATACAGTAATAGTATAAAGTATATATATTACAAATGTGCCAGAGCCCTGGTTGGACTTTTGCAAGAATCGGGACCCATTGAAACAATTTATTTTTCAGAAAAAAAGTGCCAATGTGCGGGCTTCGATCTTGGGTCGAAACTCAACGATTTATACCACACTTGTCCATAATAAACAAAATGAATTAACGCTCTTGAGATATGAAAAAAATAAAACAAATTTCTATTTCAGCAAAAGAAGGATGCCACCTTAGTTGAATAACCAGTTTAATGACCTCCTTCAAACTCAAGGAAATAAAGCCAGCTGTCTTTGTCAGTTTCCCTGATGTTTTTTTTTTTTTTTGGCTGAAGTTAGCAACACTGTACACTGTAATTATGCCTCTATAATTAAGTCTATTCTCAATGGCCAATTAAAAAATGTATATTAATTAATAATTTAGAACAGAGTCTGTATACGAACTCTTTCATGTGTGACATGATCTTTTTGTCGTTAAGTGAAAATATAATTTACGTTCTATAATTAAAATTAAACTTTTTTCGTATTTTAAATCTCTATAGCTTAGGGTAAGAATTACTATACAGAGATGTTTACCTTTTTTTGATATTTATAAACACGAAATTCTGCTCTAAGTTTCAATTCTTAATATATATATTTTTTATTGCTTCATTCCATAAACCAAATGATAATTATGATTCCAATTACCATCTATCGGTATATAAAATATGTTATTTCTGTCAATATATATAAAGACATATCCTGACCACATTCACATGAACTTTTTAGATAGCAGAGCGCCATCTAGTGGAACAGAAATCAACCAAACGTTGATTTAGCCTCTTCCCTGATATTTGGCCAGCCCATTCTCTTGATAAATCAAGAAACTAACGCGCTTCGGGTTGTTGGCCCTCGTCAGCGTGGTGCAGGCTGTACCTCTACGACCAAATATATATTTTGGTCCCAGAGGTTTTTGAGAAATCAAGGGGGAAAATGGGTATATATATATGTCTTATCTTGTCATTGATTTAGCAAGATTTCTTTATGAACACTTTGGTGAGGTATATCATGATGACAAGAGTAATAACCCAAAAGGTGCTTTATTTTTCATGATTAGCCAGGCCCAAATATATGCCCAATATTTTACATTTTTTTAAATTTATTATTTACTCATTCCAAAAAAATGGTAACATCTTTCTATCTTCCAACGATCAGTAGTTTAATAATACTGTTGTGAAGACGTCCAAAGGAGGCTAAAAATGTCCACAACATGTGAACCGAGGGGGCGTTGTTGACGGCGGCTGTTGGATTATTTTCTCTGCATGTTAAGATATCCTCAAAATGCTCATTCGACCATCCCTGACACAAATGGTGTCAAAAACGAGATCTCTATTGGTGAAGACTATTCTGGATATCTGTGAAACCAGAAAATGGCGGCGGAACAAGTAGACCTCATTCGAGCTCTCCTCTCAGAAATGAAAGGATTAAGTGAAGAAATCTGTTGGAAGATCGAGCAACGATCTGCATAGTTGAATTAAAAAAATGATCCAATGGCAGGACACTCAAAGGGCCAACTTTGCAAGATGGGGACGCCCTACGGATCAAGATGGCGGCATGGATAAGGTAATGATTCAGACCGGTACTCTAGTTGAGGTGAGAGAACTGTTCTCCCCCAACAAAAGGGGAAGTTTGTACCACAATGATGGGGGCCAACGTGGTTTGTAAAGGAAATGGGTTGGATAAATATCTTTTTTATGGAACAACCTAAATTAAACAATCCTGACCGATCACATGAGCATTGCAGAGCGCCATCTAGTGGAACAAAAATAAATTAAACGTTTATTTAACTTATTCCGTGATATTTGGCCAACCCAATTTCTCGATTAATCAAGTAAAGCAACCACCTACGCGTTTTGGGCTGTTGGCCTTCGACAAGGTGGTGCAGGTTGTACCTGTTTCCCGAGAAATCAAGAAATTTCTTGACGTTCTGGAATACATTATAGAATAGCATTTGTATGTATCAAAAGGAGAAAATAAGCGCGGCTGATTGTAGCGTAATGAGCAAATAGATTCCATAAATTATATAGGCAGTATGAACCAAGAGCTATGAATAATATATTATGAGGCTATTTTCAGAAATATATATAATTAATAGAATAATTTTGGAAACTTTATTAAAATGTTCTAAAAAGTATAAAATATGTTTGCTATCGCCATTGAAATATTTAATTTATATGAATCAACATTGAAGCGGCGGGGGACGATCATCATGAATTCTGAAATCAATATGATTTAATATAAAGACTTACACGGTTTTTTTTTTTTCTGATTCATTGGCCTTTGATAATTTTGTATATTTGTACTTATAGCTTTGTAGATCATCATAGAAGCTGAGAATATCGTTAAAAATTAAAGGAAGATGACTAAAAGATACGCAGTGAGTCTTTTATCACCTAAACTATAGTTGATTGCCTATTTACTTGTTGATACGTTCTACCATTCGCTTGCCGGGGTTATCGCGACTACTACTAATAAAATAAATTTATTATATATATAAATAGCATTTGTTAAAACGATATTAGCTGAGCAAACATCCACTAGGGCAGAGTCGAATCATTCAGCTAATATACAAGAAGGTAGAACCAGATATTGGCTGTAATTCTACAATTTTTCTAGCCAAGGGATTCTAGCCAACAGTTGGTATTTAAATCACTTGGTATGCAGACAGTGCCATCATCAAAGATGGAGTGGTCGCTTCTTTCTTTTTTATTGCACATCTTTAATTCGGAATCTTTTAGTGATCATTTTAATGAGGAGCCTCTTGATGAGAATATTGATCTATCTCATGTGCACTGATTTACAAAAATGTTCAATTACCGAAAAAGTAATGGGCGGACATAACAAATGCTCGTAGCGACAGAGAAATTCGAGAATACGAAGATCTTGCTTAATGTTTTCCTATGCATTTTTTTTTTTTTTATGAAAAATAATCATTTTTAGAAAACGGTGAAGTTTGTGAGACTTTGTGTGTGATGGACAGAAATGAAGTGACCTTGCCATAATTGACTGCCGTTAAAATGGACACCATAAACCGCCGATATACATGATATAGACGGGATCGTCGAAAAACGTGTAAATAGAATTCACGTAAGCCGGTATACCACTATGCACGGTTCATACGGGCTTGGAAAACGTATAAAAACTACTCTCGACCATATAATCGTTTCCCAAGCATATCAGAGCAAGCAAGAGAACCACATCGTGTAAGCCCGGGAATACAGCAGTATCCAATCGTCGGACTGCTACAATAGGCCCAACTAACACTATTCCCTCCGTTCAAAGTAGGTACTGTGGTGCAAATATCGTGGGGTCCGCGCTCCCAATGGACTTGGGACTTGTAATTGGGTCCAGATACTCTCTCATTCGCCCCACGTAGGACTACCGCCGTTCTGTAATTGGTTTCCTGACGTTTATGTCTGTGTTCAACCCAGCCGTTTAACTTTAGCGATGTTGTCGAAACTGGTGTGTAAGAACGTGCTGAGATGTTACAAACTGTCTGCATGTATGGGGGAACTTTTTGGAGAAGTTGCTGCTTGTTCACCACATGTCTACATATGTCTACATATCAGGCCAGGGATGGGTGGTGACTGTTTATATTTACGTATAGTACATGTATACACTTGTAGAAAGATGTTCACTTTATGCCATTGAAAGTGAATAATCCTGCACTCAGTGGCGGAAGTGGGTTTGTGCAATAATTGGGCGGGAGGAGATTTACATTCATATTTAAACTACATGTGCGCGCGCCATTGAACATATTGTATAGAATAAAATAATGCTACCGCTGAAAAAATTCAAATTCCGTTGTTAGAAGAGCCCCAGCCATCTAATTTCAAATATGGCTCCACATTTCCTATTCATATAAGAAACAAAAACCTCAATTCTTGCTCGAGGCATTTGACGTCTAAGCTGACATTTATTTGTTTGTTCCCCCGAGACCCTGCAATATTCATACCTAATCCTGCTGCATTCGGATAGAGCCTCCATATTTTATCATATCATATCCCGAGGATTTATTGGGGATAGTTGCCGCAATAAATATCTGAGTCATATGTTAACTGAAGACGTATATAAACAGATAGGTTATATTCTAAATATGTTTTATAACTTTATTATGGTGACGATGTTTTGGAATAGAGAAGAAACAAAGCATGTTTACACAGCCGTAACCCCGAGGCCATCGAAACGTGCTTGTAGTCAAAATTAAATGACGACCATTTTATTTTCAAAATAAAATAACTATTTCAAAAATTCGTTAATAAAATAGCTTGATTTGAGGGATCATTGCAACCTTTATTAAAAGGATTGGCGGACGCCGATGTTACTTGAGGTCGTTGGAGGGAGTCAATCCCAAATATAACGATATATTTATAGCGATTATCTCTCCAAGTACATTATAATGACATGGAGATATTATGTTTATTGCTGTCGAGTATTATATAAACAAGCTTTGATCGCAATATATGTAATACATACCGCGCCATCTATGCATGCATTTCGACACTTGTGTTTGTTTTTCATTCGAAAATGTCTCTGTAGTTGATGCAGTGAAAAATAAAATAAATCTGAAATTCCTGATGACCATCTTTACAAAATACGATGCACCTACGGATCAAAAAGACATAGCCTACTACTATTGTTATTTACAAATACGGTCTAAAGTTCAACCAGCCAATACTGTCTGTAGCAAGTTCCCGAACAGGCTCGAGAAGAAGCCAGGCCATATATCAATTCCCCCACCCTGTCAATTAGGAAGGCATCCATTCAATTAATCCAATTAACCAAGACCGTCATAGTTGCCAGAAATCAATAGCTTCTACCTGTTAATGATATCATTAATGAAACAAACTAGCTCGAGTGGTAGGAGATGTGCAGATGGAGTGCCTACAACAGTGCCATGGCCTTTCATCAATACAAGTTCAGGGAGCGCTCTTTCGAAGAATATTATTATCTCCTTACTGGTGGGATTACACCAGGTTGTGCCATGTCCTTGGGTTGAAGGTCCTCTCTGGTAGCAACTCATTATAGAAATGAACCCTATTGAAGAATCATTTAGAATATAAGAATCTATAGATTCTCAACCTAATATATATAAAGTATTATGTGGTTGTATTTTCATTATAATGTACTTATCATGAAAAGCTGTGCAGACTGATGCAACTTAAAATATAATTCTTTTAAAAATTGCCTAAAATCCCTCAAAAATATATTTTGCCAACAAATATCGCACATATACGTTCAATATATCAAACGTAAATTGAGGTAGCAAAAAACTTTAGATCGTGAAACTAAATGCTGCTGTGGCTTGAGCCCTCTTTAATAATTATATACCAACACACTTTATGTTTTTATGATTAAAACATATTTGCCAAATACATTTTTGATAAAGTAATAAAAGCCAACCCCACGCACGCGTTTGAAACTATTGGTCCTCGTCAGCGTATATCGTAGGACCTTTTTTTTTACATTATAATAGATTACGTAACGCTGAATTTGAAAAACCAATAATTAATGGGGGAAAAGTTGTATAGAAATCTGCATAGAGAAAGAGAGTACCAATAATGAACAATGATTATTCTTTATTAGAACAGAATACACCTATACATAAACTGATCGCTGTCCACTCAATATGCTATGGGACCACGGCGGACATCTATGCAGGCAGCGACACGTCTTGGCACTGAATCAATGAGTGTGCGGATGGCGTTCTGAGGGATAGCTGCCCATTTCCTGCAACCATCAGCCACAGTACATTTTCTGAACGCGGCTGTGGCAGCGCACGCAAACGACGTCCAATTAGCTCCCAAACATGTTCTATGGTTGAGAGATCAGAAGAGACTGCTACATGTTTTAATTTGCATTTACCTATTTTACATCAGAAGAGACTGGTGGTCAAGAAAGCACCGAAGTTTCATGCAGGGCAGGTTGGCTGATGCGTGCTGTGTGCCCGCTGGAAAATGGCATTTTGTACCCCCTGAAGGAAGGGTAGCGTCACCGGCCGCAGCACGTCATCCACGTAGGGCCGTCATAGTGCCCTCAATACGAATCAGAGGTGAACTGCTATCATAGACGATGGCTCCCCACGCCATAACGCCGCGTTATCGTGTGGTGTGGCATTCCACAGAGGCGGCTGGATTGTCACCAAGACGGCACGCCAAACTCTAACTCTGTGAATGTCATTGCTAAAACAGAAACAATATTCATTTGAGAACACTATCCTGTGCCATTCCGCTGTCCCGTTATTTCAATGACAGTCTTCTTGACGGGCGCCATGAGTGTAGACCGCCGGCGAACAAACTGTGTATAATGGTTCTGGACGATATGGGAGAATAAAGAGTGCCCTGCACAGCCTGCAAAATGGCGACATTAGTGGACTGTGAAGCCGCCAATGCCAACCAGTAGATGCGTCGGTTCACGCGTGCTAAGCTCACTTCTGGCTGCACCAGCACCCTTCAATCGTGCCACATTTCCTTGTTCCAAACATCTTCGTCATAGCAGGTGCACTGTAGACGTGTCGATGTGTTTTTCCGTAGAAATTGAATACTTCATTTAAAAAAGACTGCAGTTTTCATTGAGACTTCTCCAAGGTATTTTGGTAGCTAGCCTGTATAAATTCATTTGATCTTGAAGATTTATCTTTCACGCCAGAGGTAAAAACGAGTTCATTTTTTTCTCCAATTATTCGTTCAGTGTCCAAGATCCATATTCATAGAGGAAAGTAAACCAAGCAGACATTCTTTCCTTAAGTATTTATATCCCTTCCCTAAAGTCCTTTAGTAGAACTTAAAGTGATGAGTCTGTGCTGTTTAAACACGCTGAGGTAGGGGGGGAGGGAGGGGGCTGACGACCTATCTTTGTCCAACGGCGTCCATCCCCAAGAAGAGAGGGGGAAGAGGGCGCCAGGAGGCCCTTTTAGGGGCTCTCGTCCTCTCAAGATGTTATTTTGGACGAAGCCCCTTGGGTAGCACCCGCAGCCCTTAGTCCGATTACAGCGTTGGTATGCACGTCGCTGATCGAGAAAAAAATACGCGCGACAAAGAGATGATCGAATTTCAAAAGATGTGAGTCCAATTAGTTACGACAATGGACGACAGCATAATGTTACCGAGATTAGAATCTGTCGCAGAAGACACATGTTCTGGCGACAATACCATTGTCATAGATACAATGTCGCTACAACCTGTGCCCATTCATACTATAGTAGTTCGACAACTCAAGACATGCAGATCACAATACCTCTGTTCCTTGTCGGCAAAGTCCTTTCCCCACGACATGGTGTTTATAGAAAGAAGTTTTGAAGTACCAGGAACCAGACTTTTCCCTAACTCTAACATTATACCGAGGGAAGTTCTTTTCTATCAAACCAAATTTTACGGCCACATAGCAAATCACCAAATTGGTGAAGCAAATTATCTTTTCAGATGATGCGCTATATACCGTTATAGGTTATTTTCCATTAAAATGTCATATAATACTGTAATGTACCACTCGAAGATCTTCCAGCACACTTAAAATGTGAAAAAAATAGTACAACAGTGAAATTGTACTGGATCAGGTGAATAAATTGAGAAAATTTTTCAAAAAATGTTTGTGGAAAAAGATATTCTATTTATATAACCAACATTTTAAAAGTATTTTATAACGTTTATAAGGTGTTCCTTTTTTATTTTCAAATTTTGGTATTTTGTTTTTTTTTTTTTCATTGGAATCATAGTCTTTTTTTATCAACGTTTTATTTTCTAATACAGTAGATTGTGAAGACCTCCTAGAAACATTTGTTTTTTTTTTCTGGAGGGTGTCTTCTCATTGGAGTTTGGATTTGTAAAGGTATTTACACTGCTGATAAGAAGAAACGAATAGAGTTCTTTAAAAGTGAGCAAAACAGTGGATCGGACGAAGCATTACCACAAGACAGGTAGTATTATTGCTACACTAGACAACAAAAATCCTCAAACATTACAAAATTACACTCATGAATAAAACTTAAGAAAACTTTACCTTCTAGCATGTATATCGGGATTCGGGCAATAACTCTGAAATATATTTGATACATCGTGACCTTTATTGAAGGCGCAAGAGATAACCAAGTGTAAAAAAAAAAAAATTGATTCTATCTCTTAAAAAAAAAAGACGACCAGTGACATCTGAATATGAAACTGCTTCAAGGTTTGTCCATGAGTGCAGTACTAGCTTTGCGGATTGGACGCTGCTGCTAACGAAAATATTTAAAACCTCCAGGAAACAAATAATTGAAACATGAGAAGAGATATAATATCATCAGGGTGTAAAAGGTGAACAAAACATTATTCTGAACAAATAAATGGATGTGTGTGCTGCCAAGTAGCGGAATAACAATCAACTAAATGGTTTTCCGAATAAAAATATATTTGGTAGGACTTTTTCTTTTCTTGAAAACCCAATACTTTTCTTAAATAAGGTTTTATATTTGAAAGTATCCAAAAAAGTTTGGTTTATATTTATTCTGATAATGGCACTAGCTACCTTAAAACACATTCACGATTATTTAATTAGGCCAGTAGCCGTAAACTGCGGCAAGTTCTTAGGGCAATTAGGCTGTCAAAAGTATAAACGTATTGGATGTATTAAGCAATCCGAGAATTCGGTCTCGATTATACTTTCAAAACAGTATGTAGTACTCATCCATCAAACTACCATGTTTGGATAGCCAGCCGTATCCTTGCAGGACTGACGGCGGTTGGTAAGACGCAGGTTAACTGGCGCCGAAGAGATTTATTTTCAACCAGCTTTCTATGTTTCCTCTCTAATGTGTTGTTACTTATTTGTTATTCATAATGGGTATAGGGAGTTTGTGACCGTTTATTCCTCTGTAGATACTCCATGTCCAAACATGTAGCTCGAATTTGTTGCACTTACATTCAGCGTTTTTTTCTTTTTTATGAAAAAAAAAAAAAAAAGTCCAATTCTTGATTCGAGAGAACCAGGTTTTTAGACATCGATAGCATAATAGCCACACTTTTCTCTAATGTTCAGTTGACGTCTTGTACACAACTTTATGTTGTTTAGCTATTTGTCAACTGTTTTACTCGGTTTTATGGCGGCCAACCATGAGATAATGGCATCATTTTTATGCTACTCCTTCTTCTTCCAGGAGCCACGTTCGTCGAGACATCCCGTAGCAACCTTTATTTGTATATCATCAAAGAAACATAATTCTGCTCACAAAAATTGAAAGACAATCCACCTATTATCAGCTATTATTGTCTATCAAAAAAAATCAAATGGTACTAAAAAAAAAGATAAAACTAATTATTTTTTATTAGTTGTTAATCTTTGGTTGCCATTTATTTACGTTATTTTTCACAAAGCGATATAAATATAATTGTGAAACAAAGGGAAAATATTTAATTTCACGGAAGGCTTTGGAAACAATGCGTGATAAATTCAACAGTAACTCGGTCAATATATATATTTTTTCTTCTAAAATTCTTTACACTTTTCACGCTATTTGAAATGTGGTTAACACCGGTTTGCCGAGATATAAATCCTGCAATAGTTGAAGCGGTTTCTGCAATATTTTCCAACAAAGGCTGTATATATATATATATATATTTTAAAACCAAGTCCTAAAGCGAAAAAATCTAAAGCCATTTATCAATATGAAATGGAAGCATTAAATCACGAATGTTTAAACATTAAAAAACACCTATGTTTATCAACATTCAGTAGATCCTCCAACACCTATATTTATCAACATTCAGTAGATCCTCCAACACCTATATTTATCAACATTTAGTAGATCCTCCATGAGAGAATATTTATCAACATTCAGTAGATCCTCCATGAGAGAAAACTTTCGCTCGAGAACACTTCTGTACATTTTTTTTCAGTGGCACTATTTAACAATTCTCCGTTAAGAAGACGCCTCTCCCTAAAAGGACACTTTGGCTCTCTAACTAATGTCCTTTTCAGAAAGGTTCTACTGTATATATTAAAATGATAGCAACACTAATTTTCCTTTTCCAAACGTAAGCTGCAGTATATCGCTGGAAAAGAGAGGAAACATTTTGGTAAGAGAGCTTAGCCGCATGTTGATAAATTCTGATAATTTTTATTATACACATTTCTTCCCTCACAATCTGTCCTTTAAGAACTTTTAGAACGTTTGAATAAAATACGATAAAACACAATTTAACAACAGCCGATCTAACAATTTCCGTTAGTCCCCAAATGATTAAAATGAGCTCAATGTGAATAATAAATATCGTTTATAATATATAACTATTATATTCGTATATCTCATTTCCTTTTTGTCGTTGTGTGTCGGCATATTTGCATAAATAATGTCTATTTCAGGCTAAGATGGGGTTTTGTACGAGTAAAGTATTTCCTAATAAAGGAGCATGACCTGAATATAAAAAGAGAGAGCATGATACTACTGTGATAAGAAGAACGAAATATTTCAAAACACAACTCTTTAAGGACTATAATCAAGACCCACCAAACCTAGAAAATATATATTCCAATTGGCAAGTAGGCTGTTAAAGACTTCACTAAAAGAATACTTTTGTTATGAAAGGAATTTTTAGAGAGGTCCTTGGTAAAACTTGAAGTGCGCAACGTCCAAGAGTTGGTTCAGGGCAACCTTGCCTAAATGAGGGATAAGAAGGATTTAATCTTTGTTGAACCGAGAAGTGGCTGTGTATAAGGGCTGTCATATTTTGGGGGAGGGGTAGCTAGCCGGGAGGTATTTTGACTAGCCACCCAAATGCCCCCCGGAGCATGCATCCATCATCCAATGGCGGCGGTGGGGGAGGGAGAACAAACATTTCCTGAAGGCGCAGCACTTGACCCCGCCTGTCGTTGACGAGACGCAGTAGTTCTAGTACCTACTACCGGGACTGCGGTGGGGTAGAGGGCGATTTAGCGTGAAGTCTTGAATTTTTATACATGCTAGATATACAACGCCCTGAAACAGCATGGAGATACTATAATGGAATATAATGTATGTGGGGAGCGCATTCATGATGGAGACAGCCAAACTAACTTATTTTGTGTGTGGACACATCTTGGAGCACTTTAAGGAACAAAATGTGTGCTTTTAAAGGGACTACTAGTCTAGGGACGTTACAAGGGAGCAAATATATTTACAACACCAATCTACCCTATTTACCTGCTATCCAACAAAGCCAATAAGGAACAAAGGGAAGACAAACCACTCGAGAAAGGAGCTGTCTCCAGGACCGCGTAAATTAAAAGAGTGCACTGGAACATTGGAAGAAGGGGATGACCGATCCATCAACACACTCTCTAAAGAGCAGGTGGTGGAAGCACCCCTCGGTAGAGGCGACGTTTCAGTAAAGAACCTTTATCCACCAGGCTGTGAATTATTGATTTCTTTTGTTGCCAGATGCATTTATTGGGTTACACAATTTGTCAGATCAAGGTCCTGCATGATACGTCTTACACTGTTGTAACCTTTTTTTTTTTTTTCTTTCTTTCTTTCTTGTGAATTATGTTTCTTCTTTGATCGGAGGAAAACTTCCGTTCTTTTAATAAGTCCTTCATTTTTTCTAAAGATTGGGCGGGATTTTTTATATGGCATTTCTTCCTTTATATAAAGGTGATCCTTAGATACCTCGCTGCTACCTTATCCCTGGTTTACTGGTCAACCTTTTCTTTATTAATATTCGTAAATATTTTGCAAAATGTAAAAATAATAATAAAATAATAGGCATGTATATTTTTTACTTTTTTTTTTTTAATTAAACATTAAAATTATTTGAAGAAATATTAAAGAGAAAAAAAAATTGTTTTCCTTTTTCTCAACCTAATGCTTTAATGAAATTCAGAATTTCATTGTTACTTCAAGAAAGAATTAGATATGAAAGCATTTATTAAAAAAAAAAAAAACGCTGAAGGCATTTATTTAAAGCAATCATTCTGTCCAAAATAAATGGGAAATAGTGTAGGGGTTTTCCAAGCCGTAATTTCTGAGGCAAATAAAGATTAAAATGGTGTAGGTATCAGATTTATTGTAACTTTCGACAGCCCCCCCATTACAAAGTAATAAAGAGAAGATTATCAAAGAGATAGTAGAAATACGTACGCAGACAGTAATATATAAGTGAGCTTGAGAAACTAGATAAAACGAGGAAGCTTCAGGTAAAAAATGGCAATATGTAGATACAAAAAAAAATCAGTCTAAAAGAGGGGAGCTTATAAAAGATATAATATGTGAGAATAGAGCTCTAAGAAACAAAGAACTATAAATATAAATATTAATAATAAGAAGGGAAAATTTACGCAAGATCTATTATCACAAGAAATAAATAGATACGAACAAAGGAGGACTGAGTAGAACCAAGGAAAGAGTCTAACCAAGGTTCAGAAATTCCCTGACTGCGCTGCACCAAACTCCCGAAAATAAGAAATCCACTTAAAGAGTTTTGTTGTACCATTCAGTTACACTGAATTTTGACATGCAGGATTTATAAAGTATGAATATATTTATTTTTACATTATTTTAAAGATTTATTTGGGAGAATCTTGACTGAATTCTCCCAATAAAGGCCTTCTGTGTGTGAATCAAGAGGACAATCCTTATTGCTATGAGAGACAGGAATTTCTTTCTATGTCTAAAGAGAGAAGAGGCAATTTTTTTTTTTTTAAGGAAGAATTGGCAAAAAGAGAGCATGGGTAACAAGCGATGAAAGGCGAGGACAAAGGTGCAAAATAAAAAGTTAAGAGAGGGAGAACAATTAAGTAAAACTAGCCACCAGCCATGTGGTTCAAGGGGCGGTACGGGGCTCAAAGATGCCGACGGTACGCCCCCACGCACATGCTAAACTTGCCAAACAATTGAAACAACTTTGTGTACCTCTGAATTCCCTACTTTACGAAATTGGGGCTAATAGAGGACCTAAGAACAGGATTCGGGTCGATTATATTCGCACCTGCAGAAGTTCTGTGAGCCATCCCCTGACCGTTTGATAAAGGTAAGCCTGTGGATAAGAAATGATTAAAATAACGTTGAAACATTTGACCTATGCGAAAGAGATGTGCCTTCAGATATCGATATTATACTTTGGAGAGTATCTACGGAGTAGGTTCTTCAGACCACAAGATGCACGGCGGCTTTGACGTCCAAAATGAGGTGTTTACGATATATCTCTTCACATTTTAAAAGTCATCTTGGCACGTGTCGTCTATCTATCATGTATGTAAAAATCAGCCCGAGTCTTTAATGACTTCAAGCTGTGATGATCACACACACACACATACCGATTTTCTTTGAGGGCAGAGTTAAGTGCATCGGCTTAAAATACATTCCGACTGATTTGAAAATACTGACCTTTAGATGGTTCGTTAGGGCGCCTACATACGCTGACCCACCATACGTGTTGGATTTTCTTGATTCATTAAGGAAATATATATTTTGGCCATTATTTTCTTCGGGAAATAAAAAAATAATAATCAACGTTTAGTTTATATCAACTTCCAAAGAAACGAGAGAAGAGTTAACCAACACCTGGATAATGCCTTCCTGCGATATAAATATAACCTTCACCGGTGTAGGTTTCAATATGAATTATTCATATCACGAGAGAACATGATTAGCAGAATCACATTCCTCATGTACAATATTTTTTTATATGGTACAAGAAAATGGGGTACCAAATAGATATAGCAAGAAGAGAAAAATAGGACTCTGCCTAACTGAATCAGTCACGATTTGTTTAACATACTTAGCTATATAATCGGCATAATTACATGCTTTCCTTTGACGATTTTTTTCTTAACATTGAAAATTATTTATTTTGTTTTTATATGTCTAACATGGGGGGGATATTGCAGTAGTTTATGTTATAAATTGCGACGACAAGGTTTTTGAGTTCGAATCGATAACAGCTTTCCGTGAAACTGCCCAAATGTTCTGTTTGGTTGGTCTATAAAGCCTGACCCACAATGGCCTGGTACTGCATGTGTAGAAATACAATGTGCCAATCACAAGCAATAAGTTTCTCTTGTAAGATGGCAAGCTTCCAAGCGCCTGATGATGAGCTAACGCATTAAAGAGCTTGCTATTTTATCTTAATAAGGAAACTTATTATCTTGATTGGTATATTGTGTCTATATTTTTTTAATGATTTTCAGAATGTGTAGAAATGGGATTAATTAAAGTACAAATAGTCATACCTTCTTATATCACCCTGGCCTGATACTTCATATTGTGTACCCGCTGTTCACACAGTCCCAACCCTCAGCCTACCATAGCCTGATGATTTTCAGGTGGCAGAGATCCCCTTGCCAAAAGGTTGAGCAATGTTTGGTCCCAGGAAATTATAAGAAGAGATGTCTTTGACACACAACGTCAACGGGACCAGTCTATGAACTGACTGTGGCAGCTGGTGGACCTATAAATCAGAATCCATAGCCATAAAACCGGGTTTATGTGAGTTTTAGCGCCCTGATCTTTACGACAAATTTATCCAGGACATCTGGACCGGAAGTCCATCCCGGTACCATTGCTACAGTTCCGCCCGCTCACAGTTGGCTTATCAAAGGAACGCCCTGCTTTGGTGATCCTCCCATGTCACTTACCCCGTCTGCCACACGGTCATCAAGTACACAACGTGTATAAATAATTCGACTACTTATTTATAAGGTGTCAAGACCCCTTTAATCAGAATCACTGGTTATGGAAGCAGTTTTTTTTTTTAACTGCTTTTAAAGCGAATTTCTATCTCAGCTCTTGATTGCCGAAAGTTAACCTCCGCCCATCTTATTGCCTATATATTTATTTGCATATCAATCAGGTTATTTTGAAACTAATACGAATCAATGTGTTGTCAACGCTATTTTTTATTTGTGTCCCCACCGCTATAAAAGAATAAAAATGTTTCGTTTTTTGTACATATATTCTAGTCAGATCACCAGGCAGAGCTTTTGTTCCAAGATTATTATTCAAAAATAACAAAAGTATCACCCAAATACTTTGGGATATCTTAACCCAACTTATTTAGGTTATCTTAAACCACACATTGCTTCCAAAAAAAATCAAACCTTCTACTGGATAATATCTCTCTCAGTTTAGTACTTAGGTGTTCATCTGCTGAGGTTATTTGAATTGTAACTGTAAAAGGTCCAGAAAGTTAAAAATCTCTTTGGAGGGGACGAATGGTATGAAAGAAACTTCACCTTTAGAGGAAAGAAGGGAGAAAAGACAAAAGAAAAAGATTCGATGCCATTAAAGCTCCAAACGAAATGCAAATTAGCAAGATCCCACAAAAGATTAAATTGCCTAAGAGAAGGTGGTACAAGAAGTAAAAAGAAAGAACTTGCTAACTTTTCCTCATCAAGAAGAATTCTAAGAAGATTACCAAGTCTGACTCTATTTGCTGATAAGAAGAGCAGAATCTGTGAAAATAATTAAAATATCTTCTACGAAAAATGTATTACTGAATAATCTTATAGCCACATACACACAAAAATTAATTGAATGATGTAAATTAGAGAATTAATACGTTTAAACGGATAATTGAATATATTCCTTTTTATACACACTATTACGTAAAACAGAATTTAAAAAATATATATATTCTATCATAAAAAATATAAACTAATAATTACATCTACCATTCAGAAAAAAAGTAATATAAGATAGAGGAATTTTTATAAATATCCAATGATTTCTTATAATTTTAATGTGTAACTTGAGAGCTAATTATTCTTAGGAAACATATTTTTAAAGAGGGAGAAAATTTAAAAATCACTGCCATATCTCTCAATCGATATTTTTAGGCAATATGAAAAAAAGACTCCCATGACGAACGATATGGTGAAAGATTACATTTTACAAAAACGATATAATTCAACCTATCCGTAGTTTAATGGAAGGTTCCTACAATGAATATTCTCACAACATATCGTGATGGGAATTAGTATTAGACGAAAAAACATGGTGAAGGAAGACGAGTTTCTTTTATTGATGCATAGGTGCAAGCTTTCGGGATAAAAACTCTAAAAAGAAACTCGTCTTCCTTCACCATGTTTTTTCGTTTAATTTCAAATCAGGAAGAATTCTTTATCTATATTTAAATTCGTTATTACTCCATATCTAGGAATTAGTGTGTTTAAAACATATTTCATCTATGAAAATATCCCTATGAAATTTACTATTTTAATGGTTCTATTTCATCCTATTTTCTTTTTTTCCCTAAAAACTCTTAAAGCCAAAGAGGTTTTTGATTTTTATGGGGGGGGGGGGGGAGGAAATTAGAAGAAATAGAACCATTAAAATGGTAAATATAAACCTAAAGTAATTAGCATTTTTAACGATATTTGTTTTATTTTCAAAAGAATAATTTTAAAGTAATGTTCAAGAAGTCTGTCTATGTCATTTTACGTCATTGACATAAAGCGAAATACCATATAACGCGGCTGATGATTGTAAAACGAAAATTAAAATTATACCGCGAATGTTTCTTTTAAAAATCGAAATTTATTCTCAAAGAGAAATAGCGACATTTCTAACTTTGAGAATAAATTTCGATTTTTAAAAGAAACATTCGCGGTATAATTTTAATTTTCGTTTTACAATCATCAGCCGCGTTATATGGTATTTTAAATGTTACTTTAAATTATAAGTTATGAACGGAAAAATACGTCCAGGGTAGCCGAGTGGACAAGGCACCTGCCCGGTAAGCAGAAGGGTGTGGGTTCGATTCCCGCCCCTGGACACTTTTTATTTTTCCGTTCTCCATTACTCTTCATGTTTCACCTTTCCATAATTCATCCTCAAAGTTAGAAATGTCGCTATTTCTCTTTGAGAATAAATTTCGATTTTTAAAAGAAACATTCGCGGTATAATTTTAATTTTCGTTTTATAAAGCGAAATATTAAACAATTATCAAACATCCACATGATTTATCAACATGATAAATCAAGAGAATGGGTTGGTCAAATATCAGGGAACAATCAACGTTTAGTTATGCGGTGCACTTGTAGTAAGAGTTGTCGCAGTCATGTGTACTGGGGATACATGTGACAACACCTTTCTCCAAGTGTGACAGCTCCAATCTTCTAAGAAAGGAAAGCCATGTCTGGAGTTCCATTAGGGGAGGGTGCAAGTGTCATTTTCAAGATAAAAATTAGAGTAAGGATTCCCCTAACTGCTCTCCACAGAGATGGCCTTGTGGATAAAGCAACCATTTATCGAGCATTTTAGTGACATAAAAAGTTCTGAGCGCGGTGACGATCAGCAGGTGTTAGGATGGCGAAAACACGGGCTCTTTGTCAAAACTTCCTGGCTTCGAAGAAATACATCTGGAAAAGGTTTTGGGCCGATAAGAAAATATAGCTGCTACTGTTTCCTTACCACATTTGATAGTTTAGTGGTTATTAGGAGGTTTTTTTTTTTTGCCTCTTATAATAATTAGGGTGGTTAGTTTATTAGCTTAGACTACGAAGAGTGAAACTATTTATAGAACTTTTTTTTTTTCTTCTTTTACAACCCTCCCCGAGGTTTTTCCAGTTCAACCAACCATATCACTATGATATTGCATGCATTCATCTATTATTATATTGGGCTATTCTGCCTATATATTCGGTACTTGAAAGGAATTCATGGTTAAGGTTTTAAAGGAATTTTGCGGATAGGCATTGCTCAATGCAAGTTTAAATATATATTTCCACTGTCTTCCCAGCTTATGCCTATAGATTCTTTAAATACCTTCAAGTCGCCGCAAAAAAAGGCTTGTTGTAATCATACATAAAACTAAACTCATTGTCAAATTGAAAATATTTTTTCTCTGAAATTTGTCATTTTAATTATCTACATTCCATAGACTCAACATTAATTACATAACACTAGATAGCATCCTGCAAAATTTAATTCGAATCCAAAACTATTGCTTAAATTTCAATGTTTTGTTTGTTCCACTTAATTTACCCTGCAAGGCGGTGCCTGGTAGTACGGGGCACGCAGGATGTCCGAAAGGCTTGATGTCAAGTCTCAATCAGGATAGATGATCAATTGATGACTTCCTTCTTCATCTAACAAAAATGTCTCTCCCGTCACCCCGGATTGACACAAAACTATCCTTTAGAGGTTTTCCTGTCACAAATTGGGGGAATCCATTTGGCAAAAATTTTGGCCTAAAATTAATATAGTTGAACCTACATGAGAGGCCATAGCCCAAAACGGCGTGGATTCTCCTGGTCTTTCATATATATATATATATATATGTGGTAACCGAGAGGACACTCAGGTGAAGAGAGCATTCCAAAACCTCTCTGCACCTTGATGTGAAATAATCATAAGAAATTCGAACTATTTTTTACGCGTAATTTTCTTTTGGAAATAAAAAATAATAATAATTCTACTGCCCTTACTGCAATGATGAAATATAATGGAAGGGCCTGTCTCATCAGTGGTGAACCCTCCCAGCGGTTTCGCCAGTTCAGCCTACCATACCGCTGTAATATTACATTTTGCTGTTTTCCTTTTGTACCGATACTGAAGCTAGACTCTTGGGAAGGGTATTTTAAATGAACTATGGATAAAATACACTTTCCAAGAGTCTAGCTTCAGTATAAGTATAAAAGGAAAACAGCAATATGTGCAATATTACAGCGGTATGTGATAGATTAAACTGGTTAAACCGATGGGAGGGTTGGCCACTGGTGAGCCAGGCCCTCCCATTATTTTATCATCGCAGTAAGGAGGTAGGAAATTGCTTTATTTCAAAAAGAAACATAGGCGTCAAAATAATTCAAATTTCTTATTAGATATGACGTTCGCTAATGTATCATATTGTTATTTTAGAATGGTTGACATTAAATTTTGTTTGTGTTTAAACCAAAGGACCATTAACAGGCAAAGGACCATTCTTAAGTTTCCTATTCAAACTGAATGCTATCAATGATCCAACATGTGAATGCCGCTTAGATGTTGAATCACCAGAGCATCTTCTTTTAACTTGCCCTCTGACTAATCAAATTGTATGTAGATACTTTGAAACATTACCAAATTCTCTTTGTGTATATACTCTATCTCTTATGAGAACTTTGTTAAGTTTAGAACTATTTGTACATTAATTTACAAAACACTACTAATACATCGTGTAAATAATTAATAATATATATGTAAATAATATTAGAACAGCACAATAGTCCTTTGGACTTCGTGCTTTTGTAACAATAAATAAAATAAATAAATAAAAATGAAGTGGTTATTTCAAGCATTATTTGTTGGGCAAATATTCACTTGGGGAGATCCCGGGTCTCTCGTAATTTATAATGAATAGTATTTGAATAAAAATAACATTTTTTATATATACACACACGGGAATAAATGCTCTCGGGTAAAACCCGGGCGTTGCCCGGGTCATTCGGCTAGTATATATATAAGGGTGGTTGCTAAGGGAGGTAATAACTTTTCGGGTAGGTATCATGAGACTTTTTTTTTAATGTTTGAAAACTCATGAATTAAGTTAAAGTTTATATTCTAATTTGCTGCCAGAAAGGCTATTTACTTAAAACAACGAGCATTTATTCGGAAAACAACATTCAGTTACGATTTATTCAGCTAGAGAGTCGTCTGTTAAAATCTTCATTTACATAATCTTGGAATTTGCTTTCTTATTTGCATAGTCATTAACGAGCTACGCTGTTGGCAAAGTATAAGTTTGAATAAGAAAAAAGGATTATTAATTATATAGATATGAAAATATATTTTCATTTTTTCTCATTATTGGAACTTTATGATGAGAGATTTATAACTTTAACTTTGGCATCACTGAAAGTTATCAGTGAATATTTCAATGATATATAAATTATTAAAATGCCAATTTTTCCATCAAAAAATGGTTTTCGATTTAAATAAATCGAAAGAATAAATAAAGAAGAAAAATGATGCCGAAAAGAAAATGCACAAAAAATTCGTAGAAATAAACTGATTCAAATTTTTCTCCTTCAACGATTCGGAATAAAAAAAAATCAAAATTGATTTATTCACTCAGTATCACGCTAAAAAATAATAATAATAATTTTGTAGGGTTTGCTCTTTTTGCATGATTACACTGTGCTAGAATGGTGTATGGTAAACTATTACACAGATAATTAGGACCTCTATAAAGTACTTTACTATTTTTTAAAGTGTATATGAATATAGGTTGACTGTTTTAAGGATAACCAGAAGACCAACAACACTATGGTTAAACCGTGAGTAAATAGGGGTGACACAGCCAGTCTTCCATGTTAAATCGGAATGTTTAGAACAAAATACCATCTGTCTTCCCCCTTTTATAATTGAATGTTTTAAATATATGAAGCAATTAAAAAAAGTGTATTAAAGATTGAATGAAAATTCGAAGAACTGATTTAAAAGTTTTAAAAAATTAAAGTAAACTAATTTAAACTGAATTAAGGTATTAAAAAAATCACACGAACATGCATGGAAAGATATACGGAAAAAAAATCCTAGATAATTTATAGCGAAAATGACACATGGGGAATTAGCCAGTTAAAAATTGCTGTAAATAACGCTTTTGCAAACAATATTTATTGTATTATTCTTGGTAATTTATCTATAACTTGAATCGGATATTTTGATTTGGTCTAGACATCCAATCATTTGGGGCTTTTTGGAATAATATTTCGTTATTTTGGCTCCGTATTTTTTCAAACTTATGAATATCTACCTTAATGAAGGTATTTCAATTAAAATCAGACCCTAGCCGTTATGGCGAGTACCCATGGGATCCATTATTTAATACATGACAATACCATTATGGTCTCGTTTGCTATTGTAGAATTAACGCAACCTAGCTTTATTCATAAGCCTTTTCTGCTCATACATTTAGTGATAATTTCCTAATTTTTCAAAATAATTAATCTATATATACAAATATTTAAAATGGCATATCCTGACCAGGAGCATAAATATATACAAATATAGTCTAAATACTTTTTGATTAAGCTAATTAATATATATTTTTTTATGAAATGCATTTTTTCATATAAGGCCTATACAAAAGATTTATTTTAAAACATTTTAACGCATTCAAAATCTCCACATTTTAAATGTATGCTTTAAAACTATTATTTATGGAACCGAGAATGAAATTTTGAAATATTATGTTTTATATATATAGTATTTTCTAATATGTATGAGTATGTGACAAAAATATATATAAAGAAAATAGCCACCTCCTCTCCCGTCAAAATAGACGCAAAAAATATATATATAATTTAAAAATAGCTATTTACCACACAAATAAATAGTTTTCATATAATAATTTAAATAAATATATGTTTATATAAACAAATAAGTCACACATATATTTTTAGAAAATCTAATTTAAATTGCTTATCAAACTTCAATTAGCAAGCCCTAGCGTGTTTCGATAAAGCTACTTGATTGTACCGTTTTTTCTAGAATTCTGGAATATTTATTTTTATATTGAGAACCATTTCTTTGTTGAAGAATTAGGGAAAGCGATTTAATTTGGTGTGATATAAAAAAGGGGTAAAAACTAATAAATTTCTTACAAGCGTCGAAATATTCCGGAAGTAATTTATTTTTCAAGGATTGTTAAATAATTCTTCTGTTTGTTAAAAAGAAATCGTGTGATTTATGAGAAATGTCTTTTTGTTTTATACAATTACATTTCGGTGGAGAAAAATTAGTTTTTCAAAATATATATTTGTCAAAAATATTAAATCTATATTTGTTATACTCCACTTTGATTTTTTTTATAAAGTTGTGGATTTAAAAGATAAATTTTAGTTTTATTATTTAAAAAATATTTTTTTACACATACATATATATAGATTGACCTTATATTTATGCCATTTAATCACTATTAATTGATTATGTAATTGAAGCGCTTTTAAAAAAAGACTTTTACAAATTTAATTGAAAACACTTTCTTATATATTTCTATTTTTTTATTATCTTCATTCTAATTTTTATAAAATGTTATATATAACACACAAGAATAACCTTTGTGTAAATTATAAAATATGTTGATTATATGATATAAGATTCTGTTTTCTCAAGATAGTACGATGAAGAGATTGAGGCCAATGAAGAATATTTAGATAGTTAAAGATTTATCAAAACGAAAGACGCGCAATAATATAATGGATAGCCTTTTAAGAAAAAAAAAATTGAAGGTTAGAAAAACGTTTAGAAAGGTTTGATGGAAGGGGAAATCGTGAGGGGTAGATCACTTTTCCAAATACTTGGATTATCATAAATATTTCAGGAAATCGGCTGCAGCATTTTGGGGCGACTCCCTAAACAGGGGGGTTTGAGGAGGGGTGCCCGACCCCCTTAAATGGTGAAAAGAACTCGTCCCCCCATTTTAGGCCTCCTAGATATTTAGAGAGGACCTTGAGAAACGTGTCCTGTCACTTAACATTTTTACGTCGTTTCGTAAGATTAATAGCTGACCAATTGTCGTTTGTTTAAATATTCATGTCGTTTGTTGGCCTGCCTGCCTCGAGAAGTATTACTAGTTAAATAATCATGGTTTGTAAAGTGCGTTCAGAAATAGAATAGAGAGGGGACGTCAACGTCTGGTTGACAAGAGTTTGTAATATTGGCTTAATGAAAATAAAGAGGAATAACTGGTCCAAATCTTCATTAGCATCAACTCTGATTATCATCTGGAATTAAACAGAGTTATATATTATATTGAGACAGTTGCTAGCTAGGATGGCGAGTCTCGATGGCTTGTATTTACATTTTTAATGATCAAACTTTACACTTTAAAAAACTGAAAACTGTTTCTTTTTACAGAACCTATTTCAATAAGAAACAACTTTGGGTCTGCTGGTGCATCAGTTGTTGACCTTCACGGGGGTTTGGAACACTTCACAATTTTGCGTGTCATCCTTGGGCCGGCCATGCCTCTCTGTATCGTTCCTATTTTAGTATAAGTACCGCCGAACAAGTGTGTACAGCGGTTTTGACAGTTTATCTACCACACTGCTCTCTAGAACTATTGTAATTAAGGATTTCCTAGTTAGGATGTTTTTTTTTCCAACATTTTAAATGAATGCAAGTCCAACAAATCGATTGAAATATAAATTCGAATATTTAAAGATAAAAAGCCTAAATTCGCAGTATATCACATGCGCCTTTGAAACAAATATACACTTCATACAATGAAACTTTGTAATTTTGAATTTCTTTCTTCCTCTTTTTTTCCCCACTCCTTTTCTAAAGGTTTCAATAAAAGTATTGATTGATTTATCTATACATACAATATACACGTACTTATGTAATTTCAGTATACTAAATGTACATACTGAAGGATGTGCAAAATTGAATAGTTCAAATAACAATATTTCAAATATTTGAAACTCATCCTCCGAAAACTCAAACCTCAATTCGTATAATTGGAGTTTTGAAATTGTGTGGGTTGTTACAGCGCCATGGAAAGTTACTGGCTTATTCGTGTCACGTTATGTAAATATTTTAACTTTACCAAATATGCAAATGTTTATTATACCTTTAGCCCGATTTATTTCAATATAGGTGTTCTATTTTTGTAAATGTATATAACCTAATGTTATGTATTAAATAAATAATAAGAATTTGTTGATATCGCGTTAAAAAGTAATTTAAAATAGTGGATAAATTTTGCTATTGTATAATAAAATATTATTTTTCACACAATTAATGAACATTACTTAGTAGAGTTCATCTTACTCTATATCCATGTTTTCCTTTGATTTGAACTGGTGTGAAATAATGGAAGCCAAAGCTTTATGTAGAACGGGAATCTCTAATGAAGGAGCATCTCCTAATGGTACAAGTAAATGTTGTTCATGGCAGAGCGCCATCTGTCGGAATAAATATCAACTGAACGTTTGTTGAAATAAGTCTTTAGCAACACATATTTTCTATTCAACGTGGTTCTAAAGATTTTTAAAAACTAACTACCGGTAAGGATTTGCGGTATTTTGTTTTGAGCTATTTTAGCGATTCTATCCTCAATTTTTTTCACATATAAAAGAAAGCAATAAAATACGGAAACTGTTAAATTTTTAACGACAAAAAGTAGGAATATATTTGGTATATAATTAAGCCATTACTAATTCAAAAGAATACAATATTAGCCAAGTATAGTTAAACGCCTTCTGCTTAATTATACTCCGCATGTCGATATATTTAAAAAATATATATATGTAGTAATTAAATAAAAAAGAGAAAAGCAAACACACACCATGTGTATATATTATAAAATAAACAAAAGGAATATATCAAATTTTAATAATTCGGTAAACAAATTATCAATTAGGCATCTCTCTTTTCTTTTTGGTTCAATTCCCTAAAGAGAATTTTATTTATTTATTTTTTTTGTTCGTTGAATAATTGAGGGTCTCATTAGAGATGTATTCCAACTTGAGCGACCCATTTAGAAAGGATTTAAACCCTTGAAGAAATTGTATATTGGAATATCGGACGAATCTATATTGTTGCTTTTTCTTAATGCAAATTTAGTTTATATATTTATATTATCTTTTTGCGTAATGTTTTCGTGGATTAAATAAAAAACAGACGATTTTAACCTACGAATTAGGTTTTTTAGGAACATCTTTTTTTGTGCGTGTGGATATTAAATTTAAAATATTTTCTGAAGCTATGTTAGTTCTATTATGAATTTTTATTTCAAGATTATTTTTTATGAATATATTTTATTTAAATATATCTAATAAATAGAATATTTTATATATTAGAGTATAAATAATGAGCGATTTTTTTAAATATAGTATGGTTATTTTCATTCTCTCATTATTTCAATGTATTATTTTGGAATTTTTACCAAGGCGGTCTAACAATGTGATAACTATCTCTCTAGGCACGACATTATTAAACTAACAGAGTGGCAAAATAATGTTAATATTAGTAAGTTCGACCCTAGCGTAGTATTGGTCTAGGTTTAAATACTATAACGCGGTATCGTGAATTTTTATGGGCAAATAACAAAATGAATATTTACACTACGCTAAGTTATTATACATTAATAATCACATTTTTGAGTGAATGGAAAAGAAAAAAAAATGTTGGCAAAACATTTCTCTGACTTAAATGTGTAAATAATTTTATATGGAAGATTTTGTGTTGTTCAATATATCATTTATATATAATGTTGTCGTGTCCAATTTATATATAATGCTTATATTTCTGAATGTAAGCAAAACTTTATACCATTTTTGGTAACAATATTTTAATGTGGCTTTATTATTAATCAAATGATAGTTTTCATTTTTTTCCTTACAAAATCTTGAAGGATCATTAATATTGGCAAATATTTCTTCAGTATAAACATATTTCTTTCTATAGCTTCAATATTCGTCATTCCATTAATAGACTCAAATGTGTATACTTGTATCAATTATGCAATACGCATTAACCATTGATTTATTCTTAAAAAGAGAGAATATTCATTTCAAAAACATTATTACGCAAATATATGTAAATTAATGTGTTATTTGTTTCTCGATTTTGTTTTTTTTTTTCTTGTTCGAGCGAAACTTTAAATTTCATTTTCTCGAAATATAAAACAGCAAAACACCTCCCATGAACGACTCGTCCGATGAAAGAACACCTCCCTCTGAGTATAAAATTACAGATGATATGTTACCAGACATAATCCAACCTTTTATGAGAGACCACCTCCAGAAGTGACCAGGGTTTATCATGTTTTTAGATGGTCTCTCAAGGGAGGTCCTATTACACGTATCAAATTGGACACATAATTTGTATAAATTATTGATCTAGAATGTTTTTTTTTTTTTGACGTCAACATGAATTTATATATTCCTCCCCATATAAATGGCGATACGTCGTGTTATTGGGATTGTTGGCAACTAGTTATCCTTGAATTGTCTAGTTCTATGCAACGTTGAGGTAAGGTCGGAAAGTGGCTGAACGACCAATAAGAATGTACTTGCAGAAACAGACGCCTGTTTGCTGTAATCTCAAATGATGGACCGGTGTAATTGTCAGAATGACATTTTAAGCGCGTGTTATGAGATGCGAACTGTAAGCAAAACGTACCTGGAAGTGTGTTGTGGGGCCGGGTCTCGGAGATATTCAAACACAATATCCATGGGTTCCTCATTCCTCCGACACTACAGACTGACGGCCTGCCCTCTAGCGGCAGGAATGTGTAACCCGCCCCCTGGTGGCGACGGGTGGATTGCCAACATGGCGTTAATAGGCCGCTGGGTCTGCTGCCTTTCTTTCTTCTAGCTAGCTCCTCGCTGGATCTTCTTCGATGTCTTTTTCTCCAAGTTTCTCTCTTTCTATCGTTATGCTTTATAACTTTTGATGGTATATAAGTTTTCTTATGTCGTTTAGTTTTTTAAAATATCGCTTGATGCTGTTGTTTATATCGCTTGGAATTATATTGGTTTGTTTATGTCATTTCTCGATTTTTAAAAATCTTGATTTAGTGTCATATACTCTTTTGTTTTTTGAATATCGGTGTAATATATAAACCGAGTGTTTGGTGTAATGCAGTTATACACTTTGGTGCGCTATAGAGTTAGGGTTAAAAAATATATCGTTTGTATTTTATTGTTGTGAGCCTTTTTGAATTTTTTTATTATTGGAATTTAAATAATTGTATTTATATATTTTGCTTTATTAGAGAGTTTCCTTTAAATAGTTTAGATATATGTTTTATTGTTATTTGGGTTATCAGGGTCGGCCTAAAATATCGTTAATGTTTGTTCCATAGTTTGTATACTTGGCAGGTGTATTTGGCACTATATCCAGTCTGATTTTTTGGTGTTCTAATTGTTGATGTTGGTTTTGTTTATATATTTATTTATAAGTAATGACTATGTTATAGTGTTTTTTTTTTTAATACACAATCGTCTGGTATTTTAGAACGTGACATATCCTGCTCCGTCTTAAAAATTAGGCGCTGGTTATATATTCTTAATGGTTAGTGACTAGCGCTTTAATGTTTTAACAATTTTGTTGTTCATTGGTAAACGGATTGCGGATTTCGACAATTTTGAAAGAGGAGATCATATATCGCCGCAACTCTTTTTATTAACGCGATTAACCCTTCAGCGGTCGCAATGGGTAAAAATTACCCAGAAGGAACTTTTCGAAAATATTTCTATATTAAAAAATATATATATTTAAAATATATTCTCAGTACCTTTCTAAATCTATCTAAAGAATATTATAATAAACCTATAATTTTAATTTTATGACATATATTCATTTTATTAGCATGTTTGGGTCAATTTTACCCAGTGCGACCTTTTGAGTTCTCGTCAATGGGTAATTTTTACCCAGCGCGACCTTTTAACGCTTTTGGTTTGGGTTTGCGTAAATAAGTTTCGAGTTACTTTCTGGCTTCTTGTTGTTTGGTTTTGCTGCCCCAAGTGCAATAATACAATCATTTCTTCCAACAATAAGGTAGGATTTATATTTTATTTCCTCTTTTTACATTATTTCACATAAAATGCTTTCAAATGCTGATTTTCTCCGTTATGATAATAATATTCCAAATCCCGATGATGAGGAATCAGAAACTGATGATCATATAGAAGAGAGGAATTGGAGTACAGACACTGAAAAATATACATTATCAGAAGAAGAAAACAATGAGGATCCAAGCTTCAATTACTATATAGGAAAGGACCAAAAGACTAAATGGAAGAAAGCTCTTCCCCCAAAAAATGTTCGAACTCGCAGTGAAAATATTATCACCCATCTACCAGGGGTAAAGGGTGAAGCAAAAAATGCTAAATCGATATTAGATTGTTGGAATCTCTTTATAGATGACAATATACTTGAATGCATAGTTACAAATACTAACATTTACATTAGGAATATTCAGCAGAACTATAGCAGAGAAAGAGATGCTAATTTGACAAACCTACATGAAATTAAAGCTTTATTGGGAATTATTTACTTTCTTGGGGTCATGAAAGCGAATAAATTGAATACAGATGATGCATGGGCAAGAGATAGTACTGGATTTGAATTGTGTAGAATATCTTTGAATATATTTGAATTGTGTAGAATGTCTGAAAACAGATTCCGTTTTCTTCTCAGAGTAATTCGTTTTGATGACAAAGCTACAAGAAATGAAAGACTTCGTCAAGATAAATTAGCAGCTGTGAGATTGATTTTTGATACTTCTGTAAAAATTGCCAAAAGCATTATTCTCCTTCGGAATATACACTGCGTGACATTGAAAATGGAACACCAAGAAATAGTGGCCAGAAAATTATGCAAATTTCAGGGTAGACGCGCCTAACCGAGTTATGCAAATGATGTAAAATGCGCAGCTCTCGTGCGCACTTGGAGTAAGATATAAGGCAGGAAATTGCAGAAAGGACAGTATTCGTGTCGTTATTTCTTCAAGGAAAATCATTGTAGAAATTTTGTTCTTGTGTCAAAAGACACGTGTAATAACAGAGAATGCCAGGTCATCGTAAACGGAGGCAGTTCAAGCAGACAGACGCTTTTACGAGGGGCATGGTGATCGGACTGAAAAGGGCAGGTTGGTCCATACGTCAAATCGCAGCTGATACACACCTTGGTGCGTCCACGGTGCACCGACTGTGGAGAAGATGGTTGGAACAAGGAAATGTGGCAATTTATAGGAATGCCGGTGCAACCAGAGTGACGTCAGCACGTGTGGATCGGCGTATCCTTCGACAAGCAGTGGCGGCCCCACAAGCCAATTATACCGCCATCCTGCAACTTGTGCAAGACACCCTAGATCATTCCATCTCGACCAGAACCATTTCCCGTCGATTGGTTGCTAATGGCTTGCACTCATGCCGTCCGCTAAGAAGACTGCCATTGACCCCATCGAATAGGCGCCAACGTTTGGAATGGTGCCGGGCTAGATCGACGTGGATGACGGAATGGCACAGGGTCGTGTTCTCAGATGAGTCGCGTTTCTGCTTGTCCAGTGATAGTCGCCGTGTACGCGTGTGACGTCGACGTGGAGAAAGGTCCAATCCGGCAGCAATTGTGGAACGCCCCACCGTGCGACAACGTGGAATCATGGTTTGGGGCGCAATCGCGTATGATTCCAGGTCACCTTTACTTCGTATTCAGGTCACTATGACGGCCCAACGATACGTTGATGATGTGCTGCGACCGGTGACACTCCCCTACCTTCAGGGGGTGCCCAATACCCTTTATCAGCAGGATAACGCCCGACCGCACACTGCTCGCATTAGCCAACAAGCTCTGCAAGATATACAGATGCTTCCCTGGCCACCGTACTCTCCTGATCTCTCACCAATCGAGCACGTCTGGGACATCATTGGATGCCGTTTGCATGCCTTGCCACAGCCGCGTTCAGAAGACGAACTGTGGCAAATGGTTGAGAGGGAATGGAGAGCCATCCCTCAGGACGCCATCCGTACTCTGATTGACTCTCTACCTAGACGTGTTGCTGTGTGCATCGCCGTCCGCGGTGGTCCTACATGCTACTAAGCCGACCCCGTTCTCCCTCTGTATTATGACTATCAATTTGAAATAAAGATCACTTATTGTTTGTCCCTGTCTCTCTCTCTGTCTGCCGAGTTTCATCACTTTCTGGCCACTATTTCTTGGTGTTCCATTTTCAATGTCACGCAGTGTATAACGGTGGATGAAAAGTTTGACGCTTTCAGAGGAAAATGCAATTTCAGGCAGTATATTCCGAGTAAACACAATAAATATAGAATAAAATTATTTGCTCTCGTGGATTCAAAAAATGTTTTATACTTGTAACTTGGAGATTTATTCAGGAAAAAACCCTGAAGGTCCTTACAATGTCAGCAAAAGTCCAAGTGACGTTGTGGAACGATTGTGTGAGCCAATCAAGGGAACTGGCCGCAATGTAACAATGGATAACTGGTTCACCAGTTATTCTTTAGCTCTAAAACTTTTACAACAATATATACTAATAATTGTTGGTACCTTAAAAAGAAATAAAAAGGAAATCCCCTCAGAGTTTGTCATCAGCAGAGGTAGAAATGTACACACTAGTGTTTTTGGCTTTCAAAGTGAAATGACACTTCTTTCATACAAGCCTAAAGAGAATAAAGTTGTACTTATGCTTTCAACTCTGCACCACGATGCAAATATAGATGATTCAACGGGAGAATTTAAAAAGCCAGAGATGATAATGTTTTATAATATGACAAAGGGTGGTGTAGATATGATGGACGAAATGACAGCTACATATAACTGTGCTAGAAATTCAAGAAGATGGCCCATGGTTATTTTTTATTCACTTTTAAATATTGGGGCAATAAATTCCCAGATAATTAATTTTGCAAATGGCAACGCATCAAAGGTTAAATCAAGACGTCATTTTTTGAAAACCTTATCCTTAGATCTTATTGAAGAGATGGTCAAAGTTCGCACAGTAAGCGGAAGAATGCCATGTGAAATAAAGGAAAAGGCATCCGATATTTTTAATTTGTTAGAGCCTGGTCCATCTAAAAAGCCAAAAATAGGAGAAAGACATCGATGCAAGAAATGCCAGAAAGAAAAAAAAGGACAGAAAAACTATTCAACATTGCCAGTACTGTTTTGCTTTTTTGTGTAAGGAACACTCTGTAATAATTTGTCAAGAATGTCATAAAGGACGAAACAAGTCCTAATTTCTATGAAAGGAAGTGATAACTTTCATACAAATTTATATTTTATAACCTATCTTCAATATATATTTTTATTTTCATAAAATAGTCAAATATATCATAAATATTTGATATTTTGATTTGTTATTAATAAAATAAATAAAATATGATTTTTATATCTCAGGATTTTATGTAAAGTTATTTAATAGACAAATCATTATTCTAACATAGAAAACAATAAAAATATTGGAAATAATATTTGATTTATTTAGGTTTTAAAAAGTGGGTAAATTTTACCCACCGCGACCTTTCAAGGTATAAAAGAGGGCGCGACCGCTGCCGGGTTAAAAGAAGCTTCCGGGCAAGCCCTTCTTCAGCTAACTATAACTTTGTCTCCACTAAATCCTTTGAACTGTTTATAGTTGATTCTTTATATTTATTCAATTATGTAAATTTCTTTTAAGATATTTTTGTACTATATTATATTTATTCAATTATGTAAATTTCTTTAAGATATTTTTGTTCTATATTTACATAGATTCCTCCTTAAAAACGATATATAATCTCTATCTCGCTTGTCCTTGTTTGTACACTATAGTTAGCTGAAGAAGGGCTTGCCCGAAAGCTTCCTTAATCGCCTTAATAAAAAAAAAAAGTCGCGGCGATATATGATTCCCTCTTTCTAAATTTTGTTGTTGTTGCTATATAATCTGCGCTGCTAACAATATGTTCCCCACAATTTCTATGGCTTGCAATTTCCGTGAAGAATCTTCTATGTGACCAGTGTATTATTTTAATATTTTTCCAATTTATTACCTTCTCATTATTTTCTTTTTAATTTCTTACTTTCTACGTCTCTTTGATGCGTTTTCTTTGATTATATTTCACAGAATTTTCGTGTCTTTCAGAAAAGAAGGTCAGTAATGTTATAGGTTTATTAAAAAAGAACGCCCTAACAGAGTTGTCTCATTATCTCGACTGTCAATCTCTTACAGAAGAGAGAAAAGGAAAATTCTCTTGGAAAGTCCTGTTATCTGACATCTGTCGGCGAGATAACCCCATGGTACATTGTTCGATTGTCTCCGAGATGTTACCAGAATAATTCACCTAACATGATTGAAATATTTCTTCTTTCCTTGCCTTAATTTCTTTTACATTTTTTTTGCTTTCTATAAATTAAAATACTGTAAAAGTTACGCTTCAAATTCATATAACCTGCATTAATCAGCTGAGGAATTTTTATTAAAACGAAAAATCTTAGTGAAGGCTTATGTATGCATGTATCATATATAAATTCCAGTGTTTTTATTATTATTATTATTTTAAAAAATTTTATCTTTTTTTTTTCTTTCCCTCGGATTTACCCAGACCAATCTGTTTATGAGCTCAATTGTCTTAATTAGGTTTTTCTTGTATATAAATTCTATTATACCATTAAATAATAATACATAATAATAAATAATAATAAAATAATAATATTATCTTAAAGATAGAGGCTGCCTGGCCGGCATTTATAGTTCTTCAAATTAAAGATCTACTGGCCGGAGTATCTTTGATTTTTAGAAGAATAATGACATTGCTTATTACTGGTATTATTATTGTTTTCCCTGCATGTACCCTACTTGGAGAATCTTTATAATACTAAAAGGTCTTTTTGTTGTTGTTGATTAACCCTTTTATTATTTTTTTTTCACACACACACAAAAGCCTTTATTAAGACACACAGGTCTTACAGAGGATTCTCCTTGGGGTTACAAGACGGAGAAACCTATGAAAGTGGGAAATAAAAAAATGGAGAAAGATTATATACATATGGTAAATATATACAGATTATAAGAAAGAATAAAAAAATAAGAAAAAAAAAATTGGAAATATGGATGGGAGAAGTGGAGAGCGAAAAGAGGAAAGAAAACAGGTATTAACCCTTTTATTATATTTCATTGATTTAAATTTTAAGGGCTTTAATAGTTATTCAGTTTGTCTTGCTTGCGCTATTATATGATGCTGAAAAAAAGGAACATTTGCTCTGTTGCCCGTCCGATCTCTCTTCATCTCAATCAAACACTAGCGCGCTTAGTAATCTTCTTCTCTGAAATTCTTTAGAAACTTCGGGAGAAACAGATTATTATTATGTTAATATCAATTATCGCCAATTATAAAAGCTATCTTTTTTTTATAATTTTGTCTTAGGCCTGTCGATGATCCTTTGATCGAAAGCTTTCCAGTTTTTAATAAAGAAACATATTACCTTTAGAGAATCTGTGGGATATTTTGATTCCTATTGTTATAAAGATCTGAGCGTTGTTGTTACTTACAGAAGATTAGTGCTCCTATTGTGATCGGTTTGTTAAAACTAAATACAATAAGAAATGTGAAATTTACTTCACATCTTCTACTTAGCTCCTTCTTATCAACAGAAACATTTTCCAATAAATCTGATATATCCACAACACGTACATTCTTGTGTGTGATGTAACTCATTACTTTATATCAGAAATATCTTCAGGTTTATAAGACAGTGCTGTAAAGAGGAAAATGTTGATCTATGGGTCAGGTTTGTCAGTTTATAGGAGTAAATGTGTTGTTGTTATTTAGAGATCTCTAAATTATTATTACAATAAATGAGTTTTCAATTTATTTTTTAGATTTCCCAGGGGAATGCTATATAAGACTTGATGAAGTAGACGTCTATAAATGTGTTCACTCATTTATACACCATGTTCAACCTCTTCTCTCTCGGGGATTAGTAAAGTTTAAATAAAATAGAGATTAGTTATGGTGCTTCGTATTTTCAACCGACCCGAATTAAAACAACCTGACAAAAAATCATAAATTTCTTTACTAGACAACTAAACGGGGCACTGGCCACTGAAAAGTTCGAGCTGCTTCTACATTTGTAAACATGCAGCGTATATATGATGCAGACAGTTTGTGTATTTGGGATAATAAAAAAGAGGTGAGGGCTAGAGGACGTTCTAGACGAAGATGAGGGGGTGGGGAAGGAAATGACTCACTCATCACTTCTCAACAGTGTCAGTTACTCAAGTCCACCCAGGATTCCCATCCAATTCCCACGAGAATCCAGTTCATATTTGGTAACAACGTCCCGTGACGGCGATAGATGTAACTTTACGTCAAAGATGGTGAAGTGGATGTGTTTATCTCAGGCTAAAACTCGAGATGCAAGTTTAATGGAGGAGATATGGAAATAAGTACGATGTGTGCGAGCAGTAAAAGATAGGATTGTTCCTATTTGTGTTGAAGATGGTTCTCATTCTCTGATCCCCCACTTTCATCCAAACCGGTAATAATATTCACGTATATACACATAGGCCACAAAAAGATAATAAAAATTTTAAGACTACTCCAAAATTGTTATTTACCCTTGGCTGCAACTCTAGCACTCTGCACTCTAGGGAACTCTGAAGAGGCATTTAATGGGGGAGGGGTAGATTATGGTGAACAAATCTACTCTCATCAATATAAGGAACATCTTGATCCTCCCCCAGACAACCTTTCGCTCTAAATTCCCAAGTCAGTTTTTAAAAATGTTTGTATTCTTATATGAAACAAATTGGTATGTGCATATGGTTATAACATACAACCTAACATTAGAATTGGGATAACAAATTGTTACCTTTTATAACGCTAACAAAGGTTGCTTACATTAGCTTGAGGAGCTTATAGAGGATGACGCTGCTGCCATGGATATCCGACTATCTGCCACTGGATGACAAACACCGCAATCCTTCTGATAACCTCGAGGGGCCTCTTTGCCAACTGATTGATGCACTTTCTGTATGAAACTGCAATAGCTCTTATTCCTTTTCCAGATGCTTCTATTTATTTTATATTTATGTTAGAAAATATAGTAGTATATTTAGAAAATAATCTTTTTTTTTATCAACTGATTGCAACCATTTTAGAATACAACTGCGGTCATTAGTCAGATTCCTTTATTTAGATTTCATTATTATATAACATTGAAATTTTAACTTTCGTTTGTTTTAAGACCTTCAACCTTAAGTATCTAATGAATGATATCGTTTCTTAATTGAAGGCAACAGATATTATTCATTTTATTATTTCTTCCTATTTCTTTTTACCTATTATAATAAATATAAAATTCTGATAAAATCATGTAGAAGTATTTTATATCGATTATTCGAATAAAATTTGTGTCTAATAATCTAATTTTTTAATATTTTCACTTCTATTTATTATAAATTTACCTATAAGAAATTTAAAATGTCTTTGAAGCGTATGATTATTTTCAAAATAAAATAATTTTCTACTGCTCCTACCGTAATTCTCTAATAGTTCAATGCTGCTGAATATATAATGTTTTAAAAATCCAACAAAACGGTTGCCAGGGAAGTTTAATCGACAGCTGATCGTCGCCAAGTTGTGTGTGGACAAGTTATCTAGACCTTTAAACAAAACTTTGCTGTCTACAGATTGATGCTGTTTTAAAAGAAACTGAAATTTCTTGCATCTATAAAAGCAAAGGACGCCTCTCCCGTCAAAATAGACGTCAAAACTAGACGCCATCTATTGTTCCCAGATATCATATTCCTGGATATTTTCCCAGTTGTATTGAATTTTATATTAAATCATCTTTACAAAGGTACTAGATGAAACTGTTTTTTTTTTTTTGCATTCCTTCGTAGTTGACAAACACCGTGTCATTGCTAAGTGCTTGCGACCGTTTCAGGATAAAATTCCAATTCCTTCCTTCCTTCAATGCCTTCCTCTACTGAGGGTGAGCCACATGGTCTCTCCATACTTCCCGGTCCTCCGCCATCCTTTTCATCTTCTCGTAGACGTGTCGTCCAGTCCAATGTTTTAGATCGTCTCTTTCCCTTCGACCTCTTCCCCTGGAGCTTTTCCTCCAACACGTCAGCAAAAAATCCTATTGCTTTCCGACTTATAGTTGTTGTAGAGATGGATGTACTTGGACCAGTGACTACTGACTCGTGTTACGTTCTCAGTATTATGAGGAGCCCGTAGATGCTGCAACCCCCCATCACCCTCCAGATGTTGTCTAAAATATTTTTTATAGGTTGGAGATAGAAGGGAGGGATTGTTATTTTATATATATGTGAGATGGTTGCGTGCGTGTTGGTGTGGCTTGTGGAAAGGCCGCTGATAAAATTATAATTATTTTTTATAAAATAAATAAATTTATTTAAAGCCAGAAATATATAAAGAGAAAAGAAGTAACGGCCGTTGGAAGCAAGCCTTGTTGTTGAAGACGCGCGTGCCCAGAGAGTTCCGGATGCCGCCCGCGCATGCGTAGTGAGGTGTTTTCCCAGCTCGCGCTTGCCGAGGCGTAGTGAGGTCGCCACACTACTGCCCGTATGTGTATTGAAGCTTCAGATACTAATGTTCCTACAAAATTCTAGTGTTTCTTTCTGCTGCTTTTGTGGACAGTGGCAACAATTCATATTACCGATTTTTAGGAAACGGAGGAAGAAAATATACCTTGTCAATTTTCTGTTGTTCTTCATTTAATAATATATGTAATTTTTAGAAGGATTTGATGAATTTAAACAACTTCTGAATGACGTGTTCAATTCGTTATACACGGATAGATCATGTTGGAGTTATATATATAATACAAGTATTTTAAAAAAATCTAAAAATATTTGATTTTTCGTTTTTTTTTTTAAATTTTAAGTTGCTATTTTAAAGTCATGCCAGTATTAATGTTGATCTTTGTGTATATATAAACTAATAGTTTTATTCTGAATTAAAACAGGAAAATCGTTGCTACCTTGCATTGAAGAAAATTTTCAGGATGTCACCAGTTGTGTGTAGATTGTGTTTAAAATTTAAAAAGGTGAGTTCGAGGTATATGCTATTGAACATAAATTCTCAATAAAAGGATACATATTTGTGGTTTGAAGAATTTTTCATAATCTTTTTAATATTATATCATAATACTTAGTGCTCCAATATATAAAGCAATACCGCGCTGTCTATAATTAGGAAATATAAGCATTCAAGCACTAATGTTTCTTTTACACAAACTTCTACTGTCCTTACTGCGATGAAAAATATTGGGAAGGGCTTGGCTCATCAGTGATGACTCCTCCCAGCGGTTTCGCCAATTTAATCTACCAGACCGCTTCTTATAGCAGTGTATCTTCTGCAGTGTAGCATTTATAAACAGAATCATCTAATAGAGTATTAGAGCTATACGAAGCGGCCTGGTAGATTAAATTGTCGACACCATTAGAGGGTTTACCACTGATGAGCCAAAGCCCTCCCAAAATATTTCATCGCAGTAAGGATAGTAGAAGTTTGTTTTGCGTGTAAAAGAAACATTCTTTCTTTAATGCTTTCATTTCCTAATTATTACTCTAAATGTACTCTATAGGCATTGATTGAAACATTTGTTCCAGACTTATTTGAACTTTCTTCTTTTTTTTTAAACCATAATTTTCGTAAAGCCTTATGAATGAAATTTTACCGATTTTCACACAATGCTAAATAAAAAAGCGAAATATTTAAATAGATAATATTTCAAACTATAGTCTAAATAATAAACCGTATAAACGATAGGATACACTATTTGGCAAAACTTAAAGAAAAATCCTAAATTGCGGTAAAATCGTGTAGGAATTATAAAGAATAGTAAATACACTTTTTTATATACCAAACTGAAATTTCCAATTTCATACATGTGTTATTTTGTAAATAAACAAATTATTCATAAATTAGTGTGTCCTATCTTTTTTACACCTTATCAAGAAAGTGTTAGATTAGTCCATCGATATATATCACCAATTATTTTTACTGTTATCGCCGTGAATTTTCATTAATTTTTACCTTAGAAATAAAAATATAGCTTACCACTAAGACATTAAATATATTTAGATATTCCTTACATCTTTGCCAACAAAAAGATAAAAGCGCATAGAACTTTTTCATATAAATAGTCAAGCAATATATTGATTGTTACCTATCAATATCTTCGATTACCGATATTTCGAACGAAAATAATAAATGAATTGAAAAAATGAGATAGTAGTGGCTCGGATGACTTTTTTTTTTTTAATATTCGGTATTCGAGCAGGGTCGCTAGATTGATTGACAGCTGTCATTGATGAAATAGACAGGCCCCATTATTATTGCAGACGAGACTAATGGGTTCCAAAATAACTTTTGACTAATGACCTCCTTCCTTTTCTTTCCTTGTAGCCATTTACTAAGATGGGCACCTAGTCTGTAAACACTACAGTTGTGTTTCACTTTATTTCTCACTAAGTTTTTCTGAAAAAGAAACCTGAAATTCCGATTTTTTCCCATATCCATAGAAGTTCTTTAGGGAATTTCCCTTGCTTAAGATATTTGTACATATATAACTGCATATATTTCCCTACATTTTATTTACCCTTATTTACCCCTTTATTATTTATTACCCTCTTTAATTTTATCTTTTTTTTTTCTGTAATGGGAGTGGGCTTCACGTTCATATTCGAATGGTTCATATCAAGATTATAGGTGAGATCAGAACGAGAGAGCAAATTAGTTTTGACAAGGAAATTATTTGCTAATTTCGTCAGATATCAAAAAAATAAATAAATAAATTGAGCACTTCATTTGAAAATATTTACTTTATCAAGGTCTCTAACTTTTTTTTCTTAATTTTTTTTTTAATTTATATCCATACAAATGTTTTTACTTTAGTCATTAGGTGCTTTATTTGATTTTGATGGAACAATGATTTATTATCTATATGGATAAATACACTAGCAGAGTTTTTAGTTGTAAAGTTTTAATCAATCTCCTCCAAAAATACTGAACTATACATAGCTATCTATATTCCAAAATTTTCGTTATTTTCTACTTTTTATATTCTCCAAATATTAGTAGGTATATTTATTTTTTCAATTTATTCAATTTTGCAATAGTAGATTTCAAATTTTACTTTATATACACTTCGTGACATTTAAAATTAAAACATCAAGAAACAGTGGGCAGAAAATTATGCAAATTTCAAGGTAGACGCGTCTCATCGTGTTATGCAAAGGATGTGAAAAACGCAGATCTCGTACGGATGTGGAGTAAGATATAAGGATGGGAATTGCAGAAAGGACAGTATTCGTGTCGTTATTTATTTAAGGATAATCATCGTAGAAATGTTGTTCTTGTTTCAAAAGACACGTGTAATAGCCGATAATGCCAGGCCGTCGTCAACGGAGGCAGTTCCAGCAGACAGATGCTTTGACGAGGGCATGGTGGTCAGACTGAAAAAGGGCTGGTTGGTCCATAGGTCAAATCGCAGCTGACACACACACCTGGGTGCGTCCACGGTGCACCGACTGTGGAGAAGATGGTTGGAACAAGGAAATGAGACAATTTATAGGAATGTCGGTGCAACCAGAGTGACGTTAGCACGCGTGAATCGGCGTATCCTTCGACAAGCAGTGGCGGCCCCACATGCTTCTTGTACCTCCATTCTGCAAAATGTGCAAGACATCCATAACTAGAACCATTTCCCGTCGATTGGTTGCTAATGGCTAGCATTCATGTCTTCCGGTAAGAAGACTGCCATTGACCCCACTGAATAGACGTCAACGTTTGGAATGGTCCCGGGCTAGATCGACGTGGCTGACGGAATGGCAGAGGGTCATATTCTCAGATTAGTCACGCTTCTGTTTGTCCAGTGATAGTCACCGTGTACGCGTATGGCGTCGATGTAGAGAAAGGTCCAATCCGGCAGCAATTGTGGAACGCCCCACCGCGCGACAACGTGGAATCATGGTTTGGGGCGCAATCGCGTATGATACCAGGTCACCTTTAGTTCGTATTCATACTCGCATTAGCCAAATATCTCTGCAAGATGTATATATGCTTCCCTGGACATCATACTCTCCTGTTCTCTCAACAATTATGCATGTCTCGGACATTATTGGATGCCGTTTTCATGTCTTGCCTTAACCGCCTTCAGAAGACAAACTGTGGCAAATGGATGAAATGGAATGGAGAGCTATCCCTTAGGACGCCATCTGTGGTCTGATTGACTCTCTACCTAGACGTGTAGCTGCGTGAATCGCCATCAATGGTAGTCCTACTTGCCATTGAGCCGACGTCGTTCTCTCTCTCTCTCTGTATTATGACTAACATTTTGAAACAAAGATCACTTATTGTTCTTTCCTGCCTCTCTCTGTTTGCCAAGTTTCATCACTTTCTGACCCCTCTTTCTTGGTGTTCCAATTTCAATGTCACGCAGTGTATTCAGTATCACTAAATTGTTTTGTTTAAAAAAATGGTTTGTTTTCATTATGGTATTTTATTAATTTCTAATGGTATATATTTCGCGTTTCTAATTCTTGAAAATACAATTTATTATTAAATACTCCTCTGGCCATAATCAGAATTACTTCTTTGTAGAAATTTTCCTTGGGGGTATACTCTGTATGCCCTGGATTTATCCGTGTACGTATCTGCCCGTATATATACATATTAAGACATATACAAGAACGAACCCCAAGGAGAATCCTCTGTAAGACCTGTGTGTCTTAACAAAGGCTTTTGTGTGTGTGTGTGTGTGTGTGTGACATATACAAGAACGGTTGTTACCTGGGTAGATAATCACCAAAGAAAGATCTCCTTGTTTGATTGACGCAGACATATGCAAATCCCACCAAGTTATGTGCATGTCCTCAATTAAGTTGGGAGGCACACACCGGGGTTAGGTTTCAATTAACTTCATTTGTGAAGTTGTTTAATAAGGGTTTACAGATATTTGCCTCGGGGAATTAGCTGACTTGAGATCTCCCTAACTTTATCTTCGGAGCAGGGAATCAATCCCTCAAACCGCATGCGCCGCGCGACTGATGGCCTACTGATAAATAAAAAATCCATGAAAATCGGTAGATGAATCGTTTATAAAACGCCCATATAGGTTTTAAAAAATAAGATGGAATGGTAAACTGTCTTCTTAAAATCAAAATTGAGAATACAAATCTATTAAAGGAAACATACTAAAATAAAAATAATTGTAAAAAAAGTATTCTAAGACGCTTTGTCGCGACATTTTGTATTTGAGACGGCTTCGACTGAAAAAAAAAAAACGAAAGATCTAATCAAATGGACATTGGAAAAATATTTACGACATGTTTGATAACTGGATGAATAGAATGATAAAGGAATACCAAAGATTTAGTTTGTGAAATAGGCACGATATATTAAAATAAATTCTACAATATCAAAATGTATAGATTATGCTGGTGTGTAAATACGTCCCTACCAACATCGAAGGATAGGTTCCATGGAGAGGTTGCACCAGGGGTAAACAACATTAGCGGGATGTAGGGCCGATGCGAAATAAAATTATATCAAAAGTCGAGATGAAGGAGATCTCAACACGTCGACAATCCTTTAAAATACGGACTAACAAATTTGGGGACTTGGCAACGTTCCTGGGATTTGCTGGACTCTCTAAATGATTGATTACCTCTTTCTCTGAAGTCCTCGACCCAATCTCCCAGAAATCCGAGTCACCCAGCTAGCTCTTCCCAAAGATTGGCTAGAAGTGGTTTTGAAATTTTTATACATGTACTATTAAGTACACCACATACATCAGGGTATGATATTCGTGGTTTTTTGAGGGGGTGACTCTTTTTACTGTAAGTACCTGATATATCTGCACATAATATTTTATAATATTTGAGTATTGGCTTGCTTATAATGTAAGTACATATAAGGAATGTATATTCCTTGATGATCATGGTTGGTTGAGGGTTGTGAATGTTTGTACTGTAAGTACATTACATGTCTACACATGTAGTACTAGGCCATGATATTCATGCTGAGTATAGGTTTGGTTATATTACAACTACACCACCAAATGTCTACACATGTCAAAGCGTGATACTTGCAAGTTACCAGTTCCCCGTTTGGATTTACTTACACTTACTCGTGGGGTTGAACTTGTTCAATAATAAGAGAGCCCTTTGTAGAATTTTGTTATTTTATGTGAAGGTAATGTAGAAGGTGTTTATAAATCACATACTTAACTGTATCTCCTTCTTTCCACGGCAGTTTTTAAATAAATAATTCTAAGTTTGTTGAATTTTTTACCTATTATCAGTACAAAGCGGGGCTTTAACCTCCGTTTTTTAAGGTGTGTCTATTATATTCCCTCATGGGTTCCCGTACCTAGTTGCTTCTGAACTTACACTTCAACCTCTGTGTTTTTCACTATTTACTTCTCTTTAAAGTTAAATAGACACTTTAAACACACGCACAAGTTAGGCATTTTTGTTCAGATTTCCTCTAATTTCTCCATCATCATTCTCCAACATAAAAAACCACGTCACTCTTTTAAAGCAGAAACATTTTATCAAAAGTTTCAGTTTATGTGTGTTCGTATAATCTGCGCTTAATGCGCCTGGTCGCTTAGAAAGACAGAAATGGTAAAACTACAGGCTTTCATTGAGAGACTAAGCAATGAAGATGTTCTAAAAATGATCGAGAAGAGAGAAATATGGACTGCCAGAGACGAGTGATAGAAGAACCTCTATCTTATCCGACAACACTCGAAGTGGATAGAGTATTTGCTGGAGATAAGGATGTTTGGAGATATACTCAAGTAGATGAAGGCCGAGAATAAAATTCATAGACAATTTCGGGAGAAGACACTACGATACCATAAAAAGACTATCCATAGAAAGGAAGCTCTGAGAAGATAAGACTACTGTCCGTCACCAACCTATGGACGGTTGAAGAGAAATAGATCGACAATTGACAATTTAAAATACTGTTACGTCGTGCCCGTGTTCTTTGTCTGATCAGGATAACACACGCGAGTTCGTAAGGGATGCAGCAAAAGTGAGCGATTTTTTTACACGTCGAACTGAACAGAAGCAGTACAATAAATGGGACTTGCCTTTAACTTCCACGTCAGAAGGATCATTGGCGCCGTGGATGTCACTCTGGTGAAACGTCCCGCTACACGTCCAGTCTGGGCTACACCGCCTTAAAGGCCGCTCCGATGCCGGGCTATCCTGGCACCGTCTTTCAGGATCATCCACACGCCCGAAGTAACTCGCCATACCTTCTACCGCAGATATCGATGTTACCAGACTGTCCGTTCTCCCCCACACTGGAATGACGTTTTTGGCGCCTGTTTCCCCTCACACATCTCCCTCAACCACTCATCTTTCCCCAACTATATTCTAAAATATTGGTCTCTCAGAAAGATTGGCACCCATTCACAATACTTTATTGACTCTCAGTCAATGGCTAAAAAAAAAAGTTAAGAAAAAAATGATATAGGTGATTATATACAAAAAAATTATTCAGCGAAGGAGCCCCCCCTCTACCTTGTGAGAATCCTCCTTCAGACCAGGCTACCAGGCGACCCCTAGATGAAACGCGCTAGACGGACCTGTATCTTGTAGATGGTATAGTCTGTGGGCAGGTAGCCATGGATGTGGTTAATCACCGATTGGAATACTAAGAAGTTGGCAGCTCTGGTTCGACCGAGGAGAGAGAGGTCTCCGTCGTATGTAATATAGGATAGTTAGGTAGGTAAAGAAGATGCAGTTATTTGCGGAAATGAAATAGGCAAAAACTGAAGAACTCGATGCAATATTCAAGTATAGGAATACCAAAACTCGTTAGGGAAAAATCTAAAAGGTACCCAGAGTTGACCTAGTTCTCGTCCTGCTTTCGCCAGTACTACAATACTTGTGTTTTATGAGAAACTAATACCGTATTAATAATAAGGAATTTTACTGAAAATGTGTATAAAAAGTTTTTTTTTTTTTTTTGAAAAAAAAAAGGCATTGAATATGTATTCACCAATTATAAAACTACATAAGAGATAAATGTATATAACTACTGAATATATGTAAATTTGTATGATTATATGCTTATTTTGATTATCTATAATAATATTTTTTTTCTCATATTCAAAGTTTTCAAGTAAGCACAGTGAGGTCACACACGTGTGTCTGGTGCAAAAAGAAAAGGCGGGTAAAAATATCCATCAAGGCAACGATGGAGTAGTGATGACTAAACTGTAACTTTGTATTTACGAAGTAACAAGGGACCTCATTAGTTACCTGCATTCACTTATGAGCATGAATCAGGAAGGTGAAGGCAATAAAAGCAATTTTAAATTTAGAAAATTACATCCGTACGGCTTCGAACCCAGGTCTAGAGTGCCTGCCGCATTAAAGAAACACGAATCAAAAATAAGTTACATTGAAAAGTCCAACGGCCTGTAGACATGTGTGTTGCACTAACTGCCTGCCAGCGGAACGTGGCCGGCATGTCCTCGAAGATCCAGTCTGCCAAGGAGGTGAAATGCTGATCACATCCGTCCTTGCAAACTTGCGCGGATTGTTTTCTGTAGCTTTATCAAACTGCCAAGGTCCTTCATCTCACTTTCTTTATTTCCTAGAAGCATAGATATGTGCTGTCTAAGGTAAGATACTGCATACCACGCGTATTTTATATTTTGAAAAAAAAAATCCTATGAAATAGTCTTAGACGTTCCCATTCTATCAAGAAAACTGTCACCACAAATTTCAATGAATTTTAGTTTTTAGCGTAACGATCTTGCCAAGCAAATTTGAGAGGGACAAAAGTTTCTAATTAAAATTGACACCTTGGAAGGAGAAATACCTAAGACAGTTTTGATTCCGTGTGCAATGCCATCTTTTATATTTAATATAGAAAATCGATCTTAACCCTTTTTAATTATTTAAAATTTTGGCAATTGCGGGATAACTATGTTGACACAAAATTAAATAAGTGACTTACCGCAAGTTTTTTTTTTAATGCGGCAAGTCATTTATTTATATACACCTATCCCCCGATTTACACGGTAGATACGTTCCTGAGAAAAACGTGTAAATCGGGGGATAGGTGTACACAGAAATAAAATGCATTGACAGGTTAAAATATGTAGTCAGCACATAAGCTCGGGATTCCTCGTGAGATGTGTACACAGCGCATGTGTTCAATCACAGTAGCATTTAGTATAGTGCGATAAAAACAAAAAAAAAAAAATATTTGGAAAACCGTGTAAAAGCGAAAACGTGTAAAACAAGTACCGTTTAAATCGGGGGATAGGTGTATATTTTTTGTGTTTTCTTTTTAATTGTGCTCTATTTTTAGGAAAAACATGCACGTCTTTAAAAAAAAAAGTAATTATTATTTAAAATTGGTAACTGTCTGTAGAATTTCTTTGTCCCTACAAGTGAGTGTCAGTAACTAATCCGGGATCTTGGCAAATTTCTAAGTGTAAAAGTGCTTTCAACGTGTACGAGTATATACTCGTATACCCCACATGTGGTGCGCTTACAGTAAAATCAGCCGTAATCTACTACTCACCATGATTATAATGGCCTGTACCACGTATACTAGGGGTAATTATATAATTAAAAAATAATACCATATATGTGTATAATATTATTCTATATACAGTTACGAGCGTCATGCGTTCTTGATTCTTCATCTCTTTCACCGTTTTTTTTTTTTTTTTTGGAATGGCGCTCTCCTATTGGTTGGCTACGATCACGCCACCTTTGCCCCCCCCCCCCCACTCGCTTTTTGGTTTTTGTAACTATTGTGTTGGAGCGGGTCGCTCCTTAAATAAATGCATATATTAGTTAATAACTAAATTGAATCCTCTCTTTCTTTTTCCCAGTAAGAGACGCCTACGGAAGCCAACAGTACATAGACAGATAAAGCACATAGGCTATAGTTATTAACTAATATATGCATTTATTTAAGGCGCCAATTTATAATTGTAACAAATAGTATTTGAATAAAAACATTCAACCGGGGGTAAAACACGGGCGTTGCCCGGGTCATTCGGCTAGTAATTATATATTTACAATGGGGTATAGTAGCCAAAATGATTGATGTCTATATTTAGATCGGGTTTCAAATACCCTTTCAAGCAGCTTTAAAAAAAAAAAAATGAAGAAGAAAAATTCAGCGAACCATCCGGATTTTTATATATAATTTATATATAAAACACACTTGAATAAAACTAGTCTAAATAGTTCCTCGCATCAATAAAATCTTTAAATAACTCCTTTGAGAACAAGGTGTTAGAGTGTGATAAATACAACTTTGCTGAATCAATTGCTGAATAAATGCTTAAATGATGATTATATTTTGAGCATTAAAAACTCTGTCACAGAGATGCATTTCAATAGTGTTTATAAAATCAATTAATTTGATCTCATTGTCCCCCCCCCCCCCCTTACGCTTCTTATAATGTCTTCTTAATTTTGACATTCACTTCTCAAAATGTAGGGGGTAAAGAAACTTAAATTATAGTTTATATATTTGAAGTGTTCCCTCGATTTAACGAATATCTTCACATAAAAACATAGCTGGAATTATAAAAATAATACGGCGGATCTTTATATCGATACGGTACTGGAAATATATTTTGAAACAAAAGGTTGTTGTTGATTCCTCGATGGAATCTCCAATTAGTTCTATGCGCGATCCCACGATATTCCTCTAAATACAAACTCACCACATCTAGCATAACCACATCACCACATCACCACATCTAGCATAACCACATCACCACACCACCACATCTAGCATAACCACATAACCACATCACCACATCTAGCATAACCACATCACCACATCACCACATCTAGCATAACCACATCACCACACCACCACATCTAGCATAACCACATAACCACATCACCACATCACCACATCTAGCATAACCACATCACCACATCACCACATCTAGCATAACCACATCACCACATCACCACATCTAGCATAACCACATAACCACATCACCACATCTAGCATAACCACATCACCACACCACCACATCTAGCATAACCACATAACCACATCACCACATCACCACATCTAGCATAACCACATCACCACACCACCACATCTAGCATAACCACATAACCACATCACCACATCACCACATCTAGCATAACCACATCACCACATCACCACATCTAGCATAACCACATCACCACACCACCACATCTAGCATAACCACATAACCACATCACCACATCTAGCATAACCACATCACCACATCTAGCATAACCACATCACCACATCACCACATCTAGCATAACCACATCACCACATCACCACATCTAGCATAACCACATCACCACATCACCACATCTAGCATAACCACATCACCACATCTAGCATAACCACATCACCACATCACCACATCTAGCATAACCACATAACCACATCACCACATCTAGCATAACCACATAACCACATCACCACATCACCACATCTAGCATAACCACATCACCACATCACCACACCACCACATCTAGCATAACCACATAACCACATCACCACATCTAGCATAACCACATAACCACATCACCACATCACCACATCTAGCATAACCACATCACCACACCACCACATCTAGCATAACCACATCACCACACCACCACATCTAGCATAACCACATAACCACATCACCACATCACCACATCTAGCATAACCACATAACCACATCACCACATCTAGCATAACCACATCACCACATCACCACATCTAGCATAACCACATCACCACACCACCACATCTAGCATAACCACATCACCACATCACCACATCACCACATCTAGCATAACCACATCACCACATCACCACATCACCACATCTAGCATAACCACATAACCACATCACCACATCTAGCATAACCACATCACCACACCACCACATCTAGCATAACCACATAACCACATCACCACATCACCACATCTAGCATAACCACATAACCACATCACCACATCTAGCATAACCACATCACCACATCACCACATCTAGCATAACCACATCACCACACCACCACATCTAGCATAACCACATCACCACATCACCACATCACCACATCTAGCATAACCACATCACCACATCACCACATCACCACATCTAGCATAACCACATAACCACATCACCACATCTAGCATAACCACATAACCACATCACCACATCTAGCATAACCACATCACCACATCACCACATCTAGCATAACCACATCACCACACCACCACATCTAGCATAACCACATAACCACATCACCACATCTAGCATAACCACATAACCACATCACCACATCACCACATCTAGCATAACCACATCACCACACCACCACATCTAGCATAACCACATAACCACATCACCACATCTAGCATAACCACATAACCACATCACCACATCACCACATCTAGCATAACCACATCACCACACCACCACATCTAGCATAACCACATAACCACATCACCACATCTAGCATAACCACATAACCACATCACCACATCACCACATCTAGCATAACCACATCACCACATCACCACATCTAGCATAACCACATAACCACATCACCACATCACCACATCTAGCATAACCACATCACCACATCTAGCATAACCACATCACCACATCACCACATCTAGCATAACCACATCACCACATCTAGCATAACCACATCACCACACCACCACATCACCACACCACCACATCTAGCATAACCACATCACCACATCTAGCATAACCACAGCCATTCCACGGGAAGTTAGCACCAATTTCCTCTACTAATGCAACAAGTTTTCATATAAATGATTTTTAGTGAGCTTCCGTTGATAAATGTTGACAGAGCTTATCAGCCATTAGCGATTTTTTTTTGTGCCGAGCGAATCTAGCAGGGCGTTCGTTCAATTATCCATAATGTACAGGATTAAATTTCCATAACCATTATCGTGTGGACGGCTTTCTCGCCACAGAAGGTTCGACTGAAATTCCTTGGGAAGACGGCTACGCTGTGCTTGTTTTTAGTTAAATTGAAATACGTTCTTCATTATATCGTTTAGTTTGTATTTCTCTAAACGTCTTGCACATAAATTCATATTTAATAGGTTCAAGTACTAGCATGTAATGTACTTACAGTACAAGCAGTCATAACCCTCTGCCCATCATAATTATCATGGCCTGTTACTACAAACTATTATATTTAAGTACAAAATAAAACATCACATATATTGTATGACACACATACACGCATTTCAAACATATAGATTTTATATAAGTTATTTGTCATTTTGCAACCCCCCCTTTTTTTTTTTTGGTTTAACATGTTAAGACATTACATACAGTAACTTACTTATTAAAAAGGTAAACAATGGCATTAACAAAAAGGGAAAAAAATCTCCGTCTTCCCAACAATAAAAAAACAACAGTTTTTCCGCAGCATTTAGGAGTCGAACCCGTTTCTAATCATTTATTCAATTGATTCTGTATATTTTAATCGGGAATACTATTCGATTGCTTTTTTTTTTCGACTAACAACCCCGTACAGTATTTGGGCCAACAATGTAATGTGGAGACGAAATATATAGGAGTTTCTATATATAGAAATATATATTTGAAAATAGAGCAATCCATAGATAAATCTTTAATTAAAAAGGCATATATTGGATTAAAATATCATTTATTTTACCAATATTTCAGTTGGCTGAACGCCAACCTTTATCAAGGTGTTATAAATATGTTATAATAATATAATATTGAACACACTTTAAAATGTTATAACACCTTGATAAAAGTTGGCGTTCAGCCAACTGAAATATTGGTAAAATAAATGATATTTTAATCCAATATATGCCATTTTAATTATAGAAATATATATTTATTCAAATAAAAAAATAACGCAAAATTATTTAATATAAATGAGTGTAGAAATTTATTCTATGCTATTCCTCCATTTTTCAATTAAATATGGCTTTGAGTATGAAATTGGGAAAATAGCTGATAATAATATAAATGAATATTATATGTAAAATAAAATTTAAAAGTATCTCTCTGAAATGTTTTATTAACGTGTAAAATGTTGTCTTAAAAGTGCAACACCTATATACACACATAATATTTAATAAATTAAAGTAACAACATTTAAAAAATAATAATTATTAAAATTTTAAGGATAAAGTCTTGTTCAAAAATTGTTTAATTATGCATCATTTTTACAAAACTTTTCTGTAGTTTTTCGATTCATATTTTAAAAAGTAATTTAATTAATATTATCTTTTCTTTCTAGATTTTCCATTAATTTATCATTAAATCCATTTTCTAAGTTCTTTATTTATTAATAGCTTAGAGAGAAATATATAATATAGTGATTTTTGTATGCGTTAGTATATAATAAGTCTGGTATTTTGACCATAAATTTTTAATGGAAGAATTACTTACCTCTCTCTGAATTATATATATATATTATAATAGAGAGGATTTTAAAAATAGACTATTTTGTCTAAATCACCTAATAATTAAGATATAAAGAAACAGGCATTTACCGTAAGTCAACTCACACAGGTGGTTACTTGAATTTCAGCTCATTCGGTCCTATTAACCATAAAATATCTGTCATAAAAACCCTCTCAAAATAATTTCTACTCGTTGCTCTAATAATCTATAAAAAATACAACAAGAAAGAATAATACTAATGAATGAATTACAAAACAATAGTTATCCCACAGAATTTATCAAAAGACAATTCTACAGGTTAACATTCATCTCTCCTTCCAATAGCCAATCTCAGAAATCATATTGCCCACTTCCGTACAGCTACGGCATTGAAAGAATCAGTAGAGCCCTAACGAAGTATAATAAAAGACGATATACCAGACACCATCCAACTTAAAAACGCTTCTCGATACCAAACAACAGTCAAATATCCAACCTCATTTCTAGAATCCCGTGCCGATCTTGCCCAGCTACATACATAGGAGAGACAGGAAAAACTCTAGAAGAAAGAACCAATCAACACCGGACAGCCCTTCAAAACTATAGCCCTCTTTCCCTCTTAGTAGACCACGCACTGAAACAGGACCACGCACCAAATTTTGACTCAACTGAAATAGTATATCAAAATATCAAGGACAAACATTCAAGACTTTTTCTAGAAAGCTGGGGGGGAATCTCCTCGACTGTACATAACTGTATATATTTTACTCTTTTATTTTATCCCTCTTTTCCCTCTCTTTATAATTATTATATACTACTACCATTGACTTGTGTATGAGGTCAATAAAATATTTTTAAATCTCTCTCTCTCTCGCGCGAGCTCCGCGTTTTTTGAGTCTGAGATGGAGAATATGGAGTTGAGCAACCCCTTTGAGGTATTGGCTGAAAGCCAAAAAAATGGGCTTCAAGCTAATGTAAGCCTCACCTAAAACGGCCAAGTCTCCGCCGAGAAATCATCAATAGATTCTTAAATGCCTGAACGTTATTCAGAATTAAAAAATGACAAAAATACAAATACTAAGCCGGCGATGGACGGCGGACATGCAAATTCTTGCCGCAATTAGGCTGATTGACCGAAACAGGAAGACCAGCTTATCGAGAGACAAGATGTGATTTCCACCACAGTGGGCAGCTTAAAAAAGAGACCCTGACCACGCCAACTCGGGGACCAAAAAGGGTTGCGTCCAGGCACCGAGGCGATGGAGGAGGGGGACCCATGGCAAGGCTGAAGAATGCGGCGCTGGCGGCGCAGCCTTGCTTTACACCATTGAGATGGAAGGTAGAAGCCATTGACTGCTGCGTCGGCCCTGGCGTAGAGAAGAAGAAGCTACCCTATGAAAGCTGAGATGGAAGGTAGAAGTCATTGACTGCTGCGTCGGCCCTGGCGTAGAGAAGAAGAAGCTACCCTATGAAAGCCGGCGGCATCCGGACGGAAATCATCAGAGACACCAGAAAGCTCCGGTCTAAGGTGTCAAAGGCTGATTCTAGGTCGGTGGAAATGACAGATAGGGGTGAACGATTCTTCGAGGCTAGGGCGGCCTCGTCGGATACACAAGTTCCACACATGTTCCAGGAGGACACACATGTGTGTCCGGACACACATGTTCCAGGAGGAGGATCGTCCCGGAATGGCATATGTCTGGCATTTCGGCACAAGGCGAGGAAGATGAGGCCGCAGTCTCGCGAGAAGGACGCCGCTGAGGACCCTGTAGTCAGATGTTGGGAGGGATATAGGCCGATAATTATTCAGGCCGAGATCACCGTGGGCCTTAGGAACGAGGCAGATGGTGGATTGTCGTGTAGAAGTTGGCAATGCTCCAAAGAACTGAGACACCTCGAAGACGCACTGGAGTACCACCTAGAGAGTGATTGTACATTTTATATCCCTTCATTTTAAATATACAAAATGCGTTATATTTTATGCCAAGTATTACTATTTTTTTAAAATTATAAACTCCTTCATTAATATATGTAGTTTCATGATTCATAATATTTTTTAAAAACACACAGCAAGCCACCCCCCCCCCCTCCACCCCTCGCTCAAATTATTTTATTATATTTTTACATTAAAAAAATTAGGAAAAGCAAACTTTAGGATGACACGACAATTTATTTAAGACAAGACCAAATCAACATTTATATAATACAAGATAAGCAATGAGAGAAGTTTACAAAATTGATAGTCTATTAAAATATACAGTTATCAGCGTCATAATCAAGCAACAATTCTTAATTCTTAAATTAAATTTTATTGCCCTCTATCGTTAAAATTTTGCACAAATAAATTTACTGGCAATGCGTTTCTTTTTTTAAATCTCTACAGACCTTACTGCAATGATATGATTTAATGAATGAGAGGGTTTGGCTCATCAGTAGTGAACCCTCTCAGCGGTTTCGCCAAATGATGAGCCAAGCCCTCTCATTCATTAAATCATATCATTGCAGTAAGGTCTGTAGAGATTTAAAAAAAGAAACGCATTGCCAGTAAATTTATTTGTGCAAAATTTTAATTCTTAATTCTGTCAACGTTTGCTTTGTGAATGGAATAAATACCCAAATATGGCCATTTCTCATAACCATCGGTGGTTCAGTGGTAGAATGCTCGCCTGCCACGCGGGCGGCCCGGGTTCGATTCCCGGCCGATTCATTTTTTTTTTACAATTTTTAAAACTCATTTATATATTATACAAGAATGACATCCACGGCGCCAATTTATAATTGTAACGAATAGTATTTGGATAAAAGCATTTAATCGGGCAAAACCCGGGCGTTGCCCGGGTCATTCGGCTAGTACATAATAAATACTACAATATTTCACATAAAACGTAAGCCTTCGAGGACCAAGTTCGATGATGAGCCTGGTGCTGGAAAGCTTACGTTTTATGTGAAGATTCTAGTGAATATATAAAAGATATGAATTCATTTCAAAAGTTAACAACCGCTTCTGGGGGGTCGGTGGAAGGCTGGTTAAACCGTTTGGTTTTCGACCACTACGATCCGGGTTCGATTCCCGCATTGGACACTTTTTTCTGTTTAAAAAAAAAATGCTCCAATGGTCCCCGATTCTTGCAAAAGTTCAACCCCACCAGCGAGTGCAAGTAACCAAACGGGGCTCTGGCACATTTGTAAGTGCAAAGTCGAACTGCTTTTCACATATGTAGACATGTGGTGCGCTTACAGTAAAAGCAGTTGCTAACTACCCACCACGGTTATCATGGCCTGTACCACGTGTACTAGGGATAAGCAAAAAAAAAAAAAACCGCTTCTTTACGCAGGGTCTATATAATTTTTACAAAAAGCCGCACACAAAATTATGTGTATGCTATTTTCCGATCTTTTTCTCTCTCTAAACTATGTAAACAGTGTCTATATAGGCTCTATATTGTTTTATAGATCTTCATTTTTTGTTGAATTCCCCACCCTCTCACATAACTTACGGTAATTCTATATATAAAGGAGAGCAGGTGAATACCTATAACCTATGTATATAAAATTATAGCTCTTCATGTACTTTGTGTCTTCCTTTTTCCCCCATCTTTTCTATATCTCTCAGGATAATCTGTGTTTAACAAAAGGTCTTAATGAAGTTGTTTATTGATTGATTTTTATGGTAAAATAGAATTTAAGACCACACAGAAAAGTCTATCTTCGCAGTTTCATTATACATCAAGTACGTGAAACATTATATAAGAGGAATCAGCCAATGCAATCTGATAGATTGAACTGGTGAAACCACTGAGGAAGTTCACCACTGATGAGCAGGGTCCTACAAAGTATTTTATATCCCGTATAGTTTTCTAATTTGAAAAATATATATATTTTACGACACACAACAAAAGATTTAATTTTAAATTTTAAAAAATAACGCAATGCCCATAATCAATCTTATATTAATTCATGTCTAATTTTAAATATATTCTTTTCAATTTTTCGAAATCAAATTTTAAGAATTGTTATTTTGATATACAATCTACACAGGGATTTTTTAAATGAAATATTAATTATTTATCAGCTATTTAATACTAACTATTATTTTATTTCTGTGATTACATATAAATAATTTAATCTGTGCTTAAAATAATGTTTTAATGTTACAAATTTTAAATAATGTTAACACTTGTAGCTTTTAAGTTTTGTCAAATGTTAGTTTTTATCCTAACTATTTTGATTTAAAATTGTGCGTTTATTCTCTATAGTATGACGAACTAAGAAATGCTTACAGAAAAAAAAAAGAGGCATAATCCATGAAAAGAAGGGAAGGTAACATTATTCACAAAGAAGGAAGACACCATGGTGCAAATATCTATGAATAAAGCGTAATATAAGATCCAAGAGGAACGTCTCCATCTAGCAGTAGTCATTAAAAAAGAGTCAGATAATTTATTTTTTTAAATTGAAAAAAAGTTCAATTTAAAAATCAAATAGGTTAAGAGATGGTGTTAAAAAGGTGTGTGGCATTTAATTGATTTTTCAGTTGTTTTTCCTCCATAGAACAAACAAGCATGTAGGGCCAACTTGTCAAAGGTGATGACAGAAAGTATTCTAATATCCCCCGTACTGTAAACACATCCATAAAACACGCCGTAAACCACCAAAAAGGTCTACCAAATAATATATGACCCTCAATTTTCCAGACGACTAAGGGAAGAGAGAGGCGGTCAATAAATTTAAATGTTCTTCTGTTGTTGGGAACATCAATTTGGAAACTCTCAGAATTTCCTTCTAGCAGGATGCCTTTTTTACTGGATTGTTGTCATTCGTGGTCATTTTAAGAGACATTTTGTTCTGACGATCTACATTTTCTATAGGTGCTGTATTTTTTTTTTCTCTCGCCTTTGCTGAATTTGATTGAAAACCAATTAGAGAGGGAAAGATAAAAATTGACAGTTTCATATGCCTATCAACGTAACGTGTCAAGGATTCCCAGGCTTTTCTTTGATTCTTAGACCGACGAGAACTTTGCCTACCTATATTCCTACAGTTAACCTGAAATATAAGAATATCGATTTAAAACGAAAAATAAAATGGCTAGAAAACACTCACTGTTTGCTATGTCCCGGCACTAAGTATGCTCTGAATACTTATTTATTAATGATACTCTCACCAAAGTTTGCAAAGAGGAAAACTCTTTAGACTCCTGGACGAGTCTTAATAAGATTGAAAATCAGCTCTTTGCGGAATAAAAAGTAATTATATAGAATTTATCGTCTGTGTATTATGGACGTTTCTTTCTTTAGGAAATTTTTATTATAGGTTGACTCGGAATGAAAAAACAGTTAATTTTTCTATTATATATGTCATAATATGTACTTACTCATATATGTACGTATATGTCATAATATATACTTTTCCAGGAATAATAAAGCCAACCTACAGACAACCCAGAGAGATATTATATAATCATATATATTCATATTTATATTTAGTCTGTATTTAACCTTATATAATCTTATATGGACATTGTAATAAAGTAGTTTCAATCTCAACCCAGAGACGGGAGGGTAAGGACCGGTCACTTGAGACACCAGCGACATTCCAAGGGGTGACTACAGGGCCCCGGTCAGTTAACACCTCGGGACTTGTAGACAGTTGGGGATTGTGTGCGACCCGAACGGACGCCCGGCTCTCTCTCTCTCTCTGGTTGCCTGGGTTCCTCTTCCAACTTGTGGTGTGTTTATTTCCCCACCTTATTATATTACCACATATATATATTTACTTATCTCTTAATAATGTGTTGTTAGCACATGCAGTACCAGGCAATAATAATCAGGGTAGGTAAATTCTTGTGACTGGTTGTAAGGCAAAAAAATAAGTCTACCCATTTAATACAAGGCCATAATGAGTAGAGGGATGTGATGCTGTAAGTACACTACATATTCACCAACGTAGAAATCAGTCCAAAATTGCATTTAAAAATGCCAGAATTCTGTTTGTAAAAAGTTATTGCATACAGTGAATCTGCAGCCCATCTCAGCATACGCACCTCAAGGTCCTTTACAATGTCCCCGAGAGTGTCTGAGTTATCAAAATGCTAATTCTGAGGTTTAAAGGTTCCAAGAGAATCTGAAGGACAAGGGGTCTGTCTGAACATTACCGGCACTAACCAATGAGCCTGCCGGTGGGAACCCTCAGCCTTGAAACCGGAGCCGATCAAACCGTTAATTATGCTGGTACGTGCGTGGAGCACCGCTTGCGAAAGTTCCTGCATGACCTTTGGCCCTTCCGAAGTCTCTGATACTGCACAGGGTCAGTCGTGGTCTGGGAGGTCAGCCTGGGGACTTTTTACAGACTCCTCTTTCGTTGATATTTCTGGTATGTCATAGGTTTAGCCCAGGGATACTCCTCTTTTGTTAGAATTACTGGTACTACATAGTTTCAGGCCGGTAAAATCTTTAGAATTTCTTTTTAAATCGAACAAAAGAGCAGGTTGTCAACAATGAAGGCATTTCTGGGACATATCGATGATTTCTCTAGACGCCTCTACCGAATAGTTTAAAGCATAGGGTCAATCAGAGCTAGTTCAAAAAGGTCAGATTAGTGTATCTCGTTTCCTTTTTTTTTTCGGAAACGCTTCTCCTGAAGGATTCAAACAACTATAACACTCTATTTGTACAGGTTCAGTTATTGAAGCTTGATGGAGAAAGTTCTTTCAAAGGTATCAGTTTCGATTCTAAATGGTCATTCACGTCATGTGTGAATTTGGCCAATTACAGTTTGGTATAGGAAAACACACATACACACAAAAACCTTTATTAAGACATACAGGTCTTACAGAGGATTCTCCTTGGGGTTACAAGACGGAGAAACCTATGAAAGTGGGAAATATACAAAGGGGTAAAAATGGAGAAAGATTATGGATTTGGAAATATAGATGGAAGAAGTGGAGAGCGAAAAGAGGAAAGAAAACAGGTATTTACATATGGAACATACATATAATGGAACAAGTCAATTTAAGCTCTTCTGCTCACACAGCACGGTATAGGAAAACGTAGGAGAATCTCTAAAAATCGGTGACTACTCACGTTAAATTTAATACTATTCTAAATAAATCGGTTTTTGTAGAATAATTAAATTAATTAGCGATATCTCTTAAGTATATATCGTTTGGTTTTCTCTAGGTTAAATAATAAAAAAATCCTGTGTGCTGTGGTATTGAAACGTGTATTCAGGATGAGACCATTTTGTTGCTGTTTTGTTTTAAATTGTAGTTTCTCTGCAATCGTTTTATAGATATTCCAAAAATATTGGAAATTCATCAGGGGGGCGTCCTCCCTAAAGTGAAATCCCTCAGACATGAACACTGCAGCTATTGTTTATAATCCAATAAAAACATCACTTGCATCAATATTAAGATGAAAACGTCTCCAAGGATAAACTTCTTTAATAATGAAACTATTGTATTGGATTCTTCTATTTATATGTTATAATGAAACAATAGAGAGAAACGTGGTAGGAATGTGGCACCTTGAGAAAATGTATTCAGTTTAAAGGACGATTTAAGAATGGACTTGTGTGGTCAATGTCATCTATTCAAGAATAAAACGTTTGCCATTATTTTTTAAAAACAATTCCTAAATTCACTTGACGGAAAATATGAAAACTATTCTAGAAGAGGTCTTGTTCATCAGTTTTTATGAAACCTCCTTCTCAAGAACCAAATGGGCTAACTATAAAACAAGAAAGACAATACAACAGTTGTGTCGGTCAGGTAGATTGTTGGGCCACTATGGAGGAGCGAAACATTTCCAATACCCCTTATACATTTTTAAAAGCCTTAATTTAACTTGTTTTTATAACTGTCCGTCTGTCTGTTCACATATCACACACACACACACACACACACACAAAAGCCTTTATTAAGACACACAGGTCTTACAGGGGATTCTCCTTGGGGTTACAAGACGGAGAAACCTATGAAAGTGGGAAATATACAAAGGGGTAAAAATGGAGAAAGATTATATACACATGGTAAATATATACAGATTATTCTGTTCACATATCTTGCAATCGATTTTAATATATTTACAGAGCGCTAATAAGTCTGAAATTTGATACACTTGTTGGAACCTGCGACGTATAGAAGTAGAACTAGAAATAACCATTCCCCCGAGTAGTGCCAGCCAGTCACTGAAATGTCGAGAGTTAAATAAATCATTGGTAGATGGGGTTGTTCTGAATCTACTTCCAACCAACAAATGATCTTTAAAGCTATTTTTCATTAATTATTACTGTTACGTTCTATGCCGTCGGTGGGAGAAGGTGCCTCGTAAAACGACTCTCATGTTATATATTAGTATTGTTACACAAGAAGACGTGTGGTACATAAATAAATAAAGCTTAGAAACGGGGCGCTAAAATCATTTTACACTTTTCTTTATTAGTTTTCGGGTTTTCCATTATCAGAATAATATTTTATAATTCTGAAAATTTAATGCCGTTACATATTAGCTATTAAGAATGGTAACATGGCTGCTATAAGGCCATTAGTGTAAGTACACTACAGAGTAGCAGAGATCGAAATTTGTTTACTCACTCTTCCAATAAATTGAAGACATTTAGTTTGACATGTAAAAGCTTGAAGGCGGTCGTGGTTGCCATCATTTATTGCCACCCGTGAGAAGCTCAGATCAGACCGGAGAGAAGTATGCAGATAAATTGAAAACATTTGCATAGCTAGATGATCGATAGGGATGGCCGAGCGAAAACAATCCTCCCATTCTGAGAGGGGATTTGCAGGTGCGGTTAGAAGATCCTTCCATGGCAGACGGAGGGGTAAATCCTGTGAGTGATGGGGCGCGTTCGTCAAACTCCAGACGGAACAGAGGAATATAACCTTCCTCTTGATGCCTTTCATCTGCTCGCTTCCTTACAACGGTTCAGTTTATATGGATAGTGCTTCCAGTAAAATCTCTCATAAGTGACCACCTCGCCAAACGACTATTTATGTAAAATGACAAGTCTAATCCAACTCTGATAAACGCCCATCTCCAGGAGAGTCCAAGATCCATGTATTGTACATGTCCCTAACGACCTTCAGGTTAATGCCATTTATCTAATTCCCTATCTTTATCCCTTGTTCTCACGACAGTTCCTATGGAGTTTTCTATGGAAGTTTTTTTTTTTGAGAAGTTCAGTTCTTTGTTGAACGTTTGTCTGAAAGAAAGTAGGCCTAACTGCTTTCTTGGACGTAAATATTAAAGTTTTTATAATAGTTGTAATATACATTTACTATGGAAGCGTTTTAGGCGGTTATTCCTTCAAGATTTTGGACCTCTTTCAGAAGGACTATATTCCTAATAGCTTTCATATGGGTAACTTTTATATGATGATCATTATCTTAGTCCCATGCCATATTACACGTGTCTTTGCAGTTTTCTATGGACTATATGCTTCCATAAAAGTCCCGTTCTTTAAGAAATCAATGTAGAACGTTGTCAGAATGGAAGTCAGAATCATTTTCTAAAACCGTGATTCCCCACTAAAATAATTATATATACATATGTAACGGATACTTTCGTTTGCAATTTTGCAATAGAGCCACATGGGCATCGGAATGGCAGAGGGTAGCATTATCAGACGAATCTCGCTTCTGTTTTAACAATGACAGTCACCAAGTAAGAGTTTGGTGCCGTCTTAGTGACAGGTTCAATCCGGCCGCATCACGACAACGCGGCTTTATGGTTTGGAGAACTATGATAGTAGCTCACCTCTGATTCGTATTGAGGGCACTATGACTATACGTGGATGGCGGCCTGTGGCGCTACCCTTCCTTCAGGGGTACCAAATGCCATTTTCCAGTAAATAACTCTCGATCTAACACAGCACGCATCAGCCAACAAGCCCTGCATCAAACCTCGGTGCTTCCATGGCATCCAGTCTCTCTTGATATCTCACCTAAGAACACGTCTGAGACCTAATATGATGTCGTTTGCGTGCGCTGCCACAGCCGCGTTCAGATGAACTGTGGCTGGTGGTTGACAGGAAATGGGCAGCCATCCCTCAGGGCACCATCCGCACCCTCATTGAGTAAGTACCAAGTCGTGTTGCTGCCTGCATAGCCACCCGTGGTGGTCCCATAACATTTTGAGTGGACGGAGATGTAGCAAAAATGTATAGGCGTATTCTGTGATCGTTTATTGTTCGTTACTGGTACTCTCTTTATGCAAATTTTCACAACTTTTTCCCCAATAATTCTTGGTGTTGCAAATTCAGTGTCACGTAGTGTTTAGCCACTTAATAAAAAGTGATATGTTTGAATTAATTAGTAATCTTGATAAAAGTGATATTTTTGTTAGTATATTAAAGGATAATTATGTTCAAACTAGGAGCTCGTTTTAAAATATTCTATTATTTTGCGACCGAAAGATAATTTCATTAAAAATATGTATATTATAAAATATATAAATATAAATGAATACGCTCAAATTTGAAAATATAGAATTTGGCTAGAAGCAAAAAAAAAAAGGTAGATGTGAATGGAAAATTCATACACATGTGTGTCTGTGAATGTAAACTAAAAGACCCGCCACAGATTTACAGTAAGGTAAAAAAAGGGGGGAGGAAAGCGACCATCACAGTGGGACCACAGAACTTCCTTCTACAAGCCACAACCCCCCCCCCCCCTCCCCCACTCAGCAGTGTCTTGAGCAAAGAAAGGAGGAAATGTTTTTTTCCCTAATTTTTCCTTAAAGGGAAATTCCCAGTTTCTTTGACTGCAACTCGCCATTTTTCACAACATTGTTCTTAAACGCTGTTTCCAGCAATTATCTATAGAAGTTTAACAACATTTTTTTTTTTTACTTATCGCAAAAACATTGCTCCTAGTTTGAGCCATTATAATTTCTAGCGTCCACAAGATGCGATATAATTATGGGAATAAAATTTCTTCTACCGTGCGTTACATAACACTTCCCCACATCACGAATTACTCTAAAGCATAATTAAATTTTCCAAGAGAAATATCTGATATCTATCAGGTGGTTTCTTGTGTATTGTATCATTTCGATAATTTTTAGAAATTTATTTGTTAAATTTTATGTGTGATATTGAAATATATAGATTGGAGTGCTCTAAACTTTTATTAAATATCATCTAGTATTTCGGTTTAATATTTATGTACACCTCACATTACAATAAAATAAATATATATATATATTTACAAGACTTATTTCTTTATAAAAAGGGGCATTTCATGGCAGAAAAATATATTTTATTTTATCGGTCTTTCGATAAAGGTCTTTTGTTCTTGCCCGTAGAAAATGAAACATGGAAAGGAAACTAATGGGAAAAAACAACTAAAAAAGAAACTAATGTTATCCTTTTTATATCATTTTATCAATTATATCTATGGAAAACTCTATATATATAAGTCAATATATGTATATATGTATGTATACATATAAATATATCAGAAATAAAAATGGCATATCCTGATCAGGAGCACATGTGCTTTACAGAAGGCAGAACGCCATCTGGTGGAACAGAAATCAACTAATCATTGATTTAGCCTGTTCCCTGATATTTGGCCAACCCAATTTCTTGATAAATCAAGAAAAGCCATCCACGAACGCGTTTCGCGCTTTTTGGCGCTCGTCAGCGTGGAGCTTTTTTTTTTATTTATCAAGAAATTGGGTTGGCCAAATATCAGGGAACAGTCTATAAATCAATGATTAGTTGATTTCTGTCCCACCAGATGGCGTTCTGCCTTCTGTAAAGCACATGTGCTCCTGATCAGGATATGCCATTTTTATTTTTGATTTCAACACCTGATCTTTTTATCTTTTATATAAATATATGTTTGTCGGCTATACACGTCCCCTCAATACGTAACTATTCTGACTTTTAAGAGTATATAGAGTTGAATCTGTAAAAAGTTATTAACCCTTTTTTAGGTCTCTATCTCCAATATTCTTCGAGTTATTTACAAATTTCCCAAAATATTTGGCATTTCATTCGAAACCAGCGCCCAACTGCGGTGGAGATAGGTTTCGGTTTTGGCAAGAAGTCTTATCTTTCAGAACTGAAAGTAATTAACTTAAATATTAGCACTTTATAGTGGCTATCCTTGAGATTACCGATTTAAAATTTAAAAAATATTTTATTTTCTAATTTTAGAATTAATAGAATTTTTTTTCTCCTAAGTATTGTACTTTGTTTTTAAAATATCAAGTAATTGTGTAAAAATCTATATATACGATATATAAATGTGTATAACAAGAAATCAAATGAAATATTGAGTCTATCGTTAAAATTCGAATAAATGGCTAGCTGAATGATCCGGGCAACGCCAAGATTTTAGCCGAGAACATTTTCTCCCGAGTGCGTATGTATGAAAAATGTTTTTTATTCAAATACTCTTTTCGTTATAATTATAAATTATGACCCAGTGGCTTCACCCGGGATCTCCCCAAGTGAATGTTTGCCCTATGAATAATGTTTTATCGTATTTAATAAAAAATTAATGTCAAACATTCTATAATATAGTAATGCAAATCAGAATTTTACAACAAAATTAGAAATATCATAAATATAGTGTTCTAAAATACGCTGCGTAACACGATTTTAGTTCATCAGTTCTTGCTATGTTTTTCTGAGGACACACACAATGGAAAAATAGCAGTTATACACATAAACTTCGGTTTTAAGTCTAGGACATATTTTGGACATCTAGGATAAATTCTGTATACTTGCATTGTCTTTAGGATTGAGTGAGTGTGCAAATGTCTTGAACGCTGTCTTCATCCTCTGGTTCACAATTAGCAGTTATTCAAGCAATCAGTGGGCTCTTGCCAAATTCTTGAAATAGCAAACCTCATTGCTCTCTATTCCTCTGTGCCATGCCTCCAATGTCCAGTGTAAGAGACTACAACTGAAGTGAGGTGCCCAAGGTTCGTCTTGGTCACCAATTGGCACGCTGAATTGGCATGCTTCACACATATTGAAAGCAGAGAAAGCAATGGGTATTTTTTCCCCGCAGACCAAACAAAAGTCGATAAATGCGATGGAGAAATATCCAAACTAAAATGCTAACTTGTTAGATGTTTTCATTAACATAAAAAAAACTATAGGTTTTTCACTTTTAAGACAACATTTTACATTTTTTTATGACAACATTTTACATTTTTGAATGACAACATTTTACACCTTAATAACAGCATTTTCATTTTTAAATAGTATTCTTCGATTTCTAAAAATATTTTTACAATTTTACTATAGACATTTTTAGTTTTCATCGAAATACTCTATTTTGATTGAAATTGGTATTTTTTGAAAGACATTTTTATATCCGTTTTAATCAAGCATTAGGAATGAAGCATTTGAGATATATTCTCAAATAAAGTTAATCAGTGTAAATAGGACGACACCATCTTCACGCATATCTCTGAGTAGAATATGAGAGCTTCTAGCTGCTCTGCCCATATCTATAGCTATTGTAAAGTCTAGACATTGTAGTAGTTCTTCATTCAAGCCTTCTTCATCTTGTAGTCCAATTATGATTCGATCTCTTATTAAGGAGTCTACTAACGAACCAAATTCAAAATTCCCTCTTTTAGATTGTAGCGGCTGCCAAATATTAACTTTTCCTATTTTCATTATAAGTTTTAATTTGTCTAATAACTATTCAATTCAAATATTAAAATTATTCATCTTATAAATATATAATGCTTATAAAATAATTATACATCATTCTAAATATAAATCATAAATAATATGAAATGTAAATATTTATCTATAATATATCAAGCACATATGTCTAACATTATATAATCTAGAATTGATATTTGACCACACACACATATAAACAAAAATAACTTCAACATGTAATATACGCCAATTTAACCCTTCTGATAATTTGTATAAATAAATGTAATTAAAAGTTTATTTTACAATAAATAATTTGTTATCTGACTCCGCCTAGAATTCCATGCCACCCACAAAATGGTGAGCCGGTAAACTTTAACGAACATTTGCAAGCAAACAAGAATTTCAATTCGATCAAAAATGAAAAATAAAAATATTCATAATATCAAATTATAAATATTTAAGAAATACATATTAAATATTTATATTTAAAACAAAAATTATAACATATTTCGCAATATTTAAAAACTACGAAAACGTACATCGTTTGGTATTTAATTCAAGGCAAATTTTCAACTTAAAAACAAATCAGATATCAAATATAATTTTAAGAAATAAATATTAAATAAATTCAAATACACATTAAATTGGCAATTAAAAATAATATAAAACTTACAATTTAAAAATTATAACTTGATAATATATTCAAATATTTTTTCTTATCAAATAAAAAAATCAAATATAAAATTTTAATTCTGAATTTTAATAAAATTATAATAATCAGAATTTTAATATCTCTTAAGGACATATAATTTTTTAAATACAATATATTCTCAAAATGGATTCAATTAAAGCACCCGAATTTTGGCCAAACGATCCAGAATTGTGGTTCATAACATTGGAATCACAATTTTTATTGAACAAGCCAAGTCCAATTACAAATGATGACACCAAATTTTCTTATCTAATTTCACTTTTACCTCCATCAACTGCCATAGAGGTACGTGAATTCATTATATCACCTCCACCAGACAATAAATACGACGCGCTAAAGAAGGCCATAATTAAATGTACCGCTGACAGCGAATTTAAAAAACTACAGCAATTGTTGACTCAAGAAGAACTTGGAGACAGACTGCCTAGCCAATTATTACGCCACTTAAGACAATTGATTGGAGAAAGCAAAGTTGTCAGTGACACAACATTAAAAATGCTCTGGATGCAACGTTTACCTAAAAACATCCAAATAATTCTGACAACGCAAGAGCAAGCATCACTAAACTCTCTAGCAGATTTAGCTGATAGAGTGACGGAGATTACTTCTTCACCATCTTCAAGTACTTCGACTTTAGAAAAGGAACTGGCATCTTTGCGTGCGGAAATTTCAGCATTGAAAATTGACCTTAACAAGAAGGAAGAAAGAATACCTCGTTCAAGATCCAGAAGCTCATCCTCATCTCGAAAATCTTCCCCAAACAGTTATAGAAAGTACAATCCAAATGGCTCTTGGTGCTGGTATCATTTTCGATTCAAGCACCATGCAAGAAAATGCATCTCACCTTGTACTTTCAACAAAAAAGCAAAGAACCAGCAGGAAAACTCCAACAACAATCAGTAAGCCCGGTGGTTACTGGTTGTAACAATAATAAAAGCCACCGTCTATTTATCACTGACTACCGCAACAAAATTAGTTTTCTCCTTGACACAGGTGCAGAGATCAGTGTCCTGCCTCCTCGTCCTGAAGATAGACGGCGTGGTCCAACAAAATTTACTCTCACAGCAGCAAACAATTCACCTATCAAGACTTATGGCGAAAGATTCCTTAATCTTGATCTAGGTCTTCGTAGAGATTTCAAATGGAGATTCATAATAGCAGACACAAACAAAGCCATTCTAGGAGCTGATTTTATGGAACACTTTGGAATAATTCCAGATATCAAAGGAAAGTTTATAATTGATTCTTTAACGAAGCTACGCAAGCGTGCATCAATTACAAATTTCAACTCACTTTCTCCAAAGTGCTCAATAAACAGCTATGAAGACAAATTTTTGAACATTCTCTCTCATTATCCCTCTCTAACTAAGCCTCCATCATATTCCACACCAGTCAAGCATTCAGTCACTCATCATATTACTACAAAAGGGCAACCAACATTCTCCAAACCAAGACGGCTGAATCCAGAAAAATTTAAAATTGCCAAATCAGAATTTGAGCACATGATGGAACTAGGTTTATGCAAGAGAGGAGACGGAGCATGGGCATCACCTTTGCATCTAGTCCCTAAGAAAAATTCTATAGACTGGAGACCATGCGGCGACTACAGAAGACTAAATGCTGTGACCCAACCTGATTGTTACCCCATTCCGCACATTCAGGATTTCACCCAAAGCCTTCATGGCTGTACAATTTTCAGCAAAATAGATCTCGTGAAGGCGTACCACCATATTCCAATTAACCAAGAAGACATACCCAAAACGGCAATAACTACGCCATTTGGTCTATTTGAATTCACGCGCATGAACTTTGGTTTAAAAAACGCAAGCCAAACATTTCAAAGATTCATGGATGAAGTAACAAAAGGTCTAGATTTTGTCTTCGTTTACATTGATGACGTTTTGATCGCCAGTAAAAATGAAAATGATCACATTCAACATCTACATATAATCTTCAAAAGACTTTCCGATCATGGACTAACAATCAATATATCTAAAAGCGTTTTCGGAAAACCTTCACTAGAATTTCTTGGACACATCATTGACAACAAAGGAATAAAACCTCTTCCTGAGAAAATAAGAATCGTTAAAGATTTTCCTCAACCTAATTCGACCCGTCAACTCCAAAGATTTATTGGTCTTGTAAACTTTTATCACAGGTTCATAAAAAATTTAAGTCATATTTTAGCTCCGCTTTATTCACTTTTAAAAACTAAATCTCCCAATGCATCATTAAATTGGACTTCAGACACATTAGAAGCTTTTCAAAACATCAAAAATGCTCTTGCAGAAAACACACTTTTAAACTACCCTCAACCCAATTCTACATTAAGTGTACTGGTTGATGCCTCCAACGTTGCTGTTGGTGGTGTCCTCCAACAACTGAATGACACTGCATGGGAACCAATTTCATTTTTTTCAAAAAAGCTATCCCCAGCAGAAACGAAATACTCAGCATTCGACCGGGAACTCCTAGCTGCATTCCTCTCTGTTAAGCATTTCTCATACTTTCTTGATGGAAAAACATTCATGCTTTTTACAGACCACAAGCCTCTAACGTATGCCTTCACATCAAAATCTGAACGTTCACCTCGTCAAGAACGTCATCTCAACTATCTTTCACAATTCTCCATGGACATACGCTATGTTAAGGGAAGTGAAAACATTGTGGCTGATACTCTTTCAAGAATTGAAATCGAAACTTTCAATCACACGAAGGTTAATCTAGATCTTAATGCATTCCCTGAAATTCAAGAAAAGGACAAAGAACTAAAAACTCTCATTGATAATTCAAATTCTTCACAAACAATCAAATTAATAAAAAAACAAGTTCCTTTTTGCAATAAATTAATTTACTGCGATATTTCTACTGGAAATCCCAGACCTTTCGTGCCTGAAAATTTCCGACGACAAATTTTTAATTCTCTCCATAATTTGTCTCATCCAGGAATTCGTGCAACAAGAAAACTAATAACTCAAAAATACTTTTGGCCCAAAATGAATCAAACAATAAATCATTGGTCAAAGTCCTGTTTAGATTGTCAGAAAAGCAAAATTCACAGGCATACAATTACAAAACACGGAATTTTTCCTCTCCCATCAACTCGCTTTGAACACGTTCATCTTGATTTAATAGGCCCCTTACCCCATTCTGAAAATTGTACCTACATTTTGACTGCTATAGACAGATATTCAAAATGGCCTGAAGCCTTTCCGATTTCGGACAAAACTGCAATAAGCGTAGCAAAAGCTTTTTTTCGCGGTTGGATTTCTAGATACGGAGTTCCAGCAACAATAACTACTGACCAAGGTCGTGAATTTGAATCACATCTTTTCAAGGATCTCACTTCACTCATTGGCACCAACAGAATACGAACAACGGCATACAACCCTGCAGCAAACGGTCTCGTCGAACGCTTGCATCGTCAAATTAAAGCTGCAATCATGGCAAGCGGAAATACTATTAATTGGATAGATGCTTTGCCTCTAGTACTGCTAGGCATTAGAACATCCTACAAAGAAGACCTGAAATGCACAGCTGCAGAAATGGTTTTCGGGACAACTTTAAATCTTCCAGCTGATTTACTAACCAATTCAGAATTTAAAAACCCCGATCCATCAAATTTTGCCACTCAATTAAAGAATTATATGAGTAGAATTCGACCTCAACCAACAAGACAAACAAAGCAAAATAATATTTTTTCTCATAAAGACTTAGACACCTGCTCACACGTCTTTGTAAGAAAAGATTTTGTGAAAAGAGCATTATCTCCACCATACGAAGGTCCATTTCCAGTGGTATCAAGATCTTCGAAGACTTTTACAGTTAAAATCAATGACCAAAACAAAGTCATTTCTGTCAACAGACTAAAGCCTGCATTCATAGAAAACACCCCTCAAAGTTTCCACGATTCTTCAATTCTGCCACCTATGCCCGACGGTGCTGAGGAAACTACACCGAAGACAAGTAGCTACACCACTCGCTATGGACGCCACGTACGTTTTCGACTTTAAGTCTTCACTGGCGGGGAAGTGATGTAGCGGCTGCCAAATATTAACTTTTCCTATTTTCATTATAAGTTTTAATTTGTCTAATAACTATTCAATTCAAATATTAAAATTATTCATCTTATAAATATATAATGCTTATAAAATAATTATACATCATTCTAAATATAAATCATAAATAATATGAAATGTAAATATTTATCTATAATACAGGGTGATCCAAAAGTCCCGCACAACTTTAAAAATTAATAACTCCGCGAATATTTGCGCTAGAGCAATGCGGTAAACACCATTGTGTTCAGGATGCAATGGGATATTTTATGGCAAATAATGAAAAATTCGAAATTGATTTTAGTTAAAATTTTATTCGCTAGATGGCGCTCTACCAGAATCAGATATTCAGCGGCTAAATTGTTTGATAAATTGAAAAATATAACTGATCGACACGTATTTTTTCTTTTTGAATACCAGGAAAGAACTCTAATAGTATCAAATGATAAATTAATAAAACACCATTTCGCCAAAAGTTTGAAGAAATGGTTAACGATTTTTAAATACAATCTGAGATATGTAAAATAGGTATATGCAAATTTAAACATGTAGCAAAAAAAAAAAAAAAAAAGATATTTTAGATGCGGTTTGCTGGAATCCTCTCAGCTTTTTAAATTTCGAAAATAATAATTTTCTATTTTTTTAATTCAACTTTCTCTCAGTATCGATTATATTTATTTTAATTCATTTGAAAAATATTTATCTATCTCTGATGATTTATTTTACTCTGGAATGCCGTTGTTGTTTTTGTCGTGTCCAATAAAGAGCCTCAGATTGTCCATGCATCTCTCTATCACTGCAGCAGCAGCATTGTCCACTATCTTGGGTGTGTAAAGCAGCTGCTCTGGGTCTATGTCAATTTTCTGCAAGGCTGAGGGCATGAGAATATGTGGGTAGGTGTTAGTTCCACACCAGGACAGTTGTTGCATGTTCTATAGGTTCTTGTGTCATCTGGATGTATTGTCATCCTTTATAATGTTTTGTTCTAAATCTTGTTATAGTTTTGTCATTTTTCTCTCGGAGTTTATTTCACATTTTGATCTTTTCTTATTTTTTGTTTAATTATCTTGTATTTTGCAAAAGCATTAGCGTCAAATAATGACATTTGTGCTTTCCTTTGGCTAAACCTTCTGGCTTCTTTTGCAAATTCAACTGCCATTTCATTACCCCCGATCCAAACACTGGCAGGAATCCATTGTAGAATGCAGTTATTCTCCAATGATATCACTTGAGTAAGTAACGAGTGTATTTTCTGTGTGATTATAGTATTGCCCTTCTGAATTGCTTCTAGAGCGGATATGAAGTCGTTGTACGGTATATTATAATTCCTTCTGCTTGATGCAGGGATGGTTGGTTCAGGCATACATCAAGAGCTTTCCAGATATCTGTCAGTTCACAAGTGAAGTTTGACGAAATCTTTCTTGCTCCTTCTTTGATTTTGATGTATGTTCCATCTTGCAGTATTATGTGAATTCCAGCCCCTCCATTACTTATGGTAAGGTGTGATGATCCATCTGTATATGCTGTTAAATAATTTATCTGATCGCATAAACCAATTGTGTCAAGTCCTTTCTTTTTAAGTAGGTTTTGTTCTCTTTTTTTTTATTGCAGGGTTCATTCAGGTTAAGATTGATGATTACATTTGATGGCAATGGGGTAGGAAATATTGGTTATTCTCGATTTTGAAATTCATTATGTTTCATTTTTATGCTCTTTCTAATATTGTTGTTGTACTGAAGTGTTGAAGATCTTTTGAGCCTTTCTTTTTGTGTCCAGTTTAAATAGGTTCTATGGGATATGTTTTCAGTTTCTTTAGTTTTTAAGCTATTGGTGAATTTTATTGTTTTTAATTGTCTTCTGCTTTCAAGTAGGTCTAGACCACATTCTCTCTTAATTTTCTAATTGTTGGTATTTGAAATAGAACCAGTGATTAATTTGGCCGCTTTTGCTTGAACACTGTCTAGTCTTCATTTTAGTGATGAACTTGAGGGAGCCCAAACAGGTGTTGCATATTCCATTATTGGCCTTATTAAGGTGATATATGTTGTTCTGAGAATTTTGGGTTTTGCTCCCCAATTTGTTCCACATAGCCTTCTCAGAATGTTTAGGTTTCTGGTAGCTCTATTTGAGGTGCTAATTATGTGTTCTGTAAATCGCAATTCCTCATCTAGTATCACACCTAGGTAATTTGCAGATCAAATTTTATCAATTATATGATTGTTTATGCTTATTTTGGAGTTGAATTTATGCCTTTTTTCCTGTCAGTGAAGGAGACCTATAGGTTTGTGTTTATTGTCATTTTGAGTTTCATTGCCCACTTCTCCAGTCCTCTCATTAATGTGTTCAGTATTTTTCTGATATTTCTGTACTGCTACTTGTGTGCCATATGGCTATATAATCTGCGTAACAGGCAACTTTTGTGTCTTCAGTGAGGATGGATGTTGTTAAGGTTGTGTCGTAATTAGATGTACAACAACTCAAACTTGACCATGACTCTTTTTTTAGCTCTTATTCTTTTCGTTTGGCCAACAACAAATGTCCAATTTCAGCCATCTGTTTGTTTGTTCTCGCTATTCATATCGGTTACAGTATTGGAGGATCAGTGTTGGTTTTGATTGTTTTATAACACTAATTATATTCCAGTGATGGTTTTCCTTTTTTGGATCCATTTTTTTTTCGCAGAATTCTGCCCATTTTTCTCTCTCTCTCTCTTGTTTGAATATCCAAATTTCTTGTTCTATTTTGTGACTAATTTCAATGAGTTCCTTTATGATTTCTTCCGTTTTATTTGTTTTAAAAGGTTCATTGATATTGTCTCTCTCTGCAATCATTGCCTCGATATTGTGGTCCTTCCAGTAAAGTATTCACAGGTCTTTACGTCTACCTCTAGGTATCGATACTTTTGCAGCTTTGGATATGTTCGAAGAGAATTTTTCCAATTTTTTGTCAATCGTTCTGTGATTTAATTCTTCGTTGCACAGTTCTTCAAGCTTTTCTGTGAATTTTTTTCCAGTGTTCTTTTATTCTGTTGGAAATTCTCAATTTTGAATTTTAGGGTTGTTAAAATTGGTCTGTGGTCACTGATTGCACTTTTCAGAATTTTCCATTGTGTTGTGGGTGCGATGTTGTAATTTATCGCTGTGATGTCTATTGCGGATTCTGTGCCTGTGGACTTGGATAGATAGGTGTTCTTTTCGTTATTTAACGGTGTAAGGTCGAGGTCGGTTAGCATGTCCTCAACCTGCTGACCTTTGTTATCCTGGACAGGTGATCCCCAAGTTGGTCTTTCGGCGTTAAAATCACCAAGTATGATTGCGATATCCGAAGACGCTTCACTTAATGTCTCTATCAGGCCTGTATTGATGCTAGTATTATCGTGGTGATAAACATTTATGATTGGAATTGTTTTATCTGTAAGATAGATTTCTATTGACTGAGCTTCTGTCGTGATTTCTCTAGGCTTACTCTGATTATAGGCGATTTCCTTAAATTTGATTTCTAAGGTTTTAATCAAAACGGCAAGTCCTCCTCCGAATTTTCCCGGTCTGTCCTTTCGTAGTGTTGTATAATAATTGATATTGAATCTCAGATTCTGATTCAATTTTGTCTCCTGAGGACAAGAAATATGTACACATTGTTGTCACAGCGAAGACAAGTCAGCTCTTTATTTTCCTCTGGGTACCATTTATATTGAGTTGTAGTAGATTGAATTGTGTCCTCGTAGTAGATTTCTCACCACGAGCTCGAGCTGCAGCTCCTGACGCGGCGGTTACCCCGGACGCGGTAGCATTACTGGAGATATCAGTTTTGCTCTTCATTTGAAAAAGGGTGCCGTTGCAACGTTAGTCATCTTGGAAACGAACCAGAATTTGGTCAAATATTCCAAGGGTCCAGGGGGGACCGCAAGGAGGTGTGGTCGGACTTCTCCCCTTCCCCCAGGAATGCCGTCACTACAGGATAAAGCACTCTTGGTGAATATTTTAAATTGTGATTCAGAATCTGCCACTGAAGCTTTACGAGCGTTTCGTTCCTTTAAAGATATTCGAAGCGGTAAAGGACCCATGAGTTGCTACTCTCTAAAGCGATTGATAAAAAGTTTTAGAAAACTGGATCTCTGGAAGCAAAACCTCGGAGTGGAAGACCATCGACATGCAAGTCAGTGGCTGTTACGTTTTTTCAGAATGCTGAAGCTATTGAAACGTTGTCCACGTATGGAGAATTAAGTGCTAGACAAGTTTCTCGACAAACAGGGATTTCGTATGGAACAGTTTGGAGAGAACACACATTTAAGATTTTTCTATAAAAATACCCTAACAAAATTCAAAGTTTTCACGAGTTGAAAGTGTGCGATTTTGAGAAGCGTCAAGAATTCGCTGCATGGGTTTTCCGGCAAATTGATATTGATGAAAACTGGCTGTCAAATGTTCTAAGAACAGATGATGCTCACTTTTATCTAAAGGAGGAATTTAACATTCAAATCTGCCTCATTTTGGCAACAGAAAACCCTAGGATTTTTACAGAAATACCACTTTATCAGCACAGAGTTACAGTTTTGTGTGGGTTCACTTCTTCTTTTATTATTGGGCCATTTTTCTTTGAAAAAATCAATGGAAGAATTTTAAAAACCGTTTTTCTAACTGGTGAACGTTATGTTCAACTTTTGAGAGAAAAGGGTATTCCCATATTGCAGGACAGAAAAGCACTAAGCGAAATAACATTCATGCAAGATGGAGGACCTCCTCATATCTCCCGCGGTGCCAAACAATTGCTGAAGGATACGTTCGGTGAAATTCGTTGATAAGTCGCCTCTTTATATACCAGTGGCCTCCAATATCACCAGACTTGACGCCTTACAATTTATGTTATGGGGGTACATTAAGTCGCGTTTTTATCGATGCCGGCCTACCACATTGGCCATGTTGAAGGCTTCTATCAGATGGCACGTTTTTTAAATTTCAACTATTTAATTGTGACCATTCTGTCATCTATCGTCTGTAGGCGGTGTTTGAGAATGAAGGGCGCCACATTGAGCAAGGATTGTGACCAAATACAAGAGAGAAGGCAGTTACCTCATGTGTTATATTTTGCAGCTCTTTGTTTTTGGGTTATGAAATAATAAATTCTGTCCTCACATCTTGACTCATTTTTTTCTGTGAACAGTAATTTTTTGTTTGTCATTTGCCCACATCTTATATTATGTCGTGCAGGCCAAAGTGTTATAACTTCTCGAATAACACTGGTATACACAATTTTATCTCTCATGTTTAGTTTATCGCTTTTCGCTCATTAGAAGAAATAGCATAAGGAATATTCTCTGTATCCCCTCCCCCCCCCCCCCCCCCCAACTTTAGAAATTTTGCGCAAAAAAATTAATACAAAATGATTTTACTACCACGTTTTTCAACGCAAAAGGTCGAATTAAAAATGATTTTTTTGAGGGGATACATTTTCAAAATTATGTACAGTATAATAAACAATGATAACATTTGACAAACCCATAGGATATTTGGAATAAAGTACGACAAATATATTTTGTCACTTCCCTCTATATTTCATTTTTGAATCATGACAAATATCCAGTTAAATAGTCAAGTGTCGCCAATTAGTCAAGAAACTATACATTCCTTATAGCACGAAATCCTATTAGTAGTGCCATCATAATTTTTGGTACTATATTAACATTTCAAAAATCGTGTATTGATATCAGTAGTTATTTTCAAACATTCAATCTATTTCAAAAAACTCCATCTAAAATATAAATATTTTTTGCTACATGTTTTAATTTGCATATACCTATTTTACATATCTCAGATTGTATTTAAAAATCGTCAACCAATTCTTCTAACTTTTGGCGAAATGGTGTTTTATTAATTTATCATTTGATATTATTAGGGTTCTTTCCTGGTATTCAAAAAGGAAAAATACATGTCGTTCAGTTATATTTTTCAATTTATCAAACAATTTGGCCGCTCAATCTCTGATTCTGGTAGAGCGCCATCTAGCGAGTAAAGTTGTAACTAAAATCAATTTCGAATTTTTCATTATTTGCCATAAAAAATCCCATTGCATCCTGAACACAATGGTGTTTACCGCATTGCTCTAGCGCAAATATTCGCGGAGTTATTAATTTTTAAAGTTGTGCGGGACTTTTGGATCACCCTGTATATCAAGCACATATGTCTAACATTATATAATCTAGAATTGATATTTGACCACACACACATATAAACAAAAATAACTTCAACATGTAATATACGCCAATTTAACCCTTCTGATGATTTGTATAAATAAATGTAATTAAAAGTTTATTTTACAATAAATAATTTGTTATCTGACTCCGCCTAGAATTCCATGCCACCCACAAGATTTCAGTTCTTTTAAATATTCATCCAAATATTATTGTAGCTGTTGTTCACATGTGAAAATTTGATACCTATTAAATCTAGTATTTTTAAATGGTTGAAAATGCTTATCAAATTTGTCTAATATTTGCTCTAGTGTAGGAGTCATCTGTTTCAATGATGTCAAATATCAAGTAAATGCCTAAAATGATTCATCCACAAACATTTCAAAATAAAGAATAACTTTTTGCTGCTCATTAGGCTTACTTTCTAGGTCTGCTGCTACAAAATATATTTGAAATTTATTTTTCTCCATTTCATCCTGTCTTATGCAGGATTTTTGCTTGATAATAAAAGCAGGTAGGTATTTTTAACTTATTATAATTTCAAATAAAAAGTTTATATATATTTGAAACCTATTAATCCATGTAATAAAATATTCCAAATATTGAATGCTAACACGAGGGAACGTTTTGTTGTATATATATTAATTAATTGTTCCACAGAGTGTGTGTAAGCTCACAGGTAAATAGGCGCTAACAGAAACAGAAAAAAGTTCCTTTTGTTCAATATTAGTTTCCTTTTTATATTTTGTTCTCTCTCTTGTAAATCAATAAATATAATGTTTAATTATTAATTCTTGGAATCAGTTTCATTAAATATTCTAAGCAAAGTCAACACGTTTTAACTTCTGTGTGACGTCATGCTATATACTTGAATTTAACTTTAATTTTAAATATATTAATTCAAACTTATATTTAATTCTAAATATATTTAGAGTTTTGTTGTAATTTATCTATCTAAACTTGACAATTATATAAACTATCCTTTTTTTCACAATCTAAGATGATGGTGACCCAAAACAGTTATTCAAGATTACAGTCATACGGATCAATGTATAGTATATTACATAGATATTTTATATACCTCTTCTCCCATCCATATTTCCAAATCCATATTCTTATTTTTCATAGGATTATTCAAATAATAATCTGTATATATTTACCATGTGTATATAATCTTTCTCCATTTTTACCCCTTTGTATATTTCCCACTTTCATAGGTTTCTAATCTTGTAACCCCAAGGAGAATCCTCTGTAAGATCTGTGTGTCTTAATAAAGGTTTTTTTTGTGTGTTTGTGTGTGTGAGATATTTTATATATATGATAGTCTTAAAAGTGTAAAACCTTTATATGCAAAAATATAAAATGCCCTTATTAAATTTAAAAATGCCCTAAAATCTAAAAGTATATATTTCGTTTTTGATAAGTTATTTTGTAAGCTAGAAATACGATTTCCTTTGTGCGATCCAATTCTCGGTATATAATTGTTGAAGAATATATTCTGTGATCCGAATATTAACTAAATAATTATTTATATAAAAAGAAGCAGATGCTGCGTTACATAATCAATATATTATCTTCCAGGAGGTAATTTCAAACGACCTCTTTAGCTAAGAAGATCGATTTCCGGCGTATGATTGTAATTGTAGAAATGATCATTGTGAAATTTTCCACTCTTTCGTTCACATGAAAATGAATCATTCAACAATGATGACAGAATGCTCTATGATTGGATCACTAATTGCTCATTTTGCATTATTAAACGAAAGGGTTAGCCAATTGAATTCCGCCCTTGCTCTGACTCATTGACCAATTACCTTTCAGGAAATTAGAATCCTCCATCATTTTTTTTGTCCGTCTTCTTGCCTAAATTGTGATGCTGATATCGAATGAGTGGTTCACTTCATTACGGAGAACTTTTTTTTTTTATCACCACAGGGGGATATCGCTAATAAATAACCTATCTATAAACTTATCACGACAATATTAAAGGTGATATTATATGATTAGATCGAAATTATAAAAATGTACCTAAAAATCAAGCTGGTTCCAGAAAAAGATATTCCTGCCTTGTGACCATATTTTTACCCTTTCCTCTATTATTACCATGACTTCAAGCCGTAAAAGAATAAAGCTTTATGCGTTTTTTGTTGACCTATGAAAACCTTTTGATACTGTCTTACTTTATTTACTATGGCAGAAAAATCAAACTTAGGTATAAGTAGCAAATTTACTAAGACATTACAAAATTATTACAACCCGATGACAGTCGCTGTAACGGAGCACTCACCGAGCAAATTAAGATAGTAGCAGGAGTACTGCAAGGTGAACCGTTGTCTCCCTATCTCTTCTTACTATTTTTTAATGATTTGATTTCGGTCTTTAATAATCCAGAAGATGCCTGGAATTTTCTTGCCTGACTATGGAAATGTTCACATTTTGCTATACGCAGATGATATGATGTTATTAGGTGAATCCAAAATTAATTTGTAGAAAAAATGAGCTACAAATCAATTTTGGATTTTGCAAAAAAATAAACTTGCAAAAGAAATAAATTGAGGATAGCCTCTGACCTTGAATCGAGGCAAATCTAAAATAATGATGTTTCGAAATGGAGGCCGTATAGGCAAAAATGAAAGATGGTTTTGGGGACAAGAACCCCTGACTATAACCCGCAAATATGCGTATTCCGGGTGCCATTAACTACATAAAATTCAACCTTAAATCAAAGATGACCTCAATAAGAACAGCAATAAAACTACTGGACTCGATTGTAGAATTCCTCTCTTCTATATTCAGCACCACAATTTGGGCAATTAACCAAATAAAGTTGGTGGATCCAATCCAAAATATTTTTCTTGCGACGGATTCTAAAATTGTGAAAATATACACCCGGTTTCATACTAAGAGCCGAATGTAAAAGAGTATCGCTAGAAGTGGTGGTTATTAAACTGGTCTTAAGTGACATCCTAAGTGATGAAGATGGAGGAGAGTCGAAATCCACGTGCATCTTACCTCTGGAGACAAAATATCAAACAGAGGACAGGACTTAATTTTGTACGTAATCTTTCAAATATTATAGATAAAAATGGATTTTTTTTTCATATTTGAAAAGCTGTACGACTTCTTTCGTAGTACAAAACGAAATTACAAAAATAAATCGAACTTCAATAGAATAATCTATTCCAAAAGATAGTTGAGAAAACTTCAACTTCCAATTACTATGGTTACTTTTATAAATATCTAAATAATTCAATAATAAATGAAACATTTTTAAATTACTAAGCTGCCGCTAAAAATTAAACGTTTCATAGCACAACTTACTTACACTTTTCTGGATATTTTTCCTGAATTTTGCTCAAAGCGTTGAAAACTGATTGCCCCACAACTTGTGATTTATACAAAAGTATAATACAAGATGAAATTACACATTTAACAGCCTAGTGCCCTCTCATGATGGAATACTGAGAAGAATTTCTGGGTGATTACCTCATGCCCCAACCCAATCTCAACAAATGTACATTTGGCTAAATACTGCGCTGGCTGACCTAAAGCTTTATTTTTAAATATTCAAATTTTATAAAGCTTCGAATTATATTCAAAACAACTTAATGAATCCGCTGGCTTCTACTGAACAACTGGGTGAATGAACAAATTCAATAACCCCTAAGACTATATATCCCGACAACCCCCTCTACCCATTCATGTATAAAACTATAAAGATGCTTATTTATTTATTTATTGTTACAAAAAGCACGAAGTCCAAAGGACTATTGTGCTGTGTTAGTATTATTTACATATATATGATTAATTATTTACACGATGGATTAGTATTGTTTTGTAAATTATTGTACAAATAGTTCTAAACTTAACAAAGTTCTCATAAGATAGAGTATATACACAAAGAGAATTTGGTAATGTTTCAAAGTATCTACATACAATTTGATTAGTCAGAGGGCAAGTTAAAAGAAGATGCTCTGGTGATTCAACATCTAAGCGGCATTCACATGTTGGATCATTGATAGCATTCAGTTTGAATAGGAAACTTAAGAAGAGTCCTTTGCCTGTTAAGAATAAAGTAGTGAATTTATCAGAAGAAATGAAATTTGGGACAGCAAAGATGCTTTATAATAATGTATACTACTTGGATGTATATTTATTTTCACTTGCACTAATCTAAATTTCTGCCAATTCTGCTAATTATTGTTATTTTAAGAAAGGTAACTGCTTGCTCTCGATTACTTGCATATTAGTTTATGCCAAGCCCTTTCTTTCTTATTTCCCATTATTTGATACATTGTAAATAACATTGCTGATTATTGTTACTATTACTGTTATTTCTGTATATACCCTCATATACTCGGAGAATCTGTATAAGATCAAAAAAGTCTTAATAAAGCTTTTGTTATTGCTGTTGTTAAAAAAAATCTTTTAAAACATATTTTTTCTTCTATTTAACGCCTAAAATTATATTAGTAGGTTTTGTGACCTTCTGATGTTATTATAACAAATAATCATATATATGAAGGACAAGTGTAAAAGTTGAGCTTAATTTCGAATTTTGTTATGATATTATTAATCTTAAATATATAAAAATACAGAGGGGGTGTTCCATATTTTTAAAATGATGATTTTGCAACACTGTTGTTCGCGAAAGAAGCGCGATTCGAGTGATGTCTTATTTATTCGAAAAAAACATTTTATTAAAACGATTGTGAATATTCGAATGCCTAAAATTATAAGTAATTTTGTAAAAGAATACGCTTTCAGAATTTCTAAGGAGAAATACTCGCTTACCTAAATTATTAAAATTATAAAAGAAAAGAATATTGCTATTATGCCAAGTATATTCGAATAATAGAGGAAAACAAATAAACATTTTATATTTATGCAATTAAGCGAAAAATTCCTCTAAAAAAAAAGATGAATGAAGAAACCTTTAACTCCAATCGAAAGAAAGATAAAGGTATTGGTTGTCAGAGATAGAATCCCCCTTCACAAAAGAACATTTATACAATAACCAACGTAGCACATTCTACCATTAACTGTATTATCAGGGAATGATCTGCTTAAAATACGTAAAAAGGCTAAAGTTCATGTTCCCAAGCCGCACCACATCGAGGAACGGAAGACCTGTAGCAGGGCCCTTTATGAAAAGCACCTGGCAGGTGAAAGATGAAAGAAAGTTGTTACACTAGACGAGGCATGGGTTAACCTCAATGATAGCAACTAACTCCGTGCTATTTATTGCGCTAACTCACAAATAAACACTTTCAGAACTGGGTCAAGCAATGCGATGAAAGTTTCTCAAATGGCTTCACCGGTTGCATGTTTCTGCTACAATGGGAAGCTTCCTATAAAGAAGGTGTACCAAAATGTCATGAGATAAATTCGCAAATCTACCAAAATCTTGTCTTAGACCCATTATTCGGCATTATTAAAGTGCCTCCCATTGCGGTTTGGATTCCTGCTCCTGGTTAACCTAACCTAATTAAGGATGAAATTTGTTGAAAGTTGTAACATCCTCACAACAATCCTGAATTTCGACATTAACTACCATAATTTAAAATATTGGACACACACAATTCAATTATCTATTCCAGAAAATAAAGAAATACTTGAAATAATCAATGTTTCATTTGTTGAAATCTTGGGGTAAAGTCGTTATAAATTCATAATAAGAAATGCCATTGAAGATTGTAACATCTGAATACGTCGTGTGTAATATGTTTTTTTTTTCATTATTAAAGAACACCTCTCCTTTTTGAATTCAATGAAAAACATGATATAAAAATATCAAAAAATCATTTTTGAGAATTGCATTTGGTCAATCGATTTTGCTTGAATTAATCAAAGAAGAAAAAAAATAAGAAACTGATTAAGAATTAACCTGCTAAAATTGCCGCATGACAAAAAAAAAAAAAACAATTAAAAAAAAATCAATAAAATATGGTGAGAAAAGAATACTTAATTTATACTACCAGTATCAAAATCTGTGAAAAAATCAGTGATTCACAAACACATAAGTGGGAACTATTTCAATCAAGTCATTAAAAGACTTAAGAAATAAGCTTTGTATGTATGGCACTGAGTGGTAGACAAAAGGCCGAAAGCCACGACCTGGAATCGAATCAAACATTGAAAACTTTTCCTGAAGAAAAAAATGATTAAATGGCCCCCGATTCTTGCAAAAGTTCAATTCCACTCCGCTAGTGAGTGCAAGTAACTAAGTGGCTGTTACACACTTGCAAGTGTAAAAGTCAAGCTGATTTCTACCTGTGTAAACACGTTTGCAGTAAAAGCAATCGCCAACGACTACTAACCATCATGGCCTGTATAATGTTTACTACATCTATATTAATAAAATGGAAATTTCATAAGTGGACATCACTAAAAACTTTCGTTACAATGCATCAATTTCAACCAAATTTTCAACATTTATGCAAAGCGAGATGGAGCAGGTTTTGCTTAACATCAAAATATATTTCCTAACATTAACATGCTTAACTTCGCTGTTATCGATTAAATACAAAAAAAAATCAACAGAGTTAATTTTATTTATATATAAATACAAAATTAAATTTCAACAGAGTTAATTTTTTTACATACTAGCTAATAATCTCAATCTAAAAAATATTCAAAACAAGCAATTTTAAGATAACACCATATGTAAAACAGTCGGCCAAGAAAACAACAACGATATTACATCTTTCTCACATATTCACACACAATCTTTATTAATAATTAAAACTAATCTTTAACATTGTTTATTATACTTCAACTTTTATTTCTACATTTGTTTTTAAATACCCAATTGTTTTATCATGTTTCTAATTTCGCCTAACAAATATACAAATTTATAGTGACCAACATATGCAAATTTTATCTTTGTTTTTTATTTAACTTGATATCGTAAACATAACATCCATTGTAAGCATTTTTCTGTTCACCTTCCGTGGTTTCTCTTTTCTCTGATAGTTTTTAGGTGTAGTATATTTTCTTATTACTAGACTACAAACATTCCCTCGAGAAAAACCTGGGCGAAGCCGGGTACATCCGCTAGTATATATATATATATGTCATAATTTGTATAATTAGTGCCCAAGAGATATAATTTAGTTTCGTCAAAATAAGTATGTAAATATGTTACGCTTGTGTTGAAATGTAAATATGTAAATTCATCCATCTATAAAAGCTGTACAAAAAATAAAGGTGGCAGACATCGCGATGTGCGCTGTTCGCTTGGCACAACGGCTGCTCCCTTCCATTCGACCACGACAGCTACGACATATATATATATTTGGTTTCCACAAGTCCATATCTCAGAAGAAGGCCAAGTGACACTCACTCCTCACTCCTCACTTTCTTACTGCTACTCTTTTTGTGTTGTTTTTCTTGCTTCCCTCTTTCTTGTTTTTTTTTTTTCTTTTTTTATCTTCTTTTTCTTCTGTCTATATCGTTGTTTCCTTTGTCTCACTGCTTTGTTCTTATGCATACCTCTGGTGGATCCTGTATAGGGTCAGTGATCCGAAATAAAGGCTTTTTGTTGTTGTTATATATATATGTGAAAAAACAATAGAATAAGTGGGTCAGGATATGCCTTCTTTATTTTTAGATATATATATTTTAAATGTTGTTCAAAGTATGAAAGAATAACCAACCATGTAGAGGAATATAATACCAAACCAATACTATATACGGTTGTGGAAATTGTTTTGAGGCACATTTTTAATAAGCTTTATATTTATTTTTATATTTTTCCAAAATTATAAATTTAAATTTTGAATTTAATTCAATTGTTTTACTGCATCTTATATGTAATTTGGTAAAATATTTTATCTAGAGCAATTTTATAAAAGTAGATATTTCCTTATGAATTAAGCAGGTGTAACCTGTGAATTTTAATTGAAACTTGTTGTAAAAAAATACTTTAGAAATTTGAAAAATGTGTATTATCTCGGTAGAAGTTCATCTTTAGAGCGAAGCGCTTCTTTGATGAAGCTGTATAGGTTTTTCGATCCACAAGAAAAAAAAAAAAAGAACAGCCATAGGAGTGTAAGAATATCATATACAGTCCAATCGCAAAAATCGATCATCAAATCGACGTCGAAAGTTTAATACCACGCAGGTTAAGACATGTTAATGCCGGTGTCAAATGGCTTTGCAATCAGATATCCAACACGATAGCTTGAAAAGAAATGGGAAAGATAATAAACACCGATTGGCTGTTGCAATCATCCAATCAGAATCAGCCAATAACAAGATACCATCCATCCCTTGATAGAATCGTGGCGAAGATACACGCAAACGCACAGCCTGGATCATTGCATAATTGGTAGCTATATTTTCTCCAGAGCTATAAATTATCCCATTAGATTTATGCAGAAAAAAAAGTGAGAGGGGCAACCTAGAGATAAAGAAATGGAAAGATGATCGATGAGCTTTGGATATCGCAGAAGGATTTTTTTTTTTCAAACAGCGTTCATTAAAGTGTCAAAAAAAATTTTAGAAATAAGATTACCAGACGAGATCATTTAAACCATTTCTGCTAAAGTTTTCAACATAAAACATAAATATACGTAAGAAAAATATTATCAGAAAGCTTATAGCTTCTCGTTTAATACGCCTATACCAATCGTTAATATATTACCAATAAAATGGCCTTTAGATCAACGAGGCTAAGAAAAAGAGTTAGGGGCTAGTTCTTAGACGGAAGCTCGATTTGGTAAATTGCCTCTCGGATTGGCCCTGTAATTGTTGTAATGCAAGACACGGTTCTTTGATTAAAAGCATTTCAGCTTTCCCTTTTGTTAATTAGAATTTTTTATTTATTTGTTTGCTTATATTTTCTCGGGCTCGGCGAAATTTATTTTCATAGAAAATATTACTCCCGAAATATATATTTCCTCTCAATTTATTGGTGGAATGAATTAAATACGTTTTAAGGTCAACAGTTTTATTCAAAAGAACTTTTAAATATTCTCTTTAAATTCTTTTTGGGGGGCAGACGACGTTCTCGTTTAAATGGAGAAAAAAGGGGAAAGTTTTCATTTCAGCTTAGAAGTCCTAAATTAAAAGTTAAAATACTTCGTCCTTACTTTCGCCACAATTATTTTCAGGTTGAAGATATACAAAAGATCTCACACAAACTCGTCTGCTTCCAAATTAAAGGCAACTTTACTAGTTCTTCTGGAAGTTTAATCGTTTAGGTTTTTTAGGACAAGGAAAACTGGTGATGCATTCATAATTCCATTCTATAAATTACATCTTTTCTTCTTTTCGTCTAGAGGATGATGGCCTAGAATTCTTGATGCTTCTTATAACGTGTGGTACAAATATTTTAGATAGATTTTTATATTTCCTAGGTTATAAACTAGATACACTTTGGGATATTTTTTTGCTCTCACTCCCTCTACTTTACTATATTCTTCCAAAAGAGACATTGCAATATTAGAAATGAATAATTAAGTTTAGTAAACGGGTATTTGATAGTAACTTAATTAATATTTATGTTAAATATTTTAAAGAAACCTTACGCCTTATGATTTCGCGCTTTTTATGAATTTTCTCTGGGCGATTATATAACTTAAAATATATTTATATATTTTCTATAAAATTGTATATTATAAATATATAGGTTCGCTTTTTGGATGTTATATTTTACTTGTGAATGCAAAATTTAGATTATAAAGCTTATATTTATATTTTATATAAAAAGTGTAAAATATTTTGTTATTTTGTGTAGAATTATTGACAGTATGTAGAATATAGAGAATAGTATTAAATTTCTATTTTGTGATGCTAAAATAAGGAAACAGCCCCGATCTCATGGACCCTACACAGGCGAATCTATAGACAATTGACAATGTAAACTACTTTATTGACTCTCAGTCAATGGTCAAATTAAATTAATAAATAAATTTTTAAAAATGATACAGGAGAATATAAACAGTAATATGGACAGTTTTCTTCAGTGAGGAAACCCCTCCCACCTTGAGAGAGTTCATACAGCGATTTTCTCGAACCCTTCTCAGTTCCAGGGTGAAGAAATACTTGTATATGCACGACTTGGCAGACGTCAAGATGGCCAGGGCATCATCATCCATGCCTCGACCCATCCTGCAGGTCAGAGGGCCACTGGATGATGGTGAACCCTCCCGGGTGTGAGGCTTGATGCAGCGGAAAGACTAGTGCCGGTGGACCAGCAGGTTTTCGTCCATCAGTCGATTGCAGAAGCTAGTCAGCGACGTGGTGTCAGCTAGGGCGAGATGCGTTGAGCGAGTGAGGGGAGTGGCAAAGCTGGCGAAGTCCCCAATGCAGGCGCCGACCTATCCCCCCATGAGCCTTGAGATCGGGTAGCCGGAGGAGACAGCAGCGACCGATGAGAGGGAGGTCCAGGAGCTGAGGTGGTGTCAGCACGTGGTGATTTAACGCCAGGATGCCAGTAACCTCCTATCAGATCTTGACCAGCTTGACAAGTCGCGACGGAAGCCATCCTGGATGGAAGAAGATTGAGCCAGCGCCGCTCTCGACCAACCAGAATTAGACGTTACGGCTGCCACATAGCGTGGCTTGCACATCCATGAAGCACGCCAGACGCAGCTGCGCGCCGTTGTCGATTAGCCCGAATCCTCCCAGTTAGAAGGGTCTCGCTATGACAGCCACTAGTATAACCAAGAGATGTTGCCCTTAAGTGGAGGTTGGACTTCCCAGTGTCACAGTAAAGCCCAGAACATGCAGGTGCTCCGACGATCAGGATATGCCCAGTGGAGCGTCGCTGCCGGCGAGCCAGGCGCCGCACCATAGGTCTTAGCTCTTGGAAAAGTTACCTTTTATTCCCGAAGCACGCAGGAATTCCTCGAATATGGAGATAACTACGCCAAAATTCTCGTCGCGACGAATGAGCAGGACGACGTCGTCGGAGTAGGCGATGAGATTCCCGGGGCCGAGCGCTTGTTCTAGGCGACGCAGGAGAGTGCGGTGCTGACGGCGCAGCCCTGCCTCACGCCATTCAAAATATGGAAGGGTCTAGTATGAAAGACTCTGGTTCGGACAGCTCGTGCACCCCGGCATAGAGGAGTAGAAACCACCCAATGAAGGCTGGCGGTGGCCGCAGAGAGACCATCAGGGACATCGAGAAGCCGCGGTTCAGAGTGCCAAAGGCGGACTCGAGGTCGGTTGAGACAACGGCCAGCGCCGAGCCGCTCCTCTCAGCCACGTCGATCTCTTCGAACACACACGCTAGGTTCCAATAAGGTGACCGAGAACGGCGTATGTCTGGCACTTAAGTACCAGGACGGGGAGAGGGAGCCGCAGACGCTGGAGGAAAATGTTGTCAAGGACTCTAAAGTCCGCCGAGGGGAGCCAGATGGACATGTAGCCACAGAGTCCAGGACTGCCTTGGGATTTGGGGACCAGACAGATGGACTCCGCCGCATCGGGCGAAAAGTTCTCGAACGCAACGAGGAACTCGCAGGGTAGATCGACCCACCTGGGGGCTCTCCCGAGCGGCGGATGGCGATCTCTGCCGAGGAGATCTCGGAGCAGTGCAGGGGGTCGTTCTTTTCGAGGATGAGGGGAGTCGTCGTTCCTCGGATGAACTCAGATGCGGCATTGTAGTCGCACGACGAACGAGCGAAATTCTGCTGGAAGATGGAGTGGACTCTGCGACGTAGCACCCTGTTTTCGATTACGTTGCCTTCTTTGTCGCGGTCGTTTGTGCTGATAGGCAGGCGTACACGAAACACTCGCTTGAGATCGGGCAGTGATGGGTAGTCTGCGTCCAACAATGCAGCTTCAAGCCTCTTCAGATATCTTCGCCGGTCATATTCATATAGTATATATAATTCCTTATGTTAGAGCTGGAGTCAGAAAACAACCCTGATCTCATGGTGCCATGGAGGATAGAGGACTCTTACCCAGATATATTCACTTAAATTTTTTATTGAGAAATAAAAAAAAATTAGATACATATATATACCTGAAAAAACAATTTTAAAAAATAAAAGATAAGTGGGTCACACAGGTGTTGATATTAAAAATAAAGAAAGCATCTCCTGACCACGAGCACATGTGCTTTTTTAGATGGCAGAGCGCCATCATATATATACCTATAACGATATAAATTTAGCATCCTATATATCGCGCGAAAAGTATACGATAAAAAATCTTTATTCTTTCTAAATTTTATATATAAACTCTGATAAAGTTCTCCATGTTATATATGTAAATAGGTGGAATATAATGATAAATGGAGAGACAGGCTACAATTTGGAAAGTAACTACAAAGGAAGAAGTTCATGTATTTCTTATTGGGAGACCACCCTGATTGTCGACAAGTGCTGCAAGTCGAGGGGCCGATCCATCCGTGTCTTCCCAAGGAGATCTCGGGAGACTGCTTGGTACACGGCTTAGCTCTTGCATCCATCCCATCTGTTATCATCTCCCTCCTCCAACATGGGATTATAACAAATGAAACTTCCTTTTTTGGAATCTACTCAGAACATTGTTGTTTATGCGAGAGCTGTTATCTGCTTTGCCTAACTTCGCAGATAGTACCTACAACAACAAATAAGTAAGCTGGCGGATTTAGTACTACTTTAGCTTGAAAGGCATTGTACACGAAACCATGGTATGTATACAACTACATACAAATAGATTATCCCTTTCCGCCGTCAAACGGTACAACGTTGAATACTTATTTTGAAGAAGAAAAGAAAAATCCATGAATAAATATTTATTTTAAAATATGAGGCACATGTATCGTTATAGTAAAATGTCTAAAAACATAAAACTTTATATCTTATATCACATTAGGGAGAGGGATTTGTATACACCTCAGTTCTTAGAACATTATATATATATATGATTCCAGGTAAATTTAACAACTATTTCCTCGCTCTGGACAAGGAACATACCATTAGTATATATATTCCCTTGGCAAAAATTAATAAAACTGAAGTGTTATTAAAAAAGCAATCACTCTCATTTTTTATACGGGTGTAACAATGTTTAAGCATATGAGCGTGTGTGTTTAAAATATATTTAAAATCTATAAATTGGAATAAAAAAGTGATTTTGGAATTTATAAGTACAAAGTACTTTCTAGAGAAGGCACAGACATAGAAGAGTACATTATCAAAACTTGGTATTAATACGGATTCTTGTAACAAGAAACCTCCCCGCGGGATAGGATTGCAGAACACTGACTATCGGATTTCTATCTCAAAAACATCTCAGAGGCTTTGTGTGAACCTCAGCCTCAACATCGTGACATTGTTCTGGATGAGTAAATTCTTTCATCCTTCACTTTGATTTAATCATGATTGTTGTTATTTTTTAGTCATTAGGCCTTAGTCTTAGACTGCTGGAGAGGTGAAATTCCCTAATTTTTCTATTTATAAGTGCATTATTCTGAATTTTTAAACATGTGCTGTGTGAGCAGAAGAGCTTAAATTGACTTGTTCCATTATATGTATGTTCCATATGTAAATACCTGTTTTCTTTCCTCTTTTCGCTCTCCACTTCTCCCATCCATATTTCTAATTTTTTTTTCTTATTTTCCATAGGATTATTCAAATAATAATCTGCATAAATTTATCATGTGTATATAATCTTTCTCCGTTTTTACCCCTTTGTATATTTCCCACTTTCATAGGTTTCTCCGTCTTGTAAGACCTGTGTGTCTTAATAAAGGCTTTTGTCTGTGTGTGTGTGTGAATTTTTAAACGTTAGTCTACATTCAAGAATCATGTAAAGAATAATATGGGGTTTGTACTATTTTTAATATTTTTCTTTCGATCCTGCAATCCTGGTGCGCAGATGTAGTTTTGGACTCTTAGGCCCTTGGTCCTGGAATACCGTAGCCCTTGGTCCTGGAATACCGTAGCCCTTGGTCCTGGAATTACCGTAGCCCTTGGTCCTGGAATACCGTAGCCCTTGGTCCTGGAATACCGTAGCCCTTGGTCCTGGAATACCGTAGCCCTTGGTCCTGGAATACCGTAGCCCTTGGTCCTGGAATACCGTAGCCCTTGGTCCTGGAATTACCGTAGCCCTTGGTCCTGGAATACCGTAGCCCTTGGTCCTGGAATACCGTAGCCCTTGGTCCTGGAATACCGTAGCCCTTGGTCCTGGAATACCGTAGAGAAGAATTTTACTTCTCTCTCTTGCAATCATTATTCTACGATTCTGGATTACTAGAGGGGCAGAAGAGGGATTTCGAGGTCTTAGAATTCTTGACTTGCGATCCTAGATTCTTAGCGAGAAAGGGTATACATTCCTAAACCTCTTTATTATTTATCTTACGATTCCTGGAAATAAAGAGAAGATTTTGAATTTTCTTGAGTCTTTGGCCCACGATCCCGGAATCTGAGTGTAGAAGTCATTAATACTGTCACTCACTTCTTCAAATTGGAAAAGAGATAAATCATAGAATACTGAAAATTAAAACGAGGATTAACTTAGAGAATTTTAAAAATTAGCTCAATTTCATAATAAGACCATTATAGTTCTATTTAGGGAACATTACTGGAGCCAATCTTTTAAATTTATTATCTTTTAATTGGGTCTTTAATTAACAGCACGGTTTTATCTCGCCACTTTTCATTACATATCTATTACCCCGTGAAAACTTCATTACCGTGTTGGAAAACTTCATTACCAGATTTTTCAACATTCTGAAGAAAAAAACTATTTGTTATTACATATTGGTGGAAGAAACTTAGGTATTTTATTATGTTACTCTCACTACGGAAATGAAAAAGTATTGAGAGGGCTTGACTCATCTGTAGTAAACCCTATCAGCACAAATTCATCAAATTAATTTACCAGACTATTGGCCTTCGGTTCAAAATGGACTTCATCAAGTACCACTATCACAAAAAGCAATTTAACGATAAAATATTTATACAGTAAAAATAAATTGCAGAGGAGTTATAATATACATTGCATTGTATGTGTATACAGAGTATCTTTTATATCAGTAGAATATATATTTTTCCTTGACAAAATTCCTATCGCTGCTCCTCTGCTCGTGCATGAGGTTGAATGGGTGCATCCACAGTACTACTGAATCAGAATGATTTTAAAAACAAAATTTTGAATATTCTAAGAGATGAATCCACGTTTTCAGAGATCTCTAACCAAGCAAACCTCTCTTCACTAAAGAGTTTTAAGTCTTCTCTTTTTTAGTTTATTCACTTCATTCTTGAGGGGTGGTCTACTTGGTCTCCTGTGTTCGGCCACTTATGTGGGAGAGACGGGTAGGTCCGCCTCCGTGGGAATGACGGAACAATCACCAACAAGGACCGAAGATCTCTAATTTTTCAGCATGTAACTTAAACAGGCCATAGTTTTAATTTAAATTCCCCCAAAATACATTACCAGCACATCAATAATAAACAACAGAGACTATTCCTTGAATCATTCCTATCCATAAAATATAACAGTATAAACCGAATATCCCCGATATATACCATTCCTTTTGTAAATAGTCATACACAGTCTATTTCTTTCTAGCAATTTTTATATTATTTATAGGTTCATCCTCATTGTTTATTTGCCATTACCTTTATCGTATTGAAGTCACAATAGTAAAAAAGTTTTAATATTATAAATTTAACGTCCTTAGCACAAATTTTGCATATCAATGCTGTACATACGAAATTTACGTTTTCACTTTTCTCTTTATTTATTTTTATAAATGCTATATTTTTCTCTCGTATGCAAAAATATCTTATTAAAACTCATCTCGTCTTTTGTTTAGTTATCGAAAAAGCCTGTAGAAGGACGTCCGAAAGCTTGCTAATAAAATTCGCACAAGATACTTCTCTTCAATCTCCTTTTTATTTTTCTATTTTAACTCGAAGAGTTTATTTTAGTCGATATATATATATTTAAAAAGGCACATGTTCCGATATAGCGAATCGGGAATACAACCAAATAACTAGATCAGTACACTTTTAGAAGGGTTCCGTGATCACATATGACAAAGCCGTGAAAATGTTGTCGTGTTCCAGTATTGATCGGGAGACAAAATTATTCATTTTACATGGAACCATAATACATTGCTGATTAGTTTTTACAATGAAAATATAGGGCGTAGAATACAGAAAAGAAAAAAATCTTTCAGGAATATTTCTAAAAATTATTTGTTATGCAGAGCACAGCGCCTACCAAAACATTTGTCTACAAGATATAATTGAATTATATTTTACACCGACGTGCAAAATGTGTTTTTTAAAAAAACAAAATGCTATTTTAAATTTAAAGCGAAAAATGTTTTTATATATATTTCATTTCTTTTGGTATATATATTTTCCTTTATGAGAACAGCGATGTTTTATCATGGTTCTAAATATGGTTGAAGATATTTAATACATTGAAACAACATTAGATAAACACATTTTATTAATCACTTTTAAAGCAACACATTTTCATTATTTACTATTTCGCCTATTATTATTTGAAGCAATTATACATTTTTTCATATTTAATAGAAATGTTTCTATATTAATCGAAATATGATTTCTTTTTATAAATACATTTTGATAAAGCAATATAAAAATTAAATTTGAGATTTCTCTCAGGTAATCACTGTTTTATTGCCGTTGATTTTGTCTCATATCCAACCCCCAAACCGATAAAACGGTGTTTACCTTACAACTCTGAACACTCGGATTTTCCTGGAAAATCTCTTAAAAATTTCTTGAAAAAAGCCATGGTCCACCTGTGCTGTGTGAGTATAAAAGAGCTTAAATTGACTTGTTCCATTATATGTATGTTCCATATGTAAATACCTGTTTTCTTTCCTCTTTTCGCTCTCCACTTCTCCCATCCATATTTCCATTTTTTTTTCTTATTTTCCATAGGATTATTCAAATAATAATCTGTATATATTTACCATGTGTATATAATATTTCTCCATTTTTACCCCTTTGTATATTTCCCAATTTCATAGGTTTCTCCGTCTTGTAACCCCAAGGAGAATCCTCTGTAAGACCTGTGTGTCTTAATAAAGGCTTTTGTGTGTGTGATTTTGTCTCATATTCTCAATGCAAACTCCTTCCCAACTTCACACCTGTTTTTATAAAATATATATATTTTAAGTCGAATAAGGGGACACTACGCAAGTTAGAATTTAGGTTTGGGTAGCTTCGAATTTCAGTTGCAAGTGCGATGGGCTCATGTTCTAATTAATTTATAATACCATTGAAAATGGAACATCTAAATATATAACATATAAATATATGAAGCAAAAATGCAAGCTGTTTTAATTCAACAGAAAAAGCTATTTAAAACAATAGTTATGAAAAAAACGGTTGAAGTTTGAGCTGGGAAGCAGCTTGTAGAGGGAAGTGTTGGCTTCCGTAGGCGTTTCTTACTGGGAAAAAGAAAGAGAGGATCCAACGAAATAATTTAGTAGTGTTTATTAGAACAAAATCATAATAGTGAACAACACATATAACAGAGAGTACCGTCGTCTTCCGGGTATTCCTTCTACTGGGGAGCTCGGATTCTATATTCTGTGCGTTTATAATCTGTTTATCTGTGGCTCTCTGGTCGGGATGGCGCCTACATTCGGCCATTCCTGGATTTCAATCGTCCTCGATTGAACCTTGCGTTGCAGGAACGTCGTGGGTTGCGTCGGGGGTATCTTCTACTTCTGGCTCCTCGTCCGGACTTTCTTCTGTAGCTGTAGTCGTTAATTCTATTTTGTTCTCCTACTGTCCTATCACACGGGTCCTTTCGAAAGATCTGGATCAGGTCTCTCAATTCAGGGTCGGAATGCTGAATCATCAAGATTTGTTCTTCCAGTGTGATTGTGAGGCACACTTCAAGGTTTTTCTCCACGATTTCCTCCATCGTGTCTCTAGGGTCGTCGACTGGAGCTCTACTCATTCCGTCTACGTGGGCCATCTTCTCCCCTGGTTTATGTCGAATTTCGAAATCGTATTCCTGAATCAGATTGTACCATCGCGCTATCTGAGGATTTGTAGTCTTCTTCGCGTTCATGTAGACCAGTGCTTGGCAATCTGTAACCACTGTAAACTTGATTCCTACGAGGAACTGACGTAGTCGATCCAAGGTCCACACTATCGCCATCAGCTCCAATTTGCTTGAGTGGTACATCTTCTCGGCCTCTGTTGTCTTCTTGCTCACACAGTAGACCAAGCGCCATTTGCAGTCTTCGTCCATCTGTAGCACCATTCCTGCTAATCCCTCAGCACTCGCATCGCAATGTACTTCTGTCTTGAGTTCAGGGTTGTAATGAGCTAGTACCGGATATTCTTCCTTCCATTCAAATTGTGAACCTTTCTTCGTAAGTCTGCTTAGCGGTTCTGCTTTCCTCGCGAAGTCCTTTACAAATCGTCTGAAGAAGTTCGTCAGTCCCAGAAAGCGTCGTATGTCGTGGACATTCTTGGGTTCTGGAAATTCTTCTATCGCCTTGATCTTTCTTGGGCCTGGCTTAAGTCCGCCTGTACTGATGACATACCCTAAGAACTCAACTTCCCTCCTTCCGAACTCACATTTGGAGGGTTCCAGTGTCAACTTCGCTGATCTTATTCTTTCGAGGACTTCCCTCAACCTTTCGATCATCTCCCGCCAATCCTTTGCCGGGATAATCACGTCGTCGAGATAGCAGAATGCCTTCTTGTTCAGCAGCGGACCTAGGACAGTGTGCATCAGTCTTTGGAATTCAGCTGGTGCGTTGGCGAGTCCAAAAATCATCCTTTCGAATTGACCTGTATCATCTGGGGTGATGAATGCTGTCTTTAATTTTGCCTTATCGGTCAGTGGTATCTGCAAATATCCATGCGCCAGATCCAGAGTGGTGAAGAATTTCGCATTCCTTAGGCCTTCCAGAAGGTCGTCTATCCTTGGTAATGGGAACTTGTCCTTAACTGTTTGAATGTTGAGTCTCCTATAATCTACCACCAGACGATGATCTCCAGTTTTCTTCCTCACAAGTAGGACGGGACTAGCGTAGGGTGATCTAGTTTCCGTGACTATTCCATTGTCCTTCCACTCTCTGACAATCTCCCTGATTGCTTCGCGTTCACTTGCAGTCGTCTTATACGGTCTCAGACAGACTGGCTTGCTTCCATCAACCTCCTTAATGTCCATCTTGGTGACATCGGTGCACCCTAATTCCTCCATGCCAAGAGCGAAACAGTCTCTATACTCGTTTACTACATCTAGGATTTCTTGTCTCTCTTTCGAAGTCAGAGAATGATTGACGTTGATGTCCTCAGGCAGTATGGGGGGCTTACGTTTCATTTGGTCTTGTCCTTCCCTCTTCTCTTCATTTTTAGTCTGAAACGAATCCTCTGCGACGTCCAGGTTAACAACAATATCATCAAGGTTCAGTAGTTCAACCCGCCCTACACATTGGTTCTTCCTTACTCTCAACTTGCCCTTGCCAGCTGAGATGATGGGTACGGTCGTCTTTCCATCGACCACTTCCAATAGGGAATCGACACAGGCGTCATCTACTCCTGTGAACAATACATATCCATCCTTTACCTCGTCTGTGATTGCACTTGTAAAGTTAATGGAGTCGCTCTCCAACTGAACAGTTTCGGTTGCTCTCAGTTCGATGCGACGCGACTTGATTTCTTCTTGCAGATTAGCAAACGGAAATTCGGATGAATAGCCAATATGCAAGTTTTTACCAATTCTGGCGAAGGATACGTAGGGCAGATCTGTCCATGTTCTTCCAATTAATAGGTCATAGGGTTGGGCATCATCGTTGACAATGAATACAGTGATTTCCCTTCCGACGATGCCATCAATCTCCAGGTCGACTGTCGTCTTCCCAACGGTCCTGGCAGCTGGTGCAGTCTGGTTACCGATGCCGTACAGACTAGTCGAGTCTGGTTCGATGTCGACGCTGATCCTCCTTGCGACCGATTCTCTCATTAGACAACTGCTGCTCCCGGTGTCTATCATTGCCTTCACGGTTTCCTTGTTGTCGATCTTGACATCCTTCAAATATACATCTGGCGGGACAGTCTCCAGTCCTTCGACTTCCAGGTTGGCTACTTTTAGTCCTTCTTTGGGTCTTGTGCAATTCCTTTCCTTGTGTCCCGTTTGACCGCATCCTCGGCATGTCAACGTAGTCCTGGGTGCTGGGCAGTCTCTGGCAATGTGTCCAAACTGATTGCAGTTGAAGCACTTCGGTTCTCCCTTGTCGTTTCTGATTGCACGGTTGACCATTCTCCTCGAGGTGTTAGGATACTTTTCACTGATTTCGTTCCTTGCAGCCTCTCTACTCGAAACATTCGTTCCTTGTTCAGTCTCTTTAACTTCGCTTCGGTTGGGAAATCTCGCAGATTTCTGCTGAAACGACTGTGGTATGAGGTGTTTCGCATTCCAATGCGGAGGTCCCATCTCGGTGCGAACATTTTCGTACTCGTCCAGTTTATCCGCCAACTCATCTGGGTTGTTTAACTTGGTTCAATCGTCAATGAGATGATTACGCAGCACATTTGGAACTTTTTTCTTTAGCTGGTTAGTGACGGACAAATCCTTTAGGGCGTCGAAATTTTCCACGTTCATTCCTTCGATCCATTCGTTGAAATATCCTCGCAATTCGAAAGCGAAGTCTCTCCAGGAACCCTTTTGAGATCTCTCGTGCTTCTCGAATTTTTGTCTGAATTGTTCGGGGCTCAACTTGTACCGTTTTAGGAGCAACCTTTTCACGAACCTATAATCGCCGCTTTGTTCTTCTGTCTCCCGAGCGATTAATTGAGTCATTTCGTAAGGTAGCAATCCTAGGAGGCTGAACGCCCATTGGTCTTCATCCAATCCTAGTCGCTTTGCCTGTCTTTCGAAAAGAATTAGGTAAAAACTCAAATCATTGTCCTTCGACTCGTACTTGGGCATCAGTTTACGTATCTCGTAATGTGCGTCATTGCTGGTACTTCGAGACGTATCGTTGTTTCCGCGTGTAGTCTGGATGCGCAGCTTCTCAAGCTCGAATTCCATTACCATTTGTTCTTTTCGTTCCCGTTCGATTCGTTCCCGATCCTCGATTCGTTTCCGATCCTCGATTCGTTCCCGCTCCTCGATTCGTTCCCGCTCCTCGATTCGTTCCCGATCCTTGATCAGAGTCTCCAACAGTTGTTTTGCGAATTCTTCTTCGTAGGATTGGCTATTCAAAATAAGGTGTTTTAAGTCGACGATCCTGCTCTCTGGCGGTACTACCTCGCCGAGTTCATACGCCAACTTGCTCAAATCGCATTTCCTTACTTTCGCTAAATAAGTCATGTTTTTTTTTTTTTTCAAAAGGAAAAATAAACAAGGCAAAAAATTTTTAAAATAAACAAATAAAGCTGACTAAACCAGATACGTACTGTTTCAATTATTTCTTTAAACGAAATAAACTTTTCTTTGGTAATTTTGAGACAATACTTTTTTTTTCTTTTTACCGCGATACTTTGCGATAATACTTTTTATTTGTTTCTTCAATTTACTTTAAAAATACTTTCTTTAGAATACTTTACTTTACTTTAAAATACTTTCTTTAGAATACTGTACTTTACTTTAAAATACTTTCTTTAAAATACTTCACTTTACTTTAAAATACTTTCTTTAAAATACTTCACTTTACTTTAAAATACTTTCTTTAAAATACTAATTTACTTTAAAATACTTTCTTTAAAATACTTCACTTTACTTTAAAATACTTTCTTTAAAATACTTCACTTTACTTTAAAATACTTTCTTTAAAATACTTCACTTTACTTTAAAATACTTTCTTTAAAATACTTCACTTTACTTTAAAATACTTTCTTTAAAATACTTCACTTTACTTTAAAATACTTTCTTTAAAATACTTCACTTTACTTTAAAATACTTTCTTTAAAATACTTCACTTTACTTTAAAATACTTTCTTTAAAATACTTCACTTTACTTTAAAATACTTTCTTTAAAAATACTTCACTTTACTTTAAAATACTTTCTTTAAAAATACTTCACTTTACTTTAAAATACTTTCTTTAAAATACTTCACTTTACTTTAAAATACTTTCTATCGAGATGATTTTGCAATAATACTTTTAGGAATAGGTAATTAAATTTCGTACATACCATGCAACTCCTCTTACGCTGATCGGTCACAGCGCCACGTCCTTCTCGTTTCCAAATTATTCCAGTGAATCTTCAATTTTCTTCAGGACTATCCCACTTCTGAATTTCTGTTGGCTTCCGTAGGCGTTTCTTACTGGGAAAAAGAAAGAGAGGATCCAACGAAATAATTTAGTAGTGTTTATTAGAACAAAATCATAATAGTGAACAACACATATAACAGAGAGTACCGTCGTCTTCCGGGTATTCCTTCTACTGGGGAGCTCGGATTCTATATTCTGTGCGTTTATAATCTGTTTATCTGTGGCTCTCTGGTCGGGATGGCGCCTACAGAAGTATATTTCAACAACCTATTAAACAATGGCTAACTTTACTTGAGAACATCTCAAATATCTTATTTCTAGTGCTTGATTAAAACGAATATAAGAATGTCTAAAATAACCCAATTTCAATTAACATAAAAGTATTTCGTATTCCGTGGTTAGCTTTTCTTGATTAATCAAGAATGGGTATTTGGCCAATTCTGGAATAATTAAAAAATCAACGAGAATAGTTGATATTTATTCCGATTATGGCGCAAGCCACCAGCAACTTTCAGTTGCACGATAAGGAGAGAGATGCCTTTTTTCATATAATAAAAGTATTTCGGTAAAAAATATCTATAGCAAAATTGCATAAATATTTTAAAAGTCGAAATAATCGATTAAAAATGATAATGTTGTTATTAAAGTTCAAAAATACTGTCTTAAAAGTGCAAAATATTTACATGAACAAGAAGCACTATTAGAATAATTATGTAAATATAAAATGTATTATAAAAAGTATATTGCTTCCTCCCCCCCATCTCTATCAATAATTATTGCAAATTATATATATTGCCACGTGGAAAATTAGGAAAGACAAACTTCAGGATGACACAGCAATTCATTTATGGCAAGAACAAACTATGAATGATAAGAAAAGTAAAGCAATAAAAGAAGTTTACAGAGTAGCAAAATAAAAAAATAAAATGAAAAAGATACCCTGTTAATAAATACTTCGCTATAATATATATTATAAACACAAATGCTCATCGTCTGATCAATGATTTGATAATTATACAATGTATTTTATACACATTAATTTACACATTAAAACAAATATTAAATCTCTTCCTTTCTTTTAATCTACTTTCTTTTGATATACGCTACTTCAATATTGTATTTAATATTAAAAAATTTACCAATTTGATGCGACTTTGAATAGGTAAAAAAAGACGTATTTCAGGGTGACCTATCAACTTCTTTAATCACGTTACGTTAGAATGTAAGTTGACCAGGAAAGATTTTAATGTATCCATGTGTGGACGAAGCAGAAGACACGTTACTTTACCCCAGAGAGTGGGGGAGGGGGTGTAATAACTTTCCCGCAATTTCTTGCCCAACTTTCGCAGACGACGCTAATCACTACGTTGCGGCGTGTTATTAAGGGTCTTTGGTCAAATATAATTAACTATTTTTCTATGAGTTGGCAGTGTTGTGCAAAATTTAACGTAAGAGGTCTACAAAAAGGCTTATGGAAGCTCACTTAATTTAATTAAAGGTTAAGCCAAAGTACACGTTCAGGTACAAAGATTGATGGCAGGGTAATGTTTGAAGGGAAGAGACTTGCTGTGGTCTGTAAGTAAAAAAAAAAGTTATATGATGGCGTTGAAAGCCAATTATCTTAAAAGTTTCATTCTTTTAAGTGGAATTCCAGTTGCTAAAGAAAAGGACGAACGAAGGCTACAATAGAAGGGCGTAATTTTTAGGATTGAAATCTGTTATTTGCGTCATCCCGAATAATACATTATCATCGCATCAAGCACACGAAACTTTGAAACTTTTATTAAAGTCAAGAAATTTCTCTCGACATAAAACTTAAAACTTTTTTATTTTAAATGATTACAAGTATTTTTTAAATCTTAAAAAAAAAAATATTTTGAGATATTATGTGAATCCATTATACAAGGTGTGTCCCATAAGTTCCCGGACTGGGTCCATAAAAAAAAAAAGATAAGATATTTTTTAAAAAAATTATTAAAACTTTTTAAAGTAATACCCCCTTGCCTCAACGCACCAGGGCCATCGTTTCCCCAAATTGTCGAAACAGTTTTTATAGAGCTCTTTTGGAATGCTCTTCAATGCCAACAGCGATTTTTCTATTATGTCATCCCTGGTGTCAAAATGTCTTCCTTTTAGAACTGCTTTAAGTTTGGGGAACAGGAAAAAGTCATTTGGTACGATGTCTGGGGAATAGGGTGGTTGAGGTAGGATTTCTGTCCCGTTTTTAGCCAAAAAAACTCGTCACCAAGTGCGCTGTGTGAGGGCGGGCATTGTTATGGTGTAGGATCCAGTCACCATTAAGCCATTTTTCTGGCATTTTTTTTTTCGAATCGCTTCCCTTAGATGGCGAAGAATGTCCAAATACATTTCCTTAATAACCGTTTGGCCTGCAGGAAGATACTCATGATGAACAATGCCCTTGTTATCCAAAAAAGCGACCAGCAACACCTTGTTTCTGGATTTTTTTGGTCTAGGCTCACCCTGACCTCTCCACTCGGCATATTGACGCTTGGTTTCAGGGTCATAGTCATAGACCCATGTCTCGTCGCCTGTGATTATCTTGTCTTTCCATTCCGGATCCGTTCTTGTCATTTCCAACATGTTCTCACAGGTTGCAAGCCGACACAGTTTTTGCTCATTAGTGAGGAATCTTGGGATGAATTTTGCAGGAGTCTTTTTGAGCTTCAAATCTTTGGTTACGATCCTTCCAATCGTTGTTTTAGAGATGCCTGTGTCTTGCTCTAGCTCCAGCAAAGTGGTTCGAGGATTTTCTTTTATCAAATCGGTGATTTTTTGCACATTTTGGGCGTTCTTGCCGAGGATCATCTTCAATAGAAATTCTGCCAGCTTTAAATCTAGAATGTCATTCAAAAACAGTTGTTTTTTTTGGGGTGGTCATTGGGGAATGCTTTATTAGGCATTTTAAAAGTTTCGGTTGCTGATATTTGAAGTTTCACACAAATTTCTATGCAAATCCTCTGTTTCAATTTTTGTTCCATCGTAAAATCGCCGCAGCGCTAGGTGTGACCTTTAAATAAATTAGAATGACCTTGGCGCGCGCTAATGTACCGCCTCGATATTGGTACCACCGTGTTCCCAGATATTTTTTCTATAATAAACAGTCAAATTTATTTACATTTTTCATTTATTTATTTTTTTATGGACCCAGTCCGGGAACTTATGGGACATACCTTGTATATTCACATCACACATTTTGTTATTTGAATGTTTTTTAAACATGAAATATTAAAATATTCATGTCAAAACTAGCTCGATATTTATACATGAATTACTAATCTCCTAGTCTCCCCTGGAGCTGATTGTTTAGTGGTGATTGGCTTTAATCAAGTCAATTTTTGAATTCACAAAGATGGTCGTTCGGAGAAGTGGTAGCTCCCCAGATGAGTAATTCATGTATTTGAATAAGATAAAGAAAATATTTACACCAGAAGAAGCCTCCTCCGAAGGGACGTCTGGATCCTATCAGGAACTTAAAGCCGCTTTGAGCCCGGACAAGCCCTTGCCAATTACGGAGTTCTTGTCCACAAAATGCTCAATGACAATGTCAGAGAGTATTATCTTGTGTTCAGGCGAGAGTTCCTCGAGGAGATACTTTCTATCTTCGTGGTAAAGGGTCGAGAACATGATCCGTTCCTTGCAAAACGGTCCCTTATATAGGGGGCTCAGGAAAGATGCCTCGTTCAGCTGGTCGAAAATCTCGATCAGCTCATTCTCGACATCCCCGTCCGAAAGGGTAGAAGTCTCAATGGGTTAAGGAGCGGTCTGGAGCTCATGGGTCGTCTGGGTAGGTAGTGGAGGGGCTACTAGGGCTGGAGATGATTCCTCCTCATGGGGAGTGGGCGGCGCTGGTTCCGCAGGCTGAGGCGCAGTGGAGCGACGGGGCGAAGTGTAGGTCGCGGGACCATTACTTGGTACCTCCACAGATGGAGTAGGGGGCGCTGGTGCAGAAGGCGCGGGTGCTAACTGGCTGGGCAACGAGGCGCGGTCGGTGATGGGACATCAGTAGGAGAGGGCGATGATGTTTGCTTGGGGCCGATGGTCTGCCTAGCAAGCATTGGGCAGTTGGCTCTGCGGTGACCCTGGTTGTTGCATTTGGAGCACCTTATTCCGAACTGTATTTGAATATAATATCTTAATGTTATAATAACAAACATGGATAGATAATAAGTATACAAGGCGATATATATACTTGGCAATAGGTTGATTAGCCATGTAAAATTTAGAAATTAACATTTTGAAAAAATTCATAAAAATGTGAACAAGATATCAATACCTTCTCCTTTGTTCATTCGATACTTTGTACAAAGAGTATACTGAAATATTTGAACGATACAGCGCATTGAAAACATAAAGGTGTGTGTGTGCGCGTGAAAAAGAGAATTAAAAAAAATGTCCACCCTCACATTTTTTTTCAAACAGGATACAGTTCTTGGAAGGCTTACTTGCCCGGATGTTCAAAAACAAATGAAATTCAAACGTTTAAAATTCTAATTGAATAATGTAAAAAGCGTGTTATTAGAGTTAACGATGTTAAAAGAAAGGAAAAACTCAGGGGATGTTTATAAAAAGTTGAGCCACACTGGATTTTTTCAACCTCACGTGACTCTATTGCGTGCAGGTTGGGGCCTTTTTTCTTCTGCTATTATTAATATTTTTATTTAGCAAGCCAAGAAGCTTAAAAAATAGATAATGATATTTTGTTTATTCTAAAGATATGCTATTTTTTATTCCTATTCTTTTTATATGTTTCTATTTTAAAATTTTTGTCATATGTGTTGTCAATTTTGTTTTTATTTTGATGCATTTAGTCTTTTGATAGAATTAAATACTTACCCCCGTGTACGTGTTGGAAAATGTTTTTGTTGTCATTTGTTTGAATTATTTTAGCGTTCTATTTCTATAAGTTGTGTATTTTTGTTTATCTTTTGATGTATATGTTTTTTAGTAGATGTATATAGTTGTTGTTTTTTTGGCCCTTTTAAGACATTTTACACTTTAATGACATTTTAGATTTTAATAACAGCATTTTTTTTATTTTGATAGCAGCACATTTTTTACACTTTAATAACAACATTTTACATTTTAATATCATTTTCATTTTTAAGCGATATTTTCGATTCTATTTTAAACTTTACCAGCAATACTGGTATAATTAAAAATCAACGAACAGTTGATATTTATTCCGATAGATGGCGCAAGCCATCAGCAATTTTCAGTTGCACGATAAGGAGATGCCTTTTTTTTTCTTTTCTTAAGCAAGGTTTTTCAATTTTTTAATTGAAAAAAAAATTGTTTGAAGCTTGAAACGGGAATATAGAAAAATTTCAACACCATATTAAAGAGTGATTAACTTTATAAATTTAATTGCCAATCTATTGATTTTTAACAAACAATTTACTGGGAATGTATTTATTTTCAATGACATCATCAAATATTATCTCTACAGACCTTACTGAAATGATGTAAGTTATTGAATGAGAGGGCTTGGCTCATCAGTAGTGAACCCTCTCAGCGATTTCGACAAATTAATCTCTAGACCCCTCTACTATTGTATTGGATTGGTTTGGAATATACCCAGCAATTTTAACATATGTAAAAACAATTCTCCATTTCAATAAATGCATTAAAAGAAAGAGGTGCCTTTTTTGCACATGTGTGTAAATCTCATCCTTTTGCTCTTTTAACATATCAATTTAATGCCTATCAACTTAATTTTGGCACACCAGTATATTAATACAATGGTATTATGGGGTATACACACACAAAAGCCTTTATTAAGACACACAGGTCTTACAGAGGATTCTCCTTGGGGTTACAAAACGGAGAAACCTATGAAAGTGGGAAATATACAAAGAGGTAAAAATGGAGAAAGATTATATACACATGATAAGTATATACAGATTATTATTTGAATAATCCTATGGAAAATAAGAAAAAAAAGTTTTTGGAAATATGGATGGGAGAAGTGGAGAGCGAAAAGAGGAAAGAAAACAGGTATTTACATATGGAACATACATATAATGGAACAAGTCAATTTAAGCTCTTCTGCTCACACAGCACAGGTGGACCATGGCTTTTTTCAAGAAATCTTTAAGAGATTTTCCAGGAAAATCCGAGTGTTCAGAGTTGTAAGGTAAACACCGCTTTATCTGTGTGGATTATGGGGTATAAAGCCTGGGTGTACTACGGTAAGAGTTATAGAAGTACAGTACCCATGACGGGGCAGACCAAATTCTACCAAGTCGAATCCACGCTAGTTCGGAGTTCAACTTCGCAGAGTTTCTATTAAGGTTCAGTTGAAAAAAACAACTCTGGTCTATCGAAGAATGGTACGTCGTTCGTCCAATGAGTATCATAATTGGAGAAACATAGGGATCCGTACAACTTAATAAGTTGGGGTATTGATAAAACGGACAATTTTTTTAAAGCACTAATGACGATTAAATAAAATAGTGAACAGCTTTAGTTGAACTTAATCAAACAAAGCTTGGCAAATTTTTCTCATTAAGACAAAAAAAAAGAAGAAGAAGAAGAAGAAAGTTGAACAGAATCTCTATTTTCAAAATTTATAATAAAACACCAATTATTAAAAATGAGAAATGTTCTTTTAAAATTAATTACCTAAAAGTTGAATGCTTCGTTTCTACCTTGAGTTTTTAAGACACACAAATCATAGAAGAAACAATAAATCAAATCAAAATGCACTAAATTGCACATGTTTTCTAAAAATAGAATTAAAAAATGAATAATATAATTTGTTAAACACCCAGATGTGGAAAGATATAATGATTGTCTAGACAAATGATTTTCCATGTCGTTTACCATGTGTTACCATATGTTTACCACGCATTCTAAATTGAATGGGATGGCACCCATTACCTGAACTGTAATAATTCCTTAATTTTTTAGCAACATAGTTTTCATTTTGAATTACTTATATGTTTAATATTTAACTATGAATTTATCTATGGATTGCTCTATTTTCAAAATTTAACTATATGTAAATTACGTTAAAATTTGGGAGAATTGGCTTCTAAGCAAATTTATTTCTGGTGAGAATATCTAGGATTTTGTCGCTTCATGGTGTTTGTTATGTATAAAGAAATTGTCTAATATCGGCAAAGACAATGCTTTGTGATTTGAAATATTCTTTTTTTAGCTCCCAGAGCTCCCAGATTATTGGACGGATGGCTCTAGAACCAAGCATGGCTCAGGAACAGGAATTTTCTCTATTTCCCCCTCCATAGCCCACCAAATATCCCAATATGTTCAGTTTTTGCTCTAACTTACAGAAGTCTTGGCTCTTCTCTCTTAAAGGCCCTAGAGAACATTATCACTCTCTTTCTAGACCTTACAGAATTTTAAAAGACTTATTTTTGTGCTTTATTTATTTCGGCATTCTCTCTATTCCTAGTTTTCTATGAATTTATGCCAAACTTGGCATTTATCTCGCTATTTCTGGGTAGAAATTTACCTTTCATATTGTTGCATCATGGCTAATGAACCTATTTTATTTTAATTTGTAATATTATTTTTCATATATTTTAAATTCAAAATTATATTTTATATTTATTTATTTTATTAAACAGAATATATGTTTCGTTATTAGAATATATGTATTATAGAATCATCATTTGTATTTAGATACACGTGTGACTTCACTGCTCTCTTTGATGTGAGAAATAAATAAATTATTCTGGAGGCTACTTAAAGTAGAGTTATCTCATTATTCGCTTATATAAATTTGTAGGATGGTTGAAACAAAGATACAAGACCCAGCACAGGAGAGGACCAAGTTTGAAGAGTCTGCCAAGCCGCAACCTGGTGCAACAATTGGTGGAGCAACTATGACAAGGACATGTTGTCGCCAAGTCCTGGCCCAGCCATTTCTCTCACAGTTCACAAAACAGATAGAAACCTCCTCGATATTAAAATGATCTCCTCTATTGGTATTGTACTTCATGTTAACTACCTCACACAGGTAAACACATTTGACACCAAAGTCTTGGCTTCTCCTAGAGGTGGTTTCTTATTGGAGGTTGTTGGATTATAAAAGTTAATTTTGATTTAACCACGGTCAGGGATATGGTCATTTATAAGAGGGTCGCTCAAGAGATGTCATTATCGAAGGGAATTCTCAAAGTTTCTAAAAATTAGCTTTTTTTTTTTCAAATGGAAATTCACATTTTCATAACTGTAGTAATACGTCTTAGTATTTATGCACGTTCTATTTGCATATACATATTTTATTATAAAATATAATGTTATTTTATATTAATATGGTCTCCTCAAGGTCATTAAAATTTGGTTTCACTGTATATGATAAAAATGAAACCATTTATGCAGAATGCTGTAGGTAATCAAATTCCCCGAAGTCATTGAAGCCAGAAGTTCAATAATATGGTTTGACAGGTACAGGAAGGATTGGGGGTGTCCTGTCACTTAAAGAGAAACTCCTTTTGTTCCCTCTCAGCTGTCACTTAGTGACAAACACCACCTTGTCTTGACAGCCGCCATATTTCACTCTTCCAGATTATTCCCACCACGCTATCGTATGATGTGCTATGATCGTATTCCGCATATTGTAATTAAAATGATTCTATAGGTTACATGGGGATATCCATAACTTGAACCTATGGACCATAACTTGTGGTCGACCTCTATGGACTGTTCTTTTAATCATGTATTCTGATATTATCACATACACACACACAAAAGCCTTTATTAAGACACACAGGTCTTACAGAGAATTCTCCTTGGGGTTACAAGACGGAGAAACCTATGAAAGTAGGAAATATACAAAGGGGTAAAAAATGTTATGAAATAATTTTGTTGTTGTTGTTAGATAAAGGGTTGATAAGACAAAGGATCGATAAGATAAAGGGTTGGTGCAGTCGTGATAAGAAAAATATAATTATTTACCGTCAAGTAGCTTTTATTTTCAATTACTTGAGGAAAGATTACACATTAGTTATTTTCACATTATATAGAATTTATAAAGTTAATCCTATATTAGTGATTTAAAAGGATAGATATGTTAACTACGCATATTTACAACAAAACTATACAACAAAACTGAAAGTCTTTCTAAAAACGATGATAACAAAAGTAAAATTATCAATGAATAAAATAAAATATATATTTTTTAAAATATAGAAATATTTGAGTTTTTAGATTTTATAATATATATATACATTCAAAGAGATAGTAATATTTGAATTATTATTGAAATTAGCTAATATGGAGAGTATTATTATATGGGGGGTAACAATATATGCAACTTTATTGTGTATTCTGGGAGTAAAACTATGGCAGTGAATCCTTCCAGTCCTATATCGTGTCAGAATTTCATCCATATAGATCGAATAGTGTGTAAGTGTAACAAATACATTTCTATTTTATATATTTTTTCTATTTCCCATATTTTTTTTTACATGTTTAGCGTAATTACGCAAATTTGGCTATAAATATCTATTTCTTGATTTCTCAGGAAGCCTCTTGGGACAATATTTGGTCGTAGAGGTACAGCTTGCACCACGCTGACGAGGGCCAACAGCCCGAAACGCGTACGTGGTTAGCTTTTCTTGATTTATCAAAAAAAAAAAAAGGGTTGGCCAAATATTTAATTGATTTTTGTTCCACTAGATGGCGTTCTGCCATCTTAAATGCTCGTATCATGATAAGCCTTTTTTGTTTTTAATATATATATCCCCCGATTTACACGGTAGATACGTTCCTGAGAAAAACGTGTAAATCGGGGGATAGGTGTACACAGAAATAAAATGCATTGACAGGTTAAAATATGTAGTCAGCACATAAGCTCGGGATTCCTCGTGAGATGTATACACAGCGCATGTGTTCAATCACAGTAGCATTTAGTATAGTGCGATAAAAACAACAAAAAAAAACTTATTTGTAAAACCGTGTAAAAGCGAAAACGTGTAAAACAAGTACCGTGTAAATCGGGGGATAGGTGTATATATAATGAAATTAGAAAATAACAAGATTTTTAGATTAAAAACTCTAAATAAATATAAGACATCTATATTTTGATCAATGCCTTCTCTCTTCCGCAAAGAAAGCAATAAATACCATTCAATTGAAGTCTGAGAGGGTTATGGTAGATGTATTTGACCATGGGGTTTTGAAGAGAGAACAATTGTCAAATCTAGGCATCAGGAACCAGCATGGCTGCCACCTGCCCTACCGTATAGCTCCCATAATTGAAAATTCAACAGTTTTTTTTTAACCGAACATCTGCTTTTGATCACAAGCGTTCGCTATATTTTTTACATTCGGCGTTGAGATTTATAAAAAATAAGTGTTTTTTTTGCATGAGTTTCAAAATAATTACAAACCTAATGCTAACGGGAATTTCTAGGGATGAAATGTCAAGACATTTGTGTGTTCTCCCAATCTTGAGTTCTCTGGTCCAATCTTATTCTTGACATTTTCTTCAAACTCCTCTATTTCAATTGCTTTTAATTTCTCTGGTAAATATATTTCAGATTATTCATTTAAAAATAATGTTGTCAGGTTGTAAAGTATAAAACAATGGATGTATATCGTCCCTACAACTGCAAACTATCGAATGTGAAAAATTCAATTTTGAAGGAGAGAGAAATGAAGAGACCATGTGGCCTTCCTCTACTGAGGGTAGGCCACATGGTCTCTTCATTTCTCTCTCCTTCAAAATTGAATTTTTCAAATTCGATAGTTTGCAGTTGTAGGGACGATATAATGAAAATATTTATTCATCAACAGGCATATTATTTCTTGATTAAAGGTCGCTGAAACTGCGGGATTTTTTTTAAGGAGGAATATTTAATTGTGAGGTTAAAAATTCCCTAAATACATATGCATTTTTTTCCGTTGTTTAAAATACGCTAATTTAGAAAAATGCGACCACCTAATTTTAAAGAAAATAAAGGTAACCTAGGTGGGACGCACTAAGATATTATTATTAGTCCTATTTTCGACTCGGATTAAACTTTATTTGATCATAGAAAATTATCAGGTTCACATCCCACTATAAAGTGTTGGTAATATATCTAAACATGTATACCTCATGTTTTAGTTTAGATTTTATTTTTTACATATTTTAACTCCGCCTTTGCCGGTCCCAAGCCCGGATGAAAAAGGAGGAGGGGGAGCAGTAACAAGCTCAATAAAAAACCTGGGCTCAGCTGGCCCAGCTGATAGTACCCTGTAAGGGCTCCTGATCCAGGGATACAGGATGAGCAGCGTTTGTACTCCATGTTAGGAGCGGCTACACATGGCGTCTGTTCCTCATGTCAGAGGCGGCCATTTCCTTTGGAGCTAAGTCGGCCTGCCACTAGCTCCCAGTCTTAATAACAAAGGCAGACGCATTCTACTTTACCCAATCTTTACCCTAATATGATTGAGTGGAGATAAGAAAGAAGAAGATTTTATTTTCTCTCCTTTGAGATAAATCCAGGTATAAGATCCCATTAAAAGTTTTTGTTTTCGCAATTCGTAAATTATAAGTTGAAGAAAAGAGCTAATAGAGTTGCGTAAAATGTATTAATTCGTATTATATATTCGTGCCAAAAATATAATAGCATATCTTTAAGATATATAGAGACGGTGTGTATATATATTTTATCGTAAAATTGATGTATCTCATGGAAAATTTTATTCAATCAATACCTTTATTAATGCACCTTTAGTCTTAAATACAGGTTTTCCTGAGAGATATGGCAATGAGTGGGGGGAAAAAAGAGGGAAAGAATTTTAAATTTACAAAATTATTGGAAAATATAGAAAGCTATAATTAGTTTGATATAATATTATAAACAAAAGTTATAGGTATTTTCCTGCTCTCCTTTTTAAATACAGATTCTCGTAAATTATGGGAGAGGGTAGAAAAACGCTGGGCTCAACAAAAAGAAATAAAGAAAGAAGAATATATGTTTCACATATGGAATTTTAAACTAACTTGAATTTAAGCAAGAGTCTTTCTATATATTTTAATCTCCTAATATAACCAAATAAAACAAAATATATTCCACACAAACTCGCGCACCATAATTGCCTCTAATAATAATTCTTAGCTCACACAGCAGCAGGTATGTAAACTTGCATTATTTATATTTCTTTTCTTGTATACAACATGCAACAGATCTGCAAAACTTAAATTTAGAAAGATAAAATGCTATCTCATATTAAATTTTTATAATTAAAAACTATTATAGAACTTAGTGAGAAGAGAGATAAGAAATAAAATTCTAAGACTTGAGAAATAAGAAATGGGGAGTTTGTGCATCAGTACACAAGGAACGGATCAGAAAAACTGGAGCCAAGAAAGAGGTCACAGTTCAAATGGATTTTATCACGGCAACTCACTTAATAGACCGTAAAATCGATGTCTATTCGAGAAAGACAAATCCGATTGCAATCTTTACCAGCCACAACACTACCATTACATAGCCCTTATCTTTCCCCCTCAAGGCAGCAAGCAAGCTGATTGGCTAGGGTAATTATCCAATCAATTAACAGACTTTCAGTGAAAAAAAAAAAAAAAAGACGAGGATGAACATAGTCGAGGTTGTTATTAATGATGCATTTTTCAGTAGTTTTCTTTACACAATGTTGTGTTTAATAACAGCCTTCCCTAACTTTCTTTATCGCTGCTACCAATGGACTTTGCAGTTTTCCATTTTTGCATCTCTATTCAAGCTAGGGTAATTAACGATTTTCCCTCATTTGTTTCCCCTCAACTCTTCCAAATAGAAATTTAAAGTTTATATAATTGTGGCAGTTAGGACGTTAAAAAATGTTGGAGGTTTTTACCCTTCAATTCATTGGTCTGGAATAATTGATGATGTCTTTGACAGCGGCTAATAGTTTCGATTGCTTTTCGGCTCATTGGGAGATTTCTTTTAAAGTTTTTTGTTATTTTTTTTTTACTTCACACACAGAAAATTTGTCATTGAAATTATAGCGCTTGGTAAACTGCAAATCATTAGAAAAACGTGGATGACAATTTTACATATATCAAATAGAGTACTTTTTAAAATATTTAAGATAAAATTTAAGAAGCCTTAACTATTCTTCGCAATAAAAATGTATGTTATGCGTGCAGAATTATAGGGTAGGTAGGCAAAAACAGGTAGGGTTAAGGCAGGTTGCTTAGGTCGGGTAGTTTAGGGATAGCAAATATAAGGTTATGATAGCTAGGTTGAGGTTTGATGCAAGCAGGGTTAAGGCAGGTTGCTTAGGTCGGGTAGTTTAGGGATAGCAAATATAAGGTTATGATAGCTAGGTTGAGGTTTGATGCAAGCAGGGTTAAGGCAGGTTGCTTAGGTCGGGTAGTTTAGGGATAGCAAATATAAGGTTATGATAGCTAGGTTGAGGTTTGATGCAAGCAGGGTTAAGGCAGGTTGCTTAGGTCGGGTAGTTTAGGGATAGCAAATATAAGGTTATGATAGCTAGGTTGAGGTTTGATGCAAGCAGGGTTAAGGCAGGTTGCTTAGGTCGGGTAGTTTAGGGATAGCAAATATAAGGTTATGATAGCTAGGTTGAGGTTTGATGCAAGCAGGGTTGAGACAGCTAGGATTGAGGTTTGACGCAAGTAGGGCTAGGACAACTTGGATCCTTGGCAAAAGTATGGGTAGGACAGATACGAACTAGTTAAAGCAAGTAGGGTGTGAGCAGAAAGGCAGGTAGAGCTAGAATAGTACGGTTGAAGACAGGTAGGACTTGAGAAGATCGGTCGGGACTAGCAGGGCTAAGACAGGACAGGGGTTGGATGCCCTTATTAAAAATCTCTAGGTAGAGCGAAACGAATCAATTTCAGAGTTGTCACACAGGATTGACGCTCCAGTCGGCGTGCGGCCTGCATGGGAAATGAGGCGGCAGTCGTTCTGCCGCGGGGGACGTCTTCCTCCACCTTACATCTGGTAGCATAGTTTCCCTCTATGCAAACCTTTACTTGACTGAGGACTTGAATTAAGTGGGCAACTGTTTTTGGTCTAAAATAAATCAAATCTACGTGATAATCGTGCATTTATTTTTAGAATACCGAAAGGCCAAAATTGACCGAAACATACCTTCTGCCTTAGGGGAGAGTGCATTTTTCTTGGATTCTTAGGTTTAACGGTCAGTAATTCTTCAATTGGAGATGGCGTAATAACAAGGCACAGTAAATCCCCGTTTAATGGGTCAATTTGTTCTTCGGTTTTACACTCTAGTAAGGTTATTTTGTTGGTATTTGAAATTTGATTATGAGGGTTTGGTATTTGAGGAGATTGAAAAAAAAAAAGAACAAATACTTCATGTATTTTGAAATTATTAGCATAAATATTTAATTTAATTTAATCATGTTTTTGAAATATTTTGCCATTTTAAATATATTTTACTTTTCTTTTTCCTTTGCATTTTAGGCTTCGAGGCGAATCCAATCCAAAGCTATAGGTCTTGATAAAGGCTTTGTATGTGTACTTTTACAACTTAAAAATTGGTGTCATTGGGAGATCCATTCTATTAAGTGATGAGAAATCAACTATAGATAATTTGATTTTCCTTTAAACATGTTTACACCAAGAAAAAAAAAACGTAAGAAGAAAACTTAGCAGGTTCATAATCTAGGCTTTTCTCTCAGCTAATAAACCATTAAAACCTCAAAGTTAACATATACAAGCGTATCAGAAAAGAGAGATTCCTACTAGGAAAGCGTCGAACAAGTTCAAGAATATTGGACCAAGAGAAAGCTAGCGAGTTAAAGAGTAAGCCAAGGCTCACACTCAATTAAAAGAAAACTCATAATGGGTAGGCCGGGGCAAATTAAGTCGACGCCCAGCACTGTACACAGAGGGCCCATCTTAGCTCCCAAATTAATTGAACTCTGCCGAGAGGAGTTAATAAAAAGGAAGCTGTTGAGGAAAGAAAACACTCCAGAACCGGACAGCCCCAATCAGGCAGTGTTTTGGTAATCAAATCGACCTCCATAATCCGATTCCTTCAACCCTCCATCCAGACCGTATTGGAAGACCCTAATTAGATCTTGGACCTTCTTCAGCAGGTCCCGCTGCTATGTACCTATCATCTTCTTCTAACTGAATTTGGGACACTCATCAACTGACGGTACCCAAAGATCATTCCCTTGTTTGGATAGCCACGACATGTTTTATTTCTTCATTTAATCCTCTCTATTTATTTTTAATATTTTTAGAGCTTCTTTGTTGAGGTAGCCCACTTATTATAAATAACATCAGTAATTTCTATGGATGTGTTTTATAGTTCTTTCTTAATTCTTCTTGTAGATCTTTGTTAAAGATGGAATAGACTTGGTAGAAATTTTGATATATTTTAACTTATCAAATATAACGAAGTGTTTAAAAACAAAAATGCGAAATACATCAATACCCTGTTTTTGAACATCATAAAAATGTGACTTCATTTCATTTAATCTAGCAATACATTTTGCCTTATTATATATTTTTTAAATTAAATTTATTATTTTTATTTTTCTAAAATTAAAGCGTGCCTGAATAAAACCTTTTTACTGGATTTGGCCAAAGGAGTACCCTTGTATGAAAGTAATTTTAAAGATGCACTTCCTCTTTGTTAGTTAAATTGAGAATATTCATTTATTGATTCACATATATAAACAGGGATGAATATTTTATTGCTATATAATTTTTTATAATTGAAAGATTGTCAAAATTAACTCAGCGCATTAAAATTTTCTAATCGAACCGGAATTGATGTAATTGAAATTTGATTTTTATTTTCGCTTCAGAGACTACGGTTTCAGGAATGAACAAAACCGCGGCATATCAAATTTGGCAAATCATGGTGACTAGAGAAATCAAAACGATAAAAGGTTAACACAATGTGTTTCTCTCTTCTCTCTATATATAAAAGTCCATGTGTGTATATGTTTGTCGGCACGTCCTCAATATGTAAATAACTGGCTGAAATTTTACCAGGACATATAACTACCCGTTTCATGATTTTTCAGGATGCCTGAATGACCAGTCGTTGAGGTACAGCTTGCACCACGCTGACAAGGGCCAACAGCCCGAAACGCGTCCGTGGTTAGCTTTTCTTGATTAATCAAGAATGGGTATTTGACCAATTCTGGAATAATAAAAAATCAACGAGAATAGTTGATATTTATTCCGATAGATGGCGCAAGCCATCAGCAACTTTCAGTTGCACGATAAGGAGATGTCTTTTTTCTTTTTTTTTTTTAATATATGAACCTTATCCCAGTACAATATCACATTTGTACTATTTTTTTTCAAATATATTTTAAGTTTAACTAATTAATTGTTCCCCCACAGAGAATGTGTGTGAGATCACATGTCAATAAGCGCTAACCGCAAGAAGATAAGTTTCGGTTTGTTTACTAAGTTATAAGTTTTGTTCTCTCTCTTGTAAATCAATAATGTTTGATTAATATATTTTGGAATCATTATCTTTATATATACAAATTCTAAGCAAAGTCAACAATTGGTAGCAGAGTTCTGTGGTTTGTTATAAAGCTCAAAAGCTAAAATATTTAATTAGAAGATTAAGCTAGAAGTTCATCCTAATCGGTAAACTGAAGCGCCTCTGAAAGGTTTAAGGTATGTATATATATTAATATATTATTATATTATTAATTATAATTATATAAAATTATAAAAATATATAAAATTATATATATTAATATTAAAAATAAAGAAGGCATCTCCTGACCACGAGCACATGGCACACTTGGCCCATTTATCTATTATTTTTTCTATTGTTTTTTCATGTATTAATATATATATATTGCTTGTTTGAATACTACCCAAGATTTAAATAAATTTAAAATATATAATTGTATTTAAATTATATTGGTTTGTTTTTATAAAGCTAATAAAGTTTGAGATCAGAATTAGTCGGCAAAAAGTGAGATATTCCAAATATATATTTCAGTCTACATATGCTATTTTTAAAGAATCATTTTAAATCAAAATTCCATCCTCTCAGGAGAGCGGTTGCTATTAGTATAGGAAAGGAAAATCGAAGGTTCAAAAACAATTAGCTCACAGAAATGTCCATAAAAAGAGGAGAATGGGAAGTCTGAAAGCTGAGGCTGACACACGCTATGTCGTAAATAGCGACGATACTGCTGTCGAAGGCACTTAGCACGGAGGACTGGCTGTCCTGATGGATTCTTACAAACCACGCATTGGCCGAGAACCCTAGCTACCCGCATCATTACTCTGCAACTACACTTAGAGACTTATCCTCCGCTGGTCAAGATCATACACGTTCAGTGATAGAAAGCTGCCACTTTTTAAATACGATTTAAGAATTGTTTTAAAAGAGGTAGAAGACAACTACATACAAATTCATAGATGAAAGTGTTTGTAAATGTCCACTGAAGAACAATCGTCTAGTCATTAGTGATGGAAAATGGCAGAAATACGGTTCGTGTTTCGACATCTCGCGCGATAATCTTTTTCAAGCTGAATCTCGAATAACTGATAAGGTCACAATAATTTGTTCTAGTCCAGTTAAACTCCTCATGAGAGACCGCTTTAAACAAAGGTTACTCCTAGCCTCTCTGACTACGGTCGGTGGGTCGTTTGCATTTTTAGACTAGCCTTGTACTTTTAGAAGTCGAATAACCGTTCCCCCCCCCACAGCTATGTACGTACATTCATATAATTATCTGTCTAATTATCAGTCCACAGCTATGTTCGTGATTGTCTCCTCACTAGAAACTTTGTTTAGTCACAGGGACCGTTAAGAGAGACCCCCCCACAGCTATGTACGTACATAGCCTTACAGATATGTACTGGCGGCATCTTGGCGGTACCGTTTAGACAACTCCGTTAATTGCCTCTATTGTCTTGCCTAGACTTGTCTTACTACAGATTTTGTTTAGTCACAGGGACCGTTAAGAGAGACCTCCCCCCACAGCTATGTACGTACATAGCCTTACAGATATGTACTGGCGGCATCTTGGCGGTACCGTTTAGACAACTCCGTTAATTGCCTCTATTGTCTTGCCTAGACTTGTCTTACTACAGATTTTGTTTAGTCACAGGGACCGTTAAGAGAGACCCCCCCCCACAGCTATGTACCTACATAGCCTTCCAGATATGTACTGGCGGCATCTTGGCGGTACCGTTTAGACAACTCCGTTAATTGCTTCTATTGTCTTGCCTAGACTTGTCTTACTACAGATTTTGTTTAGTCACAGGGACCGTTAAGAGAGACCTCCCCCCACAGCTATGTACGTACATAGCCTTCCAGATATGTACTGGCGGCATCTTGGCGGTACCGTTTAGACAACTCCGTTAATTGCTTCTATTGTCTTGCCTAGACTTGTCTTACTACAGATTTTGTTTAGTCACAGGGACCGTTAAGAGAGACCCCCCCACAGCTATGTACCTACATAGCCTTCCAGATATGTACTGGCGGCATCTTGGCGGTACCGTTTAGACAACTCCGTTAATTGCTTCTATTGTCTTGCCTAGACTTGTCTTACTACAGACTTTGTTTAGTCACAGGGACCGTTAAGAGAGACCTCCCCCCACAGCTATGTACGTACATAGCCTTCCAGATATGTACTGGCGGCATCTTGGTGGCACCGTTTAGACAACTCTGTTAATTGCCTCTATTGTCTTGCCTAGACTTGTCTTACTACAGATTTTGTTTAGTGTCACAGGGACCGTTAAGAGAGACCTCCCCCCACAGCTATGTACGTACATAGCCTTCCAGATATGTACTGGCGGCATCTTGGTGGCACCGTTTAGACAACTCTGTTAATTGCCTCTATTGTCTTGCCTAGACTTGTCTTACTACAGATTTTGTTTAGTGTCACAGGGACCGTTAAGAGAGACCTCCCCCCACAGCTATGTACGTACATAGCCTTCCAGATATGTACTGGCGGCATCTTGGCGGTACCGTTTAGACAACTCCGTTAATTGCCTCTATTGTCTTGTCTGGACTTGTCTTACTACAGATTTTGTTTAGTCACAGGGACAGTTTATCGAGATTCCCCCCACAGCTATGTACGTGCCTAGCTGTAGTCCGTATGTACGTACATAACTGTCGGGGAGTCTCTCTAAACGGTCTCTGTGAATAAACAAAGTCTGTAGTAAGAAAGACAAGTCTAGGCAAGGAAAGAGAGGCAGTTAACGGGGTTGTCTAAACGGTGCCGCCTCCATTGTGCCGCCAAGATGCCGCCAGCACATATCTGGAGTGCCTCCAGAAATAGAATTCCCCAAGAGTCCCCTCATTCTTAAAGCAGCGTCGCCGAACGCTGGAATTGCTGTCGACATCTATTTATGTCCCAGAACGTTCATTGGCGCCACAACCTTACCTTTCTTAAGCACAGCATTGGCTTGAACGACACTTGCCCAGAAGTAGTTAGCTTCTGAAATTCTGGGCTATTCAATGTATTCATGTTGGATTTTAAACTTAACATCTCCAGCCATGACTGCTGGCCCTTCCTCTTGTTTCGCCAGTCATCTCTTCACCACCATTCTCTTTCTCCTCATCCTTCCACGTTTTCTTGGGTGATCTCATGGAACCAGCTATCCACATTGCCTGGTTCATCTTTATTTCTTTCATATACCAATATATTTATAGCACGTAGAGGTTGCGTATCTTTCTGAAGATGTCTACTGGTTTCCTGGAATGTTGTGTGTGTAATCTCAGCCTTCATGTAGAGAGAGAGATGGGAAAGGCGGCAATATTATAATTTAAGAAATATAGTTTCTATTTTGGCCAAATTCTTGTATTGGTTCTGAAAAGAAAAAAAAAACTTTCGGAGAATATCTTATATTAATATTTTTACTTCAGTATCTTGCCGTTATCTACTCTAACAAATGTAGATATAGAATATTCTCTAAAGAATTATCTTTTTCGTTTATCAGAACTTTTGGGGAGTACATAAGTCATAAGTATTTAATTCATTAGATAATAAAAAGGCATATATTGGATTTAATAAAATATTTATTTTGCCAATATTTAGGCTGGCTGAACGCCAACCTTTATCGAGGCATTACATCTTTGTATACACAAACTCAGCGCCACATAGTGTTATAATATCATTATAATCATTATATACAATCATTATGATATTATAACACTATGTGGCGCTGAGTTTGTGTATACAAAGATGTAATGCCTCGATAAAGGTTGGCGTTCAGCCAGCCGAAATATTGGAAAAATAAATCTTTTATTAAATCCAATATATGCCTTTTTATTATCTAATGAATTAAATACGGATTGCTCTATTTTCAAAAAGTCTTTAATTGTATAATGTTCATTCACAGCAATATATAATATAGGGAATTTAGAAATTATTCTCCTTCAATTATTTTCCAAAATAATTTTTCTCGAATCAATGTATCAGTCCAAAGGTAGAAATCATTTTGAGCGAAGTCTGTCAGACGACCAGAGCGAGACCATGGAAGTAACCAAACAACCGACTATCAAGAACCAAATCTATCTAAGTCCCTCTAAAAGAAAAAAAAAATCATTCGATATCAGGCGCAAAAGGAGCCTATATCTATATCCAAGAAGAAATTAAAGGTATAGAAAATCGAAATATTACTTGATTAACACGACCGGCATTCTTTCTCACCCAGGTAAGTATTGACCTTCGTTCGGTCAGTAATATTGACACAGTGAATAATTAATTAAAATAATAAATTATTACTGATTAAAAGAAATCAATCTGCCACCGAATTGAATTGGCTCCACTGATTTTTATGCGCCTTGTTGATATTTATTATTTATATCATTTTGGCCTTATCTGTGTAACAAGTGTTAAAACGGTGTTTACCTTACAACTCTGAACACTCGGATTTTCCTGGAAAATCTCTTAAATATTTCTTGAAAAAGCCATGGTCCACCTGTGCTGTGTGAGCAGAAGAGCTTAAATTGACTTGTTCCATTATATGTATGTTCCATATGTAAATACCTGTTTTCTTTCCTCTTTTCGCTCTCCACTTCTCCCATCCATATTTCCAATTTTTTGTTCTTATTTTCCATAGGATTATTCAAATAATAATCTGTATATATCCACCATGTGTATATAATCTTTCTCCATTTTTACCCCTTTGTATATTTCCCACTTTCATAGGTTTCTCCGTCTTGTAACCCCAAGGAGAATCCTCTGTAAGACCTGTGTGTCTTGATAAAGGCTTTTGTGTGTGTGTGTGTAACAAGGGTTATCTTATTGATAAATAAAAAGGTTTAATCAAATTATTGAAATACATATTGTCATCACTACCGTAGAGAAGCTGGATCAAGCCGTTAGAAAAAGCCTAAGATTCAAAGGACTAGAACCTCTATACCATTCTGCTATTTAAAAACAAGAGACACAAAAGCTAAAAAGCGAGTACCACTTTAAATCCTTCACAGAAGCCCTTTTATTTTCACGTGGAAATCTAAGCAGAACACGGAGAAATAGATACCAAAACGAGCGAAAATTAAATAGTCGCACACTTGATAAAAGAAATAGCGAAGGATATTTATCGAATAATCTTTGGAGGTTGCCACCACCGATGAATTTATAAAATGACGCCGAAATAGAAAATAATATTAAAAAAAAAAAAAAAATGGTTGCCTGTAAAGTCGGTTTTACGGGCGAAGATTTTACGTGACAACGGTAGAATATTTATTGATATGAATATAATTAAATTGCACAATAGGAACAAGGAATTGAATGAAAATAAGAATTGCACAAATTTTAACTATTTAAATATATTTTGTTTACTAAAACATTGTACATGTAAACTTAAACTTAACTAATTCCTATTTGAGTGATTTTGTTGAGGATAGGACGATGATAGGAGAAATATGAAATGAAAGGAAGTGTTTCTGCTGTAATGTGTCTTGCGAAAGTCAAGTCGATAGTTGTTCCTTTTAACGTAGTTGACTTAGAAACGTTTGATACGCAATCAAGATTATACGTATTTTTCATAAATTTAAGAAACGAGTTGTCAGGCTTTACGTTTTTGTTAAAATCACCACACAGAAGAATCGGTATACTAGAATCAACTTGCACGAACGGTGGCACGTACTGGCTGTTGTGAATGTACGGACCGAGTCCTTGCCATAGTAACATTCCAATATCCTGCATACTAGCTCCTGGATGAATATATACAGCACCGAGTATAAACTTGAAGCTAGTATTAGCGGCGAAGCAAGTAACTTCAGTCATGCACATGTCACCCTTGGTTTTAATGACACGAGTTACGTCTGTAATCGCAACTTGGAACACTTCCGCCGTAGATGTCGATGATAATTTACGATAGATCGCCACTCCACCAGCCGCGTTGGTATTTGAAAATCAAAACACTTATTCAGATCGAAGGTTCAAATTTTTGCTAAATAAATTTGAAATTAAATAAAATTTGTAATTGTAAATGATGAAGTTGAAAATTAAAACATTTACTTAAATTAGATGTTAAAATTCTTGCTCAACACAGTTTAAATAAAGTTTTCTTATATCTGCCACTTTTTCTTAATATTTGTAATTTTAAAGAATCAATTCGAAAATCAAAACATTTATTCAGATCGAAGGTTCAAATTTTTGCTAAATAAATTTGAAACTATTTAAAATTTGTAAAATAATAATTAATTAATTAATTAATTTTAAACTAATAATTTACTTAACACTATCAACATTTATCAATAGTATGACATAACCTATAAACTCAGTTTCTCAACTTTTGTGTCAATCTAACAATTAATCAATCAATCATAGTTTACGATAATGAAATATCAGTGTACAATTATTTACCTTTATTGTTGTAGTTGTTGTAAATGACGAATCTAAGCACTCCACATTTTCACTACAGACACAGCTGACGATACTTTAACCACACGTGTGAACTTGTATTATGACGCTTTCTTGTTTTTCCAACGCCAAGAACGTTCGAGAAAGACAAAGACAGAGACAAGCATGCGCCGATTCAATGCGCCTAATTCTCTAGCGCTGCGCGCGCAGCACTCTCGTTCGATGACTCATCGTAACGTTACCGGGCGTTACACTTTTTCATAAGTGACTCCCAGCCGCAACCTAATTTAAGACGTTGTCACGTCAAAAACGTATAAATAAATGGTGCTTGAGAAACTACCAAATATTGCACCATTCAACAGAGTTTGAATCGATGGAAGATTTAATCAGACGTATCGTGCGTGAAGAGGTTCACCGCATACTAAATCCCGAGCCAGCAACTCTTGAGCCATCCTCTTTGGAAGACATTATCCGAGAAGAGGTTGAAAACAAATATGGCTGCAATTTCGAAACCTATTCAAAGGCCTCTGCTAAGACAGCCTTACCGCAACCAAACCCATATACAACTAGACTCCAGCACAACGAATAACTGATGAATGGAGGACACATGATAATATCCCAATATGTTTCCAATGCGGCCGCCTAGGTTATGTTAAAGGCCATTGTAGAGATCGTCGACAATGGAAGCAGAGAACTGAAGGTATGTACCAAGTCCACAAGATACTCAGAAAGGTAACGAGGAAGCCGTAAAAAGCCTAACCTACCGCAGACAATCTCCGTATCCAAACAGAGGAAGATCCCCAAGACGCCAGTCCATTTCCCCAGGCCGCCATACTAACCGATTCCCACGCCCCAAAATCAGGGAACTAAAAGTTCCACCTCCTTCGGGGTTGAGGCCGTAGGATTAAATAACCCTCCATCGTCAACAGCGGCTAAATTGGAACAAAATTATGTCGAAATCATTATTTATGACTTTGCATTTCATTCTTTAGTCGAACCAGATACCTCAATTTTAGTTATCTTTGATGTAATAAGACGGCAATTAAAGAAGACTATGTTCAAGGATAGTGGAATTACTCTCAAGGTTGCTGATGGGAAGAAAGTCACGTCGATCGACAGATGCACAAAAAGTTAGAGCATAAGTGGCTTAAAACATACGCCTAAGTTTATCGTCCTCCCCATTAGTAAGCCAAGCATTATTCTCGGATAGGATTTCTTGAAGGCAAAAAACGCCATGATCGATTGCAGACGTGCTGCATCAGATTGGAAGATACCAAAAATTTATTAAATTCACTAGCATCTATATATTGTTAGGAAAAAACGTCGTTATTCTAGCCGAATCTACCAAACTAATCTACTTATATATTTGCCTTATTCTTTCTGTTTGTCTGTTTGTCTGAAGCTCACGGATAGAATGCGCGCTCATTGGCTGCCAGGGAACACGTGTCCTCCCTGCCCCCCTCTAGACAACCCTGTTATTCAAAAACCATACATCCAATCGCCATGAAATTCTGGGATATTATTAGGTATATCCCCGGAAAGGTTTTCGAAAAATAATTTCTTGAATATCTTGAATATCCTTAGAGTTATTTGCAGAATTGTAGATATAACTCGCAAGCAGCGCCGCCAGACGGTGATAGGCCTAAACTTGCTGCTCCACCCCTGTTGACCTTGGGTCATCGTGTGAGTCACAGCATGATGCAACAAAAACACTCTCTCTGGGGATTACGTAGAGGTGATATATATTTTATTATATAATTATAATTCGAATAATATATTCGCACTCGGGTAAACCCCGGGCGTTGCCCGGGCCATTCGTCTAGTAAATGTTATAAATGAAGTGCTCAATGAGCAAAAATCAGGTACTTTTGTCCTTCAAAAAAGAATTATTACGAAAAGGATTAAAACTTCCCTGAGCATTATTAAGACTTAGCCTTTATTTAGCATCACAGCCCAAGTAGCCACTAAAGGTATGTAGGTGTCTGTGAAAAATTCAAGAGATTGAAGAAATTCCCTTGACGGTTATTTCAGAGGGTTCTGAATCTAATTGGGAAGGGAAGAATATTAATTCCTCCAGCCATGCTGATAAAAGTTATATTTATCATTTTTGAAAAATTGGTTAGTAATTATCGTCCAGAAGATCAGTAATCTTATGTTTCATAAAAAAAAATAATAATAATAATAAAGAGTCAGTAAAGCAAATTTCACTGAGCAAACATAAACTTGAGACTGCAAACCCTCAGCCTATTAAGCAAAGACCATATCGAAGCTCCTCTGCAGAACTCCAAGCAATCCAACATGAAGTGGTCAAAATGCTAGACGGGATTATATATAGGATACCCAGAAAGCCGATGGTCATCGCCGGTTATTCTAGTAAAGAAGACGGATAGTAACAGGCGTTTCTGTGTCGATTACAGACGATTAAAGGGGAGGGGGGCATATAGAGAATTTCATAGTTTTGAAATATAACACATGCCTTATGTACACAGTTGGGGAAGCCCTATTGAAGCCTAAGTCAAACGACGAACCATCGGAGTAAGCTGAAGAGAGTTTCCAGAAACGAACTGAGCTCTTCCAACCCAGTCACTAACCCTGGTGGTCCGGAAACCATTACGAGAGGAGGAAGAGGTTCCTAATCAGACAATTTGTAGCTCATCAGAGCATGGATCCGGCGGTACTTTAGATAAATTCCCCGTATACCTAAACTTGACATCGAGAAGAAGGACTTCTCTATATCTGCAGCCGGCAAGTTGGCCCTAGGGGAGGACGGTAAAATTAGAACCCTCTCTTCATCATGATAACACCTATGATTGCTTATCTTAGCTCTACTTCTGTTTGGACCGACAATGACCCTTTGTGTCTCGTGCCACATTTTTCACCTCGGCATTTTACCGCTCTTCTTCCTTTCCGCTAAATGCTTTAAGACGCCGATTTCCTGTTGGAGGTTTGGATAGATTCAATGTTTCTCATTATATTTTGTTTTGGAATTGTAAGATCTGGAAATGTTTGAAATAGACGTTTAGAGATTTGTCGGATATATTTAGCTTTTAGTTACTTCCTATCTATAAGAGATTTTTTGAAAATCACTCATTCCTCTTCCAATCAAATGAATTGAGTCCTCCTCAATATGTGTTCTTCACTCCACTCTTCTTCTTGTAAGTTGGGTTAGATGGTTGAAGATAAAATTCCTCATAACTTTAGTTTTCCACTTGATTACTGCCCTTACTGCCTTCCAACCTGGAGTGGAGCGCAAGTTCACACCGAAGTTTATCCGAGAAAGAGACTCCAAGAATTTTGATTTTATTGGTAATTTTCAGGCTTACTCTCCTTTGTGTTCTATTGTTAAATGAGGCTGATCATGAAAATAAGTTAGATTTTTTTTTTCGGTTAATAAAGATAACTCCGTTTCATCACACGAAGAACTGTTTGGATTAAATTTCTTTGTGGCCCAGAAAACGATGTTCACGAAATGATGAGAACGAAAGTTTGAAATTTGACTAACGCGGACGAGGAGGCGGCTGAGGATGACGTTCCAAAGTAACGAAGACAATGTCCCTCTCTGTGGGCATCCTTTGTTTAGTTGTTTTGGAAACAAAAAAGAAATCCAGCGTATTCTAAAAAGACATTACGATCTTAAAAGTATGATTCTATTATCCATATGTAAATACCTGTTTTTTTTTTTCCTTTTTTCGCTCTCCACTTCTTCCATCCATATTTCCAAAAAAAATTTTTTTTTCAAATCCATATTCTTATTTTTTTATAGGATCATTCAAATAATAATCTGTATATATTTATCATGTGTATATAATCTTTCTCCATTTTTACTTCTTTGTATATTTCCCACTTTTATAGGTTTCTCCGTCTTGTAACCCCAAGGAGAATCCTCTGTAAGACCTGTGTGTCTTAATAAAGGTTTGTGTGTGTGTGTATATGATTCTATTATTCTTAGTTTATAAATTGGAGTGTTCAACTGATCAAGTGATTTAATTATACTTGGATGCCAGGAGTTGTGCCGCAGTAATATCTACTGAAAGTAGAGAAACTAGTTTTGTTTAAATTCTATGAAGTTTCTGGTTATTTCTTCAAGAGCAGTGATCGTTGAATGGTCCCTTAAGAAACCGTGTTGACTCGTGTTTATCAGGGGAGTTAAGTGATCGATCATTTTTGGCTTTGTTAGGAAGGAGGCATATAGGGCGATAGGCTTTATAACTCATATTGTTAGACTTTTTGAGTTTGTTAAAAATACGTACCGTGGAGTTTTTTCCAAGGACGAGGGAAGTGACCGTTTGCATTACATTTGTTGAAGGTCCCTAATAGAAGTGGCCTCAGTTGATTATATGGCCATTTTACCATATTATTTTATATATGATCTATTCCGTAAATTTTTGGGGGTTTATCTGTGAGACCCGCTTCTGTAAAATAGTTATTTTGTGTTTTCTAGTAATTAGGGATTTAATTTCGAGTAAGCATGCTTTGCGCTGAATCGATAACTTGAGTGCCATTCGAAAAAATATATATTAAGAATATCTGACATATAGATATTGAACATGGAAATGAAGAATTATCAATAATTGGTAAGTTTGTGATATTTTTATCCAAAATTTATTTTTGTTAATTCATGAAGATTATCGAAGGGGGAGTCATTAATTATTTCCTCAATGTAGTTTCTCTAACTGTTGTTTTTAGCTTTTTCCATTACCGTAACATATTTACATCTTGCTTCAGGGAAAAGGTCGCTGCTTACTCTAGGATTATTTTTGCAATATAGGTTGCGTATATGCAATGAAAGCTTCGTTCTAGAATTTCAAGTTCGTTGTTCCACCACTTGACAAAATATGAGGAGTTAGGCATATTGATTTTTATTGGAAGAGTTTTACACGCAGATTCAATTATTGATTCCGAAATTTGTGGCAGAGAGACCAAGTTATCCAGTTCGTTTGGTTATGTTGCTTCTCAAAGCTTAGATTGAAGATAATCAACTTGTGAACCATTAATTTATACCGAGCATTTTTCCATTCTACTTGTTCATCTTTAAACTTCCACGTAGTATAAATATAGTTTATATTGATTTTCTTAGGAGTAGATATGAAAAACTCAAAACTTTAAAAGATCTATTCGCTCTTGAAAATATGATTTTTTAATAAATATTTTATAGATGATATGATTTTTGCATAAAGGATTGCGTGAATGCGCAGAGAGAGAAAATTGTAAGGAATAACAAGGCAGCATTGGACTGACGCGTGCTGAGAATCAGGATTTCATCTTTATTAAAAGAAGGTTTAGTAAAACCAACAACTATCAGGATGATGACACTACTATACTGCTATGTGATTACTATCCACAATGTATAGGTACACAATATAGAGAATACTAAGAAATTACTAACTAGATGATTTGTGTTATTTTTTAGTACACACACAATCATAGTGGTGAGGAGACGTTCAGGAGTATCTAAATAGTGAAACACATTCCCATGAGAGAACTCGGCTTAAAGAAAACGTGTATAGTCCTGGTCTCTCGTGTATGTAGTCACTTAAGGGAGGTTGCACTCAGAGGGGTCGCTCATGGAAGGTTTACTGCATTGTTTCCTAATTCACATCGATTAATACCTCAAAATTTACGGTACATTGTGCGAAATGTTATATCGTATAGGAAAACTTAAGTAATTATTTCAAAGTTCATAGAATATATGAAACGAAGAGAGAATCGAGAAAATAATTAGAATAAAATGGTGTTCAATGCTTACCGTTTTCAGTATCGTTTAATGAGTAACGACAATTTAAGGAAGAAAAAATTTTTTGCAACAAGTTTCTTTTATTCTGCAATTTGGCAAGCTTTCAGGCGTTAGCCTATCATCAGGCCGATTTCGCAAATATATATTAAAAAATAATACAAAATCTAAACTATATATAGGCGTAGAACTGATCTTACCGGAAATAAACAAATTGTCACAATTTGTTTATTTCCGGTAAGATCAGTTCTACGCCTATATATAGTTTAGATTTTTTAATATATATTTGCGAAATCGGCCTGATGATAGGCTAACGCCTGAAAGCTTGCCAAATTGCAGAATAAAAGAAACTTGTTGCAAAAAAATTTTTCTTCCTTAAATTACTGATTGCAATTATTTAGGTTTTTATAGTAACGACAATATTACCGAAGCTTTCAAAAATATTATTTATTCTATAAAATTTAGTATGATTATCAGACATGGGCGATAGAGAAATGAAAGAAGCATCTTTAAATAGCTATAAATATATAAGAGCTTATATAAAAAATATACTACATTAATACTCCATAATGGAAATACGTTTGCATATCAAAATAAAATATTTATTTGGTCAAATTTTAATAAATGCGAAATTTTAAAATAATAATAATTGTGATGGAATTTTATTTTCATGTGTCTTGTTGAATCCTTCCACGCCTTAATACGTCCATCCTAACATCTCAGATGAGTTTATCAGTTGTCAATAACTTTGTGATTTTGACATCTAATTTGGACATACCAGAAAATTACAGCTTTCTGTATGCACATTTCTGTAAATATGGGATTTATTGGAAGTGAAGACAATATTGGCTGTTATGGATAGATGTAGAAACTGCCACGAACGATCGAAATGATGAGGATCCTTTGTAAAATAAATATTGATTTACCCAACATACATCAACCTCCAATAAGCGATCACCTTCAGGAGCGACTAGTATCATTGTGTTCCGAACTCTAATGGGAGAGGTCCCGGCTGCACTGTTCCTACTTCCAAGCCTAACATCTAGCGCCATAGCTACGGCCTCAACTCCTGTTTCCATAAAATAACCAGGACTGCCAGACTCTTAACAAGAACCCTCTTCCTAATTAGCAACCTAATAATTAGCAATCTAATAGTTAGTTTATATAATTAGTTTCAAGGGGGCCGAGAAACAATTAATGGCCAAAGATGAAATCATTAAACCCACACGTTTTAAGTATTGTAAAAACTCTGGCTCAGAGCTCTTGTTAAAAAAAAAAACTAATATAATGTGAAGTTAGTTTCTTTATTATTAAAATATATGGCGTTTTTCTTTTCTCTCTTTAAAACAAGGTCATGGCATATAGAGTGACTGCTTGTGTACCAAATTTTTACTGATATTGTACCGAGCCATGGTGGGAAGTGAGTTGTGTACTCTAAGTATACCACATGTCTATATATATATATGTAGTACTAGGCCATGGTGGGAAGTGAGTTGTGTACTCTAAGTATACCACATGTCTATGTGATATCTTGGGACCTCTGGGACCAGTGTTACCTGATGCTAGACGAACCTCGATGTCAACTCTACCGTGCAGTCGTGGTGGAAGGCGACACAGCTGGGCCAAAGGTGAAATAAACAAACAGAGATTCCACTAAGAAGCGTCTGACGTCAAGAAGGAATGGGATGAGGGGAGAGAGAGATCTTAAGAGCAAGTGTTACCGTTGGAATCCAAGCGAAGACTAACAATTCTAGGTCCTCGATTTAACACCACGACCTTGCTTCTTTCTAATTGGCTGACCTATTTAGGTGATTCTTTCCCAATTGGCGGGACCATGCCACGTGGCCTTTTTCTATTGGTTGACCTATTTAGGTGATGTCTTCTGATTGGCCTTGCGGCTTTCTTTGATGGAAAATACGTCCGGTCTTGGCCAGGAAGTACGGGGCGTTACTCGACTTTTATAACTTCTGCGTTATCAGATACGTCCTGTCTTGTCAGGAAATATTGGCTTAAACTTAGCTCGCAGGGTTTCCGGGGTCAGAAGGTTAACTGTGACTTTATTAATAGTCGGGCTCTCTTCTAGGCCTACTTCTTAGGTTTGACTTCTACGATCCTCTAAGCCTGATTTGTTTTAACCTTAACTTTCTCCTGTCTCTCTTCATTCCTTCTATCTGTGCAGTTGCAATACTTTATTAGATTCTTACGCGGTACAGATTGATGTTAGTTGAGGCTTTCTATGTGCAGTACATAAGAAGTTATATACAGTCATGGGGTGGAACATGTGGTAGTAGATATCTAGACTATTTACAACAATTCCATGGTCTTAAATCATCACATCTATATATATATATATAGATGGCGCTCTGCCTTCTGTAAAGCACATGTGCTCCTGGTCAGGATATGCCATTTTTAATATATATATGTAGTACTAGGCCATGGTGGGAAGTGAATTGTGTACTACAAATACACCACATGTCTACACATGTAGTACCCGGCCATGGTGAGAAATGAGTTGAGTACTGTGAATACACCAAGTGTCTATATATATATTGTACCAGAACATGGTGGGTAGAAATCTGTGTAGCAGTTTGATTTTTCACTTATAAAGAAGTATAAATTACACACTTGTGTACATTGACCATACGCACAAGCGTGTAATTTAAATAGTAATAAAATCAATTTCTCTCCGCATTTTAGTACTTATTATTATTAGTGGATCACAGTATTGTGTTCTTAGAAATCTGCAGGGATATAAATATATTTATATGTGTATAAGTTAAACAAAATTTATTATAGCAAAGTTGTGTGCCTTATTACAATTTTCATAAGTATATTGTTTCATTTTATGAATATTATTGACTTTGCTTAGAGATTGATCAAACATTATATTTATCGACTTACAAGTGAGATAATTATATTAAAAAAAACTTATAGTAAACAAAGAGAAACGTATCTTCTTACAGTACTACACAGTACTACAGCACAAGAAATTTCATATTAAATCATAATACATATCCGAAGTTAATATATCATCGGCAAATATCGTCTTTTTGAGTTCCGTGCAAGGGTTTCTTAAACTTACTTAAAATAAATCGTTAGGTTTCTTACAATATATTATACAATTTAACGTGTGAAAGGTAACTCCGCCTTTGACAGTTCCAATCCCGGATGAAAAAGGAGGGGGAGCAGTAACAAGCTCGCTAAAAAAACCTGGGCTCAGCTGGTCCGGCTGATAGTACCCTGTAAGGGCTCTTGATCTAGGGATACAGGATGGGCAACGTCTGTACTCCATGTTAGGAGCATCACACGCCGTCTGTTCCTCTGGTAATAGACGTCCATTTCATATTGGAGCTAAGTCGGGCCTGCTACTGAGTAGTGCTCCCAGTCTTAATGACAAAGGCAGACGCATTCTACTTCATGGTTGTCAAAACTCCATCAAAAGTCTCAAGCTCTACAGGCTTGATAACTTAATATGATTGAGTGGAGTAAGATAGAAGAGACGCGTGTAACATGTTAACATATTTAAACGTCAATCATAAAAATTTCAAAGTAAATGTTTACCCATTCTTTCCAAAAATAATAAGGAAACACACATTTGGCATAAAAAGTGAAATTGAGTTCTGAGGACATCGTTATTGATCGAGGTATTGATGGAATTATTATGTAATACAAATGTCAACAGAAAACCCTAAAAGCTTTAAAAGAATAACCTCTCCTCTTATTAAACTTAAAATAGGCCATAAAGAAAAAGTTAAATGATATTTTAGAGGAGATAAAAAAATATCGAAATCTTTAGAAAAAAGAATTAGATTCAAGGAAAAATTCTTTAAATATATCTTAAGGATCTATATATAAATATATAATTCGGTTTTATTGACATCCTGGTTCGATCAGGCTTTCTTGATACGTATTTGGATCAAACGATGGCTACTAGAGGTGATGCCGTTATTATTATTCTTCAAATTGAGGCGGTCTTCTTTCTACGTTAGCAGTCATTCGTGTTGTCCATGGTACTATGGAGGAGGACTCTACCCAGCTGTATCTATAGAAATTTCCTGATGGTATAGCTGGAGCCAGGAAACAAACCCGATCTCAAGGTGTTATGGAGCCTTACAATAGATATATCTAATAATACGTCTTGAGGAACTTATTATTTAAAAAATTTGTCATAATTTCAAATGAACTATTTTTTCACTATAAATATGTTTATTAAATGCATTTGTAGCAACTCTACAGGACAAGGCTTCTTTTATTAATCAGTAGCTGCCCCTTAAAATAGAATTAGCAATCTATTCTATTGTTTTACGAATGTACGTCTCACAATAAAACTTCCCACATGATATTGAAAATAAAATTCGACAATGTGTCTCCTGGTTAAATCCGGATTTCGAGGAACTCAGTTAGAGACACGAAAGTTTGGCCTTTTTTAAGTGCAAGCGCCTATGGACAAACGATGTAATGGAAATAAAACCGTCAGTAAAATCTAATGGATTGAGACCGAAATGCGAGGGGCAAAGGACATTAGAGTTGAGGGGTTGAAAGATATTTGAAGGGAAAGGCTGATCTTTGGAACAATTTATTACAACCCTTCTGTGGGAGACAGTAATTTCCGCGCAGGGGTGATAAAAGTCTTTATGGCTAACCTCAGCCGCCCTGTTGATGGCTGCTGCCCTTCCTACTGTCTTTACTGGCCGTCCCTCGTACACATACGTTTTTGGGTCACTATAGCCTGTCTGGAACTGTACCTACACTGAAATCCATAATTACTATGGCCTGGCACTATATGTGTGGAAATGACATGCTGTTATTTTACACTATAACTACGATAATTATAATTGTTTTTTTACCATATTAATTTGCGCGTTCTATTTCTGAAAATAGAAGAAAAAGTAAATTGAAGCGGATTTGTGAACAGACAAACAGACAGAACGACGGATAGAGAAACAAGTTAAATAAAATCTTTAAAAAAGGAAAGTTCAAGATCAGATTGTCCATGAAGAGAAATATAGTATTATATATATGAACAAAAAGTATTAAGTGAATGTTACTGGGATCAGGTGGATAATACATCATATAAGAAAAAGGCTTTTCCTGATCCAGCAAATGAAATTTGCAAGCAGATAAAGGGGATGAAGATATGCAATGAAAAAGGGAGGGAAAATATCGATTTGATTTTGATCAATCAATCAATATCCAGAACGCCTCTCTTTATACTTCGGCCAGTTAGTGCAAACAAAGATTCAATACAATGACATCTGGAACTAGAGGTGGTCAACCAACAACTCAACACCTTTTACTTTCAAGGAACTTTTTAAATCTTCAAAGGATATCAACTAAATAATGATTGAATTGATTTCGATTTTTATGCAATGATTTTAGACGCATTTTAATAACAAAACTCTCTTGAAAAATTCACTATTTGAAAATATAAAACCCGATATACCAATAAAAAGTTCAATATATACATGAAATAATCAAATTTTCCAGTATAAATATCAAGCAATAGAATTATCAACAATATACCTGCTCGCATACACAAAGCCTTTTGAAACATCTAGCCTTGTTCATGGATTAGCGGAGTCACGGAGTCTTCAAAGGAAAAGAATAAAAAAAGTTAAATGTACTTAAATTTAATGGTAATAATTCAGATTACAACAACAACAAAAAGCCTTTATTTAGGGTCACTGACCCTATACAGGATTCACCAGAGGTATGCATAAGAACAAAGCAGTGAGACAAAGGAAATAATATATACAGAAGAAAAAGAAAAAAAAACAAGAAAGAGAAAGAGGGAAGCAAGAAAAACAACACAAAAAGAGTAGCAGTAAGAAAGTGAGGAGTGAGTGTCACTTGGCCTTCTTCTGAGATATGGACTTGTGGAAACCATAAAACGCCGTAGCAATATACTTATTCTGGGTCATATTGTCAATTATTGATGGAAGTGAAGCACAGAGTTGCCCAGTTTTGAGCATAAGGGTTCTTCTTTCTTCTTTCAGAGCAGAGCAATCAAAAATATAGTGAGAATAATTCAGATTATATTTACAGGAAAACCGAATTAGGACATTTAGTTTCAAACACAGATTTGTATTATTAGTCCGAGGAAAACAAAAATAAAGGGGGAGGGGGGGGGAGGGATAAATTAAAGAATACAACTTAAGCATTTATATATTATACAGGCCTCTTTATTAAGACCTTTTTATTTATTTTTTAAAATTCCAAACAAAAAGGTCGCAACAATCAATCCATCCAAGATTAACAAATATAATTATGATATAATTATATAATTGTAGTAATTAATCCCTGATGTGGAAAAATAATTACTGCGAATGTTACAATGTAAGGTAGTAATACTCTCTATCACAATTTGATATCTCCATTGTAACACAATGACATCCTTGACGTAGGACAACCATTAAAATAAAATATTACGATAGGATCCTAATAAAACCCACATACATAGGCCCCTAATGTAACAACATAATCTACCATGGCGTAAAAACGTATCCTTGGCGTTAAAAAAACGACACTCAACCAATTTAAAAAATACAGAATCCCAATTTAACAGTAAAAATAGACAATTAAAATTAGTATTAATTTTTACCGCTACTTTTTGAATATATATTTGAATAACTATTTGAATAACTATCTATAGAGATAGTTTTTAATTAAAAATATGTATTTTTAAAAACTATATAATACCAATTATCATCGATATATGACGTTTATATGATATCATGATAATATACACAATATCGCAATAAATCTATCCTTGGTGTAAAATCACAAACAATCCTAACGTAAAACTAGACACTTAAAATACGTCAGACACAAAATCCCAATGTAAAAACAAAATATTTCCCAACAGTATTTATTATCTTTGGCGTGAGAAACACAAAAGGCTTTATTAAAACAAATAGTCTTATACGTGGGTTTACCACGGATTCTTCAAATAAAGGAAATTAAAAAAGTAAAATCTAATTATATTTAATGGTAATAATAAAATTTATAAAGAGGGAAACTTAATAAGACACTGAGAAAACAATCTGAGTGTAATATAGTCCAGATATAACTTAAGAACATTAATATAACAACAATGGAGCAACACCTTTTTTTGGCGTAGCAACAATGAAACAAAATATTCTATATACAGTTACGAGCGTCTTTCCTAATCAGTCGTCTCTCTCTGTCACCGTTTGCTTTTTTTTTTTTGGAATGTCGCCCTCCTATTGGTTGGCTACGGTCACGCCACCTTTGCCCCCCCCCCCCCCCCCCCCCCCCCCCCCCCACTCGCTCTTTCGTTTTTGTAACTATTGTTTTGGAGCGGGTCGCTCTTTAAATAAATGCATATATTAGTTAATAACTAAATGGAATCCTCTCTTTCCTTTTCCCAGTAAGAGACGTCTACGGAAGCCAACAGTACATAGACAGATAAAGCACATAGGCTATAGTTATTAACTAATATATGCATTTATTTAAGGCGCCAATTTATAATTGTAACAAATAGTATTTGAATAAAAGCATTCAATCGGGTAAAACACGGGCGTTGCCCGGGTCATTCGGCTAGTATGTATATAAAGACGATGTCTGTCGGTGATGCTCGGTCTCAATTCAGAAATGGCTGGGAGTTGAGGCTAATTTTTGGAGCGATTATTTATGACCTCAAAGGAGGAAGAAATCCAAATTTTCAGGTTTCTATTCCGAATCACCGTGAAGTTACAAGCCAAAACTGTCAAAAATAATAGTTTATGCAAATGTATTAGAGGCGCAGTGCGTGCTTCACACGGCTTTTTGATTTCAGTCGATTTTCAAAGCCAACCTATTTATGATATTTTGGATTTGTAATTCTGCCAAGTTTAACTTGACACAGAGAGACGGAATGTTTTTGGAGATTCAAAGTTTGACGGTGGATATTTAATAATACCTTAGAAAAAAACATGCGACAAACTATCAATATTCAGAAAATTGCGATATACGTTTATAAAAATATAAAGATAAGTTCAATGTAAAGATTAAATCAATATAATTGGGTTTATTTTTAAACATAAATATCTGATGCTTGTTTTAGAAAATCCATTTGTATATACACCTATCCCCCGATTTACACGGTACTTTTTTTTACACGTTTTCGCTTTTACACGGTTTTCCAAATAAGTTTTTGTTTTTGTTTTTATCGCACTATACTAAATGCTACTGTGATTGAACACATGCGCTGTGTACACATCTCACGAGGAATCCCGAGCTTATGTGCTGACTACATATTTTAACCTGTCAATGCATTTTATTTTTATTTCTGTGTACACCTATCCCCCGATTTACACGTTTTTCTCAGGAACGTATCTACCGTGTAAATCGGGGGATAGGTGTATTTGTATTAGTATACAACTTTTTACCCAAATAAAACTATAAGAACCGTAATTTTGAACATTTAAAATTACGTTTATAAATTTAATTACCTTCTATTGATAAAATCTGGACAATTAAATTTTTGGCAGCGTGTTTATCTCTACAGAATCTCTACAGAATTCTCTACAGACCTTACTGCAATGATAAAAGTTAAAGAGGGTTCACCACTGATGAGCTAAGCACTCTCATTCAATATTTTTTATCATTACAGTAAGGTTTGTTTAAATATGTAAGCTAATAATGTTTTTAAAATAAAAATTTTACCATTTAAAAAACATACTTAGCTGGGTTAAAATAATACATTTTAAATCCAAAGTATATAATTATAATACTTAAATATGAATGTCTTATAATGGCTAATATTATACAATATGGTGATTTCTTATTCTGCCATATAAGTTCTCGCTCCTAGAATATTTGTAGCTTAAATTTTTCAACCCTTGAGAAGTTTTTAAGTGCTTAGAGTTTAAAACAGAATAAAGTCGATCAGGGTGTTAAATTAATGAAATAGAAAACCTGATATTCGAGAAATTGAATGCTACTGATGACCAAAAAATAATAACATTCACATTTTTATTTTATTTCAAAAATCTATAAATACGCATTCAAAAAGGTTTTTTTTTAGATTTACTCGTGTGATAGGTGTGTTGTGTTTAGCTTAAATGGAGTTATTAGTGTAAAAATATTCTCGAATTTATACTTCGAATGTGCGATGGGTTAATATACTAGTGTGACAATAATTACTCACACACACAATGGCGTAACAGCACTCAATTCCAATGTAAAACGCACAAACGGACAATAGATTCAAATCGCCCAGAAATAATTATTCTACCCTCAGCAGAAATCCCGTTCTTCTAAATCAAGATAAGATAGAGATAGAATCGGAAGCTGTGCTTTCTTCAAGATTTACAAACGTGTCGTCTCCGAGACGTAAGGTCTTCAATGATCGATACATCATCTTGATGAAATCATCAGTCTTCAGTGGGCGGCCTTTCTTAGCTCGGCAACCGCTCCCACAGTTTTCAATTCTCACCAAACTTTTTCCCGCACTCAGCGGCATCCACTTTGACATCACCTCCTCCTTCGATCGCTAGAAAGATAGATTAGATAATCTTAACAGCGTGGATTAGAAACAGGTTCCGGAATGATGCGAGAAATAACAGGAAGCTTTGTAAGTAAAGAAGAAGAAAGAATATGGGGGAAAATAATGGAGGGAGGAAATCAAGGATGGGAGTCTAGCAGCCTACTAACATGGCTTGAAGAAGAATAGTCATTCTCTGCTCATTTACACTTCAAAACTTCCCTGAATGAATCACGCGTGGATAACGTATTCTATAAAGAGAAATTCCCTCGGTGACTAAAACAACAATAAAACACTCACTACGAATTAATCAGGAAAGAATAAGAAATTCCAAATTCTATTCCCGCTATAAACGCTTTCATCCATTTCAAATAGAAGCAATATCTACTACTTCCCATACTGGTAAAGCGTATACAGCACAACCTAGAATCACCTCATCCTTTTTACAGGAAAATCTTATCAGGTCTTTCAGAAAGGAAGGTCTGGTAGGTCACCTGTGTGTGAACATAATGATCTAACTGAGGAGTTCCATTATTTATTACTACCAATATTTAATAGAAGAAAGGAGAAATTTCTTTGAAACTCCAGAAACTGTTATCCGATGATATCGACGAGATAATAGCGAACCCCATCTCATGTAAGACAGGTACAAAGAGATTATTCGATTTTTACATAGCAATAAGAATACACTATTATTTGATCCTAATATCCCTAGAAAATTGTAACTATATCTCTCAAATAGATCTATTAAAAAATAAAACAGATATTAGATTCCAAAGTTTCTTTTCCACAAAGTACTTCAAAATTACTTCGACTTAATTTTTATAAAAAGCAAAATATATATTAAAAATCATAGGAACTTTAAAAGCTTTAAAAAAATTAATTTAAGTAGTGCAATATTCAAGATGTTTATGTGGCTTTGATGAGCAAAATTCAAGACATCTGTTGCTGGACTGCCCAATATTTCAAGATTACATACAAACTTCAAAATGGAATAATAGCATATGATTTCATAGCAGACTTATGTACAACAAAAACTCTTATATGAAGCTTAACTCTTTTTACAAACATATTTTAAAATTCCTACAAACCAGCTAATACATCTCTGTTATTCTTCTATCCAATGTACCTAAGTTTATACCTAAATCTACTGTATTCATTGTCTTGTAAATATTTGAATACTTTCGTATATTAATTTTCGTCGGCAAAATCATATCTCTCTATATATAAATCAATGTATATATGTGAATATATATGTTGATCATAAAAATAAAAAAGGTATATCCTGAACAGAAGCACATGCGCTTTTTAGATAGCAGAGCGCCATCTAGTGGAACAGAAATCAACTAAACATTGATTTAGCCTGTTCCCTGATATTTGGCCAACCCATTTTCTTGATAAATCAAGAAAAGCCATCCATGAACGCGTTTCGCGCTGTTGGCGCTCTGCGATCTAAAAAGCACATGAGCTCCTGGTCAGGATATGCCTTTTTTTATTTTTTATGTTCAACATCTGGCCTTTTTATTATTATTTTCTATTATTATTTCACATGTTTACGCAAGTTTGGCCATAAATACCCATTTCTTGGTTTCTCTAGAAGCCTCTGGGACCAAAAATATTTTTGGCCGCAGTGGTAAAGCCTGCTCCACGCTGACGAGCGCCAACAGCAATTATAATTCATCTTAAAAAGATGTTAAACATATATTTATAATATTTTTTGTCAAATAAGGAATAATCCATTACAAAAAAATCACACACATTATAATATATTAGTTATTTTAATATCTTCTAAATATTAATTTCGAATTGTTTGTAGCAGCAACGGCTTTATAGAATGGATAATGTTTAAAAACAAAGGTTTTGCTAGAAAGGAAGTAGTGAGAAGTTTGTAAATCACTCTCAGTGGGTAAATGTGAGCATTTGTAAGCACTTGTGTGTAGCAGAGGACAGTTGATAAGTATCAACGCTTGAAGCTTAAATCACTAAAATTATATGTGAATATTAAGATTTCAAAATACAGGGTGATCCAAAAGTCCCGCACAACTTTAAAAATTAATAACTCCGCGAATATTTGCGCTAGAGCAATGCGGTAAACACCATTGTGTTCATGATGCAATGGGATTTTTTATGGCAAATAATGAAAAATTCGAAATTGATTTTAGTTACAATTATTTTCGCCAGATGGCGTTCTACCAGAATTAGAGATTCAGATGCCAAATTGTTTGATAAATTGAAAAATATAACTGATCGACACGTATTTTTCCTTTTTGAATACCAGGAAAGACCCCTAATAATATCAAATAACAAATTAATAAAACACCACTTCGCCAAAAGTATGAAGAATTGGTTAACGATTTTCAAATACAATCAGAGATATGTAAAATAGGTAAATGCAAATTAAAACATGTAGCAAAAATATTTATATTTTATATGGGGTTTTGTGAAATCGATTGAATGTTTAAAAACACTGCTGATATCAATACACGAATTTTTGAAATGTTAATATAGTACCAAAAATTATGATGGCACTATTAATGGGATTTCTAGCTATAAGAAATGTGTAGTTTCTTGACTGATTGGCGACCCTTGACTATTTAACTGGAAATTTGTCATGTGATCCAACAAATGAAATAAAGAGGGGAGTGACAAAATATATTTGTCGTACTTTATTCCAAATATCCTATGGGCTTGTCAAATGTTATCATTGTTTATTATACTGTACAAAATTTTTTAAAATGTGTCCCCTCAAATAAAAATAATTTTTAAATCGACCTTTTACGTTGAAAAACGTGGTAGTAAAATCATTTTGTATTATTTTTTTCAAAAAATTTCTAAAGTTATTGGTGTACAGAAAATATTCCTTATGCTATTTCTTCTAATGAGCGAAAAGCGAAAAACTAAACATAAGGGGAAAAATTGTGTGTACCAGTGTTATTCGAGAAGTTATAACCCTCTGGTTCGCACGACATAATATGTGAGCAAATCACAAACAAAATATTACTGTTCACAAAAAAAAAAAAGAGTCAAGATGTTAGGACAGCATTTATTATCCCCATATCCCAACACAAAGAGCTGCAAAATATTGGTAGATAATATAATACATGGCAGCTTATATAACACATGAGATAACTGCCTTCTCTCTTGTATTAGGTCACAATCCTTGCTCAATGTGGCACCCTTCATTCTCAATCACCGCCTGCAGACGATAAATGACAGAATGGACAGCATTAAATAACATATCTGTTGAAATTGATAAAACGTGCCATCTGATAGAAGCCTTCAACATGGCCAATGTGGTAGGCCAGCATCGATAAACACACGATTTAATCTACCCCCATAAACAAAAATCGCAAGGCGTCAAGTCTGGTGATCTTGGAGGCCACTGGTATATAAAGTGGCGACTTATCACACGATTTTCACCGAACGTATCTTTCAGCAATTGTTTGGCACCTAGGGAGATATGAGGAGGTCCTCCATCTTTCATGAATGTTATTTCGCTTAGTGATTTTGCCCTGCAATATGGGAATACCCTTTTCTCTCAAAAGTTGAACATAACGTTCACCAGTTACAAAAACGGTTTTAAAAGTTCTTCCATTGATTTTTCGAAGAAAAATGGCCCAATAATAAAAGAAGTGAACCCACACAAAACTGTAACTCTAGGCTGGTAAAGTGGCATTTCTGTAAAAATCCTAGGGTTTTCTGTTGACCAAATGCGGCTGTTTTGAATGTTAAATTCTCCGTTTAGAGAAAAGTGAGCATCATCTGTCCACAGAACATTCGACAGCCAGTTTTCATCAATATCAATTTGCCGGAAAACCCATGCAGCGAATTCTTGACGCATCTCAAAATCGCCAACTTTCAGCTCGTGAAATCTTTGAATTTTGTATGGGTACACACAATAGAGGCATTAAGTGAAGCGTCTTCGGATATCACAATCATACTCGGCGAATTTAACGCCAAAAGTTCAATTTGGGGATCACCTGTCCAGGATAACAAAAGTCAGCAGGTTGAGGACATGCTAACCGACCTCGACCTTACACCGTTAAATAACGGAGAGAACAGCTATCTATCTAAGTCCACAGGCACAGAATCCGCAATAGACATCACAGCGATAAATTACAACATCGCACCCACAACACAATGGAAAATCCTGAGAGGTGCAATCAGCGACCACAGACCAATTTTAACAACCCTAAACTTCAAAATTGAGAATGCCCATTAGAATAAAAGAACATGGAACTTTAGGAAAGCCGACTTGAAAAAATTCACCGAAAAGCTTGAAGAACTGTGCAACGAAAAATTGAATTACAGAACGCTTGACAAAAACTTGGAAAAATTATCTTCGAACATTTCAAAAGCTGCAAAAGCATCGATACCTAGAGGTAGACGTAAAGACCTGTGGATACCTTACTGGAAGGACCACAACATCGAGGCAAAGATTTCAGAGAGAGAGACAATATCAATGAACTTTTTAAAACAAATAAAACAGAAGAAAACAGAAAGGAACTCATTGAAATTAGTCACAAAATAGAACAAGAAATATGGATATGCAAACAAGAAAATTGGCAGAATTCTGCGAAAAAATGGATCCAAGAAAGGACAGCCAACACTGGAATATGATTAGAGTGTTAGAGAACAATCAAAACCAACACAAATCCTCCAATACTCTAGCCGATATGAATAGAACAGCGAGAACGAGAACAAACAGATAGCTAACATAATTGCTGAATATCTTTCAAGCACTTCCATATTCAACTATACGAATGAAGACAGGACTCTAAAAATAATATAAACCAGTTAGTTAAACAAGCAAGAAACTTCCATCAACAAGATATTTTCTCGGGAGACTTCACACTGAATGAGCTAAACTCATCAATAAAAAAATCCAAGAGTTCACCAAGAGATAATCTAATCTTTGGTCAAATGATTAAACACTTTGAAGACAAAGCTAATAATCAACTCCTACGAATACTGAACATTTCATGGCAAACTGGTAAACTATCAAAGAATTGGAAGATATCAATTATAGTGCCAATATTGAAGCCAAACAAAGATGCCAAGGAATACAAGAACTATCGGCCAATTGCTCTCACCAGCATACTTTGTAAAATACCAGAACGAATTATCCACTCTAGGCTCATAGTCTGGCTCACTAACAATAATAAAATAAACTTCTACCAAACTGCCTAAAGATCCCAGCACTGTACGACTGATCAACTGTTCTACTTCTGTCAATCAATAATAGAATCTTTCCAGGAAAAACCGCCAAAGAAGACCACGGCTATATTCCTTGATATGACCTCAGCTTTTGATCGAGTGTGGAGGGATAAATTACGTGAAAAGCTGCACAATATAGGAGTAAGAAGAAAAACCTTAATCTGGATTGCAGACTTCTTAAGGGGAAGAAGGTTAAAGGTTAGGGTCAATGAAGAATTTTCCAAGGAAGGAAGAACATGGGCTGGTGTAACTCAGGGATCTGTGCTCAGTCCTCTACTCTTCCTGCTATATATTAACGACATCCATCCTTACCTCACTGATGACACAAAGGTTGCCACACAGGTAGCAGCATAGAAAAATCGTAAAAAATACTGAACACATCAATGAGAGGACTGGAGAAGTGGGCAATGGAACACCAAATGACCATAAACCCAATAAAACCAAACCTATGCGTCTTCTCCACTCACAGGGAAAAAGGGATAAATATAGCCACAATATAAGCATATAAACAAACAAATAATTGATAAAATTAGAAATCCATAATACCTAGGTGTGATACTGCAGTCCTGGATCTTTCCAGTTGGTCTCGAGGACCACGCCATCGCCATCTCCTAAGCGGCGAAGTACGCGATCTATTCTTCGTAGATCGCAAAATGCGTGGTGTCGCTGGAGACCCACTGGCGATTCTCCACCAAACTCTGCAGCGCTGGCAGAGGCGCCATATTCATTGTACATAGTGTATATAATGCATATTATCTTTTTTTAATAGTGCAGACTGTGTATGTATTGACAAGATGTCAACAAAATTATTTTAATTATTATTGATGAGGAATTGGAATTTTCAGAACACTTAATTAGCACCTCAAATAGAGCTATCAGAAAACTAAACATTCTGAGAAGGCTATGTGGAACAAATTGGGGAGCAAAACCCAGAATTCTCAGAACAACATATACCACCTTAATAAGGCCGATAATGGAATATGCAACACCGGTCTGGGCTCCCTCAAGCTCATCACTAAAGTAAGACCAGACAGTGTTCAAGCAAAAGCGGCCAAAATAATCACTGGTGCTGTTTCATCCACCAACAATGAGAAAATTCAGAGAGAATGTGTTCTAGACCTACTCGCTCGAAAGCAGAAGACAAAATAAAAACAACTTGGATCGGCACTTCGAAAACGAGGAACCAGAGGACGAGATCTCTCTGACCACTTGTGGTTTGGTGGATCCGCCCTTTTCTGAGAATGAGGTGAAACTGACGGCTTTCAAGTTCGGGAAAAGTAAATCTCCTGCTCCCGAAGGGATCGATAACACGGTCGTGAAAGCCCTGGTAAGGATGCACCCATCGCTTCTTTCCAGGTTATTCAATAGGTGCCTGGACACTGGTACATTTCCTGAGGCATGGAAGGTTGTCCGAGTAGTGCTTCTCGAAAAGTCTGGTATAAAGGGTAATTCTCATAAGGATTATCGTCCGCTTTCTTTACTAGTGTGTCTAGGTAAGGTCCTGGATAGCCTACTAGCTCAGCGACTGAAGCACTGGCTAGAGAGTAATGAGTTCCTTTCCTCTTTCCAACATGGTTTTATGGAAGGCAAATCCACAATCACAGCTCTGAACGAGGTGTTAGAGGGGGTTGAGATGGGGTTGAATAAGGGTGCTTGGGTTCTTCTCGTGGCCCTGGACATTGATGGCGCGTTCAACTCCATGAACTGGAACAAGCTGATAATTAATTTGATGGACATGGGTTGTCCAGATAATTTGTGCAGCTCGGTTCGTGACTTCCTGAGGGATAGACAGATTAGCCTCAGTTTTGGTGGGCGGAAGTTGGAAAGACACTGTGCTAGGGGTTGCCCCCAGGGCTCCTGCTGCGGACCTATTCTGTGGAATATCCTGGCAAACACCGTTGAGCTACTATTTTTAGGAACCTCTGCCTCTCCTGTGTCGAGCCAATCTTGCTATATGCTTCCGGGGCTTGGTGGCGCCGAAACAGGGATCAGAAGGTGGCAACAACTCTAGAGAGAGTGCATAGGACAGCGGCACTCAGAATCACAGGAGGATATCGCACTACCAGCAGTGAGGCCTTTTTGGTCCTCGCTGGGCTTATTCCCCTGGGATTGAAACTAGAGGATGAGACCACAGACAGAAGATCTGGGAGAACAGGGAAGATGCCCTGGGTTAAAGCGGGGGCCCTGGAATCGAAGAGGGACCCAAGGAAGTCTCAGCAGTGGTTGCCAAAGTGAAATTGGAGTCCTGGAGGGCCGACAGGGATTGGCACGGAAGTTTTCACTGATGGTAGTAAGTCTGGAACCAATACTGGAGCTGGGGTAGTGATATTCACTAATGGAGAGCTGATCTTCCAAGAAAGTTTAACACTCAGAGTGGAGGAATTGGTCTTTTCAGCCGAGCTGGTTGCGATCAGGGTAGCCCTCAGAGTGTGTGCCGAGAAGAACTTCAGCCCGGACCGCCTCTATTCAGATTGTATGTCGGCCCTCGTCGCCATCAATCTGGAGAAAGGGCAACTCGCGCATCAAATAATCCAGGAGCTGGAGATGATGACGCGGGCTCCGGAGCTCCCTTGGTTTAGGAGACACAGCCTCTTCGAAGGTAATGAGTTCGCAGACAGGATCGCTAAGGCAGGATGCTTTAGAGGTAGATCACTGAGGACCCCAGTGACCAAGAAAGAAGTTTACGTATAGGAGGATCAGGGGGCACGTCCAGGACTTATGGTTGGACAGATGGAGGAACAGTGTGAAGGAGAGAGAGGTATTCAATGGGGTAACAACACCCAAGTACCTCTGTAAGGTAATGTCCCACAAACTCATTAGGGTAGTTCGGGACATGGGCCCTTCCCCAAGTCTCTCCACAGATTTAAAATTAAGAGAAACCCGGATTGCGTCTATGGAGAAAGGGATGTGAATGCACGCCACTACGTCTTGGATTATCCAAGGGTAGTGGGGGTGCAGGAAGAGAGAAGGAGGGCGAGGGGCGTGATCGAGAGTAAGCTGCTGAGAAATCACAGCAAGCTTCTTGAGAAAGCCCACGACGTGGCAGCTGAGCTTTTCCTCAGCTGTGAGTGAACAGAGTCGACCGGGGGTTGCCTCCCCGCGGTCCCTGCTGGACACAGTAGATATTTTCCTATTTTGCTGTGATTAAAGGCCACCGGTATAGAAATCCTTCCAGACACGTTGTCTGGGAGGTGGTGTTTCCAGGTACAATGTCCAATCACTAGCTTGGATACCGTTACTTGGCTTATGAGTTGAACAGAATAGCAGCGAAGGGCATGCTTCGCATGCCGGCTTGTGGACCGAAAGGTCTGGGTGGCCATCTGCTTCTAGGGTGTACCAACTGTGCTTAGGTGGGATCCTCCAGTTATTGTTTATTTTGGCTACTGTTTCTATTTTTGTAAAATTAAGTTTATATTTCTGTAGCAAGGGTTCTTTTGTGCCTTTTTTTGCTAGCGCACCAGCAGCTTCATTGCCTTCAATGCTAACATGTAAGGGTATCCATTGAAGGTGAATTTTTAAGGTATTGAGAGTTTTTGGAGATAACCAATTATGTTCCTGCTTACTTTGTCTCTTAGTTCCCCTGTGTGACTCAAGTGTTGTATGGCACTTCTACTATCAGTAAGAATCCATATATCGTGATGTTTAGTGTTTCTGATGGATTTTAAGACTTCATAGATGGCTATAAGTTCTGATCTGAAGACTGAGCAAAAATCTGGGTTTCTTCTGTTTATTTTCTCAATGCCATTTGTGGATTTAATGAGAGAGCCACTGCCAGTGTGTCCCAACTCGTCTCTGCTACCATCGGTATAGATAGTTATTGCATTATCAGGAATTTTATATTTATTATTTCTAATCATAATTGTTTTAAGTATTCTGGATTTTGGTATTGTTTGTTGGTGGGTTCATTTGAAGTGGCATTAAAAATAACATTTTGTTAGTGGTTCGCATGGAGATATTTTTTCAGCTAAATAATATTTTTCCACTTTATATTTTAAAAATCCATTTCTTTTGGCCAGGTGGAGAGGGCCTTTTTTTTTTGAGTCTTATATTGGGTTCCCAATTAAGTATGTAATTGAAAGTTCTGTGTTTGTTTTCATAACTCTTGATTTTGTTTATATATTTTGGCAGATTGTAGCTTCTTCTATCCTTTAAGGGCATAATGTCTGCCTCGTAAAGTACAATATTATCAGGGCAGGTATTTGGAAGACCTGTAATAATTCTAGTTGCATTTAGTTGTATCCTTTCCAGTGTTTTTAGATTTGTTTCAGATGCTGTACCATGGATTTGATATCCATATTCCAAGATAGGTCTCATTAGAGATGTGTAAGTTAATTTTAGTGTTGTTGCTTCAGCTCCCCATTCTTCCTGAAATATATTTCAAGATTTTTAGTCGGTCTCTTCCTTTTCAAACAACTCCTTCAATATGTTTACTGGAGTAAATTTCTGGATCCAGGGTGTAGCCGAGATATTTAGGATGTTAAATACAAGGTGCGTTCATTAATTTCCAGGACTGGTTAAAAAATAAAATAAATAAAAAAGCTAGAGAAAATATTTTTTTACAGAGTTGAATATTGGACATTCGACCACACCTGACTGAAAGCACGAGTCTCGTGGCGCACGCGCCGATCTAAAAATAGAACAAAACAACTTCCTTGTAAGGTTCGCATTTCTAATTTTAAAATGGCCATTTTCGAAGAGCAGAGAATCTGCATTAAGTTTTGTTTTAAATTGAAGAAAGTGCTACTGAGACGTATGAATTGATTAAAGAAGCTTTTGGCGATGCAGCTTTATCCCGTTCAAGAACTTTTGAATGGTTTTCACGTTTCCAAAAAGGTCGGGAAAAGGTAAACGATGATCAGCATACTGGGCGTCCAAGATCATTTCGTTGCGAGGAAAACAAGCTCAAAATAAAGGATTTAATTAAATCTAACAGAAGAATTTCTATTAAAGACTTATCTTCAGAGACTGGACTATCTGTTTATTTGGGGATAATGAGGTGCTTAAGGGAGGCAGTGCGCCTTAAAAGACCTGAAAGATGGCAAAACAATGACTGGATACTTCACGTCGGTAATGCGCGGCCGCACACAGCCCATGTTGTTTTGCAGTTCTTGGCCAAGCATTCAACCATACAGATCCCTCATCCACCCTATTCCCCCGACTTAGCCCCCAATGACTTTTTCCTCTATCCTAAATTGAAAATGAACTTGAATGGAAGGAAATTTGACAACGTTTATATGATACAAGCTGAATCGAAGGCAACCTTGAGGAACCTCTCAAAAAGTGATTTTATCTCCTGCTTCGACAATTGGAAAAAAAGATGGAACGGGTGTATTGAGGCAGGAGGGGCATATTTTGAAAAATATTAAATTAGTTTTTTTATTTGTTTTATTTTTCAAAATATACAGAGCAGTCCTGGAAATTAATGAACGCACCTTGTATATTGCAATTGTTGTTCTTTCAGAATAATATTCGGTCTTATTTTGTATAGTTTCTTATCGGTAGTAAAAAGTCAGGTCTCCGATTTTTGGGGGTTAAATTCTAATTTATGTTTATTAGCAAATTTTTCTAGGTGGGAAAGAGTCTTGTTCAAATCTCTTTCAGCTTTTTTCCAGTTAGTGTTGCTGCTCCATAGAATAATGTCATCAGCGAAAAGTCCAATATTGGTTTTATGTGAATTTTTTCTTCTATGCCTGCAATAAATAGGGTGAAGAGAGTTGGGCTAAGGACTGATCCTTGTGGTAATCCTTGGTACAATTTGAAGGTTTTAGATAGAGTGACATTATATTTGACCCTGATGTATATATTTTTAAGGGAATCATTTATCAAAGTTATAGCTTTTCCATCATTTTTGAAATGTTTGTATAATTTTGTAATTAACTTGCTTTTCCATACCCCTTATCAAAAGCTTGTGTAAGGTCTAAAAAGCAGCTATGATGTGGTTAGTTGGTTTTTTATTTTGTACATCTTTTTTTACCTTTTGTGTAAAAAATAAGAGTTGGTCTATTGTCCCATGTCCTTTCCTAAATCCATATTGTTCTTCTGGTAAGAGATTTCTTGTGTCGGGGTGGTAGGTGAGTCGTCTGAGTATAATTTTTTCCATTAATTTGCAGCAAATATTTGTGAGGGAGATAGGTCGATAGTTTTTTGGGTCATCAGCAGATTTGTCAAGTTTTTAATGGGAATTATTGTTGCATTTTTACAGTCTTGAGGCAATTTTCCAGTTTTCCAGGAGTTATCTATATATATAAAAATGAATGTATGTGTGTCTGTCTGTTTGTTTGTCCTTTATGCCTGACCAAACCACTCATTGGATCGCCATGAAACTTTGGGAAGTTATTTAGTATAGTACTGGGAAGGTTTCTAGCAAATAAAATTTTTGAAATAACTTTTCGCCTAGAAATAATCAAGATAAATATTCTAATTTATCTGTTATAATTCAACAATCTGCTCTAAATATTATCATGATGATACGATGATTTTGTAATGTAGAAAATTAGGAAAGACAAAATTCAGGATGACACGGCAATTTATTTGAGACAAGAATAATGATACAATTCAAAGGCAAGATACTATTCCTTTAACTTCCAATTACCGAGGGAACCAATTAATATTGATTTTATTCAACTTATCGAGTATTTTTCAAGGGACCGGGAAAAAATGTTCACTTTATCGAGAGATTCGTTAAACAAACCTTTACTCGGGTAAAACCCGGGCGAAGCCGGGTACATCCATACAAGAATAATGATACAATTCCAAGGCAAGATACTATTCCTTTAACTTCCAATTACCGAGGGAACCAATTAATATTGATTTTATTCAACTTATCGAGTATTTTTCAAGGGACCGGGAAAAAATGTTCACTTTATCGAGAGATTCGTTAAACAAACCTTTACTCGGGTAAACCCCGGGCGAAGCCGGGTACATCCATACAAGAATAATGATACAATTCCAAGGCAAGATACTATTCCTTTAACTTCCAATTACCGAGGGAACCAATTAATATTGATTTTATTCAACTTATCGAGTATTTTTCAAGGGACCGGGAAAAAAATGTTCACTTTATCGAGAGATTCGTTAGACAAACTTTTACTCGGGTAAAACCCGGGCGAAGCCGGGTACGTCCGCTAGTTGAAAATATTAAGAAGTATTTCTTTGCCAATTTTGCCCAAGTTTGATATCATTCGGCCATGGATTCCATCTGGCCCAGGAGTCTTGTTTAAGTCAGTGTTTTCTAATGCATAAGCTAGCTCTTTCATATTGATTTTTTTCATGGAAAATATTGAGTGCTGGTGACATTTTTACAGTCATGAATAATCTTTCGGGCCTTTTTTCAACCTTGATTTTACTACTTATTTGATATGAATTACCTAAAAGATTGGCAGCAATTTTGTCATTAGTTGCTGGTGTACCATCTGTATTCTTAATCATATTTGTGTTTTCAGTTTGTGGCTGGACTCTGTCAATTTGTTTTGCCAAATTCCAAAGTTTTGTATTTGGGTTTCTTGGGTTCAGGTTTTCACAGGTTTGTTTCCATTTTTCCCTTTTCACATTTACGTATAATCTTTTTATTTTTGCAATCACAATGTTCAGTTCAGTTCTTCAATTTGTTTGGTTTTGGGTGCACTTTTTTGTAGTTCATTTTTTTAGTTATAAGTGTTTGAATATTTTTTGCCTGGTGTGTATAATTTGGAAATTATTTCTTAATATTATACCTCTTTGTATTGCAACTTTGGCTGCTTCAATAATGGTGTTTTCGAAAGATATCATATTAGCCTTTTTGAAGTTCCAGAAATTTTCTTAATTGAGCTAATTTTGGTCTTGGTGCTAATTCCTATCAAATTAGGCAAATGATCACTTCCAAAACTTTTTAATATTTGCTATTTGCATTTGTGAAAAATGTCAGGATAGTAAAAACTTATATCAAGGGCTTGTGCAGTATTATAGCTTGTAGGAATGATGGGTAGGATTCCCATCATTTAAGCAAATGAAGGCATTGTCGTCAAATATGTTTGATAGTATTTTGCCTCTTGGGTTTGGCGTAGAACATCCTCATAGTTGATGTTTGGCATTAAGGTCACCTACAATAATAGTGTTGTCTGTAAGAAATTGAGCCATTGTTCCATCGTCAATAAATGTATTGTTTAGAGGGTTATACATATTGTATATGTTGATGGCTTTGTTTTGATTGAGGTAGACTTTGATACCTTGGGCTCCGAGGTCTAATGTTTGGAATATTAATGGCTATGTCCTCATAGTACAAATTCTTGATTGAAAATGCTAGGCCACCCCCTTTAACAGCATATACAGATGGATCTTCAGACCTTACCCTGAGTAATGGAGGGGCCGGAATTAACATAATACTGCAAGATGGAACAAACATCAAAATCAAAGAAGGAGCAGGACAGATTTCGTCAAACTTCACTTGTGAACTGACAGCTATCTGGAAAGCCCTTGATGTATGCCTTAACCATCCATCCCTGCATCAAGCAGAAGGAATTTTTTAATATACAGCGACTCCATATCCGCTCTAGAAGCAATTCAGAAGGGCAATACTAAAATCACACAGAAAATACACTCGTTACTTACCCAACTGGAACCATTGGAGAATAACTGCATTCTACATTGGATCCCTGCCCATGCTGGGATCGGGGGTAATGAAATGGCATTTGAATTGGCAAAGAAAGCCAGAAAGTTGAGCCAAAGGAAAGAACAAATGTCATTATTTGACACTGATTCTTTGTCAAAATACAAGATAAAATTAAACAAAAAATAAGAAAAGATCAAAATGCGAAATAAACTCTGAGAGAAAAATGATAAAAACTATAACAAGACTTAGAACAAAACACTATAAAGGAATGACAATACATTCAGATGGCACAAGAACCTATAGGACATGCAACAACTGTCCTGGTGTGGATCTAACACCTACCCACATATTCTCATGTCCAGCAATGGCCGCAGCCTTGCAGAAAATTGACTTAGACCCAGAGCAGCAGCTTTGCACACCCAAGATAGTGGATATTGCTGCTACTGTGATGGAGATGCATGGATACATCTAAGGCTCTTTATTGGACACGACAACAACAACAACGGCATTCCAGAGTAAAATAAATTATCAGAGATAGATACATATTTTTCAAATGAATTAAAATAAATATAATCGATACTGAGTGAGAGTTGAATTAAAAATATTAGAAATTTATTATCTTCGGAAACAAACCGTATCTAAAATATCAAATTTCTTTTTGCTACACGTTTAAATTTGCATTTACCTATTTTACATATCTCTGATTGTATTTGAAAATCGTTAACCAATTCTTCATACTTTTGGCGAAGTGGTGTTTTATTAATTTGTTATTTGAAATTATTAGGGTTCTTTCCTGGTATTCAAAAAGGAAAAATATGTGTCGATCAGTTATATTTTTCAATTTATCAAACAATTTGGCCGCTGAATCTCTGATTCTGGTAGAGCGCCATCTGGCGAATAAAATTGTAACTAAAATTAATTTCGAATTTTTCATTATTTGCCATAAAAAATCCCATTGCATCCTGAACACAATGGTGTTTACCGCATTGCTCTAGCGCAAATATTCGCGGAGTTATTAATTTTTAAAGTTGTGCGGGACTTTTGGATCACCCTGTATATTAACGGAGTTCGTTACGTATTCTTTAAAATTTGATTTGCATATATATATATATATATATATATACTGAATACATTCTAAAACGTTTAAAGCACATGTAAAACTTAAATCAGTAACATTAAATGTACATTTATTCCAAAATACGTTCTAAAAAAATCGATATAAAACATTAAAGGATGAATATAGTGTAAAACCAAAAGTGGTTAGTAAAATGTGAAAGGTTTATATGCAAATCGGACATCCTACTGATGAGTCACTGTGTGGCAGACGTACAATGGACACGACGCCTTCATTCGCTTGGGTGTCGCCAGATACAGGAGGACAGAAAATCGAAGTCATCTGGTTGCCATAGCAACCCATTAACAAGAGGCTTCTTAATAAAAACAACCTCATTTTTTCGTTTTTCTTTATTTTTAAGTATGGAAAGGTGTCGAGTGTATTGCCTAGACAATGTCTAGCTTAATTCAATGGTATCTTCATCATACTAAACTGGATATACCAACCTTGAAAAAAAAAAAATACAAACATGGCATTGTGTTCGAGTTGCGAAAGGAAATACTAAATTTGAACTTCCAATGTGAATCATGTAAAGATTAGTGGAAATATCTATTTTGATTTTTTTTTTATTTTCTATCATGTGCATGTATGCGATGTAATATTGAATAAACAAAATTTCGGCCAATATTAATGCAAACAAAATTGGTAAAGTTTGTGTACCACTGTATGTATTTCGCAATAGACTGGTGTAAATTTAGTAAATTGCCATGTTTGCCTCTCGGCTTTATCTATATTATATATCTTGATTCAATATTGCTATCCAAATATATTCCCTCTGAAGACATGCACATACTATATAGAATTTGTATCAAGCTCACTGAGTCACTTCATAGGGTGTTGCTTCTCTATTCTCATATGAGTTCCCACTCTCTTAGATGTTTATCTGTTTCAACTTTAGCCCCATTTCCTAACGGATTTCGTAAAAAATATATGTATCTTTTACCTTTGAATGTTAAATGAAGACATATGTCAGGCACACAAGTGTGCTTTGTTCTAGAATTTCTAAAGAATTAGCACACCTACTTGTATATATTTTTTCACGCATTAGAAAAGGTTCAAGACTTTTTTAAATGATAAATTTTATTCATATTAATGCATACGGTATATAAGTAAATTGAATTTTTGATAAATTATGGTATTCATAGGCTTAAAAATCACCTAGCCCTTATAAAAATGAATTTAAGCAATGGATTTATTTGATATATGGCAAATTGGGCAGGGCATTGCCACAATACCAGCTTTGAAAGAGTCGCACAAAAGCCAATCTATAAACCCTAGTTTTGTAAATACTATAAACAGGGTGGTACCGTTTTAAATTTTATAACGATTTTTTCTTGCTACTTTTTCCCTCCATTTTCCCTCAACTCTGAAAAACAAAAATACGATTCTACTCGATAATAGACCTTATATATACATGTAGACCTATATTTAATATAATTATTAAACATCAATGCTTGTTACCTTTTCTTCGGTTGAAGAATCGTGTATAAGACGAATATAATAAAGGATTATGTGATAGAGCCATATGTAAATGGCTTTTACGTCTTTTCTCTTTTCATTTGCAGATTTCGAGATGATCCAATGCATAAGACTATGTGATTTAATAATCATAAGAATCCACAAAATCGAAGTCGCTCCTGTACTGATAAAGGCTCTATCCCGACACCATGGTATCCACAATAGACCTTTATTAAGGCACATAGTCTTATACATTGGATTCACTTACATTGTATTTGGCTGAACGGCTTTTTATATGCCATGTAGTTGCCAATGATCTTTTGGTCTGTGCCTTACTGTAATATATATATATGATAATTTAAACCAATAACCCTATATTATGTAATACGTATAACAAGCTTGTCATGTTGTATATAGAACTAATTATAAACTAACTAATTATACGCATAATTGACATGTCTCCTTGCACCACCATATGTAATGTACTGAGGATGAATAAATAAAATATAATAGATTAAAAGCCAAGTTAAAAGCAAGATTGAGAGATCCCAAAGTAACTTCTAAAGATAGATTGTTAGCCGACAGGTAGGCGCCAGACTCGAATATCAGCGACACGTGCCGTGTCTCGAGTAGCATCGACACGTGCATGACCCAATTCTCTTAGTCAGAGCGGTCGTATAAAAAGGCCGCGTAGCAACAGCCAGTTCAGTCCAGTTCCCCATCAGCGCGTCGCCGGTTGTCTCCAAGTTCCCCTCATTCACCATGTAAAACAGTAAGGAATCTCCTATCTCCATCTTAGCTTTTGGCTCGCTTTTTATCTATTCAAGGAACTTTCTTTCAACTGTGTCTCTTCGTTTTTTGTGTGTGGACATCCCCAGTTTTCCACTCTGCTTCGACCACGACTGCCTGTACTTTGTGAGAACTGTTAAAGGTCCTACAAGGTGCAGAGAGGCTACTGGAAAACTCTCCACCCCTGACTGTCCCTCGCGGTTACTACAGGTTTGACCCTCGGTTGCCACAACTTATAGTGAGAGTCGACGAGGTTCTACAACAGGCTTACCAAACCCCAACGTATTATTACAGAGAGTCGTCAGGATCTCAACACAATATTACAGCTAGTCGACAGGATCCCTAATCACAGACAGGATCCAACCCAATATCACATATATATGATAATTTAAACCAATAACCCTATATTATGTAATACGTATAACAAGATTGTCATGTTGTATATAGAACTAATTATAATATAACTAATTATACGCATAATTGACATGTCTCCTTGCACCACCATATGTAATGTACTGAGGATGAATAAATAAAATATAATAGATTAAAAGCTAAGTTAAGAGCCAAAGAGAGAATCACAAGTGACTTCTAAAGATAGATTGGACCCCGACAGTCTGTCGCCAGTGTCCGGTGTCCATCGACACGTGCATGACCCAATTCTCTTAGTCAGAGCGGTCGTATAAAAAGGCCGCGTAGCAACAGCCAGTTCAGTTGAGTTCCAGTAAAGTCCCCATCTGCGTGTCGCCGGTTGTCACCAACTCATCGACGATGTAAAACAGTAAGAAAACTTCTCGATCTCCATCTTTGCTCTTGGCTCGCTTTTTATCTATTCAAGGAACTTTCTTTCAACTGTGTCTCTTCGTTTTTTGTGTGTGGACATCCCCAGTTTTCCACTCTGCCTCGACCACGACTGCCTGTACTTTGGGAGAACTGTTAAAGGTCCTACAAGGTGCAGAGAGGCACTGGAAAACTCTCCACCCCTGACTGTCCCTCGCGGTTACTACAGGTTTGACCCTCGGTTGCCACAACTTATAGCGAGAGTCGACGAGGTTCTACAAGAGTTAACCAGAGCTTCAACGCATTATTACAGAGATTCGAAAGGATCTCAACACATTATTACAGAGAGTCGACAGGATCACAACCTAATATTACATATATTTTTTGTCATAATTTTATTTGTCCATTTTGGGGATACGAAGGGATAGTAGAAGTTTGGATGAATTGGGTTAAATAAAACTAAATAATATAACCCTTTCCAACTATGAATATGTAAACAGAGCTTAAGACCAAAAGGTCTTAATAAATATTTTTGCTGTTGTTGTAAATAGAGCTCATTAAATTGTACATAGAATCTGACTTTTATCTATCTCATTTTAGCAACCAAAAGCGAGTCGATGAGAGGTTTATTTTCAAGAAAACTCGGTTTTTTAGCTTTTAATAAAGATACGCATTGCTGGTCCAAGTTGTAATATTCCACTTCAATTTGCCAATAACCAGTTCTTAAATCCATACTTGAGTAATATCTGGCTCCCGATAAATTATCCAAAGCATCATCAACCCGTGGTAATGGATAAACATCTTTCTTGGTGATCTTATTAAGTCGTCGATAGTCAACGCAAAACCTCCAAGACCCATTCTTTTTATTCACAAGTAAATAATCTATAGAAATAAGATTTAAAACAAAACATATATACATGAGGTACACGCAACGAATTATCCACGTGACTTGCACTGGCTCAATCTAAAATGTTGAATAACTTGGTAGCGTTGCAATTTTCCCCTGTTTAGATATGTACGGAATTTAACGTGGAACGTGTGCTATTTTTTCAGGATTAATATATGTCGGTTTAGAGAGAAAGTGCGCTAAGGAAAGGGAAGGCCGCGCGAGGTGAGTAAGCAAGCTGATAATCAGGCAGGAAGTGACAGCGAGACAACGACCGCTGCACATACTGTCTGACTCAGCAGGTCCGGCAACGTGGGTGGTAGCACGCGGGGACATACACAGCTTTGAGATCATAACAGATGGTAAGAGTAAAACGGGGCAGAGGCCTAACGATAGATAGTAAGAACAGAGCAGAGGAATTGGACGATAGACAGTAAGAACGGAACAGAAGGATTGAACGATAGACAGTAAGAACGGAACAGAGGCTGGACGATAGATGGTAAGGATGGAACAGAGGAATTGGACGATAAACAGTAAGAACGGAACAGAGGCTGGACGATAGATGGTAAGGATGGAACAGAGGAATTGGACGATAAACAGTAAGAACGGAACAGAGGCTGGACGATAGATAGTAAGAACAGAGCAGAGGGATTGGACGATAGACAGTAAGAACGGAACAGAGGCTGGACGATAGATAGTAAGAACAGAGCCGAGGGATTGGACGATAGACAGTAAGAACGGAACAGAGGCTGGACGATAGATAGTAAGAACAGAGCAGAGGGATTGGACGATAGACAGTAAGAACGGAACAGAGGCTGGACGATAGATAGTATGAACAGAGCAGATGGATTGGACGATAGACAGTAAGAACGGAACAGCGGCTGGACGATAGATAGTAAGAGCAAAGCAGAGGGATTGGACGATAGACAGTAAGAACGGAACAGAGGCTGGACGATAGATAGTATGAACAGAGCAGATGGATTGGACGATAGACAGTAAGAACGGAACAGCGGCTGGACGATAGATAGTAAGAACAGAGCAGAGGGATTGGACGATAGACAGTAAGAACGGAACAGAGGCTGGACGATAGATAGTATGAACAGAGCAGATGGATTGGACGATAGACAGTAAGAACGGAACAGCGGCTGGGCGATAGATAGTAGGAACAGAGCAGAGGGATTGGACGATAGACAGTAAGAACGGAACAGAGGCTGGACGATAGATAGTATGAACAGAGCAGATGGATTGGACGATAGACAGTAAGAACGGAACAGCGGCTGGACGATAGATAGTAGGAACAGAGCAGAGGGATTGGACGATAGACAGTAAGAACGGAACAGAGGCTGGACGATAGATAGTAGGAACAGAGCAGAGGGATTGGACGATAGACAGTAAGAACGGAACAGAGGCTGGAAGATAGATGGTAAGGATGGAACAGAAGCTGGAGAAGACGGGAAGAAGAGAACAGAGGCTAGGGAATATATAAAAGAACAGAGGTTTTTTTACAAGAGACAGAAAGGTGATAACAGAGTTTGGACAAGACAGTAAGAATAGAACAGAGTAAGAACGGAGAGAGAAGACAGAAGTTAGATAAAATAGTAAGGACAGAACAAAGGTTAGACAATAGAAAGTAAGAACAGAACAGAGGTTGTATAATATCTACGAAGTCGACAATTGGAACAGAACAGAGTTCCGTCAAGGCATTGGAGCGCCAGTGATGCCGTGACACCAGACACTGTGTTATCAAACGATCAATAAAATGTCACCAAACTAAAAAAAAAAAACGCCGGAAGCGAAGTTGATCCAGTCTAGAGCGGCGAATGGCTTGAAGATCAACAACTCACACATCATCATCCTTCATCATCAATCCATCTATAATAGCTCATCCTTTTGAGACTCCCTACGCCGAGCCTTTGGCATTTCTCCAACTGGAACGTCAATCGGGACACTCCTTCCCTAGCATACTTCGATGCTAGTTCCTGAATGCAATATCCTTAGGTCTAGTTTATTTATTCTATGTCCCTTCATCCCAGTATTTATATATAATGTAGCCTATATATGAGACAGTCTCTCGTGTTGGATTATGGCATTTTACAAAGATGTCGCCTAGGATCTTTCTTCAAAGGTATCTGTGTAGAGGCGGAGAAATGAACGGAAAATATAAAAAAACACAAAGTGACGAAATAAGAACAAATAAATCTAATAATATGAAAATAAGGGCTTCAATATTAACCCTGGTATCTATATCGGAGTGACCATATTTTAATTTCTGAGAATTCAAATATAAACCAAATTTCTTTTTCCTCGAGAAATCAAGAAATGCCTGCGCGATGTGTATTGTATATTCATTAACATGGCGCAGACTGTACGCCTCGATTTACCGACATGGTTTGAATAAGTCAATGTGTTATTTTATTTAATGCGCTAAAATCTGAGAAATAAAAAGAGAAAAATAAGGAAACAAGATCATCGGGACGTTAAAATTATAAAGAAGACATATCCTGAATTGGCGAACGTTGCTAAGTGAGATAAAGGAATTATGTCAATTAACAATAATAATGTACCTATATATTCATATATGGATAAAATATACGGAGTTTTGGAATATTTTTACTTGGTTATCTTTCAATATTTTTATCAGAGAAACACTTTTGCTCGAAGCCAAACGAAAAAAAAAAAAAATCGAGTTTATATTTTGTCCATATTAGCTAATTGATTTGATGTCATAAAAAAATTCTTGCTAAATTTGATTAGGAAACAGAAGGAATAATTTGATTAATTCTAAATTAAAATTGGCTTAATTAAATAACATTCGCGACTGTTTGGATTTAAAATTCGCCAGAAAGTTTAACAACCATGGCGACATTTTACTGGGAGGGATTTTAGTTACTCTGTGAATTATATCAATTTTGATACAGAATATTGTTAATGTTAGTGGGTACACCTAGTGTTACTGACCTATTAATTTACATTTAATGATTATATTGTCGCGCAGAAAAATTAGGGAAGACAAGGAAGTCATTTTGAACCAAAAACAATTCAACCTTGTTTACACCATAAAAAAGAGAAGCAAGTAGAGAAATTTGCTGAGAAACAAAATATGAAAATTAATATTCTGTAGAGATAAATTAATAAATATTATCAAGAAAAAGGCATCTCCTTATCGTGCAACTGAAAGTTGCCTATGGCTGGCGCCATCTATCGGAATAAATATCAACTATTCGTTGATTGTTAATTATTCAAGAATTAATAATAATTATTGGCCAATTCTGGAATAATTAATAATCAGCGGATAGTTTATATTTATTCCAATAGATGGCGCCAGCCATCAGCAACTTTCAGTTGCACGATTAGGAGATGCCTTTTTAAAATTTATTGACCTTATACCAGTATCACATTTGTTCTATTTTTTCAAATAAATGTTATGTTACAGTATTGTAGTTTAGCAAGAATCATGTAGTTGTTTATATGGGGTAGAAACTCCAATGAGACACTCTGGGTCCCTCTTGGAGGTAGCAGCCCATTAGACCAGATTGATTATTTAGAAAAATTAAATAGGAGACGCTCTGGAAGGTAGTCGCACATGCACGGTTCGAATATATATATATATTCCAGAATTGGCCAAATACCCATTCTTGATTAATCAAGAAAAGCTAACCACGGACGCGTTTCCGGCTGTTGGCCCTCATCAGCGTGGTGCAAGCTGTACCTCAACGACCAAAAAACTGGTCCTTCAGGCATCCTGAAAAATCATTAAACGGGTAGTTAAGGCCAGAATTGCGTGAGACCGCGACACAATGTGAAAAAAATAGTACAAATGTAATATTGTACTGGGATAAGGTGCATAAATTATGGAAAAGGCATCTATTTATATATTTGAAAAGAATTATCAATCCATATTTTAGGTATATCTACCTATCTATATATATAAATAAATACGAATTATATAAGTGATGCACGGTTTAAATTCGGAAACGGGTGGAGGTTGAGGCTTGATTTTGGAGCGATTATTTATGGATTGAAAGGAGGAAGAAATACAAAATTTCAGGCTTCTATTTCAAATCTTCTTGGGGTTACAAACTAAAAACTGCCAAAAAATAACATATACAGATGCGTTAGAGGCGCAATGCGCGCGCATTCTTCATGTGGCTGTCCCACTTCAGCCGTTTTCGTAGCAAACCTATTTATTACGAAAATAGTTTCATTTTCTAATTCTTCTAGACACGGAGCATCGGAAAGTTTTGGAGTCAAGGTTTGACGGATACAATTTAAAAATACCTTGGAGTTATATGTGCCAAACTATTAAATTTTAAAATATATATGGTTTGTTTTGAAACAAATATTTTATATAATGCATATTAGCACGCCATTTTGTTCCTTGGGGTTGGCTTCATGTCAGTATTCGAATGGTCCATATCAAGATTATAGTCAGTCGAGTAATCATTAAACAATTTATTTACCAAGGAAAGTACAAACAAAACTTATCATCACGTGACGGATACACCGAGTAGTAGATTTAATTAATCACACAAATATAAGAAATATAGAAATCGAAAAGATATATTGTGTTTATAGGCATTTAAAATATACAGGTTATTAATGTTTTTAAATCGAAATATTTAATATTTCCAAATAATGAGCTAGTTTATATCAAATATATATCAGTTTATATTTGGAGGTGCCAAAATTATATATTTTTGATGTCAAATAAATATAATATTCACAAAAACACCGCATTATAACAGCTGTGATTATTTTATTCCCTCTAGCTAAGCTTAAATTTTACAGCTATTTTATTGACATATTTTTAAATGCGTAAAAAGAGTTTAAAGCCGAGAAAATTGGATAAGAATGCTAGATTTTAGAGAATCTTACAATACTGTCCCTATACTGGTGACTGCCTTGGTCTGGCACTACGCGGCTGGGTTCATTGAGTCTGGTGTTATGGCATAATTTGTCTATATGTAGTGCCAGGGCGTTATAAGTATGGTAAGTAGAGGATTGTGATTGCTGTAAGTACACTACATGTGTGTCTACACCGTGACTACTTGTACAAGAATAGGTGACATGAAAATGTATTATAACATTTTATTATATACAAAAAATAAAAAAGAAAAAGAGTTGGTCCAGTGCTGACCTCAGGCTACATTAGCCCCAACACCATCCAACACTGCCACGACGCCCATGTATACAAGACCGAAGACAAATGACTATTGAGCAAAATATTTGTAAGAAAGCAACCAAAGTGTGACGTAATTTTTCTTGAAAAATTCGAGAGTTTGCCAACATTTTTTCTTCCTTTTCTTTTCCTTCTTGAACCTTCTAATCAATGGCTCACAGATTCTGAGGTTTCTTTCCTCTCACATTTTCTCATTACACTTATGCCTTCGTTCGACAGTTTTTCCTATCATGAAAGAAACCCATTTTTAAAACTTATATTATTTGCATTAATTCATGGTTAATTATTTAGTGTCTATTAAACATACAATTGTGGGAGCATGATATTCATGTTCCAAAAGTACATTGTTTTAACGCATATTGGAAGGGAGAGGTGCCACTTTTGGCACGTACATATATATAATAATATATGAAATGAAAAGGCTTATATATCTTGAATTTTTTAATCGTATTTATTTCTAAAATATTTAGCGAGGCTGTTTGCCCATTTTCTTCTGGGATTCAAGCATATATATATAATATTATAATTTGTATTCTAATTTTTAAAATATATTATTTTAAAGTTTATTTAATTTTGACCAGAAAGAGTTGGCCACTTATATATATACATATGTATATAAAAAAGGCTTGGTTTGTTGTTAGTACATCGTCCCGAGTGAGCACATCGTGGTTGGCCTGCTATCGGGACACACGTGGACGGACAGCTTCGCCCACAGGATAGGCGTCGTTGACGATCTTTTCTACTGCGACGCTCACGGGGAAGAAACTCTGTCGCACATCGTGTTAGAGTGCAGCAGCCTTGATGTCCTTAGATTCTGCCTCCTCTCCATCTGTGTCACCCCTGTATTGATGAGGGCCAAAGCCAGGAAACATCACAGTTTGGCTTTTGTCGGAATTTGCCAAAACTGGTATTGCGGCTCATTCATTGTCAGTAAAGGTTTTTACTAGGATGATATACAGTGCATAGTTATGATGCTTATTTAAAGGGAGAGGGGCCTCTTTTTTGGTGTATATATATATACTAGCTGAATGACCCGGGCAACGCCCGTGTTTTACCCCCGATTGAATGTTTTGATTCAAATACTATTTGTTGCAATTCTAAATTGGCGCCTTAATTAATTGCATATGTTAGTTAATAACTATAGCCTACCGCCCGCCATGCGCGCGCACAGGGAAGTCACGTGCTCGCCGGCAGCCAACGGGCGCGCGCCGCCGGCGGGGGGGGGGGGGGGGGGCAAAGGTGGCGTGACCGTAGCCAACCAATAAAAGCAAACGGTGACAGAGAAGGATGACGGATTAGGAAAGACGCTCGTAACTGTATATAGAATTATATAATCTAAAAACTCAAATATTTCTATATTTTAAAAAAATATATTTTTTATTTTATTCATTGATAATTTTACTTTTGTTATCATCGTTTTTAGAAAGACTTTCAGTTTTGTTGTATAGTTTTGTTGTAAATATGCGTAGTTAACATGTCTATCCTTTTAAATCACTAATATAGGATTAACTTTATAAATTCTATATAATGTGAAAATAACTGATGTGTAATATTTCCTCAAGTAATTGAAAATAAAAGCTACTTGACGGTAAAAAATTATCTTTTTTTTTTATCACGACTGCACCTAAACCCTTTATCTTATCGATCCTTTGTCTTATCAACCCTTTATCTAACAACAACAAATTATTCATTACATATATATATTTTAACTCTTTGCAGACTCTGGTGAATCCATGTGTGTGTCTTAATAAAGTCCTTTGTGGGTAGATATGTAAAAATATTTATCAACTAATATCTGATTTTATATCACAGAATAATTGCCAAATGCGCCCTTTATTGATAAATCAAGGAGTCAATCACATAAGCGTTTGAGGCTGTTGGCCCTCGTCAGAAGGGTGTAGGCTGTACCTTAATTTTTATTTGGTGCCCCCATAAATATTCCTTTTGTTATATTTTTCATAGAGTTAACATAGTTATTTATTTCTGAAAGCATATGAGTGAGAATTATTTAGTCTCGGTTTGAATTTGACCAATAACTTTCACTACTTTTTTTTTGATATTCATAACAATTAAGACTATTTGAGGAAAAAGTGTGATGATTGTGTTTGATGATTACTAAAAAATTATAAAAGAGCAACAAAAGTTGTCATTTTTACATCTCCTCATAAGTTTTTTAAAAAATACTTTAACCGACATAGTAAAATCTCCCATGAGCGATTCACTTCTGAAGAGCAATAACCTCCTTAAGTGAATACTTAAAAATAGTTGGCATGACCTAATCCAACTTTATATGGGAGACCGCCTCCAGAAAAGACCATAGGTATCCATAATTTAGGCACTATTCATAAATATAACTAAAACATATCAATTCGAGTATATCCAAACCGAAATGCTAAAATCAAGGATAATTCTAGTACAAACACGGCAGTTTGAGGCTGAAACGACCGCTGCCTAGTACGTATACAATGCCAATGGCGAGGAGAAAACAACGAACGAACATCTTCCACTCAAGACCATATGTTGTTGTTTTTATCGTGTCCAATCTCGAGACCATAGATCAAAGTACAGGAAACTATTCAGATTAACACTATTATACTAATCTGTATCAAAGTTTCCTTTCCAAAAATAAGATTTTAATACATATATAAACAAAAATATTTATTCATTGAAGTAGAGACCGTCATTTTCAATACCAGTCAGCCATCTTTTTTCCAGGTTTTCAATTTGCTGACGATACCATTCTCGCGGTTTGTAGCCGAAAAAATCACGACAGCTAATTTCGACGTCTTGGAATGTTTCAAAGTGTCTTCCCCTTATAAATGTAGTCATGGACCGAAATAATGCAAAATCAGAAAGCGCAATATCCGGGCTATAAGCAGGGTGAGGTAGAACTTCAATACCCTCCAAATTCTTTATTCTATTCGTTGTTAACCTAACTCGATAAGCTGGAGCGTTGCCATGTTGCAGGAGTGCTCCCTTTCAGTTGATCAAAACAGTGGTCAGTCCATTCGTCTGGGATGATACGCTGTCGTGAACCGGTGTATCGATGAGCATTGATTGGTGAGTTCCGCAATCAACTTGGATTGGAATACTCGTCCTCGGTCCGTGATAATTTCTCTGGGGGATCCGTCTTCTTTCTTATCTTCACTCAATGATATTAGGTTATCAAGCCTGAAGAGTTGACATCTATAATTATTGGATGAACTAGAATGCGTCTACTTTTGTCATTAAGACTGGGAGCACTACTCAGTGGCAGGCCGACTTAGTTCCAATATGAAATGACCACCTCTGACATGAGGAACAGTCGCCACGTGAAGCCACTCCTAACATGGAGTACCGACACTGCTCATCCTGTGTCCCTGGATCAGGAGCCCTTACAGGGTACTATCAGCCGGGCCATCAGCTGAGCCCAAGTTTTTTATCAAGCTTGTTACTGCTCCCCCTCCTCCCTTTTCATCCAGGCTTGGGTCCGGCAAAGGCAGAGTTAAGGGGGTTCCGTGCTTGAGAACAACATCTTCCATGAAGAACTTGGTTGCTTCTTTTGATTTCCCTGTGGGTGAGGCTTTAAGGTAGTAAGTGCAGACTATGATCCATTTATTACCTCCATGGGATTTCAGGGATCATCCAAGGAGATTTATTTCGATTCTTTGGAATGGGAAGGTAGAAGGGGGAATGGGCTTGAGCAATTGAGGCGGTTTGTGGTTTGTCGTTTTCTTCTTTGGCACTATTTACAATGTGCACATACTTTCGTAAATCCTTGATAAGTCCTGGTCAAAAGTATTCGCTTCTAACCCTCTCATAAGTTTTATAAAATTCTAAGTGACCCGCTCCCCCCCTCTCTTTTTCTTTCTGTAGAAGAGACAAAACAACTTTATTGACGTCAACGAATCAATATAAATTTTAAAAATAAATAAATAAAAAATATTTACAATGTACGTGGCGCTCCCAACGACGGAATGTCCTCCTAAAGATGACAAGACGGACACTACTGACACGGCTGAGGGTCAGGAAGAAGCGGTAGACGCCCTCCTTGGCCGAGGATGTTATGGCCAAGGCTTCCTCGTCGAGGCCATTTCCAGAAGATGTACCTCTGCAGCTCAATGCCTCCCTCGCGAGCGTCGAGCCCGCGGACGTTGATGGATGCCAGACGGAAGATCATTGGGCGCTTCTCGTCTAGACACGGACGTCCGCTAGGCGTTTGTAAATGGCGGAGTGGGAGTTGGGCAGGGCGTCCAGAGCGGGAGTTGGAAGGCTCTTCAGACCGCGGATGGAGGCTAGCGCCTCCAAGACTTCGCCTCTTTCGAGCTCTTCAAGGCCAGACTGGTCCAGGATGTTGTTGGGGACACGTTCAAGGAGATCGTTGAGCTGCTGCCGAAAGGGTCCCTAATGAAGTTGACACCAGGATCTCATCCTCTTCCAGTTCTACAGAAGCCTTTGGGTTCTCCATAAGAACGTCCATTTGGCATTCTGTGCTTGTCCTGTGAAGATGATAGGGTCTTCTGAGCGCCACTGGATACCCTTGATTGAGAAGGGGCTGGGTCCATAGCAGCAGTAGGTGGGGTCTGTGCAGTGTGTGAAGGTGCTGCAGGTGAAACTGGTGATAGAGCTGGAGTTGATGTGCAGTCGATGTTGAACCTGCGGCTGGTGTTGGTACTACAGCCGGCATGTTGTTCGAAGAGGAGGGCTGCCTTCTTCCGGCGTTAGTTGAACCAACAGGGGAATCCACTGGTAGAAGCAGGTTAGCCTTTTGTACGCCAGTCTTCCGAGAGCAGTTGGCGCGCTTGTGCCCGTGCTTATAGCATAGGGAGCACTTGATGCCATAGGTCACGTACTTGATGCCATAGGTCACCCCTGGCTGGTCACCCCTTTGGATTTTATTTCAAGACGGGCTGGGATGTGGAAGAGCTTCACACCGCCTCGAAGAGTGATAAACGCCTCACGAAGTGCGTCGACCCAATATGAGTCGTCCAACTCCATCATTTTCTGGACGATGGAGGTAATGTGTCCGTAGGGCTGCCACGAGGTCACCTTTTTTAACGAAGAACGGAACGTTGCCGATCACGATTTTCTCTGCTCGCTTCTTCAGTAGTATGGCTCGCAGGAGGGCGTCCTCGACCTCCAGTCCTTCCTCCACGAGCTTGTCGGCTTGCTGGACACCGGAGAGACCGACCAGGATTTGCCCCTCCATCTTCATCAGCTGGTAGACGCTGATCTTGCCCAGCTTCGCCTCCAGCGCCAGAAAGTACTGGGCCTGGCTGAAGTAGGCAAAGAATTTTAGGTAGAAACAGTGGTCTACCTGTCCCACCGCTAACCTGGCTCTGAATACCACCTGCTTCTGCCGAGTCGTCGTACATTCTTGTAGCTTGGAATTCGACATGGGGCGTTGGTTGAGGGATGGTTTCGCGGCCGTTGCTTGGACGCATCCTCTCTTGGCTTCCCGGGTTGTTTCCTTAAAGTCAACAGGCCTCTTCCTCCTGGGCGTCACTTTGGTGAAGCCGTCGTTGTCCTCCATGGGGAGTTGATTATCCCAATCGACCTGATCGGCCCAGCTCGTCGAAGGGTTGCCTATTCTAGGCTGCGGATGGTTGTTTGTCGTTGTCTGAGGGGTGCTGATCACATCAGCAGTTGCAGATGGCTTTCAGCCAATTCCATTGACGATTCGGGGGGTGGGGAATCCCCCATAAAAAATCAGAAATTTTCCTAAATTCTTTAAAAGACCGTTAAAAATTCGAAGCCGTTCTTTTTAGACTTAAAAAAAAAGAACGTTAGAGAACACGCCAGGCTGGCGGGAGCGCGCGCACGTGTGTCCGCGTTGCTCGAGAGAGAGAAAAGACTATTATTATAGAACTTGAGACTCTGCACAAATAACAATATAGCAATAAAAAGGCAATTTAAAAATACCGTTTCTAAATTTGGCGTGTTTTAAAGTGCCAATAAAGCTAAATAAAGGAAAACTCAAATTTATAAAGTAGAAGTTGGTTGAGACAGGCCATTTTTAACGTTCCATTTAATTTTATGGAGACCAACTTGAATATATCGAGTCAAATCGTACATTCGGGAAGCCACGTCTGCTGGAAAAAGGCTTAGAACCAACTGTATCAATCTATCATTGGGACTAAGTAATGTAATATACCATCCATGGTAGAAATACGTGGGGGACTAGGGCTAAAATATTGCTTACCACTCCACAGTGCCATATTTCCATTACGGGAATTACCTTTTACATCGATAGAATTGAAATTTTTTGCTTTTTTTTTGTGTCACGATGTTCTAAAATCATATTTGAATGCCCCTCCCCCCTCTCTCTTGGAAATTGAATAAATAATATTCAGTAATATTAGTAAAATATTGATTCTACTATTTAAAAAACCATCTTTAAGTAAAATATAAAGAATAATTTTCTCATCCAACCTCAATTGAAAGACTACCTCCAAGAGAGACCAGGTATTTTAGGATAGCCACTCTCGTAATATTTTTCCGTATTTATTATTTATATAAAAGTTTATACAGTGGAACCTCCCATAAAGTTTAAAAAACAGATTCTTTTGGTTTCTCTTGGGAGTGTTTTTTTAGTAGAGGGTGTATTATGTCAGTTCGAGTGTATAAAGGTGGTTGCTCAGGGAGTTGGTCGCTCATGGGAGGTTGTACTATATAAGTCGAAAACAAACAGGTAGCCTGATTTTCCAGGTAATAAAGGTACTAATGAAGATAGCACGTAGTACGCATGCGTGTGAAGAATTTATGAGCCATTTTATTGGCTGTTGAGACCCAGTTGCTAATTAATATTGTTTATTACACTTGGTGACGTCACGCCCAATTAAGGAATGGAGGACTTGCTAAGCTTCGTTAATTGGCACACTGATTGGATGGAAAGCAGCCGTTGAAAGTTTTATATCCGCCATTTTGAATCCTGATGACAGTCGTCTGCAATAAATTCACTTAGAGGGATGGTAGATTTTTTCTCCAATCTTCGCTACTTATACAAGGAGAGGAACATGAAATTGAAACAAAAATCAACATTCTTAACAAATGTTGCAGTTATGAATTAAATTTATTAATTAATAATTAAACATCGAAATGTGTGTGTGAAATATTGTATGGGATTCTTATTAATATGATAGTTGATAAGGGAAGTGGTATTATTTATTCTAAATATTTCTAAATTAAGAAAAAGGCATCCCAGTACAATTTCACTCTTTTGTAATATTTTTAATATTTCTATATATTTTTCAGAAGTAAAAACAGTTAAAACGCCTTATCTAATGAGTGGGCAACTCTCTGAGTAACGGAGCTGTAAAAATAAAAAATGACTTTTTGATCTGACTAACTCCAGCTTCTAACAGGAACCCATCTCTAGCACAGACTAGTCTTGTTATTCACTATAGCGAACATATGAACCATTAATATTTTACTAAGGAATATCTGCTCTTCGAACTCCCATTTCTATAAAGAAACCCTTAGGACACCAGAGGATATTTGGCTAATTTCCCCGAAGACCGCTCAGATTTATGAAAGGATGTTGGGCCTTAGTATTCGAAATATGCTAGTCTGAATCCCGAATTAGGATGGCCCTTTCACCCTGTTATCCTCTCCAAGAATTAAGTAAAAAATCTAGCATCATAATCCTTACTGATTTTATTTAAGCATTATTTATATGTATCTTTTTCTCTCTATATTTATATAGTCAAAAGTTAATTATTTATTTATATTTTTTAAAAGTATTATTATTAATATAACAATAGTGATTTATATTTGATTTACAGTGAAATTTTCATCAGATAGTTTCCTACTTTGGTCTTGTATAGCGAGAGTGGATCACATACCCACTTGATTTAGTTTGAATCAAAGAAAAAACCTGGATAAAGAGAGGCGTTCTGCCCCTAGAAATATTGGTTAAATAATATATTTTAATTTAGATCCAATTCTATATACAGTTACGAGCGTCATCCGTTCTTAATTCTTCATCTCGTAATCATTTGTCATCTCTGTCACCGTTTGCTTTTTCTTTGGAATGGCGCCCTCCTATTGGTTGGCTACGATCACGCCACCTTTGCCCCCCCCCCCCCCCCCCCCCCCATCATGCCCCCCCACTCGCTTTTTCGTTTTTGTAACTATTGTGTTTGAGCGGGTCGCTCCTTAAATAAATGCATATATTAGATAATAACCAAATGGAATCCTCTCTTTCTTTTTCCCAGTAAGAGACGCCTACGGAAGCCAACAGTACATAGACAGATAAAGCACATAGGCTATAGTTATTAACTAATATATGCATTTATTTAAGGCGCCAATTTATAATTGTAACAAATAGTATTTGAATAAAAACATCCAATCGGGTAAAACACGGGCGTTGCCCGGGTCATTCGGCTAGTATATATATATATATGCGCAGATACGCTAATCGTGTGATCCTGATCACTCACACGAGTATTTTAAATGGAAAATTCAGCCTTAAAACTCCATTTCTTGATCTCTCTGGAAACCTCTTGGACCAAATTTTTGGTCGTTGAGGTAAAGCCTGCACCACACTGATGATGGCCAACGGTCAGAAACGTGTACGTGGTTGGTTTTAATTTAATCTATCAAGAAATGGGTTGACCAAATTTTATTGAATAAACCTCAAAGTTTGTTGATATTTATTCCTCTAGATGGTGCTCTGCCATCAATATCCTCAGGTAAGCGGTCAATATATATAAATCGATCATGGCGTTCATTAGAGTGGATCTATTCATTCTATATACAGTTACGAGCGTCATGCGTTCTTAATTCTTAATTCTTCATTTTTCATCTCTGTCACCGTTTGCTTTTTTTTTTTTTTGGAATGGCGCTCTCCTATTGGTTGGCTACGATCACGCCACCTTTGCCCCCCCCCCCTCATCATGCCCCCCCCCCACTCGCTTTTTGGTTTCTGTAACTATTGTGTTGGAGCGGGTCGCTCTTTAAATAATCTATTGTTAACAATACCTCATTATAGGTCCGCAAATATCGAAAGTATAGGTATGTAGCTTTTGTACTATTAAGGTGCATATATATACACATACCTATGTACATATGTAAGTACTATTATCATTAGGGATATATATGTCACATCTACATAAATGTAGATATTATATATATAGTTACGAGCGTCATGCGTTCTTAATTCTTCAGTACACGGGCGTTGCCCGGGTCATTCGGCTAGTTTTATATAAAGAGCGTTAAATGACCGAGTTAGCGTATCGAGCTTTTACTTCTTTACACATTTTCGAACAAAGGTTCTAGTTGAACGGAAGAATCCAAATTATCTGCCATACCAACGCATCCGATTTGAGATTCTAGAGAATTATTGCAGAAAAACAAAGTCTGAAAATGCCAAAAAAATGCTCAAAAAAGACGGCGCCGTCCAAAAATGAAGTGAGAAGACTGCTTGTCAGTTCCTTGATAATACATCTCCAGATTATGCTGGGGCGTTCAATCTAAGCGAGACAAGCTTGGATAAGAAGGTACAACTAAGGATATGATTGATATGTAGTCAAGGATATGTTTGGATAACGGTAGTTGGAAGTTACCCAAAGCCCGACCGTAAGAATTTGCGAAACCCCATGTTACAAGGCGCTCTCAAAGACGACCACAGATTTCTGCCGTGTTCCTAGTTCTCTAGATAGAGGGGTTGAGTTTATATTCTGGTGTCCATCTCCTATTTTATTTGCGTTTTTAAAACCATTAATAATTATCAATTTTTTAAAATCTTTTATCTTTTTCTTTTATTTTTTTCTTTCATTTTTTTCATTAATAATTATATATGCAAAAACAAAACCTTTTAGTAGGACATCCCATATTTTACCTGGATTCTCCCCAGAGTTCAAGAAAAACAAAGGCAATCAGCTATATACAATCTTGGTGGTGAGACTTGACAATTACTGAGTATTTTCTAGTCACCTTCTTTTAATATTTTTTTTAAACGATATTCTCAATTTTTTATTTTATTTTTGCTGAAGCTGTAGAACTGGTAGTAAAAGTAAATAAGGCATTGATTGGCCAATGAATCAGAGAAAAGATTGTTGTTATAATTTAAGATAATTTTTTCTATATCTAAAAAAAAAAAAAAAAAAAATTCTGAAAAATAAACGAGGAAATTGAATAAATCAGTTTAAATCTCACCCTCTCTTGCCGTGGTTCATAGCGGTGATTCAGTGAAAATATTGAGTTTGGAAACTTTATGGAAACTGTCTTCGTATATTTCAGTGGAACTTCCCATGATTGAGAGACTGCCAAAAACATGGACACGCCAGGTCGTAATTTTTTTTATTTCATAAAGGTGGTCGCTCAGGAAGTTGGTTGCTCTCGTGATCACATAAAATCACTATAGATCACTAAGAACAGTAAAAGTACACAACAACAACAGTTCAAGCGCGCAACAAAATATATATATTATAGCGGGAATACAACAGAGCTAGAGCATGACAAGACAAGGACAAAGCAAGAATAAAATAAGAACATATCATAAAATCACCAGATCTGAGAAGAACATATAGGAAGACATGGTGTGAAGCAGCAATCACGCGGGGATCTGAGGGCTGAAGCAGGTCACATTAGCACACAACGCATCGGCGGCATGTAACCATATGCTAGGGCAGGGCGCGGTCTAGAGAGGTCAGGTCGGAGGTGTGAGAACATGTGTAGACTTAGGTATAGCCCCCCATTATTACGGCATTCAAACATAGATCTTTGAAATGATCAGTCCGAGCTGGGACAGAACTTGACAAACACTCAACAAACTGGAATTCCAGCCTACCTATACCAATTGTAAACGTTATCGAAGATACTCTTCTAAACTGTGAAATATATGACCATGAAGCACGTTGAAATTTATCCATGTTAGTTGGCACATGTGTCATCTTCTAAATAAAATAATTGTCAATATTTATTCCCACATATACTTTACCCTGTTTTAAATGCTTAAATCAAATTCAATGATATTTTATCCGATATCTTTTCTGTTATCAACTTTTTGTGATTTTTTTATTGTTCAAACCAGAGAGTAAAACGATGTGTATATAAAAAAGTAAAATGAGTGTAATAAAGGAACTAAGTATCGTGTGTGGCATGAAGGGTTGACAGAAGTTGACAAACGAGGACCGCCTATGTCATTATGTGAATTTATGCCTGGGGATTGGAAGCTGTTAACGTAATAGCACAGGACGAGATGGTTTAATAATCATCTCGATCATCCTACGGTACAACACAGCTCCCATGTGGCTGAACATACTGTTTTATAATAAGGTAGTGGACTAATTACTTATGATCAACTTTTTTTTTTTTATTCCCTAAAATTATTTGACAGACATTTTAGAACTTACGAGTTATTTGTAAAATATTTTTGTAGTCAATTAGCAAACTGTTCTCCCACGTTTTTTAACTGAACTAATGTAGCCATGTTTGTATATAAAGGAGGTTTAAATATTATGCGATGGACTATTTAGGAGAGCTGTATGGAGACGCTTAAAGAGCGCTTTGTGCTTGGTTTCTGTCTGGTACTCTCCTCGCCTTCATTGTTGGGTCATTATTATAGGCTTTGAATCTACGTTAAACCATGCTTTTAGATACTTACTGGTGAAATTTATTAATGATTGATTGAGTAACTTTTGTGGAGAATAGAAGTAAATATCCATTCCTCATTATTTCGTTTATTGTATATACAACGTAAGTGGTCGCTTATAAGAGGTTTATATAAAAAATAATTTGTTTTTCTGAAATATGTAATTTAAGTTAAGTAACATTTTCATCAATTAGGGAGGATCAGAAGATGAGTTTCTTTTATTGTATGAATGCTACGAGCTTTCGGGCAAAAGCCCTTCGACAGGCAAAAATATAACTATACAAAGAAAGATAAATAACGATTTATATATATGTTAATCTTAACTGAAAACCGATTTTGAATAAAGTAAATATTAAATCTGCTGTCTGAGACCACGAGACGCCGCATGGTTTGGGCTATTGAAATAAACATGTGGGAGGTTTAAATATAGTTTGTGTAGGCTGCGGGGATGTCTAATTTTCTATTTATGCTGTGTAGCTTGGATGAAACTATGGATTCTAGAACCAATCTCTGGTGTAGGTTGGAGATATTTTTGTAGTGAATGGTTGGGTTAGCAGTGTCAAAGGAATGGCCAGAAGATGCAATGTGTTGGAAAATAAGGGAACGGGTATCTCGGTTGGTGATGTTGCGTGTGTGTTCGGTCATTCTGATGGCGATGGTTCTACCGGTCTCCCCCACATAGGTGGCAGGACACTGTTGGCACGAGACCGAGTAGACTGCTCCAGAAGATGTTAGAGGATCAGTGGAGGAGTCGGTTTTTGTGATGGGATGCCTAAGGAGTGAGTGGAGGTTAGGTGTGTTAGTAAAAAAGGTACGGATGCCAAAGGATTTGAGGAAACGGGAGAGGTTAACTGAGAGGGGAGAGAATGGGATCACACATGTGGATTTGTAAGTTGTAGGAGGGTTGAGAGGAACAGGTGAATAGGTGTGTTTTTCTATGAAGGATAGAGGGAAACCTGAAATTGTAAGATGGGAGATGATGCGGTTCTTTTCAATAGTTTTGAAGATGGGGAGTGAGCAGTGGGTTAATAGGCGGCGGGTGAGGGCTTTAACTATATTGATTTTGTGGGAGGTTGGACACTGCGACCTATAATGGGTGTATCTGGGGGGGTGGTTTTTCTTGTAGTAGACTGTGGTATGGTAGGTGTTTGGGGTGCGTATGACTAGGACGTCCAGGAAAGGAATAACAAGCTCATGTTCTCTCTCAAGAGTGAATGTGATGTTGGGATTGTAAGTGTGGAGGTCGGTGAAAATGGTATTCTCGCTGTCGGTAAAGAGTCTTTACCCTTAACATTTTCATCTTGGGAGTCAGCTTATAAAACATTGGGCTTTCTGGCCTTCCCTAGAAGAAAGCCTAGGTTGAATGAGATGTGGTCCTTTTATATTCAACATGATGGTCGTCCAGGGAAGTGATAACTCATCATTACACGGGAGGTTAAGGTGTAGGTAGTCAAACTATATGTTCAAATCTATTCTGGGAGCTCGGCAGTATTTTTATTGCTCATAAAAAAAAAAAAAACTCTGGCCTTTTGGCTTGAAAATTTTCTAATAATTTTGGTTCCGATAAAATCATTATCCGATCATCACCGCAGTAAAAATCATAGAACTAGAGTTAGATTTATTGAGCGGCCTGTCATTCGGTCTGTCCACAGGCCTTCGAGTGGAAACTTCAGCCAACACCGCCGCTAAGTCGAGCCAAACTTTTAAAAGCGACGTTCATATAGAATTGATATAAAAATCTCTTCACATTAAAAGTTTGACTATTGCCACTTCTCCCAAAACGTGGAAGATCACATCGTAGACAGACCTTAAACGTAGAATGACATCTGACTCCAAAAGTTCAACGTCCAGAACCTGAAGTCCTAACTGCTCTTAAAAGATCTGCACCAAGTTGGAGTAGAAAACTTCGAGCAGGTCCAGTTATTTAAATATAGAAGGAAAAAAGTTACCAAATTAAATCAATGTCTATAATGAGGTAGGTAATCAATTAAGATCTTATTGTTATTCATTAAAAAATTATTAGGGCGCGGAGGTTATTTATATCGCCTAGATACGGACTGTATAATAGGCTCGTTATGGATCGGGTGATTGGTACTCATCTGCTTCTATCTGCCTAGACACGGGGGGCACTCACTCCACCTAATTATAAGAAATTATTTAAAATATATTGGAGGAATTTGAATATAATTATCATATACATATATATGTATTGGTCCAAGTCCAAGTTAGGCTTCCAAACAGGCGACCACTGCTGGAATAAACCATTTAGAAGAACAGAACATAATGGACACATTGGTTGCCGTGCAGAACCTGCACCATGTTTTGGATTTAGGAAAAGAATAAAACATAAAATGTGAATTTCAGTCTCATCAAAACCAAAACCCTTAGAATAATTCCATGCCATTTCAATGGAATTAGGGGAACAAAGGAAGCAGGATCAAACTGCAATAAATCTACACACAAAAGCCTTTATTAAGACATTTAGTCTTATATACATGGTTTCTGCAAATGAAAATAATAAAAAGTAAAGCTATTCACATTAGATGGTAATAATGAAATTTATATACAGGAAAACCCTAATTAAAAAAAGCAGTTAAGTTCATTAACAGATTGGTATAGGTAAATCCGAGGAAAAGAAAACGATACAAAATAAATACATAAGCCTTTACTGAGATCTTGCGTCTTATTCAAAATCCCACAGCTGAAGAATGAAGGTCATAAAAATGTGAAGCGGAACTTATATTTACAGTATTTTCATTTATAGAAAGCGAAATACAAAGAAAATAAAGGCGAGGGAAAAAATAAATATTACAATTATGTTAGGTCTTTTTGAATTGTTTTGGTAACAGAGCTATGTGTTAAAATGGAATAATCTCTTTGCACCATTGCTCCTATCTCCCCGTCGACAGATGTCACATGACACTTTCAGGTTTTTTTTCTTGGAGAATTTTCCTTATCTTCTGTAAGAGATGTCGCGATACGGCTCTGCTGGGACGTTTTTTTTTTTTTGCACAGATAACATTTTAGGCCTTCTGAGAAAATTCTAGTTAGACCGCATATCAAGGAAAAATTACCAAAGAGACGTAGAAGAGGTAAATTGAAAAAATAAAAAGATAAGAAATTGTAAAATATATATTCTATATACCGTTACGAGCGTCATGCGTTCTTCATCTGTCACCGTTTGCTTTTTTTTTTTTTGGAATGGCGCTCTCCTATTGGTTCGCTACGATGGCGCCGCCACTGCGCGAGACACTTTGCCCCCCCCCCCCCCCACTCACTTTTTGGTTTTTGTAACTATTGTGTTGGAGCGGGTGGCTCCTTAAATAAATGCATATATTAGTTAATAACTAAATGGAATCCTCTCTTTCTTTTTCCCAGTAAGAGACGCCTACGGAAGCCAACAGTACATAGACAGATAAAGCACATAGGCTATAGTTATTAACTAATATATGCATTTATTCAAGGCGCCAAATTATAATTGTAACAAATAGTATTTGAATAAAAACATTCAATCGGGTAAAACACGGGCGTTAATGATCCAACAGGTCCACGTGTCTAAATTAAAACACGGGCGTTGCCCGGGTCATTCGGCTAGTACATATATAAACACACACATCCAAAATATATTTATTATAACATACAACTGCAATAAATACTATACAGAGCAGTGGAGAAAAAAAGCGGACGTGATCTGTTTCAATGGATACAACTAAGACCGGAAAAGACACTCAATATAAAGAACTAAAAATAGATACAGAACATCAGGACGTAGAAGACTTCTAACCCTAGTAAGGACCTGAAATTAGGAGAAATTCCCATTCCCCTACATGCCAGATTGAAGAAGGTGGAATCAAAACATTCCAACAAACAGAAGAACTAATATGGAAAATAGAACAAATGGAAACTTTGCGAGATCAGGTGGTAAAATTGGGAAAAATAAACATCTCCTGATCGTGCAACTGATCTCCTGATCGTGCAACTGATCTCCTGATCGTGCAACTGATATCCTGATCGTGCAACTGATCTCCTGATCGTGCAACTGATCTCCTGATCGTGCAACTGATCTCCTGATCGTGCAACTGATCTCCTGATCGTGCAACTGATCTCCTGATCGTGCAACTGATCTCCTGATTGTGCAACGGATCTCCTGATCGTGCAACTGATCTCCTGATCGTGCAACTGATCTCCTGATCGTGCAACTGATCTCCTGATCGTGCAACTGATCTCCTGATCGTGCAACTGATCTCCTGATCGTGCAACTGATCTCCTGATCGTGCAACTGATCTCCTGATCGTGCAACTGATCTCCTGATCGTGCAACTGATCTCCTGATCGTGCAACTGATCTCCTGATGGTGCAACTGATCTCCTGATCGTGCAACTGATCTCCTGATCGTGCAACTGATCTCCTGATCGTGCAACTGATATCCTGATCGTGCAACTGATCTCCTGATCGTGCAACTGATCTCCTGATCGTGCAACTGATCTCCTGATCGTGCAACTGATCTCCTGATCGTGCAACTGATCTCCTGATCGTGCAACTGATCTCCTGATCGTGCAACTGATCTCCTGATCGTGCAACTGATCTCCTGATCGTGCAACTGATCTCCTGATCGTGCAACTGATCTCCTGATCGTGCAACTGATCTCCTGATCGTGCAACTGATCTCCTGATCGTGCAACTGATCTCCTGATCGTGCAACTGATATCCTGATGGTGCAACTGATCTCCTGATCGTGCAACTGATCTCCTGATCGTGCAACTGATCTCCTGATCGTGCAACTGATCTCCTGATCGTGCAACTGATCTCCTGATCGTGCAACTGATCTCCTGATGGTGCAACTGATCTCCTGATCGTGCAACTGATCTCCTGATCGTGCAACTGATCTCCTGATCGTGCAACTGATCTCCTGATCGTGCAACTGATCTCCTGATCGTGCAACTGATCTCCTGATCGTGCAACTGATCTCCTGATCGTGCAACTGATCTCCTGATCGTGCAACTGATCTCCTGATCGTGCAACTGATCTCCTGATCGTGCAACTGATCTCCTGATTATGCAACTGATCTCCTGATCGTGCAACTGATCTCCTGATCGTGCAACTGATCTCCTGATCGTGCAACTGATCTCCTGATCGTGCAACTGATCTCCTGATCGTGCAACTGATCTCCTGATCGTGCAACTGATCTCCTGATCGTGCAACTGATCTCCTGATCATGCAACTGATCTCCTGATCGTGCAACTGATCTCCTGATCGTGCAACTGATCTCCTGATTGTGCCATCTATCGGAATAAATATCAATTCATCGTTATTTTTTTTTTTTTCAGAATATCGGTCAAATACATTTTTTTTGATAAATCAAGATAGGACATTCGGTCAATGTTATGGAATTAAAATCAAAAATCGGTTAAAAATCATTCCGATGGATGCAGCGTTTAGTTGTGCACGACCAGAAGATATATTTTTAGTAATAAGAATCAATATCGAATATCATTTAAAAACTTCTTTTGATATCTGAGGATCCTAATTTTATATCCAAGTCATATGGCATTGCCCAAACTTTAAACTTGGGAACAACTGCCCCACTCCACCAGCCCTATGCTCGAGTCTAAGGTGGAGAATGGAATTATTCAGATTAGAGAGAAATGGATGGGTGGGTCATTCCTTCATTCTAGGCTAACTTGAAGAAACAACCAGCAAAAACAGATCGACTCTTTGAGAGACTGCCTTGGGGATCCATTCTCTAAGTCCTTCATTATTTTCTATTCACTCGAATGATACGTACTTTAAAATTAAAAATATTGAGACTTTTCTATATTCCAATGACACAATAATTTGGTCACAAAAAAACCTCAAGAAAGCAAGCCAAAACATAAATAAGACACAGAAAGAACTCTAATATCTAGAAAATAGGCTGAAAATCACCTTAGAAAATAGACTAAATTTCAACATATCAGAGACAAAATGAATTTGTCCAAGAAAAATGGCAGAGTTTGAGGCCAACCTGATCTCTCTCACACAGAGAAGAAAGATCGGCTCAACCGACAATATTATCACGTATAAAATAAACTAAACAAAAACAGTCGATGTTGGAATTAAATAGTTTTATTCTCAGTAAGGTTACAAAGTAAACAAACAAAATGTGCCCGTCCGCACAGACGTGGTTGGGTTAAAAATTATTTATTGAGCAAATATTTAACAGAACAATATTGATATGTTTAATAAGTGAAATTATTAATGAAAATATTTAAATGAGAGTAGATGCCACAATATATACAAGAGAGTAGATGCACCAAGACCGCAAGGAAGATTCTTCAGGAAATGGAAACCAAATGTGGACTTAGAAGAACATCCCAATTTACCTGGATTACCAAAAACCTAATATAACGAGGAACAATAATGCTCAAATCTATCATGCGCCACACAAAGAAAGACCAACATTTTCTACAATATACACACACACAAAAGCCATTAATTTTTTTAAAAAATATAGTCATATATACACGGTTTCATCCCAAAGTCTACAAAGGAAAAGAACAAAAAAAAAATGTAAAAGCTATTTAAAATATATGCAATGTAGAATTATAGCAATAAATATTAAGGGAACTTTCAATAGAGGAGTTTTTAAAAGCATAAAAATAGACCATAAAATAGAAAAACAGACTATCTATATTATCCAGACGAAAAATCCCTATGGTATGGGGTTTATGTGATCAAAATAAGAAAAAGATTAAAATCGCACTACAGAGAGAGCAACGAAATAGAAAAAAATCTAATTAAGCACAGACTCAAAACTTTCTATCTACGCAGTTAAATATTGCTAAAATACTCAAAACAGTTTCCTTAAAATATCGCCAAAAATACACATATTGAAAAAAAAAGCTAAAATATAGTGTAAAATAAAAGGATTTGAAAGCGCGAATGTTTCTTTTATACATAAAACGAACTTCTACTGTCCTTACAGCGATGAAAAATATATAAATAGTGTATTCTGTCGCGTATGTGGGGATTCATCAACTCATGGTATAAAAATGCAAAGAAGAAAGCCTCCAACTAAATAGAAAAGATGAAATAAGAATATTAATAGTAGAATGCGTTTCTTTATTTGTGCAAAGTGAAAGTTTTCGGATCTTTATAATCCTACTACAGGCATCTGGACATCAGGGATGTCTGTAGAAGGATTATAAAGTTCCGAAAGCTTTCACTTTGCACAAATAAAGAAACGAATTCTATTATTAATATTTTTATTTCATAGTTTATAGCAATTTTCTCTTCTAATAAATAGAAAAGAATTCATACAATTAGCCAGATTGAGAAATCAGATCACCTACATCCATTGATCGATAAAGAAGGGGGAAATCTTTCCTAAATGCACGATATACAAAAATGAAGACGCCATTTCTCAGCATGTACTGAAATGTATTGGAATGGGCAAGAGCGCTCTTAAAAAGGAACCGAATTAAGTGCACAACAGCCTTTAAATTTGATCTAAAGTGACAAAGGTAAAAAACAGACATCCTCTACATATCATGGCTTCGTATAACATGTGTGATTATGTAGTGAATTTTGAACAGTTACAAATAATCTACTCACCATGGTTTGTACTACATATATCATGTTGGGGAAAGTAAAAATACATATATAATAATCATCCAGTAAATCACGCGTACAAGTGGAGTCTATTGAATTAAAAATGTTCATCTGATTCATAACAAGTTTTTTCAATTCTACAGAAAAATATTCATATAAAATAATAACAAAAAAAAAACCTATAAATCTTAAACAATAAAACTTGGCAAGATTTGGCGGACTTTGCTCTTTTAAAGCCGTAACAAAATTTTTAGCGCTACTTTTTAAAATTAAAACTATTTATACACACACCGACCATTCACCGCAATGATGAAATTTTTGAAATGGGAGGACATGGTTCATCGGTGGACAACCCTCCCAGAAGTTTGGTCAGTTTAAATAGATACACCTCTATTCAGCAATACAACAACAAACTTTGAAAAATATGAGATAAATTAGACAACAGTAACATAGGCAAATAGATAACGCAACTACAGTACATGCTCCTCTCGTGAAAGGCCGTTTGGAAACAACACAGATATCACTGGTCTCTGGCGGAGGTGAGTTCTCATTGGAGTCTGGCTTATATCAAGGCATTGGTGCTGAATTTATAGAGGTGGTCGCTGGTCAGATGGGTCGCTCACGGGAGGTATCACTGTACGATGTTTTAATAGCCTCCACATTTAAATATAACACATAGAGTTATCCATCTGTAATATATATGGGGGTGTCGGTGGAAGGATGGTCTAGACCGTTGGTTTTCGACCGCTACGACCCGGGTTCGATTCCAGCATTGGGCACTTTTTTCTGATTAAAATAAAAATGCTCCAATGGCTCCCGATTCTTACAAAAGTCCAACCCCACCAGCGAGTGCAAGTAGCCAAACGGGGCTCTGGCACATTTGTAAGTGAAAAGTCGAACTGCTTTTCACATGTGTAGACATGTGGTGCACTTACAGTAAAAGCAGTCGCTAACTACCCACCATGATTATCATGGCCTGTACCACGTGTAGTAGGGATAGGTAAAAAAAAATAAAAAATAAAATATATATATATATGCTTGAAAATAGAGCAATCCATATATTACAATATTTAAAAATGCCTATTTTGGATCATAAAGTTTTTATTTCCGATATTTCGTGAGGCAACTCGCCAAACTTCCTCTGGGAACAAAATGGCTTCAGAGAAGCTCGCGTATCATTTCGCGAGTATATACAACCGCTATAAAATTTAAATATCTAGAATCTACAATATGCATGCCTCTATGAATATAATAATTAATAATAATATAATATGTAAAACATTAATATATAGAGAATTAAGTAAATATATACATTTAAAATAAACGAATTGAAAATCAGCAATTTGCCATATATATACATATATACGTGTATAGTAGTGGGCTATGTGGTTTTAAATTGTAAGTATAGTTGAGGAATGTCTATTTTTCGGTTGATACTGTTTTTATCTTCTATTGAGCTCCAGCTTTCTAGAAAAAGTCTTGAAAAAAGCTCTGGCAAACATTTTCATGAATAATATTGACCAATCAATAATAGACAATAAGCAGCTAAAAATAACATTCTGGAAGAGATATATTGACGATATTCTTTGCATAACCGAAAACAACAATACAACAAGCATTCTGAATTTCTTGAACAATATAAAACCATTTCTCACATTTACACATGAAATAGAAGAAAAAAACTCTTTATCATTCTTAGATATAATTCTCACCAGAAACAGCTCTAAAATAGAAACAGGCATTTACCGTAAGAAAACTCACACAGGTGGTTACTTAAATTTCAGCTCATTCGGTCCTATTAACCATAAAATATCTGTTATAAAAACCCTCTCAAAAAGAATATCTACTCATTGCTCCAATAATCTAGAAAAGTCACAAGAAAGAACAATACTAATGAATGAATTACAAAGCAATAGTTATCCCACAGAATTTATCAAAAGACAATTCCACAGATCAACATTCATCCCTCCTTCCAATAGCCAATCTCATAAATTATACTGCACACTTCCGTACAGCTACGGCATTGAAAGAATCAGCAGAACCCTCAAGAAATATAACATCAAGACCATATACCAGACACCATCCAACTTGAAAACACTTCTCCGCCATCCCGATACCAAACATAACACAAACAACAGTCAAAAATCCAACCTCATCTACAGAATCCCGTGCCGATCTTGCCCAGCTACATACATAGGAGAGACAGGAAAAACTCTGGAAGAAAGAACCAATCAACACCGGACAGCCCTTAAAAACTATAGCCCTCTTTCCCTTTTAGTAGACCACGCACTGAAACAGGACCACATACCAAATTTCGACTCAACAGAAATAATATATCAAAATATCAAGGATAAACATTCAAGACTTTTTCTAGAAAGCTGGAGCTCAATAGAAGATAAAAACAATATCAACCGAAAAATAGACATTCCTCAACTATACTTACAATTTAAAACCACATAGCCCACTACTATACACGTATATATGTATATATATGGCAAATTGCTGATTTTCAATTCGTTTATTTTAAATGTATATATTTACTTAATTCTCTATATATTAATGTTTTACATATTATATTATTATTAATTATTATATTCATAGAGGCATGCATATTGTAGATTCTAGATATTTAAATTTTATAGCGGTTGTATATACTCGCGAAATGATACGCGAGCTTCTCTAAAGCCATTTTGTTCCCAGAGGAAGTTTGGCGAGTTGCCTCACGAAATATCGGAAATAAAAACTTTATGATCCAAAATAGGCATTTTTAAATATATATATATATATTATGAATAATTTGTTTGTTGTTAGATAAAGGGTTGATAAGCCAAAGGATCGATAAGATAAAGGGCTGGTGCAGTCGTGATAAAAAAAGATAATTATTTACCATCAAGTAGCTTTTATTTTCAATTACTTGAGGAAATATTACACATTAGTTATTTTAACATTATATAGAATTTATAAAGTTAATCCTATATTAGTGATTCAAAAAGATAGAACAGGCATATTTACAACAAAACTGAAAGTGATTCTAAAAACGATGATAACCAAAAGTAGAATTATCAATGAATAAAAAAAATATATATATATGAAAAAACAATAGAAAAAAATAAAAGATAAGTGGGTCAGGTGTTGATATTAAAAATAGAGAAGGCATTTCCTGACCACGAGCACATGTGCTTTTTAGATGGCAGAGCGCCATCTAGTGGAGCAAGAATAAACTAAACGTTTATTTAGCTTGCTCCGTGATATTTGGCCAACCCAATTTCTTGACAAATCAAGAAAAGTCATCCACGAACGCGTTTCGCGCTGTTGGCGCTCGTCAGCGTGGAGAAGGCTGTAACCACTGCGACCAAAAAGATTTTTGGTCCCAATGGCTTCTTGAGAAATCAATAAATGGGTATTTAAGGCCAAATTTGCGTAAAGACGCTTAATATATATATATTAAAAATAAAGAAGGCATCTCCTGACCACGAGCACATGTGCTTTTTAGATGGCAGAGCGCCATCTAGTGGAGAAAAAATTCACTAAACGTTTATTTAGTTTGCTCCGTGATATTTGGCCAACCCAATTTCTTGATAAATCAAGAAAAGCCATCCACGAACGCATTTCGCGTTGTTGGCGCTCGTCAGCGTGGAGTAGGCTGTAACCACTGCGACCAAAAATATTTTTTGGTTCCAATAGCTTCTTGAGAAATAAAAAAAATGGGTATTTAAGGCCAAATTTGCGTAAAGACGCTTAACACATGAAAAACAATAGAAAAAATAAAAGATAAGTGGGTCAGGTGTTGATATTAAAAATAAAGAAGGCATCTTCTTTATTTTTAAAGAATTATTTTTAATATCAACACCTGACCCACTTATCTTTTATTTTTTTCTATTTTTTTTCATATATATATATATATATTAAAAAACGAAATAAAAAAATAAAAGATAAAAAGATCAGGTGTTGAAATCAATATAAAAAATGGCATATCCTGACCAGGAGCACATGTGCTTTACAGAAGGCAGAGCGCCATCTGGTGGAACAGAAATCAACTAAACATTGATTTAGCCTGTTCCCTGATATTTGGCCAACCCAATTTTTCAGGAAGCCATTGGGATCAAAAAATCTTTTTTGGTCTCAATGGTTCAGCCTACTCCACGCTGACGAGCGCCAAAAAAGCGCGAAACGCGTTCGTGGATGGCTTTTCTTGATTTATTAAGAAATTGGGTTGGCCAAATATCAGGGAACAGGCTAAATCAATGTTTAGTTGATTTCTGTTCCACCAGATGGCGCTCTGCCTTCTGTAAAGCACATGTGCTCCTGGTCAGGATATGCCATTTTTTATATATATATATATATATATATATATATATATATATATATATTTTTTTTTTTTAAATATAGAAATATTTGAGTATTTAGATTATATATATTCATTCATTCCCAATCTCATTAACAGTACTCATTATTTGATTCTAATTTGTTTAAAGACAAATTTCTACAACGTTAAACGGAAAATATTAGAAGGCCCTGGTTTCTTAGGGGTAAACCCTCCCAGCAGTTTCTCCAATTTGACTTACTAGACCGCTACAACTAAATAGACTTAAACTAAATTAGATTTAAATAGTTTGTTTTACTTATATAGTGTGGACTTTGCTTCATAATTGGTAAATTTATGTTTAGATGACATATTGAGAAACATATTTGACCTACTAGACCGCTACAACTAAATAGACTTAAACTAAATTAGATTTAAATAGTTTGTTTTACTTATATAGTGTGGACTTTGCTTCATAATTGGTAAATTTGTGTTTAGATGACATATTGAGAAACATATTTGACCTACTAGACCGCTACAACTAAATAGACTTAAACTAAATTAGATTTAAATAGTTTGTTTTACTTATATAGTGTGGACTTTGCTTCATAATTGGTAAATTTGTGTTTAGATGACATATTGAGAAACATATTTGACCTACTAGACCGCTACAACTAAATAGACTTAAACTAAATTAGATTTAAATAGATTGTTTTACTTATATAGTGTGGACTTTGCTTCATAATTGGTAAATTTGTGTTTAGATGACATATTGAGAAACATATTTGACCTACTAGACCGCTACAACTAAATAGACTTAAACTAAATTAGATTTAAATAGTTTGTTTTACTTATATAGTGTGGACTTTGCTTCATAATTGGTAAATTTGTGTTTAGATGACATATTGAGAAACATATTTGACCTACTAGACCGCTACAACTAAATAGACTTAAACTAAATTAGATTTAAATAGTTTGTTTTACTTATATAGTGTGGACTTTGCTTCATAATTGGTAAATTTGTGTTTAGATGACATATTGAGAAACATATTTGACCTACTAGACCGCTACAACTAAATAGACTTAAACTAAATTAGATTTAAATAGTTTGTTTTACTTATATAGTGTGGACTTTGCTTCATAATTGGTAAATTTGTGTTTAGATGACATATTGAGAAACATATTTGACCTACTAGACCGCTACAACTAAATAGACTTAAACTAAATTAGATTTAAATAGTTTGTTTTACTTATATAGTGTGGACTTTGCTTCATAATTGGTAAATTTGTGTTTAGATGACATATTGAGAAACATATTTGACCTACTAGACCGCTACAACTAAATAGACTTAAACTAAATTAGATTTAAATAGTTTGTTTTACTTATATAGTGTGGACTTTGCTTCATAATTGGTAAATTTGTGTTTAGATGACATATTGAGAAACATATTTGACCTACTAGACCGCTACAACTAAATAGACTTAAACTAAATTAGATTTAAATAGTTTGTTTTACTTATATAGTGTGGACTTTGCTTCATAATTGGTAAATTTGTGTTTAGATGACATATTGAGAAACATATTTGACTTACTAGACCGCTACAACTAAATAGACTTAAACTAAATTAGATTTAAATAGTTTGTTTTACTTATATAGTGTGGACTTTGCTTCATAATTGGTAAATTTGTGTTTAGATGACATATTGAGAAACATATTTGACCTACTAGACCGCTACAACTAAATAGACTTAAACTAAATTAGATTTAAATAGATTGTTTTACTTATATAGTGTGGACTTTGCTTCATAATTGGTAAATTTATGTTTAGATGACATATTGAGAAACTGTTTTTGTAATTGTAGAAATTATAGGTATTTATTTGGAGACATCTGAGACTCTTCTTTGGACACGACAACAACAACATAGGTATTTATTGCTTCGAATACAGGTCTTAAATAGACTCTTTTACTTATATAGTCTGGACTTTGCTTCATAATTGGTAAATTTGTGTTTAGATGACATGACAACTGTTTTTGTAATTGTAGAAATTATAGGTATTTATTTGGAGACATCTGAGACTCTTCTTTGGACACGACAACAACAACATAGGTATTTATTGCTTCGAATACAGGTCTTAAAGGACAAACATAAAAGCCTCGTTATTTAAAAAACTATTGGAACACAATACATAACGGCCCTTTATCAATGAAAAAGCTAATTTATGATGATTAACTGCTGGGAGAGTCACCACTGATGAACAAGTCCCTCCAAAAATATTTCTCTATTCCGTTTAGTGTGGTTGTAGACGTTTGGCTTTTAAAGAATGGAACAAAATAGTTAGCGCTGATACTAAATATAGTAGCCTCGCTACCGTCGTAGTCTAATGATCGTAAACAACAAAACCTCAAATTGGAACAGAGTGGTTGAACATAGGAACGGAACAAGTCATAGAGAGGCATAAAAGACATCAATACGGGGATAACAAAGCCTATGGCATCCTATGTGTCAGCCTCCAAGTCACAAAAGAGCCCTTAGATATTAATTGCCACTGTATACAACCTTTTAGTGACCATTATTTTTTCCTCTTTTGTATAGGCTCCCCTGAAAGGCTTTAAAAGGTTTTTTTATGCTGTCTCTGGGTCACTCACCACCCCCATAAATTAGCCACGTTCTTTTATCGAAATCTCCCATCATTAAATTAGAAAACGCACCATTGGCTCCGAATACATCATGATTGATAGGTTAAATTGATGGTGCTACTGTTTCTTTTTTATTGTTTAAAATAATTTAAGACTTTCTAGAGAAAAAATGTTTATTAAGAAACTAGACAATTATAATTTTGTCGTTGGATTTTTCACGAAAAAATTTTTCATTTAAAATTCATTAAACTTCAACTTAGTAATCTATCTGATGAAGGAACACCCCCCTCAGCGACCACCTTGGTGAATGCTCTGATCTAACCCGACCACAGATAGTCGCAACCACCTCCAGGAAAGCCCAACAGTACCCATTTTTGGGAGGTCTTTTATGGGAGGTTGCACTCTATTAACAATTATCCTACGTAATATTTATTTCAATAATCGCTTGATGATATGCAGTTTTAAATTATAATTTTATAATTGTCGACAGAGGTAAAATATGTTTTTAAAAATGATTTGAATATTACTTTGTGATTTTCATTTAAATTAGTAATTATAGATTTAAAAAAATGATAAATTTATATTTCCAATATATTAAAAATAATGTAATTGAGAGCTATTTTATTTCAATTAATTTAATGAACTTTATTTATAAACATGTGTTTTATTTATTATTTATATTACTTTCAAAACAATATGTGTATTAAAATTACAAATATATTCTCTCACAATGAGTATCTTTTTTATTTAAAAACGCTAGCTTTCAAGCGTTATTCGTTATTTGTAATTATAATACTTTTTCACAATTTCATCATGAATACAATATGTGTATATCAAATTATAGTTTTATTAAAATAACTCACGGAGATCAGTTGAGAGAAGTTCAGCGAAATGCCTCCTAAAGGACCATGCTAGATTAGCGACCACCTTCCAAATGTCCCAAGTCTTCAACTTTAAGATAATGTCCTAAAGAGTGAACAATGCCTCCAATCTGATGAAGAATAACAGTGGAAACTATATATACGCGCATAAAGCATTTATTTGAGCAATTAGTCTCTAGTTAAGCGCGTAACATTATTGTTTTTATGTTGAATTGATCAAATAACGATGTGATGTATTAAGATTCTGTGCTGGAGTAAACCTCCTTTTTGTGTCTGGATGCTATATTTATGGCGAACTAAATAACTTAGTAAATTAAATTTTATTGCCATCTATCGTTAAAATTTTACACAAATAAATTCACTGGCAATGTGTTTCTTTTTAAATATCATCAAATATTATCTCTACAGACCTTACTGCAATGATATGAGTTATTGAATGAGAGGGCTTGGCTCATCAGTAGTGAACCCTCTCAGCGGTTTCGCCAAATTAATCTCTAGACCGCTCTACTATTGTATTGGACTGGTTTTGTTATATACCCTGCATTTTCTATGGAAGGCAGCTTAGGGGTGTTTAAGGAACTATGGACATAAGCTTATAGGTCTGTAGAGGTACATACATATAATTTCAAGGTATTGCATCGAGCAAAACTCTTCCGCAAAATATGTTTTCATAACAAATATATATTAGTAAATTAAATTTTATTGCCATCTCTCTCTCTCTATCGTTAAAATTTTACACAAATAAATTTACTGGCAATGCGTTTCTTTTAAATATCATCAAATATCACTACTGATGAGCCAAGCCCTCTCATTCAATAACTCATATCATTGCAGTAAGGTCTGTAGAGATAATATTTGATGATATTTAAAAAGAAACACATTGCCAGTAAATTTATTTGTGTAAAATTTTAAATAACTTAGTCCCTATTTCTGCTCCGCGCTTATGGAATTGAAGACTTGAGGCGATGGCGTCGACCTTTCATATTAAATCTTACTTTTCCTTATTACTAATAACTATATATAGTTGCGGAACTACTGGTTTCCTGTGCTGCTCTTTTACTGATATTGCACCTTGTACGGAGAATCTGTATAAGACTAACGTCTTAATAAAGGCTTTGTGTGTGTGTGTGTATTAAGATTGGGCCGTGAATGTGATGGGAATAATGATACTGATGGGTTGTGAAATGAATTAATTACATAATTAATTACATATTTCTTTTGGTAAATATAGAGGCTGCCTGGCCGGCATTCATATTTATTTAAAATATCGACACTTCGGCCAGTTAGAGTTTTCTCAACGTTTCAACTAAAATCTTTTGTCTTCGCCAGGAGAAATAAATAAAAATAAAGCATTTGGCAAGATAAATATTTTTGTTGAAACGTTAAGAGAAACTTTTACTGGCCGAAATGCCTATTTTTTAAATAAATATATATTTCTCGATTAAAGATCTCTTCTCATTAAAGAAAATTCTATTTGGTCCAAGTATCAGTCTTTAATGAACGATTTTACTGTGCGTATGTGCCAATATGCCCACAAAGAATGCTTAAGAAAACACAAAAACGTGATCTAAGCTGTATAAGAGTGAGCCAATCAGAAATATTTTACGTCCATATATTCCACATTAATTTAAAAAAAAGAACAATTATCTAAGCTTAGGATCCGAGAACAAAGGTTTCGAAAACAAAGGACACGAACGAAAGAAAGGAAAAAAAAAACGATCTGCAAATTAATAAGGGAACACAAAACAGGTTGATAACAAAATGTGAATCGATTCATCGGGAGATTATATATCTTGACATGAGGTAGATTCCTGTAAGCCTTTTCTTCAGGCCTATCTAGTGTCTTTTGTCCTGTAGATGCATTGACAGCTTTATCACGCGCCTCAATGAACGGCACCTCTGGGGCAGCCGCTAAATAAAACTTCCTGATAATTGGTGATGGTGAGCAGATTTAGAAGGCTGCCATTGGTCAACGGCTATCCAATTGGGTGAGAGCTCCCTCATATTTCTTGAAGACTTTATTGGATCAAAATTTCGTTCCCCATTAGCGAGTCAACTTTTCCAATTTCGGGGGGATCGTCTGGTCCCCCTAAATCTTAAGCCTAATTAGGGTTCATTCTTGCGCTAATGCTCTCTCATTACCGCGACTTTAATTACTTGTGCTGGATTCTTCTGGTGCCAATTTAAATACCATACACTCCACTACGTATATGATCCCAACTTGTGCGAGGATTCTAGGGTTTGGTCGATTAGTTTACCATCTTATGGATTGGATCATTTTTGAATTTATTTCACATCAAGTAAGCTTTAAAGAGGCAAGATTTTTTTAAATCTCAAGTGTTTATAAGTTATAGTATGGAACTTCCTATGAAAGACCGGATCCTATGAACACGAGTACTTATGATCTCTTCTTGAGGTGGTATTTTATTGGAGGTTGGGTTAGATAATTTAAATTTTACAAAGTTGGTCGTTCAAGGAGGTGATGTCTTACTAGATAGGTCGTTTATAGGAGATTTGAAATGAATAATTTAAAAAGTTAAAAAAAATAATAGTACAAATGTGATATTGAACTGGGATAAGGTGCGAAAATTATGAAATAGAAAAAGGCATCTCCTGAAGAGCGAAGCCGAAACACGTACACGGTTAGCTTTTCTTGATAAATCAAGAATATTTGGCCAATTCTGGAATAATTAAAAATCAAAGAGAATAGTTGATATTTATTCCGATAGATGGCGCAAGCCATCAGCAACTTTCAGTTACACGATAAGGAGATGCCTTTTTCTTTTTCATACTTTTAAAAAGTGTTAGAAAGAGGTTCAAAACAAACATTTTAAGTGGTAGGACAATATCGTGAGCTATGTGTACTAGAGCCATACATATAGACAAGATATCAGGAGCACTGCTTGCTATCTTAAGATAATGGCTTTCTACATATAATGTGGATCACAAAATATAGTAATAGGAAAGTATATTTCAAATGCCATATCATTCAGTGGACATATATGTGATATGATATGGTAAGGTCTAAAAATAGAGAGAGACATGACATTTGAACACTTTTATTGACATCTTGTCAATTAGGCTTTACAAAATGAATGAAGAATAATGGGAATATATACAATGAATTATGAGTGAAGAAGACTCCACCATCTTGATAGGGTCCTTCTCCAGACCAGGAGAGGGTCTTCTTGGACCCCTCGCAACTCCAGGGCCAGGAAGTGCCTATATATTCGCGCCTTTGCAGACGCGAGGATGGCCAGAGCGTCGTCCTCCAGGTCATACCCGAAGATCCAGGCCTGCAGGTCAGGGGGCCGCTGGATGATGGTGAAGGCCTCTACGATGACTGGCCTGATCCGCCTACAGGATCAGTAGCTAGGGCCAGTGATAGGACTCCGGACCCACAGGCGATGCAGGACTCCCGGACTGAGGCCGGATGTGCTGGATGGGAAAGGGCATGCAGGGCTAGTCGTACCGCTACGTCGGCGTTGTGCCCGGAGAAAGCACACCTTCGAAGCGATAACCAGGCGATGGTGACAGGCAGGTCTACATAGGACTTCCATGGGCTCAGGAGATGGAAGATGGGTAGAGCAGATAGGGGTTGGAGCTCTAACATGCGACGGGCGGTGCGGGTAGTCAGTCGCTGGAAGGGCGTAGCCGTTCCGCGAAGCACGATAGCCTCGCCGATACCGTTGACCCGGTAGAATCCGCGGCAGTTTTCTTCCAGGAGTCGGCTGGTGAACAGCGACAGAGAAGCTTCGTCCGCGAGGGCAGCGCGGGTGACGCGAAGAAGGGGGGACCCATGGCCAATGTCTCCTACCCGCGCTCCCACCCACTGCGAGGCGGCGAGAAGATCGGGGGGATGGAGAAACCTGCAGCCTCAGATGATGGTGAGGCCGAAAGCTGATTCTGCGGCAGCACCCTGTGGTTCAGGGCCAGGATCTCCGAGGCGGCCTCCCAGACTCCGAGCAGCCGTCGACGTCGAGCTGGTAGCCAGTTCCCGGGTGGAAGAGGAGTCAGCCAGGCACCACTTTCGGAGAGCCAAGAGTAGGCGCTTAAGCCTCCGCGCAACGCAGTCTTCACCCCCTTGATCCACGCCAATCGCATCTGCGTGCCGAGGTCAAGAAGGCCAAAGCCACCCAGGGAGACGGGTCTTTATAGGAGGCTAGCCGGCAACCAAACGGTGCGCTCGGGACCCCAGACAAGCCGCACCAGACGGGCCTGCAGCTTGGAGATGGAGGAGTCGGCTGGAATGTATTCGTGGAGGTGGTGCATGAAGGAGGAGAGCACCAATAAGTTTGCGGCTCTGGCCCGACCGACGAGGGAAAGCTCGCGGGTGAAGGGAGCCCATCTTCGGAAGGCCGCGTCCAATAGATGCAGGAGACATCCTTCCTGCATGGCGACTGACGCTCTGGGCCGGATGACACAGCCCAGTATCCTCAAACTGATGTCAGTCCAGGGAATTTCTAGGGGAGAGTCGACGCGGGAACGCCAGGCGTCGCACCAGAGGCCCACGCTCTTCCTGAAATTCACTCGGATCCCGGAGGCGCGCTGGAAGCCCTGGAAGATGGAGTCCACCTCACCCAAAGTGTTCCTCCAGGCGGACCATCAGCACGATATCGTCGGCGTAGGCGATGACGTTGCCCTCGCCAAGGGCACTCTGGAGGCGACGCAGGAGCGGAGTGGTAGCGAGGCTGAACAGCGCGGCGCTTACGGCGCAGCTCTGTCTCACGCCGTTTAGAAGTGGGAAGGCGGCAGTGTGGTGCTCTCCAATCCGGACGGCCGCGTTCGCCCCGGCGTGAAGGAGCTGGATCCACCCGATGAAGGCTGGCGGTAGGCCCAAGGAAACCAGGAGCGACATCAGGAATCCTCTGTCCAGGGAGTCAAAGGCGGACTCCAGGTCTACAGATACGACCGCCAGCGGTAACCTCCCCGCAGTTGCTATTTCTACCTCGTCCGTGACCCGAGCAATGTTCCAGGAAGGAGACCTCCCCGGGATAGCGTAGGTCTGGAGGTAAATCACCAGCGTAGGGAGGTGGGGCCTGAGACGCCGTAGAAGGATGGCAGCGAGGACCCTGTAGTCTGTAGAGGGCAGGGTGATAGGGCGGAAGCCAGTTAGACCAGGACCACTACGAGCCTTGGGGACCAGACAAATGGAGCCGCGGCGTGTAGATGATGGCAGGGCGCCGAGCACCAAGGAAGCTCCGAACACCCTCCACAGAAGAGCCGAGAAGAAATATTTATAGGCAGAGAGGAGTTCGCAGGGAAAGCTGTCCCATCCCGGGGCCTTTCCAGTGGGAAGCGTGCGGATGGCTGCAGCGATTTCCTCCCTGGAAATGTCTGGCCGGTGTAGAGGATCGTCTTCTTCGAGAATGATGGGGATGGTGGTTCCCGCGCAGGGTCGGCTGGGTCTTGAGCGAAGCGGTGCCTGAAGAAGGAGAGCGCCCTAGAGCGTAGCTCGCGGTCACCCATAATCTCGCCATCTTCATCCCTGACGATGGTTGCTACACGGCGGCGGAGGCGGAGCGCACGTCCGAGGTCTGGCAGCGATGGATAGTCGGCCTCCGTCGACGAGGCCTTGAGCCTGGTCCTGATATAACGGTTGGCTCGGGTAACATAGTCGTCCTCCGGGTCAGGGTGAGTTGTGTAGAGTGATCTGATTTTCGCCAAGATTTCAGCCTTCATGCGGTTCCATCCCGACCAGAGCTCTCCGTCATCGAGGTTCTCGGTGGCCAACTCGACGTCCTCTATGTAAGATGACAGATGTTCAATGGCAGCCGCTGACCTCAGCACAACAGCCACACTGGGTGATCCCGCAGCAGGGGGAGATCCTAGCTGGAGGAGCACGGCACGGTGGTCAGAGAGACGGCAGAATCGGGTGCTGTAGCTCTTTACCCTATCCACTAGCGCGGCAGGGAGGAGTATTCTATCAAGCCGGCTGCTTTGGATCCGACCCCCGAAGTCGGCCACTCTAGTGGGAAGGTGGGCCAAGTTGAAGAAAGTGGGGGCATCTTCCAGCGCGGCTTGCTCCAGCAGATTGGAGAGGGCTTCGACAGAGGCCGAATCTGTTACTCCGGCTAACCCCCGTTGATGTTGAGGTCACCCAAGACCCATGCATTGTCCTGGACTGCTGTTTCTGCGATGATTCCCAGTTGCACGAGCCGCTCGTGAGGAGAGTGAGACAGGTGACAGTTGATGACGGCCATCTTCTGGCCGCGGACATCGAGGTGAACTAGGTCGATGCATCCAGGCCACAGGACGCGATATCGCAATAGGGCGACGCCCGGCACGAAGAGGCAGGCGAGGCCGGAGCCCCTGAAGGCGGCAGGCGGGGCGACGATGGCGCTGTAGCCGAGACAAAGATATTTGGCGTAGTCCAGGGACTCTTTGTTCGTTTCCTGGATGAAGGCGATGTCCACATGGTGTTGGGCCAGGAAATGGCAGAGCTCTAAATTCTGTCACGATCGGCGAGCCCTCGCGCGTTGAGTGTAATGACGCGGAGGTTCATTGTGGGCTCCCAGTCTGCCTTCTAACGTCGGAGAGACGCTTGTAGAGGAGAGTGTTGGATCCGGGAATCCGCACTATCAGTTGCCTGGCCAGCATGTTAATCGCAGACCTTTGGATGTCTGAGATGGAGGGGAGTAGGATCTTGAGTCCGGGGACGGATTGGAAGGCTTCGATGACTGGTTCCCTCTCGAACCTCAGCTTCTCTATCTCTGCGAAGATAGACCTCGGCACCTGCTTGAGTAGTGCTTTCATCTCACCTCTTGTCTTGGTGAACTTTCCAGAAGGAGTGAGGTTGATAGAATACTTCTGATCCTGCAGCGGGTCTTGAGACTAGTCAGGGCTGATTTTCTCGACAGACTTCGCTACCGTCGAGGGAGGAGAGGCTGGGGAGACGGGGCAAGGGCCATCTATATTCTCGGGCGATGTTGCCGGAATGTGAGCAGCAGGTGGATCCGCGGTGGGTGTAGTGGGCGCAGGGCCGAGATTGACTGCGTCGGTGTTCGAGGGCGCCTGCTCAGACCCATCTGCAGGCCTTTTGGGAGTCAGGGGGCAGTTGGCCCTACGGTGCCCCTGTTTCTGGCACCGCGAGCACTTGACTCCGTACACCAGGAAGGCCGGCAGGATCTCCCCTTTGTAGTTGATGTTGAGGCGCGTTGGGAGCCTCTCCAGCTTCACGCCCTCGTTCAGAAGGATGAACAGTTCCCGGCGTCTATCCTTCATTGTGAAGCCCGCAACGTTGACGAGCAGCGGGGCGATAGATGTGACTCGCCCGTAAGTCCTCAGGGCGGCGATGACCTCAGCATCCTCCACGAAGAAGGGCAGGTTGGTGACGATGACTATCTATCTCCATCTCGAAAAACGCGGAGCTCGCGCGCCGCGTGGCCGCACGGCCGAGAGAGAAAAACAGAAACATATTAATATATACAGTTAATCAGCGTCATAATCAATTCTTTCTTAATCAATTCTGTCACCATTTGCTTTTGTGAATGGAATAAATACCCAAATATGGCCATTTCTCATAACCATAGGTGGTTCAGTGGTAGAATGCTCGCCTGCCACGCGGGCGGCCCGGGTTTGATTCCCGGACGATGCATTTTTTTTTTACAATTTTTAAAACTCTTTTATATATTATACAAGAATGACATCCACGGAGCCAATTTATAATTGTAACGAATAGTATTTGAATAAAAGCATTTAATCGGGTAAAACCCGGGCGTTGCCTGGGTAATTCGGCTAGTATATTATATAAAGATAAATATTTCATGTTGAAAATGGAACCTGTTTTGCGTTTTGCTTCGTGTCCTATTGGTATAGCAGTTGATGTAATTTCTTTTGTAAATAGTGAAATTTTGCACCACCTATATTGTATTTCTCCATGTTTGCAAGCCACATATCACATAAAGGATAATAAAGTAAAAACAATATTTTCATGTTCAACTATATATACATTGTGACCTCCACTGAAAGATCACTCAAAAATATGGTTACTTCTGATCTATTCTGGACGCAGTGCCATATTGAAGGGGGTTTACTAAATCGGATTAAGCCATTTTTTTATTTTGCGAGAGAGTGATCGTTCAGGAAAGTCGATATTTTCTGCTCAGATGGATCGACCAGAGGTGTTACTTTACACACGTATATCTACCTTTACTGTTTTTCAAATGTAAATCTGTTTAACCAACCATTGTCTAGAAAAAAGTAAGCTTTATTTGTAACAACTTGGTTACATGGAGATTTAGAGAATTGATTGCAATCCACTTTACATTTAATTAAATACACCGGTAGATTATTTAACTCACAATTCAATGGAGTTCTCCTTGTCTTTCACTAGTATAGTGCATATTGTACACCATGTTTACCATGGTCAGTACTTCACGTGTAGACATGTGGCGTGATAACACAGCAGCAAGTCATAACCTATACTCACCATGTTTACCATGGTCAGTACTTCACGTGTAGACATGTGGCGTGATAACACAGCAGCAAGTCATAACCTATACTCACCATGTTTACCATGGTCAGTACTTCACGTGTAGACATGTGACAATTTGACAATTAAAAACAGACTTTATTGACGATCTAGTCAATAATTACACTCAATCAAGAGTTAGGGAAAATTTACAGATTAGGGGGGGGGAGCATTTCGCTGAGTATGCGTAGGCCCTCACGCACAAAGGGATCTGAGTTTCGAGCGCACTCAGATGCAGCGCTGATGATCTCGGCAAGAGTGGTTCTTTTCTGAGTGGAGAGGTGCCTGAAGAGAGGTTCTCTATCCTCGGGGAAAATAATCGCCTCCACGATGTCACCCTCTGTGACTCCTATGTTGGACAAGGGCTCCGAGAAGCGCTCACGGCTCAACGCATAAATAATATCGTTTGCCTGGTCGTAGCAGGCATCTATGAATTGGGTAGACAGAGGAGGTGGAGGTGTCGCGATGTCCGGCGACGTCCTTTCCCCATGGAGAGCGGGTGATGTTGTCTCAGCAGGCCGAGGCGCAGGCGGTGGAGGTGTAGGCACTGCGGCTGGTGTTGGCCTCAGCTCAGCTTTGACTTGTCCGAGGACTTTGTAAAGGTTGCTGGCTGCCCCGGGCCTCAGATCCAAGATTTGCCCGATCAGGCCGGCGAGGGCGTCGCACTGCGGAGGCGACAGGAGGGGTCCTTTCCTCTGCGCCTTGGTCCTCGAGGAGAGGAGGTCCAAGACCTCCTCCCGCCCAAGACCAAGGGCGTCCGTCCCAGCGAAGGATACGCTGGGGTGCTTCTCGATGAACGCATCGAGGTCGACTCTTGTTGCGTTCTTTGCCGATGACGTGGAGGACGCAGAGGTCTCCTCCACGATGGACATCTCCACGTCCGGTGTTGGGGCTGCAGGCCCGAGGGTCCTCTGGGCGGGACCCCCAGGCGCCTGCAGGGACGGAGCAGGGGTCACAGGTGGAGGGGCAGGAGGCGCGTCCTCCACAGGTAAGGCCGAAGGCGCTGGTGGTGATGGCCGGAGTGCAGCAGGTGGAAGGGGCGCAGCTCGGCTCGCGGGAGGCACGTCGGAGACCTCCATGGTTGGACTGGGGGACGCCGGAGGTGGAGGCTGGGCAGATGGCTGCTGAGGCAGCCTGAGCGCAGTCGCTGGTGGGACGCTGGTGGGAGAGGTGGGTGTGGCCGGTCCAGGTTCGGTGGTTCGCCCTGCGAGCAGGGGGCAGTTAGCCCTGCGATGTCCTTGGCCACGGCACCTGGAGCACCTGATCCCAGAGGACAGGTACGCCGGCCAGGCCTCGCCCTTGATCGGAATGTCGAGGCGGGTGGGCAGCCTCTCGATGGTCATTCCCTCGCGGAGGATGATGAACGCCTCTCGGCGGCCGTCGTTATAGATGTACGGGCCAGCTTTCATCAGCTTGGGGGCGATAGATGTCACTCGCCCGAAAGGTGAAAGGGCGCTGATGACGGCTGCATCCCCCACGAAGAAGGAGAGGTTGCCCACCGTAATTCTCTCCGCCCTCTTGCGGAACGGGAAGGCCCTGTGGAGAGTGCCCTCCACCTCGAGGCCCTCGTTGACGAGGCGCTCGGCCATGCCTCTGTTAGCCAGTCCCACCACGAAGTGGCCGTTCATTTTTGTCAGTTGGAAGACCTCCCTGGTCCCTCCGAACATCCTTTCAATTGCCCTCATGTAGTGAAAGGGCTCCAGTTCAGGGCTGCGCTCTACATAAACGCAGTGGTCCTCGGTGGAAGACGCCTACCGCGCCCTGGCCTCCGCGATGTGCGCTCGGGTGGTCCTGATTTCCTCCGCCCGCGGTGCCCATCCCGTGGATGATCGCGGCCGGCGAATGGCTCCTGCGCTTCTGATGTTAGAGGAAGGTGCAGCCCCCGCAGGTGATTCCGCCGAGCCACGGCGTCTTTTCTTTCTTTGGACAGTGATGAAAGGTTCCTCAGATTCGTGATTGTTGTCCTCCGCTAAGTCTGCCCAGCTTCTATTGGCTTGGGCAGCGGCCTCGGAAAACGAGGCAGTAACGAAGTCGGTCGGCGTGGCCGGATTTGCATGATGTCCGCCGGCGGGCGGATTTGCATAGTTTTGATTTTTGTTGAAGAGATTTGAAGTTTTCTTCTGAAAATCTTCTTTCTTAGATAGTTCAGCACATGGTTGTGCTTTGCGCCGTGCCTTACAGGCTTTTGCTCGGCGTTTGAAGGGCTTTCAGCCCGTATAAGATTTGTCGCCATCCGCGACACCTTTCGCCCGCCAGAGGCGAAAAACTCAGGAGCTCGCGCGACGCGTGGCCGCACGGCCGAGTGTAGACATGTGGTGTGATAACATAGCAGCAAGTCATAACCTATACTCACCATGTTTACCAATGGTCAGTACTTCACGTGTAGACATGTGGTGTATTAAACACAGCAGCAAGTCATAACCTATACTCACCATGTTTACCATGGTCAGTACTTAAACTGTAAGTACACCACACATGTGGAGTGATGTTCATGGAAAATATGGTGGGAATAAGGTTATGACCTGCTGCTGTGTTTAATACACCACATGTCTACACGTGAAGTACTGACCATGGTAAACATGGTGAGTATAGGTTATGACTGCTGCTATGTTATCACACCACATGTCTACACGTGAAGTACTGACCATGGTAAACATGGTGAGTATAGGTTATGACTGCTGCTATGTTATCACACCACATGTCTACACGTGAAGTACTGACCATGGTAAACATGGTGAGTATAGGTTATGACTGCTGCTATGTTTAATACACCACATGTCTACACGTGAAGTACTGACCATGGTAAACATGGTGAGTATAGGTTATGACTGCTGCTGTGTTTAATACACCACATGTCTACACGTGAAGTACTGACCATGGTAAACATGGTGAGTATAGGTTATGACCTGCTGCTGTGTTTAATACACCACATGTCTACACGTGAAGTACTGACCATGGTAAACATGGTGAGTATAGGTTATGACTGCTGCTATGTTATCACACCACATGTCTACACGTGAAGTACTGACCATGGTAAACATGGTGAGTATAGGTTATGACTGCTGCTGTGTTTAATACACCACATGTCTACACGTGAAGTACTGACCATGGTAAACATGGTGAGTATAGGTTATGACTGCTGCTGTGTTTAATACACCACATGTCTACACGTGAAGTACTGACCATGGTAAACATGGTGAGTATAGGTTATGACTGCTGCTGTGTTTAATACACCACATGTCTACACGTGAAGTACTGACCATGGTAAACATGGTGAGTATAGGTTATGACCTGCTGCTGTGTTTAATACACCACATGTCTACACGTGAAGTACTGACCATGGTAAACATGGTGAGTATAGGTTATGACTGCTGCTGTGTTTAATACACCACATGTCTACACGTGAAGTACTGACCATGGTAAACATGGTGAGTATAGGTTATGACTGCTGCTGTGTTTAATACACCACATGTCTACACGTGAAGTACTGACCATGGTAAACATGGTGAGTATAGGTTATGACTGCTGCTATGTTATCACACCACATGTCTACACGTGAAGTACTGACCATGGTAAACATGGTGAGTATAGGTTATGACTGCTGCTGTGTTTAATACACCACATGTCTACACGTGAAGTACTGACCATGGTAAACATGGTGAGTATAGGTTATGACTTGCTGCTATGTTATCACACCACATGTCTACACGTGAAGTACTGACCATGGTAAACATGGTGAGTATAGGTTATGACTTGCTGCTATGTTATCACACCACATGTCTACACGTGAAGTACTGACCATGGTAAACATGGTGAGTATAGGTTATGACTTGCTGCTATGTTATCACGCCACATGTCTACACGTGAAGTACTGACCATGGTAAACATGGTGAGTATAGGTTATGACTTGCTGCTATGTTATCACACCACATGTCTACACGTGAAGTACTGACCATGGTAAACATGGTGAGTATAGGTTATGACTGCTGCTGTGTTTAATACACCACATGTCTACACGTGAAGTACTGACCATGGTAAACATGGTGAGTATAGGTTATGACTTGCTGCTATGTTATCACGCCACATGTCTACACGTGAAGTACTGACCATGGTAAACATGGTGAGTATAGGTTATGACTGCTGCTATGTTATCACACCACATGTCTACACGTGAAGTACTGACCATGGTAAACATGGTGAGTATAGGTTATGACTTGCTGCTATGTTTAATACACCACATGTCTACACGTGAAGTACTGACCATGGTAAACATGGTGAGTATAGGTTATGACTTGCTGCTATGTTATCACGCCACATGTCTACACGTGAAGTACTGACCATGGTAAACATGGTGAGTATAGGTTATGACTGCTGCTATGTTATCACACCACATGTCTACACGTGAAGTACTGACCATGGTAAACATGGTGAGTATAGGTTATGACTGCTGCTATGTTATCACACCACATGTCTACACGTGAAGTACTGACCATGGTAAACATGGTGAGTATAGGTTATGACTGCTGCTATGTTTAATACACCACATGTCTACACGTGAAGTACTGACCATGGTAAACATGGTGAGTATAGGTTATGACTTGCTGCTATGTTATCACGCCACATGTCTACACGTGAAGTACTGACCACGGTAAACATGGTGAGTATAGGTTATGACTTGCTGCTATGTTATCACACCACATGTCTACACGTGAAGTACTGACCATGGTAAACATGGTGAGTATAGGTTATGACTGCTGCTATGTTATCACACCACATGTCTACACGTGAAGTACTGACCATGGTAAACATGGTGAGTATAGGTTATGACTGCTGCTATGTTTAATACACCACATGTCTACACGTGAAGTACTGACCATGGTAAACATGGTGAGTATAGGTTATGTTGTTTGTGTTGACACTTTTTTTGCTCTGCTATGTTATCACACCACATGTCTACACGTGAAGTACTGACCATGGTAAACATGGTGAGTATAGGTTATGACTGCTGCTATGTTTAATACACCACATGTCTACACGTGAAGTACTGACCATGGTAAACATGGTGAGTATAGGTTATGACTGCTGCTATGTTATCACACCACATGTCTACACGTGAAGTACTGACCATGGTAAACATGGTGAGTATAGGTTATGACTGCTGCTATGTTATCACACCACATGTCTACACGTGAAGTACTGACCATGGTAAACATGGTGAGTATAGGTTATGACTTGCTGCTGTGTTTAATACACCACATGTCTACACGTGAAGTACTGACCATGGTAAACATGGTGAGTATAGGTTATGACTTGCTGCTATGTTATCACACCACATGTCTACACCCGGCCGTGCGGCCACGCGTCGCGCGAGCTCCGCATCTTTCGCCTTTGAATAGCGGAGAATTGTCGCTGGAAGCGACAAATTTGGTATGGGCGGATAGCCCATTCAATGCCGAAGAATTACCTGCAAGGTTCGGCTTGATATCTGAAACCAGCGCAGAATTATCTGCGGAAAACCAATTGCAGTTTCAAACATCAATTGCAATGCAAGAAACGGCCAGCTATGCAAATCTGCCTACTGGCGAAAGTCATGCAAATTTTGCCAATTCGCACGAATTTACAACTACGATTCCTTCCTTTGGCGCAATTCTTGGTCAACAGAACCCGGAAGACATCTTTGTAGACCAAAATCCTGAAATAGGAGACGATTATACCATCGTCCAAAACAAAAGAAAACGCCGCGACACGAGAGCACCGGGCGTCACGGCGGCTCAATCTAACAGCACTGGATCGACTGCCAGGCGACCAAGATCCTCGCCTGCAGTGACTCCCCGCGTCCAAGAAATCAGGACTACGAGAGCGCACATCGCGGAGGCCAGGGCTCGCCAGGCATCCTGCACAGAGGAGCAGTGCTTCTACCTGGAGTACTGCCCAGACTTCCAGACCTACCAATACCTGAAGGCCATTCTAAGAGTCGTTGGAGGACCAAGGGGTATCGTCCAAATGACAAAGATGAATGGTCATTATCTAATAGGACTCGCCAACAAATCCTTGGCGGAGCGCCTGATCCGAGAGGGCCTCGAGGTCGAGGGAACCCTCCTCAAGACCTTCCCCTTCAGAAAGAGATCATTCAGGATCACAATTGGCAACCTGCCTTTCTTTGTGAAGGACGCCGCCGTAATGGATGCCCTCTCCCGGTACGGACGCATCACCTCCATCGCCCCCAAACAGCTAAGGGTCGGCGAGTTTGACTTCACCGACGGCCGCCGGGAGGCTTTTATTCTCCTCCACGACGGAATAACCCTCGACAAGCTCCCTACTCGCTTCGAGGTGAAGATCAACGGCGAGCCCTGGCCAGCATTCCTGAGCTATGGAATAAAGTGCTCGCGATGTAACGGCCAAGGCCATCGAAGAGCCAACTGCCCCCAACTCCATGGGCGGCCCACCACCTCCAGACGGGCTTCACCGCCCCCTTCCACCAGCCTCCCACCATCAACTGCGCCTGGGCTACCTAGGCGGACCTCGGCCGCGCCTCCTGCGCCAGCGCCTCCCAGTCCAGCCATGGAGGTTTGCAGCGCTCCTCCCGTGGCCCGAGCTGTGCTCCATCCATCCGCACCTCGGCCATCTCCACCAGCGGCCCCAGCCTTACCTATGGAGGAGACGCCTTCTACCCCTCCACTTGTGACCCCTGCTCCGTCCCTGCAGGCGCCTGAGGGTCCCGTGGGCCCTCGCCCAGCCAGTTCACAACATCCAGAGCCGCCTCCCGCTCGGCCGGAAATCGTTGCCCCGCGTGACCCTCTGCCCGCCCAGAAGACCCTCGGGCCTGCGGCCCCAACACCGGACGTGGAGATGTCCATCGTGGAGGAGACCTCTGCGTCCTCCACGTCAGCAGCAAAGAACGCAACGAGGGTCGACCTCGATGCGTTCATCGAGAGGCACCCCACCGTGTCCTTCGCTAGGACGGACGCCCTTGGTCTTGGGCGGGAGGAGGTCCTGGACCTCCTCTCCTCGAGGACCAAGGCGCAGAGGAAAGGACCCCTCCTGTCGCCTCCGCAGTGCGACGCCCTCGCCAGCCTGATTAGGCAAATATTGGATCTGAGGCCCGGAGCAGCCAGCAACCTCTATAAAGTCCTTGGGCAAGTCAAAGCTGAGCTGAGGACAACACCAGCTGCAGTGCCTCCAACACCCCCACTGCCTGCGCCTCGGCCCGTTGAGCCTATGCTGCCCACTACCCACAGGGAGGAACTGACACCTCCTTCGATGACACCTCCGCCCCCCGCCCCGACGGACATGGAGGAGGACAATCCAATGACGGAGGAAGCACTGCCTGCGCCTCGGCCTGCCAAGCCGGCGCCGCCCGCTCCCCATAAGGAGGATTCATTTACAGCCATGATAACACCACCGCCTCCACTACCTGCCCCGATGAAGCAGAAGGATCTGATGCCGGACATAGATACAATATTCAACGAAATGATCGTTGAACCCGGCTCAAGGCCCATGTTAGAATCGGGGATTGACCTGGATGACGTTATGTTCGCGGTTCTATACCCCGAAGAGTATCACCTCGAAATTCCGTCTGAGAAGAGGAACATTCTCGCGGGCTTTCTTGACGCTGCTATCGTGCGAACCTGGAACAGCCATCCCACTATTTGCAGGAAAATATCCAACCTCAAGCTGGCTCTGGGCTCCTGACGGTCCAGACAATTGTAAATATTTCTTGTTAACTGTGTAATTGTTGACTAAATAGTCAATAAAACTTGTTTTCATTGTCATTGTCACATGTCTACACGTGAAGTACTGACCATGGTAAACATGGTGAGTATAGGTTATGACTTGCTGCTATGTTATCACGGCACATGTCTACACGTGAACTACTGACCACGGTAAACATGGTGAGTATAGGTTATGACTTGCTGCTATGTTATCACGCCACATGTCTACACGTGAAGTACTGACCATGGTAAACATGGTGAGTATAGGTTATGACTTGCTGCTATGTTATCACGCCACATGTCTACACGTGAAGTACTGACCATGGTAAACATGGTGAGTATAGGTTATGACTGCTGCTATGTTATCACGCCACATGTCTACACGTGAAGTACTGACCATGGTAAACATGGTGAGTATAGGTTATGACTGCTGCTGTGTTTAATACACCACATGTCTACACGTGAAGTACTGACCATGGTAAACATGGTGAGTATAGGTTATGACTTGCTGCTATGTTATCACGCCACATGTCTACACGTGAAGTACTGACCACGGTAAACATGGTGAGTATAGGTTATGACTTGCTGCTATGTTATCACACCACATGTCTACACGTGAAGTACTGACCATGGTAAACATGGTGAGTATAGGTTATGACTGCTGCTATGTTATCACACCACATGTCTACACGTGAAGTACTGACCATGGTAAACATGGTGAGTATAGGTTATGACTTGCTGCTATGTTATCACACCACATGTCTACACGTGAAGTACTGACCATGGTAAACATGGTGAGTATAGGTTATGACTGCTGCTATGTTATCACACCACATGTCTACACGTGAAGTACTGACCATGGTAAACATGGTGAGTATAGGTTATGACTTGCTGCTATGTTATCACACCACATGTCTACACGTGAAGTACTGACCATGGTAAACATGGTGAGTATAGGTTATGTTGTTTGTGTTGACACTTTTTTTGCTCTGCTATGTTATCACGCCACAAGTATACAGGTGAAGTACTGACCATGGTAAACATGGTGCGTATAGGTTATGACTTGCTGCTATGTTATCACGCCACAAGTATACAGGTGAAGTACTGACCATGGTAAACATGGTGCGTATAGGTTATGACTGCTGCTATGTTATCACACCACATGTCTACACGTGAAGTACTGACCATGGTAAACATGGTGAGTATAGGTTATGACTGCTGCTATGTTATCACACCACATGTCTACACGTGAAGTACTGACCATGGTAAACATGGTGAGTATAGGTTATGACTTGCTGCTATGTTATCACACCACATGTCTACACGTGAAGTACTGACCATGGTAAACATGGTGAGTATAGGTTATGTTGTTTGTGTTGACACTTTTTTTGCTCTGCTATGTTATCACGCCACAAGTATACAGGTGAAGTACTGACCATGGTAAACATGGTGCGTATAGGTTATGACTGTTGCTATGTTATCACGCCACAAGTATACAGGTGAAGTACTGACCATGGTAAACATGATGGGCAGACGTTATGACTGTTGCTATGTTATTGCACCATATGTCCACATGTTTGCGAAGACGATTTGTAAGACAAAGTTTCAGAGAACTCTGTTTTGGTTACTTATACTCACTCGTGAGGTTGGAATTGTACACTGGGGGCAATTTGACCTATTAATAGGTGTCCCCGTGAATTCAAGACAAACTATCACGTCACATTAGAGCTGATTTAAAGTCTTTCCATAAATACAAAAATGGGAATAACCTATGAGCTGAGGAATATTCTGAAGAGTTTTCCATAAATAATCCATGTAATATCACACAATAAACACGGTTCTTTTGTCGAAGAACCCAACAATGAGAAAGAAGTAATTAAAAAGAACAATAATCCCTAGTAATTCATCTTCGCGACACCAAATGGACAGTTAGCTAGGAACGAGAGCCATATTTCTTCCACGATGTGCCATAAATCGTGGCGTGTGACGGCAGAGCAAGCCTTAATATATGCAAATCATGAAGTTAATGGTCAGTATTCAGGAGCTATGTTCTGTGTGGGTGACAGGCTGGAATGGGGGTTATCAGTCGTCACGCAGCCTTTCATTTATACCGCGCTCACGACCGTGGCGTGACAACTTGGCTTTGTCTTGCAGGACACATCCATCACACCACGATTCCTGGGTATTAACAACTTTATTTGATTGCACATTTGTATTCATTTTCACATGGTGAATGGGACAGATGGTTCTTGGTAAGGAGTACTATTGTTTTGTCGTGGGTAACGCCCAATGTAGCTCTAAGGATCTCCTGATTAATTTTTTTTTTACAGCTTGTAACATATTTTGAAAATGTGGATGGCGTTTCGTATTATTAATTTATTGGGGTCTTGATTATTGAGACACCTGAGGGTATCTGGGTGTATAGGTTCTGAGTTCCATTTCCTTTGAAAATAAATATTTGAGGGGGGGGGGGGGGGGAGTCAGGAAATAACCCCAACATCATAATGATATGGAGGAGGACTCTACCCAGATGTATCTATAGTAACTACCGGATGTTAGAGCTTAGGCCAAGAAACAACCCGATCTCATCTATGGAGGAGGACTCTAACCAAATGTATCTATAGACGCTACCCGTTGTTAGAGTTGGGATCAAGAAACAATCCGATCTCATCTATGGAGGAGGACTCTACCCAGATGTATCTATAGACGCTACCCGTTGTTAGACTTGGGATCAAGAAACAACCCAAATAGGTCAAATTCTTATATGCAAATATCACGTTAAAAAAAATGCCTAATTTTTACGTATTTTATTTTGAAAACTATCTAAAAAGTTCAGGGAGTCATTAAATTAAGACCACTACACTATAAGGTAGACATTGATGTGACAGAAGTGAGCCGTGGAACAGGGCAATGCGGTCGTGATCACCGATAGGCAGGAAGTCACGAGCGGGTCAAGGTACCGACCCCTCCTAGCCGCCGGTCGGCCATCTCACCATCTCCCCAGACATGAACACACAACGCTTCTCTCTAATTCACTACTGCTTCCGTATTTTATCAATGACCCTTCAAAATCATCTCAATATTACCCAATTATCCCCCAATTTTTAAATACACGCAAAATCTAATTACCCAAACACCTATTATCCGAAATTTCAATGATCTTAATGGCAATTGTTCAAAATTCAAATTACCCCTGTAGTTTATATCCGAAATTACGGTTATGTGAATTTCAAATATTAAAAATATCAATGATCCTAACGTCAATTATCCGAATCAACTTTTATATAAAGATCGGAATTGGCGAAACAACAAATTTTCCAATAGATGGCTGTCCTCGCTTCTCGCAAGTTTGAAGAAAACCAACAAATATTTAGGGGTAAATGAATATTTCATATTTAATTATACACACAGCATTCTGAAAACCTCTCAAAGTCTAATTAAGCCTTCCTATATCTCGTACATTTTGTATTCATATTATTCAGGTAACAAATACATTCTATTTCGAGCACTAAACACTTCAACATTTATTAAATATAGAGATTAAACATATGCAATGCGATAATTTTTACGACAATTAACTATAAAAATTCAAAACTATCTTAAAGGCGTAAGATTCTTTTTGATATTAAACAATTTCTACTGCCCTTACTGCAAATGGAAAAATTAATGAGAGGGCCTGGCTCATCAGTGGTGAACCCTCTCAGCGGTTTCGCCAGTTCAATCTACCATACCGCTGTTATATTGCATTTTTGGAACTTCCTTTTGAAACAATTTGATATTTGCGGAAGAGCGATTGCTCGAAGCATATTATATATTTATAAATGTATGTAATTCTACTGTCCTCTAAGCTTATGTCCATAGTTCTTCTAAAATACCCATTCAAAGAGTCTATCAACAGTATCACTATAAAAGGAAGTTCCAAAAAATGCAATATAACAGCGGTATGGTAGATTGAACTGGCGAAACCGCTGAGAGGGTTCACCACTGATGAGCCAGGCCCTCTCATTAATTTTTCCATTGCAGTAAGAGCAGTAGAAATTGTTTAATATCAAAAAGAATCTTACGCCTTTAAAATAGTTTTGAATTTTGATAACAGATGGCGCGCTAGTGCATCATATTATAAATGTTCTAATAAAAGAAACAATTAACTATCTCTTATTTTCACGATATTATGCAATTCATAGTTGTCATGAAAAAATATTATTTGATATTTCTTTTATATACACTGCGCGACATTGAAAATGGAACACCAAGAAAGAGGGCCAGAAAATTATGCTAATTTCAGGGTAGACGCGCCTCACCGAGTTATGCAAAAGATGTAAAAACGCGCAGCTTTCGTGCACACGTAGAGATAAGGTAGGGAACTGGCAGAAAGGACAGTATTCGTTCATTTATTCATTCAAGGAAAATCATCGTAGACATTTTGTTTTCGTTTCAAAAGACACGTCTAATAGCAGACAATGCCAAACCGGTGCCAACGGAGGCAGTTCCAATAGACAGTTGTTTTTACTTGGGGCATGGTGATCAGACTGAAATGGGACTGGCAGATTGGTCCAAACGTCGAATACACACCTGGTGCGTCTACGTCCACCGACTGTGGAGAAGATGATTGGAAAAGGAAATGAGACAATTTATAGGAATGTCGGTGCAGCCAGAGTGACGTCAGCACGCGTGGATCGGCAGTGGCGGACTCACATGCCACTTGTACCTACATTCTGCAAAATGTGCGAGACACCCTAGATCGTTCCATCTCCACCTTAACCATTTACCGTTGATTGGCTGCAAAGAAGACTACCATTGACCCCACTGAATAGACACCAAAGTTTGGAATGATGCCGGGCTAGATCGACGTGGATAACAGAATGGCACAGGGTCGTGTTCTCAGATGAGTTACGCTTCTGTTTGTCCAGTGATAATCGCCGTGTACACGTGTGGCGTCGACGTGGAGAAAGGTCCAATCCGGCAGCATTTGTGGTGCGCCCCACCGCGCGACAACGCGGAATCATGGTTTGAGGCGCAATCGCGTATGATACCAGGTCACCTTTAGTTCGTATTCAGGACACTATGACGGCCCAACGATACGTTGATGATGAGTTGCGACCGGTGATACTCCCCGATCTTCAGGGGGTACCCAGTGCCCTTTATCAGCAGGATAACCCCCGACCGTACACTGCTCGCATTAGCCAACAAGCTCTGCAAGATGTACATATGCTTCCCTGGCCACCGTACTCTCCTGACCTCTCATCAATCGAGCACGTCTGGAACATTATTGGACGCTGTTTGCATGACTTGCCTCAGCCAGAAGACGAACTGTGGCAAATGGTTAAAAGGGAATGGAGAGCCATCCCTCATCCCCCATAAACACAGTATATTAACATCAACTAATATCTCTACATTCTTTACTGCTATAATGAAAATTATTAAAAGAGAGGGCTTGTCTCATCAACGTGAACCGCCTCAGCGGTTTGGCCAAATTAATCTTCAGACCGCTCTACTATTGGATTGTTTCTCTTTCTTTTTTTTTTTCATTTACTAAAGAAGCCAAGTTCGGGGTGTTTAGGGAACCTATGGGCATAAGCTCAACGTTATGTAGTGGTGCATACATATAATTATAAGATATTGCATAACTGATGAGCCAAGCTCTCTCATTTAATAATTTTCAACATTTCAGAAAGGTCTGTTGATATATTATTTGCGATAATATATAAAAACGCATCGCCAAAATTATTTAGAATATATATATTTCATAGTATACCATTAAATTCACTAAGACCTTAAGGAAAACATTCAAATAACACGTTGAAATGACAGGAAAGCGTAGTTTTCTACTTAACAATTAAGAAAATACAAATTAATTGTGATTAATATGAATATAATTAAAGGGACTATTAATGTGTATCCAGCTTCTAATGATAATCGTACTTCCATGGCAGGTGTGTGTAGGAAATGGTAAATCGGCCCTGGGGTATGTTGGGATATCATTCATCAATTCTCCCTTCACCCCCAATAGTAATTAAAATTCCCCCTATATATTGCGTTATTTTGTTTGCTATTGGAAGTCACTTTTTTTGTTCAATTTATTAAAATTTCGTTTTTTTTTCTCTATCAGAAAAAAAATTCAAAAAAATAATGATCAAAACGAAATTGGAAGAAGATTAATAAAAAATCAATAATGACTATTTAAATGTGAATTTTATAATTTAGCACTTTTTGACTTGATATTTATTTAAACGATAGGTAAAATGTGATTATATGTTTTAAAAACCAAAATAACTTGTGTATATAAAATACAATTGATTCATATATATCAATTAAAAAAGCAGAATGTATTTAGATACTTCAATAATAATGATGCTAATACTTTTTAAAATAAAATATCATTAAGCTCTATCTATTGCTGATATAATTGGTACTATTTTAAAGTTCCTTTTAAAATAGTTACGTTTTTTTACAAGGGTGATTGACAAATTGCATCGATCTGATGCATCACTAAAGGGAGAGATGCCTCTTTAGGTAAACACACACATATATATATGTCATAATTTGTATATAATTATATGCACCCCCGACCCACTATGCATGTACAATGTATGATTTTCAAAGATTTAATAAAGGATAAGGTAACTGGAGGACAGAAAGTAGCAGCAAGACATAGGAAGTAGGCTTAAAGCGGGCACAATTATTAATAACTTGTACAGTCAATACTTCCTGACAGGGCCGGACGTATCTGGTGACCGCAGAAGTTATAAAAGTTGAGAGACGCCCAATATTTCCGGGGCAGGACCGGGCGTATCTGATAACCGCGGAAGTTATAAGAGTCGAGCTAACACCCAATACTTCCTGACCAGGCCGGATTTATCTTCCGACAAAAGCAGCCGCAGGGCCAATTAGAAGACAATACCTAAATAGGTCAACCAATAGCCAACGGTCACGTGACATAGTCCCGCCAATTAGTATCTTTAGAAATAACCTTTCGTTGCATTTTTATTTACGATAAAACGTAGATTCACTCGCAATCAGCGCCCCCTCGCGGCAGACGTATGGCCTTAAATAGCCTCGCATGATCTTATTTGTAACGTCAAGCTTAGCCTATACGTTAGGTACGCAGCTTCGTACCCCCGCAACCTAGGTTCGAGGCTCAGCGTGGGTGTTTTTTTTTTCATTTCTTTTATATTATTGTAGCAAATTATTAAAAATATTATTTTATTTAAAATGTAGGCTTTTTAAAATAAAAATTAACATACACAATTTTTTAATAATATTTGTAACAAACCTAGGTTCGAGGCTCAGCGTGGGTGTCTTTTTTTATTTTCGTTTCTTTTATATTATTGTAGAAAGGTCTGTTTTTACAGCATTATTATATTTTGATTGGTTTATTTTAAATATGTTTGTTATGAAGGCTCTATGTAATACTATTTAGAGCACATTTTACATTTTAAACACCTAAGCCCCCCTCTTTTTAATATTGTAGCAAAGTATTAAAAGTATTATTTTATTTTAGATGTTTGTAAAACGAAAATTGAAATTATACCGCGAATGTTTCTTTTATAAAAATCGAAATTTATTTTCAAATAGAAATAGCGTCATTTCTAACTTTGAGGATGAGGTATGGAAAGGTGAAACATGAAGAGTAATGGCGAACGGAAAAAAAAATAATTATAATAATAAAAAGTGTCCAGGGGCGGGAAGCAGAAGGGTGTGGGTTCGATTCCCGCCCCTGGACACTTTTTATTTTTTCCGTTCGCCATTACTCTTCATGTTTCACCTTTCCATACCTCATCCTCAAAGTTAGAAATGACGCTATTTCTCTTTGAAAATAAATTTCGATTTTTATAAAAGAAACATTCGCGGTATAATTTCAATTTTCGTTTTACAATCATCAGCCGCGTTATATTGTATTTTAGATGTTTGCCATGAAACTTTGAGAAGTTGTTTAGTATACTATCAGGACGATTTCTGGCGAATTATTTTAGAATAATATTTATAACAATAATTATAGCGAAATTAAGACATAGTTATTATATTCTGTGTTTGTGCATATATTAATATTTAACAGAAAATGTTAGAACGTTCTATTAGAATATCTCGAAAACAAAAAACAATACATATAAACGAGTTCACTGACATTTATTAATGCAGTGATTATAATCAATGATTACAATGAAGGGCTATATTATCGATATATATAAAAAATCTCTTTCAAATTTTAACGTAACGTTTCATTCTCAATCCCGTAGGGCTTTAGATCGGCTAAAACATTTTTATCTTTATAAGTGAATATTAACTTTACTGTACTGAATAGTTTAGTATAATGTTAATTTAACATATTACAATTTAGCCACAGCAACGCGTGGCCGGGTTCGCTATTTATAATATATATTTCTGATTCATTTGATTATGATTATAATTTGTAAGTACTTTGTTATAGTTTTTCATTTAAATAGAGCTCAATTTTTGTGTATGTTTTCTATTTGCAGTATCTTTCCTAATGTCTTTGGCAACGTTTTTTTTTTCTCATAAATAGGCTGAGGTTATATTATTTTTCGAATTGTAGATTGAATTATTACTTTTATTCTATAATAATTATCTTTTATAAGTGTTTGTTATAGTTTTTCATTTGAATTTAGCACAATTTTTGTATCTGGTTATCTTTTTTGGCATCTTTTCATCTCTCTTTGGCATCTTTTTTTTTTCTCATTAATAAGACCTAATCCAAATAATTTAATAGTGTGTGACGTTTCAGCAACATCATCAGACAAAAGAATAAATGAACTAAAGAATAAAATCTCATTTTTTCTTTTGTCTGATGATGGTGACATTTGGATTAGGACTTTTTTTTTATTAATTTGCTATAGTTTTTCATTTGAATTTAGCTCCATTTTTGTGTCTTATTTAATAAATGAACTAAAGAATAAAATCTCATTTATTCTTTTGTCTGATTTTTGTGTCTGATTTTCTTTTTTACAGTATCTTTCATAATGCCTGATTTGATTACTTGATCTGTTATAGTTTTTCATTTAAATTTAGCTCCATTTTTGTGTCTGTCGTTTTTTTTTTCTTCTCATAAATAGGCTGATGCTGTATTTGTGTACTCAATTGTTGCTTTTTGTGTCTGGTTTCTTTTTTGCAGTATTTTTTTGGAATCCTTTTTTTTCATCAATTGTTTCCTCACATGCTTGGAATTTTCTTTTTATGCCTGTCCTGGCTTTCAGTTTTATAGTTTTCCTCTGCTTGGTTCTTATTTTACCTTTTTTTTTCAGCGTCTTCTGTCATGCCTCGAAAAGGCCGTGGAAGACTCACTCCACTAACAGCTAGGCGTGCTAATATGACTCGCCGCAGACACAAAACCCCAATTGCTATTTCTCTTGTTTACTTTTTTACCAATGCCTATAATTTTTCACCTGAAAGATTTTTTATTTTATTTGTTATTCAATAAATTATTATCACTTATTTTTGGTCTTCTTTTTACTTACTTATTTTACTGGGGGTTGGTGGAAGGATGGTCTAAGCCGTTGGTTTTCGACCGCTACGACCCGGGTTCGATTCCCGCATTGGGCACTTTTTTCTGAAAAATAAAAAAAAAATGCTCCAATGGCTTCCGATTCTTGCAAAAGTCCAACCCCACCAGCAAGCGCAAGTAATCAAACGGGGCTCTGGCACATTTGTAAATGCAAAGTCGAACTGCTTTTCACATGTTTAGACATGTGGTGTACTTACAGTTAAAGCAGTCGCCTACTCTACCCACCATGATTATCAAGGCCTGTACCACGTGTACTAGGGATAAGCAAAAAAAAAAATATTTTACTCATTGATCTATACATACAATTATTTGCATACAATTATTTACATACAAATATATGCATACAATTATATACATACACTCTTCTACATTTTTGCACTCTGCAGTCTAATATGTTGTTAATAATAGGGGTTTTAGACAAATATCAACTGTTGAAATTTGATTTTCCAAAATAGTTGAATTATCGAAAGTGTCGAATTAGTTTGTCATATGATAGGCCGTAGGTCGAGACATCCAAAAATGATCGAATTATCGTGTGTTGAATTAATTAGATTATATTGTATATATAAAAATATAGAATTGTTGTTTTTAATGAGGTCTTTTAAATGAATTTATTCCTTTAATATGTTGTCATATCTGCAATTTTTTTTCATTTCCAAAATATTTATTTACACTTTCACCAATGCCTATAGGATCTTTGCGATGGAACAGGTATGGTGTTCTAGCGCATGTGCTCTCATGTCCTTGAAGCACATATACTGACAGTACCCAAAGTTGAACACACTGTATAATGTCTGAAATATATGACTATAAAGAGGGCTCAAGGCCAAACCTTTGCTACAAGAGCCTGTGTTTGCGCACAGACGACTTTATGTTTTTAATGAGGTCTTTTAAATGAATTTATTCCTTTAATATGTTGTCATATCTGCAATTTTTTTTCATTTCCAAAATATTTATTTACACTTTCACCAATGCCTATAGGATCTTTGCGATGGAACAGGTATGGTGTTCTAGCGCATGTGCTCTCATGTCCTTGAAGCACATATACTGACAGTACCCAAAGTTGAACACACTGTATAATGTCTGAAATATATGACTATAAAGAGGGCTCAAGGCCAAACCTTTGCTACAAGAGCCTGTGTTTACGCACAGACGACTTTATGTGACTTTTTCAAGTGTGCGAACTTTGGATAGCATACATGTAAAGTTGAACCCAAGTATATATAAAATGTAGTTTTTAATGAGGTCATTTAAATGAATTCCTATTATAAATCGTCTCCTCTGAAATATAGTTTGTAAATTTATATTCTGATTTATTTTATCCTTTTTTTTTCATTTCCAGAATATATATTTACACTTTTCACCAATGCCTAAAGTTTCTCACCTGAAAGAAAAAAAACTCCGCCTTTGCCGGTCCCAAGCCAGGATGAAAAAGGAGGAGGGGGAGCAGTAACAAGCTCACTAAAAAAACCTGCGCTCAGCTGGCCCGGCTGATAGTACCTTGTAAGGGCTCCTAATCCAGGGATACATTCTTTTGGAGCTAAGTCAGTGGCCTGCCACTAAGTAGTGCTCCCAGTCTTGATGACAAAGGCAGACGCATTCTACTTCACCCAATCGTGATGGTTGTTAATTTCAAGCTTTACAAGCTTGACACTCTAATATGATTGAGTGAAGATAAGAAAGGAGAAAAAAATATTTTTTGTATTTTTTTTTTGGCAATAATCTATTTATTATCAATTAATTTGATTTTGGTCTTTATTTATTATTCCCCTGCTCTATACATACATTTTGTACATTTACAATGTCAGCCATTTTCTCTGTAATACCTTTTTAGCAGTGAAGTTATATTTGAGCAACAAACAATTGTTGAAATTTAAAATGGTCGAATTATCGATAGTGTTGAATTACACTTTGTTATATGATAGGCTGTAGGTCAAGACAACAAAACATGGTCGAATTATCGAGGTTATATTGTATATATAAAACTAGAAATGTAGTTTTAATGAGGTCCTTTAAATATTTTCATTCCTTTTATATGTTGTCTTATCTGCGATATAGTAGCATTTTTTGCAATTTTATTTGCTGATTTGTGTCATTTTTTCACTCAAAATATATTTATTTAAACTCTTCAACTAATGCCTATAGTTTCTTTCCTGAAATTGCTTAGCAAACATGAGTTGGTTGTATTGTTATGCTTCGGAGATATTTTAATCCTAAGCAGGGTCTTTACGAATGGTACACGTATGGTTACACAGTGCATGTGCTCTCATGTTCTTGAAGTAGTGTAGATGTGTTGTTTGCACTTTTATTTTCTGATTTGTTAGTATTTTTCTTCTTTTTTCATTTTAAATAATTTTTTAGGCATAGGAACCAATGCCTATAGTTTCTCACCTGCGGGCCCTTAGAGTAAACCCGGGGCGTTGCCCGGGTCACTCGGCTAGTAATTAATATCAACAGTGACATAATGTTGTTGTTGCTTATTCCTCAAGTCATTTAAACGATCTCCATTAGGTTCCATTGTCTCAGCTTTTCTATTATAGTCCTGGGGTTTTTCCAGAGGTATTTTTTGGAGGATTTGATAGAATTCAATAGATGTTCAGGACTGGCAGACTGGGAATCGCATTTGGGGCATTTCGGAAATGTTTTGATTTTTCCATTAAATTTGAGCATTCTAAGATGTCCTAATCTTGAAATCGCCGTTTGTTCTTCCCTAGTAAGGGTGTGGAAAGAAGATTCGTTAGGAATGGGGGTGTACCAGGGGTGGTTTAGGGTGGATTTCTAGAGAGAGGTTTGTTTGTGCGTGGAAGAAATTTCTGAATAGGTGAGTTAGGAGTTTTCAGGCTGGCCCTTACAGTCATAGTATAGCTCCCAGTAAATAAAAACCATAAATTCTTAGGCATAACACTAGATCCAGAAATTAGATGCAACAAACATATAGATATTCTTATGCAAAAAAGCCCGTTCAAGACTTAACATCCTAAAATATATCGGCAGCAGAACTTGGGGAGTAGATCTTGAAGCCGTAATAATTACATACCAAACTCTCATTCGACCAATCCTTGAATATGGCCTACAGGTATTCACCAATTCATCTACCACAAACCTTGCGCGCCTTGATAGCATTCAGACGGCAGCAGCAAAAATTATAACAGGCAACAAACATTCCTGCAATAACGACATAGTACAACGTGAAGAAAATCTTCTGCCACTGAACCTCAGAAGAGATATACTAATGGAAAAATACTTAAATAGAATCTGTAGCTATGGATCTGATCACAGAACAGGAAATTATATAAACCATTGGAAAAGTAACCAAAGATTGAAACATGAATCCCCTTATTCTACGCTTTCAAAAATAATAAGTTTATCACAGTTTTGAAAGATCCTATCTTAGAAACAAAATCCAACCCATCCTCAATTTACCCAACATCACCTTTCAAACTTCTCTAGATAAACCAATAACCAAAAACCAGGAAACCCACATATTCTCTTACAGCTTAGCCTCAAAATTATCAGCACAATCACTCCTAACACCATCAAAATTTATACAGATGGAATCAGATTTGATGATGGATCCTGCGCAAGCGGAGTTTTCATCGTCAATGAATCAGAAAATTAAAAATTTGAAATTCAGGAACCCTAATAACTCTTCTAATTTTCGAGCAGAATTACTAGCCATTGAAAAAGTCCTAACAGAATGTAAAAACTTCAACAAAAACTCTGGATTCTCTCTGACAGTCTCAGTGCTATACGACACATAAAATATATGGATTCTACCAAAGACAAACCGACAATAAAATAATCAAAATCCTAAAAAAATCTCACAGGAAAACCAAATCACGTTCCAATGAATCCCCTCTCACGTTAACATAGACGGCAACGAGATGGCTGACCAGTTGACATAGTGACAAAATTGTTATCAATACGCAAAATATTTGTCAAAAATATGTTAGTGAACCAAATACCGTCATATGTTAAAGGCTACATGTGGAAACATCAATGCTCTCCAGAGATTCCACTTTATAACTTCTGTAAAGATAAAAACTCACATTTTATTAAAATATACATTTCTACAAAACAAAAAGAGTTGAATCAACATGTTGAAATAAGGAGAATATTTAGTGTCTCAAATAAACGGTATTTTACATATTTGGCACCATTTTTTTTTTATAAGTCAGGTAAGAACACTGTCAGCGGGATCCTGTGGCTAGCGATTTTGCTTAGGTTCCCTGAGTGGCACACCAGGGACGCCCAGAGAAATTATTATACCGCTTGATACACTGCATAAAAAACTCATCAGTTTGTAAGATAAAGCTCACACAGCTTTTTATAAACAAAATTATTTTCTTAAATTTAATTATATAAAGCATCGATATTTGCCATAAAAATACACACAAATACTGTAGCAGAACAATATCACGATATTATCTAGTTTACTTCTTTTGAGTATGGATAAACATATACCGAGTGTGTGTATATCACACATAAAACTTAAATTTTATCTCTCTGAAAATAATAGTTTTCTTGTTTATGCTAATCACCTGTATATATATAGACGTATCTTGATTCTCTGTGTAGTTTTATTCCTGTTGAAGGGCGACATTGTGCCCGAAAGCTCGAACGCATGTTCATAAAAAGAAACTTATCCTCTTTGTATTAGAATGTTCACTCTTTACCAAGTTACTCCAGAGGATTTTACCTTGTTTAAATATACCGAACATTTGGTCAAAATACCATTTTCTTAGATAAAAATAAAACGTTGAGTAAGCCCTCGGTGGATTGTTGATTCTGTACCACGCTGACTACGCCCACAGCTCGAAACGTGTAAGGTATTGGCCCAGATTACTTAAATAAAACCTCACGACGTTCAGTTGCCATTTTATCAATAAATTCTTCTTCCATCAGCAGACAAAGTTTAGTAACACGATCACGGTTTAAAATCATGTTGCTGACTTGATTCTTACCCGTTTTTAAAACAAAGAGAACCAATGTAAAAATGACAACAAATCTATTTCACAAAAAGCTGCTCTTCATAAATCTTTACAACACTATAATTCTATTATACATATCACAAATTTAGTTATAGCGTGATTCATCAAAAATATGTTTATATTAAAATGTTATAAAGAGCATAGAAAAATATAACTTATATTTATTTTTTTATTTATTTATTGTTACAAAAGCACGAAGTCCAAAGGACTATTGTGCTGTGCTAGTATTATTTACATATATATGATTAATTATTTACACGATGGATTAGTAGTGTTTTGTAAATTATTGTACAAATAGTTCTAAACTTAACAAAGTTCTCATAAGATAAAATATAACTTATATATGTAGTTTTGTGAAACAATAATTCAGCAATTATCTTAGTATATAAACAGAAAATTTTAAACACAGAATTTAATTTAATAAAAAAGGCATATCCTGGCCGCTCACATAATCATTTTAAATGGCAGAGCGCCATCTAGTGGAACAAAATTAAACTAAACGAGTGGCAAAAGGCAGAATTTCTTGATGTATAGCACCCACTGGTGGGGGTTGGACTTTTGTAAGATTCTGGGACCATTGGACCATTTTTAGATAACTGTTAAATGTGCATTGTAAATTACATTGCTAGATAACGTTGATTATCGATCTATTTTATTTAATGAATGTTAAATAACTTGTCAGATTTTTGTACAATTTGACCATATTTTATACGGAAATTATAATAATTTTGAATCGCTGTCAGATGATTTTTTTAGACGCTTAATGATTTAATGCTAGTAGGTTTTAGGGAATAATTTAAAATATATTAAATATTGTTCAATAATTTCTAGCAATCTTTGATTCATTCTTTTGCTAGAAGGATATTATTTTAGAAAGTTATCGATTTTTGTCTATTTCCAGATTATTATGGAATGGTGTGAATTGTTAGATTACTATTATACAATTGCTTATCCAGTGTTAGAATAGGGATTCATGAACAATTTCTAGGTAACGCATGATTTATTTTAAAGCAATTCTTTATTCATTCTTAGAATATTGATAAATGTTGATCTCCATTGCAAGTTGATTATTACACATGTTGATTCATTGGTAGCAGATTGTTAGACAGAATGTTGATTCATCGTTAAACTATTTTGAATATTGTGAATAATAATAAAAAAAAATGCAAATATCATAAACCACTTCGCTGTCTATATAGATATATATATCCTTCCTCTTGATAGATACGATTTTAAAATTGCCGCTTTGTATAAGGAACGGAATTTATATAAAGGATCGAATAGGACTGCCTTAAAGATAAAGTTTAAATTTAATAGGTTCATTATGGCACACTACCTGTATAAAAGTGTGAAAATAAACATTTCAATCATTCAAATAATTATTATTTTATAAATTATAAAAATAAATTTTCATAAATATAGAACCTCCCATGAAATACCATAACCAAAAACAGACTGTTACTGCTGGTCTCTCTTGGAGATGGTTCTGTGTATTGGAGAGGTTGGATTAGATCAGATGATGGGACTATTATTTCACCTAGGTGGTCAGCCATCTGATGCCCACTCCTGGGTGGCCTTATATCATGTATATAGAAACATTAAAAAACAGTGGAATTTTGTATAATGAAATTGAAGATGACAACAATTTGGTTGTTATCTAGAGTGGACTGAATACACCGCCACCCAGGACTAGGCCATCGGATGGCTAACCACCTTGGTGAAATAGATCATCTGATCTAATCTAATCTCCAATACACAGGATCATCTCCAGGAGAGACCAGCAGTAACAGTCTGTTTTGGGTTATGGTCGTTCATGGGAGGTTCTCTTATATTTCTAAAAATTATTTCGGCATCATTTCGGCAAGTTAGAGTAATCGTTTTATATATTTGTATTAGTTTTGAAAATTCTCTCTGATATTCCTGAAAGAATTGCTGTGTGTGCGGAAATATAAATTAAACTTATTAATTCAAGTAAATCAATTAATTTCAACTCACTTTAAACCACAAAAATTTATTTTCGTCAAAAAAGGTTATTCTAGAAAAATATTTCCATTTTATGGAGGAAGAGAAGAAATTGATGAATAAATCATGGGCAGAGAGAGAGGGGGGAGAGCGAAAATATTCAAACATTTCAAGCATTCAGAATATATTTAACAGAAAAATTCCCCCCAAAATTAAAATCTATTTTGAAAAAAAATTGAGTAAAGTCAATTTATAATTAAATGTAATTAATTCTGTGTATGAGCAAAAACAAGATGAGATGTATATAAAAAAGTATTTGTGAAATGTGATAAAGAGGAAGCAGATCCATTACACGTATTCAATTAGATACAAGACACGGAGTAGGAATTAATGGGACTGGTGACGGCCATCTTTAATTTGGGAGAAATTAATGGGAGCTTGCGGTGTAGCTGAGGTTATTAATAGGGGTCCGGACTTTCTTGATTAATCCAGCTACCATCTGGGGTCCAATACAGGCCCGAGTAAACTCACGTCAGTTCTAATATCAGTCAGATTAAACCCATTTTAGGTCCAATACTGTCCCCAGTAAATCTAGGTCAGCTCTAATACCGTCTTAGAAAACCTAGGTCAGTTCCAATATTGTCCACGTTAAACCCAGGTCAGTTCCAATACCGTCCCTAGTAGACTCAGATCAGGTACAACACCATCCCTAGTAGACCCAGATCAGGTACAACACCATCCCTAGTAAACCCCGGACAACTGCCATCTCCAGTAAACCTAGGTCAGCTCCAATAACCTTTTAGTAAACCTAAGTCAGCTCCAATAACCTTTTAGTAAACCTAGGTCAGCTCCAATAACCTTTTAGTAAACCTAGGTCAGCTCCAATAACCTTTTAGTAAACCTAGGTCAGCTCCAATAACCTTTTAGTAAACCTAGGTCAGCTCCAATAACCTTTTAGTAAACCTAGGTCAGCTCCAATAACCTTTTAGTAAACCTAGGTCAGCTCCAATAACCTTTTAGTAAACCTAGGTCAGCTCCAATAACCTTTTAGTAAACCTAGGTCAGCTCCAATAACCTTTTAGTAAACCTAGGTCAGCTCCAATAACCTTTTAGTAAACCTAGGTCAGCTCCAATAACCTTTTAGTAAACCTAGGTCAGCTCCAAAATCGTCCCCAGTAGACCCAGGTCAGGTCCAACACCGTCCCCAGTAGACCCAGGTCAGGTCCAACACCGTCCCCAGTAGACCCAGGTCAGGTCCAACACCGTCCCCAGTAGACCCAGGTCAGGTCCAACACCGTCCCCAGTAGACCCAGGTCAGGTCCAATACCGTCCCCAGTAGACCCAGATTAGGTCCAATACCGTCCCCAGTAGACCCAGATTAGGTCCAATACCGTCCCCAGTAGACCCAGGTCAGGTCCAATACCGTCCCCAGTAGACCCAGGTCAGGTCCAATACCGTCCCCAGTAGACCCAGGTCAGGTCCAATACCGTCCCCAGTAGACCCAGATCAGGTCCAATACCGTCCCCAGTAGACCCAGATCAGGTCCAATACCGTCCCCAGTAGACCCAGATCAGGTCCAATACCGTCCCCAGTAGACCCAGGTCAGGTCCAATACCGTCCCCAGTAGACCCAGGTCAGGTCCAATACCGTCCCCAGTAGACCCAGGTCAGGTCCAACACCGTCCCCAGTAGACCCAGGTCAGGTCCAACACCGTCCCCAGTAGACCCAGGTCAGGTCCAACACCGTCCCCAGTAGACCCAGGTCAGGTCCAACACCGTCCCCAGTAGACCCAGGTCAGGTCCAACACCGTCCCCAGTAGACCCAGGTCAGGTCCAACACCGTCCCCAGTAGACCCAGGTCAGGTCCAACACCGTCCCCAGTAGACCCAGGTCAGGCCCAACACCGTCCCCAGTAGACCCAGGTCAGGTCCAACACCGTCCCCAGTAGACCCAGGTCAGGTCCAACACCGTCCCCAGTAGACCCAGGTCAGGTCCAATACCGTCCCCAGTAGACCCAGATTAGGTCCAATACCGTCCCCAGGAGACCCAGGTCAGGTCCAATACCGTCCCCAGTAGACCCAGATTAGGTCCAATACCGTCCCCAGTAGACCCAGGTCAGGTCCAATACCGTCCCCAGTAGACCCAGGTCAGGTCCAATACCGTCCCCAGTAGACCCAGGTCAGGTCCAATACCGTCCCCAGTAGACCCAGGTCAGGTCCAAGACCGTCCCCAGTAGACCCAGGTCAGGTCCAACACCGTCCCCAGTAGACCCAGATCAGGTCCAATACCGTCCCCAGTAGACCCAGATTAGGTCCAATACCGTCCCCAGTAGACCCAGATTAGGTCCAACACCGTCCCCAGTAGACCCAGGTCAGGTCCAATACCGTCCCCAGTAGACCCAGGTCAGGTCCAATACCGTCCCCAGTAGACCCAGGTCAGGTCCAACACCGTCCCCAGTAGACCCAGGTCAGGTCCAACACCGTCCCCAGTAGACCCAGGTCAGGTCCAACACCGTCCCCAGTAGACCCAGGTCAGGTCCAACACCGTCCCCAGTAGACCCAGGTCAGGTCCAACACCGTCCCCAGTAGACCCAGGTCAGGTCCAACACCGTCCCCAGTAGACCCAGGTCAGGTCCAACACCGTCCCCAGTAGACCCAGGTCAGGCCCAACACCGTCCCCAGTAGACCCAGGTCAGGTCCAACACCGTCCCCAGTAGACCCAGGTCAGGTCCAATACCGTCCCCAGTAGACCCAGATTAGGTCCAATACCGTCCCCAGGAGACCCAGGTCAGGTCCAATACCGTCCCCAGTAGACCCAGATTAGGTCCAATACCGTCCCCAGTAGACCCAGGTCAGGTCCAATACCGTCCCCAGTAGACCCAGGTCAGGTCCAATACCGTCCCCAGTAGACCCAGGTCAGGTCCAATACCGTCCCCAGTAGACCCAGATCAGGTCCAATACCGTCCCCAGTAGACCCAGATCAGGTCCAATACCGTCCCCAGTAGACCCAGGTCAGGTCCAATACCGTCCCCAGTAGACCCAGATTAGGTCCAACACCGTCCCCAGTAGACCCAGATTAGGTCCAATACCGTCCCCAGTAGACCCAGGTCAGGTCCAATACCGTCCCCAGTAGACCCAGATTAGGTCCAACACCGTCCCCAGTAGACCCAGATTAGGTCCAATACCGTCCCCAGTAGACCCAGGTCAGGTCCAATACCGTCCCCAGTAGACCCAGATTAGGTCCAACACCGTCCCCAGTAGACCCAGGTCAGGTCCAATACCGTCCCCAGTAGACCCAGGTCAGGTCCAATACCGTCCCCAGTAGACCCAGATCCGGTCCAACACCGTCCCCAGTAGACCCAGGTCATGTACAATTCCGTCTCCAATATATTCATGCCAGAATTATCAATATTAATTCAGAATAGACAATAGAATTGTTGATACATATAAAGCTATTTAAAAGGATCCTGGATGCGAACGTGTATATTTGCTATATTAGTAACATATTAAGATTCTTAACGTCTTTCACTAAAAGCTACTCAAAACTTACCAATGTGTTTATACCAAGACCTATCAAGAAAGATCCATTGTTATAATATGGCACTGGAAAGGCATAATGAAACATAATATTATCACAAAATATAACACTTCATGGTTAACATACCTTAGAGGATCCAAAGAATAAATGTTTCAAGCGTTTTGATACTGGAAGGTCAACTGCATCACCTGAAAACAAAACAAATATGTTTTAAAATAAAAAAAAATTTTCTCAAATATTTATATATATAGTTATATTGTCAATGTAGTATTAAATGATACATTTTGGCCAATGAATAATTCTCTGCAAGTCCTTCCTCACTAAAACAAGGATTCCCCTCAAATCGACTCTAAATAGAGGAACCATTTGGTGCGGTGGCTTAAAATAGACTTGCTTCTTACATTCCTCAAGAATAATGGAAGGGACCTTTCAGAACCTCCGCTGGAATTACAACTTACAAAAAACATCGCCCATCTTGTTTTAAAATGCTAAATGAGGAAAAGTTCTTTTTTTTTTCATACCCAGGCGATGGTTGTCTTGCGTATAGTTTTGGCATTCTTTCATGGTTTTTACGGCGAGAAACTTGGGACCGTTTGGTTTTTTTTTTTTTTGTCTTCGGACTTGCGTTTTTCTGCTCCATCCTGGTAATGAATAAGGTCTTTCAGATGGACAAGAATGGACAATTCAGTTCTGCCCTGTGCTACAAATTCCTGGCAAATTTCTTCAGGCATTCCGTAATGTGATTGGTGAACGCATTGTTGCTGGCGGTAAGATGATATACCTTCCTTTTCTTTTCACACTATTGTATTCTATTAAAAGTTCAAATTTATTTTAATTTGTGAGGGAAAATAATTATTTGATTTTGTAATAATGCTGCATAACAGTTCTTTTTCAAAATTTAAAATATTATGTTCTTCAAAATAATAGAAACATCATAATAAATATTGCCCCAATCCAACTTATATTTGTGATTATTTTTATTACAGTTGCTACTTTTTAAAATCCAATTAATTATTCTACAATATCTTTCTATATCATAGGCAAATGAATTTTTCAAGGCATATTTTTATAAAAGAAGAGCACAATTTCACACCATGGTTTCCATTCCATGTGGAGATTCCAGAAAACGTGCAAGTTGATAGCTTTGACAGGCTATAGGCTAAAAGGTAGACAAAATGAAAGTCTATTAAATACTGGCCTGAGAAAAAAATCATTTAACAACAACAACAAAAGATAAAAAGTAATATAGAATGGAAAAAATCCTTGGATATAAAGTGGCGGAATTGACTCAAGAAATTTTGGAATAGACAGTACAATGCTCTCATGATAATACCAGGTAAATCCAAACACTGTTATTCAAGGATGGCATCAAGACATTGTAAAACTGATAAAAACAAGTGGATCATAATTAGCAAAACCACCTAGCTCTTTTAGTCTAGATTTTGGAGAAGTCCACAAAAGAGTTTAGCTCTAAAACCGACACTTATATGATTTTGAAAAACTTAATGTTAATACCTCTACGAGTCGTTATAGACCATCTAAACCAGTGATAAAAGAACCATCAATCTCTGAAAATATTTCAAGACGTTGTAGAGAAAGAAAGGGATCATAAAACTTATCGTAGAGGTTATCGACACTTGGGAGTGTTCTCAGCACAGAGCTTGTTATTTCGCCATCGGAAAGGACTAAAGAGTTGACAAATGGAGGTCGGAGAAACCTGGCTAGATGACATCAATAGAAAACTATATAAATGATGTAAAAGATGATTTGTGTAATCTGATATTGGGGAGTGGAACCACCACCTCCCTTGTCCCCTCCCTTACAAATCATTTAATATATGGTCATTTTTACCATATTAAAAGAAGTCAAAATATAATAAATAGTTCTGAGGTTTTTTTGTTCGTATATTGAAGGAATATTTCACGTATTTAAGAATGCTTGAGTTTTAAATTAAAAGTGTGCCAATTGTGACTAAGGCAACTTAGTCCCTATTTCTGCTCCGCGCTTATGGAATTGAAGACTAGAGGCGATGGCGTCGACCTTTCATATTAAATCTTACTTTTCCTTATTACTAATAATTGTATATAGTTGCGGAACTACTGGTTTCCTGTACTGCTCTTTTCCTGATATTGCACCTTGTACGGAGAATCTGTATAATACTAACGTCTTAATAAAGGCTGTGTGTGTGACTAAGGCTTATTGCTACAACATTTATTATAATATAAGAAGATTGAGTCAAATTACAAAGGGTGTTCCATTTTTCAAAGAAAGATTTTAGTACTTTATTAAAAATAATATACAAATGTTTGAAACCCAATTATTTTATATGTGTAAGCCCCTTGACGTTTAGCAACTGCACTGCATCGATGTTTCCAAGAAAAGGCATTCTCGTATTAGAATATTTTGATCAAAACCATCCCAACAGCCCTTAACGAAAATCTGAGAGCAGTTTTCAGCAAGCCATAAGCACAAAAAACCATAAGGGTCAAGTCTGGGAATTTGGTAGGGATTTTCTTAAAATGGATGTACGAAATGCCGGTTTCATCCCTCTTTTCCTCCAGGTATTGACGTGTTGAACGTGAGGTATGACTCGGGGTTTTATCCTGTTGTAACCACGCGGATCTCGAGTCACTTGGATACAAAAATGGGACCTCCTTGTCGAATAATGGGTCTTAGACAAGTCTTTGATAGATTTGCAAATTTATCTTGACATTTGGTCCACCTCCTTCATAGGAAACTTCCCATTGTAGCAGAAACCTGCAATGATCATTAAGCCCTTTGAGAAAATTTCCTTGCATTGGTTAATCCAGTTTTTAAAGGCGTTTATTTGAGAATTAGCGTAGTAAATGGCACGGGGTAAACTCATACCTCGTCCAATGTAACAACATTCTTTCATTTATCACCTGCCAGGTACTTTTCATAAAGGGCCCTGCTGCAGGTCTTGCATTCCTCGTTATGGTGTGGCTTGAGAACGTGAACTTTAGTCTTTTTACGTATTTTTAAGCTGATTATTTCCTTATAACAGGTTAACGATAGAAGTGATACGTTAGTTATTGTGAAAATGATCCTTTGAGAAGGAAGATTCTTTATGACAAACATTATCTTTCTTTCAGAGTTTGAGTTAAATGCTTATTTAGGAGCCTTTTTTTCAGAGGATTTTTTTCCGGTTAATTTCATTGATATTAACATTTTCTTAGTTCTCCTTTATTATTTGACTGATTTTGCACTTAGTAATATTCTTTTCTTTGATAATTTTAATTATTTAGGTAAACGAGTATATTGCTCTTCGGAAAGCATGAAAACGTAACCTTTTACAAAATCATTTATAATTTTAGGCATTTCGAATATTTATAAGTCGTTTTTTTTTTTTAAATACAAATCAATGAGATTTTTATTTCGAATAAATAAGCACCACTCGATTCGCGCGTTTCTTTAGCGAACTAAAGCGTTGTAAATCCGTTCTTTTTAAAATGGAACACCCTCTGTAGCTACAAAACAATCCTTATTATTTATAAATAATTGTTTTCTCTGTAAAAATAAGTGGGGAATCTCAACATTTTTCTTGAAGAAAAAAGTATTTTTCCTCAAACTGTAGTGTAGACTCAACATATTTTTTGCGACGTAGAGAAATAAAACGATTCTGAGAAAGACGAGTGGTTGACATGTTACCGTAAAGAAATGAGAAAATAGTACTCTCAATAAAAAATAATACCTTTCTGGGATACATTAGAATGTTTGTGTAGGAAATGAGTAAAAAGGCACAGTATTTTCGTGGAACAATTATTACTTCACTGTCGGTATCAAACCAACGATTCTATCCCCCATTGTATAATAAAAATACTTTAAGGAAAAGCTTTTATTAAAACCCTTTGTAAATATATTTTGGATTTCATTAAGAAAAATGGTCTTTGATGTAACGATCTCAAAGAAATATTGGACATATCTTGTGGTTGTAAACAATATATAGGTGTATGCGTGTATATGTGTGTATATCTATATATATAAAAATGAATGTTTGTATGTTTGTTGGTTTGTATGTCCGGTATACAAATTTGCAGTAGTTCACTAATTCAAACCGAAATGTCCATATATAGGTAAAAAATAACGGGGATGACGATAGGCTATTTTAAAAAATATATAAATCAATTATTGAAACTATATATTCAAATTATTCTACTTAGCTCACGAGCAGCGCCCTCTAGAACGCTCAGGCGACCTGCCGGCGGCGCGCGCCCGTTGGCTGCCGGCGAGCACGTGACTTCCCTGTGCGCGCGCATGGCTGTCGGCGAGGGCTGTTTCACGCGACCGCCCGCCATGTTTTATGTGTTTGAATAAAACATTTAATCGTGTAAACCCGGGCTTTGCCCGGGTCATTCGTCTAGTATGTATATACACTGCGTGACATTGAAAATGGAACACCAAGAAATAGTGGCCAGAAAGTGATGAAACTCGGCAGACAGAGAGAGACAGGGACGAACAATAAGTGATCTTTATTTCAAAATGATAGTCATAATACAGAGCGAGAACGGCGTCGGCTTAGTAGCAAGTAGGACCACCGCGGACGGCGATGTACGCAGCAACACGTCTAGGTAGAGAGTCAATCAGAGTACGGATGGCGTCCTGAGGGATGGCTCTCCATTCCCTCTCAACCATTTGCCACAGTTCGTCTTCTGAACGCGGCTGTGGCAAGGCATGCAAACGGCGTCCAATGATGTCCCAGACGTGCTCGATTGGTGAGAGATCAGGAGAGTACGGTGGCCAGGGAAGCATCTGCACATCTTGCAGAGCTTGTTGGCTAATGCGAGCAGTGTGCGGTCGGGAGTTATCCTGCTGATAAAGGGCATTGGGTACCCCCTGAAGGTAGGGGAGTGTCACCGGTCGCAGCACATCATCAACGTATCGTTGGGCCGTCATAGTGCCCTGAATATGAAGTAAAGGTGACCTGGAATCATACGCGATTGCGCCCCAAACCATGATTCCACGTTGTCGCACGGTGGGGCGTTCCACAATTGCTGCCGAATTGGACCTTTCTCCACGTCGACGCCACACGCGTACACGGCGACTATCACTGGACAAGCAGAAACGCGACTCATCTGAGAACACGACCCTGTGCCATTCCGTCATCCACGTCGATCTAGCCCGGCACCATTCCAAACGTTGGCGCCTATTCGGTGGGGTCAATGGCAGTCTTCTTAGCGGACGGCATGAGTGCAAGCCATTAGCAACCAATCGACGGGAAATGGTTCTGGTCGAGATGGAATGATCTAGGGTGTCTTGCACATGTTGCAGGATGGCGGTACAAGTGGCTTGTGGGGCCGCCACTGCTTGTCGAAGGATACGCCGATCCACACGTGCTGACGTCACTCTGGTTGCACCGGCATTCCTATAAATTGCCACATTTCCTTGTTCCAACCATCTTCTCCACAGTCGGTGCACCGTGGACGCACCAAGGTGTGTATCAGCTGCGATTTGACGTATGGACCAACCTGCCCTTTTCAGTCCGATCACCATGCCCCTCGTAAAAGCGTCTGTCTGCTTTAACTGCCTCCGTTTACGATGACCTGGCATTCTCTGTTATTACACGTGTCTTTTGACACAAGAACAAAATTTCTACAATGATTTTCCTTGAATAAATAACGACACGAATACTGTCCTTTCTGCAAGTTCCTTCTCTTATATCTTACTCCATGCGCGCACGAGAGCTGCGCATTTTACATCATTTGCATAACTCGGTTAGGCGCGTCTACCCTGAAATTTGCATTATTTTCTGGCCACTATTTCTTGGTGTTCCATTTTCAATGTCACGCAGTGTATTTTCAAATTTAATGATGTAACTGTAAATAAAATTCAAAGAATATCTCTATTTGTAAATAATATTTATGAATCTTTCTAAGTCGCTTTCTGTGTATCTTTCCATGTTGAATATTTTCTTTGTATGTACATTTAGCGCAAGTGTCCCTAGGGGGACATAGCGTTTTGAATTGAAATAAATAAATAAAAACCCCAATAAAAAGAAAAAATAAATATTTCAGCTACACTACCATCGAATAATTATATTTATATGAGTAAAAATTAAAAATGTGTACTATAAAATAATTTTGCAGCTACCGCTATTGACCAATTCGACTTCTATGACAGAAATAAACGCGGCGGCGCCGAGTATAAATCAATTTCGAGCATTATATGACTTAATGTGAAGAAACTGATTAGTAAGTTTTTATGTTTCACTAATTTCTTATCTATTCACTCAATATATGTTTATTTTTAGTCATAAAATATAAATTTCAATGATGATAGCTGGAAATATTTAATAGAGGGAAAAGAGAGTGAATAAACATTTTTACTCATATAAATTTGAGAATAGAGCAATCCGTAGATAAATATTTAATTAAAACGGTCTAATAGACAGCTAGTTGATGAAAAAAATGTATAAAGAAATACGAAATAAGTATATGAATATTATTGAAAAAACAAGAAATGTAAGCTGGAGGGTATTCCTGGAGGAAGTTGAAAATACGTCCCTGAAAGACTTAGATTGTGTTCGGAAGCAAACGGAGTACATTTAGAATAACTATTAAATTAAAATATATTTGAGAAAACTTTAATCTATTACCTGATATAAAATAGTTGTAGTTTTTTATTCTATTTTTACCTTTTAATTTGTAATTTAAAACATGGGTTCGTGGCTTATAGGCCACCCTGTATATGGGGTAGACTTTGAAATAAAATTATATTTAAAATTTTGATAAAACACAAAAGGATTGTGGTGTAAATAAACTTTATAATGTAAAATAACAACCGTTACCTAAAACGTCGAGGTAATAAAAAGATTTACAGGCCGAAGTATCTTTATTTTCAAGAAATATGGATGCCAGCCTCTATCTTTACGTTACCTAAAAGATATTTTCCGACACAATATTTTGTATTCAGAAATATATATTTTTACATACTATATTTTAAATAGTAGAATATATGATGATATTGTGTGTGTGACGATTACAAAAATAAATAACACATAATACATTTCTTTTGGGTGTAATATAATGATAAATTTCTTGCTGAGAGAGAGAGAGATTGAGATTGAAACTGATTTATTATAACGTCCATATAAGATTATATAAGGTTAAATACATAAAATGAATAAATAAGATTAATAATAGATATATGAATAAATAGATATAAATAGATACAATAATTGATAAATATACATATATATATATATATATATACATTGGTGGCGCCCACCGCGAGAAAGACTCCGCCACCGATGGACTGCGAGAGTTCTTTCCCACAGAGTGGGCAGAGAGAGAGAGAAAAAACATAAAAGGATTGTGGGGATATTATAAAACAACAATCATTAACTAAACATAGATAAAAGTGCCGATATTAGATATAATTTTTGACATAATATAAACTTTGATCAACGTATGAATATTGAAGCCTTTTAAACATACTACCGACTTCTTTTTATCCGGGAATACCTGTTGCCTATTAGGGAACAGAATCGGCGTTTGCGATTGAAAGGAAATGTACAATTGGTCTATATACAACCACAACTAAATCACCTAGAAGTCATGAATTTTGTACACTTACATTCTTGGCAAGATTTAGCTAGCTTTCAAAATTTCTAATTTCTCGGTGGTCCGAAGGTATATTAAAAATTGATTAGTATATGTGCAGACAGACAGACATGAAATCAAGTTAACTTTTAAAAAGTAGCAAGTATGCACTTTTATTTTTGTAAATTTCATCAAGAAAAAACGCGCTGAAATTAGAGTAAAATTAGAGAAATTTACAAAAATAAAAGTGCATACTTGCTACTTTTAGTACATAACCTTTTAAGAAAATAGTTTTCAATAGAATGAAAAATGTGAAGCTTACACGATAATATAAAAAGGGCAAAAATGATACTTTACAAAGGAAATAATTTTTCATTACAATTCGATATGAAGTTCACATATTGATGTAAAATAATCGCATATTATGTTAAAAGAAAGACATTTTCAGTATGAACATGTTTCCCTCCTACATAAAGGGTAGAAAGATTCAATAAAATATAGCTGTTCTTTCAACGAGGGGAAAGGAAAGAGAAGAAATGTCCAGAGAGCAACAAGTTCTCATTAGACTAATTACGAGCTGTTTAAAAAAACTAATCTGACATTACTTCCCGCTTTTTGATTTATTCTTAGATCTGGGGAGATTTCTTTTGAACTGCGTTGCCAGCTGTCTTTTGTCTGGTCGCTGCTGATTTAAAATGGAATAAAAGCTTTGACTTTAATACAGATTTTTGAGATAAGTTTGTGAAGTCGATTGTTGAAATAGCTAATCGAACTTTGTGCTAGTTATTTATTGGTTTTCAAGAGAAGCTGATTTTAGTTCTCAAATTTGCTTATTTATTTTTATATTTCGGAAAGGAAACCGATTTATGTCATTTTATTGTATGAATAGACGCAGAAGAAGAAATCTATTTTGACTTTCGAAATACCGAAATAAAAAACATGCAGTTAAATCCAGAATAAGCACCATTTTAATTGAACAATTTCTTTTGGATGGCTCGGATATTTTAAAAAAGTATTTTGGTTGCCCCATATTGAATGACTAGTGGAGTTGGAACTTTGCAGGAATCGGAGATCATGAAGTAGAAAAAAGTTGCTCAATGGGGATTGGAAACCGGGTCGTGATTGTAGAAAATCGACGTATTACTCCTCCAACAACCCCCTTGTTTTATTTGAAATATGACATGACACATACATATGGCAATTTTTAGTTTGATTTTTTTGTGTGTGTTTTAAAGCTTATACTAATGACAATCTAGTGTAAAATGAGGAAAAAATACAATATAAGAAATATATAGATTTTTATAATAATAATAATAAATATATCCAAACATAGTTTTTATTTAGACATACAATCGGATGAGCAATTATGAAGGAGTATAGCGTAAGCAATTCGATTGTATGTCTAAATAGGAAATATTTTAGGTTATTCACCATGCGAGCAATAGTAACCCAGAAAGTATTTTAATATCAAAATAAAAGAAACTTATTGCGAAAGGTTGTAGTTTTATTTTAAAAAAGTATTTTAATATTGGAAAATTAGCTTTTGGTCAAATTTTGCTTCCGCTTATTCTTTACTTATACATATATTGTTGAAACTCGAGCAATACATTTTTGATACATTAAAATGAGGACATATTCTGAATCAAATATATTTATTAAAATTCGATATTTCGACGATACTGTTCGTCTATCTTGTTCTAGGAAAAAATCAAACTCCTTATAAGCTTATTGTCCGCGGGATGCCCGAGAAGTGTTGTTTGATATAACATAGGCTGGTGTGACCATTTAAATGGAATTATTGTATCTTCAAAAATATAATGCTATATATGTTTACTATTTTAGTTTTAACTGTATGTATTATGATTGTGGTATTTCTATCTTCCTATTGATGCTATTTTTATCTTCTATAGTATTGTGTGTTTATCCTGTACATTGCTGTATAGAACTATTGTATTATCAAATTCTGGTATATGCCCTTGCTAAATTGCATGGTCTACAAGTAACGATAAAGGGCTATGGTTTTTTAAGGCGGTCTTGTGTTGATTAAGTCTCTCTACTGGGGTTTTTCCAGTTTGACCAATGAGGAATGATGTACAAGATTTGCATGGGATACGGAATGTAAGGTTGGATCGGGTTTCTTTTTTTAGATTTTGTTTAGTTATAGGGTGACGAAGAATGATTCTTAGGTTTGGAGCGGATTGGTATATAGTATTGATATTGTATATTTGGAGAGTTATATGGGCATTCTTTTGAATCCATAACTGTAGGGAAATATGCAGGATGGGTTCTGGCCTTGACTATTGTTTGTTGATGGGATTCTATTTCTATAAATATGTCTTATGATAATTGTTTGAGATATTGGTTGAATTGAAATTCCTTGGATTATTTATTTTTCAATAATTTCTATATTTTGAGAACAGTGGATGAGGATTCTTTTTGATAATGTTTTTATTGCGGATATTTTGTGGTTTATGGGGCCGAGTGATTTGAAATTGAGGTATGATCCTGTGTGGGTAGGTTTAGGTATATATCTGTTTTTATTCTATTGTTGGTCCTCGTCAGTTTTATGCCTAGGAAAGATAAATTTCTATTTTCTTCTATTTCATTGGTGAATTTTAAAATAGTTTTAAATTGTTAAAAAAATAAGTTTATAACGTTTTATATGCTATTGATTCCAGACACACACAGTGACACACACACAATATATATATTCTATAGACGACTCTGTAAATGAAATCACTCAGCATCGTCATCATTAATGTTTCTGTTGGTTTTCTAATTAACTTTACACTATGCAGCCACCATATTAGGTGAATGAACTCTCAATTACTTTATATATATATAACATGCTTCACACGACACACGCTTTCACATCACCAATTTTTATAGGTCAATTTAGTTAGGTCAATACATTTATAGAGTAATTATTCTTTGGGGAGGGATATTTTAATTTCTTCTTTGTCGATTTTAATCCGTATCCACGTCCCCTTTTATTGAAATTAATGCGCAAGAAAAACTCATTTCTCTTTAAATCAAAATGCAAATAATTATTTGTCATAGAAATCTTTAGGAAAATAGGGAATGACAACTACATGTCAGTTATTAGTCTATGGCCCTCAGTACTGGCGATGCTATGGTTTCTCAACATCTTAAAAGTGAAGAATTATCAAAATCGGCAATCAACAAAAACTATATTTTAGCAGGGAAATAATAAGAAGGGAGAAGTTAAAATATTTAATGGGAGATGGTTATCACGAAGGTCACCTTTCCCCATAGAATATTGTTAAAACAGTGTAGTTTTACAGGCATGAGGTAATATTTAGAACACATCAACTTCTTGCAAAAATCACAAGCGCAATTTATGCCAGTGATGTCCAGGTCGTTTATCATAGGGGCTTAAGGCATTTCTAAGTGCACAATTATATAAGGGCCCTAAGGGTTATCGCAGATCACTTAAGGACCACACACAAAGATCCATAAAAGTCAATGTCATAGTTCTGATATCTTTCAATCAATTTCTTTCAAGAGATTGCCCAAAAAAACTTTCTAAAAAGCTTATTAATTCCAACCAATTAGAGTTCTTGTTTCATATATTCCTCTATTTTTTTTCTGGCAATGGTAGTCCCTTGTTTGGTTGTGGTAGTAAATATCTGATTGGACGACCTTTAAAACACGTTGTCGTCATGTCTTAAATATGTATATGGACGGATACTTTAAACTATATATAAAATAAAGGTCGTCTTTCCCGTCAAAATAGACATTAAGCGTTTTAGCGTCTATTTTAACAGGAGAGACGACCTTTATTTATATAATTAATAAATAAACAATACCTTTTAAAAATATTTTATTCAAATGAAGTAAAAAGGAAAATTAAATAATATAGTTTAGCCTTGAGCAATAAGATTTATATGAGTGAAAATAAAAGCGGACGATCATCATGAGTTTCGAACTTAGTGTGATTTAAAATGAAGCAACAGATTAACGATACATATATCAATATATATTTTTATAAATCTTCATAGAAATCGAAAAAATATTCGTTAGGCAAACTTTCACTCGGGTAAAACCCTGGCGAAGCCGGGTACATCCGCTAGTAATAGATAAATTAATATATTTATTTACTTTTGGCAGATTTCTGCTCGTAATTCCAAGGTTTTAGATAGAAATCTGAATATTTGGATTTCTGACTCCTTTGCGGTTTTGAATAATATCTGAAATTATCAATTCCGAAACTCCCAACCGTTTCCATCTTGATTTCGTGCAACACATAAGATTCAAAAAGAAATATAGACATTGGTTCATTTCCGACTACCCCGACCACGCAGAAATCTGAAAATGTTTTAACTTGCATTGGTAATTGAACTGAGCGAGTTTTCAAAATTTCATACTTCTATGTGGTCTGTAGGCATATTGAAATTAAATTACACAATTTGAAAGGAAATTTGGAAATGTGTCCATTTCCGCCTAACCTGACAGAAGTCTTTAAATTGGTCACCTTGCATTGTCATCGGGTTCTAATAAGTGTACAAAATTTCAGATGTAAACGTGCTCTGGAAGTATAAAAATTGATTACAAGATTTGTGGACAGACAGAGAGAAAGGAGAGAGAAGACAAACATGGAAGCAAGTTATATAAAAGCTTTTAATATATATACATATATATTATATTTGAAATAATGTAGTAATCTGTCAGTAAGAGAAAATGGTATTTTTTTCCTAGTAAAATCCTGAATTTTTATAAAACTAATATTATTGTTCGTGAAAGCGTGCATCTAAAATACAGTCTGGAGGAGGACCCTCTCAAGGTGGGGAAGCCTTCCTTGCTGAAGATATTTGTATATATATTCCCCTACACTTTATATGCCCTTTTACTCTTTTATTTTTTTCTCCTTTGTAAAATTTGATTGAAAGAATCAATAAAATTGTTTAATTTGTCTAAAATACAGTTTTTGTTATAGCAAGAATAAATGTATTATTTATCATTCCAAATGTATTATAAATAAAATTTCATATTTTAAAAATGATGTTACGTCATACAAGTATCACAGGGGCCAGTTATTCCTTTCTCTATCCTTTCTATTGTAGAAGTTGCATCGTTGTCAGCTCCTGTCTGAGGAGAACATCTCCGGCCTGCCACCTGGGGGCGGCCTCTATGCCAAGCGCAATGTGATTGAAGAAGCTTTCAATAAGTTCAAACCAAATACTGAGCCGGAATCAGAAGGACCCACCATTGAGATCACCTTCCCCCGTCCAACTAGCCCATAGAACTACTAACTTAATTGAAAAAAAAAATCCTTGACTCTATCCTTCATAAAATTCTCGTAAGGCCAATGCTAATCTTATCTGTATCGTTCTTTTTGTAGTTGTTGTACAGCTGAATCAAGCACAGCGGCAAATATGCATGAAGTCTAAATTTCATTTTTAAAAAAGTAGCTTCTGTTAGTACTCTCCTGGTTCTTCTACGTCAAAATAGGTATATGCACAAGAAACCTAGCCCTGGAAGCTTTATTTATTTTATAAAATAGGCAAATCTAACCTTTGTTCAAAAGGGAGATTCGGGAATGTAAAAAGCGTTAAACATATGCAAATAAATGATCCTATTCAAAAAGTGACGGTCGTTCACCTCGCTATTAATATCTTGTCGGGGTCTAAAAGAGCGCAGTGCGGTAAACAAACCCCCCTGGTTCGAGCCAATAGATCACTCCGCGGCGGCTCCTTCCTTGCCCTGGCTCTTCTTCCTTGTAGACTGATGACTCTGTGGTACTCCATCTGTCGGCGGTCTTGTCGAGCCCGCTTAAGTCTTTCCTTTTAAGATATTCTCCTCCCTGGAGTGATACTCATCTCTATGGACCCTTTCTATTAGCGTCTTAGTCGGAAACTGCCATCAAATTTTAATTTATATTTTTTTTTTCTGTTGAAAGGAGATTGATTGATCGAAAGATGGATTTTCATCTATCTGTTTGCGATTTTTCGAGCCTTGATCAAGTCTTTCGAATTAAGATGTTATATTTCTTGTAGGCCAAACGTGGTTCCTAGAATGTTGTCATGTTCCCATGCGGACATGTCGGATCATTTGCGAAATAAAATAACCAATAGTTCATTAATTTATGTCTATTTACTTTTTTTTTTAAAATCAAAGTCGAGATTAGCATTTCACTTATTTTTTTTCTTGAATAGTGGCTAGGAAGCATATCATCTGATGGCATTAAAAATTTTCGCTTAATGCATTTGCTTAATAAAATAAAATTTCTCTAAAGTAGGGCCGTGGTTATTTGGATGCTGTTTTATAATTTCATCTGTTCAAATTCGTATCGAGGCTCGCTTAAATCCCTCGCTTTCAGATATTTGCTTTTATCCCAGAGCTATTCAAAATCGAGTTATATCTTGTCTTCTTTCTGTTAACGTCTTAACCTAAATCCGGAGTTTTAAGATCTTTTATTACAGCAAAATCGGTCTTGCTCCCTTAATGACCGCCTGGTTTACTTTTTCGCTTGTTGGAATCTACCGTTAAGATGGTTCTCAGGTACACAGAGGCAGTCTAGTAATGAATTATGTTGTGGAGATCTTATTCGAACACAATACATAGAAGGGGGGTGTTTTAGATAATGTTGCCAAAACATACATATGTGCTTGTCATTTAAGTTAAAGAACGCTATGATCGAAGGTAAACATATCCAACCTTTCTACAACCACAAAACCATATCTCAATAGTTAATCTGAACGGCATCTAAAGTAACAAAATTCAGACTATGCAAATAATTGTAGCGGCATATTGGATTAAATTGGTGAAACTTGGGAGGGCCCACAATGATGTCATATATATTTTTTTTCTTTTTCTGTTTAGTGATTGTAAATTATACATAAATAGATTTAAGAAAATAACTCGCGCTCAAAAATCGAATTTTTCATTTTAATCTCTAGCCGTACATGTTTTTACAAGAACTAAGCTGAGTAGTTCTCCTTACCCAATGGCATGTTAGGGAAGGTCTGAACTGTATGGTTGTGCCAATTCAGTTTTTATTCAAGTGGTTTACTTCTCATGGTTGTGAGTCTAGGATGATACCAACTTACAAATACAAAATATATTCTTCGAGCCTATATGCAAATATCTTCAGATATATGACTACTAAGCCATCTGATGATGAATATGACATAATCAAAAGGAAACGGAAGTTTTTAGGACATATATGCCGAGGATCATCAGGAGATCGTCTATTGACCATAATGGGGGGTATACTTTGAAGAATAAAGCGAAGGTAGACGAAGGAAGGATTGTGGTTCGATAATCTAATAGAATGTGTGACCTGGACTTATTATAGAAGTATAAAGATATGAAGAGTATTCCTTAGAACAAGTAAAATGGAGTTCCAGGATATTTGACCTCGGAGATAGCTGTATATCGTGATGTAGGAATCAGATTGAAGTAAATACACTCTATAACGAAAAAAAAAAATCGACGCAACCAAGAAAAAGTTTTCCGATTGACAAATATTGGTGTGTGAAGAAAAGGTATAGAAAAAAAACTTTTATAATTTCAGAGTTTGTTTGATCGTCACAAAATGATAAACTCAATATAGGTCGTTGGACACCCACTGGCCTGTATGCACCCGGTGTGTCATGGACTGATAAATATTCTGACAAATGTAACTTAGTACGGTTTACACACACACACACACAAAATACTAGGGCCTAAAATAAAAGTGACTTAACACAGAGAAAACGCCTACACTCAGCGAAATACAACAACAACAAAAAAGAAGGTTGTAAATAAAACCACTCAATTAGTATAACAATATCAGTACTTATCTTTTTATTGCCTCGCTGATAAGGAGCGGTACACAGGTATGCGGGCCAAGCACACAGAGAACGCTTTAAGCGTCTCCATACAATAATCCTCTGGCAGCCACTCGCATTCCCTATAAACCCTGTTATGTACAAACATGGCCACATTCGTCCAATGAGAGAAGACGTGGGAGATCAGTTCATTTAACAAACAAACAACATTCTTCCCACAAAACACTGAGAGGCTTAAAACTGCTAATGCTTCGACACAGAGATACAATGGCACGATTGTCCACCTCAAGACCAAGATGGTACTTGTAGATGGTAGCCTTCGCCACACTTGTTATTTTCACTGCCTCGGGATGGAGGCCGACGCCGAAGAGCCAGGTCTGCAGATCCAGGTGCAAGTCACAGGAGACGAACACCTCCCGGAGCAGGGGTCGCACGGCTCCAATATCTGTGGGTCAGCGACCCATCGCTGGACCCACAGGCGGCACAGGTGGCACGGCTCGAGGCAGGATGGTCAGGATGTGGTAGGGCGTGGAGGGCTAGTCGTAGGACGACATCTGCGTCGTGCCCCGAGAAGCACTTACGACGCAGGTCGACCCAGGGGATGGGGCACACCCACGGTAGGGGTCCACCGCACAGCTAGCTTGGCAACTGGATGCGCCTGCAGCCGTGTCGAGTCCAGTGCTCGGCGCGCGCTTTGGCTGGTGAGGCTGGTAATGGGCGTAGCCGATCCCCGCGGACGATGGTCTCCACATAATAGCTGGAGCTGGCGTTTTCCAGAGAGAGAGAGAGCCAATGTATATATAATATTAATTAATATTATATGGTCTTGTGATATCCATTCTATATTCTCATTTTAACACTTCTGATTTCCAGCCCCAAATAGGCGAAGACGTACTTTGTCGTTCTTGCCAACACTGAACGCGCACAAGAAGGGATGTATGCAGAATTAACCGTCCAAGTGTTAAACAAGCTTGCCAATCCAAGTGTGATAAAGCTGAAGTGGCGCTAAAAATTTACAAATTTCTAAAAACAATATGTTGCTTTTTGTAAATGAACAGACTTACTTTTATTATAAAAATTATTATTTTTATTACATTATATATTCAAAATACAAAGTAAATAGCATATATTGAGTAAGGGTTATTACATCTATCCACAAGTTGTGTCTTTTATAGTTTCCTTTTATGACCCATGCGATGATGATACATTAACTCACAGAGTAAAATGTGTAGACATGTGCTGCACTTACAGTAAAAGCAGTCGCTAACTTCTTCCCACCATGATTATCATGGCCTGTACCACGTGTACTAGGGATAATAATTTTTGTTGCAAGTGTTTATGACTCCAGGTAAAGTTGTATAAATCAGGAACATGGGCTATTCTCAGATCGAACCAGGTCTTTCTCGGTTCTATGATGTTAGCTTTCGGAAGAGTTGGCCGAGCTGACGTGGGACTATTGAGGCCACAACTGCTGATGTGTTTGTCCCCGGTTTCGAACCCCGGAGCCGCCGTTTTTGGGTGAAGACAAATATTTGAAGGGGGCGAAGGAATTGGATGATGAGGTCATAAGGGAAGCTGGTCTGTCGACCTTCCGTTTGAATGGCCGGCCAGACCTGAACTCTAGTAACTTTCCAAATTGATGCCAAAGGCTATCAAATTGATGTTCTAAACACTAATTAATGTCTGATATTTTTAATATTGATAGTGAATGTCTTCTTTTGATGCCCATGAACTCGATTAATTGAAGATTCCCCCGCTTAATGTTATAAACTTTATCAATTCCAGGTATCTCTTGATGGTGAATAGTTTTTGCTAGATTTCCTAAGGTCCATTGATGTAAATTATCTTGATTATTAATAGAAAATACTTTTTGTCTGAAGTTATAAATGTTAACGAATATAAACACAAATATTATGATGCATTAGTTTCGAATTTTCAAACACTAATATATTTAGAAAATATGCACATATATTGGATTTATAAATATTCTTCCAATATTTCGAGGGGCAACTAATACATACGTAGGTATTAAAAACAAAAAATACATATTCTGCCCGCTCACATGGCCATTTTAGATAGTAGAGCGCCATCTAGTTTAACAAAAATCAACTAAACGTTGATCTAATTTATTCTTTTGCATATATAGGTATGTTAAAAAAAACAATAAAAGAAAGTAAAAAGATCAGGTGTTGATATTAAAAATAAAAAAGGCATATCCTGACCAGGAGCACATGTGCTTTTCAGAAGGCAGAGCGCCATCTGGTGGAACAGAAATCAACTAAACATTTATTTAGCCTGTTGCCTGATATTTGGCCAACCCATTTATCCAAAATGATTTATCAAGAAATTGGGTTGGCCAAATATCAGGGAACAGGCTAAATCAATGTTTAGTTGATTTCTGTTCCACCAGATGGCGCTCTGCCTTCTGAAAAACACATGTGCTCCTGGTCAGGATATGCCTTTTTTATTTTTAATATAGAGGTATGTACAAATGAAAAAAAAAACTATTGATTTCAGAATGCCACCTGCATGCTCTTTCTGTTTTTTTTTTTTTTTTTTTGTTAATGGTATTTATACACAGGTGTTTGAGTTTATTTTAAGTTAAATAAATATTGAGAAATCGAAACATTCTGGATATCATTTATTTACAAGCCTTGTTGAGAGAGAGGGCCTTTCACAAAAATATCCATTTCAGAACAACGTCCCACAGGTAACCGCTAAGTAGCTTTGGTCATTCCTAGAGGTGGTCATTATCGGAGGTTGAATTGGATCAAGACATATGTTATTTTACAAAGATGGTCGTTCTTAATTGGGGTAGTCATTCATCGGAGGTTGAATTGGATCAGGACATATGTTATTTTTATTTTACAAAGATGGTCGCTCTTAATTGGGGTAGTCATTCATCGGAAGTTGAATTGGATCAGGACATATGTTATTTTTATTTTACAAAGATGGTCGTTCTTAATTGGGGTAGTCATTCATCGGAAGTTGAATTGGATCAGGACATATGTCATTTTTATTTTACAAAGATGGTCGTTCTTAATTGGGGTAGTCATTCATCGGAAGTTGAATTGGATCAAGACATATGTCATTTTTATTTTACAAAGATGGTCGTTCTTAATTGGGGTTGTCATTCATCGGAAGTTGAATTGGATCAGGACATATGTCATTTTTATTTTACAAAGATGGTCGTTCTTAATTGGGGTTGTCATTCATCGGAAGTTGAATTGGATCAGGACATATGTCATTTTTATTTTACAAAGATGGTCGTTCTTAATTGGGGTAGTCATTCATCGGAAGTTGAATTGGATCAAGACATGTGTTATTTTTATTTTACAAAGATGGTCGTTCTTAGCGATCTTTCATGAAGGTTCATTCTTGGGAGGTTTTAGTGTTGATGGGAGTAATAAGTAAACTTGAGAGTATCCACATTTCCAGTAATTGGTAAAATATTTGAAGGAAAGAGAGCCGTGTAGAAAAGAGAATTAAAAGTCAACAATAATTCACTTCAATCGAGAAAAAAATAAGAAAATACGTTCTCGGATCGAAATTTCCTGTTCAATTTTCTTACGTTTTTATTGAAGCTTAATTTTTAAAGTAATTTAGACAACCATAAAATTGTCTGGAATGAAAGAAGTGAGACGCGGAGACTTAATGAATAGCATATCGAAATCCGTTGATTGGCGGCGCAGCGACAAATGAACTGTTGTAATTACAGCGGCTGTTAATTACGACTTTTACTCCAATTAAGAATCTTTTGGCTCAACTTATTTGATCGAACATTGTTGGGGGTCGATTGTATTTAGGTGGAATTTTGGGTCTTTGTTTGGGTTTGTTTGTTGAATTGAGAGCTTCAATGTGGCTTTGAAGGCCTTCGCAAAATTCTTTGAAGGTTTGTGACTTGCGCACGCCCTCTAATTTAATTAAGAAAGTATATGTTGAGTGTTAATTGTATTTCGGTGAAAACTTTTCGGCCAATTCGGGTTTTATAGGCCTCAGTTTGGGGAAGTTGTTTGTTGATTGAAGGTTTCGAAGTGGGGATTAAGCTCACATTGCAAAGCGTTGGCTTTCACTAGTAGGGTATGTTGGAATTATTCTATTTGAATAGAATATTGAGATTATTTAGTAAAGAATCTCACTTACTGCTACCGCTACAAAACTAACATTGAAATACTACATGAGAATACTGGAAATTGACGAGTACAGACTACCAAAATTATGCTGGAACAGAGACTGAAAGAAGTACATCAAATGTAAAAAAACTCTATAGGATTATACAAAACCGTTAATTATATAATCAACTGTTGTGGTCAGTCATGGCTGAACCTCCTACCGAACTATGATACATTTAAAAAAGAACTTCCTAAGATTATGAAAGCAAAAATAGAACAGCTTATTCAACAAGACTTCGCCAGACTCGACAATTCGAAAATTTTTTCAAACTATAAACTTCTCTGTAATTCTTTTATTCCAGAACGATACTTGTCATGGAATCTGTCATCGAAGATAATAGCCTTCATTGCACGGACTAGAATTACTTCAACTCTAGATAGAGAAAGTCATATTCTCATTATCAAAAAGGAAAATATTTACTGCAGGATTTGTGCAAATATGATATCTGATGAAATCTCCCACTATATCACAGAATGCAAATATTTAGGTGAAGAAAGAGAAAAAATTCTTAAAAACACTTTCTGGAGATTTAGGAACCCACTGCAGACGCGGAGAACTATTTCAGAAAAAAATATATAGCAATAGAACTCTATAATTTCTACAGATCAATTGTAAATAGATTCACACCCAAAAGAGGTAGTGAGGAAAGTTTTAGAACAGACGTGTAAATAAATACCTTTTCAAACAAAGGCTCACGTGCACATGGGGAAAGGGAGAAAAAAAAATACTGTATTTTTTTGTTGTTGTATGGCGAATCCATACAGGGCAATGGGCCCTAATAAAAGCCTTTTTGTTGTTGTTGATTATTTAGTATTGTATATATTTGGAATGTTTTTATATGAAAGACTTTAATGTAGCATTAAGATTCTATAGAAAGTTTAGTAACGTTTTCAAATTTGCATTTGTTATTCGAGTAAGAAGTGGCTGCAAAAAAATACGTGAGTCGTCAGAGGAGCGACTGACACTTTCAAGCCTGGCAGCAGATAGGTGTAGGATGTACTGTGAAACTATTGGTCAGCGAGAAAGGATAAAGGCATAAGCCCTTTCAATGATTCTAAGACTGATCCTCAGAATGGGGAATTAAGGGGGCGGAAGACCTTTTCCCAGCCGTGGAATCATATGTTTTTTGTATAGATTGCATTGAGGCATGCGGAAGAAAGCAAGAATTGAAGATTTTAATTTATGATTATCTATGATTTTAATACTCTAAAGTGTATCTAAAGACCTCGTTGTAAGTTCTGAATCATCAAAATTGATAATATTTTGAATATATTTTATTGCGTAAATTTGCTGGAAAAGAAGGACTGCTCTCTCGGCATGTGTAGACGATCTTATAGTTTGAAGAAGTAGTTGTTAATTATTTATCGGTTTCATTAAAAAGCTCACCAATCTGCTTAACAATAATGGATCCCCTGCACTTGTTTCCTGTGATGACCCTGAAACGCTGAGGAGCGCGATTACAGGGCTCTTAAAAACAGCGGCAGACCAATCTATACAAAACGACCTTACAAGAATGGATAAATCTAAGTTATACTCTCACTACAAAGATATTCACATATCTTTCATGACGGAGGGATACCTTTTAGGGGATTTTCCTTTCCCGGTTGTAAGACTACTCGCACAAGTTAGAATACTTTCAAGTTTTTTTAGAGAAAACCACACCAAGATGCTCTGCGGTGAGGACCCGACTTGTACCTTCTGTAATTCAAAACTAAAAAATGAAATCACTCACTATATTTTTGATTGCTCTGCTCTGAAAGAAGAAAGAAGAACCCTTATGCTCAAAACTGGGCAACTCTGTGCTTCACCTCCATCAATAATTGACAATATGGCCCAGAATAAGTATATTGCTACGGCGTTTTATGGTTTCCACAAGTCCATATCTCAGAAGAAGGCCAAGTGATACTCACTCCTCACTTTCTTACTGCTACTCTTTTTGTGTTGATTTCTTGCTTCCCTCTTTCTTATTTTTTTTTCTTTTCTTGTTTTTTTTTTTCTTTTTCTTCTTACTCTGTATATATCGTTGTTTCCTTTGTCTCACTGCTTTGTTCTTATGCATACCTCTGGTGAATCCTGTATAGGGTCAATGACCCTGAATAAAGGCTTTTTGTTGTTGTTGTTGTTAATTATTTATCACGATTATCGTGACCTGGACTAGGTGCATTCTGGATATATATAAGAACGAAAAATCTCCTATACCTTGGCAAATTTGGCCAGAAGGAGGCCTGTCTCCATAATTGAAAATCCAGGAAAAAAAAAAGGGGGGGGGGGCAAAGTCAACGACAATGGTGTCACGAAGACCTTCACGCAACCCCCCCTGATCGATGCATTTGCATCTGGTGGCACAGAAGTCGCCAATAAAACATGCGTTTAAATATAACTATTACATCATTCATGAGAATGTTTACATGGTATCTAATTCTTTCTTTGCATGTTCTTTGGCACCTACTCCGGATTCCAAATTTCGATGTAATAAAAAAACCGCTGTTATTTGATGACAAAAAAAAAAAAAATTGTAGATAGTTCTCAAAATAATTATAAATTCAATTTTTTTTCCTTTATTGGTATTTACAATAACTTCTCTCGTTCTTTCTTGGACGTGCGACCAAGAGGTGCGCGAGCTCCGCGTTTTTCGAGATGGAGATGGATGTGATTGAGTTTTATAACCCCTATGGGGTATTGGCTGAAAACCAAGAGCTTGGAGAACATGATTCTGCAGCTCATGTGCTAGAAATCCCTGCCAAATTTGATAAATCGGCGGAAAACATGGGAATGCTCGTGAAAAATTTGATTTCGACAAATCATCATGAATTTCGAACCTGATGTGATTTAATATGTAGCAACGGATTAGCGATTTTTATAAGTGTTTGTTATATTTTTACCTCTTCTCTAAATATGATCGTCCCCCGCCGCTTTTATTTTCACTCAGATACATCTAATTGCTCAATGACAGAAGACAAAATATTTTATTTTTCTTTTTTGTGCATTTAAATAAAAGCTTTTTAAAAAAATGTTTTTCTATTTAATAAATATTTAGTTAATGTTTAGTCATGAATTTAAAAAACTTAGAATCAAAAGTTCACTGGGGATTAGGACCTTAAATAGAAGGGAGGTCTGCTCGCGGCGGATTGGTCAATGTAAGGGGCGTAACACAAGACTTAAAAATAAATATAGTAATTTGTTCATTTCTGGCCACTCCGACCACCCAGAAGTCTGAAAATTTGTACCCTTGCATTGTTAATTGAACTGAGTGAGTGTTAAAAGTTTCATACTTCTATGTGATCTGGAAGTATATTAAAATTAATTTACAAAATTTGAAAGGCAATTGGAAATTTGTCAATTTTAGGCTACCCTGACAACCCAGAAGTCTGAAAATTTGTCAACATGCATTGTCATTGGGGTTTGAAAAGTGTATCAATTTTCAGATTCCTACGTGCTCTAAAAGTATATTAAAAATCGATTGCAAGATTTCTGGATAGACAGACAGACGGACGGACAGACAGAAAAGTTAAAGCTTTTAAAAATAGGAGAGATGCAAATAAAGGCGCAGGGAAAAAATGCAAATTCGGCAGCGGCTTCCAGCTTCTGCTTTCCAACTACGGCTCCCAGCGCTGATAGCGGTCGGATCTTGAACTGGGCTGAGGCCATGGATCACCAAGATACCACCAACGAGCCGGCTCCCTTCAACAAGGTAGAGCGTAAAAGGCGAAGAACATCGGCTTCGCAGCGTGCTCCGACGGCGCAGTCAGGCACTGCAGCACCAGCTCAGAGGAGCACAAACGCCACCCGGGGCGGATTCTCAACCAGGCGTCGCCCTCTCGCCCAGGAGATCAAAGCGACGCGCAAGAACATCGCCGAAGCTAGGGCACAGCAGGCCACGAGCACAATGGACCAATGCATCTACGTCGATCACTGCTCTGAGTTGTCAGCTCCAGTATGTTCGGGCGCTGGACAATCTGGTGGGAGGCAACAACATCATCCAGCTTTCCAAGATGAACGGCCACGTCCTGGTGGGCCTCAACACCAAGGCCCTTGCGGAGCGCCTCATCGAGGAAGGCCTCGATATCGAGGAGTCCCTGCTCAAGACCTTCCCCTTCCTCAGACGGGCGTAGAGAATCGTCTTTACCAACCTGCCCTTCTTCGTGGAAGATGCAGAGGTCATCGCCACCCTGAGGCCTTACGGGCGAGTCACATCTATCGCCCCGCTGCTCGTCAACGCTGCAAGCTTCACAATGAAGGATAGACGCCGGGAACTGTTCATCCTTCTGAACGAGGGCGTGAAGCTGGAGAGGCTCCAACGCGCCTCAACATCAAATACAAAGGGTAGATCCTGCCGACCTTCCTCGCGTACGGAGTCAAGTGCTCGCGGTGCCAGAGGCAGCGGAACCGTAGGGCCAACTGCTCCCTGACTCCCAAAAGGCCTACAGATGTGTCTGAGCAGGCGCCCTCAAACACCAGCGCAGACGAGCTCGGCCCTGCACCCACTACACCCACCGCGGATCCACCTGCTGCTCCCATTCTGGCAACATCGCCCGAGAATGCATATGGCCCTTGCCCCGTCTCCCCAGCCTCTCCTCCCTCGACGACAGCGAAGTCTGTCGAGGAAAGCAGCCCTGACCAGTCTCAAGACCTGTTGCAGGATCAGAAGGATTCCATCAACCTCACTCCTCTCGGAAAGCTCACCAAGACAAGAAGTGAGCTGAATGCCCTCCTCGAGCAGGTGCCGGGGTCTCATTTCTCAGAGATAGAGAAGCTGGGGCTCGAGGGGGAACCAGTCTTAGAAGCCCTCCATTCCATCCTCGGCCTCAAGAACCTCCTCTCCTCTATATCAGACACCCAAAAGTCGGGGTTCAACAGCCGGGTCAGGCACCTGATGGCGCGGCTTCCTGGGTCCAACTCGCCTCTCTACAAGCGTCTCGTGGACACTAGAAAGCAGTCTGCGAGCTCCCAGTGAACCTCTGCGTTGTGACTCTCAACACGCGTGGGCTCGTCGCTCGTGACAGGAGTATAGAGCTCTGCCATTTCCTGGCCCAACACCATGTGGAGATCGCCTTCATCCTGGAAACGAACAAAGCGTCCCTAAACTACGTCCAAGATCTTTGTCTCGGCTACAGCCCCATCGTCGCCCCGCCTGCCGCCACCAGGAGCTCCGACCTCGTCTGCCTCTTCGTGCCGGGCGTCGCCCTATTGCGACATCGCGTCCTGTGGCCTGGATGCATCGACCTAGTTCACCTCGATGTCCGCGGCCAGAAGATGGCCGTTATCGACTGTCACCTGTCTCACGCTCCTTACGAGCGGCTAGAGCAGCTGAGGATGCATTCCAGAAACAGCAGTCCGGAACAATGCCTGGGTCGTGGGCGACCTGAACATCGACGGGAATCCTGCCGGAGCAACAGAATCGGCGTCTGTAGAAGCCCTCTCTAATCTATTGGAGCAAACCGCGCTGGCAGATGTCGCCACCTTCCAACCAGAGTGGCCGACTTCGGGGTTCGGGTCAACAGCAGTCGGCTGGATAGGATACTCCTTCCTGCCGCGCTGGTGAGTAGGACTAGGAGCTACTGCACCTTTTTCTACCGTCTTAGGACCACCGCGCCTCCCTCCTCCAACTCGGCTCTCCTCCTGCTGCGGGATCAACCGGTGTGTGCTGTCAGCGGTTGCTCTTGAACATCTGTCTTCCTACATCGAGGACGTCGGGTGGGCCGCCGAGGACCTCGATAACGGGGAGCACGGTAATGATACTCCCATTGATATGCAAATATCGAACATCGAGCTGTCGACGGAAGAAATAATTCTATAAATCCTAAAATAATGAACAATTATGCACTCTCGTACATTACGGCGGCGATTATGTCAATTATTCCCAGAAAAAACGAAATTGGGCTGAAAAAGCAGGGGGGGGGGGGGGGGATGCATTCGCCTTCTTTGATGAAAGAACGCCGACCTCCTCCTCTGTAATATTGTCAAGCCACCACCAACCGCCAACCATCGCGTCCCAGAATTAATATTGAGCAAGTAAAGATCTCGAAAAAAAAACTGCTTGAACACTGCCGGGAGATAGTATCTGCTGCTGGGACCTTGTTATAAATATCTGAAATTATCCTCGAAGTTCACTCCGGTGTACTACATCAAAATCCTTGAGAACAAATTGGGCAAAAACTGCGTGATGCAGCTTGGGAAGGTTTCCGGGCAGGTCCTGGTTGGCCTGAAGCGACCTGGAATTACGGAGACAGTCATTGAGGATGGACTGCTAATTAATGGTGCCCTACCAGAAAAAGCCGAAATAATCACCATCAGCGGCCTACCATACATCATACTACCATATGTGGACATCACGGGACTCTAAGGTTTTACTGACAGGTGGCCTCTATCGCCCCTGCCATAAACGCCTCCGGCGGCTACACCTGGCTAGACCTGAAGAAGACGGCCTTCATCCTCATGAACGAGGGGGGGGGGGGGGGGGTAAATATCACGGATCTTTCAAAGAAGATCATCGTGAATTTCAAGAGCGGCTTTGTCTTGGCCTACGTGCTTGGAGTACGGCTTCCGTTGCTCCAAGTGCTATCGGATCGGCCATAAAAGGATAAACTGGCCCCTCAGGACGGTAAGAATCCCCAGGCCTAAAGTCAGAGGAATAATATGGAGATCCCTACGCCTGCTCCCACCACAACTACAACTGCATCTCCACCTGCAGCATTCAACCATCCTGCACCAGAGGCTGCTCCGGCGCAGATGTCCTCCACACCATAAGCACAAAAGATAAACCACTCTAGATTGATTCGCCGACTCTTTCCTGCACCCCTGGATTTTGACAGGTTCATGATAGACAGGGCGGTTTTGTACCGCTCTGAAAGGGAGGACATCATCGATAGTCTTACGTCTGGTGAGAAAATTATTCTGGCAAAATTCCTCAACCGTGCAAATGCGAGTGTTGGGGACAGCAACCGCTATCTGAACAACAAGCTGTCCGAATTCAAGGCAGCTTGTAAATCTGATGAATCCCAGACATCCCTTTAGTGAAGTAAAGTCTGGTGTAAATTTTATGTATATATTGTTTTCACTTTTGTTGATTTTTTTGTATTACGATTGTTGACTGAATGTCAATAAAATTAAGATAACTGTCAAATTATCTCTTTCTTTGTGGAGTGAGCGTATAGTGGGGGTATTTGAAGAAATGTACATTTTACTCAATATGAATTACATAAAACATTTTTTTTCTCCCCTATATACATATAACACCTCAAACAGAATTTAGATTATAAAACTTTAGTCATTAAATGGATGACTTGTGAAAGCCCTGTGTAATAAAGCTATTACAAAAGTGTGTAAACATATGCGTACATATATCGCTCAAGTATACAACCTCGAACTTATACAATTTCAACTAGGAGAAATTTTCCTTTAAAAATATTCCCTCAGACCGTCAACGAAGTAAATTTGTGAAACGTGTAGATCGAGGAGGTACACCAGTCTTGGGGCTGATTCATCTGAAATAATAGTAGCAGATAGAAAAGGTAAAACTTTAATAATACACAACTATAAACACAACTTTGATCTCGTTAGAACTGATAAGTTAAAACTGAACCATTTTTATTTTTATTTATTTATTTCATTTCAAAACGCTATGTCCCCCTAAGGACACTTGCGCTAAATGTACATACAAATATAACAAAGAAAATATTCAACATGGAAAGATACACAGAAAGCGACTTAGAAAGATTCATAAATATTATTTACATATAGAGATATTCTTTGAATTTTATTTACAGTTACATCATTAAATTTAAAAATATATATACATATATACACACATATACACGCATACACCTATTTATTCGCACTCTAATTGGCTGTCACGTTATAAAAATATTTTCCTTCATATCCAAGTTTAATGGAACTACCAACGAGAGGTCTCCAAAAACATGGTCTCTTCTAGAAGGGGTTAGTTCATTGAAGACTTGATTGTATCAGGGTACAAAGTTAATTACAATCGGGTAGGTAGGTCATTATGGGAGGTTTTGTTCATATAAAAAGGCATAAAATATTCTATTCAATACCAAATATAGGAGTGAATTTATTGTTATATTCAAGCCTATAAAAATATATATATTATCTAAAACTACGATCTTAGAAACGGCCAACATGTGGCTAAGCCTAGGGTATTACAAAAAGCTCCAAAACACAAGTCTTCCTTATTTAAATTTTAGAAAACATTAATTAAAGACTATATCAATATGTATGACAATTTTTGCCACAAATTTAGGGACAAAAAGTTGGCCCACAATAAAAATTAAAAACTTAATTTAAATGCAAAATAATTCTTCTGCATGGATATTGAAATTTTGGAAGTCTCTAGGGCCGTGGTTATATCAATTAAAAACTTTCCCACTAATTGCCCGGCTCTATAAAAAGTAAAGTTATGAAAGAACCTTTTTTTAATCATTATTTTTTTATTCTATGACACATTGTTTATAGCGAGCTATTTTTCACAATCACATGTATGTGCAGTAAAACCTCCCGTGAGAAACCTTCTCCTGGAGCGACCAATTATGTAAAATGACCTGATCCAAGCCAACCTTCTAAACAACCACCTCTATGAAAGACCATCCATGCCTTTAGAGCATTCTGTTATAAGAGATTCTAGTGAATTAGTTTAAAGTATGTATGTAGCTTTCTATTTATTCATACAATTCAATATAACAAGGTCTACGAATAAACATCTTAAATATTTCTCTCTTTCTCCCTCTCTCTCAAATATATCCGTTTTATTCGCACTCTAATTGGCTGTTCACTGTCACGTGACTTTAATCAGCTAATCAGTGTGCAGTATTTCTTTAGCTTAGTAGTTGCGTTGAGTAACGAAGTAATATATTAAATCGCAGGTTCGATTCTCTCTTTTTGTTGTTGACACTAAAAATGTTTTTATTTTGGTCATTCTATTTGTATTCAATAAAATTATTTTAGGGTTTTATTCATTAATCTTACTGATAAATACAGTATTAGACTTTTATACCTTACAACTCTGAACACTCGGATTTTCCTGGAAAATCTCTTAAAGATTTCTTGAAAAAAGCCATGGTCCACCTGTGCTGTGTGAGCAGAAGAGCTTGAATTGACTTGTTCCATTATATTGTATGTCCCATATGTAAAAACATGTTTTTTTCCTCTTTTCGCCCTCCACTTCTTCCATCCATATATTTCCAATTTTTTTTTCCAAATCCATATTCTTATTTTTCATAGGATCATTCAAATAATAATCTGTATATATTTACCATGTGTATATAATCTTTCTCCATTTTTACCCCTTTGTATATTTCCCACTTTCATAGGTTTCTCCGTCTTGTAACCCCAAGGAGAATCCTCTGTAAGACCTGTGTGTCTTAATAAAGGTTTGTGTGTGTGTATTATACTTTTAAATCTTTGTATTATAGGGGCGCTTGATGTACTTATTTTGTAGTGAATAATTTTAGCGGCGCCAGAATAGTTTTCTCTAGCGTCACATGAACTTAATCAGCCAATCAGCATGCAATGTTTTTTTAGTTCGCTGTTCACATAGAGCATCGATGAAAATATTCAAACATAAAATATTTATATTTTGTTGTTGCATACTAAAAATTTTGAATTATAATTTTCTCATTAATTTGAATTAAAATATTTTGGAGACTGTATTTATGAATTATATTGATATTGGTTTTTGCTTCATATTATCTGTGGCATTTATAATTTTCTTATTATATAATTTTAAATTTTAACAACGTAATAATATATCAATTTTATTACACTGATAATATTTTTGTTATTTAGTGTTTAAATATAAGTCCGAAGAGTAACTTTTCAGGTTTAGTTATTCTTGGAAATCTCCTTAGAATGTTAAATTTATACTAATAAAAAATATATATAGTAAAACCTCCCTATAAAGGACACATACATGCAGAACCAAAGTGTCTTTTAGAGAGAGGTGTCCTCTTACGGGAGAGTTATTAGTAAAAATGGTAATTTTGCCAATGAAAATTGTCATCCATTGTAGAGAGGCGTCCTCTAGCGAGAGTGTTCTTTCTTGGAGGTTCTACTGAATATAAAATGACATTTTAAACAAAATATATCATATTATAATGTTTATAATTTACGCGCGCGATATATTTCAAATATATAAAATTTAAACTAATCAACACAGAGTTCCGGCAAGAAGGTCGTCAATAATGGCGGAATGAAAGAGCTAAAAGACGGAACCATGGTAGCATGTTTATACCAAATATCTAGAGAAAAGATAGAAATGGTTAAAATAGATTGTGAACTTTTTAGAAAGTATATTTTAAATATGCTCAAGAATATGTTAATAAAATATTATGGTACTCTAACGACATTTATAAATTTAATTAGCTTTTTCCCAATAAAGCGTTCCAAATAAAAGGCCTCATATTTATAAAATTACAAACCTCTCATAAGTGACCATCGTATTCAAAACGTCCTCTTAATTAATCCAACCTTCGATGAACGATAGGCCAGTAGAAACCAAGACGATGTATGTTTAGGATAGTCTTCCATGGGAGGTTTTAATGTTTGCTTCGGATCAGGTCAAACCATTTTTTTATTTTAAAAAGCTGGGTGGTGGAATTTCACTCCATTATATCGAATGGGCATATTGAATACTTTTCAATCATAAAAAAAATGGATCACTTAGCTTCTATCAAGTTTACAAAAATTTGTAAAATTTGAAAAATTGTTTTAGAATTTGTAAATATTAATAGATCAGACTATAATCCCCGATGCATCTGTTGAAGAACAGACATGTCCTGGAGCTAGTGATTTCTAATAACTAAATACAAGAAAGGTTTCCTCTCAGACCTCTGCTCATATAACCTTTTAAATCTGCACAAGGAAGAGAGAATATGCTTTGATTTCATTGAAATATAATGGGGAAACATTGAGGAACACCGAATGGAAGGAAATATGGAAGCACTAAGGAAAACCGCAGAAATTTGTGAGCCAATTAAATGGGGGGTTTGGAAGGTTATTTCATCAGGTGATTTACTCCGCAGTGGTTCTAAATCTTGGCTGTTGAAAGGGTGGATTTTCCTACCTTTGTAATGATCGGGTTTTCAATGGAAAATTCTTGGATATTTTCAAACAAGATCAAAACGATTATCTAAGATGACCTGGTATAATTCAAAAAATGGCTTCAGGGTAGAATTCAGGGCACGTACCTACTTGATATCTAATTCAACTACAAGCCAACAATCTGTTTACATTGGCTTTAAATCCATGATTCCAAAGGTCTGGTGTGTCGGCTGCGAGTGCCCCTCAACTGTATGGCGCCAAACAATATATGGAATTTTTGCCGAGAGAAATTTATCTATCAAAATGACGGTCGTCTCTTCCCTCTAAATATACGCTAAAATTAAGAGCTTAATACCAAACTAGAAAACTCTGGTTCACTAAATACAATATCCTCTGCTCTTTTAACAATGCTTTTGTGAGAATATTTGTTGAAGAAAAAATAACACTTTAAGACATTTCCGAAAAACCCCAATTTACAAATCAACATGCTGTATTCCCTATTCATCCATCTTTTTCAATAGGCCGTCATTTAAAGAAATTCAAAATAAAAACGTTTTTAGCAACTCCCCCAATTTAAGTACATTTCTTGCAAAAGTCCAACCCCACCAGCGAGTGCAAGTAACCAAACGGGGCTCTGGCACATTTATAAGTGCAAAGTCGAACTGCTTTTCATATGTGTAGACATGTGGTGCACTTACAGTAAAAGCAGTCGCCAACTTTTACCCACCATGATTATCATGGCCTGTTCCACGTGTACTAGGGATAAGCAAAAAGAAAAGTACATTTCTAAAGAATCCTATAACTATATATGAGAACAATAGTATTAACTATTCAAATAATATAAAGAATGCCATATATTCTATTGAATGTAAATATGAGATATGTTGGTGAGACTGGCAGACATTAGAATCTCCGAACATAAACGAGATATAAACAGCCAAGAAAATAGATCATTAGTGTACCAGCATATATAACAGGCCAATCATTCATCTTATCTGAACCAAAAACCCATTAGTGTAATATCACAAATAAACAAGAGAGACTCATAATAGAATCAGCCGTATCTAGAAAATAGTATCGTATAAAAAGAAGATTGGACCGTTCTGATATTTACAACATCCCTGAGCCCACACCAAAGCCTGAAAATATAGTTTTCTGAACCTCTACAGTAAAACCAATAATAAGATTTATTAATAAACCATTCATCCATAGTTATATTCCAGTTTTATACTATGTTTTATGCCTTATTATATTTAATAAAATTTTTGTCGCCGTTTAAAAAAATAATAATATGAAAATTTATTCCAATTTTGTTTAAAATTATGTAAAATAGTATCTAGTTATAACTCAATTGCTATCAGCGAGAGATAGATTTATTATGTTTCCCCTGAAGAAGGCTACCATGCCCGAAAGCTAGGGATTTGAAATAATAAAAGAAGAAACTTAATCCTGGAAGCCTGATGTTGTCACCTTAAAATAGCACTGTGTAATGCTTCTAGCCGTGGAATGTTCTTCCATATTTCTATCCATCTGCCGCGCCTTCGCAGATGTTTGTCTTGTGATGAGGTCTTTAGCACCACAAACAGTTGTCCAATCTTCTTGTTTCTCCTGTGTTGTTCTCCAACAAAAGATTACAAATGTGGCAAGAGACGGTCAATAATTCTCTAGTTGGAGCTGTCAGGTTCAAGTTACTTAACCTATTTCAACTTGTGGTGTTTGATCATCGCCCTGGTATGGGAACAAGTGGGCGGAGGAGGGTTGTTGAGGCAGGGAGTAGGTATGTGCTGTCCTCCTGGTGGAAGGAAGGGTCATAAATATTTGTAAAGGATTTTATGAGAAGATGCCCAGACGTTTTACTTATGCGGAGATTCTTTAGAGAGTATAAACGTTTTTTAAACTTTCAATTATCATTAATAACTTTTGAAATGCGAAAAAATTCCATTAGTAATATATTTACACCGGCTATCACAAACTTTCTTTCACACCATTCGATTAATCAAACTTAATTTCAAAAGTGACATTTATATGCAAATTACCCACAGCATATTTCTAAGAAATGTTCACAAAATAAGTCTTCACTATCTCTCAGTTCGAATTTTTCAAACTACCACTATTCAAATTTATTAGTCTGAAGAGATATAGGAGTCGAAGAAGCACAGTTAAGAAACTATTTTAAAAGTTATCAGACGATTTGTGTGTCCTTTCTTTTATCTTTCTAACTTGTAGGCTTTTCTTCGATATTATCGAGGTTGACAATAATTGTTTTGTTTTTTTATGAGGGAGAGGTTGTTTTGGTCTGCACTTGTTCAATATATTTAGCCTATATTTATTCATGTTGTCATCTTTGTTCTTTAGGGTTGCCCATTGCTTATATTTGTTGCATATATGAATATTATCACACAATTTATTAGACCTAGAGCCTGATAAACTATCAGCAGGTGTTAGTTAAGTAGAAAAAGTCGGACCTCAAACACATTTAGGACACATGGTCAGCAATAGTTGTTCTATAGTATAACATTTTAAAAAATCTATATTTTGATGAGTCTCTCAAGGGAGGTTCTTTGATATAAGGTTATCTCCAAAGTCAATTGTATTATTAACACGAAGGAGTAGAACCTCATATTAAGAGGTCCACAAACACGGCCATTCATGGCCATGGTCATGGTTTAAAGAGGTGGTCACTCTCGCTATAATATTGTAGCGAAGTATTAATTAATTTTATTATTTTTATTAACAGAGTGGTCATTTTTATGTTTATATTTTGCTACTCTGTGAATTTCCCTAGTGGCTTATCTTTTGTTTACCATTCTTAGTTTGTTCTTGCCTGAAATAAATTGTTGCTTCCTCCTGAAGTTTTTGTCTTCCCTAATTTTCCACGTGGCAAAATATATATTATTAAATTGTGAGATATACGATTGGTGTGTAAATTTTTATGATTGCGTGTGATTTCTGCGCATCTCCACTTTTAATAAACGCATTGAAAGTACATTTATTCGATGCATCAAAACACCACCCACAAATATTTGTTCCACCTTTTTTCTCAGAGCGCACAAATTAAGAGCGTTGAATATCCCACGACATCAGTTTTGGCAAATCACGACACATTAGCCAATCAATATATTATGGTGTCGGGTTTGGCTCTCATCATCACAAAAGCGGATTTCATTACGTTTCACGTGAGAAGTTCGGCCGAAACTGCCTAAAATAATATCGAATAAATGCATTATTTTGGTGTATTTAATAAGTGAATTTTAATGTGAATAAAGACTATAGGGTGTTTAGCGAATCATGTCTTTATTGGAATTTCGAAGTGTTTATTAAAAGGGAATGCCTTATAGCACTTATTTCTTCTCTGGATTTTCTAAAACTGATGTTGCGACACATTCTGTGTAACCACCGTTTTGTACTGGGGGGCTAAACAAAATTAATTATTGTAATGAATTTTAAAGGGAGAAGTGCCTTTTTTGGTACATATATAGGCAATTTTCTCACCTTATTCCCATTGTAGATAGAGAATCGATCCACGTGGTTGTTCTGTTCAAATCTCCAGGTCACCGTCTGAAAATACTCACTCTGTCCAATCTATTGGGGGCTAGAAGGAAAGTCCTTGTAATCCTATTCTTACATCGCTGTGAAATCGGCAGATGCCCAGATAAAGGATTACCTCGTTTTTTTATTTTATTTATTTTATTTTTAGATGCTTGCAACAAAGGCCTCCTTATAAATATTTCTACTCCTTTAAAACGCCTCTTTTTATTAACGCCCAGTTAGCGGCCACTCATCAAAGGTCCTGGGTTTCCAACATTGTTTTAAATAGCGACCTGGCCTCAAACGATCAGCGACAACTCTGAAAATGCAGCCATAAATTATAATGTTTATATATAACATCCTAAATTCCGTAACCAGTCTTTATGAAATTATACTATTGGAACAAGTAACTTTTTATCAGGAAGAAATGGTGGCGAGAGTTTTGTTTATTATTGTAACTTATATATTGTCATCATTGAATTTCCCTCACTAGTAGAGATCTTTAGTGAGACTTTTTACTTTGAGAATGACTTCATGTTCGCTAAACAAATATTAACTGTTGGGGTAGTGTTTCAAGAACAGAGTTCAATACATGACATAATAGAGTCACTTAAGCTTTACGCGTTGTCGAGCCGAGATAAGAACAGTTCGCTTGTCCACGGAACTCTACTACCCAGTATTTCCACAAGAAGAATATTTTATTCACCGACTACAGAAACAATCACATACAACAAGTTTCAAAATAGACGAATTAATTTTTATTTAAACAAAATATTATAAATTGAACATTACGGAAAACACACACGCGCTGCTATCATCGTAAAAGACCTGGAAGCAAGCAATATCCTCTGATTACTAGGACATTGTGCATTTAATATGTATATAAGCCAATTAGTGTGAAATTTGGATTGATAGAGAAAGAAGGCCCCCCTTTTTTCACATGGTCATATGATTTAAACAAATGGCGTTGTTGACCCATTAATCTTCCTGTTTCAACAGGGAATATGGGATGGTCCGGATTTATATGGCACGGCAGGGGTCGAAGCATAGTACTATTGTACGTATTGTTTATGGTGTTGTATTGTTGTGAAGGAATATGTTGATGAATGGGTTGATTGAAGAATAATACAATGGAAGGGATACATTTGTTGATTGACGGATAATATTATGAGATTGAAGAATATTACTATGGAATGTGTGTGGTATTGTTTATCGGAGGATAGTTTTGTTTGGAAAATAGCTTTATGGGATGCTTATATTGATTTAAAAAAGCTATTTTTGATTTAACTATGATATTATGGCATCACATTGTTGATTAAAGAATATTATGTGCGAAAAAAATATTCATGTGAGAATAATTCAATGGATTAGCATTGAGGTTTTAAAAATAATACTAAATGTCATTTATTTTTTATTCAGAAAGCGAGGGGATAGGCCCATATTAATAATATTATGGAATTTAATTGTTTTGCGTAAAAGAATGAGGCGTGGATACATCAAGAGAAAAATCCCATGGAATAATATTGACTTTAAAATCCTATAGAATTACTACATTTTGTTAAAAAAACAATCGGAGCGATAATTTTAATCAAATTATAGAAACCCATTTTATACCATTGCGGATTGTAGAAAAATAATATATGATGTATCTCTCATAGTCAAATGGAATAAAAACAATAGAAAAAAAATTCATTTTTCATCCAAAAATAATTCAAGCCTATAGATATATAGAAAACTCTTAACAGAAATCTATACTCTCACTATAGGAAATTATCTCCAAAGTATGCCGCCCGTGCAAAGTTTGATTTTATATTAAAAAAAAAAAAATAGATAAATAAAATAAAATAATATATATAATATATTACCTTCAATTCTTCCTTTTTTTTTCTATGTTCTACTTAAATGACGCGTAACTGCCAAGGCTACAGCGTGAACTTGTTATAACCCTATGTTTTTACTTAAAATAAAAATATAAAAACTTTTTGATACCCTAAAAGTAATATTTTTATAATTTGTTTTTAATTATCATTACTCATTATTTAATACAACTATCTTTCATATAAATTATATTTATTTCTGCTATATATATATATTAAGAAAAAGACATCTCCTTATCACGCAACTGAAAGTTACTGATGGCTTGCGCCATCTATCGGAGTAAATATAAACTATTCTCGTTGATTTTTTAATTATTCCAGAATTGCCCAAATATCCATTCTTGATTATTCCAGAATTGGCCAAATACCCATTCTTGATTATTCCAGAATTGGCCAAATATCCATTCTTGATTATTCCAGAATTGGCCAAATACCCATTCTTGATTATTCCAGAATTGGCCAAATACCCATTCTTGATTATTCCAGAATTGGCCAAATACCCATTCTTGATTATTCCAAAATTGGCCAAATACCCATTCTTGATTATTCCAGAATTGGTCAAATACCCATTCTTGATTATTCCAAAATTGGCCAAATACCCATTCTTGATTATTCCAGAATTGGCCAAATACCCATTCTTGATTATTCCAAAATTGGCCAAATACCCATTCTTGATTATTCCAGAATTGGCCAAATACCCATTCTTGATTATTCCAGAATTGGCCAAATACCCATTCTTGATTATTCCAGAATTGGCCAAATACCCATTCTTGATTATTCCAGAATTGGCCAAATACCCATTCTTGATTATTCCAAAATTGGCCAAATACCCATTCTTGATTATTCCAGAATTGGTCAAATACCCATTCTTGATTATTCCAAAATTGGCCAAATACCCATTCTTGATTATTCCAGAATTGGCCAAATACCCATTCTTGATTATTCCAGAATTGGCCAAATACCCATTCTTGATTATTCCAAAATTGGCCAAATACCCATTCTTGATTATTCCAGAATTGGCCAAATACCCATTCTTGATTATTCCAGAATTGGCCAAATACCCATTCTTGATTATTCCAGAATTGACCAAATACCCATTCTTGATTATTCCAGAATTGACCAAATACCCATTCTTGATTATTCCAGAATTGGCCAAATACCCATTCTTGATTATTCCAGAATTGGTCAAATACCCATTCTTGATTATTCCAGAATTGGTCAAATACCCATTCTTGATTATTCCAAAATTGGTCAAATACCCATTCTTGATTATTCCAGAATTGGCCAAATACCCATTCTTGATTATTCCAGAATTGGCCAAATACCTATTCTTAATTATTCCAGAATTGGCCAAATACCCATTCTTGATCAATTAAATGGGTATTTGACCAATTATGGAATAATTAAAAAACCACGAACAGTTGATATTTATTCCGACAGACGTCGCTAGCCATCAGCAACTTTCAGTTGAACCATAAAGGAGATGCCTTAATTTAATCACCTTATCCCAAGACAATTTCACATTTATACTATTTTTTCATATATATAGAAGAAGTTATGTAAAATACAAAAAAATATTATTCACTAATTTTTGAACATAAAGTATAGTTTAAACATTGAGTCAGAAGAGCAAGCTAATTCTGTATTATATAATACCATTAAGAAAATATCAAAATTAATTCATTTGGTAGTTGATTTAAACATAAGAGGTTTGTTTTATATACAATAAAATAAATAGATAGCATATAATAGGATAATAAAAAACTCCAGCAAAGCTGTAACGACCGAAGCTTTGATGGAGTTTTTTTTTATCCTATTATATGCTATCTATTTATACATATATATAAAACAAACCTCTTATGTTTAAATCAACTTCCAAATATATAAATTATGAAAATTTCTTAATGGTATTATTTAATATATATTATATATATGTAATGATTTGAGAGAGAATTCCAGTAGCTTTTGTAGAGATCCTGTCGACTACTGAAATAAAAGTTGTGTCGACTATTTGTAATGTTGAAGTCCTGGTAGCTCTTGTTGTACTGTGTTGACCAAGAGGAACAGTCAGGATGTAGAGTTTTCCAGTACCTCTCTGCACCTTGGAAGACCTTTAAAAGTTCTCACAAAATACAGGCAGTCGTGGTCGAGGCAGAGTGGAAAGCTGGGGATATCCATACACAAAAAACGAAGACACAATTGCAATAAGAAAGTTCCGTTAACAGATAAAAGCTGAGCTAGGAGCGAAAAGATGGAGATAGACGAGTTCTTCCTAACTACATGTTGGAGGAGGTCGACATAACATACGATCGACGCGGCTTGCACTAAGGGTGAACTAAACTCAACTGAACTGAACTGACTGAACTGAGCTGTCAAGCCACTGTCAGGTGATGTATTTATAGGTTAAAGACGGGGGGGGGGGGGACCTTATGTGACAGGGGCGTTTGAGAAAGGGCGCCTTTACCTGTCCAGGTGTGAGAGGGGTCTCTGCATTCCACCACATGTGACAGTGTGGGTGGCCTGTCGTGGGAACTGTGAATCTACCTGATTTATGACTTCCATATTTAGACTCTGTTGTTTTGGCAATACTATGCTCGATCTCTGCTTTAGCTCAACTTTTAAATCTATTACAGATTTTATTTATTTATCCACTTTGTACAAATAACGTTACATAGGTGATGCAATGACACAGATTAATCATGCGCATAATTATTTATAGATGTGTTTCTATATACAACATGACAATCTTGTTATAAGTTATCTACACAATATGAGGTTGTTGTTTTAAATTACCATAGATGGGCCCCGGGAGTGAAAGGGTTTATCCGGGTTTAGGCGGGTAAAGCCTCTCTAACACAGGTAAGTAATTAAAATTTCTTTTAATTAATTTAAACTGTGAGGGTTAAAAAGGCTATAACAAGATGATATTTGTTGGATATATAAAAGTGAAATAAAAATGACATTTTGTTTGATTAACAAAAAAGATGATTAAAATAAAATGATGACATAAAAATTCACATTCTAAGAGAATATTGGTGGGCGTTGGACAGGGTTAGTAGTTAAAGAATAAGCAATTGTGAGATTTACACATGCAATCAAATACTTAGGTCCAGGTGCAAAGCGAGGATATGGACTTGAGCGTCTTCCTAGGCAATGTTTCACCTGTGATCCTGTATAGGGTAACAGTGCTTTGTCACAATTGTAGTGTTATTGGGTTGAAAAGTTGTTGAAGAATATGTAATTGTTAGAAGTGCCCATGTAAACCAAATACTCAGATCCAGGTGCAAAGCGAGGATATGGACTTGAGCGTCTTCCTAGGCAATGTTTCACCTGTGATCCTGTATAGGGTAACAGTGCTTTGTCACAATTGTAGTGTTATTGGGTTGAAAAGTTGTTGAAGAATATGTAATTGTTAGAAGTGCCCATGTAAACCAAATACTCAGATCCAGGTGCAAAGCGAGGATATAGACTTGAGCTGTCTTCCTTGGCAATGTTTCACTTGCGATCCTATATAAGGGTTACAGTGTTTTGTCACAATTTTAGGATTATTGGGTTAAAAGTTGTTGAAGAAAAGTTGCTTATTAATATGATTGAGAAAGGAGTGAAATAGAGCCATGCGATAAGTAGAATTGTAGCGACAGTAGGTGATCTGACTTGACTCGAAATCAAAGGTTGAATGTGGTCCGCTAGAGCTGAAAAAAAAAGTTGAAAGTTGAAAAAAGTGAACGCTTTGTGTATGCGTTGGTGATTTGCTCTGCGGATGAAATGAAATAAACTCTTGAAGCGTGTTCAGACCAGAAGTTTGGATTTGTAAGTCTGGGGAACTGTGTTCTCAAAGAGTTTGTTGAATTACGAAATCAAAAAATAAATTGTCAAGCAGTGCTGTCGTTTTTCTACGTTGATGTGACGCAAGGACTGAAAAGATAGTGATGAAAAATATAGGGAATTGGTTAAAGAATATGATTGTTGAAAACGATTGTTGTAGATGCCCGATAGTGGATGATAAACTTTGTCAGATAATAAAGGTATTTAAACAAATAAAATATAGTGAATAGAAATATGATTGCGGGTACAAAAAGTGTAAGTGGACAAAATTAAACCTGTAATATATAAAATATATAATAAATAATAAAATAAAAATAATTTTTGAAACAATTAGTTGTTTTACAATACTAAAATAATATCATGAAAAATAAAAGTAAATTTGATTAAAGGTTTTTTTTTTTTTTTTTTAATGTTGGATTAAAAAATTTGTTTATATAATTGAAAGGCAAGAATAAGAATAATTATTCAATATTTTATACGAAATTTATAATATAATTGAAGGTTATTAATGATTGGATAAATTTTAAGTAGTGTAAAATTGAACAAAAATTGTCTCTTTTGACGAAAAGTTACAGTTGTGGTGTGTGACTAGATTATATCCCTTTGGTAACATCGGTGTTTCTATGACTCTGAAACTGGGAATATGTGAAATGATCTGAAATGATCTTTTCGTTTGTCCTCAATGCTGGTATGTAGAGAATGATTTCTCTTTCGCGTTAAAAAGTCTATATAAGACTTAACCAAATTGTTTTAATTGGTGTTATCAATTAACATGAAAAATGTTTAAAGTATGTTGTGTTGTGATATCTCGTTGGTGAGATTTGTGAGATTCTCGAGGAAATCTAAATGAGTAGTGTGACACATGTGTTCAAAATGGCGTCATGAAGCTAGCGGTCAAGAAGATCTGCCTTGAGGGGGAAGAGAGGGCATGTCCAAAGATATTCTCAAAAGATAGTAGTGACCAAGGGAGTGGCGTCAAAAAGGGCGTCCACTTCCCCCTTTTTTTTTTTTTCACGGAAATTCTATTTTTGGGGTGGTCACACATGTGGGATGGCTTGCTATGTTTGAGATTTACTCGAAACTGACTTTCTCTCTCTTCTTTTGTTGAAGTTTGGCAATTTTCTTGCCTATTTGAAAATATAGTTTTCTCGATGTTTGTAGTTGTTGTGTTTCGAAGTTAGTTTAGAAAAAATATTATTCAGTGTTGTCAGGTTTAGATATGTGGTGAAAGTTCGACTTTCAACGTGGACACGCTTTGAGTTGAGATGTGGTGTCACAGGCGTGAAGGCGTCTTTGGCCTGAAAAGTGAAAAAGTTTTGTGGTGTGGCACTGTGACACGAAGTGAGAAATGTGAATGAAAAGGTGTCACGTGAAGTCTTAGTTTGGTACAAATCTAACCTGTTTCACCATGAATAACAAATTTAATAAAGTCATGGGTGGTTGTTGTATGAAACACATCGAGAGAATATTTGACTGTTAGTGGGTGTGGCATGCTTAATGTGAAATTATTTTATTGTGGCGACGCGCGATATAGAGCTAAGTGGAGGCTTGTGTGGCTCAAGATTTGGATTTGTGTGTTAAGTCGCGCACTAAAAATTGTTGCCAATTGGATAAAGTGATGTGTGAGTGTTGTAACGTTTGTTGAGAGAGATTTGTATAACGAATCAAAAGTTTTACGAAGGAGCATCTTTGAGAGAGAGAGAGATTTGTTGATGATTAAATATGCATGTAAAAGGAAAGATGAGGGAGTGTATTTATCCTCGAATATTAACGATTGTAATCGTTTTGGAAGGCTGTGATTAAATTATATTTAAAATTTGAATATACTTTTTAAATCGTTGATTATGTTAGTTAAAATGATTCTTATAAAAGGGCAATGTCGTGAGAGTTACACATAATTTGAATTGGACGCTTACTTAAAATGGTGAACATTACCAAATTTTAAGAATTGATAAAGATATTGGTCTTTTGGTATAAAGATAACTAATAAGTAAAACAAAAATAAGTTGAGAATTATGATGAATGAGATTTTTTTTAAAATAATAATAATGATTTTTTTTCCAAGTCGTAGCTTTGGATAATGCCATTTTAGGTAAATTTAGGAAAGGCATGTAAGATTAGTAAATTAGTAAAAATGCGTGATGGGCGAATTTTTTTTTTTAAGTAAAATTGAGAGTAATAACTTGAAATTTATAATCTGATTAAAAATTAAAGTAAATTTGATCAATGAAAATGTGAAAGTTTTAAAAATTGAATAAAAAATGATATAAAAAAGGTAAAAATTGATTTTAAATGCTTAAAGTGAAATATAAATACAAAATTTAGGTTGACTCAAGTTGTGAAGTTGAGGATAAGGTTAAGGTAGGTTTTTAAAAACTTACAATTGTGTGATGAGAGTTCAGTCAGGAGACTTGGTCTTTGGTGGTCGTCCTGCTGTCGTGGAAGTCGCTCCATGTAGATCTTGTAGAAGCTTGTAACTTCTGGAAAGTTGTTTGTCGCTTGTTGCCTTGAGCATTGTCTCGATGATGTCAAGTCGAAGGTGGAGAACTTGTCACAGGGTTTGGGCCACATCGCTGCTCGGTTTCCATGACTTGCGGGAATATCGGGGCAGTCGTTGGCGCGGTCAGCTTGCTCCCGACGTTGGCGATCGGTTAGCGGGTATGCGGAAGTCCGTTGGGGCGGCGTTTCTTCCGTAAATATCTTGGGGAGAGATTGCTTGGACGTTTCGTTGGAATGGCCGGGCTTGTTCCTCCATCTTCGCTTGTTCTCGCTTCCTATCTGAACAGGCTTCTTACTTCTTAGTTGTGTCATCCTTCGTTTTGGTCATCCTGTCGACTCATGTAATGATTTGAGAGAGAATTCCAGTAGCTTTTGTAGAGATCTTGTCGACCACTGAAATAAAAGTTGTGTCGACTATTTGTAATGTTGAAGTCCTGGTAGCTCTTGTTGTACTGTGTTGACCAAGAGGAACAGTCAGGATGTAGAGTTTTCCAGTACCTCTCTGCACCTTGGAAGACCTTTGAAAGTTCTCACAAAATACAGGCAGTCGTGGTCGAGGCAGAGTGGAAAGCTGGGGATATCCATACACAAAAAACGAAGACACAATTGCAATAAGAAAGTTCCGTTAACAGATAAAAGCTGAGCTAGGAGCGAAAAGATGGAGATAGACGAGTTCTTCCTAACTACATGTTGGAGGAGGTCGACATAACATACGACCGACGCGGCTTGCACTAAGGGTGAACTAAACTCAACTGAACTGAACTGACTGAACTGAGCTGTCAAGCCACTGTCAGGTGATGTATTTATAGGTTAAAGACGGGGGGGGGGGGACCTTATGTGACAGGGGCGTTTGAGAAAGGGCGCCTTTACCTGTCCAGGTGTGAGAGGGGTCTCTGCATTCCACCACATGTGACAGTGTGGGTGGCCTGTCGTGGGAACTGTGAATCTACCTGATTTATGACTTCCATATTTAGACTCTGTTGTTTTGGCAATACTATGCTCGATCTCTGCTTTAGCTCAACTTTTAAATCTATTACAGATTTTATTTATTTATCCACTTTGTACAAATAACGTTACATAGGTGATGCAATGACACAGATTAATCATGCGCATAATTATTTATAGATGTGTTTCTATATAAAACATGACAATCTTGTTATAAGTTATCTACACAATATGAGGTTGTTGTTTTAAATTACCATATATATATATATAAATATATATATATTATAATACACCTATCCCCCGATTTACACGGTAGATACGTTCCTGAGAAAAACGTGTAAATCGGGGGATAGGTGTACACAGAAATAAAAATAAAATGCATTGACAGGTTAAAATATGTAGTCAGCACATAAGCTCGGGATTCCTCGTGAGATGTGTACACAGCGCATGTGTTCAATCACAGTATCATTTAGTATAGTGCGATAAAAACAAAAAAAAAAGCTTATTTGGAAAACCGTGTAAAAGCGAAAACGTGTAAAAAAAGTACCGTGTAAATCGGGGGATAGGTGTACCATTTTTTCTATTATTTTTTCACATATTAAGCGTATTAACGCAAATTTGGCCTTAAATACCCATTTCTTGGTTTCTCAAGAAACCTCTGGAACCAAAAATATTTTGGTCGCAGTGGTACAGCCTGCTCCACGCTGACGAGCGCCAACAGCGCGAAACGCGTTCGTGGATGGCTTTTCTTAATTAATCAAGAAAATGGGTTGGCCAAATATCAGGGAAAAGGCTAAATCAATGTTTAGTTGATTTCTGTTCCACTAGATGGCGCTCTGCCTTCTGTAAAGCACATGTGCTCCTGGTCAGGATATGCCTACTTTGTTTTTAATATCAACACCTGACCTTTTTATTTTTATTTTTTTATTTTGTTTTTTTTTATATATGCATTATTCATATATACATATATTTAGGATGTTCTTGTTGAAATGGCAGGAAATATGCAAACGTACTGTAATATTCTTTTTTAAGAGACAATTTCTGCGATTGTTGATTGAATATTACGAGTCATTTTAGATAATATGATATTAATATATTATGGAACTGAAGCAAACAACGATGATAGGAGATAATTTTACGATTAAATCTGCCTGTTGGGAACGACTAAAGAGAATAAACTGACGCTATCACCAAAACCTACTCTTAGAAATAGAAGGTATCAGAATGTATTTTTAGGAAAGAGATTTAATGGATTAAAATAATCTAAAAATACTATAGTAAGATCTCAACTCCTACATCTATATACTTTGTGAGGGCTACTAAGTGAGGGCCAAACTACCCCGTTTGAGCCAATACTGCTTGTTTACCCCCTCCTCCCTGACCGGAAAGATAAACTGCCTCGAGCCGGAAATCAGCAATTTTTCACCCATCAAGTTCAGGGTAGGTTGGCAAGAAAAGATAAGCTCTTTCATCAATCATAGAGCACTGGACACAGAGGGCAGGCCACATAGAACATGCCATAGAAAACAGGTCACATAAGATAGTGATATATACCATTGGGGTCACCTAAAATAGATCACATAGGATAGCTACATTCTAATAGTGAAATTATTGGTTATGCAGATGATATATAACAGTAATATGCTGGAATACTGAGGTTTTAGGAATACAATTGAAAAATGCAATAGGGAAAATATATAATATAAATGCGTGGTGTTAAAATAACACAATTAATATATCAAGACAGAAAAAAGATTTTATATTTATTCAACTGTAAAATAAATATTACTCTCTTCTAGATTTAAAAAATTGCCTTTTTTTCATTCAGTAGCCATGTAAAATGTAACAGTACTTGTGTGTGTAGTGTAGTGATGAACAATAATCGAGAATTCGAAAATCGAGCAGCCATCATCGTGGCGGACGGATCCCCAGAGAGATAGTGGATTATATTGAGATGCACAAAACTACCATTTATAGTGTTAAGAAGCAGTTTCATTAGACCGACAGTAACAAAGAGGTAATGGCTGCATAGAAAAAGCACTCACATCGATCGGAGAGGGTAAAATACGAAGAATTTGTCAAAAATTTCAAGGAGAAGATTGGTGGTAACCCTTGGGAAAAGCATGAGAGAGCCATAACCAAGGAACCATAACCATATGACAATTGTCAGATCCATTCATAAGGACCTCAGACTCATGTCCTATGCCTTTCTGAAAGGTCAGTTGCTGACTGAGAATATGAAGGATAACAGAAATGGAAAGGCGGCTGCCCTCTTGAACAACCTGAAACATGACACTTGTTGCATGCTGAGGTTCTTCTCTGATAAAATGGAAATTTGACGGAGGTCAAAAGGTGAATCCCAGGAATGATCGCTGGCTCTGTAAAGACTCCTCAAAGGTACTTTTTGCGATTCACACGAAATTTCCAGTCTCCGTGATGTTCCTTGGCGCTATTAGCAGTGAAGGTGAAGCTGTGCCTCCCCATTTCTTTAAGAAGAATTATTATGAAGAATGACACCTATACCAATGTCCTGGTGAACGTTATTGTGAAGCCTTGGATGGACATGGTAGACGCAGGAAGGAACAGGGCTCAGATCCAGTCCACAAGGCAAAATAAGAAACAATCGTGGCTGACACTTAACGTCCCCAGTCACCGGAGTCCTGATATTTGGCGCCTAACTCTCCAGACTGCTATGTAAGGGGCTTTATTGAGAGAGATGTCAACAAAGCGTCCCACAACCACCTGTCAAGAAAGCGGTTCACAGGGTGATGACCCAAATGGACACATCGTCGCCAAAACCTGTGATTCATTTCTCACTCGCCTCAAGACTGTTGTAGCTAATAATGGAAACTACATTGAACAATCAAACCTATATCCTTTTTATCTACTACTGCGCCAAATTCCATTTCATTCTAAAAAATATTTACTTGCAATAAATATGAGTTAAAATTCCATTGTGGTTATTCCTAATTTACCTGATACATCCTGTAATTAATTTGTATGGTAACCCTATTAAACGAGTTGAAATCTTAAGAATACTGGGATTGGCTTTGGAGAATAATCGAAACAAGAAAAAATTAGACTTTATGCCTAATAAGACGATATTATTGCAAAAGCAACTAGAGCTAGCGGATACTCCTCGGAGTAGCAATCGCGGGGATTGGATAGCAGACGATAATTAATATTATATAAGAAATAATTTAGAAAAACGATAACTTGTGGTGCTGAAATCTGATACTCACATATAAACAAGATATATGGACTCAATACAGTATAAAATCCTCAAACACTGTATACATGCTTACAATACAACATCATCGAAATGCACACATGTCCTTGCATGAATACCTAAACTTACGGATTTATTCTGTAAAACATACTTAAAGTTTAAATAGATTATAATAGAAATGATCCAGAGTAAAAATAATAAAAATATCTAACTTTATAAATGAAAAATTTTAAAATACTATGAAGACTCTATTGATAATTTCATTTTAATATGATATATTCTATGTTCTAGGCTCTAAGTCCAGAAATACATCTCTCATGTAGGACCTTTGGTAGATTCTTGGGAAAGATGTCTGCGACGTTTTTCTGAGTGGGCTTATAAAAACAATTTCGATGATGCCATCTCTGCATATGCCTCTGAATTAATGCCACTCGATATCAATGTGTTTGGTCCTGGCATGGTACACGAGATTTCTTACTAACTGCTGGCCACCTTGATTATCTGTCTTTAAAACCGTAGGGCCGGTCTCCCAGAAGCATCTATAGGAAATACCACGAGGAAGGTGAGCTCATACCCTTCGAAACCAATTGCAAGAAAGGTTTTCTCATTCACTTGTTATAATTGTGGGCGAAGAGGAAATAAAGCCGCAAATTTCTGGAAAAAAGAAAAAAGGTGAATTCCGAAAATAATACGGCAGTATCGCTGGGAATTCAAGAAGTCCTTGAGTCGAGTGAAAGATGCCTAGATAGTGGTGCCCACAGTCCACATGTGCAGCTCGAGAGAAGTCTTTACAAGCTTTAGAGAAATTTTGCCAAAAAGGGTCAAGCTAGCCAAACACCAGTACATAGAAGCCCTAGGAGAAGGAAAAATAGAAATTGAATCCTCAACTTATAATGGACCAATAGCTTTGACTTTGGAAGATGTTCTATTTGTTCCAAGTCTAAAGGGAAACTTAATCTCGGTTAGTAGATGTTCCAATAAGTCATTTACTGTAATTTTTAAGGATGGTAAGGCTGTGATTGTGAACAAGGACAATAATATTTGCATAAGAGTCTATGGACGAGATGGACTATATATACTGGGCCCATAACCTGTTTGGAAAATTATAGATTCAGAGAATAAAGAAGGCTGAAAACATAAAAAAGTTCCTTCAGTATTCTTGAAAGATATTTATAAACAATAAGGAAGGGACAAGAAATTAAAAATATTAAACTAGATAAAACTATATACACACCCTAGCAACTCACGTCTATCAGCGACCTGACCTATCCAAGAACCGCTAGCCAACTAACTAATCAAGCTGCGATATATACACACCCTAGCAACTCACGTCTATCAGCGACCTGACCTATCCAAGAACCGCTAGCCAACTAACTAATCAAGCTGCGATATATACACACCCTAGCAACTCACGTCTATCAGCGACCTGACCTATCCAAGAACCGCTAGCCAACTAACTAATCAAGCTGCGATATATACACACCCTAGCAACTCACGTCTATCAGCGACCTGACCTATCCAAGAACCGCTAGCCAACTAACTAATCAAGCTGCGATATATACACACCCTAGCAACTCACGTCTATCAGCGACCTGACCTATCCAAGAACCGCTAGCCAACTAACTAATCAAGCTGCGATATATACACACCCTAGCAACTCGCTTCTATCAGCGACCTGACCTATCCAAGAACCGCTAGCCAACTAACTAATCAAGCTGCGATATATACACACCCTAGCAACTCACGTCTATCAGCGACCTGACCTATCCAAGAACCGCTAGCCAACTAACTAATCAAGCTGCGATATATACACACCCTAGCAACTCACGTCTATCAGCCACCTGACCTATCCAAGAACCGCTAGCCAACTAACTAATCAAGCTGCGATATATACACACCCTAGCAACTCGCTTCTATCAGCGACCTGACCTATCCAAGAACCGCTAGCCAACTAACTAATCAAGCTGCGATATATACACACCCTAGCAACTCGCTTCTATCAGCGACCTGACCTATCCAAGAACCGCTAGCCAACTAACTAATCAAGCTGCGATATATACACACCCTAGCAACTCGCTTCTATCAGCGACCTGACCTATCCAAGAACCGCTAGCCAACTAACTAATCAAGCTGCGATATATACACACCCTAGCAACTCACGTCTATCAGCGACCTGGCCTATCCAAGAACCGCTAGCCAACTAACTAATCAAGCTGCGATATATACACACCCTAGCAACTCGCTTCTATCAGCGACCTGACCTATCCAAGAACCGCTAGCCAACTAACTAATCAAGCTGCGATATATACACACCCTAGCAACTCGCTTCTATCAGCGACCTGACCTATCCAAGAACCGCTAGCCAACTAACTAATCAAGCTGCGATATATACACACCCTAGCAACTCGCTTCTATCAGCGACCTGACCTATCCAAGAACCGCTAGCCAACTAACTAATCAAGCTGCGATATATACACACCCTAGCAACTCGCTTCTATCAGCGACCTGACCTATCCAAGAACCGCTAGCCAACTAACTAATCAAGCTGCGATATATACACACCCTAGCAACTCGCTTCTATCAGCGACCTGACCTATCCAAGAACCGCTAGCCAACTAACTAATCAAGCTGCGATATATACACACCCTAGCAACTCGCTTCTATCAGCGACCTGACCTATCCAAGAACCGCTAGCCAACTAACTAATCAAGCTGCGATATATACACACCCTAGCAACTCGCTTCTATCAGCGACCTGACCTATCCAAGAACCGCTAGCCAACTAACTAATCAAGCTGCGATATATACACACCCTAGCAACTCGCTTCTATCAGCGACCTGACCTATCCAAGAACCGCTAGCCAACTAACTAATCAAGCTGCGATATATACACACCCTAGCAACTCACGTCTATCAGCGACCTGACCTATCCAAGAACCGCTAGCCAACTAACTAATCAAGCTGCGATATATACACACCCTAGCAACTCGCTTCTATCAGCGACCTGACCTATCCAAGAACCGCTAGCCAACTCAAAGTTTTGAATTAAATACGAATATACTTTCATTGATTTTAACTAATTAAAAACAATGTTTATATATTTCAGAAATTATTAAATTATTATAAGCCTGTAATTGCATTAATTCATGCGAAAACTTTGCTATTTAATTCATAAATGAGCTGGGTTAGCCAATTTTATATGTTAACTACAAAAATGACAACTTTTTGAAATGATAAATGTAAAAAATGGGAATATATATTATTTATAAAATTTTAAAAGGGTATGTTATCCGAAGAATTAGATAAACCAAGCTAACATAGTATTTCTTCTCAATTTCAAAAGGAAATTTCAGCAAATATTTGAAACAACTTGTGAGATTAAATATTTTCTGGTTTTATAGGAATTATATTGTGTTTACTCATATTACGTGCAGGTAAACAATATTATATTTTCTTTAAAACAAACAAAAATATCATTTTTATATATATAAATAAATCCTTTTAAAATATTAAACCAAGTGAGCTTTTTTAGAGTATGAATTTATTGTTTAAAAACGTTAAGAAATTTGTTTATATCAAGATATTTAACTCAGTATAGATATTTAAAATGATAAAAACAATTTTTAATGCATTAGTTAATAAAATTGTAGTACTTGTCTCTTGTTTTTTTATTTTGTTTTATTATATCTATATATGCATATATGTGCCTTAAATGTTTCCTCAATATTTAACTAATCTATCTGAAATTTTAGCAAGATATAAATATATATTAAAATAAAAAAAGGGATATCTTGTCCATGAACACAGGAGCTTTTAAGATAGCAGAGCGCCATCTAGAGGAACATGATGATGGTCAGGATATGCCTTTTTATTTTATTTTAATACCTTTTTATTTTAAAAAATATTTTTCACATAAATATATATATATATATTTATGTGAAAAATATTTTGAAATATGTTGAAAAATATATATATATATATGGAAGGAGTATTTTTGTTAAATTTTAAACACAGAAACTTCGAATAACCAAATACTGAACTAATACAGACATATTTTCATATTATATACTGGACATATAAAATAAAAGGATTTAAAGCACGAATGTTTCTTTTATACATAATATAAACTTTTACTGCCCTTACTGCGATGAAAAATATATTGGGAGGGCTTGGCTCATCAGTGGTGAACCCTCCCAGCGGTTTCGCCAATTTAATCCACCAGACCGCTTCTCAGAGCTCTAATACTGTATTGGACGATTCTGCCTATATACGCAGCACTGAAGGATGGAATCTCAGAAATGGTTTACAAGAAAACTATGGACATAAGATTAGAGGACAGTAGAATTACATTCAAATATTTGCATCGAGCAATGCTCTTCCGCAAACAATAAAAACAAGTCAGTTAGGAATAAATTTTAATAAAATATACTATAAACTAATAAGAATAATATATAAGAAATATATAATAAGCTAAAAATATTGTCTAACGCCAGGTACTTAAGTAAAGATGAGATAAATTATTATAAAAGGAAAAGCATCGTATCCCAATATGGAATAAAGATGAAGCTTCACTTTTTTTTAACTGCATTGGATCTAGATTGTATATTGTAGCGTATTGTAATATTGTAGTGTGCGTATTGTAGCGCTGGCAGAGGCGCCATTTTCTGTGTACATAGTATGATGCATATATACAATTATCTAGATTGTATAACCGTTAGACTTGGGATGAAGTGAGGGAATAAATAAAATATAATTGATTGTTACTCATAATACCTACAGAATATGACTTATCTGAATAGTATCTCAAAAGAAATATATATACAAGGGTGGATCAATAAAAAACGATAAAAGTTTAATAGAAAAAAAAAACAAAGTAAGGTTTACAATCAGATCAGCCCAATATTAGAGCGGTCTTGAAGATTACTGACGAAACCGCTTGAAGGACTTACCACTGCTTTAATTCAACAGTATGTTTTAATTTACCCGATATAAATTTAACTTTTATTCCGAGGTTTGTTTCTCCCTTATATAAATATTTGACCCACCTGAATGCATCTTTTACCAGGATAGATATTTAGGTTTTCGTTGAAAAGAAACTCATGCGGTGTAACTTCAAGTGTCGTTTTACAATTATAGGCCGCAGTGTATTATATTGTATTATAAGTTACTTTATGTATCATTTACGAACGGAAAAATACGTCCAGGGTAGCCTAGTGGACATGGCATCTGCCCGGTAAGCGGAACATTGTGGGTTCGATTCCCATCCCTGGACACTTTTATTTTTCCGTTCATCATTACTCTTCATAATTCATCCTTCCATACCTCATCCAAAAAAGTTAGAAATAGTCGATATTTCACCTTGAAATAAAATTTTAATTTTTCGTTGAAAAGAAACTCATGCGGTGTAACTTCAACTGTCGTTTTACAATTACAGGCCGCAGTGTATTATATTTAGGTTTGGAAGGTTTCCCTATATATATAAAATAGTTTTGACCTCAGAATCTGTTAATTATCCAAATAAAGTTTCAGATTTAATCCGAAAATGATGATGATAAAAGAAATTATCATTAATCTTTGCAAACTTTCCATTTAACTCTTTTTTAGCTTTGAAATGATTTCAGGTTTATGTTAAATTTAGAAATCATTTTTGGTTTTGAAATTTTATTTCCAAAAACTCAAGTAAAATTATTCCTTCACGAATATGACATTTTATCTTTTTACTTTATTTACATTCTATTTGATATATTGCCACTATCTATAACCCTTTTAAAACATTTACATAGATTCAACCCTATTTTTGTTTGAATTTTTTCTACAATTATATTTCCATAAATATATATACAGTAGAACCTCTCTGTAAAGAACACCTAATTGCAGAGCCAAAGTGTCCTTTAGGGAGAGATGTCCTCTTACTGGAGAGTTGCTAAATAGTAAAAATGCTTGTTTTACCTATAAAAACTGTCCCTTATAGAGAGGTGTCCTCTAGCGTGAGTGTCCTCTCATGGAGTTTTTACTGTATATTCAATTATATTAAAAAATAAATTTTTTACAGATCCGTTTTTTTTCTTTCTCTCATCTTTCTCTCTCTACATAATCACATATTGGCCAACAGTCGCACATGCGACGGAACATTTGAATAATAATTAAACTTCAAATTGTGTCGTGTTGTAAAATTATCGAACTATTCTCACTCCGTTAAATCACCATTGCAGAATAAAAAGCTCAAATATATAGAATACAAAGAAAACATACGACACAATGTCAAATACATTATACAAATGTAACTGCTTTTTAAAAATGTTTCAGAAGTTAAGCTAGATAAATGAAATAAGATTAAGAAGTATCTGAATAATAACAACAACAACAAAGCCTTTATTTAGGGCCTCTCGCCCTATACAGGATTCGCCAGTTCACAAGGGATGGGGAGAACACTGTGTGGCCTTTTTCCGGGATATAATCCTGTGGAATCCAAATATCGCCATCGCTATATACCTATTCTTTGATATTTCATTAATTAGTGCCGGACATGAAGGACAAAGTTGCCCCGTTTTATCATTTAGTTTTCGTCTTTCCTCAGACAGAGCAGCACAGTCAAATAAGTAGTGCAACATCTCTCCGTTGTAAGTATCTGAATAAATAAAATGCTAAATAAGTAAAGGAAACAATGACTAAAATGATATGTCTTAAGTACAAGAGCAAAGAAAATACAGATACTTATTGAAATTATAGGAACTATTATAAATGTTAATTTCAATATTCTACATTATACATGTCGCATACCTCGAGATGTTTGCATAATATTGTTTTGTTTTGTATATTTTTACATTTTGTTTCTTTTAAAAGGATGGTTGATTTGCATGTCCGCGAGAAGCGCGATATATATATATAGGTCAAGAGAGTAATAAAGTTAGAGTTTCTTTTGCTTTGGAGCTTCTATTGTTCTGTGGAACTCGTTCTTTTTAAATAGAACACTACAATACATTTTCGATATCACCTATATTTTACATTGAATCATACCATGAACATTTCTCAGGAAGTCATTGAGACACATAAAAATTCTTTGTCAATCTTCTTTTAAAATAATTTTTATATTTTTAATATATCTCTGTAGTTCAATGAAGAGCCGGTTGAAAATTCTCTAGCTTAATGGCCTTTTGATTCTTTTTTATTTGGCAACAAAATAAAGAGAAGTTCTTTGATTGTAATATTGAGAAACTCGGATATTATATGTTCTACTGTTTCTGCCCCCAAACCACATTCACATTGTTCATTTTTCACTATTTTATTTAGGTAAATATTGAAGGAACGGTGTTTATTTGTATTTCCTTTTTCTTCGAAGCGACGCTCTCTCTCGAGCGACGCGGACGCGCGCGCGCTCCAGCTTACCCCGCCGTCCTGGCGTGACAATTTTTGACAATTAAAACAACTTTTATTGACATATTGTCAATATTTACACTCAAAGAGAGTTATAATAGCAAAATAATATAATAATAAATAGGAAAATTAAAATATGTACAAAAATTTATATAATAGAGGATGAGGGGAGGCATCCTCGGCGCGCGAGTGTTCTCCTCCAGGCGATGAGCGGGTCCTCCACTCCACCGAGCCCAACCTGAACAAAGTGGCGGCAGATCCGTAACTTTGCCGACGCGAGGATGGTCAGGGCCTCGTCCTCAAGGCCGGACCCGAAGATCCAAGCCTGCAGGTCAGGGGGCCGCCCGATGATGTTGAAGGCCTCGCGGACGAGGGGCCTGATGGACTGGCAGTTCCAGTAACGGTGGCCCAGGGAGCAGTCGACGGACCCGCAGACAGGACAAGAGGAGCCGGCCGAGGCAGGATGGGCCGGGTGGGGAAGAGCATGGAGGGCCAAATTGAGGCCGTCCTGGCGTGTTCTTTGACGCTCTTTTCTTAAGCCAAAAAGAACGGATTTCAATTATTTTTCGGATTAAATAAATATGATGGTATGATTCCCATCGAGGTGGCTCAAATGCAAGTCTATTTAACGACGATAAAAGATTCGACGAAGAATCGTTCGAATTCAGATGTGAGCGACACAAATTCATTCGTGAAAAACGGCCGCGGCAAAAAGAGAAAAATGGGCGGAGCAAGTTGAGGCCGCGGAAAAGGATAATGACACCGAACCTTTCCAATCTGTACACACACACACAAAAAAGGAAACGGTCTAACCCTAAAAGTCAGCGAGCCCAGAGGGCCCAAAACCATCTGGACAGCTTCGTAGGACCACTAAGGAGTCCGTGACCTGCGTTCGGAACACCAGGCAACAGCAGGCGCTGAACAAAGCCAGATCATCAGCAGCAACGTTCGACCAATGCTGCTATGTCGAATGGTGCGCGGACTTCCATCCCGTGCACTATATGAAGGCCTTGGAGGAGTTGCTGGGGAAGGGATCCATCTACCAGCTGATGAAGATGTCCGGCCATGTTATGGTCGGACTGGCCAGCATTGAAAAGGCGGAGCGTCTGGTGGAGAATGGACTCACCATCAACAACACCTTACTCAGGGCTTTCCCATACAGAAGGAAGGCAGAGAAGATCATCCTCGGGAACCTGCCCATCGCAGTGAGGGAGGAGGACATCATCGAGGCCCTGCGACCTTACTGCCGGGTTGTCTCCCTGGCCTATGAAGTGGTGTCCTGTAACGGCTACACCTGGACAACCGGCAACAGGGAGGCTTTCGTCCTTCTGAATGAAGGACGCAAACTCCACCAGCTCCCTGCCAAGCTGGTGATCATCTCCAAAGGGGAGTCTACACCCGCCTACATCATCTACGGCGTTAGGTGTAGTAGATGTCACCGCCAGGGACATCGGCGAGCCACCTGACCCCAGGGCACCCGAGGTGGACCGGTGTTGACACCTCCACCCTCCCAGCCCACCCCCCTCCCACAGCTTCACAGTGACTACATCGGCTGAGGGAAATTCTGGAACCATCCAGACAATCCCTGTGACACCTCTCAATCCTGCCGCGTCTTCGCCCGAGAAGAGCTGTCCAGTCCTTTCCCAGGACACTCCAGCCACCAAGCCTTCTGCTCCGGCGCTGAGCACCAGCGCGTTACCATCTCTACTTCCGCCTTCCTCGACCACTACTTCACTAACAGCGGATCTTGCCAAAGATCAGGCCAAGGCTGCGCTAACAATGGAATCTTCCATCCCCAAACCACAAAACATACAGCCTCCTCAGCCCACTTCACAGAAGGTTGAGGAGCTGTTCAAGGTACTAGACGCTGACTCCTTCCTGGAACCCCTATATAGAGATTATTTTAGGCACGAAATAGAGAAGGATGTTGTATCCCTAACTAAGAGGGAGGACGTTCTCGAGTATCTCTCGCCCGAGCAGAGCTCTGCACTGAAGAAATTCCTTGACAAGGCAATCGCCTTGGCAAGGGGCCTTTGAAGGCGATTTTCTTCGTTGGTTTCATTAAGCTCGTGAGGCACCCAAGCTCCGAGCTTTTGGGAAAACCTATTGATTGAAGATGTTTGGAGATGGTCATAGCACTATATTTCATTTTTTCGGCCAAATCACGGGTTGTTTGGCGACCATCTTCCTTCAACAGGGCCTTTAGATGTTTCTCATTGAATTCTGATGGTCGTCCGCTTCGAGGCGTGTCTTCAAGGTCCAAGTCGCCGTTTATGAACTTTGCAAACCATTTTTGTGCTGCTCGCTCCTCTATGACACCTTTTTCATACACGTTGCATATCCCGAGCAGCTTCGGCTGCTTTTTGACATCGATGAAAAACGAAGAAAAGCAGATGTCGAAAATGCTGATTTTTCCCTCCTGGATAATCCATTTTCAAGCCTAGAAAAAAAAAAATACGTAAAAAAAAAACAAATAATACAGCTTTGTAGAGCAGAACAAGTACTATTTAAAAAATATAAACACTTTAGCGTATAACAACAAAAAACGTTATGAAACAAAGGGATAATGGTATTTTAATCCTTAACATTCCGGTAACTAGGGTGATAATGATTAAAATATACAGTTATAAGCGTCATAATCAATTCTTTATTAATCAATTCTGTCACCGTTTGCTTTTGTGAATGGAATAAATACCCAAATATGGCCATTTCTCATAACCATCGGTGGTTCAGTGGTAGAATGCTCGCTTGCTACGAGGGCGGCCCGGGTTCGATTACCGGCCGATGAATTTTTTTTTTTTTTTTTTACAATTTTTAAAACTCATTTATATATTATACAAGAATGACATCCACGGCGCCAATTTATAATTGTAACGAATAGTATTTGAATAAAAGCATTTAATCGGGTAAAACCCGGTCGTTGCCCGGGTCATTCGGCTAGTACAATCATAACCGAGACGAGAAGCCTGGCGAAGCCGGGTCAATCGACTAGTTGAGGAATAAAAATATTGTAGAAATCGAAGGCTAATATAGTTCACTACTCTCTTAAAAGCGATATCAAATTTATATAATAAAGCTTTTATTGTATATTTCAATATAAGCGAGAAATCAAATATTTGAATATGCAATTTGAATAAATTTAATATATTCATTTTTGAATAAATTTATTCCATATATATATATTCAACGTAAAATCTACTTATATATAAGGTGCCGAACAACATATGTTGTTATTATTATTATTTATTAAATATAAATCGTGTGTGCAAGTCTTATTTTACCGGGTTTCACAAGAATAGAAAACACTTTTCGGAAATATGAATAATGTTTGCATAAATATAAGTACTTGTACAGTTTGCGGAAATATCTGCATTGTATTCTCGGATAAAATATACTTCCTCACTCCACTACCTTGAACATCTTTGTGGCAGATTTGACCGATTCCATAACTCTTCTCGTAGGAAGCTATAAATTGGAGAATCTAATCCTGAACTGATGGTTATCCAGTTTGTCTTTTATCTGTATTTGCCAAAGCTGGTGCTGCGGCACATTATCTCCACTTTGGCGTTCTGCATAGCGCTAATAAACAAAATGTACTGTTTATGCATTTTGGTGCATTAATTTCATCTTTCTTGAAATTTGGTATTACAATTTTACATCATTATTTTTTTTATCAACACACCGCCATTTATCGATGAAAATTGATAATGATTTGAAAACGCATTAAAAAAACTATTTCTACAGAAATCATTGTTGTTGATACTGTCCATTAATATAAAAAACCTGAATAATTGCAATAAATAATTTAATGAATGAAAGGATTGTTTGCAAAAAGTTTCTTTATTCTTAAATTTGGCGAGCTTTCAGGCGTTAGCCTATCATCAGGCCGACATCGCAAATATACATAAAATAATTATTTTATGTATATTTGCGATGTCGGCCTGATGATAGGCTAACGCCTGAAAGCTCGCCAAATTTAAGAATAAAGAAACTTTTTGCAAACAATCCTTTCATTCATTAAACTGTCCATTAAGTCGAGGTCGACCTTTGGTGACTATATGTGTGGACAAATTTCTTCAATTTTAGCTGATAGCGACCATCATTCGCAGATCTTCTAGTGATCTTCCGGTAGCTTTCTTTTGTGTTGATCTCTTCTAGCCAGCTCAACGCAGGTGTTCCTTTCTTCAAGGATGAACTTAATTAAAAATTGAATCATTAAAACAGGTAATGTATACTTGTAATATATATAGAATGCAAAACATGATAATAATTATACAAGTGATCATCTATAAGAATGGGGTAGTGATGTAGCCATATAATTAAGATGATAAACTAACAACAGAGAAGTTACAATAATTATTCAGTGATATTTCCCCCTTCCTAGATGAATAGCGTCCCGCTGTAACTTGAACAGATCAGCTTGGTCCTCAGGGTAATCTTGTTTGACGCCGCCTGATTGATTGGTCCACAGGTTCCACTTCGAAAGTTATGTCGGATAATCTCCGAGTAACCCTGTACGGTGCGAAGTATCTTTTCGTCAGTTTTTCTGAGAGTTACACCTTTCTTATTGGCATAAAAATCCATAACAGGTCACCGACGTTGTAATCCGTTGCATTGTGCTTTGAACCATATCTGGACTTGTCATTTTCTTGGGCCTTCAAGGTTCCTAATCTTGCAAGCTGCTTAGTCTCTTCGACTCGCGGCGCAATCCTTTGGCTGTATTCCTCTTGGAGCTCTTCTATCGGGTTTGTAAATAGAGTATCTACAGTTGTTTCAGCCTCACGTCCATGGACTAGTTCGAATGGGGTGAAGCCTGTTGAGTCTTGTTTTGCGGTGTTGTAGGCGAAAGTGACGTAGGGCAGGATTACGTCCCAGTCATTCTGTTCAACACTTACATACATAGCCACAATGTTGGCTAAGGTTTTGTTCAACTTCTCGGTCAGTCCATTCGTCTGGAAATGATACGATGTCGTGAACCGGTATATCGACGAGCATTGATTGGTGATTTCCGCAATCAACTTGGATTTGAATATTCGTCCTCGGTCCGTGATGATTTCTCTGGGGGCTCCCTGCTTGAGGACATCTTCCATTAAAAACTTGGTTGCTTCTTTTGCTTCCCCTGTGGGCAAGGTTTTAGTGACGGCAAGTCGGGTAAGATAGTCAGTGTATATTGCCACTGAATAATTATTTTTGAATACTCTGTTGTTTATCATCATAAATATTTGCATAGTTAATCACCCCTTACCTTGCTTGTAAATTACCACTTGAAAAATCTATTGACACATTTTGCAATATATAAGTTTAATTAATAAATTATTTTTAATTAAGCGCTTGCAATACTCGTCTTCTCTACCGTGACAATATTATGATCCATTTATTACCGCCAAAGGATTTCGGGAATCTCCCAAGGAGATATACAAGGTATGTCCTATAAGTTCCCGGACTGGGTCCATAAAAAAATAAATAAATGAAAAATGTAAATGAATTTGACTGTTTATTATAGAAAAAATATCTGGCTACACGGTGGTACCAATATCGAGGCGGTACTTGCGCGCGCGCCAAGGTTATTCTAATTTATTTAAAGGTCACACCTAGCGCTGCGGCGATTTTACGATGGAACAAAAATTGAAGCAGAGGATTTGCATAGAATTTTTTGTGAAACTTCAAATATCAGCAACTGAAGCTTTTGAAATGCTTAATAAAGCATTCCCCAATGACGCCCCAAAGAGAACAACTGTTTTTGAATGGCATTCTAGATTTAAAGCTGGCAGAATTTCCATTGAAGATGATCCTCGTCAAGGATGCCCAAAATTTCAAAGGACTGATGAAAATGTGCAAAAAATCACCGATTTGATAAAAGAAAATCCTCGAACCTCTTTGCTGGAGCTAGAGCAAGACACAGGCATCTCTAAAACAACGATTGGAAGGATCGTAACCGAAGATTTGAAGCTCAAAAAGACTCCTGCAAAATTCATCCCAAGATTCCTCACCAATGAGCAAAAACTGTGTCGGCTTGCAACCTGTGAGGACATGATGGAAATGACAAGAACGGATCCAGAATGGAAAGACAAGATAATCACAGGCGACGAGACATGGGTCTATGGCTATGACCCTGAAACCAAACCTCAATCTGCCGAGTGGAGAGGTTAGGGTGAGCCTAGACCCAAAAAATCCAGAAACAAGGTGTTGCTGGTCGCTTTTTCGGATAACAAGGGCATTGTTCATCACGAGTATCTTCCTGCAAGCCAAACAGTTATTAAGGAAATGTATTTGGGCATTCTTCGCCGTCTAAAGGAAGCGATTCGGAAAAAAAAAGGCCAGAAAAATGGACTAATGGTGGCTGGATCCTACACCATGACAATGCTCGCCCTCACACAGCGCACTTGATGACTAGCCTTTTGGCGAAAAACGGGACACAAATCCTACTTCAACCACCCTATTTCCCAGACATCGCACCAAATGACTTTTTCCTGTTCCCCAAACTTAAAGCAGTTCTAAAAGGAAGACATTTTGACACCAGGGATGACATAATAGAAAAATCGCCGTTAGCATTGAAGAGCATTCCAAAAGAGGCTTATAAAAACTGTTTCGACAATTGGGAGAAACGATGGCGCTGGTGCGTTGAAGCAAGGGGGGATTACTTTGAAAAGTTTTAATAGAAATTTTTTTTAAAAATCTTACCTTTTTTTTTATGGACCCAGTCCGGGAACTTATGGGACATACCTTGTATTTCAATTCTTTGGAATGGGAGGGTTTCAGGAGGAATGGATTTGAGAAACCCAGGCGGTTTTTGGTTTGTCCGTTTTCTTCTTTGGCACACTTTACTAAATGTTACATACTTTCGTATATCCCTGAGAAGTCCTGGTCAAAAGTTATTATTTCTAACCCTCTCAAAGGTTTTATAAAATCCTAGGTGGCCCGCTGTAGGAGCGTCGTGTAGGCTTCTCAATAGTTCCAATCGTAGGTGCTTGGGGATGACGAGGAGGTGTGGGTTTCCCAGGGAGTCGAAGTTCTTTTTGTACAAGGTTCCTTTCAACAATTCTTATCCTCTGGGTTGGTCTCTGGATTCTTCTATCAATTTTCTAATTCTAGGGTCTTTTCTCTGTTCAGTATCGAAGCAGGTCAGAGCAGTTATTGAAAACACATCATCATCATAATTTTATGCTTCTTCGTCTGCTTCTTCCGAATCGTTTTCGAGAGGACTTCGAGAGTCTTGGTGTTTACAGCCGCTTTTGTAAGCTATCGTAACGTCGTATGCTTGGAGTTTTATGGCCCACCTCACCAGTCTTCCCGTCGGGTCTTTCAAATTGGATAACCAACAAAGGGTGATCACATAACGATGACGAACTCGTGGCCAAAGCGGTGTGGGCGGAATTTGTTTATTGCCTATGTCACGGCCAAACATTTCAATAGAATAATCCCTTGTTACAATACTGAAGTGAAAACATCAGGTCTCCAGGGATAAGTTTCGTCTTTTATTATTTCAAATCTCTAGCTTTCGGGCATGATAGCCCTTCTACAGAAGTAATTCTTCTCTCTGCCTTCGTTAGAGTTCTTGAGGCGTAACCCACTGGTCGCTCTTTCCCGTCATGGACCTGAACGAGGACTGCTCCGATACCATAACCGCTGGCGTCAGTAATCATCTGGGTTGGCAGGTGTTCTTCAAAATGAGCTAAGACAGGTTCATATACCAGGGCTCTTTTCGGTGACTCAAAAGCTTCTGGTTCTTCTAATTCCAAAGATAACTTCTTGTCTTTTTTGATAATTTCGTGGGGAAGGGGCAGCTTTTTCGGCGAAGTGTTCAATAAATCGACGAAAGTACGAAAAACTCTTTACCTCGGTGATATATCGTGGGGTCGGGAATTTGACCATAGCTTCTATCTTTTCAGGGTCAAGGCTCTAATGCTATATACGTATATATATATTGGACGATTCTGCTTATAAATTGATTTATAATTATTTTAAATGATTTTTTTTGGAAAAATATTCTCTCAATTATCGATACCTCTAGTTTTATAGTACCGATTTATTATTATTTTTCGAATGCTAGCGGTTCATTACGCCAGAGAAACGGCTGCGCCTATTTTCTTCGTTTGAAAGGAAATATCGAAATTATCTTATCCACCACAGCCACCTAGAGATCTGACATTTCATAAACTTGAAATATCACTAGGATTGAACTAGTTTCTAAAATAAAATTCTACGTTGTCAGGAAGTATGTTTTAATTTGACAAAAATTTTCAAGGAAATTAGAAAATAGACCGTTTCCTACCACCGAGAAGTCTGAAATTTGTCAACTTGCAAGGTCATAAAATTTAAACATGTGTACCAAACTCAGACTTTTAGGTGATCTGTAATAGGTTGTTGTTGTTTTCGTTTCCAATGAAGAGCCTCAGATTTCCCGTGCATCTCTATCACAGCAGTCGCAATGTACACTATCTTGGGTGCGTAAAGCTGCTGCTCTGGGTCCATGTCACAATTGTAATAGGTTAAAAGTTAAATAAAAACTTTCATTAAACAAGGGCGGACATGACTCATAAGTGGTGAGTCCTGCAGTCGATATTAAAATGATGAAACGGCTGGCAGAGTTCCCACTGGTGAGCTATGCCCTCCCTTTTAAAAATTATATTCATTGCATTATATATAAGGGGGGGGGGGGGGAGGGGCTGTATAAATAGATTTTTAATTATATGTAATAAAAATTAGCGTTAAAAGTAGTACCAATTTTCATAAACATATCTGTATATATTGATTTGTGTTTGAAAATTGAGCAAAATAAATATATTTCATGAGCATTCCTTTAAATATTGATTGGAATAGTTGACATATTTAGAGTAAAACCTTCACTTATTGTTTTCCTACTGATCGAATGAGTCATGCACTTTTCATAAAACCTAGAATTCGAGTGGACTCCAGGATAGACCAGCAAGCCATGCTTCTACTGTAGTTTTAGATCATTCTACTAGAGAGGGTGAAGGAAGTGTGGGGCAGTCTGATGTTAGGCAGGAATACCAATTAGACCATTCATTATGGCAAAATTGTGTTTAACACCACTGTCATTTTATCTCGAGATGGATAGCTTGGCACGGCGCACAGTACCTGAATACAAACCCGTGTACTCCTAATCAAATTGGTATGGAGCTAGCTCACTGGAGCACAATTTTTTTACACTGTATGCATACTCAGTGAATGTACTCTTTTATTGTTTCGAGGTTGATTAATTGTTTTTTGTGGTGGATGGGGTTGTCCTTGCCATCATGGAGAGGGTTACATTGAGAAGAGAATTCCATTTTTACAGATGTAGAGCCAAGTCTACTTCGTTCTTACAAAGTTAGAGAGAATTACATTTGTATTTTAGCACTTTAAAAATTTAAATATAAATATATTTCTAAAAACATCTATTGTAACTTTGATTTTATTGTCTGGTATGTCAAATTATATATATTGTAACATAGTATTTATTAATTTTATTACTTTTTATTAACAGAGTGGTCATTTTTGTTTATATCTTGCGACTCTGTAAATTTCCCTCGTGGCTTATCTTTTGTTTATAATTCATAGTTTGTCCTTCCCTGAAATAAATTTTGTTTCCTCCTGAAGTTTTTGTCTTCCCTAATTTTCCACGTGGCAATATTCTCATCTCAAATTTTTATAGCAATTATTTCACATAAGAAAATATATCATCATCGCTCTCTGGGTCATCAATACACTGAGGTATTTTGAAAAAATTAGGGTGCTCAAAGCAGGCTGGTGCCTGGATATTGGTGCATGGAATACACTGAGGTATTTGTATATACAGTATTGCAAACATATAATTATTTTTACTGGGATATACAATCATTAAATTGCATTCGATTGGATGTTCAATAGAATATATATTTTAGGTAATTTACTATTATATTATAATAAATTGTATTGTTTTCATCCCCAGTTTACACTAGACTTTAAACCACAAAACTAAATTCTAAATAAAATTATCATCTCTAGTTAAGAGAGAAGATAAGGAAAATTCTTTCTTAGTGTTTTTATGCAATTATTGGAAATTATTATCATGGTTCTGTCTTTTCTCCTTTCTATAAATTTTTCTCTTTGCTTATTCCTTTTTCTACCCAGCAATGTTTAGTTACTATAATTGTTATTTGTTTATTAAAAAATCAAAAACGAACGTCTTATGTTTTAACTTCACTTAATATCAAAATCTAAAATATATATCTCAAGTGTGTATGTATTATATAAGGCGGCTTTCTATTCTGTGACCCCAATGTCTAATCAATATCAAATTTAAAAATCTTTAATTAATATAATATATTTTATTTTTACATAATTTCTCTCCTTTTTAAATATTTTAAAAACATATTCATATATTTATATTTCAATATCTATATATATAAAAATCAATGTTTGTATGTTTGTTTGTTTGTATGTTTGTTTGTATGTCCGGTATACAAATTCGCAGTAGTTCACTAATTCAAACTAAAATTTCCATACACAGGTAAAAATTTACGGGGAAGACGATAGGCTATTTTAAAAAATATATAAATCAATTATTAAAACTATATATTCAAATTATTCTACTTAGCTCACGAACAGCGCCCTCTATCAAAGATTAGATTAAATTATGCTGATGCAAACAAATAGATAATTATAAAAAAAATCTTATCTAAATATATATCACTCGGGTAGATATGCACACGGGTCAATCCCGGGGCGAAGCCCGGGTCACCCGTCTAGTATATTATATTATTATATATGTGTGTGTGTGATAAAAAATATATATACTCTCATGGAGAAAACTTAAGGAAGTTTTACTTTTTTAACATGTATATCGGGATTCAGTCAATAACTCTGAAAGATATTTGATATACAGTAACCTTTATTGATGACAAACGAGATAACCAAGTGGGAACAAAATTGTCTCTGTATCCTTAAAAAAAAATAGACAACCAGCGACATTAAAGACTTTTCACTTCCTACAATAATCTGTTATGGAAAATAACGTTACGTAACGACATAATTAACTGCACATTTAAAGATTTAGCGCTAAGTTTAAAATAATTTCTAAATTTCCATCTAATCCTTGCTACTATTGGAACGTCAACTCAACAATTGGTGCTGACAACCTAACAATCAGAACACTAGATACCCGTGACTATCATATGGCCTCCGCCATGTCTAACATTCTAGCTACCTAATCAAAGCTGACATAGCTGAAATTGGAACTGCCCGTGTTGAAATATAAATTCCTAGATGGTTAGCTCGTGTTTATTCACCCTTGGTTCAAACTCCATTTTCTCTAATTTACTCCTTCCCTTAATGGGAATACGCACCAAATATATTATTTGGCAACACCAATTCATATATATTATATATACTTATATATTTTTCGAAAATAAAGCAATTCATAAATAGATCTTCAATTGAAAAGGCATACATTAGATTAGAATATAATATATTTACCAAAATTTCAGTTGGCTCAACGCCAACCTTTTTCAAGGTATTTCAACATATTTATGTCAACAATAAACTCTTAGCGCCACATAACCTCAATAGAATTAAGTTAAAATATTTTGCCTATATTCAATGGGGAGGGAAGAAAAAAATCGTCGAGCTGTTCGTGATGACACTTTTTTACTTGCAAACGACATCATCAAGAACCTATAGAACATGCAACAACTGTCCTGGTGTGGAACTAACACCTACTCACATATTCTCATGCCCAGCAATGGCCGCAGCCTTGCAGAAAATTGACTTAGACCCAGAGCAGCAGCTTTACACACCCAAGATAGTGGATATTGCTGCTGCTGTGATGGAGATGCATGGAGACATCTGAGACTCTTCTTTGGACACGACAACAACAACAATAACAACGACATCATATTTTGACTCAGGGTTCTTGACGTAGCTGTGTGATTTATTAAGGCCATGCATAGCGGTCTTCTCGGCTCTTAGTGATAGCGCTGATCCAGTAGGTTGCCCCATATGATCGTCCATAGATTCTATATTCTACTTACAGTCATGGAATCTCGACCGACGCGAGCACCGCTATCCCGGTAGGCTACAAATTCTATCTTTAAAAACTCAGAAACGTGTTAATAAGCATTTCTCCTTCTTACACGAAGCATCACGACAACATTTCATACGAAGGGCGTTTAAAATGCAATTTCTTTGTGAGAAACATGCCGTAGAATCTATTCTTTTAATTACAATATAAGTGTCGCTATTGTCACCTATTTAGCATAAATGTGTTTAAAATCTAATTAATTGCATATCATAGCATCAACGTATGTAGCGGGCCGCCTTCTTGATGTAGCAATTCTAATAGCCAGTAATTGTTAAAAATGTATCTATATTGGATGGCTCTTGTAACATTTATAAAAGAGTACCATCAAATCTTATTTTTTTATAAAATGATCTCATGCTAATATAATTTCATAAAATATATTTTATTAAATTCATTTGAATATTGTACACATCAAAAAAGATCAAAAATGTTCCTATAAAAACTAGTTGTTCATTTTTGAAATAAATATTCACATATTTAAAAGGTTCAAATAAATGTGGTTATAAAATAAGATACTCAAAGATGACTCAAACCAAGTTGATTCACAAAAGAGATGTACCATAATTCAGTTAATAAATTATTATTTCAACATTAAAATACAACCAATTCAACTATGCAAGAAATTCTTTAAAATCAAGTTTCCGACGCCCTGATGTTTGACAAGGGGAGCAACATTTAAATATTACACTCGTGTAAGGTTGGGGGCATCTTTACTAACCAACTTGCCATATGTGAATAGCCAGGACAATATGACACATGAGCTGTGCTTGAATGTACCGCCTCGCCGATTTTTGCAAATGATGTGAAATTTGCAGCTCTCGTGAACACTTGGAGTAAGATATAAAGGAAGTTGTTTTCAGAAAGGACAGTATTCCTTCAAAGAAATTCATTGTAGAAATTTTATTCTTGTTTCAAAAGACACGTGTAATAGCAGATAATGCCAGGCCGTCGTCAACGGAGGCAGTTCCAGCAGACAGATGCTTTTACGAGGGGCATGGTGATCAGACTGAAAAGAGCTGGTTGGTCCATAGGTCAAATTAAAAATTCAAAAAATATATAAAAACGATGCACTTAAATGTAACCAATTGAAGTTGATCTAACTGAAAGGTTTTCTAACAGTGAGGGTTCTATAAACGTGCCCACATTCTAAAGTATTATAGTCCAATATAGGAAAACTTACTATGAACAACTCAACTGGTGAGCCTCTATCATACTAAAACTGAGTTAAGATGACATGAGAAGCCACTTCATCCAAACATTATAAATAGTTCCCTTCATTCTATCTAACGGTCCTTCAATTATGTTCAAGAGAGTGTTTACTGTGTTGATAGCTAAACATGGCTAATATGGATTCTCATCCTACTCCGAATAAGTTTGTGGTATTTGCAGGGTCCATCGGTAAAATGATTTACCTCGGCTTTATCGAGCAATTACTTGATCCCTTTTGTCGGGGATCCTGAATAGACATCAGCTCTTATTAATGGCCCCCACATTACAGGGGCCTTAAGCCCCTCGCTTAATACCCGAATTGATATGTACCCTGCCATCAGCCTTAATGTGAGGGCCGGACCTAACTGAATGACTGGCCCTCCTCTATTTCACAATTTGACAACTCGACTATATGGTGTAATTTACTATGCACACCTCGTATAACAGGAATCCATATATTATGGGATTAATATACACCACGCTCTCTCCATATATTCTTACTAGACGAATGGCCCGGGCAACGCCCGGGTTTTACCCGAGTGCGTATATATTTTTAAAATGTTTTAATTAAAATACTATTTGTTACAATTAAAATTGGCGCCGTGGATGTCTCTCTTGTGAAACGTCCCGCCCCAAACTGTGTGTGTCTTGAAAATATAAAAATAAAAATGTGAACGGAAAAATATGTCCAGGGTAGCCTAGTGGTCATGGCATCTGCCCGGTAAGCGGAAGGTCGTGGGTTCGATTCCCATCCCTTGACACTTTTTTTATTTTATCCATTCTGACCAATATCTATCCGTGAACTTCACACAGTGAACTTCACACAGAGAGAATAAGGCAATTATATAAGTAGATAATTCAAATTGTGCCTTATCACACACTATTTTTTTATTTGGCCTTATTACCTTGTGTTTATAATCTATGACGTAATGCCGGCGGCGCGCGCCCGTTGGCTGCCGGCGAGCACGTGACCTCCCTGTGCGCGCGCATCCGTGACAGAACCGGCCCATGACGGTCGTGACTATATATATGGATAATAATAATGCTGCTGTAATGATCATAATGATGATGCGCGCGCATCCGTGACAGAACCCATGACGGTCGTGACTATATATGTTGATATATATATGGATAATAATAATAATATAATAATAATAATTATTATTATTATCATTAGATAATGATAATGATCATAATGATGCGCGCGCATCCGTGACAGAACCCATGACGGTCGTGACTATATATGTTGATATGTATAAAAATTACTGCGTTAACCTGAAAGAAAAATTTTAAATTATATAATTTATAGAATAAGCACATTTTTTGTATATCTTCCTATATATGACTAAATTACGAATATTGGGCGAGAGAGATAGAGAGAGAATAACTTTTTTTTTTCTTTCATCATAACGATTTCTACAAATGAGATATCTATGAATGGACCCAGGTAAGGTATGAAATTTGATTTTTGTTTCGTTACTTATATAAAGGACTTTGAATATCATATACATGCTTCATCCTTCTTGATCCTATTTATCCCTATCCACCTACAGACTAGACTAATGAGCATTTTACAAACGGATCTTCAACGATAGTTAGCTTTAAGACTTAATTTTGCAATTTAAGAATTATCGATTGTACATACCACCTGCGCGATATTGAAAATGGAACACAAAGAAAGAGTGGCCAGAAAATTATGCAAATTTCAGGGTAGACGCGCCTCGCCGATTTTTGCAAATGATGTGAAATTTGCAGCTCTCGTGCGCATGTGGAGTAAGATATAAAGGAAGTTATTTTCAGAAAGGACAGTATTCGTTCCGTTATTCCTTCAAAGAAATTCATTGTAGAAATTTTATTCTTGTGTCAAAAGCCACGTGTAATAGCAGATAATGCCAGGCCGTCGTCAACGGAGGCAGTTCCAGCAGACAGATGTTTTGACGAGGGGCATGGTGATCGGACTGAAAAGGGCTGGTTGGTCCATACGTCAAATCTCAGCTGACACACACCTGGGTGCGTCCACGGTGTACCGACGAAGAAAATGTCAGCACGCGTGGATCGGCGTATCCTTCGACAAGCTGGGGCGGACTCACATGCCACTTGTACCTCCATTCTTCAAAATGTGCAAGAAACCCTAGATCGTTCCATCTCGACCCGAATTATTTCCCTTCGATTGGTTGCTAATGGCTTGCATTCATGTCATCCGGTAAAAAGACTGCCATCGACCCTACTGAATAGGAATACATTACAGGCCATCGGTCAACTTGCAGGCCAGGCTGACACGGTGCGTCTGGGGGTCCTGCTATCGAGCCACTTAGCTCCAAGGAAGTCTACTGACTCGCCCTGTGTTTGTCGGTGGCGTAGGGCTGCTGGATGTGAGGACGCAACTCCAGCTCGCTTGCTTAAAGAGTGTTCAGGCCGCATGCAGAGCAGGGGGAAAGAATGCCTACTCATGGCTGGCGGAGTCGGGTGCCTGGATGGCCCCCATGTCCTCGGGTTCCTAGCTGCTGCCCCGTCACCGCAACTGCTGGATCTGTGGAACAGGCCTCCTTCATCCTAGTCCTGAAACACCGGGTGGTGTCCCGCAGGTTCTAGCAACGCCATCGCTTCGGGCTCCCCCAAGGTGGAAAGGAGTGCGCGTGTGAATGTTTGATCAACCAATAATGTGTGTTTTAATTAGTTAGTACTATTACACTGGGGGGGGGGGGGGGGGGGGGGAGAAGTCCGACCACACCTCCCTGCGGTCCCCCCTGGACCCTTGGAATATTCGACCAAATTCTGGTTCGTTTCCAAGGTGACTAACGTGGCAACGGCACCCATTTTCCAATGAAGAGCAAAAGATAGTGGATATTGCTGCTGCTGTGATGGAGATGCATGGAGACATCTGAGACTCTTCTTTGGACACGACAACAACAACAACTATTACACAGGTCTACAAAATTTTAAAAAGTTTTTGATGTTTGAGCATTTAAAATGCTTTTTGGATTATCCAATGGCGCTGATTCCGAATCTGCTCTTAGTTTTTATGTATGTCATCAAAATCTATTGATAATGACCATAAAGTGTATTTCACCAAAATAATATTTTCATAAAGAAAACTGCCAAGTCATCATGATTGCTTCATAAATTTTACAATCATCACATCTCAAAGTTATTCTAAAACATACGCCATTAACTTCATATAAAAATAAAATTTTAACTAAATAATCACTTCCAAACATTATACCATCAATTATAATTTGAAATTGTCAAAAATTAAATAAGTATTTAAATTTTAAGTGAAAATAAATTTTATTCACACAGATTAAATTTAATAAAAATTATTATTTCAAGCATCATTCATTTAAAAGCTATGCCATCAACTTTATGAAATGGGATTATGTTGGAATAAAACTTCTGAACAACTAAGAAAGAAAATAGATAATGTATTAAGAAAAATCAATAAGTGGTGTGAAAGTCGTAAATTAAAATTGTCAGATGAAAAAACAAAAATATTATATTTATATAAATGCAATAGCGATATAATAGTCTCAGGTAGCAAGTTAATTAAACCGGTTGAAGAACTTAAGATCCTAGGAGTGACTATTAAAAATCACCGAGTCAGAAGCAAACTGAACTTTACGCCTCACGTTAATGAAATGATCATAAAAGTAACTAGAGCTAGTGGATACCTATTTGGCCTGACAAAGAAAGCATGGGGTCTAGACTTTAGACGAAGACTGATATTGTATAAGACATTATATCGAAGTACAATTACTTATGGTTATCCAATATGGTATCCATTCATAAACAAAAAGTCTAAGGAGACAAACTAAATTCTCTTCAATATAGTATATTAAAACATTGTATACAGGCCTACAGTACAACATCATCGGATTGTACACATATACTTGCACAAGTCCCCAAACTTACTGAATATATTGAATCTAGCATGTTGAAAACCGAAATAAATTACAACCGATTTGGCTCTTCAAGTAGGAATATAATTTCTAATTACATAAGGGAAAAATTGCAGAAATACTATGAGAAGACTAATACCATTTTCAAGTCCTTCTTCACTGATTCCCAAATACCCAAATATGTCAAGCCAAATTTTTACAATGCCCAATTTTTTACTGGACACGGTAACTTTAGATCATATTTGTACAAAGTCAGAAAGACGGATTCGCCTAAATGCTCATGTGGTGCAGAAGAAGAAAATCCTGTACATATTCTAACGGACTGTCGACTTGTAGAGGACTTGAGAGTCAAAAATCAAATAAATATAAATTGTTTAAATCAAATAGTTAATAATAGATATATGTATATAAATTTTAATAGATTTTGTAGAATGTTTTTTAGTAATATATAGCCTGGGCTGTAATAACTGATATATAGTTATATGCTGTAAATAGCTCTAAATTTCTGTTCTTATCTGTGATGTTCACTAATATTCATTATAGGGTAATTAAATCGTTAACTAACTGACAAATATGTTAATAATTTCTATTATAATAACTAAAATCATATTAATAATTACTGTAAATAAGCTCCCAAACTTGTGTATGCATGCAAATATCCAAGACGGATATCGCGTGCTTTGTAAATGATAATAAATAAATAAAATTTATGAAAATAAAGTTATTTTGGTTAGCTTTTCTTGATTAATCAAGAATGGGTATTTGGCCAATTCTGGAATAATTAAAAATCAACGAGAATAGTTTATATTTATTCCGATAGATGGCGCAAGCCATTAGCAACTTTCAGTTGCACAATAAGGAGATGCCTTTTTTCATAATTATGCACCTTATCCCAGTACAATATCACATTTGTACTATTTTTCCATATTATGATATACAAAATAATTTCGGAATATTTTGTGCAGACCGCCCAGCCTAGGTGAGTCTAGGGATAGAAGGGAAGTGTCCAGATAATTTCTAGGCTAAACCAGGACTATTCTTACAGAAAAGATTTAAATATAAAATATATAATTTTAATAACTTTATATATATATTTATTGAACCATACAATTGAATTACCCATGAGCCTGAAGACATGGATCCTCATGGCTCCTCAATGGAATTTGAAGTAAATCATGTCAGGTCATTTTGTGAAGAAGGGTGCTCGGAGAGGATAGTTGCTTTAAAAAGAGAGAGATGGGAGCCTCGACTAATTAAAATAATAAATTCCAACATTTCATATAAATTCGTTTTTTTTTTAAGAAAGAGAACCCTTTTAGATATAAAAAACTAGATAAACCCGTCCACAAAAATAAGTTAGAAAAAATCTAACAAGAAAAGATGTTTCACAATACCTATCCAACTCTATTGATTTCGAACAAATGGGAGTTTATTTTCGATGTTCTCTCAGATTTTTTTCTGGAAATATTTTTCGTTTCTTTATTTCACAGTGTCTAAATTTATGCCGAGAGATGGATAACTTTGTTAGTGATGTCAACGTAAATTCCTTTCATCATTGACCCCCATAATGAAAAAATAATTTTCGTTAAATTAAAATTACCCTGATAGAATCCAACCTCCAATAGCCGACTACCTCCAGGAGAGGCCAGTTGTATCCATTTACAGGCAAAGTTCATATTGGTAATATTTATATAGTTAGACTTTACGAGCGACTACCTCTTAGAGCGACCATCTTTGTGGGAAAAAATTCTCGATCTGAATCAATCCAACCTCCAGGAGAGACCATTTGTATATATATTGGGCTATAGTCTCTAATGAGATCTACAGTAGACAGCTACAATCTCCATCCAAATATACAAACACCAGGATAACTACCAACTAATAAAAGGTGCAGGGCAGATCTAAGATCCTAAGGTCAACCAGCCAGATGGCGTTCGAGAGGGGAGCATCAACTAACGCCACATGGTGATTTGGCTGTCAACGTTATAGCAGCTGTTGTGGACCATTAATGTCCCAGAATGGGCAACCACTACTTAGACTGGCTTGACATTACAATTGCCTCTTTCTCTGTATGTAAACACCGTTTATTACACTCCCACATCTTTCACACCGAGTAGATAGAAAACTATGAAATTTTATCAAAATATATTATTATATATATGTTATATTAAGATATTTTTAAAATGTTATATTAAGATATTGTTTTATTTAAAAATATATTTATTTCATAGATAAAAATATTTTGTTAAATCTGCCGCCAGAGGTCACTCTTCCCATATAAAAACTCGTTGTTGTTCTATCCTCGTTGGCAGACCCAAAACATTTGTACATTATGTAAATACGCTTTTCATTTTTTTTTATTCTTACGCCTTAAGCCAGGCGGACTTTCACAGAATTATGTTTATCTTATAGCTCAATTAAAGCAATTTTTAATCTATACTATTTTTATTATTTTACTTTCAAGAAGATTCATGCCACGACTGCACCACCATAGTATAATCACCAAGATGATCCAAAACAACAGAAATAATATCTTTATTTTTTAAAATAATATATATATATATATTATAAAATAATTAGAGATTTTCTGCTTGTATTTAGATCATGTTGAGGATTATGGTAATGGTGATGCAGTCGTGGATAAAATCTTGAAACTATAATAATAAAATAGTTTTGATCAGAGATTTCTTTATTTGAGCTCAGGAATATATATGAATAACATAATTTGGTAAAAGTACTGCCTGGCTTAAGGCGAGTAGAATAAGAAAACAAAAGATTATTTACATAATGTACAAAAGATTTGAGCCGGCCATCGGGGAAGAACAACAATGAGTTTTTATAGGGGAAGCGTGACCTCTGGCGGTCGATTTAGCAGTATTTGTATCTATGAAATATATTTTAAAATAAAATAATATTTTTATATAACATTTATATTCTCTCTCCATATATATATTCTCTGTATTATAAAAAATATATATTACATATATATAATACACTAACAGATCTTTTAAAAAGTGTAAAGTTTTTAGCTTTCTCCTACGAAGATGCTAAACCATACTTAGCTATATAAATATCATTTAGTTTTCGTTCATTCTCTAACGCAAAGTGAATATAATGGTGAGTTAGGACTTAAGATTAAAATTGCCTATTCAATATGGGCTTTAGACTCTAGTGTAGCAAATATCCAGAGGAAGATTTAACTGTGTTAGAATTCAAACTAACAATACATATAAGAATATTAAAAATTATTATATACAAGTATCAGAGTCATAATCAACAATCAATCAACAATTCTGTCACCGTTTGCTTTTGTGAATGGAATAAATACCCAAATATGGTCATTTTTATAAGCATTTGACAGGTTTTGGGCAAAAATAGTTGTTTTTTTTTTAGTCAGAAAATGATTATGACAATATTGCTGTATCATATTTGATTATCAGATACAAAATTATATCCGGAAAATTTGCAAAAAGCAGAGACCACGGGTGAAGCCAGTTCATTTTTAGTATGCAGGAACAAAATTCTAACAGAAAAACATTCATTCGAGCAGAAGACACAAAGCCAGATCATCTCTTTATGAAAATATCGCTTCTCAGACACAAAATTTGGAGCGGGACGTTTCACAAGAGTGACATCCACGGCGCCAATTTATAATTGTAACGAATAGTATTTGAATAAAAGCATTTAATCGGGTAAAACCCGGGCGTTGCCCGGGTCATTCGGCTAGTATATAATATTGACGATCATAACAATGAGAAGTGATGGAATAATTATGACACGGCTAGCGATATTAAATATCATTATTAGGATTAGTAAAGCTTAGGACGAGGCCGTAGTTTTAGATCCGATCGTAGAGCGGGAAATTAGCCAGTATTATACCTTAAAAAAGAGCGGGAGGAAAATATTCATGTACAAAATGATCGATACTTTACTAACTTCATCAAAACAATACATTTCTATGAACTTCTCCACCAGAGAGTTATAGTCGGAAACCTTGGTTTAGAGTTTGTTGAGTTTTGTTCGAATTTTCCGAAGCTGGTGTTGTGGCTTTAACTAGGGAAATCTGAGCAAAGACCATCAAGGAAATGTCTTATTTGATGCATTTAATATAGATGTATGGTTTCAATACATTATTAAAGAGAATAACGCGCATCGTTTTGCATATTTAGCGAACTTATACATATATATATATCTTTCATATACAGGGCCTTGAAGAGCTTAACAAAATCAATATGAAAAAAAAAAAACGTTGATAAAATTACACACTTGATATTCCGACCAAATAGACTGACTATCAAGAAAGGTTAAAAGCTTTCAAGAGAGGGTGTACAAAATATATAAAATGATAAGATGAAGTATTTTTCTTTATTTGTATAATGATAATGCTGCATCGACCTCGCATTCGAACAGGAGGCTAACGTCACGGCCCTGGACAATTATCAAGATCTCTACTTTGGTTACAAAGCAACCATCGCGCCATCAACATATACCATTGGATCTAGGCTTGCCTGTGTCGCCGCTACTGGCGTCACCATTCTGTGGAAACGCATATTTGGCCAGGGAAGATCGCCATGGTCTGCGCCAACATCCGCCAAATGGCTTTCGTTAACTATTACCTTTCCCATGCTCTAGGCGAGCGCCTCCTATAGCTGCAGAACAACGCGTCTGAGGCCATCAGAGAAGATGCCTGGGTCCTCTCTCGGTGACCTAAATATCTCCGAAGAGTTCATATGCGACATTATCTCCAGTTCAGTAGAAGCCCTCACAGAACTCCTGGACCAAGTCGGCCTCGTGGACGCAGCGTACATCTTCGGGACCACGCACCTACAAACTAGGGTCGCCACACTCGGAAGTCGGATCGATGCGAGTCGTCTTGATTAAGTCCTTCTACCAGCTAGGCTCTCTGACCATGTCACCCATTACTGGACAACTAATTACAGGCTATAGGACCACCGTGTTGTGATTCTTCAGTTGGGCCATGCCAACCACCTCCTCTATGCCCGACATCCATCGCTGTCATGTTTCGCTCAAGGAACGTTATTGCCCGAGTGACGACGCTCTTTGACTCGAGGCATCTAGAACTATCATGGCTTTGTTTAACAGAAGACTATGGAGAAATTGGACTTCCATCGAAGCAAATATAGTGTCACAAATTAAGTACTTTGATGTACCCCGCGCCGCTGAAGATGACTACATTATCCGTGCCAGCCGGTTCCTGCAAGCCAGGCTCGAAGCCGCGTCAATGGACGCAGACTACCCATCACTACCGGACCTTAGCCTAGCGCTCCGTGTGCATCGCTCGGGACTGAACAGCATCTACTACGAGAATGGGCGTCCCATAGAAGGTCAGGCGGCGCGTCGCAAGATCTTCACAACCTTCCGGGAACGCTTCTCACGCCCGTCCTGCGACCTTTACATTACCGCAGATTTCCTGCGTGAAGTAACGACTCCCATCACTCTAGAAAAACAGAGAAACCCTACACAGGCATGCGATTTCTTCGGAGGAGATTTTCGCAGCCAGCCGCTCGAAATAGCACATGGATGGGATGAAATACCCTGCGTACTGATGATGGCCTTCAAGGAGTTTTGTTGTTGGTGCGCTCCAGTGACTCTTGGGGCGTCGGGTTTGCGGGGCTTTACCTTCTTCATCACGACAAAACTCCATCTGTCTCATACCCAAGTCGTACGGTCGTCCGGGCCTCAACGGCTACAGACCCGTCTCCATTCCAACGACAGACTATAGGGTCCTCAGCAGCGTTCTCTATGAGCGACTTCGCCCTCATCTTCCTCGCCTATGCCGGGGTGCCAGACCTACGCTGTTACGGGACGGTTCTCCTCTTGGAATATAGCCCGCGTGTCTGACGAGGTCGCCGCAGCCTCAAGGGACAACACATCGCTAGCTGTAATCTCCACAGATCTTGAGTCTGCCTTCGACACCTTGAACTGGAGTTTCCTGATTTCTCTACTGATGTCACTTCGTCTGCTGCCGGCCTTCATCGTGTGGTTCCTCGTACTCTATGCCGGGGCAAACGCTACAGTCAGAGTAACAAGACTACACATGACCTTTCTACCTACTGAACGGAGTCAAACAGGGCTGCTCCGCCAGTAACGCCTTGTTAAGCCTTGCTACAGGACCACTTCTGCATCGTCTAGAGCGGGTACTCGACCAGGGGAACGTCCTGGTCTATGCCGACGACATCAACCTATTCATCCGGAATGATGAGCAATTTCAACTCGTCGAAAACATCTTCGACTAATTCCGGCATGCATCGGGAATACAAGTCAACTACAACAAGTGCAAAAGTCGTTGGTGTTGTGCCTGGAGAAACCGAGTCGATACCCCTCTGGGCATCTGCTGGTCAACAGAGCAATTGAAGTAATATACAGAACAAGGAACATCAGAGCAGGAGAACCATATCGTAGAGCTGATGGAGACGGCCGCTGCAAGTGGTCCCCCTTCGTCCTAGGCCTCTCTCTCGTTGGGAGGAAAAGAGCTGAAAGCTTCCTGGTGTTCTCCTCAGTGGTACACCATCTTCACGGATACTCCCTACTGACTACACTATCTCTAAGCTCCAAGCCCGACTAGTGCGCTTCGTCTGAGGACCTGAGCGCACCGCCTGGATACCGGGAAGTGTCCAAACACGTCCTGTCTCCGGGAGTGGCGCCGGCCTCCTCGACGTCGGCACGCAGCTGAGAGTAGCGTATATGAAAGGCGTCCAAGCTGCGCTTCGTGGAAGTATCAACGTCTACCCTTGGCTCATTGATTGTGAGGCCTGGATAACCCCCCTTCCATCCGGGGACATGGCTGACACCTCGACATCACAGACTCCTGAAGATAAGGTAAACAGTTTCTGACTTCCTAGCGCTGGACCACCGGATTGTGCCAACACACCAGCTGAGGAACCTCGCCATTATCGGAGGATGCAGGTTCCTCTGGCCACATGACCTCCTAGCCGTGTCACGGTGTATAGGAGCACGTATTGGGGATTTCGATGGCTCAGTGTCACCTCTCACTCGTCCGAGGTGATGCGCTCTTGCAGACGCCACAGCGTGGCCAAATTCTGCAATAGACTGTTAGCAGAAAACCTCCGAGGGTTCCACCGGGCGGACAACCTAGGCGAATCTGTGGGACTGCGCGGGCTTCATGCGCCTAACCACCCGCATCATCCGCCGTACACTTGAGCGACCACGCCTGGAAACGTTGCCCATCACCCAGCTTCTGTATCGGTAGCAAGACTTTGTCAACATTCCCATCACCATCGGCTGGCCATCCCTTCGACGTTGCGCATTCTCAAAGCACAATGCCGACATTGCAGTACAGCTGGCCTTGCACGCTCTTCCCCATCCTGAACATCCGGCCTCTGCTCGAGAGACCTGCATCGCCTGTGGTTCTAGCGACCTGACGTTGGCCCACCGCTACTGGTCCTGCAGCTCCATCAGGCCCCTCATACGGGAGGCCTTCAACATCACACAGCGGTCACCCGACCCGCAGGGCTGGCTCTTCGGCCAAGGGCTGGATGACAACGCCCTCGCCATCCTCGCGTCTGCCAAGTCATCCATACACAGGTTCTTTCTGTAACTTGAGGTGAGGGGAGAGCGTGACTTACTGTCTGGAGGAGGACTCTCTGTCGTTGGGGGAGTCTCCTGGACTTTACCTAACTGTGAATAGTTTCCTCTTTTATTTTTAATTTAATCTTATTACTATTTTCAATTCTCTCATATCTTATATCTATGGTAACACATTGACACTTGAGTATGATGTCAATAAAATATTTTAAAATCTTAAATCTCTCTCTCAGTCTACAGATGGTAGTAAATATTTAGTAGACAAATGTGACTTCAATAACTAAATTGTTAGCAACTGTCTATTCGGTAAATGATTATAATCTTAAAAGTGTTTCTTTTTAAAGGCACCTCTCCCATCAAAAATATGTTACAGATTATATTCCATCTAGCAGCCGTTTATGTAATTCCGGTTGGTGTGAAAAAGCAGCAACACTAGCTGTTGTAAATTCTGACTTTAAGCTCATTTTTTCGGGCTATTGAACTTCTTCGGTCCAGTGTGACTTCTTTTTTAAACCAGGTCCAACAAATGATTTACGAAATCTTCAGAATTTACAAAAGAGAACTTTTGCCATCAAAATAGCGAAGCCTATTTTATGACTTAAATGTTGATAGAATCTCTACCATTAGGAAAGTTATCTTTGGAAAACGAAAGAGCACAATTTCGTTAGAATTGCCGCAATCCATTCGCCATCAAGAAGCTCAGAAATCTAAAGCGCCAAATAGAAAACGAAATAAAAGAATGGTTCAAATTACTGGGGTTTGAACTCGCCCCCGTAATGCACAATATCGTCTGCATTGAATAATGGATGAATGGAAAAAGTTGCGTAATGGATATGGGTCGTCGCATGGAAGTCAATTAATTTCCACCCAGCTAATTTGAGGACGCAATTAATTTGATCGCAACCTTTGAAATACTCTCAATCATTTTCTTATTGGCCGTAAATCAGTAGCAAACGACATTTTTTTAGCCAGACGAAAATTTAATTTAAAACCTCCCCCCCCCCCCCCCCTCCACCCACCTTCTGTTTAAATTTATTGATCTATCGACTTAAAAGATGAACAATTGACCATATGACCCTTCAAACTTAATGGACCTACTCTAGATTTTTCTTTGTCCCCCTGCGTTCGTATGCTTTATAAATTTGCCAGGGCTTATTTCACGGAGAAGATGATTGAAAGAAAATTTACTTATTTTTTCTCTCATTACTAACGAAATAATAATTTATTTTTAATAATAGGAATGATCATTTTAGATTAAATTAATTATTTTTTCTTAAAGAAGCTTTTTTAAAAATTTAATTGGCCTAATATATTATCGAGGCTTTTTTAAATTCTATAAAAATGAATTGTTAAAGAATTATTAAAGTTATTTTAAAACTTATAATTATTATTAATATATTTTTATTTAATATTTATCAATCAGCCAGGCGTGATATGGAAATATTTGCGCCTATTACAACGGAAACAAACAAAACAAATTAGAACTTGGAAGACTTAAGTATTTACAAATTTACATGTATTAATCGACAGAGTTCATAAAATTTATATAGACAAAGTGGCTGATGTAAGAGAGTTAAATCATTTAAATCAGGGACAATCGATGTCTCACTTCTGTAAAGTTCGGACAGTCATAGATAAGGTGAAGAGCAGTTTGTTCAGTTTCTCCGTAGGAACAATTTGGTGTTTTTGATAGACCTCTTTCATGTAAGTATTTCTGGGATTTTCCGTGTAATGTGCAATCGAATTAAATTAGTCAATCAGTTCATCTCAAATTGTTCTACATAATTCTAGAATGCTTTAAAAAACGTTCTATTCTGGAAATATGATATCTATGTTCGAAAAAGCACTTATTAGAAATCATAAACACAATGCATTTTAAAAATATTTAATGGAGGAATTGCAGCTATTTTTTTTTTCAGATCGGCAAATAATCTACAACATCAGGTTTGGAAAATTCAGACAAAAGGCAAGAACAACCAGTGAACCATGAATATGACCCTATCAGTATAGGGGGGCGTTAAGAGTTTGCGGCCTTCTAAGGGAAGGATTATGAAATCAGCCGAATTTGTGCTACAAAGCTTTTTCACATTGTGTCGCGGTTTCACGCAATCCTGGCCTTAACTACCCGTTTCATGATTTTTCAGGATGCCTTGAATTACCAATTTTTTTGGTCGTTGAGGTACAGCTTGCACCACGCTGATGAGGGCCAACAGCCCGAAACGCGTCCGTGGTTAGCTTTTCTTGATTAATCAAGAATGGGTATTTGGCCAATTCTGGAATAATTAAAAATCAACGAGAATAGTTGATATTTATTCCAATAGATGGCGCAAGCCATCAGCAACTTTCAGTTGCACGATAAGGAGATGCCTTTTTTCATAAAAAGCTATTTTAGTTGGTAAATGGTGGAGAGTAGCGAATTTTTATCTAAACTACCTTTCAAATCAATGGGAATGATATTCAAAGTGAAAATACAGGGTGATCCAAAAGTCCCGCACAACTTTAAAAATTAATAACTCCGCGAATATTCGCGCTAGAGCAATGCGGTAAACACCATTGTGTTCAGGATGCAATGGGATTTTTTATGGCAAATAATGTAAAATTCGAAATTGATTTTAGTTACAATTTTATTCGCCAGATGGCGCTCTACCAGAATCAGAGATTCAGCGGCCAAATTGTTTGATAAATTGAAAAATATAACTGATCGACACGTATTTTTCCTTTTTGAATACCAGGAAAGAACCCTAATAATATCAAATAACAAATTAATAAAACACCACTTCGCCAAAAGTATGAAGAATTGGTTAACGATTTTCAAATACAATCAGAGATATGTAAAATAGGTAAATGCAAATTAAAACATGTAGCAAAAAAAAAATTATATTTTAGATACGGTTTGTTTCCGAAGATAATAAATTTCTAAAATTTTTAATTCAACTCTTACTCAGTATCGATTATATTTATTTTAATTCATTTGAAAAATATGTATCTATCTCTGATAATTTATTTTACTCTGGAATGCCGTTGTTGTTGTCGTGTCCAATAAAGAGCCTCAGATGTACCATGCATCTCCATCACATCAGCAGCAATGTCCACTATCTTGGGTGTGTAAAGCTGCTGCTCTGGGTCTATGTCAAATTTCTGCAAGGCTGCGGCCATTGCTGGCTATGAGAATATGTGGGTAGGTGTAAGTTCCACACCAGGACAATTGTTGCATGCCCTATAGGTTCTTGTGCCATCTGCATGTATTGTCATTCCTTTATAGTGTTTTGTTCTAAGTCTTGTTATAGTTTTTGTCATTTTTCTCTCAGAGTTTATTTCGCATTTTGATCTTTTCTTATTTTTTTGTTTAATTATATTATATTCTGACAAAGAATCAGCGTCAAATAATGGCATTTGTTCTTTCCTTTGGCTCAACTTTCTGGCTTCCTTTGCCAATTCAAATGCCATTTCATTACCCCTGATCCCAGCATGGGCAGGGATCCAATGTAGAATGCAGTTATTCTCCAATGGTTCCAGTTGGGTAAGTAACGAGTGTATTTTCTGTGTGATTTTAGTATTGCCCTTCTGAATTGCTTCTAGAGCGGATATGGAGTCGCTGTATATTAAAATTCCTTCTGCTTGATGCAGGGATGGTTGGTTAAGGCATACATCAAGGGCTTTCCAGATAGCTGTCAGTTCACAAGTGAAGTTTGACGAAATCTGTCCTGCTCCTTCTTTGATTTTGATGTTTGTTCCATCTTGCAGTATTATGTTAATTCCGGCCCCTCCATTACTCAGGGTAAGGTCTGAAGATCCATCTGTATATGCTGTTAAAGGGCGTGGCCTAGCATTTTTAATCAATAATTTGTACTATGAGGACATAGCCGTTAATATTCCAAACACATCAGACCTCGAAACCCAAGGTATCAAAGTCTACCTCAATCAAAATAAAGCCATCAACATATACAATATGTATCACCCTCCAAACAATACATTTATTGACGATGGAACAATGGCTAAATTTCTTACAGACAACACTATTATTTTAGGTGACCTTAATGCCAAACATCAACTATGGGGATGTTCTACGCCAAACCCAAGAGGCAAAATACTATCAAACATATTTGACGACAATGCCTTCATGTGCTTAAATGATGGGAATCCTACCCATCATTCCTACAGCTATAATACGGCACAAGCCCTTGATATAAGTTTTTACTATCCTGACATTTTCCACAAATGCAAATAGCAAATATTAAAAGGTTTTGAAAGTGATCATTTGCCTAATTTGATAGAAATTAGCACCAAGACCAAAACTAGCTCAATTAAGAAAAATTATGGAACTTCAAAAAGGCTAATATGATATCTTTCGAAAACACCATTATTAAAGCAGTTAAAGTTTCAATACCAAGAGGTTATATTAAGAAATGGATTCCAAATTATACACACCAGGCAAAAAATATTCAAACACTTATAACTAAAAGAAATGAACTACAAAAAAGTGCACCCAAAACCAAACAAATTGTAGAACTGAACTGAACATTGTGATTGCAAAAATAAAAAGATTATACGTAAATGTGAAAAGGGAAAAATGGAAACAAACTTGTGAAAACCTGAACCCAAGAAACCCAAATACAAAACTTTGGAATTTGGAAAAACAAATTGACAGAGTCCAGCCACAAACTAAAAACACAAATATGATTGAGAATACAGATGGTACACCAGCAACTAATGACAAAATTGCTGCCAATCTTTTAGGTAATTCATATCAAATAAGTAGTAAAATCAAGGTTGAAAAAGGCCCGAAATATTATTCATGACTGTAAAAATGTCACCAGCACTCATAATATTTTCCATGAAAAAAAATCAATATGAAAGAGCTAGCTTATGCATTAGAAAACACTGACCTAAACAAGACTCCTGGGCCAGATGGAATCCATGGCCGAATGATATCAAACTTGGGCAAAATTGGCAAAGAAAGACTTCTTAATATTTTCAATAACTCCTGGAAAACTGGAAAATTGCCTCAACACTTTAAAAATGCAACAATAATTCCCATTAAAAAACTTGACAAATCTGCTGATGACCCAAAAAACTACCGACCTATCTCCCTCACAAATATTTGCTGCAAATTAATGGAAAAAATTATATTCAGACGACTCACCTACCACCCCGACACAAGAAATCTCTTACCAGAAGAACAATATGGATTTAGGAAAGGACATGGGACAATAGACCAACTCTTATTTTTCACACAAAAGGTAAAAGATGCACAAAACAAAAAGCCAACTAACCACACCATAGCTGCTTTTTAGACCTTACACAAGCTTTTGATAAGGTATGGAAAAACAAGTTAATTACAAAATTATACAAACATTTCAAATTGATGGAAAAGCTATCACTTGGATAAATGATTCCCTTAAAAATATATACATCAGGGTCAAATATAATGGCACTCTATCTAAAACCTTCAAATTATACCAAGGATTACCACAAGGATCAGTCCTTAGCCCAACTCTCTTCACCCTATTTATTGCAGGCATAGAAGAAAAATTTTCACATAAAACCAATATTGGACTTTTCGCTGATGACATTATTCTATGGAGCAGAAACATTAACTGGAAAAAAGCTGAAAGAGATTTGAACAAGACTATTCTCCACCTAGAAAAATTTGCTAATAAACATAAATTAGAATTTAACTCCCAAAAATCTGAAACCTGTCTTTTTACTACCGATAAGAAACTATACAAAATAAGACCAAATATTATTCTGAAAGAACAACAATTGCAATATAATAAACATCCAAAATATCTCGGCTACACCCTGGATCCAGAAATTAACTCCAGTAAACATATTGAAGGAGTTGTTATAAAAGGAAGAGACCGACTAAAAATCTTGAAATATATTTAAGGAAGAGTGGAGAGCTGAAGCAACAACACTAAAATTAACTTACACATCTCTAATGAGACCTATCTTGGAATATGGATATCAAATCTATGGTACAGCATCTGAAACAAATCTAAAAACACTGGAAAGGATACAACTAAATGCACCTAAAATTATTACAGGTCTTCGAAATACCTGCCCTAATAATATTGTACTTTGCGAGGCAGACACTATGCCCTTAAAGGATAGAATAAGCTACAATCTGCCAAAATATATAAACAAAATCAAGAGTTATGAAAATAAACACAGAACTTTCAATTACATACTTATTTGGGAACCAAATATAAGACTCTAAAAAGAAGGCCCTCTCCACCTGGCCAAAAGAAATGGATTTTTAAAATATAAAGTGGAAAAATATTATTTGGCTGAAAAAATATCTACATGCGAACCACTAACAAAATGTTATTTTTAATGCCACTTTAAATGAACCCACCAACAAACAATACCAAAATCAAGAATACTTAAAACAATTATCATTAGAAATAATTAATAAAATTCCTAAAAATGCAATAACTATCTATACCGATGGTAGCAGAGACGAGTTGGGACACACTGGCAGTGGCTCTCTCATTAAAACCACAAATGGCAATGAGAAAATGAACAGAAGAAACCCAGATTTTTGCTCAATCTTCAGATCAGAACTTATAGCCATCTATGAAGTCTTAAAAAAGATGTTGTAATTTATCGCTGTGATGTCTATTTCGGATTCTGTGCCTGTGTGGACTTAGATAGGTGTTCTCTCCGTTATTTAACGGTGTAAGGTCGAGGTCGGTAAGCATGTCCTCAACCTACTGACTTTTGTTATCCTGGACAGGTGATCCCCGAATTGAACTTTTGGCGTTAAATTCGCCGAAGTATGATTGTGATATCCGAAGGCGCTTCACTTAATGTCTCTATTGTGTGTACCCATACAAAATTCAAAGATTTCACGAGCTGAAAGTTGGCGATTTTGAGATGCGTCAAGAATTCGCTGCATGGGTTTTCCGGCAAATTGATATTGATGAAAACTGGCTGTCGAATGTTCTGTGGACAGATGATGCTCACTTTTCTCTAAACGGAGAATTTAACATTCAAAACAGCCGCATTTGGGCAACAGAAAACCCTAGGATTTTCACAGAAATGCCACTTTACCAGCCTAGAGTTACAGTTTTGTGTGGGTTCACTTCTTTTATTATTGGGTCATTTTTCTTTGAAAAATCAATGGAAGAACTTTTAAAACCGTTTTTGTAACTGGTGAACGTTATGAGAAAAGGGTATTCCCATATTGCAGGGCAAAAGCACTAAGCGAAATAACATTCATGAAAGATGGAGGACCTCCTCATATCTCCCGAGGTGCCAAACAATTGCTGAAGGATACGTTCGGTGAAAATCGTGTGATAGGTCGCCACTTTATATACCAGTGGCCTCCAAGATCAACAGACTTGACGCCTTGCGATTTTTGTTTATGGGGATACATTAAATCGTGTGTTTATCGATGCTGGCCTACCACATTGGCCATGTTGAAGGCTTCTATCAGATGGCACGCTTTATCAATTTAACAGATATGTTATTTAATGCTGTCCATTCTGTCATTTATCGTCTGCAGGCGGTGATTGAGAATGAAGGGTGCCACATTGAGCAAGGATTGTGACCTAATACAAGAGAGAAGGCAGTTACCTCATGTGTTGTATAAGCCGCCATGTATTATATTATCTATCAATATTTTGCAGCTCTTTGTGCTGGGATATGGGGATAATAAATGCTATCCTCACATCTTGACTCTTTTTTTTTGTGAACAGTAATATTTTGTTTGTCATTTGCTCACATATTATGTCGTGCAAACCAGAGTGTTATAACTTCTCGAATAACACTGGTACACACAATTTTACCCCTTATGTTTAGTTTTTCGCTTTTCGCTCATTAGAAGAAATACATAGATAATAGATAATAGATAACATAGAAATACATACATAAGAAATACGTGTAGCATAAGGAATATTTTCTGTACACCAATAACTTTGAAATTTTGTGAAAAAAAATAATACAAAATGATTTTACTACCACATTTTTCAACGCAAAAGGTCGATTTAATTTTTTTTTTTTTTTTGAGCGGACACATTTTTAAAATTGTGTACAGTATAATAAACAATGATAACATTTGACAAGCCCATAGGATATTTGGAATAAAGTACGACAAATATATTTTGTCACTCCCCTCTATATTTCATTTGTTGGATCATGACAAATATCCAGTTAAATAGTCAAGGGTCGCCAATCAGTCAAGAAACTACACATTTCTTATAGCAAGAAATCCTATTAATAGTGCCATCATAATTTTTGGTACTATATTAACATTTCAAAAATTCGTGTATTGATATCAGCAGTGTTTTTCGAACATTCAATCTATTTCACAAAACATCATATAAAAAATAAATATTTTGCTACATGTTTTAATTTGCATTTACCTATTTTACATATCTCTGATTGTATTTAAAAATCGTTAAACAATTCTTCATACTTTTAGCGAAGTGGTGTTTTATTAATTTGTTATTTGATATTATTAGGGTTCTTTCCTGGTATTCAAAAAGGAAAAATACGTGTCGATCAGTTATATTTTTCAATTTATCAAACAATTTGGCCGCTGAATCTCTGATTCTGGTAGAGCGCCATCTGGCGAATAAAATTGTAACTAAAATCAATTTCGAATTTTTCATTATTTGCCATAAAAAATCCCATTGCATCCTGAATACAATGGTGTTTACCGCATTGCTCTAGCGCAAATATTCGCGGAGTTATTAATTTTTAAAATAGTGCGGGACTTTTGGATCACCCTGTATATACCTGATACTTTAAACAGAAATATTATACAATTTGAACTCTCATTAGGTTTTTTTTATATCTTTTCAAAATATCTGTCTTTTAAAACTATGGATATAAGCCGTCGTATGTATCATCTTTAATAGGAAAACTACGGACAATTTTGTATTACTCTTATATCTTTTTGATAATTCCCTGGAAGAATAAATTAGCGAAGTTTAACTGTCTTCTTCTTTAAGAAAACATTACTCTTAAAGAATCCACGCCAGTTTGAAGCCATAGTTTAATAAACATAACTCTCTCTGTGCTTCACTTCCATCAATAATTGACAATATGTCCCAGAATAAGTATATTTCTATGGCGTTTTATGGTTTCCACAAGTCCATATCTCAGAAGAAGGCCAAGTGACACTCACTCCTCACTTTCTTACTGCTACTCTTTTTGTGTTGTTTTTCTTGCTTCACTCTTTTTCTTTCTTGTTTTTTTTTTTCTTTTTCTTCTGTCTATATCGTTATTTCCTTTGTCTCACTACTTTGTTCTTATGCATACCTCTGGTGAATCCTGTATAGGGTCAGTGACCCTAAATAAAGGCTTTTTGTTGTTGTAATAAACATAACAACAAATGCTGGACATGTTTTCAAGAGATTTGAAGCCTGATCATCGTCACATGCTAATGCTAGCTTTAAGAAGAATTACATCTGATCGTTAAACTGAAAGTTGCTGATGGTATGTACTCTCCGTGGAATCCACTAATTGTTTTATATTTAATAAGTTTAAATTTTAATAAAAGCGATTTTTAAATTTCAAGGAAAAATGGCCAAATATACCCTTTCCTGAAAACTCAATACGCGTGTCACGCTGTTGGCACTCGTCAGCGTGGTGCAGGCTGTACCTCAAAGGACAAAATGGCCTGAATGCTGATTCAGGAGATGCCTTTTTCTTACTTTATACCCTGATCCCAGCACAATTTCACTTTTGCACTAATTTTTCATATAATAACTTTGCTTATATACAAGCTTGTATATATATATTATAACTAAAAAGATCTTCTGTTGATTTTGATTATCTTGAGGATTATGCTAAGGAATTATTTGCTGGTTCTTTTTAGGACTAAATGGTAATGCAGTCGTGGCAAACATCTTGAAATTATAATAAATAAAATAGTTTTGATCAGAAATTGCTCTAATTGGGCTTATAAAACACAACATAAATAATCTGAGAAAATATTGCCTGATTTAAGGCGTAAGAAAAAAAAAGATGAAAGACTTATTTACATAATTTACAAAAGGTTTGAGCCGGCCATCCGGAAACAACAACAATGAGTTTTATAGGGGAAGCGCGACCTCTGGCGGTCGATTTAACAGTAATTATTTCTATAAATTTTAATTTTAAAATTAAATAATATTTTTCTATAACATATATATATAATATATTATTCCGGTATTTTTGGCCGCACATCGATTTCTAGGACACACTGCACTAAGTTTTGATATACAGGCACTTTATGGTGTTCAGGATTATGGTGTACTGGTAGACCTTCAAATGGAAAACTGCGACTAGAGTCTAGACACTGAGACTAGACACTTGTCTAGGCGCGATTTATATCAATAATATTATAAAAAGAGGCCTTTTGTTTTGTCTCAAATGTAAATGATGAACATCTTGTGCTAAATGTTGGCACAGTTAAATGACTATCGCCATAGTATTCTTAGTATTGGTCAGGTTTAATGGACTAGGTTTATATAGAGAGGTGATATACATCTGTGAAACTCGATTGCAAGTGTCAATAGAGTAGTGGGCACGTTAGGAATGGGCCGAATGCCTTATAGAGAGGAGCACTTTATAGAGATTTAACTGAAATTCAACATTTCATTATGTTCCTATTTGTGATTAACACACGTGTTTCTAATCATGGATTAAAAATATATATGAAAATAATTTGCCTCTATTGTCAACAAGGGCTTTTGTTGAATGGTACAGTAACTTTATCTGAGAGATTTGGTAGGATTTAACCGAATATCTTATTTATCATTCCACACTTTAGAATGGATTATGTCGAGGGCATTTAGTCGAAGAGGGAGGAAGGATTGGTATGAATGAGGTAAACCAAGCCAGCATGCGAGGCTAAGGAAAAGATGCAGGGCAACAGGAGATAATGGTTGTCCGAATGCTGTAAGAGCAAGGCCCCAAGCTGCAGAATATAATGGATGAGTCCAAGAATTGCGCTCATGATGGACACTGCACCGGCATCGCCAGAGCCGTAGATTGTAGCCATCTGCAGGGCTTGTCCAGCAATTGTTAGCGGAACTACTTGAGCTTCGAGCAAGAGCAAGAGGGCTGGAGGTGCTTGCCCTGATGCCATAAGAGCGGCAAAAACAGCACATCCTATATCCCACACTTCTGTTCTTAAATTCCGATACTTCAACACTTGATGGCCAAGGATGGCCGCTTCCAAGAACATGATTCCCAATTCCACGCAATCTAGAAGATGACCGTTGACTGCGCGTAGATATCCCAGAGGCACTATCGAACTATAAGCATCAAGACAGATGGATACGAAGTTGACAGATTGGGCACTAGAAAGCTGAGGGATTTGTAAAAGTTGCGGGACACGGACTAAGGGTGCTAACATAATTATGGCAGTTACCAGGAGGCGAGGTATGGGACGCCCTAAGCTGCTAGAACCTCTCCAATATTGCTCAAGACAGCTTTCAGTCAGGAATATGGTTTTGAAAGGACAGAGGGATTCGCAGACTTGGCGGTCTCCTCTTCCAGTGAGGCATGCTCGGAAGGCCATGCTTACCTCTCCGACAAAACAGAATTTTAAGAGTCAATGGGATAGTGATGGCATTTAGGGAGGAATTTTGAATGCTGCCCAATTTATAAATGGCAATTGTTATTGTTGCCTCCGCAGAGTGGAGCCATATTGGATATGCCATTAAGAATAAGCTGGTCATATAATGTATAGGCAACATAAGATTATCCACATAGGATACGTCAGAGTTTTATAAGCCACATGTGCCAAACCAAATATGATATAGTTCAAATATCAATTACCTAATACCTTTAACTTTGATTTTTGAGAGAACTCAAAGTAGGTTTAGACTTTATATTTTTTAGGTAAAACTTCAGCCTTTGTCTAATTCATCCGTCTCTACTGATTGCTATCGAAATGTTTTCTTTTAACCAATTTGGATTCTAAATATATGATCGAGACTTCCTTAAAATATTACTTATTCTAGTATTCAAATAAAGCAATATATTTATGCCCCATGATGAACAATTATAGCTTTTGAAGCTTAACGTAATTTTATTTGCTAGAAAGCTGTGAACGGTGCATTTATCTGGGACTATTTCTATATACAGTGCAGGTCTTTCCCGGGAAATCCTTTGCACACAACGGACACTGACACAATACTGCTGTATATAATCTATTCCCTAGTCGACGAATTTCTTCATTGAAGCTAATAACTAGCGAGCTTCTAAGCTAAAGACTCTTCTACGGGTCGAGAAGTAGCCGGATGTTCGAACAGTGGAAGAGCCATAGGTTCGAAAGCTCACCAGTTATTAGCTTTAATAAAAAAAAAAAAACTCGTCACCAATCGTTCTGTTTTTAACCAATCTAAAAGTTTAATATTATATTGAAGATAACTCACCCTAACTTCTATTTATATTATTACTAGCCGAATGACCCGGGCAACGCCCGTGTTTTACCCGATCGAATGTTTTGATTCAAATACTATTTGTTACAATTATAAATTGGCGCCTTAAATAAATGCATATATTAGTTAAGAACTATAGCCTATGTGCTTGGGAAAAAGAAAGAGAGGATTCCATTTAGTTATTAACTAATATATGCATTTATTTAAGGAGCGACCCGCTCCAACACAATAGTTACAAAAACCAAAAAGCGAGTGGGGGGCAAAGTCAAAAACAAAGTGTCTCGCGTAGTGGCGGCGCCATCGTAGCCACGTGATCATAGTCAACCCATAGGAGAGCGCCATTCCAAAAAAAAAAAAAAATCAAACGGTGACAGAGATGATGACGCTCGTAACTGTATATAGAATATTTTGGCAGATAGAGCAAAAGAACATTTTTAAATTCACTCGCTATATATTTATATAGATGAAGTATTATATATGGTGAAGGTCTTCCGTATCAGATACCTGATGCAGTGGCAGGTCTCTGATACGGAAGGTCTTTACTATCAATCAGCGGCCCCCTGACCTGCAGGGCTGGATCTTCGGACGTAGCCTCGATGACGACGTCCTGGCGTCTGGCAAGACCCGGGTTTACTTCCTCGGCATGGAACTGAGGATGGTCCAAGAAGACCCCTCCTTGTCTGGAGGTGGATTCTCTCAAGATGGAGGAAACTATCTCATTTGTAATTACTGCATATATTTTCCATTATAGAAAAATATTTCAGCTATTGACTAGTCAATGGATGTATTAAAAAAAAAAAGGGCATCTCCTGATCATGCAAATAAAAGTTGCTGATGACTTGCGCCATTTATCGGAATAAAAATCAACCAATCGTTGATCTTTATTTGTTCCAGAATTGGCCAATGATGTGGCTTATAGGTTTTCTCGATATTTGATCAATCATGTTCGAATTTTTGCAGGGTATAGAGTTATATCTGGAAAGAGTTGTTGCGCCACATTTTTTAACTAAGCAAAACATTATAATTACCAAATACTGAACTGATTTATATATTTTCAGTCCAAAAATTATTATGAAAACATTTCTGTCTCATATTTGATGGACACCTTTAGCGAACATACACTCGAGCAGAACACGGTTGAAGCCGAATCACATATATAAAATGGAAGGCACAATGGCCACTTTCAGTCTTTTCCAATAAAACTACTAATAAAAAAATTCGTAAATTTAACTAGCAGGTGTACATATACAGTTGTAATTTTAAATATAGACTATTCAAAGTTTTTTGAAAATTAAACCAATAACTTAATATAATGTTAATTATAATTTGCAAATCTCAAGGACAATCAATTTAGTGCTGCGGAGTTCCAGTAGGAATTTGCTTTTCAATGTACCAAGACAAGATATTCAAAATATTTTCTAATACAGTCCAACTTAGATAATTCGTAGTCCAAGGGACCACAAAAAATCGAAATATCCAAAAATTCGAATTAAAAACGTTTGAATAAAAGGCTGAAAGGTCTAGGGACCAAGCTATATATTCGAATTAAAGACGTTTGAATAAAAGGCTGAAAAGTCTAGGGACCAAGATATATATTCGAATTAAAGACGTTTGAATAAAAGGTTGAAAAGTCTAGGGACCAATATATATATTCGAATTAAAGACGTTTGAATAAAAGGCTGAAAGGTCTAGGGACCAAGATATATATTCGAATTAAAGACGTTTGAATAAAAGGCTGTAAAGTCTAGGGACCAAGATATATATTCGAATTAAAAACGTTTGAATAAAAGGCTGAAAAGTCTAGGGACCAAGATAGATATTCGAATTAAAAACGTTTGAATAAAAGGCTGAAAAGTCTAGGGACCAAGATATATATTCGAATTAAAAACGTTTGAATAAAAGGCTGAAAAGTCTGGAGACCAAGATATATATTCGAATTAAAGACGTTTGAATAAAAGGCTGAAAAGTCTGGAGACCAAGATATATATTCGAATTAAAAACGTTTGAATAAAAGGCTGAAAAGTCTAGGGACCAAGATATATTCGAATTTAAAACGTTTCAATAAAAGGCTGAAAAGTCTAGGGACCAAGATATATATTCGAATTAAAGACATTTGAATAAAAGGCTGAATAGTCTAGGGACCAAGATATATTCGAATTTAAAACGTTTCAATAAAAGGCTGAAAAGTCTAGGGACCAAGATATATATTCGAATTAAAGACGTTTGAATAAAAGGCTGAAATGTCTAGGGACCAAGATATATATTCGAATTAAAAACGTTTGAATAAAAGGCTGAAAAGTCTAGGGACCAAGATATATATTCGAATTAAAGACGTTTGAATAAAAGGCTGAAAAGTCTAGGGACCAAGATATATATTCGAATTAAAAACGTTTGATTAAAAGGCTGAAAAGTCTAGGGACCAAGATATATTCGAATTAAAGACGTTTGAATAAAAGGCTGAAAAGTCTAGGAACCAAGAAATATATTCGAATTAAAAACGTTTGAATAAAAGGCTGAAAAGTCTAGGGACCAAGATATATATTCGAATTAAAGACGTTTGAATAAAAGGCTGAAAAGTCTAGGGACCAAGATATATATTCGAATTAAAAACGTTTGATTAAAAGGATGAAAAGTCTAGGGACCAAGATATATTCGAATTTAAAACGTTTCAATAAAAGGCTGAAAAGTCTAGGGACCAAGATATATATTCGAATTAAAGACGTTTGAATAAAAGGCTGAAATGTCTAGGGACCAAGATATATATTCGAATTAAAAACGTTTGATTAAAAGGCTGAAAAGTCTAGGGACCAAGATATATTCGAATTTAAAACGTTAATAAAAGGCTGAAAAGTCTAGGGACCAAGATATATATTCGAATTAAAAACGTTTGATTAAAAGGCTGAAAAGTCTAGGGACCAAGATATATTCGAATTTAAAACGTTTCAATAAAAGGCTGAAAAGTCTAGGGACCAAGATATATATTCGAATTAAAGACGTTTGAATAAAAGGCTGAAAAGTCTAGGGACCAAGATATATATTCGAATTAAAGACGTTTGAATAAAAGGCTGAAGGGTCTAGGGACCAAGATATATATTCGAATTAAAAACGTTTGAATAAAAGGCTGAAAAGTCTAGACACCAAGATAGATATTCGAATTAAAAACGTTTGAATAAAAGGCTGAAAAGTCTAGGGACCAAGATATATATTCGAATTAAAAACGTTTGAATAAAAGGCTGAATAGTCTAGGGACCAAGATATATATTCGAATTAAAAACGTTTGAATAAAAGGCTGAAAAGTCTAGGGACCAAGATATATATTCGAATTAAAGACGTTTGAATAAAAGGCTGAAAAGTCTAGGGACCAAGATATATATTCGAATTAAAAACGTTTGATTAAAAGGCTGAAAAGTCTAGGGACCAAGATATATTCGAATTAAAGACGTTTGAATAAAAGGCTGAAAAGTCTAGGGACCAAGATATATATTCGAATTAAAAACGTTTGAATAAAATGCTGAAAAGTCTAGGGACCAAGATATATATTCGAATTAAAGACGTTTGAATAAAAGGCTGAAAAGTCTAGGGACCAAGATATATATTCGAATTAAAAACGTTTGATTAAAAGGCTGAAAAGTCTAGGGACCAAGATATATTCGAATTTAAAACGTTTCAATAAAAGGCTGAAAAGTCTAGGGACCAAGATATATATTCGAATTAAAGACGTTTGAATAAAAGGCTGAAATGTCTAGGGACCAAGATATATATTCGAATTAAAAACGTTTGATTAAAAGGCTGAAAAGTCTAGGGACCAAGATATATTCGAATTTAAAACGTTTCAATAAAAGGCTGAAAAGTCTAGGGACCAAGATATATATTCGAATTAAAAACGTTTGATTAAAAGGCTAAAAAGTCTAGGGACCAAGAAATATTCGAATTTAAAACGTTTCAATAAAAGGCTGAAAAGTCTAGGGACCAAGATATATATTCGAATTAAAGACGTTTGAATAAAAGGCTGAAAAGTCTAGACACCAAGATAGATATTCGAATTAAAAACGTTTGAATAAAAGGCTGAAAAGTCTAGACACCAAGATAGATATTCGAATTAAAAACGTTTGAATAAAAGGCTGAAAAGTCTAGGGACCAAGATACTGTATATATTCGAATTTAAGACGTTTGAATAAAAGGCTGAATAATCTAGGAACCAAGATATATATTCGAATTAAAGACGTTTGGATAAAAGGCTGGAAAGTCTAGAGACCAAAATATATATTCGAATTAAAAACGTTTGATTAAAAGGCTGAAAAGTCTAGGGACCAAGATATATTCGAATTTAAAACGTTTCAATAAAAGGCTGAAAAGTCTAGGGACCAAGATATATATTCGAATTAAAGACGTTTGAATAAAAGGCTGAAATGTCTAGGGACCAAGATATATATTCGAATTAAAAACGTTTGATTAAAAGGCTGAAAAGTCTAGGGACCAAGATATATTCGAATTTAAAACGTTTCAATAAAAGGCTGAAAAGTCTAGGGACCAAGATATATATTCGAATTAAAAACGTTTGATTAAAAGGCTGAAAAGTCTAGGGACCAAGATATATTCGAATTTAAAACGTTTCAATAAAAGGCTGAAAAGTCTAGGGACCAAGATATATATTCGAATTAAAGACGTTTGAATAAAAGGCTGAAAAGTCTAGACACCAAGATAGATATTCGAATTAAAAACGTTTGAATAAAAGGCTGAAAAGTCTAGACACCAAGATAGATGTTCGAATTAAAAACGTTTGAATAAAAGGCTGAAAAGTCTAGGGACCAAGATACTGTATATATTCGAATTTAAGACGTTTGAATAAAAGGCTGAATAATCTAGGAACCAAGATATATATTCGAATTAAAGACGTTTGGATAAAAGGCTGGAAAGTCTAGAGACCAAAATATATATTCGAATTAAAAACGTTTGAATAAAAGGCTGAAAAGTCTAGAGACCAAGATAGATATTCGAATTAAAGACGTTTGAATAAAAGACTGAAAAGTCTAGGGACCAAGATATATATTCGAATTAAAAACGTTTGAATAAAAGGCTGAAAAGTCTAGGGACAAAATAACACATAAGTCGGTGGACGAGTGGGTAACCCCCTCGCTTCCCGACAGTCATGAACCGGGATTGAATCCCGCGTTAAAATTTGTTTAATATGTGAATAACCTTCACATATTTATCATTGTTCAATTATCATGAACTAGGTTGCTCTTGCTGAGCGGTACCTATTTATGTGATTTGAACCAGAGTCTAGGGACCAAGATATACGAATTCAAAACGTTTGAATAAAAGGCTGAAAAGTCTAGGGACCAAGATACTGTATATATTCGAATTAAAGACGTTTGGATAAAAGGCTGGAAAGTCTAGGGACCAAGATACTGTATATATTCGAATTAAAGACGTTTGAATAAAAGGCTGAAAAGTCTAGGGACCAAGATACTGTATATATTCGAATTTAAAACGTTTGAATAAAAGGCTGAATAGTCTAGGGACCAAGATATATATTCGAATTAAAAACGTTTGAATAAAAGGCTGAAAAGTCTGGAGACCAAGATATATATTCGAATTAAAGACGTTTGAATAAAAGGCTGAAAAGTCTGGAGACCAAGATATATATTCGAATTAAAGACGTTTGAATAAAAGGCTGAAAAGTCTGGAGACCAAGATATATATTCGAATTAAAAACGTTTGAATAAAAGGCTGAAAAGTCTAGAGACCTAGCTATATACTCGAATTAATGACGTTTGAATAAAAGGCTCAAAAGTCTAGGGACCAAGATAGATATTAGAATTAAAGACGTTTAAATAAAAGGCTGAAAAGTCTAGGGACCAAGATATATATTCGAATTAAAAACGTTTGAATAAAAGGCTGAAAAGTCTAGGGACCAAGATATATATTCGAATTAAAGACGTTTGAATGAAGGCTGAAAAGTCTGGAGACCAAGATATATATTCGAATTAAAGATGTTTGAATAAAAGGCTGAAAAGTCTGGAGACCAAGATATATATTCGAATTAAAAACGTTTGAATAAAAGGCTGAAAAGTCTGGAGACCAAGATATATATTCGAATTAAAAACGTTTGAATAAAAGGCTGAAAAGTCTGGAGACCAAGATATATATTCGAATTAAAGATGTTTGAATAAAAGGCTGAAAAGTCTGGAGACCAAGATATATATTCGAATTAAAGACGTTTGAATAAAAGGCTGAAAAGTCTGGAGACCAAGATATATATTCGAATTAAAGACGTTTGAATAAAAGGCTGAAAAGTCTGGAGACCAAGATATATATTCGAATTAAAGACGTTTGAATAAAAGGCTGAAAAGTCTAGGGACCAAGATATATATTCGAATTAAAGACGTTTGAATAAAAGGCTGAAAAGTCTAGGGACCAAGATATATATTCGAATTAAAAACGTTTGAATAAAAGGCTGAAAAGTCTAGGGACCAAGATATATATTCGAATTAAAGACGTTTGAATAAAAGGCTGAAAAGTCTAGGGACCAAGATATATATTCGAATTAAAAACGTTTGAATAAAAGGCTGAAAAGTCTAGGGACCAAGATAGTTATTCGAATTGAAGGCGTTTGAATTATCCAAGTTATACTGTAGTAAGTTAAGTAAAAGTAAGATAATTATTTTTATGAGAATTATTGAAGATCACCTTCCATATGAACTAAAGATGAAATTTTAAAATTATTGAAAACTGCGTTGGATCTTGGTTGTGTGAATACTGGGTTGAAGAGAAGAATAAATGGGTTGAAGTGAGGGATAAATGGGTTGAAGAGAAGAATAAATGGGTTGAAGTGAGGGATAAATGGGTTGAAGTGAGGGATAAATGGGTTGAAGAGAAGAATAAATGGGTTGAAGTATATTTGGTTGATTGTTCATTCTTCATATAGTTAATGACTTATCTGGATAATATTTTAAAATGTATCGCTTTAGGTCTGTAAAAAAGTGTAGTTTAAAATGAAAATATGAAGGTTGTAAATTGATAATTAATATGACGTCATACAACCAAATAAATCTGATCTACTTCTCTCATTATAATTCGAATATATTGTGGGGAGTCAAAGAAAAGTATTAAGATTATAAAAATATAATGATGATATATCAGTCAATGATTACACATCAATTACAATTAATAACAATAATTTTATAAGCAAATAATTAACATCTGTAAGTTAAAACAATATTTTCGGGCAAACATTCATTCCGACATAACCCGGGAATATTTTATAATTTGTTCAAAGCGATGTTCAATGTGTAAATGATTTAATTACATATATATCAACATAATACCAACACCTGACATTTTAAATTTATTTAATTTTTTGTCACATATTCGGAGTTTTAACACAAGTTTGGCCTTAGATACTCTTTTCTTGATTTCTCAGGAAGCTTCCAGGACCAAATATTTGGTCGTAGGGATACAGCCTGCACCACGCTGACGATGGACAACAGCCCGAAACGCATTCGTGGTTGGTTTTTCTTGATTTATTCATTTGCCTGGAAGACATTCACTAGGATGGAAGCTGGGGGAAGTTGGGTCATGCGTAGAGCCAGTGTGTATATAATAATTATCTTAAATTTACAGCATAAAAATATGAAAAATTGGTTTGTTTATTGTCTAATTTCATTCTTTCAGTAGCTTATATGTTAATCTATATATTCAATCACCTACATGTAAGGTTGTTTTGTTGGAGAAGAGCAAGAAATGTCAATCCATCTTGACAATAATGGATTCAGTTGGGAGCGGATGCTAGCCCCGCGAATATTGTTTAACAAATAATCGTTAGGTAAACCTTGACTAGGGTAAAACAAACCGGGCGAAGCCGGGTATATTCGCTAGTATATGATCCATTTCAAGCCTAAAATTAGAGCAATATTAAACAATTTTGCATATTTTAGAGTTATAAAATGATCCAAATTATTATATACTGACTGAATTACGTCTTGCTTCTTCTAGAGTGAATGTTTGCCACATGAATAATGCTTTAACGAATGATATTTATATTGTGATTATATTATTATCACTATAGTTAATATTGAGAAAAAGGCATCTCCTTATCGTGCAACTGAAAGTTTCTGATGGCTTGCGCCATCTATCGGAATAAATATCAACTATTTTCGTTGATTTTTAATTATTCCAGAATTGGCCAAATACTCGTTCTTGATTAATCATGAAAAGCTAACCTATAGCTATAGTTAATAGTCATGAGGAGAGAGATTCTCTCTCTCCAATCAATATACCCTTAGGTTTGTGCTTCATTTTAAAATATTTCACTTTATAGCGATACTAAGATATAATCTTGTTAAATTATAATTTTTAAAACATTATTCGTTGACACGAGGAGAACCCAGGCTAAGTCGCCTCACATAATTTATAATTATATTATAATATTATTTTAGAAACAACACATTTGATTTTATAAATATACACTAAGGCAAAATTCACTCGAATGAAATTCCGGCGTTTTCCGGGTTATATTCGGCTAGTATATATATATAAATTATTCAACGAATGAAATTTTACTTATTTGTTCCGTTATTTCTCTTTTGGTGCCCCTATTAAAGGCTCCACCCGGGCGACGGTTCCAGTCCCCGACACCGTTTTCTAGAAGCCACAAGAATTTACAAAATCAATAATTCTTATAATTACAACGTAAGTTGATTTAAGAAATCATATGGAATCATCAAGTTGGTTTAAAAGAAGAGTTGAAGATAAATTCATGAAACAGGCATTAAATATATTTCTAATTTAAAATAGATTTATGAAAGGTTGAAAAGTAGTGAATTGGATAGAAGATGAGGTCAAGAACATTTAATCCACAAAATATTGACGCATTCTGTATAATAAAGAAAAGGCCTTGAGACCATTCACATGGCTCTGAAATGGCACGATTGACGGATCAAGGAAGGAAGAAACCAGGGAAGAAGAATACCGATACAGAAAACTTTTTCCGATATTTGTAATTAGCATTTTAATGGAAGGAATTATTGGAATATTACAAATTTAGCATTTGCATTCTCGTCTCTGCGGAATCTTGAATTTGATTCGAGATTGCATTTGGGTTTCGCGCCAGTCTTTTCTCTAGAAGTACATCATATTTTAAGAACGTTCATATGCAAGCATGGAAGTTGTAAAATATCTTCAAGAACAAGAATATACCGATTTTTATAATATAAGATAGATTTTTGAAGCGATAAATTACATAACCTCGAAGGTTCAAAGGTACTGCCTTTACATACACATTAGGGAAATAATTTTCTCTCTCTATTTCTATATATAATTCAACTTATCTGAGAAGTCCTGGATTTTCAATAATTAATAATATATAAATGAAGTATATATCATCTTTATTAACATAGAAATCAATAGATACAATATTTTGCAAGAATAGATATTTTTAAAATCACTTTTGATCTATTTTACAAGTCTTTTTTCTATTCAATTTTAAGCGACATTTTTCTGCTGTCATAAATTCATACAATAAATACAAAACAGTGCTTAATTTAGTGCTATTATTGCTGTTAAAAGGTCGAAGGCCTTGAAATATTTAAGTGACTCAAAAAAGAATGAATTTACTAACGAGCTATCAGATATTGAACAAACATTTAGTTATCCTGATAGATCTGACGGGTTACCTACTGACGTTTCTGTATAAAGACAGTATCTGAGCGTATATTCGTTCTCAACAATCATCTTCAAAGAAATCACACATACGTGCGAGAGTTTCAAGGAAGTTGCCACTTGGAGGCGTAAGCTGTCGACTTCTCAGTCCACTAGCCTGCCAACTACAAGGTTTCAAGCAGCCTTCCTCCTCGCTATCAACTTGTTGACGTTCATAGCTTTGAGCAACGTCCACAGAGCTTGGTTACAGATGATTAACTTGAACCACTAAACGACAGTATGTTTAAATATTGACTAGAGGACACTTCTGTGTGTAGCATCAGTAATTCAAGGAATATATAAAATACTTTGGTCCATAAAATTATATTGTGTTTGTACTGTACGTGGTTTCACTAGTTTGGGGAGCATTTTAACTACTTTGGCCCCCCACTGGACGTGAGGAGATGTCTTCCTTGCCTTCGTCTGCGCTCCGTATAATTTGGATACCGTACTTAACATAGAATACCATTTAAACGCTTATTTTCCTCTTTATCTCTTGTCGGACCTCGGGTGTTCCCTCTGAGTCAGAGGTCGTTCTCCTTCCACAACGGCAACGCCATATCCGGGAACCAGCTTAGGCGTTTTCTTCTGGAGCGCTTAAGCAGTCGCTTCGTCCAAGCTCCAAGCTCGGCAGAATTCATCGTCGATTTCCTACGGCTGTGCCTCGGCACGGAACGGATTATCCTGCGAGTTTGTCAGAGCTTTTGAATTTCTTTCGCCTAAGTTCCTTGGCAAGTTTTCGAGGATTCTCGACTCCGCGGGGGCTTGCCTCCATTTTCAAGACGCAGCAAGGTGATCCTGCTGCCGAATCGCACGGTGGTCCGCGTCTGCAAATGATTTGTCTACCAATCTCTCTATCTCAGTCTACCAATGACCGACTACAGGTTTCTCTGCTCTGAGAGACCTCGTGCCCGAGTGTCACACCTACACCGTTCCGAGGCGGTCATCCTCCTGGAAAATTGCGCGAATGTCTGACAAAGTCGCCTGAGCAGCGAGACATGACACACCGTTAACTGACATCGTCCTGGATCTGAAGTCGGCGTTCGACACCTTGAGAAGGGGTTACCTTTTCGCCCTGTTGTAAAAACTGGGCCTACCATATGCCTTCCTAGTGTGTGTTGCTGTCCTCTACGGGGAAGCAGAAAGCGCCATCCGGGTCGGGGATGTTTATACCAAGGTCTTCCAGCTTCTCAACGGGGTGAGGCAAGGCTGCCGCCTCGGTGCCGCCCTCTTCAGCATTGGGCCTCTGCTACGCCGCCATCAGAGAATCTTGGGCCGCGGATGCGTTGTCGCCTATGCAGATGAAATCGTCCTCATCATCAGAAACGACGCTCAGCTTGAGCTCGTACCCCTGATCTTTGAAGAGTTCCGCATGGCCTGCTTGGTAGCTGTCAACTTCGACAAGAGCTGCAGGCTCTAGTGCGGTTCCTGGAAGAACGGGAAGGATTCCTCTTTGGAAATCTCCTGAACATCCGAGTCACTAACTGACCTGGGCTGCACGATCACCGCCGGAAACACCGTCGCCTTCCAAGCCTCCCATCTGATGTGGCGGCAGGAGCGAGCCATCACGAGGTGGCCTCTCTTAACTCGCGGCCTATCGCTGGTAGGTCGTTTCTGTGCGGCCAGCAGCCTGGTCCTGGGTTCCATCCTGCACCACTTCCACGGCTACGTTAAACCTGAAACCAGCACCAGCCAGCTGCAAGCGCGGCTGGCGCTCTTTGTTTGGAATACGAGCCGAGTCTCATGGCTTACCAGGGGCATCCTGGCTTGCCCAGTGTCCAAGGGGGACGTCGGCCTGCCTGACATCGCGGGCCAGCTTCGGCTGCCTAAAGAGGGTTCAGGGCTCGCTACGCGGCTCCGCCAACGGATACTCTTGGCTGGTCCGCAGCCGGGCGTGGCTGTCACCTCCGGCTCCTGACGTCTGGATCTCACCGAGAATAAGGAGACTTCTAAGCCACTTGGAGTCCTCCTCAAGCGTTCTTGAGCTAGATCACCGTATTTTTCGCCCAGCCTAAAGTCCATGCGTTAATACGCGACCTAATGAGGCGACCACAGGTTCCTGCGGCCACCAGACCTGCTGGCTCCTGACCTCTGGCTACAGGTGACTGCCGGTGATTTCTCCGATGACTTCCCCCCTGCCCTAGCGCTCTCAACACGGACCACGCTCCTGGACGCGCAGTACCTCTGTCAGCGTGTCCTGCAGGAAAACGCCAGATCCAGGTATTATATGGAGCACGAGGCGGAGATCATTGTCCTGCGGGGCTCGGCTACGCCCATTGTCCGTCTCACCAGCAAGAAGGCGCGCCGGGCACTGGACTCGGCGCGGCTGAAAGTGCTTCCTGATAGAGAGCTTGTATGTCATTTACCAATGTTCATTTCAAGTTACCTTGCACTCTATCTTGTTGAATGTAATTTTTCGAGAAATTTTCCAATGAGGGTCTGACCTATCAGCTTAGTAATCCTCGATGTTATTACTGGTTATATTGGTTTAAGTTAAATGTCGATTCAAGAAATAGAACGATCTGGAAACGATAGATGAGTAAGAATCGACCATAAGTCACTTACAAAGGATGGTCAATAAGTACTATACACAATAACCTATAAAAATATTTTAAATAATTTATCGTCATAAAAATAATGTTTTATGATTGAATAAACATTCCTATTTTCATATCTGCAACCAAAATTAATCTTTTTATATTTTCAGAAATGCAGCCTGAAATAAACACTAGAATCCGACAACATTCGGTGATCTGTTTAAATCCGGAGACACTTCAGCCACGGTAATTCACTCGAAGCTAAAGTCTGCGCATGGAAACGAAGACATGGATAACAAAACAGAGGTGAATTCAATGATTCCAGGTTGGTGTGAATTTGATATTAGTAATTTTGAGAAAAGCCAGGTATACCAACCTCTGTAGTGACGGATCAAAATATGATGCTAATGGTGGAATTAATCAAGAATAACCGGACAATAACGACTTATTAATGATCTTGGGTGTCGAAAAATATGCTCGAAATGGGTGCCAAAACTTCTAACACGAGAAATTATACAAATTCGCAAAATGATTTGCTTTAAAACTCATGGATATTTTTTCTGGAGAACCCTTCTCAGGTGTTTAAAGTGTTATCACGTGCGGTGAGACTTGTATTTATCATTATAATCCTTTTTTAAAACGCCGATTAATGCAATGGACCAATAAAACATCGCTAGTAAAGAAAAAAACCAAGGCTTTCTTTTTCCGAGGACAAAATCATAATTTCTGTCTTTTGTGACCAAGACGGTCTGATATTCAAGGATACACTTGAAATTGATAAGGCACAATTTGGATTATAGATTATAAACACAAGGTAATAAGACCAAATTCAAATAAATAGTGTGCGACGTTTCGGTAACAGCGTTGTTACCATCTTCAGACAAAAGTACTGAATTACGCAGTTATTATACATAATATATAATACAGTCATTCAGTACTTTTGTCTGAAGATGGTAACAACGCTGTTACCGAAACGTCACACACTATTTATTTATTTGGAGATTTGGTCTTATTACCTTGTGGATACACTTGAAAGAAATTCTTTTATCAACAAGGAAAGCCATTGTTAATTATTATAAAATCTAAAAAAAAAGCAATTAAAACAAAAAGACACAATTAAAAAAAATCAAATTTCATCAAGATAATACGAGACCTCACACGGTACATCTGATTTGGCGAATTTTGAAGGCTTTTTGGATGGACTTTGATGCTTCACCCTGCCTACAACCCTGACCTGAAACCTTCTGACTTCTACTTGTTTTTAATATTAAAGAGTTTTTTTAGGTTGTTAACATTTGAAAGTGATGCCAATTTACTCCAAGCTGTTAGAGGGCGGTTCAGAGAGTTGGATAAGGTGTTTTGCGAGTTGTCAACAACGTTGGATCAAATGTTTTCAGAGAGAAGACCGAACCTTGTATATATTTTCTATTTACCTTTTTATAAAAACTCTATACACGCTTTTTAATGTTAATTCAATGATTATTTTCAAGTTCTTTTATGCATTCTGCTTTTGATTATAGCACGAAGGTATATGCATTAAGCCTAGCACATGTTCTTTTAATTTTTTATTTCGAAACACCAGTTCTCATTGAGATCATGTTTCAAGCTGTATTTATTCTAATCGTTGGGCTAGCAGGAACTTATTCAGCTCTAAATCCCCGGCTTAAGATAATCGCTTAAGGCTTCAACGACCTCCGCACGTAACTAGTGCTAACTAATTATCTAAACATCAATAGTTAATCTGATTCGAATAGTTAACGCCCTTAAGGAAGCTTTTCTCTCAACAAAAAGATCAATTAGAAATAGGAAAACTTAATCCTTTGGGAAATCATTCTGAAAGGATTGAAATATTAAAAAGAAGGGAAAATGGTTTGAGGCGATGTTTCTTTTGAAATGATCGAAAGAGAGTTAGAGCTATTTAGCATTTTAATGAACCCATAATTTCATCATGTCGGGACAGCGTTTGCCTAGAGAATTTTCGACGTATTCTTAAAAAAGGTTAAGTATTCTTTTTTACAAAATCACATTTAATTTTACCTTAACTCTATTTAAACTATTTATATACCATCTTAACTCCGCCTTTGCCGGTCCCAAGCCCGGATAAAAAAGGAGGAGGGGGAGCAGTAACAAGCTCGGTAAAAAACCTGGGTTCAGCTGGCCCGGGTGATAGTACCCTGTAAGGGCTCCTAATCCAGGGATACAGGATGAGCAGCGTTTGTACTCCATGTTAGGAGCGGCTGCACATGGCGTCTGTTCCTCATGTTAGAGGAGGCCATTTCTTTTGGAGCTAAGTCGGCCTGCCACTGAGTAGTGCTCCCAGTCTTAATGACAAAGGCAGACGCATTCTACTTCATCCAGTGTGAAGATAAGAGAGAAGAAGAAGAAGATATACCATCTTAAATAGTAAGCTATATTTAAACTAGGGTACCAAGTATACTTCACAAGCCATGATGAGTAGTTAGAGATTTTATCGCCAAGATGGAATACAGATATCATACTATAGTAGTCACATTATATGGTCAGTCACTCAGTTTGAATTTTATTATTTCTACTTGTTTAAAATCTTTATATTAACCTGAGAACTAGAGTAAATGTATAGTAGATGTTTATTTGTAAAGTAGATATTTTGAGAGGAGGTCTTTGCACTCAAATCATGCCTGCTATGTCCCTGATGGATAACCCTTCTCTTGACATCTTCATCCAAGCTCGGCTGGCCTACCTAGAGGATATCAAATTGGGGTTTTTACATATTGCCACGTGGAAAATTAGGGAAGACAAAAACTTCAGGAGGAAACAACAATTTATTTCAGGGAAGGACAAACTAAGAATGGTAAACAAAAGATAAACCACGAGGAAAATTTACAGAGTAGCAAAATATAAACATAAAAATGACCACTCTGTTAATAAAAATAATAAAATTAATTAATACTTCGCTACAATATAAATACTTCGTTTGTCTAACCGAGTCTAATAAATACTTCATTTGTTACAATTTGTTAATTAGACTCGGCGCTCTGAACAATCCTATTTTTATATACATTTTCTAAACATAATCTGAGTTTAGTCTAAGTTTTTATACATGCTGAAAAATTAATAAAATTTTACAATTTAGGTGATTTGAAAGATAAAGACAAAAGAATAATGTGAAGACAGCACAAAGAATATTATGAAGTTTGATATTTACAATTGATTTTTATTTCATAAATATATAAACAACTTTCTTCTACCCTTTCTGCGATAGTGAAATATTAGTAATACCTGACTCATCGGCCGTCAACCCTCCCATCAGTTTCGCCAGTTTAATCTCGCAGATAGCTCTATTGGAAAGAGGAAAACATTTTCAATATAAATATAATATACACATTTATAAATACAAGTATCAGAGTCATCAATTCTGTCATCGTTTGCTTTTGTGAATGGAATAAATACCCAAATATGGCCATTTCTTATAAGCATCGGTGGTTCAGTGGTAGAAGGCTCGCCTGCCACGCGGGCGGCCCGAGTTCGATTCCCGGCCGATGCATTTTTTTTTACAATTTTTAAAACTCATTTATAGTTTGAGTCATTTATAGTATTATCTTATATATAAAAGTCAATGTCTGTTTCGCGATAAACTCAAAAACTACTGAACCATTTGGTGCCAAATTTTGCATGTCGCTTTTTATGAACCTGTATTACTATTCTATGGCACTTCTACCATTTATTATTGATGTTATTTCAGTATGAAGGAAATTGCATTCGGGGGAATTCTCGGGCGAAGCCGGGTCATTCGTCTATTTCAATATATACGAGGGCCATCCAATAAATAAGTTTCCCTATTTTTTTTTCTGCGAACGAAACGTTGTAAAAATTAGTTAATAGTGTAAGAAATGGTTACTAGAATGCGTTGGAAGCGAGTGACCTTCAAAATCACGCTACTCGTACGCGCAAGTCCGTAGCGCTTCAGTTTCCATGGAACTACCACTGGTGAACGTGTCCACTTGCGAACTCCGTTCTGTAATTCGTTTTTTCACGGCTAAAAATGAAACTGCGGTCAATATTCATCGCAATTTAGAGTCAGTGTATGGTGAAGGATGTATGAGCATCCAAATGGTTCGCCGATGGCGTTCATGGTTCTTAGAAGGACGGCAAAACGTGCATGATGACGAGCGAAGCGGCAGGCCCGTTACGCTACGGACAATGCAGCCGTTGCTGCTGTTCGGAATGTGGTGGAAGCAGATCGCCGCGTCACCATTGACGAAATAATGATTCGACTGCCTTCTGGAATCAACAAAACGACAAAGCATGGTGTGGAGAAGCCTGAGGAAAGTGCACCAAAAAAGGCGAAGGTCACAATCTCTGCAGGCAAAGTTATGGCTATCGTCTTTTGGGACTGTAAGGGTGTTTTATTGGTTGACTACCTGCCCCCAAACACTACGGTTAACGCTGCGAGGTACTGCGAAGTCCTCACTAAACTCAGAGCTGCAATAAAACGGAAACGTCCTGGACTTTTGTCTCGGAAAGTGCTACTCGTCCATGACAATGCTCGCCCACACGCAGCTCGAACGACCCAAACGTTGCTGGAAAACTTCAAATGGGAAATTTTCACACATCTAACTTATTCTCCGGAACTTGCCCCAAGCGACTTCCATCTTTTTCCAGCACTCAAGTTGCACCTTGGAGGCAAGCACTTTGCGAATGATGACGAAGTGCAGGCGAAGGCGAACCACTGGCTACGAAGACAGGACACGGCTTGGTACAACAGTGGTATCAAAAAATTGCTACAACGGTACCAAAAATGTTTGGACAGAAATGGTGATTATGTAGAGAGGTAGTCTATGAGTTGTATAATGAAAATCAAATAACTGCATAATTGTAAATAATGTTGTTTATTTGTTTAAAAATAGGGAAACTTATTTATTGGATGGCCCTCGTATATTATATTTTTAATATAATTAATAAATAAATATAATTTATATATAAAAATCAAAAAAGGCATATCCTGACCACGCTCACATGAGCTTTTTAGATGGCAAAGCGCCATTTTTTTCGTCATTTTAAAATTGTATTCACATCGTAAGCATTATTTGCATAATAAAACTATAATACGAAATATATTTCTGTGTTAAATATAAAGTCTTATAACCTTATCACTCGTCAACATAACAAACCACCACCACAAATTTTCTTACATTTCCTCAAATTCTGTTTCCGTCACAAATAGCCCGATTCCCTATATGACAAAGCCTCCCCACAGCAAACAGCTTATGACCGCTTGGAAATAATTCTTCAACTCCCCCAATTAACGTCTCCTTCCAACCACCGCCTTATACATCCTAGTACATCTATCTAATATTTTAAATACCAATTATCACTTTAAATATTCAGCATATCTTTTGATTGTGTTTAAATCAATAAGCTTGAGGGATAAGTCTCTTTTAAATACATTTATTTCAAGCTTTCGGGCTCAACCGCCCTTCGACAGGAAAAATTATATTAGCTACTAAAGTTTTCAGATATGATATTGAAATAAATGTATTTAAAAGAGACTTATCCCTCAAGCTTATTGATTTAAACATAATATTATGGGATTACCTATTAATAATAAATATCTTTTGATTTCTCAATAATTTTATATTTACAACAAATTATCACCTCTTTTAATTTGCGTTCATGTTAAAAATATATATATATTTTAAATTCATTCTGACAATCTTTAAAATTGCTTTATAATTTTATTCATATTTTATTGATTAACCCTTCATAATATTATGATGTTAGAAATGTATTGACGCAAATATCCCTGAGTTTGGGATGTTAATAAAGTTAAAGTTAATTAACCCTTAACATTTTTTAAAAATCTTCCTTTTACATTTGTTTTAACATTTATACACCTATCCCCCGATTTACACGGTACTTTTTTTACACGTTTTCGCTTTTACACGGTTTTCCAAATAAGTTTTTTTGTTTTTTTTTTTGTTTTTATCGCACTATACTAAATGCTACTGTGATTGAACACATGCGCTGTGTACACATCTCACGAGGAATCCCGAGCTTATGTGCTGACTACATATTTTAACCTGTCAATGCATTTTATTTTTATTTCTGTGTACACCTATCCCCCGATTTACACGTTTTTCTCAGGAACGTATCTACCGTGTAAATCGGGGGATAGGTGTATTCAATTAAAGCCCATTATTTAATTTTTAAAAATTTACCATATTAAAAATTATTTATATTGTGCACACCTTTAAAATAATTGGGAAAAACGAAGAATCTGACAGAGATTGTTATATATATTATAAATTAATTATTATTCTCTGTGTGTAATTTATCAATTTTATCAATATAGTATGAAAACGCTCTTGTGTTGTATGGCATCTATAGAAATCAATTGCTAATTCTGAAGTGGAAAAAAAACAAAGAAGTTTATCAAAGCTTGTGTGTATCGACATACTCGACCACCTAAATAAAAAGAACACACACACAACAGGATCATAATTATTTATAACTCTAACGAATAGTATTTGAATAAAAAGTTTTTTTATACATACGCACTTGGAGGGAAATGCTCTCGGGTAAACCCCGGGTGTTGCCCGGGTCATTTAGCTACTATAATATATTGTTACGTAAAAAGAAAAATGGCGCATTCCAGAAGAGAAGGTTTTAGATCGTTCTAGAAAAATGTAGAAAAAATCGGAGAACAACGGATTGGCCAATCAGTAGCGATTGCGCAATGCTCAAGACTGGCGGCTTTGTGATTGGCTAACCAACCATGACCGTTCTGGAAAGATCTACTCCGGTATATATAGGGATGAGGAACTCATGCAAGGGAAGTTGAAGAACGAAGCTACGTGGTGGACTCCAAGCAAGCTGCTGTCTCAAGAGGTCGGACTGCTGCTTACCGCCGACGCCGGTGTACTTCCTGGAAAATTCTAGAAGGTTCTACGAACTTCTGTCTCCTGTTCTGCTCCTGTTTTCCCTCACTGTGCTGCAGTTGGTGAGTTTGTAACTGCTGTTTTCTTTATTGTTCTTTATTTTTGCACTCATCTGTAATTATTTATCGATTAAGCTTAAATAAAGTCCTAAAGATCCTTTGTACCCACGGAAGTTATTCTTTGTCAACCAACAACGCAACAATATTATAGAATGATATTCAAGTATCTCAGGTTGGCTTTTTGTCTGAAATCTCCAAAACTGGTGTTGTAGCTCATTCTTTATCATTACTCAAAAATATTCTATTAATGTGATGAACAAGTGGATCGTTATGATGTATAATCAAAGGGAGAGGTGGCTCCTTTGGTACAGGTGTTGGTATTTTAAAATCTGGACCGCTCACATGAACATATTTGATGGCAGAGCGACATCTAGTGGAACAAAAATCAACTAAAAAGTTAATTTAAACCTTTCCCTGATATTTGGCCAACCCATTTTCTAGATAAATCAAGAAAATCCAAACACGGACGCGTTTTGGGCTGTTGGTCCTCTTCAGCGTTGTGCAGGCTGTTCCTCTACGACCAACAATTTTTGGTCCAAGAGACTCATTGAGAAATCAAGAAATGGTAGGCCATATATATATGCGTGTAAGTAAAATATTTGAAGCTTACGAGGATACTTTTCTTTTAATCTTTAATAAAGATTCGAGCTTTCGGGCGAAAACAGCCCTTCTACAGGAACATTAGAAAAACAATTTCAAATAGTAACGTTTGTAAACAAATAAATGGTATCTCTATTTGGTCTTGTATTGCGCGAGTGAATCTCACACCCACGCGACCCAGACTATGAATATGCGTGCGTGTGTGTTAAAAAGTAGGAAAAAATTAGAAAAAAATATATGGTGTGTAGGTGTATGTGCAAGTCTAATTAATTCTTTATGTAAATAAGGTATTCAAATAGTATTCAAAAATCTATTTAAGGTATGAATCTGCTAAAGCCGATTTAAGATAAATGTAAAGGAGCTTAAATTCACAATGGTAAAATAATCCCTTCATTGATTCGTGTAGAGGGACAAAGAAGATTTAATTAATGTTAGAAATATATATTTAGTTAAAAGGAATCATTAGTTGCGGATAATAAATTCTTTAGAGAAGGTGAGCGTGAAACGAGAGTCTCCCTATGAACGCAAAGAAGTCAGACGAGGAAAGGAATAGTAGAGTCATTAAGGACATACTTAGTTAGTTAGAAGAGATGAGGTTAGGTAAACTTGCACTAAGCCACAAAAGATCCAAATTTGCCAAACGAACAATCTACAGAGAGCCAATTTCACGGATTCTCTGGGAAGAAAAGAAAGGTGACAAATGACGTTTTTCAACGAAATCAATTGGAAATGGGCGACCCAACGGCCACCAACGCCGCGTAGGTGATTAATAATGATGAATAGGCTTAAGTACAACTGCCACCGCGAGAGGGCGTGCGGTGCAGAAGAATGGTTGGTAGAAGCGTTCAGATGAACTATACCTCATTACGCAGAAGAAGTATACAATGGCTGAACCATGCATAAAACATCTTCTGACAACCCCGCCTCGACAACAGCGGTTGCTATGGTAACGCAGACGATGATTAATTGGGGCATTAAAAAAAAAACATCATCTTCATTCTGCAGCTGATTTAGATATCTTTTGGAATCACACCACAGCCTTCGTGGAATGCCAATCTTTTTTTTTCCTTTGTTGGAATAATTTTTGTATTTATATTTTAATATATTTTATTAATTAATTGGTTTTTAACTAATTATAAACCTATAGAGTTTGAGATCGTCTGCTATTTAAGAGGACCCAGTGTAATAAATAGAATATTTTAATCTATACACATTTTAAAAGTTATATTGTACTCTTATATATAATATATTTTAATAAAGAAAAAAAATATTTTAATTTGGGCATTTTTCAGCTTTAATTATAAATGTTTTTTTTTTTGCAATATTCGATATAAATTATTTCAGGTTTGGCTATTTGGCATAATTTGATTAATAGTGTTCGAATTATAGATATACTACGTTTTTTATATATCTTTTGGATATATTCGAATCATAATTTTCTTAAATTAAATGAATAAATTTGCTATATAATGTTTTTTATGTGAAATATTTTAGTTTATTGACGAATATTTTTATAATACTATTTTTTTCATATAAGTTTTACACCTTTAATAGACTACACTTTACACTTTAATAAATAATAACATTTTATAACTTTTTTACATTAATTATAAACATATATATGTTTATTTTTACAGTTCCTATATGAATTGAGTTATGTACTTCGTCAATTTTCATATATATATTGCCCCCCCCCCTTTTTTTTTAAATAAAATATTTATCTTGAAATAGTTTTCACACAACACACACAAAACACACGCAACACACACGAGACTTTTCATATTTTAACCTATTATTATACACGTAAACCGAATTTTATAATATTTCATCACTTCTCCTGTTATCAGTACTTTTGTGATTGTTTTTCTCAATTTGTGAGATTGAGTAAATGCATTTTGATAATTACATCTAGATAATAAAAGGCATATATTGGATTTAATAAAATATTTATTTTGCCTATTTGTTTGAAAAAAATTAAATTTTATTATATCCAATATATGCCTTTTATTATCTAATGAATTAAGTATGGATTGCTCTATTTTCAAAATAATTACATCTGTAAAATCGTTTTTAATATTTCCCATTGAACTCTTTGAAAAGAATTATGAGTGCTTAAGCATAAATTTCGAAGTTTTGTCCAAGAAACAACTTTATTAGCATTTTGTTTTACTTGGGGCACAAAAACCTTTTGACGAAAAGTTACTGAAAACTTTGTCAGAGGTGTTTCAAAAGAACGTATTTTTCTAATCATTTAAAGGGAAACTTCGCCCACAAATTTTGAAAATTCTCTTTCATGTGAATTTTACAGATTGCAAAATTATTAATTTCCCCTGTATATATATTATTTGAATAAATATTGTAAATTAATAATTTTAAATACTATTTTTTTTTTCAATCTCAATCTCTCTCTCTTTAATTGGAAATTATTAAAGAGAGATTGAGATTGAAACTACTTTATTACAAAGTCCATATAAGATTATATAAGGTTAAATACAGAATAAATATACATATGAATAAATATGATTATATAAGGATAAAATATTAATAAATAGATATAAATTGATAAATTACATGATAAATATACATATATATAAATATATATACAAGGTCTTCATTGGTCGCGCCCACCGCGAGAAAGACTCCGCCACTGATGGACTGCGAGAGTTCTTTCCCACAGAGTGGGCAGGTCGAGGTGTTGGCTGGCGTTGCCCACCTCAAGACCAAGATGGTACTTGTAGATGGTAGCTTTCGCCACACTTGTTAGCTTCACTGCCTCGGGAGGCTATTAAAGAGAGAGATAGAGTCTATAGTTCAATTTTTTAAAATAGATGTAGTATTACCTAACATTTTTTAAGAAACATTTATTTTCAATATTCGAAATATATTCTGAGATTTAGAGATGAATTAAATACAGAGGATGTTTCATTTTTAAAAGAACAATTTTGCAACGCTGAAGCTCGCGATTCGATTGATGTTTTTTTTTTATTCGAAAGAACAAGTATTGATTTATATTTCAAGAAAAGCGATTTTTAAATATTCAAAATTCCTAAAATTATAAGTGTGGAATTTTAAAAGTTACGTTTTCTCAGACTTTCCGAGGAGAAATACTCGATCAGAAAAATTATTAAAATTATTAATGAGAATAATATTGTTATTACAAATTGCACAATCAGTCAAATATTAAAGGGAAACAAATATAATTTCAATATCTATGAACTTTAGGGAAAAAAATTCCTCTAAAAAAGGTGCCTGAGAAACCTCAAACTCCAATCGAAAGAAAGATAAAGGAAATGGTTGTAAGAGAGAATTGACCTTCCCGAAGGAACATTTCCACAATAACCAGAGTACTCCATCTACCGTTAACCGTATTATCAGGAAAAAAATCGGCTTGAAAATACGTAAAAAGACTAAAGTTCATGTTCTCAAAGCCGCGCCATATCGAGGAACGCAAGACATGCAGCATAGCACTTTATGAAAAGTACTTGGCAGATAAAAAATGGAAGAATGTTGTTACTCTGGACGAGGCAACCTCAATGATGGCAACCAACTCCGTGCCATTTTTTTACTATGCTAACTCTCAAATAAACACCTTTCACAACTTGGTCAAGCAATGTAAGGAAAGTTTCTCAAAGGACTTCTTGATCGTTGCAGGTTTTTGCTACAAAGGAAAACTTCCTATAAAGAAGGTGGACCCAAATGTCAAATAATTCGAAAATCTACCAAAGACTTGTCTTAGACCCATTATTCGACAATGAGGTCCTATTTTTGTTTTTAAATGACAAGATCAGTGTGGCTGCACCAGGATAAAACCACGAGTCATACCTCACGTTCAACACGTCAATACCTGGACGAAAAGAGGAATGTAAAAAGGGTAACATTCCTTTCAAGAATATCCCTGCCAAATCCCTAGACTTGGGCCCTATGGATTTTTTATTTGGCCTTCTGAAAATGCTCTTAGATCTATAAAACCGAAGATGCTAAATGTTGTCTGGGAAGTCGTTAAGGACTGTTGGAAAGTTCTTGATAAATATATACTAATACGCACCTTATTTCCCTGAAACATCGATGCAGAGTTGTTGCTAAACGTCATTGCATACACATAGAGAAACATAAGTTGCAAAAACATTTGAAAATTATTTTTAATAACGAACTAAAAGAGTTATTTAAAAATGGAACAACTTCTATATATTTCAATTAAATATAGTAAAGGCTCTTATTTTAGAGAATATTTTTAAAATAATAAAGTACATTACTTGCTTCAAAATTTGGCCATTTAGTGACTCTGATCGAGGATTATGATGTCGTTAGATTAATTATAACCTCACTACTATCGCCATCCGATCAAGTAATAGGTCCTATGTTCTCGGCTCAGCGATATAGAACTGATAAACCCAAGTGAATCCAACTCTCCAGTAGGCTTATACCAATGTCACAATGTCGTATAGCCATAAACAAAAACGATTTTCCAAAATATTTATTTGTTCCCCCCCCTCCTCTCTATCTTGCACCACCTCCACGGCTACGTTCCACCTGAATCCACCATCGGCCAGCTGCAGGCGCGGCTGTCGCGCTTCGTGTGGGGTACCAGCCGAGTCTCGTGGCTTACCGAGGACATCCTGGCTCGTTCAGTCTCCGAGGGTGGCGTCCGCCTGCTTAACTTCGTGGGCCAGCCTCGGTTCGCCTGCCTGAAGGGGGTCCAGGCCTCACTACGGCGCCGCCAACGGCTACTCTTGGCTTGTCCGCAGCAGGACGTGGCTGACACCTCCGACTCCTGATGTTTGGATCTCACCGAGGAGGAGAAGACCGCTAAGCCTGTGGGAGTCCGCGCCCAGCGTCATTGAGATGGACCACAGGGTTCTGCGTCCCGCCAGCCTGAGGTCCCTGCGTCTTCGAGGCGACAACAGGTTCCTGCGGCCGTCAAACCTGCTGGCTCCCGAGCGCTGGCTACAGGCGACTGTCGGGGATTTCTCCGATGACACTCCTCCCTTAACGCGCTCAACGCGGGCCGCGATCCTAGACGCGCAGCACCTGGGGGTCTTCTGCCAGCGTCTTCTGCAGGAAAACCCCAACTCCAGCTATTATGTGGAGCACGAGGTGGAAACCATCGTCCTGTGGGGATCGACGACCCCCGTTACCCACCTCCCTAGCCAGAGGGTGCGCCGGGTACCGAGTTCGGCACGGCTGCAGGAGCATCTTGTTGCCGAACTTGCTGCGCCGTGAACCCCTACCGTGGATGTGCCCCGCTCCATCCCTTTAGGCCGACTTGCGTTGCAACTGCTTCTCGGGGCACGACGCAGATGTTGCCCTATGGCTGGCCCTCAGCGCCCTATCTCATCCTGACCATCCTGCCTCGAGGTGAGCTATCTGTGCCGCCTGTGGGTCCAGCGTCGTGTTGCTGACCCACAGATATTGGAGTTGCCGAGCCGTGCGACCCTTTCTCCGGTAGGTGTTCGCCTCCTGTGACTTGTCCCTGGATCTGCAGGCCTGGCTCTTCGGTGTCGGCCTCCATTCCGAGGCAATGAAGTTTACTAGTGTGGAGTGTACTAGTGTACCATCTACAAGTACTATCTTTGTTTTGAGGTGGGTAATGCCAGCCAACACCTCGACCTGCACACTCTGTGGGAAAGAACTCTGGCGCTCCATCGGCGGCAGAGTCTTTCCCGCGCTGGGCGTCAACAATGGGGATACATTGTATGTATATATATATATATATGTGTACATTAGCGCGCTATAAGAAATATAAACAATTTTTGACGCGTATGATTCTTTTTAAAATAATAAAATTTTACTGCCCTTACTGCAATGAATAAAATAATGAGAAGGTCCTCAAAAATAGTTTAAATTTCTTATATTTATGTATGTTCATCAATTATATTCATCTACATATTCCTTTTTATTTATATCCATTCACTTATTTTGTATTTAACCTTATATAATCTTATATGAACGAGATGCAATAACGAAGTTTCAATCTCAACCTCTCTCTCTATCGTAGTGAGGTTTCAAGTTATAATAATTTATATTTTAAATAAATATATATAAAGAGTATAAACAAATGTGTGCCTAAAGAGAATAGCCAAAGAATCCAGGAATTAAAGAACTAAATATATCGTGGAATGATGCCTTGAAACGAAAACAATAAAATCTTTCTAATTATGGGACAATAAATGACAAGAGAAGAAAACTTAAATTAAATCTTCTCGAAGTAAAAATGTCAAAAATGCCCAATTTCGCCAACCTAATTATGGTGGAATGAGCCATTTTTTGAAGCATCGTTTGGAGCTAAATTTTAAACGCGAGGGAATTACTTTTCCGTTAACAAAACTCTTTAATTCTCGGCTGACATAAAAAAAAATTATAGACTTTCGATATCGGCCGATTTTTTTATGTGTTGTTGTCAACGTGTCGTTTGTAGCTGAAGTCATCTTTTTGTTCTACTGCTTCACTTTAAAGGGATAACGTCTGAAACCTAAATATTTAAAAAATCTTTTGATAGGCAAAATATATGTTTATTTTGTGTATTGTTTTATATAAAAATACAGAATAGTATATTTATTTAAAAATATTTTCGCATATATTCATTCATTAAACATAAAATTTTAAATATGTTTTTAATGTAATAGTTATATTAAAAATCCAAAGTCAATTTAATTTGAAATCAGAACTCTTGATCTTATTTTCAATTAAATTTCAAGAAGGAAAATATAGGCACAAAATATTCAATACTTTTTTTATATGTGTGATCTTAACATTTCAAATATATTTTTTAAAATGTTCATGTAATTATATATAGCTTTGGCTATTTAAAGACAGTATTTTACACTTTTTTAACATTTATTACTTTAATAACAACAATAGGCGATTTTAGGCGATATTTTTATTTTATTTAAAACTTTAACAGAGAATAATATATATAATATAATTCTTCTAAATTTTTATAATTAAAACACATTTATATTTTAAATGGTATTGAGTTAATTTAGTTCTAATTTTTGCAAAGGTCATTTTTGACTTGAAAACGTGCATATTCATACATATAATGCACTAACAGAGCTTAAGTTGTAAAGTTTTAAGCAATCTCCTCTAAAGATACTGAACTATACATAACGATCAATGAACTAAAAATTTTATTATTTTTTGCTTCGTGTGTGTCACACTTATTTTTATTCTCCAAATATTAGTGGTTATATTTATTCTTTAATTTATTCAATTTTACAATCTTAGATTTTCGATTTTTCAAATTTTACCTCATTTTATCATCATCAAGTTGCATTGTTTTTAAAACGTACGCCTATTATTGAAATAACTTGCATTGTTTTTAAAACGTACGCCTATTATTGAAATGTATTAATTTATATTGGTAGATATATATTGGCAAATATATATATTTTTCTATCGTTTTTCATTGGCAGATTATATATATTTTTTCTCTTAAAATATTTAATTTGTTTTGCAGATTCAAAAAGAGTAAATGGAATATTTTTTTAAATGGTAAAATATATATATATATATATATATATATATATATATATGTAGGAAGCTTCAAAATCAAAATATTTCTAATGTTATCTACCAAAACATTAACATCAAAATAACTGGGTTATAGGCAAACAAAGGCATTTAGTAAAATTTCTTATAAATCACATAAGGAAATAATAACATTGAATAAATTTCATTATAATCTTTTTATACATTAATAAATATAATTATAATCAAATCTTATACAAAACTAACCAACCATACATAATTATGTATTCCACATTATAGCACAGTCTAACACGCATGGTAAAAGGTCTGACCTATTTATGAACATAGCCTATCACCAAAAGAGTGAACATAAAGCATTAGTTTCGCCTCCCATGAAGAAAGAGCAAGTACAATGAGCAGGAGCAACAAAGGCTGATGGCAAAAAGAAGGAAGAAGTTTTTCCTGTCTGGGTGCATTGAGGCCCGAGGGTGAACAGTTCTTTACAAGACAGGGGCTAGGGGCATCCCTCATCAGAGCAACGTAAACACCGCTGGGAGCTTCCCCTTTTCTATTTTTTGGATAAATATTTTTCCTTTCTAATAGGCCTTCTTCTGGAGTGTCGATTGAATGGGCAGGGGCAGCTGGGGACCTTTTGTGCCATCCCCTGACAGCTGAAAAGAGGGGAGGACCCCTAAATGGGCTTAAGGTGGTGGTAATGGAGAGGGGGAGGGTCCTAGGACGATCCTCTGGATTAGTAGCTGATCCCTTGGACCCTGATCAAGTCCTTTGTAGGACAACCGGTGCGAATCTAGTCAAGGATCTGTCTCAAGGATTCTACTATATGTTTACAATGCTTTTATTTCGTCAGACCTTCTGCTGAATAGGTTGCTTCTTCTAAGATATATCGAGAGTTTTTCAAAATCTAGTCAGTATGTTCTTTTTACTAGCTAGTTAGTTCTTTTGAAGGTCGCCTTTTCAAGGATCGTTCTGAAATTAATAAATTATCTCATAGTTCTATTCTTCTAAGCCGCCAAGTAAAGAGGTCTTATTTTATTTCTTTGATAACACTTCTCTCAACTAGATTCTGAGCTCAAAGATTGATCTTTAGATCTATATTTTTTTCATCTTAGATGATCCTAGAAACTAGATCTTTTTTTGTAGGATCTTGTCAATAATTTGTCTGTGGGACTCAAAGTAGATTCAAATTGTCTCTTTTTTATCAGAATTTTCTCCAAATAGGTACGGAATTCTGGATCTGGAATGTCACATTTTTCATATTAAATATTTCCTTTTATAAGTCCACGAACTGGTGCTTGGAGTCAGGTCTCTCTGCAGTGTAACCTAAGCAAGAAACAGCGCTCACACTTTTATAACCGTTTCTGTAGGTAATTTCAAAGAGCTTGTTTCCAGGCTGGGAGAACATGTTTCTGAATCCATCATGTTACTGAAGACATAGTGATGTACGCCAGACAAGAAGTTACCATTAAGGACGCATGGACGATGATCCTCTCTGAGGATGTAATGGAGAAGAAGACAACCCCACCTATATGACCAACACATGTTAAAACAGTTCAACCTCTGAAAACTTGACTCCTATCAGAGAACTATTTAATAAATCAGGTTATATAAAAATAATTTACTAGATTAAAATAGAATTTATTCACCACAATTTCAGTTGGCTGAACACCAACCTCTATCAAGGTATACCAACGTCTAAACGTAGATACAAAATAAATACGTTATTTTATCTTGACAAAGGTTGTCGTTCAGCCAACTGAAATATTGGCAAATAAATTCTTTTATTTTCTAAAAATTATTTGCAATTCTTTTGTATACCGTTATAAAGTGAGAGACCTCGAAGCAATGTTAGCAAGCCCACTCATGTAAATACCGCATAATTTAAGTATGCAAATATAGATTTTGTAATTTTCTATTTTATTTATGTATTCAACTAGGTTCAGTCTTGAAGGATCCCAAGTTTTCAACAGTACGTTCTTTGACATTCTCAATCTCTCTCTTTCTTCAAGATTTAGACCTACATAATTTACCTAATAGCTGTCTGAGCAATAGGCTCTCTTTCATTCCTCTTTTTCATAAAATATCCTATATGCAATTATGGAATTCTGAGAGACCCCTGGGTCTTTTTGGAGTTATACAAAAGTTTATAGTCTTCCTATTTCCTTTCAGATATTCCTAATATATACGTGTACTGGCTTCGACCTAGTCAATGATCTATCTGGATAAGAGAAATCAGGTGTCACTCTTCCTCTTTGGGCAACAATAATTTGTATCATGGAACTCGGAGTGGATCTTTATTCTTTTTAGTGATGATAAAAATGTTCAGAGTGTGTATACACAATCTTTCATTTAAGATATTTCTTCATATATGTATGCTGTGTAATTAAGCAGTTCATTATATTTCCGAGAGTTTTCTCTCTCACCAAATATTTCTTACTTTAAATCTTCCGTCTTCAAACTTGTCCTATTTAAAGTAAATATATGAAAATACTAAGACTGTTCATTTCCTTATAATATTTATTCTACTACTGAATACAGTTTGCCAGGATAGCTGTTGTGTTATATTTTATGCCAATTACTATAGTACAGGCCATTATATTATTGTGGGAAGATAATTTCAACAACAATTTATTCTAATTGTACCATATATATACACACTAGACGGGTGACCTGGGCTTCGCCCCGGGATTGACCCGTGTGCATATCTACCCGAGTGATATATATTTAGAAAAGATTTTTTTATAATTGTTTGTTATTAGAATTATCTATTTGTTTGCATCAGCATAATTTAATCTAATCTTTGATAGAGGGCGCTGTTCGTGAGCTAAGTAGAATAATTTGAATATATAGTTTTAATAATTGATTTATATCTTTTTTAAAATAGCCTATCGTCTTCCCCGTATTTTTTTTACCTATGTATGGAAATTTCGGTTTGAATTAGTGAACTACTGCGAATTTGTATACCGGACATACAAACAAACAAACATACAAACATTTATATATATATATATAGATATGGAGAAGGCAGTTTGACTTTATACTTACAAGATCGGAGCCTATAGAAGCAATTGTTTTATTTAAAAAAAAACTGTGCTCAAAGCGGGACTCGACATCAGGTTAATGAATAGAGTGAGTCTATTCTCCCATTGCCCATTAGATTTATCTCTGGAATCTTACAAAATGTCGCCAGTCATCTCTTTCAATCAGACATTCTGCCAACCAAGTCTCCAAATCTTCTTCTCAAGACGTCAGCGAATGCCATAACTCTCAGAAGCGTTCAAAACTAGAATTATCTTTAGAAAGATGATGAGCCTTTGTACAGACAACTGTGGTGGGCCGAGTGAGTCATCGAGAGTTATTCTGAGTTAATGAATTCTTTGTAATTGGTTTTGTTCTTAAGATTTATGGTTCCAGCCTCATGTGGAATGGTCTGTTACTGTACCGCTCACACCCCATGTTGCCGTGGGCAGCCAGCTGATTGTCTTGATGATAAATTGATTCTTGAGCGTTTCTTTAAAAACTAGAGCCTATCTGAATTCCCTAACAAGAGCCGTAGTATAAGAATATACACTCACGGAGATACAAAACTTAAGGAAGTGAAAAGTCTTTTTTGTTTTTAGGAAGACAGAGGCAATTTTGTTCACACTTTGTTATCTCGTGTGTCTTTAATGAAGGCCGCTTTGTATCAAATATATTTCAGAGCTGTTGTGTGAATCCCAATATGATAAAAGGTACAACTTCCTCAAGTTTTGTCAATGAGTGTAATTGATATGTATTCCGATAGATGAGAATGGCAATATTTTAAAGATATCGTTAAGATTTTTGTACAGAACAAATGCACTAATTTAATAAATGATTATTTGGATGATAGCTATTTTTAAATATTGTTAGTGTCTATCATATTATCCATGTACCTTTGTACTTTAAATATATTTTTAACGGGATATTAATATTTCGGCTTAAAATACTGTCGTGTCACTGCTAAATGTTTGTCTTATATATATTTATGAAATATAGGTACAGGATGCTTAATATGGTATAGTCTATGCCTTTATTTTCAAGTCGGTTCGGTTTTGAATTTATTGTCTTCCAAATTCAACAACCAGCTTGTTCCAAAGCAAAGATCTAGCCGGTTCCAAAACGAGCAACTATGCATTTACAAAACCAAAAAATAGGTGATCCCAAAACCAACAACTAGCTTTCCCAAAACCAACAAATAGGCGTTTCCAAGACCAACAATCTCAGTCGTTTCCAAGACCAACAATCGCAGTCGTTTCCAAGGCCAACAATCGCAGTCGTTTCCTAAGAAAACAACCAGTCGTTTTCAAAACCAACAACAGCCATTTAAAAAACCTATAACCACTCTTAGCTACAAACCAGTCATTAAAAAAAAAAAACAATTAGCCGTTTTTCTAGATCAACAACTAGCCGTTTCTAAAACCGACAACTAGCTGTCTCCAAAGCCACCAACCAGCAATTTCTCCAATCACCAATGCAACTAAAGGCTTCCAACTCTGTCCGATCAATGCGAAATCATTTTAAATTATTTCCGATAATAATTCAGGTTTATGGCCCCACGAGAGCGGCCTAATGACATAGGAACATGAGAGGAGGCCTTGTTAGGCTTACACAGGGCTATCACGTTTCTTCGTTAGCGCGGGGATTCTACCCAAACTTGTTCCTACGTGTATGGCTTTAGATCGAACACCATTTGTCATCCCTAACGATGCCACGACTCCTCGATGACAGATTTCAAAGGTTTTGATATTTATATCAAGTTGTGGTACATTCCAGACACGACGTGTCATAGTTTCTTATGATTAGAAGCGAAGAATACCTTCCATTAGAGAAAAATACATAAAAAACATTAATACTCCTAGTTTCTTCTGGAGGTAAGTCTCTCATTAGAGGTTGTAAGATGTGAGATTCATAGCTACGCCATTTTTACTTTAAAATATGGTCGCTTATCAAATAGATCGCTCAAAAGGGGGTTTACTGGACTATGTGTTGTCTATTTTAAAAGTTTAGAGGCTAATCGAGACAAATAGCCTGCTTTTATCTTACCTTTAAACGCGAGTGATGTGATTGATTATAAATAGTGGAATTTTAAAAAAGGTAATCACATTATATTCTTTTCCACACTTATTACATTAAAAAAAAAAAAACAGCCTTATCAGCATGTTCGTGGTTGGTTCTTCTTGATTTATCAATAAAATAGGTTGGCCTAATATCAGCGAACAGGCCTAATTAACGTTTAGTTGATTTCTGTTCCACTAGATGGCGCTCTGCCATTTAAAAAAGCTCATTTTCTCGTGGTCAGGATATGTTCTTTTTTGATTTTAATACCAACAATTGACCTTTTTTATTATTTTATTTTTATTATTTTTCATATATATATATATACTAGCCGAATGGCCCGGGCAACGCCCGGGTTTTACCCGACTGGACCCGGCTTCGCCTGGGTAGTGTTCGAGCGAGGTTTACTCATGAATGAATAGAGGCCCCAACTGTTTGTAATATAATTAATTTGTAATATAATTATTTGAATCTAACCTCATATACACTTTTACACTATTTAAACAAGGTAAAATCCTCTGGAACAAACACTTTTACACTACCTATTTAATTTCAAAATAAATTAAAATACGTTTATATTAAATAATAACATTTTTAAAAAATCGACTTTCTCGTTCACACTTTTGTATCTATTCAATTATGTATTTTTTTATGTATCTCTTTAAAAAAATATCTGTATAGTTTAGATTAAAATATTTTAAGTGACATATTTTCAAGTCGTATATTTATACACAAGTTTTATATTTATTTTACAAATATTGTATAAGATGTGATTAATAAACTTTGTAAAAAATAATCTTAATACATTTTTAATAACATGACGTTATGTTATATTCTAATAGGTAAAATAGGTTAGTTTCAGACGGCTTATAAATTAGGTTAGTTTAAGGTGTGTTATAAAAAGGTTAGTTGCATTAATTAAAATCGGTGAGATTCAGATAGGTTATATTAGGTTAGTTTAATCGCTAAATAAGGTTAGTTTTAGATAAGTTGAATTAGGTTAGTTCTAGATAATAAAAAAATAATGTTCGTATTTAGAAAAATTAGTTTAATATTTTATATAATTTTTTTTTTAATTGTTAAATCTTTTTTAAAATTATATTTTAAATTAATATATTTAAATTGGTAAAATTCAAAGTATTTCACCGAAATTGTATTTTTAACTCGTGTAAAACGCCTCGAAGGTACGGCGGTGGCAACGTACAGCGCCGCCTACCAAATATACCCTTAACTGGGAACACTCCACAAATATATATAGTAAAATATATGTAGCAAGCTATACAGCAAAAACATAAATTTTTCAATAAATATGAAAAAGAAAAAAATATAGAATATGAGCAGCTATATAATATGAAGCAGATAAATATAAATCCTACCTATACAAATGACAGCAAAACAAAAAATTGAGCCTACCCCTAAAAAAAGCAGTTATTAAAAATGCATAGAAGCTGCTTATAATATAAATGTTAATAAGTATAAAATGATTGCATGGAACAAACATATATAGTAAAATATATGTAGCAAGCTATACAGAAAAACATAATTTTTTGCAATAAATATGAAAAAGAAAAAATATAGAATACACTGCTCTAAATCGTAAATGATTACATGAATATATAATATAATATGAATATTCCCCTTATGAGAATAAAACAGTATACCTTATTTAAAAAAATGTAGTATCAATTAATTTAGAAATAAATAAATAAATAATAGAAATAATTAAATAAATATATATAATCTTACTATTTTCAAAACGATTTTAACCAGTTTTGGTACCGACGCGCTTCGCCTAGCCAGAACAATGGAAATGCTTAGACTTTCTATCAACAGTTGGAAATTACACTTACATTTTAATCACCAGTGTCTCGCCGCAAACATAATTCCACCTTCTTTAATTTTAAAAGATCCTGTCTGCACAAATTATTTCAGAAAAATATTATTTGAAACGGGTAAGAAACTTTTAAATGCTAGAAAATTAAGGAATATAATCTTACCTTTTGAAAAATGCAGCGTGAAACTAACACAATAAGTTTAACCAATCAAATTCATGTATCGTCGCGACCAGTGCGGCGCCAAGCGGCAAAAGGCGAGAACTAATCCATTTCAGTTAAATAATTTTTAAAAAAAGTACATTAACCTTTGTAGTTTTTTGAATAGCCTATATGTTAAACGAAATCTTCAGCTACCTACATGCGAAATTCCATAATGATTGAGTCAGTAGATTTTGCGTGATGCGATAACAAACATCGATTTCGCATTTCATTTTTATAGATATAAGGATATTTATAGCGCTATGACATGCCAAACTACATCAATATATTATACATAAATACTCATCAATATATTATACATCATATCAAGGAATGGCTCAGCTGCACAGATATCACATGTTTTCCTCACAATGGGAATGAAAAAATTCAAGCAAAGGGTCACCTCCATCTCATAATACAGAGGAAGAAATGAGCATTTTAAAATTTTGTGTATGTAAAATATTTGTTCAATCTTTCTACATAATCCGTCACACTCTCTATGAATCATCAAAATTTAAAGGACCAAAAAATTGATAAAGAGTTTAGTTCATGTTTCTTTTCTTTTGAAACCCAAGTTATAAATGTTACAAGAGCTATGACGCCAGCTACTGTAACATTCCGTCACAACCGCTGATTACGTCACCAAGTTAAATATCGAGGGACTCAAAGCAGAAAAAAAAGAAGAAAATGTCGGTAGAATCTTCCAAAGATAAGTGAAGTTTAGCCCGGCGACGCTGTATCCATTAGGCCTAAGTGGGACCCGCCGAGTCTCTTCATTGTTCTGTGATCCTCCACGTTTTCTTCCTTTAGTTTCTTCTGCCATTATGCAACCTTTTCTCAGGTCTCTTTATAAATATTACCATATTCTCTTTGACTACCCACATAACGCAATCTGAATCATTTTTGTCGATTTGTGTTTAAAATTTTATTCAAGTACAGTTAGTCGGGTCAAAACCTACCATTCCGGTCTTAATTTGTCTCTAATTTCGATATTTTATTTTACCATCATCAGGACCCATCGTCCTTTTAAAAATAAAGCCTCCAGTCATATCTAATTTTCAAGTTGTCCTGCCAGGAGACGGTGAAAATGGTGTAGCTAATATTAAATCAATGATAAATAATTAATAAAAATAGTTTTATAAAAACCTTTATTAAAATTCACTAAAAAGGAGAAAACAAATATTTCAGATACTGTCGTTGCACTATTAGTTGAATGTATACGAATCAAAATGAAAGCGGCGGGAGATTGTGATTTATTGACTGAGGTGGTGTTGTATTTAGTGAAACAAAAAGTGTGTTAATCATTTGCTTCATATTAAGGCTGAAGTTCATGATGGTCGTACTTCGCCGCTTTTATTTTGACTCGTATAAATCAAATCATTCAATTCAAAGGAGGGGGGGGGGGAGCAGTAACAAGCTCGCTAAAAAACCTGGGCTCAGCTGGCCCGGCTGATAGTACCCTGTAAGGGCTTCTAATCCAGGGATACAGGATGAGCAGCGTTTGTACTCCATGTTAGGAGCGGCTGCACATGGCGTCTGTTCCTCATGTCAGAGGCGGCCACTTCTTTTGGAGCTAAGTCGGCCTGCCTCTGAGTAGTGCTCCCAGTCTTAATGACAAAGGCAGACGCATTATACTTCACCCAGTCATGATGGTTGTCAAACAGACACCATCAAGGGTCACAACTTGATACCCTAATTTGATTGAGTGAAGATAAGGAAGAAGAAGAAATCATTCAATGGCGGCAGCTGAAATATTTATTTCCTTCTTCACAGTGCATTAAAAAACCTTTTTAAAAACTATTTTTATTATAATTGATTATTTATTTACACACTTTTATTTTTGGTCATTAGTTTTATAACTGAAATGCTGCCAAGCTAGCGTCTATTTTTGGTTTAGTAGGAGGGGACATTTGGCGGTCGGCGATGTGAAAGGGGGACACGTGATGTCTTCAGGGAATCATTCACTCTTGTTACGATTTGGCAATCCAAAAAAACATAAAGAAACATCGGGGAGATGTAGAACTTCAAGGTTCGAGCAACAATTTGTTACTTTTTTACTCAATATGTGATTAAGGTCGCTCAACCTTTTTTATTTTGACTCTATAAATTTAATGTTTCAAAGGCTGTAGCTCAAATATTAAAAATTGTTAAATTTTATTCTAATTTTATTTTTAAATATATTTTCTGGAAATATGGTCAAAATTATTTATATCTCTAGTTTCATTCTACCAACTTATTTTTACGGAATTCAAGACGTCACTACATCGCAAATGGCTGTAGCTATTTTCTTCTTCTAATTATATTTAAATTAAATTCTATAAGCTATTATAGACCATCACGATCACTTAGAAGTCTGATATTTTATACACTTGCGTTGCTAGATGTATCAAGTCAGGGTACAAAATATCAGACTTTTATGTGATCTGGAAGTACGTTAATTAAAAATTGATTGCAAAAAATTGAAAGGAAACAGAAATTAGTCCATTCTCGACCGTATTTTTATGGAATTCCAGCCGCTCATTACGCCAGAAAAACATCTGCGCCTATTTTTCTTTGTTTGAAATGAAATATAGAATTCTCTTTTCTAGAGTCTATTTCCGACCACCACGGCCACCTGGAAATCTGAAAATATTTTACACTTGCAATGTTAGCAGGATTAAATTAGTCTAGAAAATACCAGACTTCCCTACGTGGTCAAGCAGTATGTTAAAATTGATCACAAAATTTGAAAGAAGGCATAAAAATATTCCATTCCCGGCCACCTAGAAATCTGATATTTTGTTACCATGCAATTTAATCAGGTTTGATCAAGCGTTCCAAATTTCAGACTTCTAAGTGCTCTGTTAGTATGTTAAAATTGACCACAAGGTTTGTTGACGGACTGCTAGACATGGAAGCAAGTTGAATAAAAGGTTTAAAAATCATTTAATTTCGCATTAAGGTATATATATATACAGTTATCAGCGTCATAATCAATTCTTTCTTAATCAATTCTGTCACCGTTTGCTTTTGTGAATGGAATAAATACCCAAATATGGCCATTTCTCATAACCATCGGTGGTTCAGTGGTAGAATGCTCGCCTGCCACGCGGGCGGCCCGGGTTCGATTCCCGGCCGATGCATTTTTTATTTATTTTTTACAATTTTTAAAACTCATTTATATATTATACAAGAATGACATCCACGGTGCCAATTTATAATTGTAACGAATAGTATTTGAATAAAAGCATTTAATCGGGTAAAACCCGGGCGTTGCCCGGGTCATTCGGCTAGTGAAAATATAAACGCAATTTTAAAATAAAAAGTGAATTGGGAATATGCAAGATTCGGTCTTAAAGGCGATAGGTTCTATTTCCGAATAGTTTTATTAAAAGAATTGTACACTCGAAAAACCGGGAAAATATCGGTCGTAATTGCGTTCTGGTTATAAATCCACTAGGTCTGAAATAACCGATAGTCTATATACATTTTAATGATTGGTGACCCAATTTCTGTTAAATCCTCATCCCCTAGCATTGCTTGTGCCAAATTTCATTCTCTCTTTTTTTTTTTTTTCAATTGGCCATTCTTCCTTAGTTATATGAATCTATATATATAAAAATGGATGTTTGTTGGTTGGTCCGTTGGTCCGTCCGTGAGTGATAATCTTCTACATCGCTCAACCAATCGTGATGAAACTTTGGGAAGATGTTTAGTATACTACCGGGATGGTTTATGGCTAATTACTCTTTAGAAATAACCTTTCGTTGCATTTTTATTTACAATAAAACGTAAATTCACTCGCAATCTGCGCCCCTCTCGCGGCAGACGGGGGATGGCGGCGCGCGACGATTGGCTGCCGGCGCAGCACGTGACCTCCCTGCCCCCCCCCCCCCCCGCCCCCCCCCCCCCCCCCCCCCCCCCCCCCCCCCACCGAGTAAATGAGATCTCCCGGCTGACGGCCGAGCAGCGCCCTCTAGAACGCGTGCCGATTTTGACGGCGCGGGGCGCTCCCGGTTGGACAGTTGCGCGGGGGCAGAGTGACCTAGCGGGTGCCCTCCGGGAACTACATCCATCTTCCATATGTAATATACATTTAATCGTGTAAACCCGGGCGTTGCCCGGGTCATTCGTCTACAAATTCGCAGTAGTTCACTAATTCAAACCAAAATATCCATACATAGGTAAAAGAATACTGGGAAGACTGACATTTATTAATGCAGTGATTATAATCAATGATTACAATGAAGGGCTATATTGTCTATATATATATAAATCACTTTCAAATATTAACGTAACGTTCCATTCTCAATCCCGTTGGGCTTTAGATAGGCTAAAACATTTTTATCTTTATTTGTGAATATTAATTTTACTGTACTGAATAGTTTAGTATAATGTTAATTCAACTTATTACATTTTAGCCAATGCAACGCGTGGCAGGGTTCGCTGTGTAGTATACTATCAGGACGATTTCTGGCGAATTATTTTAGATTAATATTTATAGCAATAAATATAGCGAAATTAAGACGTAGTGATTATATTCTGTGTTTGTGCATATATAAATATTTTACAGAAAATGTGAGAACTTTCTATTAGAATATCTCGAAAACAAAAAACAATACATATAAACGAGTTCACTGACATTTATTAATGCAGTGATTATAATCAATGATTATAATGAAGGGCTATATTATCTATATATATAAAAATCGCTTTCAAATTTTAGCGTAACGTTGGGCTTTCGATCTGCTAAAACATTTTTATCTTTATATAAGTGAATATATTGACTTTACTGTACTGAATAGTTTAGTATAATGTTAATTTAACATATTAGAATTTAGCCACAGCAAGGCGTGGCCGGGTCCGCTAGTATCCTATAAACAAAACGACGCTACAAGACTTTCCCGCCTCATGAAAGAGGCGGCGGATACCCCCTTTGAGCCTAGAATACTTCTATTTATATACCACATTTGAAAGTATAAAAATGGTACATACTCTTGCTCTGTATCATCTAGATTTCTTACCTAATTTTTTCTTGGTTAATTTTTTTTTATCATTTATGTCTTGTTTACTTCTTGTTATAACTTAGGTGATACGTTACTTATATTTAAGGCGCGACAACGGATTTTCTAAACAAATTAAATCTTTCTATATTTATATATATATTATATTTAAAAAAAAAAGATATTATTTCTGTTGTTTTGGATCATATTGATGATTATGCTATGGTGGTGAAGTCGTGGTTGAAATCTTGAAAAGATAATAATAAAAATAGTCTTGATCAGATATTGTTTTAATTGAGTTTTAGGATAAACATAATTCGGTAAAAGTACCGCCTGGCTTAAGGCGTAAGAATAAATAAAACAAAATATTATTTACATAATTACAAAGTTTTGGGTCGGCCATCGGGTAGAGAAAATATCTTTATTTTTACGGGGCTGCTAACCAAAATGAATGATTTTTGAGCCCCGATGGACGCATAAAGCGGAATATATACAAAGCATAGTTGGAGGGGCTGGGGATGGGTGGCCAGGGATCATCGCCAGGTGAGGCCAGGAGAGCCGGGATGTAGAGGAGGACCGGGGGGGAGCAGGGTGGTGATCCGCGGAGTTCAGGGGGTGGCAGAGACGGGTTCAATGGTGTTGAAGCAGGCGTAGCAGGTTTGTAGCAGGCAGACAAGCCGCAATGCACGATGTAAAGTATCAAGGTGCTGCACGCAACCAAGGCTGTTCAAAAAGGTTAGATTCCCCAGGCCAGGGAAAATAAAAGAAAGACTGCTGTTGTTTAAATAAGAATATTAGATAAAGCGAGAATGATTCAGCAGCTGATGGGAAAAGATAGATTATTATTATTATTTATTTATTTATTTATTTATTATTATTATTTTTTTTTGTAAAAATGAATATATTAAAGTTTTGGATAAGATTACTGGTGAGGGTACCAGTGCTAAGACGACCAACCAGAAAAGTACACCATGGATTGCATAGCGCGTTCAAATGGGTCGCTGCGTAAGTCAATTTCTCGAGCAGCCCGCGCCGTCGAATCGCCAAACCATTTGCCCTCTGTCCTTAGGTTACAGAGACAGCGTCAGGGGCGATCACATACGCAGGGCAGGTCGCGAAACCGATCTTAAACAGCGGCACAGGCCAAAGTTACGTCTACGAGCAGCCGCCAATGACCGGTGTTAACCATGAGGTGAGGAGTCCGAGTCATTCAGGTGATCGGAATCCTCCGCGCGGACGCGTGGCTTAAGTCTATCAGAGGCCTTTAGGAACTCCAGGCAGGCTCGCCAAGTGCTCCTGTTGAAAATAAAGTCTTTGAGTGACCGCGGAGTGTACCCTAATTCTTCTGCACAGGTGGAAAGAAGGGGGAATCTAAGGGCATCAAGGCTGCTGCACTCAAGCACGATGTGAGACAGAGTTTCTTCCCTGTCGGCGTCGCAGTAAGGGCAGGAAGGATCGTCAATGACGCCTATCCTGTGGGCGAAACTGTCCGTCCACGTGTGTCCCGTTAGCAGGCCTACCACAATGTGCTCGCTAGGGACGATGTACGCATACCTTTTGTCTAAAAGACTCATTGGAGTAAGGCCAAAGCGGGTGTGGATAGAAGAAGCTAGAGAGAGGAATCTGCTTTCCCATGCTTCACGCGCCCGGCCGTAGATTGCCGATTTTACAAACGACAAAGGAGCGAGTTTGTAACAGCTTGGGTCAGCAGACTCAGCACCCCGCTTTGCGAGTGTGTCCGCAATGTCATTACCCACGTTCCCACTGTGGCCCTTGATCCATTGTATGGTGCATCTGTTCCCATTGCGATTCAATCGCGAAATCAGTAGCAGAGCTCTGTCGATAAGGTAATTACCAGTCTTAGAGTTCAGAACTGACTTCACGACTGAGAGGTTGTCCAGGAAGAATCCTAAAGTTAGATGATTAGGTAAAGTGGTTGCGTTTTCAAGAGCCTTAACCAATCCAAGGGCTTCCGCCTGAAAGACAGAACAATGAGGGGACAGAACATGAGATTCACGTATTTCAGGTGCACAATCGAGACAAGAGAACCTGTACACGCCGGCGCCAACTCCATCTCTGGTTTTGGAACCATCTGTATAGTATGCCACGTGGAAGAAAAGAGCAGGAATATTACTGGGAGCGGAGTAATAGGGGGGGTAGGGGAGAGGATGTGGAAAGGGAGGAGGCTCGAGTGGAATTTCAGCGTCAACCAATCCATACTTTTTAAGGTATAGCTCAGTTTTAGCCAAGATTTCCAGATCGAGAGGAAGGACTCTGGAGAGGGAGATTAGAGCAGCGTTGCTGGTTGATCTGAAAGCTCTACAAGCTCTCACTAGGAAAGGCCTTTGAGCACTCAGTAGAACATTCAAGGAGCGTTGAGAAAGATTAGGAAACCATACCGCCGAGGCATAGGCAATGGCCGGAACAACCACTTGCAGATACAGAGTTCTCAAGGCGCGGTAACCAAAACCAAAGTTGAGATTAGCGGCTGCGGTCAAACGCGGCAACATGCCGCGGACCTTGGCGCAGACTTCAACTACGTGCTGGTAGAAAGATAGACGTTGATCAAATCTCACTCCCAGCACCTTAATTGAGTCGCACCATTGGATTGGCCGTCCGTGGATAACCAGATCCCGGCGCGGTTCAGGCAGTCTCCCGTGTGGTCTGAGGAGAACCATAGCCTGGCACTTCCCCACGCTGAGTTCCAGTTTATGCAAACTGCACCACCTAGCGATCATATCTATGGTGTGTTGGGCCGCGGGAAGTTGACTAGGTCGGCATCCCGAGACCACCACGACCAGATCATCCGCGTAGGCTTGCGGGAAAACATTATTCCTGTAGTCCAGCGTGAGGAGTTCATCAAAGACAATATTCCAAAGGAATGGGCCGAGAACTGAACCCTGGGGACATCCCATCGGGTAACAACAACAATGAGTATTTATAGAGAAAGCGTGACCTCTGGCGGTCGATTTATACAGAGTATTTATATCTATGAAATTATAATTTTTTAAATAAAATATTTTAATATAACATTTTGAATAATATCTTAATATAACATATATATATATATAGTTTGTAGGTATATACCATGTTAATACCATCGCGGTGTCGTACCAATCTTGTGATATTTCCCACATTTCTATCAAAACCTACCAAAAATATCTATAATGTGATTTTTTCAAAAATGAAGAGTTGCATTGGTAAAAATTCGAATCACGTCATCTGTAGATCTAAGGAGGGTCAAATAAATGACAACGGAGGTAAGGATGATCTGACATCAGCACGGACCCAGTTAGAAGACTACTGCGAGTAGACTCAAACACACCTATTTCACTGAGCAAATCGTGCAAATTCCGAGGTCCCTGTCTTCTAGTAATGGCGAATAGACCAATCAGCACACATATGAAGTGTGACCAGGAGTTCAAAGGAAAGTAGGATTTTTCCTTGGTCGGGGAAGAGAATGTGCAGGACTTACCGCGGGTAAGTCACCGGACTGCAACAAGGCAGGCTTGGATAGTATAGAAACATCCAAGAGAGACCAGTGGGTTATCCATGTTTTCAGGCAAATTATCATATATAGATTAGGGGGTCGGTGGAAGGCTGGTACAACCGTTGGTTTACGACCACTACGACCCGGGTTCGATTCCCGCATTGGGCACTTTTTTTCTGATTAAAAAAAAAATGCTCCAATGTCCCCCTATTCTTGCAAAAGCCCAACCCCACCAGCGAGTGCAAGTAACCAAAGGGGGCTCTGGCATATTTATTTGTAAATGTAAAGTCGAACTGCTTTTCACGTGTGTAGACATGTGGTGCACTTACAGTAAAAGCAGTCGCCTTCTTCTACCCACCATGATTATCATGGCCTGTACCACGTATACTAGGAATAAGCAAAAAAATCATATATAGATTGAATTAACCCAGGTTATTTATAGATGAATTAAAACAGCAGCATACATAGGATGTCGCCAACTCCCCGTTGTTCTTCAGATTAAGTCTATTCGGTTTATTTACAATGGGGAAGGAAGTTCAAAATGTTAGATAGATCTAAGCAGAGGTTTTCCAACAATGCCAAAGCTTGAGAATGGAGATTCCTGGGAAGGTAGCCGTCTGATAGCTTTGATATTTGAAAGCTGAGCAGATTATGAGGAGGCAATCCACAATTTGGTCTTCAACCTGGCAGTGGATACAGATCGGATCCTCTTTCAACACAATTTTTTGCTTAATATTTGTGTGTAGCTATGACCAGTTAGGATGATTGTTGGATCCTTATATGAGGTTCTACTGGATTATTATTAAGAAAAGAGCGAAGAAAGATAAATTATAAAAAACAAACATCGATACAATGATAATTCTTCCGTATGTGCATTATTTACATATAGTCTACATATAGGCTGGTGTTCCCACAAAAATAGCACGGCTAAACTGTGGGATATTTTAAGCAGGAAAAACGTGGACAAAAGGAAGCAAAAGATGGGAGCGGCGGAGGGTCAGAGGTCGGCTGGGCCATTACATCACCTCCCCCTCCCCAGAACTTGCAGGATTTCCGCTGTAACAATAAACTAATGATCTACATTAGGCAGTCAAGGCCAGGGCTTACTTGGACATCTTGAATTTATTCTGGTATGGTTTTCTTCTCTCTGGTATCTCCACATGAATGGGTCTTTTTGGCTTGTCAATTATAAGGCAATATCGCGCCATCTCCCTATATAAGAAATAACACCAGGCACGAATATTTCTTTTTCAAATAATACAAACCTTCTGAAGTGTCCTTACTGCGATGGAAAATATTTGAGAGGGCTTAGCTTATTAGTGGTGAACCCATCCAGCATGTATTTATATACATGCATCGACTTTAATATGTATAGAAATGCTCTTGAAAACAAAAACGTAAATGAACATGATTGAAATATTTTTATGTAAATCATTTATATAATCAGTGTGTTCGAAAACTAAGGATCACTCAGGGATAAGTAATTTTGATTCTTATTCAACAAGGTCTTATAATTCTTCAAATAAATTCTATACATAGATAAATACTGACTAAGCTGTACATGATTTGAAACAAGACAGAACCTATTCTGTATCAAGTCCATTTAAAAAAAACATCAAGGTTTGCCCACCAAATGGCCCCTTAGAAATAATTTCAATGCTGCAGCAGCAGTCAATAAACACATTCCTTGAGGTGTAGAAATACATCCGAGATTGAACGAGCACTAGTTGGAAACTAGTCACGCCAACTTATAGTCGTTCTATACATATTGTCTCTTAAGGATATCGATCGGTTTCTTATAAATTCACGGAATATCTTTGTAGAAGTTTTTGTGTGCGAAAAGTGGACTCTTCAATAAAATGTATAGAGATATTGTGGTGTGTTCAGAAGGTTTAATTGTACTTCAGAACCGGATCTGTCTTTCTTTCTCATTTCGATTTCTTTCTCCTCTTAGTTTTCTTTATCATTTTTATGCCTTTTTTCATCTTTTAAATTTTATTTGTTTTTCTAATATTGTTTTCTTTATATTCTTTTCATCTCACACTTATTTCTTTTCCTTCTATCTTTTTCTTTCTGCCTTTATATATATATGGTTTTTTAAATTTCTTTGCGTCTTTCACAATTCCCCATTTTCTGTTTTTTTTTTTCCTTTATATCTTTGGACATTTTCACAACGATATTTGAAAATTGTATCATTTTGATTTTTATATTAATATATTTTAAATCTGATATATACTTAAAATGATGATAGCAAGTAATTTCTTGCCCCTACGCCGTTATTACGTCACTCAAGGTCACTCTGGTGAAACGTCCCGCTCCACCAATCCCCGTCGAGCCGTGGGAGGGTCCCACGTGGTCATTTACTTCTCGAAGTTACCGCATTGAGGCGCTGGTTGAAAGTGAAATAGGGAAAATTTATTAATAATTTGTTAATAACTCAAAGGATATTCCAGATAGAAGCTTGAAAATTTGCCTATAAGTTTTGGCAGATTCAACTCTATATTCTGTTATAATTCAGCAAATTAGTTACGTATTGTGTACGTGTATAGCCGGCAAACATATATACATACACTGACTTTTATATATATAGGTATATATATCTATGTGTATAATTCAGGGGTTATCACTAGGATGGTGATCTTGTATAATAGCAGTGTTTTCAACCTTGTTGTCCCTCGGTTCTGTGACATTTGTGAAAATATTTCTGTGTTTTTTTTATACAAAAGAAAACTTCACTAGGTATTTAAGAATTATTACATAAGTTAAAATTATTATTTTTATGTTATTACTAGCGGAAGTACCCGGCTTCGCCCGGGTTTTACTGGAGTGAAGTTAGCCTAATGAATATTTGATTAAAAATATTTTCTCCGAGTAACATACTCTCTCTACTGAATCGATTTGTATGAAAACATTTCTATATACATCTTTATATATAAAAATCAATGTTTGTATGTTTGTTTGTTTGTATGTTTGTTTGTATGTCCGGTATACAAATTCGCAGTAGTTCACTAATTCAAACCAAAATTTCCATACATAGGTAAAAAAAAATACGGGGAAGACGATAGGCTATTTTAAAAAATATATAAATCAATTATTAAAACTATATATTCAAATTATTCTACTTAGCTCACGAACAGCGCCCTCTATCAAAGATTAGATTAAATTATGCTGATGCAAACAAATAGATAATGCTAATAACAAACAATTATAAAAAAAAATCTTATCTAAATATATATCACTCGGGTAGATATGCACACGGGTCAATCCCGGAGCGAAGCCCGGGCCACCCGTCTAGTATTGTATACAAATCGATTCAGTAGAGAATGGATATTTGCTGATAATTTTTTTAAAATTTTATAAAGATATATGACATTTATATAGAGAGAGAGCATATATAAATGACTACAATATGATCTTAGCCAAAAAGATGAGAAGCGATTTTTTATATATAGAGATAACCTGGCTTTGAGTCTTCTGCTCGAGTGAATGTTTTGCTGTTGAAATTTTGTTCCTGCTAGTAAAAATGGAATGGCTTCGCCGGTGGTCTGTTTTCTTCCAGATTTTCTCTATTTCCCGTTAAAAATTCAGCCAGATTAGGTCCATATTGAGGATTTGTGTAACCGACAAACATACATACACTGACTTATATATATAATAAATACAGATACTATGATCTCAGCCATAAGACTGAGAAGCGATATATTTAATAGAGAAATGATCTGGCTTCGTGTTTTCTGCTCGAGTGAGTGTTTTGCTGTTAGAATTTTATTCCCGCCTTCTAAAAATGAACTGGCTTTATGTCTGTTTTATGGAATTTTCCCCGAAATAATTTTGTATCTTCTAATCAAACATGATTCAGCAATAGTGTCATCATCATTTTCTGACTAAAAGCAACTATTTTTGCCAAGAACTTGCTCAATTTCAATTTTTCTTGGCTAAAAATGCGACAATTATCTCTTCCAGATTTTTCTCTATTTCCTGTTGAAACTTCAGCCAGATTAGGTCCATATTTTGGATTTATATAGCCGACAAACATGCATACATACATACCTCACAATATTTTTGATTGCTCTGCTCTGAAAGAAGAACCCATATGCTCAAAACTGGGCAACTCTGTGCTTCACTTCCATCAATAATTGACAATATGACCCAGAATAAGTATATTGCTACGGCGTTTTATGGTTTCCACAAGTCCATATCTCAGAAGAAGGCCAAGTGACACTCACTCCTCACTTTCTTACTGCTACTCTTTTTGTGTTGTTTTTCTTGCTTCCCTCTTTCTCTTTCATGTTTTTTTCTTTCTTTTTCTTCTGTATATCGTTGTTTCCTTTGTCTCACTGCTTTGTTCTTATGCATACCTCTGGTGAATCCTGTATAGGGTCAGTGACCCTAAATAAAGGCTTTTTGTTGTTGTAACATACATACATACATACATACACGGACTTTTATATGTATAATAGATATTTTCCTAAAATTATTGCATTTCGGTGAATTATCGTATACATTTTAAAAATAAGTATATATATGTAATATTGTTGCAAATGATCCTGTCGACGTATGGATAAACTGGCAGTGGTGTACGTGAGGCAAGTGTTGATGTTCTTCCCACACGCGGCCAACCAGAAGCAGAGGCAGGGCTGGATGTTAGCACCGAGAGGGATCGGGGACAGACCACGGGACAGAGGTAGAGGCCATGACACAAACCTGGATGCCTAACACCGATACATGGAGAGAGAGAGATCGAGAGATACAGAAGCCGTCTGCCGAGGAACCCACTGTAGCACACACTGCGTTGAGCCTCTGAAATTAAACTGCTCTGTTGACCCCGGGAAAGGTCGCCTATAAAAAGCCATGGAGGGGGGCTCCACCTGGGCATCAGCTATGTCCTTCCTCTCTGCCTCGCAGCTGTCTCCAGCTGACCACTCTTGCGGTTTTTATTTTGACGTCATCATTTTGAGTTTAAATACAAATAAGGGTGATACAGGTTATATTAATAAAGATCTAGAATATATACAAAATATGGTAGTGGTAGCAAATAGGAGCAGTGTACATTTTAATAGAAGGGTATGATCTTTTAAAGTACCGGCTCTAACTAATCGGAAGATATGTGAATTATACTGAAGGTGTCATTATTATACAGTTTAAAATATAATATATATTAACGTAGACAAGTAAAAATCTCCGTGGACCAGTGCCAGCCTTTGGGAATGAATTGTGTAGAAGTTTTGGTATTGGAAGACTGAGTTAGTGGATGTGGAGTTAGAAGCAGCACTTACCTATTGTAAACAACAGAAATGATGAAGTCCCAGAGGAAAATAGGACTTATGCAAGAGCCCCTGCGGTCGAAGTCCAATCCAATCAATTATCCAAGCAAGATTAGAGCCCGAGTGAATAATGGGATTTGCGAGGCCTGAAGCAGAGCTCTCCACGCGACTGCTGCCCAAATCAATTTTATTAATAAAAGCGCTTAGCTAATCCACGGCACAAGTGTTGAAAATAAACCTCATGAAATAAAAGGCAATTTGGATTATAAATTAGAAAATTTATAAATATTAGATTAGCCAGGAAAAAAAAACATTTGAGTAATTTCCGTGAAACTGATCTATAAAACTAGGTTTTGTATACGATGTTCCGAGTTTTAAATGACCAATATTTTAAATTGTTTGAAATGTATTATTTTCGCGATATGGAGAAATATTTTATAGTATAAATAATTTATAGTTTTTAAAATAAATTATAGGAAATACCATCGGGGAAATTTTTAAGCAACAAAATACGAATATTAAATGTTATATGTTTAAAAACTATATCTCTTTGGGTATTTTTATTGAAGTTGCAGCTTTGGAATTTTCGGAGTTTCTCAAAGTATTCACCCTTAGCACCTATGCAAAATTTCATCCGTGAAAACCAATTATTGAAGCACTTACACCAGTCATCTTCGGGGATGGAATTTACGGCATTGATAAAGGCTTGCAGTGCTTCATCATCAGTGTTAAATTTTATCCCTTTCAACAATAACTTAACTTTCGGAAATGAAAAAAAAAGTCACAAGGTGCTAGGTCTGGTGAATATGGTGGATAAGTGACTAATTGGACACCAGAGTTGGCTAAAAAGTCTAATGTTTGGGCTGGGGTGTGCGGTCTTGCATTGTCATAGTGAAGAAGGACTCCTCTAAGTTGAGCTCTTGGTCTGCTTTGCTTGATTTTTTTCAAATAGTGCTGAAGGACATTTTGTTGTATACCAGTTACTATTAACTGTCTTTCGATCTTCAAACTACTAACTGTACTTTGAAATCCTAACTCATATTAGTAATCGTCTTTTGATTATAGAAATTAATATTAATATATCCTCATTATAATAAATTTGGGGATTGGGGGAACAAACTTCAATACATCTCTTGCTAGAGTGCCCTGTCTTTCAAGATTACAGAGTCAACAACGGTTTAATAGCTTTAGGCCCTAGTGATTTAATTTCAAGTAAGGACACATATATAAAATTTAAATTCCTTTGTAAATATATTTTGGATTTCATTAAGAAAAATGGTCTTTGATGTAACGATCTCAAGGAAATATTGGACATATCTTGTGGTTGTAAACAATATATAGGTGTATGCGTGTATATGTGTGTATATATGTATATATATTTAAATTTAATGATGTAACTGTAAATAAAAATTCAAAGAATATCTCTTTTTATGTAAATAATATTTATGAATCTTTTTAAGTCACTTTCTGTGTATCTTTCCATGTTGAATATTTTCTTTGTTATATTTGTATGTACATTTAGCGCAAGTGTCCCTAGGGGGACATAGCGTTTTGAATTGAAATAAATAAATAATAAATTTGACGACCCTAAAATATAACACTTAAAAAATATTGGGAGTGATAATTATAATGGCCTTAAACCTTCTCAGAAAGATGTGATTCGATATAGAGAAAGCTGTATTTTATTGGCAAAGTAAATCTCAAGTTTTTGGAAGATCAAAAAATCTAATTCTTAGATAAAACAATCTTGAATACATTTATATCGTTTTATATATTACTGCGTTTATAAATATGATGTCGTGTGTAAATCATTTTATTTATAATATTTTCCTCTATTTCGTCTGATTTTATATTTATGAAAAGAATGGCGTCCTAGCGCAAAATTACTCTTAACAAATGTCATGCACGCAACACGCAATTTTTATTTAATTAATTTGATTTAATAAATAGAATTAGCAGGTAATTGTAGTCTCTCCACCTAATTAAATGAGAAGAATAAATGGAGCTTATTAAATTCTGGCCCAATTAATTGCTAGAGAGCTTCGAACAAAGAAGGGATAATACCCTAAAATATGAAAGCAATTCCAAACACCACGAAAGTGTATTATTGAAAAGTGAAAAATTCCTATAATTCAGTTTGGATTAATATCCGAGATTTCGTTTTTTTGCCACCACTTTTTATAAATTATTTTATTGATATCTTTTGGCAGATTTAAAAATGTAAATGGGTTGGAATTTTTTTCTTTGGGGCTTTAAGGAATTGTCTTTAATATCAAATAGATATGGAATATTATTATTGTATCAGAGTTTTAGAAATTCAGTTGATACAAATTCAATTAAGGTATCTTTTTTACATTTTGATTTAGTTTTAGTTGTCCATTTTAAATGACTGAATAGATATCTTTTTGTAGATTGTTTCATATTTTCTTCAAATCTATTTATTTATAGGGTGAATTGATGTCATGGACAGAGTTTTATTCAAGAGAAATTTCAGGTTTGCATGGATTGATTTTTGAATGAAAAAATCATATTTTTGTCATTTTACTATTCTTGGATTAATTTAAACTCTCTCTAGTGAAGGAAATTAGACAAATGGGATTTTGGTCTTTTTATAGATGCATATTAAAACTCTATATAATTTTAAAAGCACAAAAATTATTATTTACGATTATTTATGCACTCAATTACACTTATATTCACCATATAAAATTTTGAATCTAACACAAACTTAATCTTATACTAGCCGAATGACCCTGGCAACGTTCGGGTTTTACCCGAGAGCATTTTCCCCGAGTGCGTATGTATAAAAAGAGTTTTTTATCCAAATACTATTCGTTACAATTATAAATTATGACCCAGTGGCTTCACCCGGGATCTCCCCAAGTGAATGTTTGCCCTACGAATAATACTTGAAATAAAACACTTTATGGTATATATAATACAAACAAAATATTAATGTTACAAGTATTCTATAATATTAGTATACTAATACATTGTAGAATTTGACAACAAAATAAGAAAACAGCATAAATATAAGATTATATAAAATAATAGTGTGTAAGGCGATTTTTGTTCCTCAGTTCTTACTACGTTTTTCTAGTATATAAGGATACACAAAAATTTAAAAATAGCAATTATATACTTAAAACTTCGTTTTTGAATCTAGGACATTTATTTATTTGAAAGATTCAAGAACAAAATAAAAGGTCTAATAATGATGACAAGGCATTTTTAAAAAACGAAATTAAAATTAGGCGTCTGAAAATTTCCATACTTACAATATCATAAGCATTGAGCGAGTGTGTATATTTTAAGTTTCTAGGTAGTCAGAAAGTATGTTAATATTTTATTATAACATTATATGTGGAACTGTGTTCTTCTAAACATACTTCCTGAATACCTAGAAGTGTAAAATTTTGTTCACTTGCATTCACATCGGGATTGAGCGAGTGTGCACATTTTCAGGCTTCTACGGCTCATCTGGAAGTATGTTAAAGAGTTATTACAAGATTCTTGGACAGCCATTGCAGGTAAGTTAAATACTTTAGTAAACCTCAGAAATTTCTGTCGTACATGCGTCTATAATTCTCTAAGAAAACCCTCTAGAATGGTGTCCGTTTGTTACCCAGACGTCGGTATTAATTAATTAGTTTCTAAGGAATAAAATATAATATAGTTATGAGGTGTATATATAGGAATATTTCTCAAGTAGGTTATATTAATTTTTTCATTGAATAGATCACAGATTATAAATATAGAATGCAAAATCTCGTAATTAAAAATATAATGACTTGTTCAACTCTACTTTTATTGCTATTTTATAAAAATATATGTTTTGTCTGTGTAATATATATTTTTTTTCAAACATATACACTAACTAAAACCAATTTATCATATCCAAAAAAAAGTTGTTCGTATAATTTATCACTGCTCATTTTTTTGGGAAAGGAGTTAAAAATACGCATTGCTTTCTGGAGTCAAGATGTGTGAAGCATACGCTCCGTGTAATGAAAATGAACTTCTCTTAAATTTCTATTATAATCTAGGACTTTATAATACTCATAGATTTTAGATCCATTTCAATACAAATAATTTCAATATTATCCATTATGATTAACATAGCTTTTACCTCTCGAATTATTATATATAAGAACAAGCACACAAATTAATATGTTCTTTTATTAAAAGAAAAAAGGGGTTTTCATTATTGTAGCTCATTTATAATCAAATTGCGTATAATAAAATATTACTATATACAGTTATCATGGTCATAATCAATTCTTTCTTAATCAATTCCGTCACCGTTTGCTTTTGTGAATGGAATAAATACCCAAATATGGCCATTTCTCATAACCATCGGTGGTTCTGTGGTAGAATGCTCACCTACCACGCGGGCGGCCCGGGTTCGATTCCCGGCCGATGCATTTTTTTTTTTACAATTTTTAAAACTCATTTATATATTATACAAGAATGACATCCACGGCGCCAATTTATAATTGTAACGAATAGTATTTGAATAAAAGCATTTAATCGGGTAAAACCCGGGCGTTGCCTGGGTCATTCAGCTAGTTTTAGTATATGAATGTGAGCTTCGTGAAATGAAAAGGAACTCGCCCATATAATTATCATTTATGAAGAGAGAAAACATCCATCGATATTTAAAACGCCTTTTTGAGTACACTCACTCGCAAAACACATTACTACACCTGCTTATCATAGTTTTGTGTATTGTTTTACTATTTCTCTACCTATAGAAAATAATAAATAATTTTTGATAATTATCTCTCAAATAATAAAAATGTAAAATGAAAGGATTTAAAAGCACGAATGTTTCTTTTATACATAATACAAACTTCTACTGCCCTTACTGCGATTATGTATAAAAGAAACATTCTTGCTTTTAAATCCTTTCATTTTATATGTATAGATGGCGCGTTATTGCTTCGTATTAATTTATTCCTAACTGGCCTTGTCTTTATTGTTTGTGGAAGAGCATTGCTGGATGCAAATATTTGAATGTAATTCTACTGTCCTATAAGTTTATGTACATAGTTTTCTTGAAAACCATTTCTAAGATTCCATCCTTCAATGCTGCGTATATAAGCAGAATCGTCCAATACAGTATTAGAGCTCTGAGAAGCGGTCTGGTGGATTAAATTGGCGAAACCGCTGGGAGGGTTCACCATTGATGAGCCAAGAGAGCCCTCCCAATATTTTTTTTTTCATCGCAGTAAGGGCAGTAGAAGTTTGTATTATGTATAAAAGAAACATTCGTGCTTTTAAATCCTTTCATTTTATATGTATAGATGCGCGTTATTGCTTTGTGTTAAATAAAAATGCATAGCAATTTTTAATAAAGTTAATTTTTTATAAATTAATTTCTTTTTCATTAGAACATTTTCAAAGATTTTTTCTACTACCGTTAGGTCCGTGAAGTGAAAAGGAACTCTCCCCTAGAATTTCTATTCTAATCTGAGACAACAGCCATCGATTCTAGGTCCACTTAAAGAAAGTTCCAGCACGTTTAAAAGTTAAAGTAGGGTTTACGAGACGCCCTAATCTAAGTATTTTGACTCAAGGATATTGATTCAAAGTATAATTGTTTACTGTGTATATATAGCCAGGAGCTTTTAATATTTATTACTTTTGTAACATTTTCAAGAGTTTGAGTTATTTGCTAAAATAATACATGTGGCAATATCGTTGCGGGGTTCCTTGTTGTTGGATGCGAATGGTGATATTTGGTTGAAGCGCAGTCGTTGAGTGGTAAGTGAAGCACACAGTTAGGAATAATCAGGACACGTGATTGTTTTGAAAATAAAAGGTAACTGGATTGGAGGAAAGAAAGCTTGAGAAGAGCGGGGTGGTTTTGATTGGTCCTTAACTAATCACATGGCGGTGATTGTACTTAGCTGTGGGATGAGCCGAGGGAGAGAGGTCTAAAGCCGATGTCACCTCCTTGGGAGCCAAAGCGTAACTGTCCGAACTCGGCGAGAGCCAAGTCGCTACTTGCTTCCCTCCAGTTACCTTGTTCTTTATTAAGTCTTTGAAAATCATACATGGTACATACATAGTGGGTCGGGGTTGCATTTAATTATATACAAATTATGACAGATGCGCCCCCTACATGTGAAGAATTCAAGAAGGGGTTAGCCTGAGAGAATTCTGTAAAATGAAAAATAATTTTGTGGGAAAATTAGTTGTGGGTATTGAGTCTATATACAAGCATGGCTGGTGACATAAAAGTAAGATAGAATGGGGTTGATGATATAGGTTGAGTATAATTAATAGAAATCAAAAATTTTTTAATTGTAAGAAATCAATGAATGTTATGGTACATAGTGGGCAAAAAGAAAATGCGCCTAAACGAATTCTACCCGAGATAAGAAATGATATCGAGGGAGTTCTATTAAGGCTTTTGAAATCAAATAAAAATAATATAAAATTAGTTGAATGAAATCAAAATTGAATGTGTTTGGTTGAAAAAGAAAAATATTTTGTTGCATGGTGACAAAGACAACTGCTTAGTTACTTTTTTGCTCGAATTCTGAGAAAAAGGAATCGAGGAAATTTCATAAGGTGCCTTGAGAAATCAAAGTAAAATAAAAATAAAAAGTTGGAAGAAATCAAAGTGAATGCTTGGTGCGTGGGGAGAAAAAAAAAAGGAAAAATGCCTAATTATTTCTAGCTCGGAATTGGGAATGGAGACCGAGGGAATTTTATTAGGGCTTTTGAGAAATCAAAAATAAAAATAAAATAAAAGTTTTTTTGAGCGAAATCAAAGTTGAGTGCTTGGTTGAATGGTGAAAAAAAAAGGAAAATGCCTAACCTTATTCTAGCTCGGAATTGGGAATGGAAACCGAGGGAATTTTATTAGGGCTTGTGAGAAATCAAAATAAAAATAAAAATAAAAGTTGAACGAAATCAAAGGTGAGTGCTTGAAAAAAGGAAAGATGAAAAATAAAAAGGTTTTAACAATAAAGGGTGATTTAATGTTTTTAGTTTAATCGAAAACCAGTGATTTTTCGTTGGTAATTGAGTTGTGGCAATTTAAGCTAAGTGGTAAATAGATTGATAATTGATAAATAAAAATGATAATATAAACTAATTGGAAAAAAAAATGATAATTAATGATTAAAAGTGGTAATAAGTTGAATAAATTGATAAATTGATTAAGTATTTAAATTTTAATTGAGAAAAATAATGAAAATGATTGATATGAAAAATAAGGTATATTGGTTTGAACCCTTTGGTATCTACATGCCCTGATCTAAATGTATTGATTGTTCCATTTTGCCCTATAAATGTTTTACTTGCTCAATTATGCCCTATAAATTTTTTGTCTCATCTGTAGCGACACTTAGGTGAAAAACGTGATTCTAGCCCTCAAGTGCGTTTATGCTGTGTACAGGAGACATGGAGATCTATATAACCTTTATGTGTAATTTTTTGTCTTTGTGTGTGTGTTGTGAAAAATGTTAGAAGTCGGTTGTGTAAGAAATGTGTGAGCTAGTTCTAGGTGTTGTTTCGTGGATGTGTAATTGGTTGGTAAAGAATCGATATGTAGATTTGAACTGGAATCAAAAATTGGTGGTGTAGCGAAATCTGTGGCTGGGGAGAGCGGTGACCCAATTTGGATGAGCGGGGCTTTGTAATGAGACGCCGGAAGCGGGACTCGGGGACACGAGGTCCGGTCTAAATTTATCCACCCCCTGTTTGCGTAATTGGAGTCAGGGCGACGTCTTGATTCTTCGCGGGAAGAGATCTGCCTTGCTTCTATGTTTCCTGTCGGCCTAATTGTTTTTTATAATTGAATCTTTTACTTTCGGCATTGGTTGGTTATCTTTCAGTTACTGCTATCTTTTCGGAGTTTATTTAGATTTTCTGCGAAGATGGTTCCTAAAATTATGAGAAGTTTTATAAATACTTGTCCACAATGAAGAATTGCTTGTCCACAATGAAAAATTGTTTGACCAAAATTAAAAAATGCTTGTCCTAAATTAAAAACTACCTCTTGTAGTTCGAAGATTTTCTGATCGGGCATAGCATAGATAAACAAGTACTTAATGAATAAAATTGGAATACAGTTGTACGGTAGAACTAATAAACAAAGGATAAAAATCAGATGAAAGATAGGATATTGCCCCATGTTCGTCCACAATTTTGTAACTGGGGACTCTGAAATATTGGCTTGAACCTTATGAATTGTAGAATTTGAATGATTGGTAGGTTCGCAGTTCTCCTGTTTGATATCTTTAGGGAGTGGTGTGATATGATTGAACTGGTTGTCAGGTTTATAGTTCTCCTGTTTGACCGTCAATGGTTTTATTAGAGATATGTCGGCGGTAATTGGTTTAGGTTGAAATGTGTGATCTTTTCTCTGACGTGGATGTGGTAATTTTGGCATTGTTTGTGTTGTGTGTACGCTGTGCTTTATGTACGAATTTTGTTTTGTTTGGGTACCTGTGTCGGTATTTTTACGTGCAGGTTGTTTGTATTCATCGATTCTTCTAGCGAATCGGCAGGTGGGGCAGGTTTTTACCTGTTTTGCGATGTCTTGTGTCATGTTCTGCCAATAATATTGTGCTGAGATGAGTCTCGTCATCTTGGAGATGTTTGGGTGGTGGTGTTGTGTGTGTACGGACTTAAGAAGTCTGGTTGTAAATGAATTTGGGACTATAGTTTTAAGTACTCCTTTTCGGGAGACGGTGCGCAGTTTATTGGGATCCATAGTCACGCGGGATTTTCCCGGTGGAGAAGATTGTTGGTTCTTTATGAGTGGCGCATCTAGAAAGCCACAAAATGGGATACGAGTTACAACGCCCGTTTCATATTGTTGTACTCCATTTATGCTACGGACCTCATATTCGTATCTTGACAATCTTAACCTCCATCGAAACAATCTGCCTGACGGAGCTTTGATCTCTTTCAACCACTGCAATGCGGGATGGTCAGAAAATATTGTAAACTTTCTGTCCATTAGACAGGTGCGGAAATTATCCACACTTTCCACAATGGCTAGGCATTGTAGTTCCAAGTCTGAATAATTTCGCTCGTGATTACGCAGAGATCGGCTGAAATGTTGAACGGTGTATGTCTTCCCATCAGGGTAGACTTGTTTAAGAACGCCTGTAATGCTGAATGTTGAGGTGTTACAGTACACCTGGCATGGCAGACCTTCCTGGTAAAGGTGTAATGTGGGGTGTGTGGTCAGGTTTTCTTTCAGGTTAGTGAACGCTTTCTGGCATTCGTCATCCCAGACCCACATGATATCCTTTTTTAGAAGGTTGATAAGTGGCGTCCGCAAGCGGGCGTGGTCTGGAATGAATTCTTTATAGACGTTCACAGTTTTTAGGAAAGATCGTAATGTTTTTCGATTGTGTGGTTGTTTGGTGGCGTGAATTTTTTCTATGTTTTGTGTAGATGGGATGATTGTATTATCCTTAACGGTTGTGCATGCGCTTGTTTGTTGTTGTTGTCTTTTGGCGTGCGTGTTGCGTTTGTTGTGCGGGTTGTGCGTGTTTGTTGTGTGGTGGCGTATGGGTGCGTGTATGTTGTGAGATACATTTGCGTGTTTATGGCGTTGCGAAATATGGTCATGTGTGGATTTTGTGTGGTAAGTGGGTGAACTGTGTCGGTGTACGGACACTTTTTTGGGCATTATTGGAATTGTAGGTTGGAGTCGTGGTGGCTTTATATGTGGTGGGCATAAAGTATTGGCAATTGGGTTGAGTGAAAAGTTGCGTGGTGTGAGATTAGAATGGTGGCATGTAAATATTTGGGGTTTGGGCAATGAATGCAGGCAAGGGTTTCCATGTGTGAAAGCTTTGGGTGCTGTGCGAGTCCTTTGGGACAGGTTTTGGCCTAGCCCGTGCTTGCATTCATTTGACACATGTTTAAAGTGGTAGATGGTATTAGACAATGGGACGCCAAGTTGGAAAATAGTGCCGCGATTATAATTTAGTTTTAATTTATATTGATAAAGGGTTTTTAAGGTAAGAACTCCAAATGGCAAGGATGCATTTACCACGTGGAAGTTCTCTCTACGGGTTATTTGGCCTATTGTCAGAGGGAAAGTTAAATGTCCTATTATTTTCGTAAAGTTATTTAGGGTGGATAGATCAAGGGAAGGTTTTTTAATACTTAAGTTGGGAAGTTGTGCTTTTAATCTATTGTATAAATGATACGGCAATATGTTCGAACCTGCGTCTGGTTCAATTAGAAAGGTACATGGTAGGTCCTGGGTCAGATACAAGTCCAAAGTCAATTTGATGGTGTCATTGGGTGGATTGCCTACCTCAGTCTCGAAAAGTCTCCACTGTGGCGTCTTCGGCTTGGTGTGGCTGGCTTGGACTATCTGCTGGACCGGGTCGGGACCTTTTGCACTGTCCGCGCGATTGAAAGGGAAATCTAGTCATTTGTACTGCTTCCATTCGAGTGGATCGCGTTATCGGTACACTGGGTCCGTGTCGCGTGGGTTGCTTCCGTGTGTACTGGTACGGCATGGCGGGTGGCGATAACTCGGTGGGCGTCAGGTTGTTCGGACACGTACCGGCGGTGCGGGCGGCGGTTGCCCCTTGTAGCGCGGCGGTCAGTTCTAAAATTACCGTCGCCAGGGTATATCTTGTCGCTTCGTTCGTTGCCAGTTTCTTCTCTCTTGGTTTGTCATTGCCTTTTGTTGTGCTGGCGCCTGGGTTAATTTCCATCTTCATCCTGATTAAGTTCCATAATCTTTATCCTGTCGACTTAACCGTTCTGTGGCAATATCGTTGCGGGGTTCCTTGTTGTTGGATGCGAATGGTGATATTTGGTTGAAGCGCAGTCGTTGAGTGGTAAGTGAAGCACACAGTTAGGAATAATCAGGACACGTGATTGTTTTGAAAATAAAAGGTAACTGGATTGGAGGAAAGAAAGCTTGAGAAGAGCGGGGTGGTTTTGATTGGTCCTTAACTAATCACATGGCGGTGATTGTACTTAGCTGTGGGATGAGCCGAGGGAGAGAGGTCTAAAGCCGATGTCACCTCCTTGGGAGCCAAAGCGTAACTGTCCGAACTCGGCGAGAGCCAAGTCGCTACTTGCTTCCCTCCAGTTACCTTGTTCTTTATTAAGTCTTTGAAAATCATACATGGTACATACATAGTGGGTCGGGGTTGCATTTAATTATATACAAATTATGACATACATATAAATATATAATTTTATTTTTTCCAATTGCATTACCACCATTTAATAACCACACAGCGTCATTATTTCAATACAAAACACATCCTCTCATGATACCTTGCCTAAGACTATCTTGGTATTTCTTGAAGGTAGTCTCTTATTAGAGGTAGGCTATAGTTCATATGGATCTATTTTTGACAATAAAAAGTAGACGTTTATTGAACGTCCTGGGAGGTTTTAATATATTGGTATGCAATTTAGCCGCTTTGACAGAGAGAGAGAGATTGATATTGAAACTACTTTTATTACATCGTTTATATAAGATTATATAAGGTTAAATACAATAATAATAATAATAATATTAATAAATAAGACTATATAATGATATATGTATGAATAAATAAATTGTAAATATATAAATTTAATTGATAAATATACATATGTATAAAATATATACAAGGTATCTTCATTGTTGACGCCCACCGCGGGAAAGACTCCGCCACCGATGGACCGCCAGAGTTCTTTCCCAAAGAGTGGGCAGGTCGAGGTGTTGGCTGGCATTACCCACCTCAAGACCAAGATGGTACTTGTAGATGGTAGCCTTCGCCACGCTGGTAAACTTCATAGCCTCGGGATGGACGCCGACGCCGAACAGCCAGGACTGAAGATCCAGGAGCAATTCACAGGAGACGAACACCTCCCGGAGAAGGGGTCGCACGGCTCGGCAATTCCAATATCTGTGAGTCAGCGACCCGTCGCTGAACCCACAGGTGGCACAGTTAGCACGCCTCGAGGCAGAATGGTCAGGATGTGGTAGGGCGTGGAGGGCCAGTCGTAGGGCGATGTCTGCGTCGTGCCCCGAGAAGCAGTTGCGACGCAGGTCGGCCCAGGGGTTCTCCCAGCGAGGCACATCCACGGTGGGGGAGCTAGCTAGGGAACAGGATGCTCTTGCAGCCAGTGCCGAACTCAGTGCCCGGCGCGCCCTCTGACTGGTGAGGTGGGTAACGGGGGTCGCCGATCCCCACAGGACGTTGGTCTCCGCCTCGTACTTCGCATGATAGCTGGAGTTGGCGTTTTCCTGCAGAAGATGCTGGCAGAAGGCCCCCAGGTGCTGCGCATCCAAGAGCGCCGGCCACGTGGATCGCGCTAGGACAGGGGCACCATCGGAGAAGTCTCCGACGGTCGCCAGTAGCCAGCGCTCGGCAGCCAGCAGGTCTGGCCGCAGCAGGAATCTATTGTCACCTCGAATACCTGACCTTTTTATTTTTTTTTTATTTCTTCACCTGTTCAGTATAATCACACAATTTGGCCATAAATATTCATTTCTTAATTTCTCAGTGAGCCAGAGCCTTGAAACGCGTTGGTAATTGATTTGAGATATCAATAAAATAGACCGTTTTTGACCATTTTGGATGAAATTTTAAGAGGATTTAGAGTTTCATATTTTTGAATAGGAAAAATATTATATCGATGATGGAAATATTATTTAAATATATATCATAACCCCCCAGAATTATTATTTAGAATAATATATATATGGTAATTTAAACCAACAACCCTATATTGGTGTATGATATAACAAAATTGTCATGTTATATAATAGAAACACCTCTGTACATAATTATGCGCATGATTGACATGTGTCATTGCATCACCATATGTAATGTACTTTGTACAAACTGAAAATAATAAAAATTAAAGTCTGTAATAGATTAAGAGTTGAGCTAAAGCAAAGATTGAGATATAGAAATCCAACAACGTCTAAGAACGAGGCCCAAATTTACGAGGATGCCAGGAATTTGTTAAGAGTGTACAATGACATCTCTTCCGTGATCCACGCCCTTATTGCATCCTCTGAAACCCAGTACTTCCTCTCGGCAAAGTATATAAACCTCCGCCCTAGCCGAAAATACACAGTCACTTCACCATCGGCGGAAAGCCTCGTCGGTTGTCTCCAAGGTCCACCTCATAGACATGTAGAACAGTAAGAACTCTTCTTAACTCTCCATCTTGATGCTAGCTCAGCTCTATCTATTCACGAAACTTTCCTAGTACAACTGTGTCCCTTCATCTTTTGTGTGGACAATCACAAGTCTTCCACTCTGCCTCGACCACGACTGCCTGTACTCTGTGAGAATTGTTAAAGGTCTTCCAAGGTACAGAGAGGTACTGGAAAACTCTCCACACCCTGACTGTTCCTCTCGGTTACCACAGTATAGCGAGAGTCAACAGGATACCACATAGATAATATCATAAAAATAACATTTTAAAAAACAATATTCGTTTGAAAAACTTTAACTCGTGAAGTAACCGGGCGAAGCCGGGACTGTCTACATTAGTATTCGTTCTTTCTTCAATAATGAGTTAGTTGAGGTAAAACCATTTCTGAATTTATAAAGGTAGTCGCTGAGTGAGGTTGAGGCTTATGGAAGGTTTTACTGTGTATTTGATGAAAGCTATCTCTTTTTATAACACCCGCTGTTTCTGCTCCAATAACATCACTCACCTATATGGAAATACGAAGAAATTACTTCGTTTTCCACATTTTATTAAATATTGAAAGATAACTTATGAAAATAATATTTTAAAATATGTGAAAAACTGACATTTTGGTGCTAAAGTAAACACATAAAATGTGCGTATAAAAAGAAAATAAGTTTTAATAACAGCTTCTTACGGAGCGCTTAGAGTGTTAGGGCCTAAGCACAAGACTTCTTCAAAATGAAACTAGGACCGAGTTCAAATAAAATGTTACCAGCGTTTATAGCGAGTCTGGGCCGTGCCGATATGTAAGGCCGACTCCAAGATGGTCTCGGTTATTTACGAAGTGATATTTCCATCAGAAAACGACGAAATGTAAATAAAACGTCAAGAAATTGTTTTTATTCCAAACACACAAGCGTTATATTAAAATTTACTTAAAATCGATTTAATATTCTTCATGGAAGCGTTGCGAAATGTGTCACATTCACATTTTTTGTGACGTTTATTTTTATAATGTGAAAACTTGAATGTTTTTTTAATCACAATTTACAAAAACAATTAAATATTGCTGCCTCTATTTCTGTGTTGTTATGTGAAATTACATACACTAATTATTTGGTCCAGTTATACTAACATTGTCAATTCGATTTTTATCGAATTTATATAATTATTATATCATTTTTTTCTAATGATAATTAATAATTGAAACAAATATTGTGAGTATACTGTATTACATAATATTATATGCAAATAGTATATATTTACAGTATGCATAGTTTACATATACCGAGTGCATACATATATAACAAGTATAAAATTGATAAACAGCAAGCATAAAGAAAATTACAACTCTAATAAGGAGAGATAATTTCTTTTTTTTTTATGTTTCAATGCAAGATAGAACCATAGTCACTTTTATTTTTCTTTGAAACAACGCTTAAGGCCACTATAACAAATAACAAAAAATTAAAACTAATATGAAGAAAAATTATAGATGGATAATTAAATACCAAATGATATATAAACATAATTTAGAAGATATATAAACGGGTAAACAAAAATAATATTTTATTCATAAGTTAGATATAAAAGTTCGATATCTTGAATTGATTTCAACGTATCATCACTAAGATCTAACCCATGTATCTAAACAGTATCTAACCATCTTTCGACGAAGAAATCCCAATTATTTCTTGGGAATGTTTTCCTTGAACAGTTTTCTTTTCCTAGATTTAGCGAACAAAGATTAATAGCTATTTGGTTTCCATTTGTTATATCTTCTATTTCGAATAAAATGGCGTCCAGGAAACAGACGAAGCCTTTTTAATTGAAGCCAAAGAAATGTGTTGCTTGCTGCTTGACAATATTTTACCTTTTATAGTGTTGTTGTTTTTATCAGTTATTTACTATTTTATAATCCTACCTAGCCCATCTTGATATCTTTTATTTAAGTGTTGTAATAGATAATGTATATATATTTTTTCTTTTATTTATTTAGGAATTAAAATTTGATATTTTTATATGTATATTTGTATCAATACTATCAATAACATTACTATATTTAATTAATTTCAGATAATAGGTTGAAACTATATAGTTTGTGCAACTTTAATACACATATTTTGCACTTTACTGACAGCATTTTACACTTTAATAACATTTTACACTTAATAATAAAATTTTAATTTATAAGAGTTTAATTTAACAGAAATACGTTTATTTTCAAATTTTTAATTGACACATATTTATTTTAAATTAATTTATTTAATTTAGTAATGTTTTTTTTTTTGTTAACCCTTTAAGCTCCCGGGCCCGAATGCTAACTATCACTATCAGGACCACACTCATTAAGCCATTTTTTTAAAACAAACCTCTACTGTCCTCACTACGATGAAAAAATTGGGAGGGCTTGGCTCATCAGTGGTGAACCCTTCCAGCTGTTTTGCCAATTCAAACTACCAGACCGCGCTTCTTAGAGCTCTAATACTGTATTGAACGATTCTGTTTATATATTCTACACCGCAGAAAGAAATCTTAGAAATAGTATTTAAGAAAACTATGGACATCGGCTTTTAGAACAGTTGAATTACATATTCCAGGCTGCATCAAAATTTAGTTCCCATAAATAAGATTTGAATATATACACATTAAATAATATATAAACAAAAAATATTTATTCATTGAAGTATAGAAAGTCAATTTCAATAACAGCCAGCCATCTTTTTGCCAGGTTTCTAATTTGCTGACGATGCCATTCACGGGGTTTGGAGTCGAAAAAGTCACGAGAGGCAATTTCGACGTCTTGGAATGTTTCAAAGTTTCTTCCTCTTAGAATGTAGTCAAATCCTCTAAATCCTTTATTCTATTTGTTGTTAACCTAGCTCGATGAACTGTTGTCATGTTCCAGCAGTACTATCTTTCGCTTGTTCAAAGCAGGGTATCGAGTCTTCAAAACTTCATATACTCGGCTGAGTTGTTCTGAGTAGAGATCGGCATTAACTGCACGACCATCAGGAACAAGTTCGTTGGGTACAGTACAATTGATTTTTCACCATACAGACAACATCAATTTTCGACCAAAGCCAATTTCCAATTTACCAAAAGCCAATTTAATTGCTTCCTCATTATCCGGACAGATTTTATCATGGGAAATAAGAAAAATTGGTTAAGAGATACGGTGGGGAAATGTAGCCATTTTGTTAGGGCCAAAAACATGCCACTGACCATACCTTGTGGGCGGAGGAGGTCATTATCGTGAGGAAGGATTCACCACACCACTTGGCAAGAATTCGCTATTCGCCCATCCTTAAAGGCCGGAGAAATTGTCTAATAAATCCTTTGTTTTCGAATTTGACATTCTTGTGTTTTTTTGGTCCCGTTTCTCCTTTTTCGAACCACTGACTTGATTGTTACTTTTTTCTGGATCATACTGGTAGACTCAAGTTACGTCACCTGTAATAAGGTTATTGAAAATATTTGGACCATCTCTCTTCGGCAACTACCAAGCCAATCTTTACAAGATAAAATGCAGTTTTTTTCTGTTCAGCTGAATGCATTTTTGAAACAAGTTTCGAGGTCTGCCAGAAATTTGCAATTCTCTAGTCAAATTTGCCCACCACGAGAGAGAAAGAGAGAGAGAGAGATATACAAAGAAGCACCTACTTTTTTTTAGAAAACTCTTTAATATCAATTCAAATATTTCTAATAACCAATGCCTTGATTTATTCTCTACTGTTTCTATTGATTTGATAGAAGATGACCTGCCAGTGAGGGGATCGTCTTCATCTCCCATCCCTGAAGCAGCCTAACCATTCGAATGTTTTCGATTTGGATAAGCAAACACCCTAAAATCTATTTTGAACATTCCGTAAATCTGTCTGCCGGTTCAAAATAACTTTATTAGGTTCCGCTCAACAAGAGCAACTTAGTTTATGATAATTGAAACAGTGAATAATATGCGAAGGTTATTCACGTAAATCGGTCTCTATTGAAGTTTTATAAGTTTAATGCAGAATTTGTTCAACGCATTTTTTGCTCGAGTTCTGAGTCAATCATAAATTAAATCACGCTCTAGAAATGTCCGTATTTCAAATTAAATTTTTACCATAGAATATTATTAGGCCATATAGAGAAACAATTATATAGAATTTGATGACAATTTTTGAAAATTATTTTAACTATTATTAATATAAAAAACGAGCCCATTCTCAGGACTTAATTGATACCTATTCCCATAGAGATGAGGGCATCCATCTTTGTAACATTTACAGTATCACTTGTACAGTAACATTTGCAGTAAAACAATAAAGTGTATATTTATATATCTTCGAACTTCGTAAAGAGTATATAATGAACAAAATAGATTTATTAAAAACATGAGAACGTACATTTACTTAATTTACATGATTTAGCATTAAAATGTTAAATAACCAAACACACGCATTTAATTGCTCCCAATTTCCCAATTGGGAAATTGAACCATGGGACATGGGAAATTTACAGAAGAGGATATTTTTCAGGGGAGCAGGTGATCTTCATATTTTGCAAAGGCATTCCTCATTTTGTTCAAGGAAAAAAGAGGTATTTTAACAAATCTTGAGATGAAATCCGTTGTAAGTTTGCCTAATAATATCTTATATAGAAGTCACAAAAAGACAGTTTATTAATACTTACGAATACCCTAGAACAAGCATGTCAAACTCGCGGCCCGCGGGCCTCATGCGGCCCACAACGAATAAATTTGCGGCCCACCAGACAATATATTTTAATAAAAAAACAATGGTTGCCTGTAAAGTCGGTTTTACGGGCGAAGATTTTACGTGACAACGGTAGAATATTTATTGATCTGAATATAATTAAATTGCACAATAGGAACAAGGAATTGAATGAAAATAAGAATTGCACAAATTTTAACTATAGAAATAATTTTGTTTACTAAAACATTGTACATGTAAACTTAAACTTAACTAATTCCTATTTGAGTGTTTAAGGAAGTGTTTCTGCTGTAATGTGTCTTGCGAAAGTCAAGTCGATAGTTGTTCCTTTTAACGTAGTTGACTTAGAAACGTTTGATACGCAATCAAGATTATACGTATTTTTCATGAAATTAAGAAACGAGTTGTCAGGCTTTACGTTTTTGTTAAAATCACCACACAGAAGAATCGGTATACTAGAATCAACTTGCACGAACGGTGGCACGTACTGGCTGTTGTGAATGTACGGACCGAGTCCTTGCCATAGTAACATTCCAATATCCTGCATACTAGCTCCTGGATGAATATATACAGCACCGAGTATAAACTTGAAGCTAGTATTAGCGGCGAAGCAAGTAACTTCAGTCATGCACATGTCACCCTTGGTTTTAATGACACGAGTTACGTCTGTAATCGCAACTTGGAACACTTCCGCCGTAGATGTCGATGATAATTTACGATAGATCGCCACTCCACCAGCCGCGTTGGTATTTGAAAATCAAAACACTTATTCAGATCGAAGGTTCAAATTTTTGCTAAATAAATTTGAAATTAAAAAAATTTGTAATTGTAAATGATGAAGTTGAAAATTAAAACATTTACTTAAATTAGATGTTAAAATTCTTGCTCAACACAGTTTAAATAAAGTTTTCTTATATCTGCCACTTTTTCTTAATATTTGTAATTTTAAAGAATCAATTCGAAAATCAAAACATTTATTCAGATCGAAGGTTCAAATTTTTGCTAAATAAATTTGAAACTATTTAAAATTTGTAAAATAATAATTAATTAATTAATTATTTTTAAACTAATAATTTACACCACACGTGTGAACTTGTATTATGACGCTTTCTTGTTTTTCCAACGCCAAGAACGTTCGAGAAAGACAAAGACAGAGACAAGCATGCGCCGATTCAATGCGCCTAATTCTCTAGCGCTGCGCGCGCAGCTGCGCGCGCAGCACTCTCGTTCGGTGACTCATCGTAACGTTACCGGGCGTTACACTTTTTCATAAGTGACTCCCAGCCGCAACCTAATTTAAGACGTTGTCACGTCAAAAAAAAATAATAAAAATTTGTAGCCTAATTTTTAAAAATTGTAATTATACATAATTTATTTATTAATAACGAACCATTGGTCGCCATACATAAGTCGTAAGTTTTGATAATATTATACCTACATACATAACGTATGTACATCGCCATAAGTATTGTGTGCCTTAAAGTTTAAAGAAAATATTCTTTCGGAGTACTAGAAATTTTTTTTTTAAGTTACGTTCAATAATTTGTGTATTTATTCTGTGTCTGGTAAGTTAAAAAATATTAATTTTTAAAAATATTTTTAAATATTAATTAAAACGTTTTATTATTTTGTGTTAGCGATTACTAATTTTTTTTCAGAGATTTGTATTCAATATGTCTTCATCAAAACCAAGTGGCAGTAAAACTAAACGAAAAATTGCTGACGAACATAGGAATTTTCAAGAAAAGTGGGAATTAGAGTATTTTTGCTCTGAAGTAAAAGATAAAATCATCTGCTTGATATGTAATAATGCTATTAGTGTACCAAAATTATATAACATTAAACGTCATTATGAACAACATGAATCAAAATATGATACCTACGAAGGTTTAATGAGACAAGAAAAGTTAAAAGAGTTCAAGTTGGGAATGAAAAAACAACAGTTTATGTTTACTAAAGTATCACAAGAGAGTGAAGCGGCGGTGCATGCAAGCTACGTTTTATCGGAGATGATAGCTAAACGCTCAAAACCTTCTACTGAAGGTGATTTCATCAAGGAATGTTTAATTAAAGCTGCAGAAATTGTTTGTCCTGGAAGTGTGAAGACGTTTCAAGCAATATCTTTGTCTCGAAATACCGTTGTGGAAAGAGTTACTGATATGGCCAGAAATTTAAATGATCAGATAAAAGAAAAATCATCTTGTTTCGAAGCATTTTCCATTGCCTGTGATGAGAATACGGACATTGGGGGCGTAGCTCAGTTAGCTGTTTTTTTTTTTTTCGAGCTTGCGACACGGATTTCAACATTTTTGAGGAATTATTGGAACTAGTACCGATGCATGGCACTACTACAGGAGAAGATATATTTAATTGCGTTTATGATCTTCTGCAAAAATACAATTTACCTCAATCAAAATTGACTTCTGTAGCAACAGATGGAGCTCCTTCAATGACTGGAAAAACCAAAGGTTTCGTAGCATTACTGCGAAAAAAACTAAGTGAAATTTCTGATGGTTCCAATATTCATCATACGCATTGCATTATACATCAGGAAGTATTATGTACGAAGGTAAAAAAAATGGAAAATGTGTTGACATCATGCTCCAAGGTTCTCAAACAATTTTGGGACTTGAAAGAAGAAATATGTCAGTTTTTAATAACCAAGAATCAAGACATCACTTTGTTTTCTGATCAAGTATGGTTGCAAGATTTTTCCTTCATGGTTGACATAACAAAACACTTGTCGGATTTAAATTTGAAACTGCAAGGAAAGGATCAGATCATTACCAACATGTGTGACCAAGTTAATGCATTCAAATGCAAGCTAGTTCTTTGGGAAAAGCAGTTGAAAAACGAAGATTTAATGCACTTTCCGACATGCAACATGTACAAATCAAGTTCAGGTGAAACTGCATCGTATCAAAAATATGCGGAAAAAACTTTAAGTCTTAGAAATGAATTTGAAACAAGGTTTTCTGATTTCAAATCTTTGGAAGGCAAGTTTACTTTGTTTTCTTCGATTTTCTCGATAAATATAGAATCAGTACCTAATCATATGCAAATGGAGGTAATAGATATCCAGTGCGATTCAGATTTAAAGGCAAAATTCATTGAAGTTGGCGTTTCTGAATTTTACAAATATTTGCCAGCCAGATTTGAAAACACTCGAAAATTAGCATATGAAATTATGTCCATGTTTGGAAGTACTTATCGGTGCGAGCAGTTATTTTCACTTATGAAAGGAAATAAGTCTCCAATTATAGATCGAGAATTACTGACGTTCACCTTGGGTCAGTTTTAAAATTAATCACTGCGAACAAGATTTCCCCCGAAGTAGGAAAGATGGTAGCAGAAAAGAGATGCCAAATATCAGGGAGAAAATATTAACTTTACTTTCTTTTTTCTTATTAGTATTTTTAAAAATAAACCTACATAAATGTTACTATAAAAATTTAATTACTTGTTTTCATTTTTTGCGGCCCACATAATCTTATTACTTTTTTATTTGGCCCGTGTTAGGATTTGAGTTTGACATGCTTGCCCTAGAATCATTTCAACTCCAAAAGTATCATTCACAAGCCAAATTAATATACCGAGACAGAAATCATCAGATGCTATCAATTCCATTGGCAGCTTGAATAAACAGATCTGCAACCAATATAGGGAATATTCGAAATGAAAATACATCCAGTCGTTATCAACGCCATAGGATCACATTCCAAATTACTTACCTGTCAATATTTAACAAAGATTGCAATGGTGAAATCAACTTTTCTAAAAGATTCTTGGGATTCCACAAGTTGACCCTAATCACCTTGTGCTACATATGTCTTGAATACTGAGAAATCCATATGAAATTATAATTTAAAAACTTGTTTGCATCCAAATAAGCATTTAAAATTAATATATGCGTGTGTATATAAAAAAGGGGATATAAATGAATAAAAGGTTCCAGGTTGTAAAATGGAGACATCTGATTATGTAAGTGGCTAATGCAAAATGGAAACTATGATTTGGATTTTTTAATTTACGAATAGAAATATTGGACAAGAAAAACATTTAAACAAGTCAAGAAAAGCCAACTATGTACGCGTAGCGGGTTGTTAGTCCTTGTCAGCGTAGTGTAGGTTGAAAGAAACATGTGTGAATTATAATCACTAGCGTTATATTCACCGATGTAAAAATATAGGTTTAGATAAATTGAAAAGAAAAACCTACCTTAGAGTAGTTTAATGATGGAACTTCTTCGTCTCAAAGCTCAGGATTCCACTGCAAACACATACCAACATTTAAAAAAACCATCGTTTAATTATGTCTGGATGAGAAAAAATATCATTAACACTTTATATAGTTCAATGATTAGTGATATTCATCGCCTCCAAGACAACGCCAGAGTGGTATTCAAACTTGTTTCACTTCATGAAACTCACCTAATCGTTCAACTGTTGTACATTGCTACATTCCCTGCCTTACAAGACCAAATAACCTGACCGTAAACGTGTTTGGGTTTTTCGAATTTATCAATAAAATTCAATTTTTCAACATTTTGGAATAAAATATTCAACACATTTAGTTTATATTTATTCTACAAGATATCGCAAACCATAAGTGTGTGTGTGTGTGTAGCTTCCAGTTGCAGGACCATACACTTTCTGCATAATCCAACTAGTCTGATTCGTATTTCAATGAAAAATTGACACTTCGGCCAGTTAGAGTTTTTAATTTTCTCAACGTTTCGACAAAAATTTTTTGTCTTCGTCAGGAGAAGTAAATAAAAATAAAGCATTTGCAAGACGTTAAAAATTGTTCTGAGGTTGCAAGGGCGTTCTCATGTGATATAAATAAATAAATAAACTCTAACTGGCCGAAGTGTCTATGAACGCCGGCCAGGCAACCTCTATCTTTTAGATAGTCTGATTAGGTTCAATGATTTTAACATTTTTATATTTTTGTTTCATTGGACAAAAATGGGTAGATTTTAATGATTTTAAATATTATATAAACCTTTTTATATTCATACAACATAGTACACAGAGATATTATAAATGAAAGTTTTGATTCCACGAATCAAAAATAATTCAAAACGATTTCCGAAATAGTCACGAAGAGTTGTGAGTAAGGGAATTGCTCCATTTCGCAAAAAGAATCTTAATCCTACTGTTCTAGTTCAAGTTATTGATTTGTTAACATCTTCCAATTAACTCAATAAGTCAGTAGAAAACCAGAAATCCACCAGGAATCCACCTTCCAGACATAATACAGGGCGTCAAAATATTTTAGATGGCGGTTCGTTAACCAATAAAATCTTCATTCTACATTCTTGGTTCGAGAAGAGAAATTATAATATCTAAAATTTTAACTTTGACTATTGAGGTTACTTTGAAAAGTGAAATTTTGCATACGAAAATTATCAAAATAGACCATTATCTTCAATCCAACACTGATATATACACAGTTATATTAATGAAAAAAGGCATCTCCTTATCGTGCAACTGAAAGTTGCTGATGGCTTACGCCATCTATCGGAATAAATATAAACTATTATCGTTGATTTTTAATTATTCCAGAATTGGCCAAATACCCATTCTCGAGGATCTAGCTGGTGGACGTATTCACTTAGTTCGACGCTGCCCATCTGCCCACCAGGGTCGCTAGCCACGTCGCCCGCATCGAGAGTAGCCGACTGGACTGGATCTTCGTTCCTTCGGACTTTCTGAATCGTGTGACCACCTACACGACAACCCACTACCATCTCTCCGACCACCGCGCCGTGCTGCTCCAGGTGGGCTCCGTCCGCCGCCTCCCCCCAGCTTTGCATAGCCGTGATGCTTCGTTCGAGACTGGTGCAGGAACACCTGGCTGGCTACATCAAGGATATTGAGGAGGCCGTCAGCAAACTCGGTGACACGATTTGGGAGAGATTGGTGGGCCTTAAAGCGGGGCTGCTTGCCGAAGTCATATCTCTCGACGTCCCTCGCGCCATTGCTGCTGATCACGGATACGTCGCCCGAGCTCACAGATACATCGCGGCGCAGCTGGAGGCCTCGTCGACCAGGGCTGAATACCCGTCGTTGCCATACATCGCCCGGGTGATGCACCTTCGCCGCCCATATCATCATCGTCAGGGATGTCGACGGCCGCGTTATCGAAGCCTCCGAGTTGCGGCGGAAGTCCCTTGCCATCTTCCGGCTCCGCTTCGTCCGCGATCCGGCTGCAGGCGCCGCCTTCATCGAAGGGACAGCCACCCACATGGAATTGGACAAGGACGGCCAACTCCACCGGGCTGAAAACACTACGTCTGAGATCGCCGCCATCCACCGCCTCCCTCGCGGAAGAGTTCCCGGCTGGGACGGCCAGCTTTGCGAACTCCTCTCCGTTCACGAGGATTTCTTCACGGACACCGTGCAGCGTGTGTTCGCGGGTTCTCAGCTCCGCGGTACTCAGCCTTTATCGATGCGCCGAAGCTCAATCTGCCTGATCCCCAAGGCCCACAGCGATCGCGACCTCAAAGGCTATAGGACAATCTCGCTGCCTTTGGGCCGACTAAAGGGTGCTCGCCTCCATCCTCCTTAGGTGCCTCATGCCCCACCTACCAGCTCTCGTGTCGGAGTGCCAGACGTACGCCATCCTCGGGAGGTTCCCCTCCTGGAACATCGCCCAGATCACCATCCTGACCATGCGTGCCACCTGTGCCGCCTGTGGGTCCAGCGACGGATCACGGGCCTACAGATATTGGAGTTTTGGAGCCCTGAGGCCCTTGCTCTGGGATGTTTATTTACTATTAGACATGTTCCTGAATCTGCAGTCCTGACTCTTCGGAATCGGCTTTCATCCCGAGTCAATGAGTCTCACAAGTGTGGCGAAGGCTACCATCTAAAAGTACCATCTTGGTCTTGAGTTGGGCAACGCCAGCCAACACATCGACTTTCCCACTTTGTAGAAAAGAACTCTGTCGGTCAATCGGTGGCGGAGTCTTTCTCGCAGTGAACGCTTCAAATTAAGATATTATATATGTATATTTATCATTATATTTTATATATATTCTATTTTATACATATATGTGGTAACCGAGAGGGCACTTAGGTGTGTAGAGCTTTCCAAAACCTCTCTTCACCTTGGAATACCTTTCATAGTTTTCACAGAGTACAGGCAGTCATGGTCGAGGCCGAAAGGAAGACTTGGGATGGTCCACACAAAGAACGAAGGACACAGTTTCACTGGGAAAGTTCCGTGAACAGAAAGAGTTGAGATAGGCATCAAAAGATGGGAGGGTCAAGTGGAGGATTCCTTACCGGTCTTTGGTGGCATCATAGGATGGATAACAAAGGCTAACGCGGACTTGGAAGTGGCTATGCATTTCCGGATTTTCAGGGGTTTAATAGTCTTAAAGGCGGATGCACTGGGCATTCGTCTGATGCAATACTGGGGGAGTCCAAGAAGAAGAGGTCATTGTAACCTTGTGTCATCTTTAAGCCTCGTTCCTACACGTTTTTGGATTTCTATATCTCACTTTCTGCTATTCAACTCAACTTTTCTTCTATTACGCAGATTTATTTTATTATCTCCAATGTGTACAGAGTACATTACATATTGTGAAACAATGATTCATGTATAACATGCGTATAATTAGTTACAGAGATGTTTCATCATATAATCTTGTTTTATTACGCCAAAAAGGGCTTGTTGGTTCAAATTACCATATTTATCATTATATAATTTTTAAAAGTCATATTTATTCAATTCGGAGTCTTTCTCGCAGTGGGCACTGAGGACATTAGATATGCATATTTGTCAATTATTTTTGCTTTGCTACATGTTGGTTAGTAGCCCGTAAAACCATATCTTTCTCTCAATTATTCTTGTCTAATTATTTTATACATATATTTATCATTATATAATCTCATTTATTCATATTTATTTAATTTTGTATTTATCCTTATATAACCTTATGTGGACGTTGTAACAAAGTAGGTTCAATCTCTCTCTGTTAGCCTTAAACACTCCTTCCTTAATTTATCAGGTAGCCTCTAGGACTAGCTTTTTTGGTCTTTGCTGTTTCCAGTTTTAATTTTGAAAAATAACTGAACAGACCTCGCTGAGGTACAAATTGAACTACGCTAACGAGGGCAAACCGTGGTTAGCTTTACTTGAAGAATTGAAAAAATATTTTTTTTCGGACAATATCATCGAATCAATGGTTAATATTTATTCCGATAGATGGAAGAAACGTTCAGTTGTACAGTCAGGATATGCCCTTTTCTTAAATTGAATAATATTTAAAACCAGGGACGGACCAAAGACTAGCTTTTGGCAGGTTCTTGGGGCCCTACCCCATATCAACTACAATATAATCACATTTTATGAGAGATAAAGCGGATGATGGGAGATATGGAGAGACCATGTGATCCACCCTCGGTAGAGGAAGGCATTGAAAGAGGAGGAAAACTTTCTAGATAAAAACCTTTTATTGTTTTGTGTGTTTTATAAATAAATAAAAGATTACTTAAGTTATTTCTTTTTTAAAATAGCATTGAATATTTTGAACTCCATATGTTTCGCAAATTTGATTAAATTTTACAAACGAACATTTTAAAGAGAAAAAAAATATTTTTTCAAATTATTTAAATCAAAACAAGGATAACAATGTTAACACCTAGCTATTTACGATAAACACATTTAAAAATACATATAGAGTTTGAAAAACTCTTTCTGATTTAACATTTAAAAAAAAACAAGAAAACTATTTTCTTCTGCATTTTTTTGTTTATAGTTTGTGAACAACCTCTAGGGAAATCGGCTCAGTTTAAAATATGAAGCACAAATCTGAAGTACCTTTTTAAACTTTATGCTCGGCTTCCCTCGCGAATTTACCTTCAATTTATTTTTTTCATAGAGTTACTCTATAAGTTTATTTTCTGGATGTAAAACACAACAGTGCAAGATTGTTTCAACTGTTAATAATGTCAAAAAAATGATGTGTTTGACAGTCACAAATTCTCTATGCTTAAATAATTATTTAAGATTTGATTCTCTCGAATTAAGAGATTAACTTATATTTAATTTATCATAAACCGAAAGAGATATTTTTTGTATATTCTATTTGAATTAAATCAGATTGGTTTAGACTAGGTTGAATAATATTTCTAAAATATTCGCACATGATTTATCTAAGAGCTAAGAACATCAACTAAAAAGACAAGCCAACAAAGACCTATTTAAGCCATGTCATAAAAACACCTTAAAAATTATAATAATTTTATACTAATTAATTTTGAGTGCAGAAAATATAAGCTGAATACACTATAGCGTCGTCTAGTGGATAAAATTGGATAAATTGCTGAGAGAGTTCTCTTCCCTCTGAGTCAAGTCTTTTCAACCCTTTTTCATCTTCAGTTCAGTCGTTATAGATTTAGTGTCTTATATAGTTCAGAGAAAGATAACTCTCTCTATTATTTCTTCAACGTCAAACAGTTTTCCTATGGTATCAATCCTAGGTATTATCATGCATACGGGCTCATCATCAAGACGATGATCCATCGATGAATGGATGGGAGGGGTATATCGGGAAGAGTCTCTCGATAACCCTAAATGAGAATGGACAAAGAGATAAACCTAATGAAATTCAAGGGTAGAGCGACATTACTGGTGTGTCTGGATATGGAATAAATCTGATGGCCATATCCATCATTTCTCAGTGGTGCCACAATGGAAGAATTGTTTTGGTCGCCGCCGTTATAGCGGTTCTCTTGTCTTTCAACCACTTGGTTTTGGGAATTGGCTTGCTTCATATTTTATTTTCGTTATTGTTGGGTTTTAACACTTTAGATTCGCTTTATTGCTGTGGTATTTTAAGCTGTTTTCAAATATAAACCTTTGTTCCTTTTTTAATTTTTGTCTATGAATGATTTTTTACTTAGTTTTCGATTTGACCAAATTTATTTGATCGTTTTATTTTGTTACTTGTACCTCGAATTACGCCTCTATTTAATTACTTGTATTCACTGGTGGGGTTGGGCAAATACCGTGTTCAATTTAGACAGAAAAGTGCTCAATGTCTTGGTTGTTGAAAATCAACGTTGGGTACCACAAATCCTCTTTGAATACTTGTGATTGCCTACCTGGGTAGTTGGCGTTCTGCTCTCCACGGTTGACTTTATATTTCTCTATCCGCGGACGTTTTCCATGACTCTGTTAGTTGTTGATATTCTTTTAAAAAATCTCTCTTTATTAGTTACATAATTATTGCTTTTGCTTTTTGCTTTCCATTTAGAATAGAGTATCGCTATTGGATAAGGGTATTCCTTCATATATATAAAATCCATATTTTAAAATTTGATTTCCTTATTATATATTTCAACTTATTTTAAGAAAACATGGAACGGGCCATGAAAACATGGTAAGTAGATAATTACTGAGTTTTACTGGAAGTGCACCACAGGTAGATAGAAGTTTGATTTTGCACTTAGAGCTAGCTTCACTAATTTGTGGGTTGGGCATGTGTAAGATATAGAGCATTTAAACCATTTTATATTTTAAAAAGTATTTAAAACTGGTTTTGATCCCGGACTGGTTGTCAGCAGTTTATGTTGCTAGGCATCCGTTCCATTTTTATAAATATAGAAAATATATTTTTACGTATAAATATATATAGGTAATAAAAAATAAAATTCATATCATAAAAGTGAAGATGATGAAAATGACCTTTTCACATATAAGACAGCACAGTAAGTTTTCCTGAATCAGCCAAAGGACTTCTCGGAATTGTCCCTTTACTGAAGGCCATAGACCGAAACCATGATTTGCCTTACTGAAATCATCCAAATATGGTGTTGCATAACATACACATATAAATTATATAAATTCCCTGAGATATATATTTATTTATATATACGATATTTTCAAATATGATCAAGAAAGTAAAAGGACATTAGAAAATTATCCCGCATGTGTTTCTTTTCAACGAAAAATCCAAATTTATTTTAAGGAGAAATAACGATTATTTCTAACCTTAGGAATGAGGTATGAAGGGATGAATTGTGAAGAGTAATGATAAACGGAAAAATAAAAGTGACCAGGGATGGGAATCTAACCCACAATGTTCCGCTTACCGGGCAGATGCCATGTCCACTAGGCTACCCAGGACATATTTTTCCGTTCGTACGAACGCGCATATGTCCAGGGTAGCCTAGTGGACATGTCATCTGCCCGGTAAGCGGAACATTGTGGGTTAGATTCCCATCCCTGGTCACTTTTATTTTTCCGTTTATCATTACTCTTCACAATTCATACCTCATCCCTAAGGTTAGAAATAATCGTTATTTCTCCTTAAAATAAATTTTGATTTTTCGTTGAAAAGAAACACATGCCGGATAATTTTCTAATGTCGTTTTACAAACACAAGCCGCATTATATTGTATTATGATCAAAAGTGGATTTTTTATTTTTTTTTTCCTATAAAATATAAATGAATACATTTCCTTATTTTTTGAGAAAAAAGTCAAAAAGAGCAAAATGTCTTCTTAGATTAAACACCAGTGCGGTGACTCAATTTTATGAAATAATCTACCAGATCAGAAGAGTAAAACTTCGGAAATTTAACACATTTTAACACATTTAGTTTAATTGTCACAGTAAACGTTTCTAATTTACTTATGGACATATAGGTAACAAACTTCAACATTTATTTGAAATCCAAATAGGTTTAATAAATGTCAACTTTCACAGTTATTCTTCCATTCAAATATATAGCAATTTAATATTTTAAATTCCTGTCTGGAATATAAAATATTTCTCTAAAATAAGAAAATGAAGATTTCTCTTCAAACCTCCTAATCTATATCTGTTTTAATAGATACAAATGTAAGACCTTTTTTTTCCATTTTTAACGGAAGTAATTCGAAAAGCATTTGAAACAAAAAGGTTTATGCTCCTAAATATTCCCTTATTCCTTTAAATGGGCTTATTTACACATCAAAAAAAAAAAAATTGAAGCCAACATTTAATTTCTACACCAACAAAGGAAGACATATATCTCCACGGTTGCAATAAATTCCAATATTATGATACATCAATAAACATCAGTATGAACAGATTTAAAAATAAATAGTTGGTGCAGTCTAGTATATTGAATTGGTGAAACCTTTGAAAGGGTTTACCAGTGATGAGCTAGGATTTCTTAATGTTTTATCTTCTGTTTAGAGAAATTTACCTTTCAATAAATAATAATTAAAAAAAACGTTGGGCGTAATTATGAAAATATTTTTCTATTGAAAAAACCTTTACACTATACACTTTAGGATATTTTTTAAACGCATGTAAGATTGAAATAGGATCCTATAATCATTTGAAGAATTCTATTTCTAAGACACAGTAAAATGCTAATTTGACAAATTGCACGTGGCAGACATTTCTTTTAGATTAATCGGTTCCCGAATTGTTCAACAAGGGTAAAAATTACGTAATGTAGTATTGTATAATTTATGAATGCATTATCGAATTAGGAAGGAAAATTTTGAACGGAAAATGGCAGAAAATTTAATAAATCGGAATAACAATGAGCTGTAACAAATGGCTTGGCAGAAGACAATAGATGGGGAGCCTTGTGCTGTTTTTGTTCTGGTTGTTGTCGATTATTGAGTTACCATAATGATACTAAAGGAAAACCTCCTATGATAGACCGCTTTCTTGATCCCGGCTACCTTTAAAGAATTAAAAAAAATAAAACGAAATAAAGTTAGTGATGAGGTTTTTTTTATTTAATCATATGACTGGCGAGCTGCACAGCCAAATGCTCTTCAACGGTCCTACAGGTAAATCAAAACTACATAAAAACTAATAATATATAGTTTTGTCCTAGGTATATAATAAGCTTCTATATAGTTTTGTCTAAAGGGCCGTTGGGGAGCCTTTAGTTGTGAACTTCGCTACAGCTATAGTATAAGATAAAATAACACATCACAATAACCCTTCTCCTTATCTCGTTTCAATCTATTTATTTTCTTATTTAATTGAAAGTGAGTTGACCATCCATAATCTAACCTCCAAACCACCTCCCGGAGTATTCTTGGGTAGTCGGTCTCTAGCGGAAAGTTCTATTGTAGGGTTTTAAAATTGTTCTTAAAATGGTTGATTGGTTTAGTAATCCTAAGTCTTCGCTTTAGATAATTAGAAGTATAACTTATATAAGTTCGAAGAAAATCAACTTTTAAAATTATCTGTTCGATTTTTTTTAGTGCACCTAACACCGCCAGTGAATGAAAGTAGCTAACGGGGCCTAACTAGCTTGTAAACTGTGGTATGCCTACAGTACAAGCAGACACATCTCACGATGGCCTGGTACTGCATGTATAGACTTGTGGTATATCTACAATACAAGCAGTCGCACTTCGCCAAGTAAATAAACCCAGTACTACAAGAATAGGCCAGAAATGAACTCCCCTCTACCCAGTACCACCGGCCGTGATTGTCTCAAGGCGTGGTTTGTGCGATTATGCATTAAGTTGGTGTTACTAGGGGGTAGGTTACAATAATTTCACCTAGACCGCGTCAATTTCCTGTTATCTGTGATGGCGTTACTATTCCTTCACCTCTCTCAATTTTCACGAAGCAAATAAAACATAACACAGAATTTTTAAAGTCAGATAGTCTGGCGGCAGTATCACGCAAAAGTGTATATTTTTAACGGATCGAGATGTTTCAAAGTGGCCGATTTCGAGTTTGAAACGACAAGAGAGAGCCAGAGCCGGTCGTCAAGCTCTACGACGTTGTACGAAAACGATAACAAAGATCGCGCCACGGCTCTGGCAAATAGGTGAACCACCTTTGATTATGTTGTGTTTTCTTTGGGCATAGTCAGGCCATCTGCGGCGAGCTCGGATTTCATAAATTCTGTTTGCGATGGGTACCAAGAATGTATAACACAAACGCTTGAGCATCTGTGTGTATGTCGAACCTTATTCGAACAGATTCTTACATATGAGAATAATGGTCACCGGTGACGAAGCTGTTGAATCACCGCGAACCAACACGCCAGAGTAGAGGCCCGAAATCCTCTAAGACCAACCAATTCAAGAACATTCCTTATTTTCTCGGACAAAAACAGTACTATACTAGTCCAATGACTATACAAAGTAAAAACTATCAACATTGCCACGTAGAGCTTACATTTAAACGTATACAGACTTCCAAGTTAGCTTTAATCTATGGCATACATACGTAACAAACGGTGAGTGAGTATCGAGAAAAATTTAATTGTTGCACGACAGCCCAGCTATGTACGGCTCCTCACACAGTCGAGGTATTTGCTAAGCTTTGAAGAACGGACTACAGTCCAAACCTCGCTATTCACCTGGTCGAATCTCTCACAGGAGTTTTGAGAGGTCGTCAAATTTCTTCAAATACGGACGTTGGGGATGTGGTGCGAAAGTAACACGCTGGATCAATTATATTGCAATATAAAGCCAGAGTCTACATTAAAAATATATACAAGTTGTCCACCTACCTTCGTTTAAATAAAGCTGAAAATAGGCCCGTTAAACAACTTTAAATTCGAAAACTAGCCCTTATAAAATGCAAATTAAAGCTATCTTTGCGAGCTAACTTTTGACTTCAAATATATACGCCTTACAGCCTTAGTCGTATAAAGCTGAAGTGTAGTCAATATTTGACTTACCATTGTACATGTGCAAACTTGGGATGTACATAAAATACAAGCATTCGTAACCCTCTAACCACTACGATTGTAATGTTTAGTACTACACCCATGCTATCTTGGAATAGGTAGAACATAGAGCTCCAGACATAAAATGATGACAAATAGTACAAATTGTATTTGTATCAGGTGGATAAGTTAAGACATCTTCTGATCGGGAAACAAAAAGTTACTGAAGGTCGTCTGTCGTAATTAATATCAACTAATCGGTGTTCTTTAGAAAATTATTCCAGAATTGTCTCCAAATACCGTTTCTTGATTAATCAAGGAATTGTTATGTATGTATGTTGATTGTTATGTTTGTTGAATTAACGACAAAGGCCAGTTTAAAGGTTATACGGTGAAGAAGGAAACATAGTTTATTCACTTTCAAAATATACCCGTGGTCTCATGCTACCACTCGAGATAGGCGGTTTTTTTTTCCTACCCCCGCGCATGCACGGCGGCTACGTCACGTCCGGTGACGTCACGACATCACATTGATATTTGGCCAATTCTGGAATAAATAAAAATCATTTGATATTTATTCCGACAGATGGCGCAAGCTATCAGCAACTTTTTGTTGTACGATCAGGAGATGGTTTTACTTATAAAATAATATACTTACACAAACATCAATAGAATATTATAAAGTTTAACAATCTCCATATCAGCGACATTTTTTCAAACAGAAAACTAGTTCTACACCTTTTGGCATTGATGGCGTATCAACATGTATTAATCTTAAATTACATAATCAACGTTATCCTGATAATAGAAGCTGCCTGGCCGACATTCATATTTCTATGAAAAATAGACACTTCGGCCCGTTACTTCTCCTGACGAAGACAAAAGATTTTTGTCGAAACGTTGAGAAAATAAAAAAAACTCTAACTGTGTGTGTGTGTGGCCGAAGTGTCTATTTTTCATAGAAATAATCAATGTTACCAAATCGTTAAGTAAATAATCATAGAGTAAAAATCTGAAAAAAATATATTCTAGAGAACCGCCCTGCTCAGTGAATTAATTATGTAATACATTTTCTTATTAAAATAATATTGCCCATTAAAAAAATAATGGGAATTACCCGGGATTAGGGACTACTTATAACCTTTTTAAATTAAACATATATATTTTTTATAATTCCAAAAACTATTAATATCTTTAATAGCTATCGATAATTTTCCATTAAAGTTTTAAATATCCCTGTTAGTTTTATATAGCTAGAGTGATTCGATCGCCTGAAACCTCTGAGCAACCACCTCTCTCAAATAGAAATGAAGAACTGTAACTATAATTCACCTCCAATGAGACACCATCTCCAGGAGGGGCCAGGATGCTTCATGTTTTAGTCTGTGGTTTCTCATGGGAGATTTTGCTGTATATAATGCATTTTTAAAAATATAAAATAGTACCGATAGATCCACATAGATTACTTTTCACCGGTTAGAAATTAAGGATTAGCAACATTAGCTTTCTATTAAGGCATTTCGTCTTACTCGTGCCGGAGTCCAAGAAACAATGACATCAACAATTAAACAGGCAATCAGCTATATACCGTTTTGGAGGAGAGAGCTAAAATTGACAGTGCCTTTCTTCTCGACAACATCTTTTTCATTATCTCTAGATATGATCAGTTTTTCTGCCAAACTGGAAACTAGCAAATAAGGATTAATATAAATCTCTATCAAATAATAACTCTCGAGCTTAGAAATAAAATCTTCAGATTGATAAAGGACAAACTTAACAACTCCATCATTCTACCTAAGACACTTACGGTAAGGAAGCCTGGATAATTAAAAAAATAAAGAAGAAAAATCAGCTTGTATTGTAATCTATGGGCCATTGGAGATTTTTTTATCAGAAAAATGTGAACCCGGGTCGTAGCGGTCGAAAATCAACGTTTTAGACATATATGATCAACAAATTTATGACCCATTTATTCCAGGAATTATAGATCCCTTTCTCAAATCAAGAATGAATGTTCTGAAAAACGAAGCAAATAATACTTTCTTAATCTTTTTCCCCCAAGAAATCCCTGAATACTTTCGTCCAAATTTTTATAATACACAATTTGTTACAAACCACGGAAAAAAATTTCAAAAGTTTTTTTAAATAGAATAAATTCAGTGGAGGATTCAGGTTGTTTTTGTGGTATTGAGGAACAAACTTCAAGACATCTACTGATCGAATGCCCAACATTTCAATATTATAGAATGAAGAATGAACTAGTTGTTTGTGAACTTAACGATTTGAATTCCGATAAAAAATCATATTTAAAGTTCAATTCATTTTGTAAATACATTCTAAAGTTTCTACAAAATCTGGATCTCTAGTGTTTTCATGTGTTGAATAATGTAAATAATTTATGTAAATAAACTTTTCTCCTTTTTGGTGCAAGTATCCCTTGCGGGATATAGCGCTTTGAGCCCCCCCCCCCCCCCAAAAAAAAAATGTTCCCGTCCGGGAATGAGAATTAATATTTGGAAAAAAACAAAAAAAACTCCATGTAAAGCAAAAAATAACGAAAAAATTGGTATATAGATGGCTATTTATAGTTAAGTATATTTGGAGGAGATAGCTTCAAACTTTACAACTGTAAACTCTGTTAGCCTATTATCTATATAGAAGAAGATGTATGGATAATTATTCGGATATTGACTTAAAATTCTACATAACCTTCTAATATTACAAGAATCAGCATTGACTCAATGTTTAAGGAACTATACAATATAAATGGATCCAAGTTTGAATCTGAATTAAAACGCTTTTTTTAAACGAAATTTCTAAAAAAGGTTACCGCATCAAACATGGCTTTACTATAACAAAAAATACATTGGATATGCAAATCATAAATGATCAAAATGTAAAGTTAACTATCGTGAAAAAAAGAACGGATGTTTAAATTTACATAAAAGGAAACTTCTACAAAACGACTCATCCGGCCATAGTAGTTTCATGTTTTAGGAAAGGTCCTCTCACTAGATTTTATTGAATCAGGGATCGACTAGAAAATACATTTCTGGACAAACGTTAGAAGGAAGGAAATAAAGTGCTGAAGGACAAATGCCTAATAATGCATCAAACACATTTTATTTTTCTAATAAAAATATTCAAATAAAAAACTTTCCCCAAACCATCGAGCCTAATAAACACCACTGGCCGAAATGGATAAATGCACTTCTATTTTCTGTTAATGCATAAAAAGTTAAAAGAAGAGGTGACTTTTTTGCACAATGTATCTTCAAATCCGAAGCCTCATTTTTTATGGCTATCCAAAAAACATTCTATTGACCAGATTTTTTAAAACCATATTATTTTATGAAATAAAGCATAAAATGAACAAAAGGATTCAAATTTTCACATAGAAATCTTTTAAAACTATGTTTTAACTCAAGTACAAAATCTATTAACTATGTGTTCTAGAGCCATTCTGTCGACAATCGGTACTAAAATGTGAAGAGAGTAATGCGATGCATAATGAATCATGTTAAAAAAACTTGATAGAAAACGGAATTTTCGCCAAAATAAACCTTTACATACAAAGAATGCTTCTACAAAACTTCCAAAAGGTAATTCTGCTGGAAATGGACCTCATTGCCCTCCAAGAATTAAAAGGAATGGCGAGAAAAAAGAACCCTGTATTGTTCAGAAATAAGCGAGTAAATAAATTTCAAAATTTCGGTCGTTTTTATAAGAGAAGGCAATAGTCCTTTTGTAGATGGAGCTCGTTAATTTCGTTTTGTCCTTCCCAGGATCATTTTGGTGAGGCGAGGAATTTGAAGCACAGTATACCCGCCCATGTCTTTGTCCCCATAGACAGGCTAACAAAGACAGCCAAGGATAGACTGCTCGCTGTCACATAAAGTCTGGGAAAGTTCATGATTGCAAGTCCTAGGATGCCGCGTTATTGCCCTACACATTACGTGGGGTGATGGACTTAAGGGAATGTTCATCCAGTTGAGCTTGTCGGTCTCTTTCGGTAGAGAACTTGTACAATTGTAGGTGGACAGCATAAAGTAACACGTTAGGGATTATATGAATAATTTATCTGGTTAACTATTAAAATATTTACCTTTGAAAGCTTTTTTTAAAAAGTTCTGATTCAATTAATTCGAAATCAGTTCAAATCATTCGCGCGTTTTTTTTTTCGAAAATTTCGGTTCGTTTTCTTTAAATAAGAGAATCCAATGTCAGAACCACACAGAAGGTGTCTAGCCATATTTTAACGACCATGCGCCGCTTTAGCGCGTCTCACGTCAGTTACTGATTCATCCTTTATCATTCAAGAATCGAATTATTCAAAATTAGACTATCGTCTGTTTGTGTGAAATATTTTCTCGAAATAAAAAACGCAACAGAAAATTAGCCGTTTTGTTAATGGGTATTGGCCATTCCGGGGAGAAAAAAAAAAACTCTTCTCCCAAATTATAAAAGCGATGAAGCAAAATAAATTTGATATCAGTAATTTGGCCATAATGAATATAATAAAAAGGAAAAAAAACCTTTGGTGTGATGTCGGAAATAGCAGTAGAAAGTTGAAACACTTACTCGTAAATATTGCTTTTCGCCGATACACCAAAAATCCCAAGTCAAAGGACCAAATAAAATCCTACATTGCAAAAGAAATTGTATTTATAAACTCAATTTCCATCTATCGTTAAAATTTGTAAAAATTATTATTTTGGCAATGTGTTTCTTTTTACATAAATAATAAAATATTATCTCTACAGACCTCACTGCAATGTTAAAAGTTATTAAATGAGAGGGCTTGGCTCATCATTCACAAATTAATCTCCAGAACGCTCTACTATTGTATTGGATTGTTTTTTTAAATATATATCCTGCATTTACTAAGAAAGACAGCACAGGGGTGTTAAGGGAACCTATGGACATTAGTTTATTGGTCTATAGAAGTGCATACATATAATTTCAAGAAATTGCATCGAGAAAATCGAGCAAATTATATTATTGATAGGGAAGTCCCTTTCTCAAATGTTACCTAAATCATTTAAGCGTAAGCTTTTGCTCTCTAAAAATAGATAACACATTGTCCAAAGTAAGATACTGAACAAAACTGCATTTTTTTCAGCTGCTTATAAAAGTTTTATAGTTTATATATAAGTTTTTTGTTGCGCTCCTGGGTTTATCTCAACGACTGCAACCAGTCGAGAGAGCTGGTTTTTAATTAAAATTCCAAAATTAAAAGCGGTAAAAATTGGGTTAGGGATGTAAAATATATCATTTCACATGAATGTATGATTGTGGCAGGTTTCTTTCATAATGGAAAGTTTTCTTTTAGAAAGAAGACCCAAGGGTGAATATTAATTCGAATGTATGTCAATCTCAAATATGATTCTTCTCTCTATATCTATTTTAAATAGTAATATACCAATTTTGTAGGCCAGGAAGATAAAAAACATAGTGCCTCTACTAAGATGGGACAGCTAGCAAGACATCTCGGTCTACAGTAGAATTTATAAGGGAGCACGTGTTGAGACAGGAATTTCAAGCATGTCATTTTCACATATACCTGCTAAGTCTCCAGATATAGCGCTCTTGTATTTGTGGATTTTAACTTTGTGCTTCACTTCCATCAATAATTGGCAATATGACCCAGAATAAGTATATTGCTACGGCGTTCTATGATTTCCACAACTTTTTGTGTTGTTTTTCTTGCTTCCCTCTTTCTCTTTCTTGTTTTTTTTTCTTTTTCTTCTGTCTATATCGTTGTTTCCTTTGTCTCACTGCTTTGTTCTTATGCATACCTCTGGTGAATCCTGTATAGGGTCAGTGACCCTAAATAAAGGCTTTTTGTTGTTGTATTTGTGGATTTTGACTTATTCAAACATAAGTTAATAATAGAAGATCAGAAAATAGGAATCAGAAATTGGAAATCTGCTATTATCAGTGTGGCCTCTGGAAAGACTAGTTCTCCTTTATTACAGATGTAAGGAGGTAGTAAGATGTTAGTACATCAATACATCATATCAATACATTTTCTTTCATATCAAAGCTTAACGTCTTCCTTGGGTCTTCTTTGATATTTCATTTTATGTAACAATTTTTCCCAGGGCTACCTTTTTATCACTCGGAAATGCCAGAGTGAGGCATGCATCCGTCAGTTGCTTGCGTTACCAACTGCAAGCTATAGATTCCTGAAACCTCATCTCCATAATCTCACATCGTATTTTCTAAAATAACAAATTGACAAAGTTTATAAAAATTATCAATCGGCTTAATGTTTGCAGTCTGACTGAGTCAAACCATCTTTCAACAAACCTGAGAGAGAATTCTTGTTTAAAATATCTCAACAGTCGCGAAAGGTTCTAATAATTGCAGGGCTTTAAAATATGTAGGTCAGCGCTTTCTCTGAATCCAATTTAGAGGACGAATGGTTTGCATCATGACTGAATGGCTCATATTACGAAGATGGTTTGATAGGTAAGGTGAGCAGAGAGAAAAACAACAATTCACTTTTGGATAATTCATATTTATTTGTCAATATGATCTCCCCTTAGAGCTCTATACACTTTGCTCAACGATGTTCTAGAGCCATTATATCATTTTCATAGAACATTTTATTGTGGTATAAAAATACTCATCTCCTCGGCCTTGATGACTTTGCTATTACCAAAAGATCTTTTTCCCCTACCCCAGTCATTCGTTGAGATTAGAGAACACATTGCAGTCTCTCGGGACCTGGTCCGGCTAACAAAGTGAAGGTTCAGAGATTCCTTAAAGTAGTTTGTGAAATCTGGCCCTTGTAACTTCAGGCCTGTGCACTGGAGTATTATCCTGGAGGAGCAAGAATACTTTTTTCTCTGTCAAAATGCAACATTTTTTTGGTATTTCATCAACCCATCCTTGAATTTGTTTTGAACAAGGGTCCCCGTTGATTGTCAACCCATTTATTTAGGTAGTTAATGAATATAATTCTATTCGCATCCCAGAGAATAAATGCTATGGCTATCCTAGTAGAAAGAAGGCACTGACTTTGCTTTCTTTGAAGTGCTTTCGCCTTTTACTCTCCATTCCTTTAGTTGTGTTTTTGTCTTAGGTGTGCAGTGATTGACCCAGGTATGATCGATAGTTATGAATTGGCGCAAATATTATTTAGGGATAGCTGTTTGGTTAAAAAATGTATGTTTCTTATTTGTCATTTATTGTAGAAATTGTTGGTCATTATTTTACATAATTCTTTATTTTAATTTTAATCTGTATATATATATATATTGATTCGGCAACACTGTGTTGTATATATATATTTTTTTATTTTGCTTAGTTGTCAGTCAGTCTAGTTTAAATCAGCCATAAAATTCATTAATGTAGCTTATTCAAAGAGAATTAAATTCATAGGTTCCTGATCGATTTGCGTGGAGTTTCCCTTTATTCAAGTCTGCAGAACAAAGTCAAGTTTACTCATCGCTGTACCGTAGCGCATAGGGTTTGAGCTCGGTAGACCACGCGAACTTCAATAGCATTAAAATCTTTCAATTGGTCAAAGAATCATCCATCCTTACTCGTTTATTGTCCAAAGTGAGCAAACACGGCACCCATCGCGCACAAATCTTGTTCATCTCCAAAAATTCGAGAATAATGTTTTGAGATGTTGATAAACTCTAATGTCACTATAATCTACATTATACGGTCATTCATAAGCAGTTGGTGGATTCTGATAATGTTCTCTTCGCAGGTCACTTCTTTCAGTCGTCAACTGCGATGCTCGTCTTCGCAGCTTGTTCATTCTCGTCCAGACTCAAGTACTTAGTTGGGAACTGTTTTTAACGCGGAATACTTAGCTAGAGAACAGCTTCCAAATCTTCGTTTATTTGGGTGGACTTTTCATCTTTTAAACAAAGAATTTGATTACTGCTCGTTTTTTCTTTCTATAATAAAGGAACGGCCGTCACGTGTACTTTAACGGCGTTCTAACGGCCAACTACCGTATTAGAATTTTGTGTGCGCGCGCATGCCTTTAAGTAATAATATCATATATTTTTAATAGACTTTCAAAATTTTCTGTTCCTTACTTATCAAACCATCCGCCTACATCTCTACTACAGCCGAACAATCATTTAAACACATATATTGAAGCTCTATTTAAACAGCATTGCTAAATACTTGGCCTGATAAAATCAAGCTCATTACAATGCATCTGCCTAGTCTATGTTACATCTAAAAGAGAGTCAAATCGTCCCTCGAATATAAATACTGAAATCATATTTAATCAGAATTCTTATAGAGTTCCAACCTCATTCTGATATAACGGCCAAGCTCAAGACGGCAGTCATATGCTAAAGAGCAACATCATCCCAGAGAGGGAGTCTTAAGAACATCATCTTAATAGAGCATCATTATGATATAACTGCGTAGCACGTGCTACCACCACAGCATATGTCAGAGCTGTACATCCTCATCAATCAGTCCTAAAGCCATGTTCAAGCAGCAATTCTGGGCCTATGATTCTAGATTATTCTGATACAAACATGGACTGAATTGCCTTGAGCATCACTGTGGTATTTAATACAACAACATATATTACACATAGCCAGGCAACCCTTGGAACAATTCATGAAATCATGTTCAAAGATAGATCCTATAGAATCGCAACTTAGAATCACTAGCTCATTCTGATGCTGACGTGGAACTGACACGAATCAGCTCAACTCCAACACTGATGCCAGAGGGTCGAGCAATAAAAAAAATCTAAAGAGATTTCTAATCATTAATTCCTTTGAATAATAATTTAGGATCTATACTCAATACAAATACTGAAGCTAAACTGTGGCACAATCTAGTCCATAAGTTAATAATAGGAGATCAGAAAATAGGAATCAGAAATAGTAAATCTGCTATTATCAGTGTGGCCTCTGGAAAGACTAGTTCTCCTTTATTACAGATGTAAGGATGTTAGGACATCAATACATCATATCAATACATTTTCTTTCATATCAAAGCTTAACGTTATTATCATAGATCATGGACACCTTTAGTTTGATATTTCATTTTATGAAAAAATATTTCCCAGGGCTACCTTTTTATCACTCGGAAATGCCAGAGTGAGGCATGCATCCGTCTGTTGCTTGCGCTACCAACTGCAAGCTATAGATTCCTGAAACCTCATCTCCATAATCTCACATCGTATTTTCGAAAATAACAAATTGACAAAGTTTATAAAACTTATCAATCGGCTTTGCAGTCTGACTGAGTCAAACCATCTTTCAACAAACCTAATAGAAAATTCTTGTTTAAAATATCTCAACAGTCGCGAAAGGTTCTAATAATTGCAGGGCTTTAAAATATGTAGGTCGGCGCTTTCTCTGAATCCAATTTAGAGGACGAATGGTTTGCATCATGACTGAATGGCTCATATTACGAAGATGGTTTGATAGGTAAGGTGAGCAGAAAGAAAAACAACAATTCACTTTGGGATAATTCATATTTATTTGTCAATATGATCTCCCCTTAGAGCTCTATACACTTTGCTCAACGATGTTCTAGAGCCATTATATCATTTTCATAGAACATTTTATTGTGGTATAAAAATACTCATCTCCTCGGCCTTGATGACTTTGCTATTACCAAAGGATCTTTTTCCCCTACCCCAGTCATTCGTTGAGATTAGAGAACACATTGTAGCCTCTCGGGACCTGGTCCGGATAACAAAGTGAAGGTTCAGAGATTCCTTAATGTAGTTTGTGAAATCTGGCCCTTGTAACTTCGGGCCTGTGCGCTGGAGTATTATCCTGGAGGAGCGAGAAGACTTTTTTCTCTGTCAAAATGCAACATTTTTTTGGTATTTCATCAACCCATCCTTGAATTTGTTTTGAACAAGGGTCTCCGTTGATTGTCAACCCATTTATTTAGGTAGTTAATGAATAGAATTCTTTTCGCATCCCAGAAAATAAATGCTATGGCTATCCTAGTAAAAGAAGGCACTGACTTTGCTTTCTTTGAAGCGCTTTCGCCTTTTACTCTCCACTCCTTTAGTTGTGTTTTTGTCTTAGGTGTGCAGTGATTGACCCAGGTATGATCGATAGTTATGAATTAGCGCAAATATTATTTAGGGATAGCATTAAAATCTTTCAATTGGTCAAAGAATCATCCATCCTTTCTCGTTTATTGTCCAAAGTGAGCAAACACGGCACCCATCGCGCACAAATCTTGTTCATCTCCAAAAATTCGAGAATAATGTTTTGAGATGTTGATAAACTCTAATGTCACTATAATCTACATTATACGGTCATTCATAAGCAGTTGGTGGATTCTGATAATGTTCTCTTCGCAGGTCACTTCTTTCAGTCGTCAACTGCGATGCTCGTCTTCGCAGCTTGTTCATTCTCGTCCAGACTCAAGTACTTAGTTGGGAACTGTTTTTAACGCGGAATACTTAGCTAGAGAACAGAATACAAATCTTCGTTTATTTGAGTGGACTTTTCATCTTTTAAACAAATAATTTGATTACCGCTCGTTTTTCTACATTAAAGGAACGGCCGTCACGTGTACTTTAACGGCGTTCTAACGGCCACCTACCGTATTAGAATTTTGTGTGCGCATGCCTTTAAGTAATAATATCATATATTTTTAATAGACTTTCAAAATTTTCTGTACCTTACTTATCAAATCATCCTCCCACATCTATACTATAGCCGAACAATCATTTAAACACATATATTGAAGCTCTATTTAAGCAGCATTGCTAAATACTTGGCCTGATAAAATCAAGCTCATTACAATGCATATGCCTAGTCTATGTCACATCTAAAAGAGAGTCAAATCGTCCCTCGAATATAAATACTGAAATCATATTTAATCAGAATTCTTATAGAGTTCCAACCTCATTCTGATATAACGGCTAAGCTCAAGACGGCAGTCATATGCTAAAGAGCAACATCATCCCAGAGAGGGAGTCTTAAGAAAATCATCTTAATAGAGCATCATTATGATATAACTGCGTAGCACGTGCTACCACCACAGCATATGTTAGAGCTGTACATCCTCATCAATCAGTCCTAAAGCCATGTTCAAGCAGCAATACTGGGCCTATGATTCTAGATTATTCTGATACAAACATGGACTGAATTGCCTTGAGCATCACTGTGGTATTTAATACAACAACATATGTTACACATAGCCAGGCAACCCTTGGAACAATTCATGAAATCATGTTCAAAGATAGATCCTATAGAATCGCAACTTAGAATCACTAGCTCATTCTGATGCTGACGTGGAACTGACACGAATCAGCTCAACTCCAACATTGATGCCAGAGGGTCGAGCAATAAAAAAATCTAAAGAGAGATTTATAATCATTAATTCCTTTGAATAGTAATTTAGGATCTATACTCAATACAAATACTGAAGCTAAACTGGCACAATCTAGTCCAATTTTAAGGCTTTAGGGTTTAACAATACTTGTCGACCAAGTAGAAAAAGATTTCAAGTAGATAGTGAGGCTTTGATCAAGTAGCTCTCCCATAGAATGGTACTATAGGTATCCTAGGGAATTCCAATTTATGGGCAAGATATAGTTTTTTTTTTCAACAAATATTGAAGCCATTCTAAAGCAGCAATGCCATAAAGTGGGCAAGGGAATGTGCTCATTCCGAAACATGCCCTACACATCCATAATTAGTTCAACCTCAAGACCTATCGCTATAAAACCAAGAACTGATACCAAAGAGTGTCGAACAATACTTCTATCAGATCTTAAAGCGCAGCAATTCCACAGATTGGGAGCCCTATAGCTCATTCCGATGCATGCCGTGAGTCAGCATGACTACGCGATAAACGGCCGCCCCACCTGACTCACCAACAATTCAATTAAAGCCTCGCCTGGAGCCATCTTCCTACCGTAATAAAAGATGACAATTCCCCCTGAACTCACTCACTTCACACTGAACGGTTCGACCTGCTGATTGCTTGTGCTGCTGCCTTGAAGCCGATTTAATATGACCTTTAAAAATGTAATTTATCAGCCCATTTATGAGGGAAACCTGAAAGATTTTAAATCGTCAATTATTTTAAACACCATATCAATTGTTATGATAAACAAAGGATATTTGTTTGCGCGCGGTAGAATTTTACATACAAATAAATATAGAGAAGGAAGCGATTATATCCTTTATAGCTAACGGTAATCATTAGCATTATATGAAGACGCGTATCTCAGAATCCAAATCTAATGTCACATTTCGGGTTTCGTCATGCTCACATAAGGTCGTCTTCTATTCTTCAACCATTTCTCATTTGTAGAGATCCTTGGAGGGACCATAGCTGGGGGCACTCTATTCAAATTTTTTAAGGTATGAAAAAATGTGGGTTTAACATGAATATCCATATTAACGCTGATTATCTTTTTTTTTCATATTTTTATGACAAATTTCTACAACCACACGCACACTCACAACAAACACAACAAGCAGAATGTAAACAATATGTTGTATGATAGAATAATTAATTTTTTGGGGCAGGTATATATTGTCGTATTTTGTATGTGTTCTATTGTACATGCAAAGTTGTATATAGTAACTAAAGCGCATGATGTAATTACAAAACGCGTCAAATAAAGAAGACTCAGTAAAGGGCAATGAGTCCATGGAAGGTATCGTCTAAGCAATTAAGGGGTGATGTAAGGATATAGGTCGTTGTCAATCTAGGATGACAGAGTCCGCCCTTTCTGACGTAACCACTAGCATATAAGCTGTTTTTTTCTGAGCTCAGAAGAGTCAAGAGTAAGGTATATTTGGGTCATGCTGCCAGTCTGATCCGCGATCTCTGGGACTATCCCTTAGTCCACTCTTATCTTACCGGGTGCCATCCTAAACCGAGGTATCCATGTTCCTATGCGTGTGGTCTTCTTTAGTCTTAAGGCTGTGCGCTCCCCACACCGGCCCATGACTGCAAGTCGGACGAGGAGCTTACCCCGGTGTCGGCTATCGTATATATTGACTACTCTGCCTGCTGTGCAGCCATTGCTCTGGACTCAGAAGGAACCCAGCTTATATGATAATTATGATGACAGAGAGGGCGGACAATTTTGGGATTCGGTTTCCAATCAAGAAATGGCATGGCCAATATATTTACATCCTGCCTTAGCTTCTTGGACAATGTTAACGACCTGTTTTACGACCTTTCTATGGTGCCGATCTTTCTTTTCCGGGTGTATTTTCATTTGAAACCATTTTAAAGTAACATCAGGCTTGGTTTGAGTTAAAAGGCGATCATTCAGGCTTGGTGTTTCTATGTAAAACATAGAATTGATACATGTTAGAAGTCTAGGGAATGCAGAGACCTTTCTGAGGTTTCTTATAGCGTGGTGTCTGTGGTGTAATGGTCAGTTCATAGTTTGAAAGCGAGTTTGCTTTGGAAGCGGACGTACTTCTTAAGAAGGTTGATAAGGGTAGAGACCATTTAGACCGAGCTGCGGCTTTGGCGAATAGATAAGCAGGTTCATTTCCTTCAATAACCCTGGAACCAAATGAGTTGAATATTGTCTAAAGTATGTGTGTGTTGAGATTCCTGACTATCTCTGCAGTAAGTGGGGTTTTTGGGATATCGGAGTTACAGATGGCACGTAGAGCTGGCTGACAAAGTCTCGTCACGGCATGATCTGAATAGATCTAGTAGCATATAGGATGGCCAGTAGTTCCGCTTGGAAGGGGGTATAGTTGTTGTGGATTTTGCGTTGCAAAGGTGAATAGGTGGGCGAGAGCACTATACTGCTGCACCAACACCGCTCGGAGATCGAGAGCCGCTTAAGAAGCTAATGGAAGTTTTTTCTGGAAGTGTCTTCGAGATTTGAAGAATCCTTCTAAGAGGTGGGTAGGGTAACAAGAAGGTTCTGGGACGCAATCAAAAGGGTCTTCCCTTAGAGCTTTCAAGTATGCTAGATGGGAGTTGACGAATATATCCTGTGGGGGATGTGGTGGGATATTTGGAGTACAAGGGTCTCCTTTGATTAAAGCTATAACATATTTGTTGAGGAGACTACGTAGCTTTCGAATGCCGTTGGTGTCAAACACCCGCTTTCCCCAAACACCAGAGCCATAGAGGATGGCTGAAATATTATCATATTATCTATTTTCCGGCCCGCGCTCAGTGGAAGTCCGAATTGTCTTGGATCGTTTTGGTCAGTTGAGAGATTCTCCACCTACACCTCTTGAGGATTTTGTCCAGGTGTCCAAAATCTTTCTTTTTGTGTCGAAAGGGACATCTAGAATTTTTATGGCGTTATTGACGAGAAAAGGTATAGCATTTTAGATAGCAGATCTCCATCTAATGGGGAAAAATCTACTAAACGTTGATTTATTTATTGATTTATTCCATAATATTTGGCCAACCTTTTTTCTTGAAAAATCAAGCAATATTAACCACGTTTCGGGCTGCTGGCCCTCTTCAGCGTGGTGCAGGCTGGATTAATGATAAACTATAACCTTTATTTTTCTTTATTCCTGATGTTTAGGTCACCCGCTGCCACCTTTTTCAAGGAGAATTAATTCAATAATGTTTATCTTCTGTTGTAATGAGGTTATTAAAAAACACGGAGAGTGTTGAGCGAGTCGATATTTTATATAATGTACAGGCTATAACACTTACAGCCTGGTTCGAATCACATTAATATAGGTACCGCTCAGCAAGAGCAACCTAGCTCATGATAATCAAACAATGAATAATATGTGAAGGTTATTAACATATTAAACAAAATTTTAACGCGGGATTCAATCCCGGTTCATGACTGTCGGGAATCGAGCGTGTTACCCTCTCATCCACCGACTTATTGTCGGGAATCGAGCGTGTTACCTTCTCATCCACCTAACACTTACAGGTAACAACTATTTTGTCTGTTTCGTTTTATATAGTTTCTGGATTTTGGTTTTTTATTATGGTTAGATTAACTATTGAGAATATAAGCTTTCGTCGATGTAGAAATTATACTTTTTTTTTTGCTCGAGCTCAGTTCTACAGCGTTAAGGGCAAACATAAAATACATAAGCCACATTGTTTGAAAACAACACACAGCGCAATCTATCTCTAAAAATATGAACGTATAATCGTTATTTTAGCGTTAATTTTTTTTTAAATATAACAAAAATATATTAGCGATAATATATGAGATGATACGCTCACAGCTAGTCTATCTATATATATAAAATTGAATGTCTGTCTGTCTGTACTCTATAGATTCAAAAACCATACATCCAATCGCCGTGAAATTTTGGGATATTATTAGGTATATCACCGGGAAGGTTTTTGAAAAATAATTTCATGAATATCTTGAATATCCTTAGAGTTATTTGTAGATTTAACTCGCAAGCAGCGCCCCCATTGTGACGATGATAACAAGTTTTCTTATCACTAAGTTCGTTATCTTAAATATTATTTATCAAAAGTAAGATTATCTCAGGATGACACGGCAAATATTTGACCGGGAAAAAATGTTCACAAGATAAAACGATGATTTTGTAATGTAGAAAATTAGGAAAGACAAAATTCAGGATGACACAGCACACAGGGACCGGGAAAAATGTTCACTTTATCGAGAGATTCAAATTTACGAGTTTCAAATTAAAAAAATATATCTTTTTTTTTTTTATAAGTTTATAGAGAATTGTTTTAACAAATGTTCGTTAGACAAACCTTTACTCGGGTAAAACCTCGGGCGAAGTATATATATAAAATTGAATGTCTGTCTGTCTGTACTCTATAGATTCAAAAACCATACATCCAATCGCCGTGAAATTTTGGGATATTATTAGGTATATCCCCGGGAAGGTTTTTGAAAAATAATTTCTTGAATATCTTGAATATCCTTAGAGTTATTTGCAGATTTGTAGATTTAACGAAATGATGATTATTATTTATCAAAAGTAAGATTTTCTACCTATTAATTGCGCACAAGTCAAAGTTAGTTTTATCATTTATCTACAACATATATACTGGGAGAATAGATAAAATGATGATTTTGTAATGTAGAAAATTAGGAAAGACAAAATTCAGGATGATACGGCAATTTATTTGAGACAAGAATAATGATACAATTCCAAGGTAAGATACTATTTCTTTAACTTCCAATTACCGAGGGAACCAATTAATATTGATTTTATTCAACTTATCGAGTATTTTTCAAGGGACCGGGAAAAAATGTTCACTTTATCGAGAGATTCAAATTTACGAGTTTCAAATTATCAAAATATATCTATTATTTTTTACATATGTTATATTCAAATGACATTTATGTAGGGATAATTTTATTGTTAATTTTCATTTTGATGTATTGTATACATTTGATCATTAATAAATTATTATTTAGGTATTAAAACTGCCTTTTTGTTCAAAGACAGCAACGTTTGAACGGGTACAGCTAGGTGGAGCAGATAATCAAACATAAAGTTATCTTGCCAAGTATAACAAATGTTCGTTAGACAAATCTTTACTCGGGTAAAAACCGGAATATTATTATCATTAATATCATAATATTATGTGTGTTCCGGAATATTATTATCAATAATATCATAATATTATGTGTGTTCCGGAATATTATTATCATTAATATCATAATATTAATGGGGGGGTCGGTGGAAGGCTGGTTAAACCGTTTGGTTTACGACCACTACGACCCGGGTTCGATCCCCGCATTGGACACTTTTTCTGTTTAAAAAAAAAAAATGCTCCAATGGCCCCCCGATTCTTGCAAAAGTCCAACCCCACCAGCGAGTGCAAGTAACCAAACGGGGCTCTGGCACATTTGTAAGTGCAAAGTCGAACTGCTTTCACATGTGTAGACATGTGGTGCGCTTACAGTAAAAGCAGTCGCTAACTGCCCACCATGATTATCATGGCCTGTACCACGTGTACTAGGGATAAGCAAAAAAAAAAAATCATAATATTATGTGTGTTCCGGAATATTGTTATCATTAATATCATAATATTATGTTCCGGAATATTATTATCAATAAAATCAATAAAACCCGGGCGAAGCCGGGTACATCCGCTAGTATTTTTTAAAATTGTATTAGGTATAATGATTATCTTTCTTTAAGAGAGAGAAGGACACACACCGAAAAATAATAAAAATGGGAAAATTTTTAGCACTCTCTGCTTACAAGTTATGAAAATTTATATTGAGGTCTGTGTTGTAACTTCAGGTTTAGAATAGGCAATTTCCGAAAGAGAGACCTTTCCCAGAGTTAAAAATATTTAAATAACTTAGCAGTATTATCCAGTTTTATAACCAAATTCAAAATAATCTGAAGAAAGTGTTTTCATTTATGTGAAAAAGAAACCATTACTAAAAATTTATCTGCCCGATATTTTCACCAAGAAATTAAATAATATTCCTCAAAATTAGTGGTAGCCCCAAATTTGTATCATCTATTTATATACTCAAGAGATGTTACAATTTTAACATCCTAATCTTTTAATTTTCTTCATTGTTTTTTTGTGACTAGAACAGAGATCCAACCATATTAATTCTCTATCACTAAATATGTGGACCCATCATATTAAAAGAAAAAAAAAACTTCAAACAATGCACTTTTTGGAATAAACAAACAACAAAAAAGGGTTAAACGAAGGATTCTGGGAGAGAATCAATTGTGGCAAATTCACTTGTAGGAATCAATTAAGAAAAAAAGAAATCGATTTTTCCAACAATCTCGAGGGACTTGGAAGAATTAATGATGCATCTAACGATCGTACGGAGGCCGGCTTGTCTGAATCTGCGCGGTGGTTTAAGACTGGCAGTGGAGACAATTTGTTGCCTGCATTTATCTTCATTTTCCCACCAGGCAAGCTCCTGATAGATCGCGGCGGCCTAGATTGACTTTTAAACACTTCTCATTTCTCAAATAACATTGCGAATTATCAGCATAGAACTTAATTGAGAACTAAGAAAAAGCTTGATTGTGTAACTAAAAAGTTATTATTAAGAAAAAGGGGGCTTCTTCTTATCGTGCAACTGAAAGTTGCTGATGGCTTGCGCCATCTATCGGAATAAATATCAACTATTCTCGTTGATTTTTAATTATTCCAGAATTGGCCAAATACCCATTCTTGATTAATCAAGAAAAGCTAACCACGGACGCGTTTCGGGCTGTTGGCCCTCATCAGCGTGGTGCAAGCTGTACCTCAACGACCAAAATATTGGTCATTAAGGCATCCTGAAAAGGGATTAAGGCCAGAATTGCGTGGGAGTAAAAAGTTATTGATAGCTTTAGCCATCTGTCGGAATAACTATTAACGGATCGTTTATTTTCAATCATATATTGTGTATCATTCAATCATATATTGTGTATCTAAAAATATTGGTCAGGGAAACCTAAAGGACCAGCTTTTGGTCGGTAAGGTACAGCCACACTGACTAAGACCAACGGTCTGAGACGTGTACATGGTAGGCGCAAGTATCCCAAGCTGGGATATCGCGTCCGATAGGTCAAATAAAATAAGAAAGAGTATTAGGCCAATATTAAAAAATAAAAAAATTAAAATCAAAGATTAGTTTATATTTAATCCTAAAGATGGCGCGAGCCATCATTCAGTTATACGATCAATTTTTTAAATCAACCTATCTGCCCGATCCCAGTACACAAAATTTCACTTTTGTACTATCCTTTAATAGAAAAGTTAAATATTTAATAATAGTTTATTACTTAAATGCTCCGTGCACGTTTTTCATAACGTATTAGCAGTAAGATTTCAAATATAGCTACAATGATAGCCTATCGTCTTAATCACCTTTTCCGAGACACCATCAAATATCATGATAAAAATATAAAACCGAGTTAGCCTTATATGGGGGAAATATTAGATTCATATCAAATGACACACACACGGGGTGACTACCTCTCTTTTAAAAAATCTCCTAAACAAATATCCTTTTATAATGTTTATCATAATTTTGTCGCTTATAAGAGAGGTAATTAGGTAAAGTCCCGACAAGAGGGAATTACCACATTTCAAGAAACCAGGAAATGACCTGATTAAATAAAGGAACAACTTGTATATAGGTGAATAAAGCTATAGGTAATAGGTGAAATAACGAGATTGTACTCTACCTACGTATAGCCAAAAATCGATGTTGAATATTTTCCTCTAACCTAAATAAAAACTCACTTGTTTAATTAAATATTCGTAAAAACACAAATTCAGAAGTATAAATGTCTTATGAGCGACCACCTTCCAAGAGCGACACCCTTTGTAAAATCAAAAATGGATTGGCCTAGTCTAATCCAACTTCCAATGAACGACCATTTCCAGGAGAGACTAGGAAAATATCTGTTTCTTAGACTATGGTCTCTGTTAGAGAAATACTAAGTATATGGAAACCTACGGGAGAACATGAGGGACCAGCGCCTCTAATGTCATGGGACAACTCTTGGTCTTTCCTGGAGATGGTTTCCCATAGAAAATTTGAAATAGATGAGGTAAAGCCAATTATTCTACACAAGTGGCGCCCACGCAGATCGCTGTTAATTAGCAGGTTAGTTTGACTGGAACATTGAGATTGATATATGCTCCTCATTTTAATGTGTTTTTTGAAAATTAAACTACCTAGGGCACTAGAAAAGTTTTGCGATAGAGATATGACTTTATTATTTACAATTTATCAAAATATTTTCCACCACAATCAATATACTTCTCCAACCTTGGGCACCAGTCATCAAACCAACTCTTCCACGTTTCCTCAGGGAGCTGGGCGTCATCCCATGCTCTCAAAAGGTCTTTATCCCACCAAAAGCGCTTACCTTTTAATCTTTTTTCACGTGAAGGAAGAGGGCAAATTCGCAAGGTGCAACGTCTGAACGGTAGGAAGGATGCTCCACAACTTTAGTCCAGTACGTGCCAAATTGAACGATGAGCTGGAGCATTGTTATGGTGTAAAAGCCATGTGTCAGTCCTTGAGTTTAGACGTAAACCTTGAACAACTTTAGAAAGGCATTCTTCAGTGTACCAATTGGCAGTGACTGTCTTTTGATTTTCCAGTACCGCGCGGCTCACAACTCCTCTGGCAAAGAAGACGGCAAACATTTTTTCTTAATGGATCTGGATTTTCGTACAGACACACCTTTCACCTTAAAATATCTATACTTTGTTCTGGGTTTTAGTAGGCACATCAAAATAATAAAACCAAGGTTTATCATATGATACTGTTGACACATAACGAGATGAGCCATTATCAAATTTCATCTCTCGGTATCATGAAACACATCGAGTCATCTGCTCATCAGTTAAGGAATGGGGAACCCAACTTTACTCACTTTTAGATGGTCGTGCAGAATGGAACGAATTGCTGGTCGATCAGTCTCCAATAATTTCTTGACAGTAGCGATGTTTTCCTCATGAACTGACGAAGCTGGACATCCTGACCTGGCGCGTCTCTTAATGCCAAATTTTCTCACTGAAACTTACGATACCAACTGAATATGGTAGCACGATGTGGAAATCATGTCCTAGTAAAGAAATCATTTCTTTTAAGCATTCTTCAATGCCTAAACCACGTTCAAAGTTATATCGCAAATTGGCTCGGCATTCAATTTTGAGCCATATATATATATACACTAGCCGAATATACACTAGCCGAATGGCCCGGGCTACTCCCGGGTTTTACCCTATTAAATGATTTTATTCGAATACTATTCGTTACAATTATAAATGGGCGCCGTGGATGTCATTTTTGTATAATATATAAATGAGTTTTAAAAATTGTAAAAAAAAAAAAAAAATGCATCGGCCGGGAATCAGGCGAGTATTTTACCACTGAACTACCGATGCTTATAAGAAATGGCCATATTTGGGAATTTATTTCATTCACAAAACCAAACGGTGACAGAATTAAGAATTGATTGATGACTCTGATACTTGTATATTTTAATTTTAAGTATTTTTTCATTCCACAGTTCAAAGGATACTAACATCTAGGAAATGAAATTTTGACTGAAGTTCAAATATAAACAGGACTAAGCAACTTTGTGCCCATGTGGGCGCCCGGGTTGGAGGTAAAACTTTCCTAGCACCCTTTGTATTTATAGCGTCTCACCGCGGGATACTTTTTAAATATATCAAATTACTTCTTCCCTTTCTGAAATGATGGGAATATTGGAAGAGTTTTGTTATTTTAATCATTTCAGTAAGATTATTAGAACATTTTTCTATATGCTTTATTTTAAAATGAAAAACTGTGACAGTATTAAATATTTTAAATTTAGGAATACAGATGGCGCGGGAGTCATATCTCCAAGTATCCCAATAGAGAATTAAACTATTTAGTTCCCAGTTTGGAGAATTCCGCCGGAGTTATTTACAGTCTTCAATTTAGGAGGGCGTTCCAATATTAGCGTTCCAAATATTGGTCTTTGAGCTCAGGTAAGGTCATGAGGTAGGGTTGTCCTAGCATTCTACCTAGATGTTGGGCATATCTTGGTAGCAATATAACATATTGATATAATAATTGTAGTCAAATATAAATAATTGGATATTTTATTGGAGGATTGGGATCTATACAAATATGAGTAATCTCTCAGGCGCTCATTTTTTTGCTTCTATTTAGCCGCGAGAGGAGACCTTTCTTTTATTGATCGATATTCTCCTGGAATATATTTATATGAATATATATTTATTTTTAATGACCAAATATATTTATTTAAATTCCAGCTATAGAATTCTATCCACTTTACCTTCTAAGCACCTCTTTGGCAAACTCTGAAGATTCTATGAATCCCGTGAGGATTTAGGGAAAGGAAACTCCGTCCTTGACTGACGAGGCCTATAGCACGAAACCATTGTCTCCAGAAAGGTGCTTGAAATTTACCACTGCAGGTATTGTGGCTTCGTTACCGACTGGCGCAAAATTCGATGTCTTTTTGACCACAAAGGTTAACTTCTCTTTCATAATATAAGAAAAAGGCATCTACTTATCGTACAACTGAGAGTTGCTGATGGCTTGCGCCATCTATCGGAATAAATATCAACTATTCTCGTTGATTTTTAATTTTTCCAGAATTGGCCAAATACCCATTCTTGATTAATCAAGAAAAGCTAACCACGGACGCGTTTTTAAAAATTAAAAATTAAAAATCAACGAGAATAGTTGATATTTATTCTGATAGATGGCGCAAGCCATCAGCAACTTTCAGTTGCACGATAAGGAGATGCCTTTTTCTTAATTTATGCACCTTATCCCAGTACAGTATTACATTTGTACTATTTTTTCACACTTCTCTTTCATAAGTTTACATAAATTTCAATCAGCAATGAATTCAAATATTATTTTGTTTTACACTTTTTTGCCGCATGATCTTCGTTTTGTTTACTTTTTCACATGTTACGTGTTATGGCGCACATTTGGCTTTCAAAATATAATAAGGCCTGAATCACGTTGACGAGGGCCAAATAGCCCTTAACGCGTAAATGGTTAGTTCTACATGGTTTATCGAAAAATAGTAATTTAATTAAATCATTGTTTAAATATATTTAAAATAATTTTATTTTTTATTTTTTTTCTATTGTTTTTTCATATTTATATATTATATAAAATAATTAGATTTCCTGCTGATTTTGGATTATTTTGATTTTGGTTATCTTGAGGATTAAGGTATGGTGGTGCAGTCGTGGGATTAATAATAAAAATGGTTTTGATGAGAGGTTGCTTTAATTGAGCTAAGGAATGTATAAAAGACATAATTTGGTATAAGTACTGCCTGGCTTAAGGCGTAAGAATAAAAAATGAAATACTTATTTACATAATGTACAGAGGTTTTGAGCCGGCCAACGGGAAACAACAACAATGAGTTTTTATAGGGTAAGCGTGACCTCTGGTGGTCGACTTAAACAGAGTATTTGTATTTATGAAATATAATTTTAAATAAAATAATATTTTTATATAACATATCTATATATATATAAATCAATATTTGTATGTTTGTTTGTTTGTATGTCCGGTATACAAATTCGCAGTAGTTCACTAATTCAAACCAAAATTTCCATACATAGGTAAAAAAAAATACGGGGAAAACGATAGGCTATTTTAAAAAATATATAAATCAATTATTAAAACTATATATTTCAAATTATTCTACTTAGCTCACGAACAGCGCCCTCTATCAAAGATTAGATTAAATTATGCTCATGCAAACAAATAGATAATGCTAATAACAAATAATAATGCAAAAAAAAAATTATCTAAATATATTTTACTCGGGTAGATATGTACACGGGTCAATCCCGGGGCGAAGCGCGGGTCACCCGTCTAGTATATATATATATATACTAGCCGAATGACCCGGGCAACGCCCGTGTTTTACCCGATTGAATGTTTTTATTCAAATACTATTTGTTACAATTATAAATTGGCGCCTTAAATAAATGCATATCCTAATCCTAATCAATCAGTCATAGGCCGCCTCTGTCACGGATGGCCGGCGCCCTCCTATTGGACGGCTACGATCACGTGTCATCGTTGGCGCGTAGGTGACCTTGAGTGACGTAATGCCCCCCCCCCCTGCCGGCGGCGCGCGCCCGTTGGCTGCCGGCGAGCACGTGACCTCCCTGAGCGCGCGCATCCGTGACAGAGGCGGATGAAGAAACACGGTCGTGACTATATATAGTAATATATATATATGAAAAAACAATAGAAAAAATAAAAGATAAGTGGGTCAGGTGTTGAAATTAAAAATAAAGAAGGCATTTCCTGACCACGAGCACATGTGCTTTTTAGATGGCAGAGCGCCATCTAGTGGAGCAAAAATAAACTAAACGTTTATTTAGCTTGCTCCGTGATATTCGGCCTGTAATCGACAAAGTTTGTTATCGTCAAACATTGTATTTTCTTTTCTATCTTCTCATTTGGGTCAACAATAAATAATACTACTTAATGCTGGTAGTTCTTTTCATTTTCAGCGTAACAATCCATTACACATGGAATATGTGGTTGGTGCTCTTTTTTGCGTATTGCGAGAGAGTGTATCTCTCCAAAAAAATAAGCAACCAACTTCATAAACCAGAAATCCAAAGTGTATAACCAGCAAGGTTGTATGGGTTTTTGTGTTTAACGCAGTTAAGTTTAAAATTCTTATTGTCAAAATTTATTGATGCAGTATATTCAATAGTATATACTTAGTAATTTAAAGTATTATCTATTAATCCTTCTCTAGAAAGGCAGAAAGATTTGAATAAATATATCAAAATATCTAAAATAAACCTATCCTTTTCCGATGCTCAGTTCCAACTGATAAAAAAAAGGTTGCCCCAACCACTAAAGCAATCCTACACGAACTGATTCCAAGCGAATACTTCAAATTGAAATTTTCATTGGGCATTCAGATCCGGGTCTAAGTCCGATTGATTCCAATCAGGACTTTCCCAGCGCCTGAATAAAACATTATGAAGCTCATGTTGCCCTACCAGGTAGCTTTCTAAGGGCAGCTTTAAAAGGCCAACTGCTTCTTTCCAATTTCTTCATTTTAAAACCATTCTTTACTAGTGTTAACCCAGAACAAGTTCCCATTGTGAAATTTCATTTCAATATTTTAACGTACAGAGTTGTTTCCTCTAACGCCTAAATTAACTATATAATAGATTAGGATTTTTATATCAAATTTTATTTTAAAAACTGATCCCTGTTTAATAATCAATGATTTTTAATAAACTGACTGAGACACAAACTCAGTTAAAATTAGTATGCGAATGTATGTTAGTCAATTAAAGATATAGTTATATAGCGATAAAGATCTTTTCTCTCGTAAACCAGAATGATATATAAATATTCTATCAAAACTATTACTCTAACATTTTGTGAGTTACGCTATAATAACATTCATATTTTTAAAATTACACAAGTACTAACAGATGGGATTGTTCTATACTATTCTTTGTGTGTTTTCAAGGTGGATTTTGAGGTTTGTGCAAGATCTAAATAAAACAATTCAACCACTTTCGTAAATATGGAGAATAAATTCAATCAATAATAATACTAAAAATAAGAAGGAACCCTCTTCCATCAAAATATAAACAAAATATATATCTCTAGCCACAACACAAACTTTGGCAAATTCAGAAAGCTTATCTGGAAATTTTTCGATAGAATTGGTTCAGTAAATTTAGTATCTGAACATATTTAATAAATCCTTTGTAGATCTCAAGAAATCAAAGACCGCCCTTGTGGGAGTTCTGAATGAGAGAAAGCTTATCTGGAAATTTGTCGATAGAATTGGTTCAGTAACTTTAGTAACTGAACATATCTAATAAATCCCTTGTAGATCTCAAGAAATCAAAGACCGCCCTGGTGGGAGTTCTGAATGAGAGAAAGCTTATCTGGAAATTTGTCGATAGAATTGGTTCAGTATCTTTAGTAACTGAACATATCTAATAAATCCCTTGTAGATCTCAAGAAATCAAAGACCGCCCTGGGCTGAAACCATAGTATCCAGGTGGGTGTTCTGAATGAGACAAAGGTTTTGTTGAGATTTGTAACCGACCTGAACTTCTAGATAGCAGATATGGTGAATAGATGGCATGTGCCTTTTGCCTATATTTTGACGAAAGAGGTAGCCTTTATTTTTTTTGGATCAATAGCTTCCGGGCAAATTGCATTAATACTAAAAACGTGTTATAAAAAAGTTTGGATTTAATAAAGCCTATTTTCATATTTTCTATTTTAAAAATAAGTTTTAGATTATATAAGAATTCAAAGTGCAAATTGGAGATAATATAACTATAATATTTTTGTATATTTCATAATGGAAACCATGATAGTTCAACACGGGTGGAATGAGATTGGTACCAAGTTGGGTCTTGTGAGGAGTTAACACTCGGCGGCTGTTTCGACCCTGAACTTTAGAGCTATATTAAATCTTTTAAACCACGTATAGAGTCAAAAGGAGAAAGAATGATAGGTAATATAGGTAAAAAACATGTTTTAGAATTTTGTTTTCCTGATGTGTAACCAATCTGTAAATGTGTGTGTTGTTGGTATGAAATACTGATGTGAAGTCTCGGTAATTTGTCACATATGTCATAAATCTCTTTCTTTTTTTAACGCGTCGGAAGGGGTGATAAATAGATAATGTACTTTCTTGAGTTGCCAAAACACGCTGTTTATCGTGTCAAGAAGCAGTTTGATGAGGTCGACAGTAACAAAGAGAAAATGGCTGCAAGGAAAAAGCACTAGCGTCGATCGGACAGGGTAAGTGGCGAAGAATTTGACAAAAATGTCAAGGAGAATATTGATGGAAACCCTGGGAAGTGCAAAAGGATTATTGCCAAGGATATGGACGTTGGATCTATAGCAATAGTCAGAAAAATCCGTGAGTACCTTGGTCACAAATCTTATGCCCTTCGTAAAGGCCAGTTGCTGACGGAGAATATGAAGGATAACAGAAATAGAAAGGCGGCTGCCCTCTTCAATAACTTGGAACATGACTCGTGTGGCATGCTGGGGTTTTTCTATGATGAAAAGAACTTTAACGGAGGCCAAAAGGTGAATCCCAGGAATGATCGTTAGCTCTGTAAAGACACTTCAGAGGTACCTGTCGTGATTCACGCGAAATTTCCTGTCTCCGTGATGTTCCTTGGCGTTATTAGCAGTGAAGATGATGCCACGAATCCCCATTCCTATAAGAATAATTAGGATGAAGGCTGACATATACATCAATGTCCTGGTGATCGTTATGAAGTCTTGGATGGACATTGTGGCTGCAGGAAAGAAGTGTGTCTTCCAATATGGGTCAGCTCCAGCCCATAAGACAAAATAAGACACAATCGTGCCCCTCCCCCCACCCTAACTCTGCAACATCTGTCTGTTAAGAAATCGGTTCAAACGGTGACAAGGTCATCGTCGCCAAGACCTGTGCTTCATTCTTCACTCGCCACAGACTGTTGTAGTTGATAATGGAAACTACATTGAATAAATAAAAACTATATCCTTTTATCTACTACTGTGTCAAATTTCATTCGGATATTTTAATTTTTACTTGCAAAAAATTTCAGTTAAAGTACCATTGTTGAAATTCCCAATTTACCTGGTACACCCTGTATATATGTTATATAAAAAAAGAGATTTCTGTTGTTTTTGATCATCTTGAGAAATTTGCTATGGTGATGCTGTCGTGGTTTAAAATCTTGAAAGTATGTTAAAAATATTAAAGATAAAAGTAGCTTTAATTGAGCTAAAGAAAAACTAAAAAAACATAATTTTTTAAAAGTACTGCCCGGCTTAAGGTGTAAAAATATAAAAACGAAAAACGTATTTACATAATGTACAAAAGGTTTGAGCCGGCCAACGGGAAACAACAACAATGAGTTTTTATAGGGGAAGTCCCGACATCTGGTGGTAGGTTTAGCAGGGTATTTGAATCTATGAAATATAATTTTAAAAAAATAATATTTTAATATAACATATATATATCTAAAGAGACAAAGGTCGCCTCTCCCGTCAAAATAGATGTCAAAACTAGCGGCCTCGGGTCGGTGACAAAGCCACAACACCAGCTTTGGCAAACTGAAAAGCGGCCTCCTAGAGACCATGGTTTCGGGCTAATGGCCCTCGTCAGTCTAGGGAGGACTTTATTCCATGAGATCTACACGGGATCTAATGGAATCTTGACAATCTGCCAAAGAGGTGTTTAGCTGGCAAAGTGGCTGGGCCAAATCTATGGCTAAAATATAGATGGAAATTTTGCCGGGAGGATATTGATCTAAAGAGACAAAGGTCGCCTCTACCGTCAAAATAGACGTCAAAACTAGACGCCATCTATTGACCGTCGCCGCAAACTAGCGGCCTCGGGTCGGTGACAAAGCGACAACATCAGCTTTGGCAAACTGAGAAGCGTCCACCTAGAGACCATGGTTTCGGGCTAATGGCCCTTGTCAGTCTAGAGCGGACTTTATTCCATTCAATATAATTTATTTACGAATATTTCAGTTGGCAGAACGCCAACCTTTTTAAAGGTATTATAACTTATGTGTCAACACAACAAACTTATGATATATATATGATGCGGGATGTGTTAGAGTGGAAAAGGTCCTGGCACGTCGTGAGAATCCACTGAAAAAGACCCCCACTTCTAATTCAATAAAAGGTGACAGCATTTATTGAAGACCCACGAAAGGCCGTATTTGCCCTCAAGCTCGGAGATTTTGATCTTTGACAGTCCATGTACGTGCTTCTTAGGATTGAATTGATTTCAGGAATAATACAATTTGACCAACAGACCATCTCTTCGTACTCGTGCAAATTGAACGAACATCAATCAATCATTTATTTTAACATTCAAACGCCTTTATTAGGAAATCCTAATAAGTTGTCAATGAAATTTATTACTATAACCTTTGTAATGTATTAATAAAACTATTAAATGCACATATAGTAAAATAAGATTGCTATAATCATATGTGCCAATAATAGTTAACTTACACCAGAAGTCAGAAATTTTAAAAACTTGCAATGCCACAATGTTTGAACAAGTGTACCAAATTTCAGACTTCTAGGTGTGCTCTGTAAGTACAGGGTGATCCAAAAGTCCCGCACAACTTTAAAAATTAATAACTCCGCGAATATTTGCGCTAGAGCAATGCGGTAAACACCATTGTGTTCAGAATGCAATGGGATTTTTTATGGCAAATATTGATAATTTCGAAATTGATTTTAGTTACAATTTCATTCCCTAGATGGCGCTGTACCAGGATCAGAAATTCAGCGGCCAAATTGTTTGATTAATTGAAAAATATAACTGATCGACACGTATTTTTCCTTTTTGTATACCAGGAAAGAATCCTAATAATATCAAATCGTTAATTAATAAAGCACCATTTCGCCAAAAGTTTGAAGAAATGGTTAACGATTTTTAAATACAATCTGAGATATGTAAAATAGGTATATGCAAATTAAAACATGTAGCAAAAAATATTTATATTTTTGATAGAGTTTTGTCAAATATATTGAATGTTTGAAAAACATAGCTGAATTCAATACACGATTTTTTGAAATGATAATATAGTACCAAAAATTATGATGGTACTACTAATAGGATTTCTTGCTATAAGGAATGTGTAATTTCTTGAATAATTGGCGACACTCGACTATTTAACTGGAAATTTGTCATGATCCAACAAATGAAATATAGATGGGAGTGACAAAATACATTTGTCGTACTTTATTCCAAATATCCTATGGGCTTGTCAAATGTTATCATTGTTTATTATACTGTACACGATTTTTTAAAATGTATCCCCTCAAACAAATATAATTTTTAAATCAACCTTTTGCGTTGAAAAACGTGGTAGTAAAATTATTTTGTATTTTTTTTTTTTGCCCAAAATTTCTAAAGGTGGGGGGTTACAGAGAATATTCCTTATGCTATTTCTTTTAATGAGCGAAAAGCGATAAATTAAACATAAGGGGTAAAATTGGACAGAATTTATTTACCCATAACCCAACACAAAGAGCTTCAAAATATTGGTAGATAATATAATACATGGCAGCTTATATAACACATGAGGTAACTTGTCTCTTGGAGGCCTTGTCTCTTGTATTAGATCACAATCCTTGCTCAATGTGGCGCCCTTCATTCTCAAACACCGCCTGCAGACGATAGATGACAGATTGGACAGCATTAAATAACATATCTGTTGAAATTGATGAAACGTGCCGTCTGATAGAAGCCTTCAACATGGCCAATGTGGTAGGCCGGCATCGATAAACACGCGACTTAATGTACCCCCATAGCCAAAAATCCAAGGCGTCAAGTCTGGTGATCTTGAAGGCCACTGGTGTATAAAGTGGCGACTTATCACACGATCTTAACCGAACGTATCCTTCAGCAATTGTTTGGCACCGCGGGAGATATGAGGAGGTCCTCCATCTTGCATGAATGTTATTTCGCTCAGTGCTTGTCTGTCCTGCAATATGGGGATAACCTTTTCTCTCAAAAGTTGAATATAACGTTCACCAGTTACAGAAACGGTTTTAAGTTCTTCCATTTATTTCTTCAAAGAAAAATGGCCCAATAATAAAAGAAGAAGTGAACCCACACCAAACTGTAACTCTGGGCTGATGAAGTGGCATTTCTGTAAAAATCCTAGGGTTTTCTGTTGCCCAAATGCGGCTGTTTTGAGTGTTGACTTCTCCATTTAGAGAAAAGTGAGCTTCATCTGTCCACAGAACATTCGACAGCCAGTTTTCATCAATATCAATTTGCCGGAAAACCCATGCAGCAAATTCTTGACGCTTCTCAAAATCGCCGACTTTTAGCTCGTGAAATCTTTGAATTTTGTACGGGTATTTTTTAAGAAAAATTCTTAGAGCTCTCCAAACTGTTCCATACGAAATCCCCGTTTGTCGAGAAACTTGTCGAGCACTTACTTCTCCATACGTGGGTAACGTTTCAATAGCTTCAACGTTCTGCGAAACCGTAACAGCCACTGACTTGCGTGTCGATGGTCTTCCACTCCGAGGTTTTGCTTCCAGAGATCCAGTCTTCTCAAAATTTTTTATCATTCTCCTTAGAGAGTAGCAACTCATGGGTCCTTTACCTCTTCGAATACCTTTAAAGTTACGAAACGCTCGTAAAGCTTCAGTGGAAGATTCTGAATTGCAATAATAAAATTTCACCAAGAGTACTTTATCCTGTAGTGACGGCATCCCAGAGTAAAATAAATGATCAGGAATAGTTGAATTTTTCAAATGAATTAAAATAAATATAATCGATATATGGCTTCTGAAGCCAACTGTGCGGACGTGTTTGGCATCGCTTGTCTCGTACCGCGAATGGGATTTAACTCTGCATATCACAATATAGTATTAAAAGTAACTCCTAAAGTTTACCAAATTTTAAGAAAAATGGGTAATGAGATATACACCGATTTTGAGCGATGTTCTACACAAGACAGAATATTTGTAAGACAATGCCAAAATTGTTTTGAATTTAATCCGAACCATAAAACAAAAGACTGCCAAAACATTAAAATATGTAAAATATGCGGTGTACAGGGTAGCCACAACTGTACTGAAGCGCCAAATTGTCACAATTTCTCTAAGCACCCTAAATTTAAAAACCTTTCTACAAACCATAAATCAAATTCAAGTGAATGCCCGATTTACAAATCACAAATAGACAAAATTATCCAAAGGACACAATATTCACAAATATACGAGGGAAATGATGTAGCAAATACAATTTAAAGCTTAATCTAGATTAATATCCTATATGATTGAAAATGTGAGATGTATTCAACAAAATGTAAGAAAAAGTTTTACTGCGATAAGTAAACTACAGGCCAGCACTAGAGATGACCCACCTGACAAGGACGAGTGGGTAACACCCTCGTTTCCAGACAGTCATGAACCGGGATCGAATCCCGCGTTAACATTTTGTTTGATATGTGAATATCCTTCACCTGACATTCTTTTGATTCAAGAACCATATGTTTTACATGAAAATGTTATTTATGATATGGACTCTCAAATTATATGTTCGAATAAAACTGGGGAAAAATATACGGCAACTATAATTTTAAATAAAAATATAAAGTTCAGCAAAGAGGAAAAATTCACAAATTCTTTTTGTACAACAATATCTATTTCTACAGTTAAAGCAAAATTAATTATTTCTAATTTTTACATTCATCCGAATACATTTAACCCTGTTCATCAAACATTCATTAGAGATCTGCTCAAAACGTATATAAATCAACCTGTAATCCTTTGCGGTGATTTTAATTCAAGACCTATTATATGGTTTGTTATAAACTCTAATGGATATAGATTACAACCTATTATAGACGAATGTAACCTCTTTATACATAACCTGAAAAAACACCCACCTGCCGCGGAGAGTAAGTATAATTGATCTCACAATCTCGAATAAACACTCACTAAGTTTAATAAACAACTGGCATACCTCTGATTTGACTAATATTTCCGACCATGTTGCTGTTAAATTTGATATCAGGTTAAAGAGAATGGTCATTTATTCAATAATCAAATTTCCACTTTGAAAAAAAATGCGAATTGGGCAAATTTTTCTAATAACATATCATTACAAGATACAAAAAACTGGGAATTGATATAAGCAGAGTGAAAGATGAGGAAGACATTGATGGGATAGTGAACGCACTCATTAATTTATTGAGAGAAGCAGCATATAAATCTTTGAAGGTTAAATCCCCCATTAATAAACATGTTTCCAGAATTGACTGGTGGACTAATGAACAGGAAATAATAAAAAATAATTTTCATTATATTAGAAACTTGTATTACCGTCATAAAACAATCAGTTACAATACATTTAAGTTGGCAAGAAACAAATACACTAATGCAATAAGAAAAGCTAAAAGAACTAACTGGCGAAACGTTATTGAAGAAAATTACACAGATAATCCATTTGGTAATGCTTATAAGTTCTTCAATAAATTAAGATCCTCAAATGTAAAGAATGGAATTCCCATAATTGACAATTCACCAGAATATCTAAAAGAGCAAACAATGACCATATTAATGGACGATTTAATTCCTGAAGACGATCCTAATTTGGACAATTTTCAACAACAAATAATTAGAACTTTTAAGCCACGAATGAATAATCCAAGCATAATTATTATCGAAGTAGAAGAAATAATGAATATCATTTCTAATTCTGATGTTTAAAAAGCTCCAGGTTTAGACAACATAAGTAACAATATTGTAGCGTAGAAATCAAGCCTTGAAATATCCTAAGATATAAAATAATTTATTGATGACGTCACAACGACGAGTCGACAATTATTAACAAGTCAGCAAAACTATATACAGCTAGGGAATCTTAAGCAAGCAAGCAAAGAAATATTTTAAAGATGATTTCACAAATACAGAGTAATATATTTTTTTATAATCTGTTGAGTATTTTCATTGAATTATATTAAATTAAATAATAAAATATTTCTTCGCCACAATATGATCAAATGTGCTTACCCAAAAATTAAGCATATGTTATGCAAACTATTTAATAAATGTATTCAAAAAGGGGTATTATCTGGAGAAATGGAAAATAGCAGCTCTAAAGATAATTCCTAAACCACATAAATCTAATTTAGAATCAACAAAAAGTTATCGACCTATCTCATTGATTTCAAATCTTTCAAAAATTTTCGAAAAAATTTTGAAAAATCGAATTTATGAATTTTATGAAAGTAATAATCTTTTGAGCTCCAGACAACATGGATTTGTCAAATAAAAATCAACGACAACGTGCTTGAATAAAATATTTATCGATCGAGGATCAACAGCGATACGACTTGGATATTCCAGATATAATTGAAAATTTGATTAAATATAAAATTACACTATTGAAGAAAAATACTAACCAAACATTTCAAAGTTTCTTTCCCGCTAATATTCCGAATTATTTTCGGGCAAATTTCCACAACTCTCAATTTATTACAAATCACGGAAATTTTAGAAGCTTTTTAAAATTCATCAAAGCAGTGCAGGATTCAAGATGCTTCTGTGGATGTGAGGAACAAATTTCTATTCATCTGCTGCTAAATTTCCCCGTCTTCCAAGAGTATAGAGAGAGAAATAAGAATAACCCAGGCCCCTGGAGAAACGCCAACTGCCCGGGCTGTCCAGCTAACTAGTAGAAACCAGTTACTCTAGATTATATTTACATAGAGCCAATTGCAGAGCCGAACCAGCTGGTCAGGAAGTTCCATGCCTGCAGAGAACCCGGGAGTCCAGCCAACGAGACTGGGTCGAAGGAGGTCTTCCCAAGCAGCAGAGCTGTCTTCATTCTGTGTTGCATGAAAGCAGGGCATCTGAATAGAAGGTGGTCCACAGTCTGTTGTTCCTCCATACAATGTGGGCAAGATGGGTCTTCCCCAGGACGCCAGAGAACCAAGTCTGCCCGAACATGGCCATGTCCTGTAAGTAAGGTGGTGGTGACTTCTCCAGGACAGACCTTAGGGAGGAATTGGAGCAGCCGGTCTGGAGTATGGGCTATTCTCCTCAGGTGTCTGTTGTAGTGGTCCTGGCAATAAACCTCCGTCCATGCGTCTAGGGCTGCCGCGCGTGAGTGGTTACGGGCCAGGCTTCTAGGCAGAATGGAAAATGATGGCTCTAAGATCAAAACGGCCGCGTTCTTAGCAGCTCTGTCTGCTCTTTCCTTTCCGTCAATGCCGCAGTGTCCCGGCACCCAACACAGATTTACGTTTTGGTTGGTGTTCAGTGCGAGAATAATCTTAGCTACTAATGTCGATCGAACTGGACCTGACGTACATATGGCTGACAGAGCTGATCTGCAGTCCGACGCGATAGTGATCGCATTTCTTGAATAACCTTCCTTCACCAAACGGACCGCCCAGCGGATTCCCAGAAGTTCAGCCTGGAAGGCTGTGCAGTCGGGATGGAGCCGTAAGAGAACGGGCTGCTGATCTTCTGATGAGGGAACAATTGCAGCGCCCACCCCAGCCTCATTTTTTGATCCGTCTGTGAATATTATAGGTGTTGTTATCTCCTCGATGTTTAGACTGAAAGACAATTGACGTCTATCTGGAGGGTATGGCAAAGAAGCAGGGTCTGGTCTAGATTCAAAATTTCCTTCATTGATTTCCTTCAGGAACGCCGTACGAGACCTAACAATAATATCGAAAGGAGGGCTGCCGGTGATGGAGATGGCTGAGACTGTAGGTGTGTAAGGACCTCCTCTCAGTACACGATTCGCAAAATTGCAGTGAAGGCTCCTAAGTTGCCTAATGCCTTCGCTGGAGAGAGCACGACCTCCCCATGCTGACGCTCCGTCCAGCTGAAAAGAAGATTCCAAATTTACCCTGTATGGTGTGGGTGAGTCGTGGGATTATTGATCTGCATCTACGTGTGATCTTGCGTAGGTGGGCGACAAATCCGCGGGTCTGGTAAAACTCCACTCCTAAGATTGTGACGGTCTTCTTGATGTTTAAAGGTTGACCAAGGACTCTAAGCCCTGTCTCGGAGTTGGGGTGGACATTACGCCATTGGAACAGGCAAGCTTGAGTCTTAATGGGGTTTATATTAAGACCATTTATCGTGCACCAAGATGCCAACCTCTCCAAGAAGGTGTTAGTGGCAGAGACCGGCAGGCGACTACGAACCTGAGTCATAAGGGTGAAGTCGTCCGCGTAAGCTATTAATCGGCTATCTATGATGGAGGGAAGGGTGAAGATGGTCCGAGCAACTATGTTCCACAGGAAAGGACTTAGCGCTGAACCCTGGGGAGTGCCGAGTTGGGAGGACGTACATTCTGTTGCTGTCCAAGCTGAGTAAGAAACCGTCCGGTCTTCCAAAAAGCTTTTTACTAAACAGGTAATAGACTCTGAACAATTTAGACGTTCAAGATTTTGTATGATTGCCGGCCTCCAAACAGTGTCGAAGGCCTTACTGATGTCCGAGCTGATGACAAGAGTTTTCCTCCAGTGAGCTTGTCTTTCTTCAATTAATTGAGTGATACTTGCCAGTGCATCTTCCGCTGAACGACCATTTACGGTACCCAATACGGTTTTGTATTGATCTTCAAAGAACCATCCATGACGATCCGCGAGCCTCTGAAGTCGGGCCAGGATACATCTCTCAAATACTTTGGCCATAGTGTTCAATAAAGTAATAGGTCTGTATTTCTCCAGCTGACTGGTGGCTGAATTGGAGGATTTAGGCAGAAGTATGAGGCGGCCTTCTTTCCATTGACGGGGGAAGTGGCCCATACGAAGGCATTTGGTGAACAATTCGGCCAGCAGGAATTGCAAGGAAGGGCCGCCCAGGTCTAGGCATTTTGAACCAAGACCGTCAGGGCCCGGGGCTTTCCTTTTTCCACAGCGATGAATGGCTCGCAAAACTTCCCAGGGTTTGAATTCAGGTTCGTCTGAGTGAGCAGAAATTGCATTCCTTTGCGGGTGAGGTCTGGTGTCAGGTAGGAAAAAGTGATTTAACAGGGTCTGGCAAGTCTCATGAGGATTGTAAAGAGAGCCGTTATCATGTTTGAGAAGTGGCGGACCTCGGGGGGAGCCGCGGCCCCGGGCGATAAATCGATGTATGTCACTCCAGTATGCGGATGACACCTCCTCGCAGAGATTAAACCAGGATTTACTTTTAGCTTTCCGTATAGCCGCCTTCAGTCGATTATGGCACGTTCGGTATAAACCGCGGAAGAAATTCCTAATAGAACACCGGACTCTCTGACTATAACGGCGGAGGGAGATAACCAACCTTCTGATCCGACTCAGTTCGGGGGTCCACCACGGCTTTGAAGGTCTTGTAGTATTGGAGCGTCCCCCCATGGAAGAGTCACAAGCTGATTGCAGGATGGAAGTTAGAAGGAGGACCACCCTGTCAATATCTTCTGGGCTAGAGGCCTCGTTTAATAAGGTAGTTACACCATCAAATTATAGGGGCATTGCCCTTATAAGCAACTTGTCAAAACATTTTACATCCATATTAAAAAATAGACTAAGTAATTGGATTGAAAATAGAAAACTCATAGCGGAAAACCAGGCAGGATTCAGAAAGGGCTACTCGTGCAAAGACCATATCTTCACGCTTACGTCACTAATTCAAATGACATTAAACCGCAAAAGGAGGAAACTTTACACATTCTTTGTTGATCTTAAAAAGCGTTTGATACAGTTCCACATCTACTATTATGGAGAAAGATTGCGCTTGTTGGTTTAAGTGGGCGATTTATCAAACTTATACAGAACTACTATGCTCAAATGATGGCAGCGGTCAGATGGAGCGGCTCTTTTACAGAATTTATCAAAATACAATCAGGTGTTCTACAGGGTGAACCTCTTTCACCGTATTTATTTATTATTTTCAATAACGATCTGGTTGCTACGCTGGATGATTCTGACCTGCCAGGTATATACTTACCGGGCCATGGAACTATACACCTGCTCCTGTTCGCGGATGATATAGTCTTCCGTGGTGAATCCAAGATAAATATCCAAATATAGATTAATTTAATAAAAAATATTTTGAGGAAAATAGTTTAACTCTGAACCAATTCCAGTCTAAAATCGTAGCGTTTCGAAATGGAGGCCGCTTGGCTAGATCTGACGTTTGGTTTTGGGGCCAACAACCTTTGACAGTTATCTCAAAATATACGTATCTTGGCTACCCCTTAACAATCAAGAATCCAGCTGCTTACGTGGCGCAGCACTTTAAAAGCAAAGCATTGATTGCTACAAACGCAGTATGGAGAATATTATCTAAGTCAAGAACCATATCGTTCGGAGCAGTGATGAAATTACTTGACTCCATAGTTTTATCCACGTTATTATACTCGGCCCCACTGTGGGCGACGAATCAGATATGAGTTTTAAACCAGATCCAGGATATTTTTCTTACGGCGATTTCTTGACCTTCGCAAATTTACACTCCGGGCTATATCTTACGAACAGAAACCTAAAGGATGTCCCTTGAATTAAACATTACGAAATTGATTCTAAAGTTCTAGATACGGATTTTAAAAATGGACAGGACAAGATTACCTTATGTTTGCTTGTTCCAGCTCTAGGAAGTTTCAATTTTGGGAAAAGCGGGAAACAACTTTATTTATAACCTGAATAACATCATTGACTCTTGGGGTTTTTCTTTTCTTAAGAACTCTGAAGATTATATGGTTTTGCGAGGAGAAATGCCTAGAATAGTTCAAACCACAGTGGACCAGCTACTCCAATTTGACCGAGCTAAGATACAAAACTCAACTCATTGTATTCACTATCAATCTCTAAGTAGCTCCTTTATGACGGAGGACTACTTACTATCAAACCTCTCTTTGAAAATAGCCCTTCAAAGGATTCTATGGCTATTTTCCCCCGAGGATATCACGGGATTTTGGAACAGCGACCCTTTAAATTTCTACTTCTGCAATGCTGGCATCCAAAAAATTTGGTTCATTATCTATTCCATTGCCCATTCCTACAGGAAAAGAGACTGGAAATTCGCGATATTTCGGGGCTAACTCACTATAATGAACAACATGTATATACAATTTTTACTACTCTCCAGCTGGATAAAACATTTGTTTATAAATATTTAAAATTTTTCAAGGCGATTGACAAAATGAGGGAAGAAGTGCTCAACTCCCCAGACAACGGCTGATTGCTCCACCTCCCCTCTAAATTGCTTTTCCTCCTCACTCATGTACATATATAACCTCTTAGGGGAATCCCCTTGTAAGACAATAGGGTCTTAATAAAGGTTTTTGTTGTTGTTGTAATAGGGTAGTTACCTGGTGGAGAGAAGAGTTGAGGAAGGATTTAAAGGTCTGTTCTTCACATGAGGATTCAACCCAGGAGGAGTTTGTCTCGTTATTGACCATGTCTAGGAATGTAGTCCAGATAGGTATATGGTCAGTGAAGACCATCTCATCTAATAAACCTCTAGTGGCATGGATCGCCAGTGAGCCGGAGGCCAGAGTGACGTCTATAGAAGAAGATAAAGACCCATTTGACCAGGTAGAGATCACAGGGGGTCCCAAGAAATGAAGATCATTGAAGCTGGCGAACTCTTCAAGATTAGCACCCCGGAAGTCCAACCTCGCACCTATACCCCAGGTAGGAGAGTGGGCGTTAGTGTCCATACCCAGGATCACTGGAAGAGAGGCCCGTCTTATCGTATCTTCCAGAAGAGGGATGAAATCATCGGCAGCTCTAAGGCCGTGCCAGTAGGCCGAGTGCACCACGATGATGCTCTGCTCTAGACATATGGCTATGGAGGTTATGGCGGTGTCTGGGGAGGTTAGAGGGATGGGATGAAGGTTGCTACGTGCCACAATTCCCGAGGGGATGTAGGCGCCTGGGACAAAAACAAATGCCTGAAACCCACGTGTGGGCCAGAAGAAGTTAGTTGGGAGTTCTTGCAGGAGCACGATGTCGGCCTGTGTCGAATTTGCCAAATTTGCAATTTCAAGAATGGCAGTTGGTGATTTTCTAGCGTTCACCTGCAGGACACGCAATGGCCTAGACATTGTTTCTTGTTCGGGCTATTCTCTCTTTTACAAAGGGACAGGTAGATAATGTGGCAAAGTGGTTGTGGGAGCTCCAGATTTTTTTTCTGCAGCGGCAGCAGCGGCTTTGGCTTGGCTCGACCGAGCATCGGATGCCCTCATGCTCTGCAGAGCCGCAGCGATAGCAGATTGGATGGGTAGCTGGACAGGCAGAAGCGCGGTGGCCGAAGCCACAGCAACGGAAGCATTGCTTTAAAGTATGACTGCGCTCATACCTGTGCACTAGACCCGCCACAGGAATACGTCCATGTTGACCGAGGATTTCGGCGACTTGGTTGTCCACTTCGATGAACACTGTACTAGTGCTGTGTGCCGCATTATTCGATCGATGGACTACCCTGATTTCACGCGTTTCCAGGAGTGACTGCACGGAGTGGTTGGAGCGGAAGCTCTCGCATATCTCATCGTCCCGCACCTCCCCGTCCACTCTGAAGAGGCAGTATCTTGGTAGGATAACCGGGCACTCGGGGCAGCTTAGGCCCGTTGGCAGGGAGGTCAGCCCAGTGGCCAGCTACTTTGCCATTTGGGTTGTTTTGGGGTGGAAAACCACCTCGCCGCTGGTGTTGATGGACGCCACCACGTGTTTTGATGACGCTAGGGAAGGATGAATCTTTTGAATTTCCCTCAAAAATTCCCGTGGGTTGCTTTGGGGTTAGCCGACCTGACGACGACATGCGATTCGAAGGAAGGAGCCAGATTCACAAATGTGTATTTCGCTTTGGGTTTCGGAGGTGCAGGCTTTACCGGCTTGTCTTTCTCTGCCACTACCGAGGCGAAAGAGGTGGAGGGAATCGGGACGTTGGCTGTGGGATTGGGTCTTCCTAGACTGGCTCCCTTGAAGGCGTCCTTAAGAAGAAGTTCTGCCTCTTGGACGAGAGTCAGTATCAGTCCTTTGGTGGCCATCTGTATTTTTTCGGGGGAGTCCAGGCTGGTGTCGGCAATGATCGCTTCGAAGGTTTGGCACTCAAAGTTGAACAAGTTCGCCGTGCTGTTGAATTTAAATTGGTGATGGGAAGACGGGAGGAGGTCTTCGTCCTCAGAACGCGGCCGCTTGTTGGCCTGCTGACTTCCTCCACCACCGCCATCATACTGGTTCAGCTCCATAAATTAAAACTATCAAAAAGCAAATCTACTCCAAAGAGAGTAAAAAAAGGCAGACCAGACAAAGAACATTATTCCGTTAACGAGATGAGGTGTGTATGGTTATTGGTTCGGCCAACAACAAATATCCAATTTATATACACATATATTTTTACATAATGAGGTTTTGAAAAATGCAAATAATATTCATCTATTTACATGCACAACAATTTATTTTACCATCACTACAGCATAAATCACTCTTGGTGAAATTTTTTTATTGCAATTCAGAATCTGCCACTGAAGCTTTACAAGCGTTTCGTACCTTTAAAGGTATTCGAAGCGGTAAAGGACCCATGAGTTGCTACTCTCTAAGGCGAATGATAAAAACTTTGGAGAAGACTGGATCTCTGGAAGCAAAATCTCGGAGTGGAAGACCATCGACATGCAAGTCAGGGGTTGCTACGGTTTCGCAGAATGTTGAAGCTATTGAAACGTTATCCACGTATGGAGAAGTAAGTGCTCGACAAACGGGGATTTGGTATGGAACAGTTTGGAGAGCACTAAGAATTTGTCTTAAAAAATACCCGTAAAAAAATTCAAAGACTTCACGAGCTAAAAGTCGGCGATTTTGAGAAGCGTCAAGAATTCGCTTCATGGGTTTTCCGGCAAATTGATATTGATGAAAACTGGCTGTTGAATATTCTGTGGACAGATGAAGCTCAATTTTCTCTGAACGGAGAAGTTAACACTCAAAACAGCCGCATTTGGGCAACAGAAAACCCTAGGATTTTTACAGAAATGCCACTTCATCAGCCCAGAGTTATAGTTTGGTGTGGGTTCACTTCTTCTTTTATTATTGGGCCATTTTTCTTTGAAGAAATAAATGGAAGAACATTTAAAACCGTTTCTGTAACTGGTGAACGTTATGTTCAACTTATGAGAGAAAAGGTTATCCCCATATTGCAGGACAGACAAGCACTGAGCGAAATAACATTCATGCAAGATGGAGAACCTCCTCATATCTCCCGCGGTGCCAAACAATTGCTGAAGGATACGTTCGGTTAAGATCGTGTGATAAGTCGCCACTTTATACACCAGTGGCCTTCAAGATCACCAGACTTGACGCCTTGCGATTTTTGGATATGGGGGTACATTAAGTCGCGTGTTTATCGATGCCGGCCTACCACATTGGCCATGTTGAAGGCTTCTATCAGACGGCACGTTTCATCAATTTCAACAGATATGTTATTTAATGCTGTCCAATCTGTCATCTATCGTCTGCAGGCGGTGTTTGAGAATGAAGGGCGCCACATTGAGCAAGGATTGTGATCTAATACAAGAGACAAGGCCTCCAAGAGACAAGTTACCTCATGTGTTATATAAGCTGCCATGTATTATATTATCTACCAATATTTTGAAGCTCTTTGTGTTGGGTTATGGGTAAATAAATTCTGTCCTCATATCTTGTCTCTTTTTTATTTGTGAACAGTAATTTTTGTTTGTTTGTCATTTGCTCACATCTTATATTATGTCGTGCAGACCAAAGTGTTATAACTTCTCGAATAACACTGTACACACAATTTTACCCCTTATGTTTAATTTATCGCGTTTCGCTTATTAAAAGAAATAGCATAAGGAATATTCTCTGTAACCCCCACCTTTAGAAATTTGGGCAAAAAAAAAAATACAAAATGATTTTACTACCACGTTTTTCAACGTAAAAGGTTGATTTAAAAATTATATTTATTTGAGGGGATACATTTTTAAAAATCGTGTACAGTATAATAAACAATGATAACATTTGACAAGCCCATAGGATATTTGGAATAAAGTACGACAAATGTATTTTGTCACTCCCATCTATATTTTATTTGTTGGATCATGACAAATTTCCAGTTAAATAGTCGAGTGTCGCCAATTATTCAAGAAATTACACATTCCTTATAGCAAGAAATCTTATTAGTAGTACCATCATAATTTTTGGTACTATATTAACATTTCAAAAAATCTTGTATTGAATTCAGCTATGTTTTTCAAACATTCAATATATTTGACAAAACTCTATCAAAAATATAAATATTTTTTGCTACATGTTTTAATTTGCATATACCTATTTTACATATCTCAGATTGTATTTAAAAATCGTTAACCATTTCTTCAAACTTTTGGCGAAATGGTGCTTTATTAATTAACGATTTGATATTATTAGGATTCTTTGCTGGTATACAAAAAGGAAAAATACGTGTCGATCAGTTATATTTTTCAATTAATCAAACAATTTGGCCGCTGAATTTCTGATTCTGGTACAGCGCCATCTAGGGAATGAAATTGTAACTAAAATCAATTTCGAAATTTTCAATATTTGCCATAAAAAATCCCATTGCATTCTGAACACAATGGTGTTTACCGCATTGCTCTAGCGCAAATATTCGCGGAGTTATTAATTTTTAAAGTTGTGCGGGACTTTTGGATCACCCTGTATATTAAAAATTGATTATAAGATTTGTGTACAGAAAAAAAACAAGAGACATCGAATCAAGTTAAATAAAAGCTTTAAAAGATTTTATAGAAATAATTTTGATATGCTTTATTTTATTCATTATACTAATTCTTCTCTTAAACCGTAGCGCCATCTATCTGTCAAAAATGTTGACATTTTCATTATTAGTACATTTAATTTCATTGTTCTTAGATGAAAGGTAAATTTCTACGCCACCGCGCGGAACGGAAGTTGAGTCACTATTGCATAGGACTGTTATAGCAGGTAGTTGAACTCTTAGCCTAAGTACCAAGTGATATTCCGAGTACTGGAAGAGTACCGAGGGCACTGGATATAAACAGTACGGTCGTTAAGAAGATTCGTCTTTCGCCAACATGTTTACAGTATCTGTCATCTCATCATAAAGCCCATGATAAGGGCGTTGAGTGGCCCTACTCACAGTTTCCTGGGAAATCGATCACCACTTCTCCGAAGTCGCCTCAGATCGAGTCTATAAATACTCACAAAAGGAAAGATTGAACAAATTGTGATACATTCTGCAAACTGTTCCGGTGAAAGACATTTTTAGACCACTGGCCTGTCCGTTATTCGTATACAACAGTAGGATCCTCACTTGGGAAAGTGGACTTATTCGAGAATGGAATACTTCATATCGTTGTTCTCAAAGAAAGTAAGAGTCATATTTTAAAAGCATAACATTTTAGCATTAAAACTTGACAGGATTTCAGACTTTGATCTTTCACGGGACGAATATATAAATATGTATTTTTTTTGCTTAAAAAAAAACTTTTTAACTTTTAAACCTATTGAAAGTCTCTGTGAAACAAACCAAGTTTATTTTCGATTTAATGTTTATGTTTTTGAGAGAAATGTAATTTTAATTAAATAATTAAATATATTTAAGATTGAATGAATAAATGATAAACGAGGCAGAGAGTTAAGCTTAGCAAATTGATACTTATTTTAAATAAGCAAAAGCTTCTAATATCCGATGATAGACTTTGAGCGACCACTTTTGATTGTTTAAAAATGGCTTGTTTAATCACCCTTCTAAAGACTAGCACCTCTAGGAGTTACCAAATTTTACCAAGGATCTCTCTTGGGAAGTACCATTTTATTCTCTATGGATTTGAACTCGTGTATCTACCGACAATAAAAACCACATCACCACATGTCGCAGTTTTTTATTTGAAAAAATAGAGCTTAAGAACGAAGCTAAACAACTAGATAGCGTAGATGGATCGAGGCAGTTATGAAAAGCGCGACCAAAGCTTTTCTTTCTTGTGATTCAATCGGCTGAGGCCGCATTGATCGGCCAAGTATCGATGTCGCCATAGTAACAGCAGGGCTGGTGGCCCACGCCCGTCAGGGCAGAGTGGGAGGACCTGTTGCCTGGCGTACAGAATACTTTCTGTTCAGGTCCTGGGTGAAGCTATATACACGGTCCTTAGCTCTAGATCTCAGTATGGGAATATTTATTTCATATAAATTTGTCAGAATACGGGAGGTGTTTTTGTAGGATTTTGATCTGTCATCTTTATTTATTGTTGCAATGAGAGATAGGTTTGTGGGCAATGGCAAAGGTCGAACATCCTTCCTCCACTAGCCAAAGTTCAGTGCTCCACGGCTGCCCATCACAAAGAGTTATAGATAACAGCAAGATAGATTCCTCATTTTCCCAGCTTAATATTTTTGCGACAGCCAATACCCTATATACTTAATATATAGATACCCGAAGTCTGCCAAACTTGAAGCAGTTCAACTTTTAGTTCTCAAAATCTAGCGTCCCTTTTGAATACTTGTATTCACTGGGGAATTTAGATATGTGCAAGAAGCAGAGATCAATAAGATATTTTCTGTATATATCTTTTAAACGAGAATTTTGTTTCTATAAAAATATCTCTATTTTGGACTTATAAAGGGCTGGCAGGTTTGTCGGGATGTGCGAATAAATTTCGAACGCCCAAGAACACAGCCCACTTTGGTGGGACTTATAAAATACCGAGCGTTTTTAGGTTAGTTTGAAGAATATGAGAGACGTCTTGGTTTGCTTTATCTTTCCATTATATCTATATATCTCAAGTGATATCACCTTTTCCATCATGCACGCTCAGCACCCACGCTCAGACCACAGAACCCTCTTTAAAATGTCTGTGGGAAGGAATCTGCCATCGGTATTCTGCTATTGATAGACCAAAGCGACTACCCAAAACATAGAAGGATAGAAATTAAAAAGAGAGGCCTTAGTCCCCTGCGCGGTCTTACTTATAGGGCTAGAAGATAGGCGATATGTAGAGGTGTATCACAAGAGAGAGAGAGAGAGAGAGTTACATGGAAGCATTTTAGAGGGTTTTATGGCTAAGCATTAAAGAAGATTTAAGTTAATTAAAATGCAATCACCTGATCGCTTGTGATATCTAGCAGAATACATACCAACTAATTGCTGATTATTTCAATTATAGAATATTGGCCAAATACACTTTTCTTCGTAAATAAAAATCCACTGTCGATTCAAGGTTTGTTTATATAAAATTAGCGGATTTTTAAAAACTCTTTATACGTCCATATTAAGGTGGTAAGTTCGTACAAAAGGTTTTCGCAGGTTACTTGTTATGGATGTGGTTTTATAAATGAATCCTGGTGAAAATAGGTTCTTTTAAATAGTGAATAACTCGTTTAATAGAGATTTGTAAAATACAAAAGCTTATTTTGAATCAAAATTATGCAAGGATATTTTTTAAACGCGGTGATTTGTGATTTTAGAGTTATTGAATACCCAAATATACGCTTTTGAATCTCTATTTTTGTGTTTATCCAGATTGATAGTCAAAGCATCCTGGAACATGGAAGCGACCATGTAAATCCTTATGGTCGCAGATTAGATATCAACTATGGATTTACGGTTTGTTTATAAACTAGCGAAAGTCTTTATCTTTTTTAAAGTTATTTCAGGATTTATCACAGGATGCATTGAAAGTTTCACATAGTAGGACAATAGGGGCTGTTGTATTATAAAATATATGGAGATTTTATGCCTTTTTTTTTAACTGGTGTTGCAAAATTTGTACTTATACAGATATAGAGGTGTATTATGATAAGAAAGATTGACAAAATACGTGAAGATATTATTTTAGAAGGATTTGATTTCTGACTATAAAGTGTTAGGAAATTTTAGGATGATTTATAAAGTAAAGACAGTAGGAATACCTTTATCAAACAATGATTGAATGGTTCAATAGTAAAGGCTTGAATTTTTAAAATTGAATGAACAAGCGACGGCTACTTAGCCATCCACCCAATAGGAATGCAGAGAAATTATCCAAAACGAAGAACTATAAGCTTATTTTTTGTAATAGAGATATGGAGAAATTTCGATGTGTAGAGATAAAATGGAAAAATTATAATAGAAGTTGGAGAAGTAACAGAAATTGTCAACACATTAGAAAGAAGCAACAGAGACAACAAGCTGCTTGCTACTTTATTGCATTGCTTGCTACTGATTACACTAGTCTTTCTCAACCTTTTTGAGGGGGTTCAATTGAACGGATAAATTTGCGGTGAAATATTTTAATAGACAATTTTTTTTCAACCCATAAAACTATACTCTCTAGGTGTTAAAGAGTTATTATGTTCAAATCTAAAAGCTTGAGGGATGAGTTTCTTTTGCAAATAAATTTATTTCGAGCTTTCGGGCAACGCCCTTCTACAGGAAAATTAAAAATAAAGTAAATTAAATTATATTTCCTGTAGAAGGGCGTTGCCCGAAAGCTCGAAATAAATTTATTTGCAAAAGAAACTCATCCCTCAAGCTTTTAGATTTGAACATTCTATTAAGGGATTAGCCTATTAATTAAAGAGTTATTATATAAGAGTGAATTGTAACATTTTTGTTACCAACCTTCAAACTAAAAATTATTATGGATTTTAAATCATGAATAAATAGATTAACGTAAAAAAAATTATCGTAGAAATTTTTATTATATCATTTAAAATAATTTATTGACACGGACAGTAAAAAATCCAAGAACCGGCCCACAGGACCAACCAGCGGTTAAGAATCCCGTTTTAGATGATATGGTGTCTTCAACAGAAGTACATAAAGCGTTTAATAATAATAAACGCCGTTAGATAATAACGATTATATACATATATCCCTACAAAGCTCACATGAGCTTTTTAGATAGCAGAGCGCCATCTAGTGGAACAGAAATCAACTGAACGTTGATTTAGCCTTTTTCACTAGATAGCGCTCTGCCATGTAAAAATCTCATTTGAGCGTGGTCAAGATATACTTTTTTTTTTTTTAATTCTAAAACCAACACCTCACCTTTTTTATTATTTTATTTTTAATTATTTTTCATTCAATTAAAAAACCATATGTATTGGATCAAAATATAATTTATTTACCAATATTTCCAATATATATATGACTTTTTAAATAAAAATCTATTTATTTATGGATTGCTCTATTTACAAAAAAATAAATATATGTTTGGCTAGACTTAGCCTATTACTTAATGTTCGAATATTCCATTTAGTTAGTTTGTATTTACCTATTGATTATTATTTGTTTTATTTTAATCAAATTTTGACCATTATTTTTTATTTAATATTTTGAATTTGTATTTTATATATATTTTTACACATATACTATTGTTATTATGGAATATTATCAGGATACATTATAATATAAATTTACGGCAAGTATATTTTTCTATCGATTCTATTGTATGGTCTTGATAATAGTTCTTCAACGATTAATCTTTTTAAGAAAAAGGCTTCTCCTCATCGTGCAACTGAAAGTTGCTGATGGCTTGCGCCATGTATCGGAATAAATATAAACTATTCTCGTTGATTTTTAATTATTCCAGAATTGGCCAAATACCCATTCTTGATTAATCAAGAAAAGCTAACCGCGGACGCGTTTCGGGCTGTTGGCCCTCATCAGCGTGGTGCAAGCTGTACCTCAACGACCAAAAAATTGGTCATTAAGGCATCCTGAAAAATCATGAAACGGGTAGTTAAGGCCAGAATTGCGTGAGAACGCTACACAATGTGAAAAAAGAGTACAAATGTAATATTGCACTGGGATAAGGTGCATAAATTAAGAAAAAGGCATCTCCTTATCGTGCAACTGAAAGTTGCTGATGGCTTGCGCCATCTATTATATTTATTGTTTATATTGTCCTAATTAATTTCTTTGGTTGTTCTATTTCAAAAGTGCAGCCAGTTTCTCGAAAGTGTTGAAATATTAGAGATCTATTGATTTATTATATTACGTTCATGTTTGTATATTGTATCTATTCTCTCTTCCCATCTCCTCCGCGTATTTAACTTGAGAACTATTGAATTCTATGGAACATATGGCTTCCTTTATATTAATCCCTTCTATGATAATATATTTGTTTTTAGTTAACACATTTTAGTAACTGTGTGGCACCGAACGTACCACAGTGCCTGTTAGGTTTTTATTATTATTATTGTATTTTATTAATTAATTATAATTCATATTCATAGAATTTTATTGTTTCTTATCATTTTTTGTTGTTTTTTTTCTTCTTCTGTTTTCTTTTGTGTTATAAATACAACTAAATCGCATTAAATCGTAGTGTAATTCTCTTTTGTTGTTTGAAATAAATCGAATTGAATCGAATTGAGTCAGCTCGTTCTTTCTAGAAGAAACTTCAAAGGAAACGTGCTAACAGTGCCGTTTAATCAAACATTGTTGGGGAGAAGTCAAAGGAAATACTACGTAAAACAGGTCAGACTGCTTCAAGTATCCCAGATTTCCACAATAAGTTCAACACCAGGAAGGTTACGATGGACTCTGTAAAACTGATATGAAGGACATCCAGAAGAAGCTCAACCGAAAGTACACAAAGTACTGAATCCCAAATAATCCTGCACCATAATTTGTGTGTGTTGAGCCTTGAATTATTAATAAAATAAATACTTTGATCACAATCTTTTAAGATATTGTGTCTATACTAATTAAAATTTGGCAGCTAATTTCTCATACAGGTCTCAAGAAATAGAATTTATCTTAAGTATTGTACTTTATTTTAAAAAGATAAAGTAATTATGCAAAACGATATCTTCTATATATATATAAATCAATGTTTGTATGTTTGTTTGTTTGTTTGTATGTCCGGTATACAAATTCGCAGTAGTTCACTAATTCAAACCAAAATTTCCATACATAGGTAAAAATATACGGGGAAGACGATAGGCTATTTTAAAAAATATATTTATCAATTATTAAAACTATATATTCAAATTATTCTACTTAGCTCACGAACACACACACACAGCGCCCTCTATCAAAGATTAGATTAAATTATGCTGATGCAAACAAATAGATAATGCTAATAACAAACAATTATTTAAAAAAAAATCTTATCTAAATATATATCACTCGGGTAGATATGCACACGGGTCAATCCCGGGGCGAAGCCCGGGTCACCCGTCTAGTATACTATATATTAACGTATATATATAAAAAATCAAATGAAATAATGAGTCTATCCCGTTTAAATATAAAATTCGAATAAAATTGAATGATATACTGAATATTAAATTGTTATTAAATGAATAAAATTATTTATATTTACAAATATCTAGCCGAATGACCCGTACAACCTCCGGTTTTTACCCGAGAGCATTTTTCCCGAGCGGATATGTATCACAAAAAAATTTTTTTTACTCAAATACTATTCGTTACAATTATAAATTATGACCCGGTTTCATCTGGGATCTCCTCAAGTGAATGTTTTTTCTACGAATAATGTTTGAAATAAAACACTTTATGATATAGATGGAAAATATACTTTATGATATATAATACAATCAAATATTATGGTAAGTATTCTATAACATAATAATACAGTAATTCAATTCAGAATTCGACAAAAAAAAAACAAAAAGAAAATAGCGCAAATATCTTATAAAGAACACTGTAAAACACGATTTTTGTTCCTCAATTCTTACTATGTGTTTCTGTTGTATTAGGACACATACAATTGAAAAATAGCAATTATACACTTAAACTTTGGTTTTTGGTCTAGGACATCTATTTATTTGAAAAATGCAAGGACACAAGAAAAGACCTAATAATGAAGATAAGTTAACACAAAGCAATAACGCGCCATCTATACATATAAAATAAGAGGATTTAAAAGCGCGAATGTTTCTTTATACATAAAACGAACTTCTACTGTCCTTACTGCGATGAAAAAAATATATTGGGAGGGCTTGGCTCATCAGTGGTGAACCCTCCCAGCGGTTTCGCCAATTTAATCCACCAGACCGCTTCTCAGAGCTCTAAAACTGTATTGGATCATTCTGCTTTTATATGCTACCCTGAAGGATGGAATCTTAGAAATGGTTTTCAAGTAAACTATGGACATAAGCTTATAGGACAGTAGAATTACATTCAAATATAAGCTATATGCATATAAGCATATGTCCATAGTTTACTTGAAAACCATTTCTAAGATTCCATCCTTCAGGGTAGCATATAAAAGCAGAATGATCCAATACAGTTTTAGAGCTCTGAGAAGCGGTCTGGTGGATTAAATTGGCGAAACCGCTGGGAGGGTTCACCACTGATGAGCCAAGCCCTCCCAATATATTTTTTCATCGCAGTAAGGACAGTAGAAGTTCGTTTTATGTATAAAAGAAACATTCGCGCTTTTAAATCCTTTTATTTTAAATGAAGATAAGGCACACAAAAAAATTAAATTAAAATCATATCGATCTAGGCGTCTGAAAGGTTGTATACTTGCATTGTCATTGAGCGACTGTGCAAATGTCTTGAAAGCTGTCTTCATCCTCTAATTTACTACTTTGTAATGTAAATGGACGTTTCTTTGGCGGATTAGGTATTGGGTACTCACCACTGTGAGGGACGGGAGCAATGGATGAAGGAATATCTGGATTGATAGGCGGGTGCATTCTTGTCCCTTCGACTATTCGAGTATCAGTGGACTCTCGCCAAAATCTTGAAATAGCAAACTGCATTGCCCTATTTTCACCTCTGCACCATGCTTCTATTGTTTTAGCGTAAAGGACACAACTGAAGTGAGGTGGCCAAGGTTTGCCTTGGACGCCAATTGGCATGCCGAATTGGTATGCTTCACACATCTTGACAGCAAAAAGCAATGAGTATTTTCAAATTCTTTCCCAAAAAAATGACCATAGACAAAGCCCCGAATTATACTTACAAACAATTTTGGACATGCTAGATTGGTTTTAGTTAGTGTATAGGTTTAAAAGTATATTTTACACACAAAACATATATTTAGTATAAAATACCAATAAAAATAAAGTTGAACAAGTCACTAATATTTTGAACGATGATTTTGAATTCAATAGTTCTAAAAATCTGTGAAATATTAATTTAATAAAATTATTATAATTATTTATTTTTAAAATTTTACACAAATAAATTTACTGGCAATACGTAATATTGGTTATGAAAACATATTTTGCGGAAGAGCTTTGCTCGATGCAATACCTTGAAATTATATGTATGTCATAATTTGTATATAATTGTATGCTCCCCGACCCACTATGCATGTACAAATGTATGATTTTCAAAGACTTAATAAAAGAATAAGGTAACTGGAGGAAAGAAAGTAACAAAAAGACATAGGAAGTAGATCTAGAAGAGAACATAATTATTAATAACGTCACAGTTAACCTTCTGACCCCGGGAACCCTGCGAGCTAAGTTTAAACCAATACTTCCTGGCAAAGCAGGACGTATCTGGTAGCCGCAGAAGTTATATTAGTATAGAGACGCCCAACATTTCCGGACAGAACCGGACGTATTTTGATAACGCGGAAGTAAATAAAGTCGAAATAGCACCCGACACTTCCTATCAGGCAGACCATATCTTTCACCAAAGAGAACCGCGGTCCAATTAGAAAGTCTCCCCTTAAGTAGGTCAACCAATAGGAAAACGGGGACGTTCCATTTTCGACCAATGGGAAGGAAGCCAACTCGTGGTGTTAAATCGAAAAGCAAGAATGGTCAGTTGTGCACTCGCTCTCGCCGAGTTCGGACCTAGTAGTGTTTTGGCTCCCATCTGAACAACATCTACAGTTCTTCATTCACTCCCACCGAGTTCAGACCCAGTCATCGACTCGACCCCACCAAGGTAATGTCTGCTCACTAGAGACCTCTCTCTCCGTTCATTTCATCTAAATCCAATCATCGCCATGTGATCAACTAATTAATCATCAAAAACCGCTCTGCCTTTCTCAAAAGCTTTCTTTCCTCCAACCCGTTGCCTTATATTTTCAACCATCAAGTGTCCCGGCTTATTTCCCCTGTGTGTAATCCTTTCACTCAGCCACCACGACTGCATCATCCACCACGACTGCATCATTCACCACGACTGCGTCACCACTTCAACAACCTTCAACACCAAGAGTAAGGTTTCCCAACATAGTAGAATACCACATGTATGTACCTCTACAGACCTATAAGCTTATGTCCATAGTTCACTAAATACCCCTAAGCTGCCTTCCATAGAAAATACAGGGTGTACACCAAACCAATCCGAAACAATAGTAGAGCGGTCTAGAGATTAATTTGGCGAAACCGCTGAGAGGGTTCACTACTGATGATCCAAGCCCTCTCATTCAATAACTCATATCATTGCAGTAAGGTCTGTAGAGATAATATTTGACGATATTTAAAAGAAACGCATTGCCAGTAAATTTATTTGTGTAAAATTTTAACGATAGATGGCAATTAAATTTAATTTACTAATAATTCATTTTATAAAAATTTATATATACATCCCAACTATATTATTTTATTCATTAAAAATTAATTAATACCGACGTCTGAGTAACAAACGGACACCATTCTAGAGGGTTTTCTTAAAGAATTATAGACGCATGTACGACAGAAATTTCTTAGGTTTACTAAAGTATTTAACTTACCTGCAATGGCTGTCCAAGAATCTTGTAATCACTCTTTAACATACTTCCAGACGAGCCGTAGAAGCCTAAAAATGTGCACACTCGCTCAATCTCGATGTGAATGCAAGTGAACAAAATTTTACACTTCTAGGTATTCAGGAAGTATGTTTAGAAGAAAATAGTTTCAGAATGTTGTAATTAAATTTTAACATACTTTCAGAATACCTATAAACCTAAAATACACAAAAATAAATAGATCAATATTAATACATTGTAAGTATGCAAAATTTCTGACGCCTAGATCACGGGAAGTATGTTAATTTTATTATTATTTGAAAATGTATTAGTAAGCCTTTTCTTGTGTCCTTTAATTCTTCAAATAAATAGATGTCCTAGATTCAAAACCGAAGTTTGAAGTTGTATAACTGCTATTTTTCAATTGTGTGTCCTGATACACCAGAAAAAGATGGTAAGAATTGAGGAACAAAAATCGCGTTACACAGTGTTATAATATTTTATATTTATGCTATTTTCTAATTTTGTTGTCAAATTCTGAATTGTATTAATTTATTATTGTAGAATTCTTTACCTTTATATTTTTTTGGCATTATATACCTTAAATTGTTTTGCTTTTTTCAAGCATTATTCCTAGGACAAACATTCACTTGGGGAGATCCCGAGTAAAGCCACTGGGTCATAATTTATAATTGTAACGAATAGTATTTGAATAAGAAACTTTTTATACATAAGCACGCGGGGTAAATGCTCTCAGGTAAAACCCGAGCGTTGCCTGGGTCATTCGGATAGAGAAAAAAATAAAATGTAACATTTTTCCGTTTAGAATCTCGGATAGATTTGTATAGAGGGTATTTAGAATGGCCTACTCGACTGTGATAAATCTTCCTTCGTTCTATTTCTCAGATGATCTATGTTCTTGGATTCTTGATGAGACCCAGTTCCCCGATTTAGCAACGGTTACAATTATTATATGATATAGAATATATATATTTTCTATTTCTTCTCTGTAGTAGGTTATTACATTTCTGGGTATAATTTTGAGGGATAGTGAAGTATTGGTAAAAATAACAATATATATATCCTTTTTAGAAATATTGGTTCAGCACCTGCTGTATATAATCTACTAGACGGGTGACCCGGGCTTCACCCAGGGATTGACCCGCGTGCATATCTACCCGAGTGATATATATTTAGATAAGATTTTTTTTATAATTGTTTGTTATTAGCATTATCTATTTGTTTGCATCAGCATAATTTAATCTAATCTTTGATAGAGGGCGCTGTTCGCGAGCTAAGTAGAATAATTTGAATATATAGTTTTAATAATTGATTTATATATATTTTTAAAATAGCCAATCGTCTTCCCCGTAATTTTCTACCTATGTATGGAAATTTTTATTTTTCCGTTCGCCATTACTCTTCATGTTTCACCTTTCCATACCTCATCCTCAAAGTTAGAAATGTCGCTATTTCTCTTTGAAAATAAATTTCGATTTTTATAAAAGAAACATTCGCGGTATAATTTCAATTTTCGTTTTACAATCATCAGCCGCGTTATATTGTATTTTAAATGTTACTTTAAGTATTAGTTACGAACGGAAAAATACGTCCAGGGTAGCCGAGTGGACAAGGCACCTGCCCGGTAAGCAGAAGGGTGTGGGTTCGATTCCCGCCCCTGGACACTTTTTATTTTTCCGTTCGCCATTACTCTTCATGTTTCACCTTTCCATACCTCATCCTCAAAGTTAGAAATGTCGCTATTTCTCTTTGAAAATAAATTTCGATTTTTATAAAAGAAACATTCGCGGTATAATTTCAATTTTCGTTTTACAATCATCAGCCGCGTTATATTGTATTTTAAATGTTACTTTAAGTATTAGTTACGAACGGAAAAATACGTCCAGGGTAGCCGAGTGGACAAGGCACCTGCCCGGTAAGCAGAAGGGTGTGGGTTCGATTCCCGCCCCTGGACACTTTTTATTTTTCCGTTCGCCATTACTCTTCATGTTTCACCTTTCCATACCTCATCCTCAAAGTTAGAAATGTCGCTATTTCTCTTTGAAAATAAATTTCGATTTTTATAAAAGAAACATTCGCGGTATAATTTCAATTTTCGTTTTACAATCATCAGCCGCATTATATTGTATTTTAAATATCCATAAATGCAAATACCGTTTGATTATTTTATGGTATAGTTTTAAAAGGGAAATTTTTAAAAAGTTGTAATAATTCCAATGGTTTTGTAGAAGTATCTTTGCCATTAACACGTCAACATATCTTGTTCAAAACTTGGAAACACTTTCCTACTTTTAATTTAAAAGAATATATATCCAAAATTCCAAACTAGATATTTAATAATTAAAATTCGAAACTATTTTAAAGGCGTAAGATTCTTTTTGAAATTAAACAATTTCTACTGCCCTTACTGCAATGGAAAAATTAAAGGGAGGGCCTGGCTCATCAGTGGTGAACCCTCCCAGCGGTTTCACCAGTTTAATCTACCATACCGCTGTTATATTGCATTTTTAGAACTTCCTTTTATAGTGATACTGTTGGTTTCGAATTTTGATAACAGATGGCGCGCTAGTGCATCATTTAATAATTAATAAATAAAGATATTTTTAAAATAAAATCTTTCATTTTAAAATTCACTAAAATGCGAGAGAGGAGAAAATAAATATATCGCTACCAGCAATTAGATATATATGGGTCAAAATAAAAGCGGCGCGGGTGGCGCTCATTATATATTGAGTGAAGAGGTAGAAATTGGCGAAACAAGAACGAGCTAATCAGGTACTTCATATTAAACAATATAAAGTAGAATGTGAAGATTCGCCGCTTTGACTCATAATCTAATTGAATCTAATTGCTCTATTGTGAAAGCTGAAATATTTATTTCTCTCATTGACTCTCTCTTTTTTCATGTAAATAAGTTGGCAATTGTTTTGATTAAAATAAATTGCCTTGTGTCATCTCACGTTTTGGTCTTCCATTATTCAAAACACTCACACACCATTTAAAGTTATATTCTAACTTGTTATAAAATATTTCATTCCATTTTTAAAAAAATGTTTATATATAGTACTCCACAGAAATGGCTGCGCCTATTTCCAAAGTTTGAAACGAAATAAACAAATTTTATTATTTATATCCGAGCATAACGGCTGAATAGAAGTTTGAAATTTTGTAAATTCGACTGAACACGATTGAAAGAATCTATAGAATATCATGCTTCTGAATAGCGTGAGTCACAGTAAGCATATGAAACATTAATCAAACGTTTGAAATGGAATATAGAAATTAATTCATTCCCTACAACCTAAGCCACCCAAAAGTCAGTATGTTAAAGTATGCAAATACTTTATACTAGATTCTATGGAAATATGGCTTCCTTTATATTAATCGGTTCTATAATAATATATTTATTTTTAGTTAACATTTTTATGTTGGGCAAATACATTGGAAAACAAACAAATGGCCTCTTCGAGATGAACTTACAGTGGGAAAAGCTAACCTCGGGTCCTTGGTGTCTCGGGAAATAATCATTCTACCACCATTACATATAAAGCTAGGTTTATCTAAGCAGTTTTATAAAGGCTCTAGGCAGAATATAATTTTGTAAGCTTGAAATGTCAGATGGACAGTGTGGAAAGTTTCAAATTTCTGAGTGGTGTCTAGAAGTATATTTAAAATTGATCACACTATTTGTGGACACTCAGAACGATAGACATGTAAGCAAGTTAAATAAAGGTTTTAAATTCAAGAATTGTCAATTGAAATGCCATCGGCTTATTTATAACCTTTTGGGTTGAAATCACAAAGTATGAAAATTCCACACATATAGGTTAACGATTTTGTACATGTTATTGGTTAGCATTTCAAGTTTAAAGTATATAATACTAGACGGGTGACCCGGGCTTCGCCCCGGGATTGACCCGTGTGCATATCTACCCGAGTGATATATATTTAGATAAGATTTTTTTATAATTGTTTGTTATTAGCATTATCTATTTGTTTGCATCAGCATAATTTAATCTAATCTTTGATAGAGGGCGCTGTTCGTGAGCTAAGTAGAATAATTTGAATATATAGTTTTAATAATTGATTTATATATTTTTAAAATAGCCTATCGTCTTCCCCGTATTATTTTACCTATGTATGGAAATTTTGGTTTGAATTAGTGAACTACTGCGAATTTGTATACCGGACATACAAACAAACAAACATTGATTTTTATATATATAGATATTCCAATGTCTTTAAAACTGAATTATGATTTAGACAAGTGAAAATTATTAGGTCAAAGAGATATTAGTTTAGTTCTTTTAATATTTGGTAGTCGAATTTCATAATTGTTGCCGTTGTATTAGATTTGGGAACGTTTAAGGAAGTGGCCAAATTTTTGAATAGAGTTTAGGCCATACACACCGAGTTGCAAGCAGCAGAGATTATTCCTCTCGGATGTTTGTTTTCCTTGTGTGATTTAGAAGGACAACATAGAGGATGGTCATATATACTGCTATTACTTTGTGTTTTTAATATATAGTGTTTTTTTTTCAGGATTAAAACATTTTCCTCTTTCTTTACTTTCAATTAACTTTTGTTGAACTTTCATATTTTGCATACATTTTACATTTCTTGATAAGTTTCAGAATGTCCTCTAATATTTTTGTTGTTATTTACATTTCATTTTGTTGATGAAAACAACTCCTTCTCATTTATTTGCTGAAGGGTTCACAAAACTCCTTTTTTCTGTTCGTTCAGGTCAAGAGCACATTATATTTTGACTGAGGATGTCTGGCGTATCATTCTTATTTATTGATAAGTGGAATAATTCTCTTTTGCATATACCAAATACTTGGTATATTCAGTAATCTAATGATCACATTCGATGCAAAATTATTACTATAATAAAAGAGAACTCAGAATAGAAAATAAACCGAAATGTATAAAGAAAAATTAAATATTATGATTTTCATATATAATCAACTACACTAATAACTGATTATTACGAATGCCGTAAAACCAACAAGTTTATATATATATTGAAAACAAAAAAAGGAATATTCTGGCCGCGCTCACATGAGGATTCTAGATGGCAGAGAACGCCACACACACACACATATATATATGTATGAAAGCAATGGTCGCCTCTCCCGTCAAAATAAACGTCAGAATCTGACGCCATTGCTTCCATGGATTAATTTCCTCCCGGCAAATTTTCCATCTATATATATGTATATACCGTAGAAGCTAAAGGAAGAAGAGTAAAACAAACCAAAATATAGCAAGAACAACACGGTATAGTATGCATATAGGTAGAAAGAGAAAGAAAATATTCGCCAGGAGGCTGAATCAAGTTGCACCATTAGCACCCATATGGCGCTATTTTTAGTGAGTGTAATGCTAAAACTCTATTAGTATTTTGGTAAATATTTTTCTTTTCCTGTTTATACTCCAGTCAATATCTAGTACCATCCTCCTGTTGTGAGAATGTTGAAATCTATTAGGTGAATTTAGGTAGATCGTGGTCCGTGTCAACTTTCGTGGATCATGGAATGGTAATCCTGCTTATATAGTTCATGCGTCCCACACGATTACGGAAGGGTTAACTCTAAACGTAGTTTGAAAAAAACTAGAACTAAGTAGTTCAGTTTTCTTGAAAGCCGGGTAAAGTGTGTGGCGTAGTATACATATACTGTAAACCAACCGGAATACACACTGCAAAAATAATCAGCATACTCAGCCATCAATCAATCTACTGTTAAAACAACCGACATGACACTTTTAAAACATAATCAGTATACTACGTCAGCAATTAATACATTGTAAACACCCAACTGGAACATATACTGTAAACCCAATCACCCTACTACGAAACAAATCAATATACTATAGAAGAACTGAACACCCATTCTGTAAAAACAGCGAATACAACGAAACCAACAATATACAACAGGATACTGTATAGACGAACAATCTGAACCTAACAAGCGTCATATTGTACAACCAATCTTATAAAACGTATTAAAAGTTTAGAAAGTAGCATACACTAGGTAAAAATACCATCACAACTAGAGACGATTTATCATACTATCGAAACATATTGCTTTAAAATATTCAATCAATTAGGTCTATAAATTACTCAGAAACTATATTATCACATCTTAATTCTGGGACCGATTTTCTACTACCATTACATAACACAGTTAAACCTATCACGGGAGACGTTTATGAAGAGTTACCATCTCCCTAAGCGAACACCATTATGTTTAGAATCAAAATGACTCTACTTTACATAACCCAACATTAAATCGATAAAATTCAGCAAACGATACTGGGGTTACCATATTCAAGGTTGTCTCTGATGCGGTATTCCAGGGTACCATGAATACCCCTATGTACGGTATGATGAAATAATAATTGAGGATGATGCTTGTCCCAGTCAGCGAGGCACCTACATCCTCCCTAGAAATGTTATTTAAAGTACTTCTATTAATCCCCTCTCCCATAATAGGTAGTAGCCGGCAATCTAGTAATATTCCCTCTGATAGATTTATCGGCCACACAATGCCGCCATTTATTCTCCAACCAACCCCCTATTAAGCCGAGGGAGCGAAGAAAAAATGTCACGCGCAAGCACTCAGCAAAAAACCAATTCATCTTGCAGCTTGGAACTGAAAACCTTTCATTTGGCCTTTTAATAATTCATCAGTAGTCAATATTTAGAGGGGTGATTAACTTAAATGCAATGATAGAGGAATTTGAAACACTGAGGAAAGTTTTCTTTTGAAAAGAATTAAGTCATTTTTAACCACACCGTACATAATTAGTTGAATTACATCAGACATATGAATAAATTTATTTATTTTTCAAATATAATTTGATTATATATAATTGATAAAATATTTAAAAATAATCAAAATTGTCTATGTTTTTTTTATAAATACTTTCTATTTGAAAATAATGTTTTTACAATATGAACCGTTAACCGTTTACCTGAGCATTTTAGAGGCAGAGCGCCGTCTAGTGGGACATAAATCACCTATTCCTCTATTTAACTTGTTCCAAAGGTATTTGGTCAATTTCCCAATTTCTTGATGAAATATTCATGTGAGCGGTCAGGAAATGCCATTTTTGGTTCTCCTATCAACACCAAACTTTTCTTGTTAATTTGACATGAAAAGCTATTTACGAAAACTTGGTCTTAAATACCCATATCTTGATTTCTCAAAAAGCCTCTGGGACCAATATTTGGTCGTTGAGGTAGAGCATACACCACGCTGACGAGGGCCAACAGCCCGAAATGCCTACGTATTGACTCTTCTTGTTTTATCAAGAAATTAGGTTGACCAAATATTTTTGGAACATGCTAAATCAACGTTTAGTTGATTTTTTTTACACTAGATGGCGCTCTGCCATCAACAAGTAAAAAATGCCTTACATGTCCAAAAATTATGAACCATGATAAATTTCAATCAACTAGTAGTAAAATGGAGAATACTATATTGTAACAAAGTATTTATTATTTTATTATTTTTATTAACAGAGTGGTCATTTTTATGTTTATATTTTGCTACTCTGTAATTTTCCCTCGTGGCTTATCTTTTGTTTACCATAGTTTGTTCTTGCCTGAAATAAATTGTTGTCTCATCCCGAAGTTGGTCTTCCCTAATTTTCCACGTGGCAATATATAAGTCAACATGTTCTAAATGCAACCTAAAATACATTGGTCAAACTTCAAACCCCCTAAATATAAGAATTAACCTTCACAGAAATCATGCGAGATATCTAATAGGATAATAATTATTTGATAGAACATCATAAGATTTACATTTTTGATAATTATGATATATAAATATTGGACATTTGTTACAACAACGTCTAATATTAGAAAATCAATACATATTGAAGAAAAATTCACTCTACCCTTATGGATTGAATGATTAATTAAATTATATGTATACATTGATCGACCCAAATGCCTCAGTCTATGAGAGCAGCTGTGCTTTCAAGAAACAACTAAAGAATACTCCGAATATAACAAGAGAGGCAAAAGTACAAACAAACTTGGTTACGTAGGCTTTGATCATGTTTTAAAAAACAATAAGTAACTCCAACCGAATTTTACACAAAAATTCATTAGCATTCTATTCAAACTTAACAACAAAAAATTGTAAAAATTTATGCAATATATTAGAACTAGACGAATACCGTCCTGAAGATTGACGTCTATTTATCGATGGTTCCGTGCGTAGCCTCAAATGTGTTTAACTTCATAATGGAAATAAATATGCATCTAATCCAATGAAGGAAAATATTGAAAATATAAAAACTATTTTGAATAAAATCAAATACAATGAGCATAATTGGTTTATTTTCGTTGATTTAAAAATGGTCAACTTTTTACTGAGATTTCAAAGCGGATACACCAATTATCCTTGTTTTTTTATGCATGGGGGATAACAGGGCACGGCAAATACATTGGAAAACAAACAAATGGCCTCTTCGAGATAAACTTACAGTATGAAAAACTAATCTCGGGTCCTTGGTGACTCAGGAAAAATCATTCTACCACCATTACATATAAAGCTAGGTTTATGTAAGCAGTTTGTAAAGGCTCTAGATAAAGATGGAGAATGCTTCAAATATATATGTCGTTTTTTCCAGATATTAGCCTAGAAAAGATAAAAGCAGGAATTTTTGACGGACCTTAAATCAAGAGGTTCCTAAATGACAAATATTTTCTAATAACCATGAATGGAATTGAAGAAGCAGGATGGTCAGGCTTTAAGGCTGTAGTACATGGATTTTTTTAGGTAATAGAAGATACGATAATTACAAAGAGCTTGTCCAAAATATGCTTAAAAGCTATGAAGCTTTGGGTGTAAATATGAGTATTAAGGTTCACTACTTGCATAGTCACCTGAACAAATTCCCTGATAATCTTGGTGCATATAGTGATGAACAAGGCGAGCGATTCCATCAAGACATGAAAGTGATGGAAGAGAGATATCAAGGTGTCTACCACATGATGGCAGATTACTGCTGGATGCCCCGCGACCTGCCGGAATACACTTATAAGAGAAAATCAAAAAGGTTGAAATTCATTAAGGAATGACTGTAGCATTTTACAATTTTTGTATAGATTCGGTTTTCTTATACTACAGTAAATAAAGTACCTTTTGGTATGACGTTCTCAGTTTTTATTTGCGTTTAATGTGTTTTTCGTACCGCTTATATGGACTGATGTACCACATTGTGGCCTAAATATGTACGAGGTGTGTTCAAGAAGTATCGCGACTTTTGTGTGTGTTGACGTGACAACGTCTTAAATTAGGTTGCGGCTGGGAGTCACTTATGAAAAAGTGTAACGCCCGGTAACGTTACGATGAGTCATCGAACGAGAGTGCTGCGCTAGAGAATTAGGCGCATTGAATCGGCGCATGCTTGTCTCTGTCTTTGTCTTTCTCGAACGTTTATAGGTTATGTCATACTATTGATAAATGTTGATAGTGTTAAGTAAATTATTAGTTTAAAATTAATTAATTATTATTTTACAAATTTTAAATAGTTTCAAATTTATTTAGCAAAAATTTGAACCTTCGATCTGAATAAATGTTTTGATTTTCGAATTGATTCTTTAAAATTACAAATATTAAGAAAAAGTGGCAGATATAAGAAAACTTTATTTAAACTGTGTTGAGCAAGAATTTTAACATCTAATTTAAGTAAATGTTTTAATTTTCAACTTCATCATTTACAATTACAAATTTTATTTAATTTCAAATTTATTTAGCAAAAATTTGAACCTTCGATCTGAATAAGTGTTTTGATTTTCAAATACCAACGCGGCTGGTGGAGTGGCGATCTATCGTAAATTATCATCGACATCTACGGCGGAAGTGTTCCAAGTTGCGATTACAGACGTAACTCGTGTCATTAAAACCAAGGGTGACATGTGCATGACTGAAGTTACTTGCTTCGCCGCTAATACTAGCTTCAAGTTTATACTCGGTGCTGTATATATTCATCCAGGAGCTAGTATGCAGGATATTGGAATGTTACTATGGCAAGGACTCGGTCCGTACATTCACAACAGCCAGTACGTGCCACCGTTCGTGCAAGTTGATTCTAGTATACCGATTCTTCTGTGTGGTGATTTTAACAAAAACGTAAAGCCTGACAACTCGCAATTCTTATTTTCATTCAATTCCTTGTTCCTATTGTGCAATTTAATTATATTCATATCAATAAATATTCTACCGTTGTCACGTAAAATCTTCGCCCGTAAAACCGACTTTACAGGCAACCAACTATTATTTTTTTAAAATTATTTATTTATTCATGAATACCTATTTTTCCCCTTTAAAGTAATCCCCATGAGATATTATACACTTGTACCAACGGTTTTTCCTATCTTCGAAGCACTTCAAAAAATCATTTTTAAAATCTTTTTGAGCTCCTCCTTCGATGCCGTCTTTATCTCGTCAAGCGTAGCGTAACGTCGTCCTTTCATGGGCCTCTTCAGTTTAGGGAACAAGAAAAAGTCACAGGGGGCCAGATCTGGGGAATACGGTGGCTGCGGCATCATTAGTGTGCTGTTTTTGGTTAAAAAGTCGCGCACAAGCAACGATGTGTGAGCAGGGGCGTTATCGTGGTGCAAAAGCCAATTTTTGTTCTTCCACAAATCCGGGCGTTTCTGGCGGATTGCTTCACGCAAATTGTGCATAACTTGCAGGTAATATTCCTTATTGACTGTTCTTCCCTGTGGCAAGAACTCATGATGCACCACGCCCCTGCAATCGAAGAAAACTGTCAGCAAAACTTTCACATTCGACCGAACTTGGCGCGCTTTTTTCGGTCTTGGTTCGTGCGGCAGCTTCCATTGAGATGATTGAGCTTTGGTTTCCACGTCATAACCATAAACCCACGCTTCGTCACCAGTTATGACCCTCTGGAGCAAATTTGGGTCGTCGCGGAGAGAGTCCAACATCTCATTAGCAATGTTCATGCGATGCTGTTATTGGTCGCAATTGAGCAATTTTGGTACGAATTTCGCGGCGACCCGTCTCATGCCCAAATCATTGATAAAAATCGAATGGCACGAGCCAATCGATATGTTTAGGTCCTCAGCAACTTCTCTAACGGTGATTCGACGATTGACCAATATCATTTTCTCCACTTCATTAATTTTTTCGTCTGTTGTTGAAGTGCTCGGGCGTCCGGCACGCTCTTCGTCGTTCACATCTTCTCGGCCTTCTGAGAACATTTTGTACCAACGATAACCGTTGCTTCGGTCCAAGGTAGCTTCTCCGTATGCCACAGTCAACATTCGGAATGCATCCGCGCACTTAATTTCGTTTTTCACACAAAATTTGATACAGGTTCTTTGATCCATTTTTTTTAATAGGTAAAAATCGAAGACAATCCAAAACACCTACAAGCAAAGCAGCTGTCAACAATTAAGTGAACATTCAAAATGGCCGAGCTTGTCGGCATAAGTGAGAGACATGAGTACCAACATAAAGCCACAAAAAGATCGAAATTCGAATATACGTAACCCGCGAAAATTCAAAATTCGCGATACTTTTTTAACATACCTCGTATAATCAGAGCAAAATTCAAACTTAGTGGAAACTGACGCCTCTTCAGAATGAAGGGAAGGCTGGTATCTGAGGGAGCCAATGATATTTTTTGGCACCAATACAGTGTGTCCAACTTTGGTCCCTGTCAGTATTTGTACTTCAAGGACATGAGATCACATGCGCAGGATCACCATACGTGTGCCATTGTAAATACCCCCCTGCTTAGGATTCAAATTCTCAGAAGCATAACAATAGAACCAACCGTGAGTTTAGCCGGTGTGGAGGCATTCCTCTGGGAGTAAGGATATTGAGAAATTCAGTAAGTAGCTCCTCCACATATTATCACACTGTCAACACTGAGAAAACACTGACTTATGTTTGGTAAGCAATTTCAGGGGAGTAACTATAGGCATTGGTTGAAAAGTTTATATAAATATATTTAATGTAAAAAAAAAAATAAAGAAAATTTTAACAAATTAAAAAAATAATTACAAACAACACAACAATTTTACAGTTAAGACCACATATAAAAGGAATGAATTAATTTAAAGGAACTCATTGAAAACTACATTTCTAGATTTATATATACTGTATAACTTCGTTAATTCGACACACTATAATTCGACACTATTGATAATTCGACACTATTGATAATTCGACTCTTCCGATAATTTGTCCATTTTAAAATTCAAATTTCGAGAATTGATTGTTGTTTACATACAACTTTCCCCAAAAAAGGCATTACAGAGGCGAGCAGCGGCCACTGAAAATGTCCAAAATTTATGTAATAAGAAATTGATTGGGTATCTTTATATACTCTTACAGGTATTTAGAAAATGTTGATTTTCTACATATATAATACTTTATAACTAGGTATTTAGTGTTTTACAATATTATAAATTAATAAAAGGATTATTTTAAGAGACCAATGCCATACCATTAACTCTGAGTTATCCCAACTTTTTTTCTTTATGTCTTCTTTTAAAATGTGATTACTAATATTTTATAGAAAAATATTTTTCACCAAAAGGCATACATATCAATTAGTTGTGCTTGATAAATCTTTATCAAGGGGGAGGGGGGTATAGAGAATGAACAATCAATTTAATTGATATAAAAAACCAAAACACAAATCCAATATTTCCTTGTATAGCAGAAATAATTGGTATTGGTCCATTTTTCTCTGATATTTAGATTTATATTTAAACTATGTATATTATTCCCTAATTTTCTGTTTAGAATATTACTATCTTAACGGTAAACTGCAAAATAACAGTTGTCAAAACGCTTACTAAAATAATCCAAACCCATTGTTCCCTGCCTGTTTTTAAGAAGCTGGAAAAATAAAATATCCTCAAGAACCTTAGCCTAAAAGGTTATTCTTCACAATTTATCAATAGACAGTTTTAACGCCTCGCCACATAGAGCAGCTAAAGTATATAGAAACAAATGCATTCTCCCTTATTCAAAATGTAATGAAAAAATAGCCCATATTCTTCGCAGACAAGGAATTCAAACGTATTTTAGTAACCATCAATCCATAGGTCAACTTCTTAGAAATCCCATAACTAAATATGAAAAACAACTGGAACTTAAAATTCAAACTAATGCAATTTACTCAATTCAATGCCAAGACTGCAATGCTACCTACATAGGTGAAACAGGAAGATCGATACAAGTTAGACTTAACGAACATAACAGAAATATCAGAACAAAAGACCAACGTTCAATGATCTATCAACATATTGCACAGAGCGGTCACCAATTTAACATAACACAAACGAAATGCCACTACAAAAACATTAAGAACAAATTTCAACGGTTACTCTTAGAATCTCTCGTTTCCTATTAATATAATAGCATAAACAGAAAAATAGAATTGCCATTACAATACCGATATCTCAGAAGAAATCAATAGATCAATTTTATAGGTTCTGGATGCCCAAAAAATTAAAATAGACATATTCCATAGAATAGTTAAATTACAAACCAATTTAACATTTTCAGTTATAAAGATTTTCGGTTATAAATATTCACGCAGCGAGCGTTTGTTTTTGTAAATATTTCTGGTGGGATCAAGTCGATATTATAGTAAGCCCGTTGAAGAGCGATTAACACTTGAAAGCTAGCGTTTTTTTAATAAAAAAGATACTCATTGTGAGAATATATTTGTAATTTTAAACTGCATTATAAAAATTATAACTAAGAGAATCGGAAAAATTCTAATTCTCCTTTAAATCAATCCAATATCTTAGTAGAAGAGGTAAGAAAGGGGTTCCTGCATTAAACAATAAACAGTGTACTCTATTTTCAAAACGATTTTAAACAATATATCTAAGAGAGTCTTCATATCTCCATTTTCATTCCAATAATCTTATTTCTTGGTCGAAAAGGTTTGGTATGGTAGTCATGTAAGACAACGTGGCCGAAACTACCGCTCAGATCTTCATCTGAAGAGGCCGGCCTGAGTATAATCCTCTTTTCAATTGGTCTAACCCTTCAATTGGTTTTCATTCCTTCTTTTAAGTAATAAAATAATATTAAAACATTAATTACACTGGGGAATAATTAATAGTTACAAAGACCTATGGAAAAGTGACATTAATAGGTTTTCCAGTTTGATCAGTACGACTCCTCGCTAGGTTTATTCTTTTAGATTTTCTTATAATACTTTTCTATACATTCTCTATTGTAATATTAAATAGTAAATATTTTATGTTATTCAATAACCATATTGTGTCCTCCATTTTTACACTATAATGCCATTAAAATAGGCTTTATAAAAATCACAAAAATGAATTCAATAGAAAATTATAAAATCTTATCATCTTTCTTCAAGTGAGAATATGAGGGGGGAAAAATTCTCTCTTCCTTTAACTTAATTTTAATTATTGTAAAATTATTATCATGGTTCTGTCTTTGCTCTGATACAAGCCTATCTCTTCGCTTATTCCTTTATCTTCCCAGCCTATGACGGGTAACGGCCGAAGCAATGCTGAAGTTTTTCTTTCTTTCCTTATTAATATATGCTATCTATTTATTTATTATATATATATAACAAACCTCTTGTCTTTAATTTTTTTTTTTAAATATTAAATTTATAAATTTTGAAATTTTCATAATGGGGGTATTATATATTTAATACAGAATTAGCTTTGTGTTCTGACTCAATGTTTAAACAATACTTAATATTCAAATCCTGTGAATCATAATTTATTATATTTTACATAACCTCTTCCAAAATTATTCTAATATATTTATATATATATTAATAAATATAATATATATATATATCACGGAGCAAGCTAAATAAACGTTTAGTTTATTTTTGCCTCACTAGATGGCGCTCTGCCATCTAAAAAGCACATGTGCTCGTGGTCAGGAGATGCCTTCTTTATTTTTAACTCTTTATTTATATACTCTACAAACTCAAATATTTCTATATTTAAAAAAATATATTTTTTATTTTATTCATTGATAATATTACTTTGTTATCATCGTTTTTAGAAAGACTTTCAGTTTTTGTATAGTTTTGTTGTAAATATGCGTAGTTAATATATCTATCCTTTTAAATATAGGATTAACTTTATAAATTCTATATAATGTGAAAATAACTAATGTGTAATATTTCCTCAAGTAATTGAAAATAAAAGCTACTTGACGGTAAATAATTATCTTTTTCTTATCACGACTGCATCTCAACCCCTTATCTTATCGATCCTTTGTCTTATCAAGCCATACCTAACAACAACACAAAAATATTCATAACATATGGAACATACCCATGGAACTTAAGGAATTTGTACCTTTTAGAATGTTTATCAGGATTCAGACAATAACTCTCAGTGTTTATAAATATGCTTAAATTAGCATCTCTCCCGTTAATTCTGTATCGGAACAACGACCTAGTAAAACCTTTACTAGTGATGATAAATAAAACACAGAACACCAGTTCTGGAAAATTCAGACTGTATACCACGGGTTCGGTCTTTGCCCCTCATCAGTACAGCCTCCCCCGTATTTCAAAACTGAATACACCTATCCCCCGATTTACACGGTACTTGTTTTACACGTTTTCGCTTCTACACGGTTTTCCAAATAAGTTTTTTTTTTGTTTTTATCGCACTATACTAAATGCTACTCTGATTTAACACATGCGCTGTGTACACATCTCACGATGAATCCCGAGCTTATGTGCTGACTTGCTGCACACGCACACTGTGTCTGTATTTCTTCGCATAAAAATTTCGCGAAAATTTTTAATTTTCGATTTACACGTTTTTCTCAGGAACGTATCTACCGTGTAAATCGGGGGATAGGTGTATATTTCTTAGTATTCGAATGATCATATTAGTTCCTATTCCTGAATGAGAATCGAAGCAGTCGAAGGAAGTGCTAACTTATAAAAAAACACAGTTATTAAAATAGCTAAAGGTTTAAGCTGGTAAGCATCATGTAGAGGGAGTATAGGAGAAATTAGCGCCATATTAAACAGTGATTAACTCTTTTTGATAGGATCTCAAACGCTTTATTTCTTGTGCTTGGTTAAAGCAGATATAAAAGGCCTAAAAAACAGCCCAATTACTATTAAAATAGAGTATTTCGATAAAAACTAAAAATATCTATGGTTATTTGTTAATTGTTTTTAATATAAAAAGTTCTATTCAAATTAATTATTATTATTAAAGTGTGTGTGTGTAAAATGTTGTCTTAAAAATTCAGAACATAACACTTTAAAAATATGTACTAACATGTTCAGTATAATGTGCTAACTTGTATTATTAGAATAAGTTGATAATTTTATAAAACATTGCACAAAATTCGATAACTATGATATAGAGCTTCAAATATTAATCGTCACAAAAGGACGATATATCAATTATTAACAAACGTGACTTTAAATATATTCACTTTAAAATATTTATTAATATTTAGTCACGTTTAACAAACAAAAACATATAATCCGAGTGATCCAATAAATATTTGTCCAAATCTCTATATAATTATCATTTAAAAATAACATATTTCTTCATAATTATATCATTAGAAACCAAATAAAGGCAAATAAATGTCATTTAAAATTTAATTTCGATTACAAAAATCAAACTTTACAAAAAAATTGAACGTTTAAAAAAGGTGGAAGTTTTGAAATTTTCTTTTAAATCGCCTTCTTTTTACTCGGTTCTTATTTAACACATTAAAACTTTTGTTTCTTTTGAAAAAAAAAAACCGAAAAGAACAATTTTTTTTATTGTATAAGACTTCTCTTTTTACGATAAATTTCGTGTGTAATTGCTATTTGATAAAAAATAAAAGTACTATTATATTAGTTTCCGATAATATAGTATGAAATATACTTTATATACTTTATTTCTGCATATTTATTTATTTACATACAAATATAAGTTCTGCACTTTAAGTCAATCTTTTTTTTTACCTTATAATAATAACATTTTCCACTTTAATTAAAAACATTTTACACTTTAAAAGCAACATTTTCATTTTAATCGCTATTTTCAATTTTTAAAAGTATTTTCCCTAAATTTTACCATTATTTTATATTTTTATTTCGAAATATATATAAAAAAATAATAATAAATTGGTATATTTTGATATTTTTATATCCGTTTTAATCGAGCTTTAGAAATAAATATTTTGAGAATTTCACAAGTAAAGCTAACCACTTTTTAATATGGCGTAGAAATTTTCATCTATTTTGATAACTATTATATATATATATGGTAATTTAAGCCAACAACCCCATATTGTATATAACTTATAACAAGATTTTCATGTTGTATATAGAAACACATCTGTAAATGATTATACGCATGATTGACATGTGTCATTACATCATCATATGTAACGTACTTTGTACAAACTGAGGACAAATAAATAAAACTCTGTAATAGGTTAAGAGTTGAGTTAAAGCAAGAGATAGAAGTCATAACGTCTAAAATCGAGATAGAATCAGAATTCCCACAACAAGGTCTAAAAATGGAAACTGCCACGGCGCCAGTTTAGAATTTCACCTGACGATACACACTCTTCACATCTGGTGAAATGCAATATTCCCTTTCTCAGAAAAGGTATATAAAGCCCCCGCTTTAACCTAAAAATACAGTCACTTCACCATCTGCGTGAGCCCTCGTCGGTTGTACCCCAGGTCCACCTCATCCACCATGTAGACCAGTAAGAAATCTTCTATCTCCATCTTTCGCTCCTAGCTCAACTTTTATCTGTTCACGGAACTTTCTTAGTGCAACTGTGTCTTCGTCTTTTGTATGGACAATCCCAAGCTTTCCACTCTGCCTCGACCACCACTGCCTGTACTTTGTGAGAACTTTTAAAGGTCTTCCAAGGTGCAGAGAGGTACTGGAAAACTCCCCATCCTGACTGTTCCTCTCGGTCAACACAGTATAGCGAGAGTTGACAGGGACTCACACCATGGTTTAAGTCGACTGGATACCTCACCACATATTTAGTCGACAGGACTCTACAAGAGGCTACAGTATAACATCATATATATATATGAAAAAACAATAGAAAAAAAATATATATTTTTTGGCTGCGTGTATAAATCAAGACATTACACATCTTAGCAATTTGGTTCAGATATTTCTCCCAACATGCATGAAGAGTTAATGTTTTCTAGTTAATATAATTCAAGAGAGAGAGATAAATATTTTTATTATTTTTCTGATGACAATATTAGTCCCTATTGCTGAATGCGTATCGAAGAACGCGAGGGAAATGCTGACTTCATGTGATGTTTACAATGAACCTATAAAAGTCTATTCAAAATTACAGTTATGAAAATGGATAACGGTTAAGCTGGAAATCATCTTATGTGGGAATTTAGGAATAATTTTTGTGATTCGTGAGCTTTATGCTCGAATGGTACACTGTAAATTTGAGAGGAAATAAATAAATAAATAATTTAACGCCATATTAAATAGCGATTAGCTTTATTTGAAAGAATTTTCACATGTAATATTTCTATTACTTGATAAAAACGTATATAAGAATATCTAAAATCGTCCCATTTTAATTAAAATAAATTATTTTAATAAAAACTAAAATTATCATTAAAGTATTATTAAAGTGTAAAATGTTCCTTGAAATGAAAAATTTTGTCACACATTGAAGTGTAAAATGCAATTAAAATGAAAAATAAAATGTCATTGAATTATACATTTTGTCTTAAAGTGCAACACCTATATTAGAGGTTTTAAATATAGGTTTTAAATCTCTCAGGTCAAAAAACATCTGGCTACAAGAAGGTTCTTACTTACCATCGCTCAAAAAGCTGAACTACTTAAAGATGCATCTAAAGCAGCAAGTTTAGGTATAACTCAATCTCAATCAAGCCCCTCAGTTCTTTCAAGCGCATTCACATTGGTTGCGGCAACCGAAGCCAAGCCAGGTGAACTTTCCATACCAAAGACAAAAGGTAAGGTCTCTTTTGTGAACCTGGACCCGTCGTTTGAGTCCCACGACATGGTGAGATCGTCAGAACCCAATGCCAACTCAAACCTAACGAAGGTTCAGACAGTTAAGTTTTCCCTTGTATCTTCCAAAGACGTGGTGGCCTCCGAAAACACCACAAGCGGCAAGGTGGTCTTCCCTACCAAAAGGTCCCAAGGGGCGAAGATGTTGGCCTTCAAGTTATCTATTCTGCTCATAGAACTAAGCTGCCACGAACGTTCCACGATCCTCTCAAAATTCTGTTCAGGGTAGAAATAAAGGTCCAAGAGGCAGACATATCGTATTTCAATATTATTCCAACTAATCAATACCATCTCTTCCAAGTAAAAGCTGAAAGTTGTTTGTCGCTCCAGGATTACAATACAGAACACAGGAACTGTTTTTACTGATGTGAACGACAAAGTTGCTGAGATCATTGGGCAACACGGTCGTTTTCCCGTAGATGGTATTATGTACAGGTACTATCGTATAAAAACATGTCCTTTTTAAAATATAAAATACACAAGAGAGTATGAATTAGTATGAACTATTATTTTGTCTAGTAAATATATTTTTGGATATAAAAATATGCAAAATGAATATTTCATAATATATTTCATAGGTTTAACTATAAATTAGAATATTTTTAATTATAATTAATATAATTAGAATATTAGTATATCGTTAAAAAAAGTTTAAATTCCACTTATTTTATCGTGCCCAATTGTGAAATATAACTCTAAAAGTTCTATGATGAATCAAAGGTTTATATAATGCTTATATATATTTTTTCTAATATTAAATTTTCAAAGAAAATATTATTTTACTTATCCATCAAAATTTTATTATTTCTTCTAGTAATGTATTTTAACACTTTCTTGAAGATATTAATTTTAAAGAAACTTGAGATATTTTTGTATACACAATAAAATTATTTTTACATCCAACTTTGAAAAATATTATTTTATTGTTTGGTATTTTTACCTTCCCTTTTATATAATTTTATTTGATCTGAAACGTTAGCACGCGCGCATTTAAAAGATATATATAATTAAATAAATGGTGGCCTTTTTATTTATATTGTAGTTTTAGTTAAGTATTGGAGATAACTTTACTAGTTTTTTAAATAGAATATATATTTATATTATCGCTTTTAAATAGAGAGAAAATGCAAAATAAATTTTGCATTTGTATTAAATCAGGAAAACCTTTTTTTTTTAATTTAAACAATGTTTTGAAAATTGTTTTAAAATTGAGATTGCTTTAATTTTTTTGTTATAATTATTTTTATCGTATTTTTAATATAGGAAGAAAAACTTGTACTCTTTAGATATTTTATCAGTAGAATTATATGTAGTATAAAGTTTAAATGTAAAATGGAAGAGTGGAATCGTGTTCGTGAAGTGAGGTGTACAGGATGGCACCTGCCATATTTTGGTTAGGTACAGAAATCAGACCCAAGTTATATATAGACCCAAGTTCGGAATGAAGACTTAAGAGAGCTCCAGAAAATGGAAGACACTACAGTCCAACAAAATATCGTGTTGATCCTCCAACCTAAAAAATCCTTAAAGTAAGGCCTATTTATAATGATAGCATGTGGAAGCTATATATTAAAATAACGACAATTGGACAAAACGATCATTTTTCAAAAATGATATCAGGATATTTATCATTTTGTTTCTTTGATTTTAATTCCTGATAAGTTAGGTCAGGCGGATATATTTCAAAATTCAACGATTGTCTTTCTATCATTCCCGGAAGCTCGAAAAGTAGCTTTCTTTAGGTTACTGAACACCAATTTTATATTTTAGTGTTTTTTTCATATACTCTCTTCTTTAGCCTTACATGTCTGTTCATTGTCTCCATTGATTTTCCATTTCTTCTATGCCCTCAGCTCTTTTACACCTTTTTTTATTCCTTATTGCATAGCTGACCTTATTGTTTCTTGGGTCTTCCTTTCTCCAGTTTCAGACCCCGATATTGAAATGTGTCTGAACCATATTGTGTACTAGCAAATGAAGAGATTGACGAGTACACGAATGGGATCACATACCCTATCTCCTTGAAATAACGACAAAGCGGAAGTTCTGTCATTTTCTTTGATCCACTAGTATGAGAAGACAAATATAATATTAAGAGAAAAATTACAGAGAGTTCAAAAAAGAAAATACTTCTTCGCGTTAAAATAAACGCAAAAAGATGCGCCTTCTATTGACATCTCGGCAATCTAGCAGATTCGGATCGAGGACAAAGCCACAACAGCCGCTTTGAGAAATCAGAAAGCCCATCTGGAGAGCATGGTTTCGGGATCTAGCCCTCGTTAATCAAGGGCGGGCGGGCTTTGATTTCATTATGTCCACCAGGGATTCATGAAATAATAAGAATCAAAGGATTCAATTTCTGTATTTTGATAATGTCGTAGCCTTTTCCTTTTAGATCAAAAACATTACCCGGTAAAATTTAATCTATGTTTTGTGTATAGAAATGACCTAGAAACTTCATCAGCTAAACACTTGTTAAGGAAACACTTTTGCCGGGAGATAATTGGTTTAAAAAGAAAACTCTACCTATATTGTCGAAATGTATATAAAAACATATGTTTCATCTCTCTACTGACCCAGTTAAATTTCAATCTTTATTTTGTCCATAGAAGTGGAATAGCCACTTTACCAGTTAAACCTTTCTCTATAAAATTCTGAGAAATTCAAGAATCTCTTGTGGAGCTTATGAAATCAAAGGTCTGACGCGAGAGCCATGGCCGAAGCCATAGTATCCAGGAGGACATTTCGAATTTACCAAAGCTGATGTAGCTTTGTCACCGACCGCTAGATTGCAGAGACGGTTACTAGTAGGCGCATAGGTTTGTGACTATTTTGACGGGAGGACTGGCCATATAATCACTATAAAATAAAATATTTGGAGATTATCGGATGGTGTAAGGGTGTTTTCTACCAGCCGAAGGAATTTGTGTTTATATTTGAGCGAGGGCAAACAGCTGTGAGGTTGGTTCTACCCAGAGATCGATATTCCAATAAGCTGCTTGGCCTCTTAACCGATTTATTGACGTTTAGGGTTGGTTAGATCTTTTGGATTCCTTCCTTAGCTATTTCTTCTCACATTTTATCATCTATCTTATCTATATCATCTACGTGTGTTATCTAACTATATCATTTAAGTATTGGTATTAAGCCTCTAATAGTTTCCATTTTTGTTCCGTTTTCTCACATTTCATCTATATATATTTTTGTTATATAAAAATTATCTAATTTAAAATTATCGTTTCTAGAATACACTACTCTGTAAAGTCGACCGCCAGATGTCGCAGCTTTCTCCATATAAATTATTGTTGTTGTTTCCCGTTGGCCAGCTCAAATCTTTATGTAGATATGTTGATATGTAAAATTTTATTTTCTTCTTCAAGCCTCAAGTGAGGTTATTAATTTCTAAAATTATTTATTTTATATTTTTCATTAACACAATTAAAGCTAATTCTGATGTAAACTATTTCTATTAATATTACCACGACTGCAATATTACAAATGTAACTCATGTATCCTCAAAATAATCAGCATTAGAAAGTAATAATTCTATTTCTTAAAAATATTCTAAAATCAAAATAAAATATATTTTTGTAATATATATATATTTCTATATCATATCTCTCTAAGAGTTCTGCTATATTAAACCTAATATTTTAGATTTTTCCACAAGATTATATCCCGGAAAAAGGCCACACAGTGTTCTCACCATCCCTTGTGAACTGGCGAATCCTGTATAGGGCGAGAGGCCCTAAATAAAGGCTTTTTGTTGTTGTTGTTGTAGTTTAGATTTTTGTCCCACTTTATCTGTACATCTTGGATGCAAAATATCCATGGATACTTGGATGTACTGGATATAAAATGCTTTATTTTTTCGATAATTCTCTATACAACTATAATATTTATACTAATTTAGGCGCTAAAGTCTCAAACGAGAGCAGTGCTTTGACCTCAGCAACCCATTTACCTACACGGGCTTTAAGCTCGACTTCCCGGATGAAAAATTCGAGATCCATCCCATCAAAAACTAACAAATTGAGCATAGAGATCGCTACCATGATAAGTGAAATGCCTACAAAATAAACAAAAACAACACGTAAAATTACTTGAATTTAAACGTGCACGAAGGACTATCCTGACAGCTCGCTAATGTCAAAGTTGCAAACGTAATTGCAACAAAGCGTGACTAAATTAAAAATGACGTGGAAAAAAGATTTAAAAAAGTCACAATAATAATATTTTAAAAGAACTTATCTTTAACACCGACCTCTGGCACTTCCACTTAATCCATTCCACCTTCCCGGGCGTTACCCTACCTGAAGCGAGGTGACGAAGCTCGTCCGCGTGTGGTTTGTTTTGTCTTCAGGCCGTGCACTTCCAGCCCGTGATTGTAAGTTGAACTAAGAGCTAACAGCGGCTCCATATTTCACACAATCATTTTTCACATTTTCTACGCGTGCAAAATTTTCTCTACGTTAACTCCACACGCCCCCACGCCTTACGTTTAAATACAATAGTTTAAGACACAGTATTATATATATATTATATATATATTAAAAATAAAGAAGAAATTTCCTGACCACGAGCACATGTGCTTTTTATATGGTAGTATGGTATATTTATAGGATTAGGAATTACATACAGATAAACATTTGTTGGATAGTATCCTATTAAACGAAACAAGATTGTTAGTTAAGTTTGATTTAAACTGAGATTGAGTAAAAATTGTTAGTTTCCTCAGGTAAAAATAACATCCGATGGGATAGCGTGCCTTATAGAAATTATACAAGATCAATAAAATAGATTCCCATCAAATTCTAATGTCTAATCACTGGGCTCAATTTTGTTTAGAGCGCCAACGTGATCTATTTAACCTGCTATTACACCAGTTCGATATGCAATCATGTCTTGCCATAATCTTGCTGGTTGCTAACCATTATTCCTATGCTAGTTAATAATAGTCATCCGCATTCATTAATAATCAGATATATTCAGATAAAAATGGTTATTATGATCCATTGTTAATAAGCATTTTTGTGGTATCCGGGAAGTTGGCGATTTGGCTCAAGGAACCCGGGTTAACTCTATTTCTCTTTCTGGTAGATTGAGTCTATACAGCCACTCTGGCGAGGGCCAACTTCTAGAAAGGTGTATGTTTTTGAATTTTATTGATTTATCAGAAATTTGTTTTTGTCAGTAGAGTAAAACACAGCTTCAATGAGAGTTCATACAAACAAACATAGATACTGCTGGTCTGTCCCTGAGGTAGACTTTTCTTGGAAGTTGATTTGATCTAGTTCAAGTTTTTATTTTATTTTATAGAGAAAGCATTCAGAGAGGTATATATGCTCATCAGCTATTATGAAAGGTTCTCAATTGCTTTTAACATTGGAAGTGAAACAAAGTTTTGTGGTGTTTATGGCAGTAGCCACGTACAGTGATGGCACCATTATCGAAGTATCCGTTGAAGAAATATATATGGACGTATTGTGTCTTCCATGTATTAAGATATATTCTCCACCTGAACCATAACTTCAATACCAACTCGAAAGAATTTTAACAGCAACAAAAATAATCTAATACGGTTTCGAACGCGAGTCCTCGTGCAGTCCAAAGGTATACACTAATCACTGCATCAACCACACGCTTCGGTACTGTAGAACATCAACATTGCTAGCCTCTCCTGAAAGGACTCGTTGTGTAATCAGAGGTTGGAGATCAGAACGCGCAATATTTTATTTTACAAATATAGTGCTTTATCAGGTGGGTCGATTATGAGGAGTTTACATGTCTAAATTGTTATTACCATGGCTAGAATATTCTATATTATACTATAAGTACACTATGACTTATCACAAGAAAATAGTTTTACCTCCGCACTTAGAGTGTCAGGATCCCACTACGCTACTGACTATAACAGTTAAACGTAATCAGGACACACCATTCTAGAATATTTGAATTGGAAAACCTCGTCAATGCGAGTTAGGAACCCGGGTCGACAGACGTTTAAATCACCAAGGCTATCTGGTATGATAAAACTAATAAAAAGATAGAATGTGGGTGTCAATCAAGATTTTTGATTTCCGTTTGAAAACCATCACACACAGGAGAGAGAAATGAAATTATAAAGGTAATGGAATTATGGTTGAAGGGAGTGTGAGAAAATAAGATTTTGGTTATTCTTCGGCGTCAAGACAGGCACGTTCGATATTGGAGGTGGTGGGGGCATACGTGCGAGGAATGGGTGGGGATGGAAATAACAGAGGCGTGTTATACGGCAGGTGGCATCAATATCTATACACGGACTTGCTGCCAAAACCACGTTATCGACTACTGTAAAACCTCTCATGAGTGACCCATATGAAGATCAACCACCTCCCTGAGCAACCACTTTATTAATATTTAGGATGACTTGTTTTGATTTAACCCAACCTCCAACCTTAAAGAGAGACCGAAAGTATCCATAATTTAAGTAGTCTCTAAAAAGAGGTTTTATATTCTGTATATATTTCGAGAGAAATTCGTTAATTTTTCAACAATTAAACTTGAGTGGCGTATGATGTGGTGACCAGGAGCCTATTGAGCACTTTTAAATAAAAAATAATTCGTATCTTGGATAAGTTCTACCCGTCCGGTAAATATAAAATACCCTAACGAAGCTCTAGAACCTCTCAAGTTCAGCTGCTGCTATATCTATAGGTGTGCCTATACTATAAACAGTCGCAAACCTGCATCAAGGTATGTAGCAGAGTCTGGGAAATAGGACGGGTGAGGAAGTTGAATCATTGCATTTAGTTATGTAGAAAATTCAAAACGGAAATTGCGATTTGCGGGCGAGAATTATCAAAATGTGAAGACATTGTTTGCCATCTCTCTGAAAGTTTCTATCCCTCTGGTAAATAATCGTATCCTTCTAGTTGATGTGTTAATGGTTCTTTTACCTCTGTCTTCCTTTCTTCGTTATATAATGATTTTTCTGCACATGTTATCATCCGTTTCTTGGACAAAAAGCCCTATATCTTTACGGATACTTAAAAAAAATCCCATTCGTAAGTTAGTGAAGATAAAACTCTTTCTCCCCCCCCCTAAAGCTTAAAAATAATAAACATTCAATACATCTTTGGAAGGACTAAACTTGAGCTTGTGGCAAATTTTGAATGAAGTAATTGTTTTTCAAATTTTCACACCATGCACTATGAAATAGATAGATGGTTGGTGATTCTAACCATTTAACTACCTTTTTGTTTTAGTTAAATAATAAAAATTTCCATACAGATTTGTGAATATTATTCAATCTACCTTGGATTTCAAGCTGTATCGCAAATTCTTTTGTGATTTTATTCATAAAAATGTAAGCTCTCTTCTATAATCGTTTATAATCTTGGAATAGAGTAATTTTTTAGAAAATAATCTATAGTTTTGATTTATGTTGAATTTTGACCATTCGCTGCCCTTTGTTGTTTCTTGTTCTCAATATTTAGTTTCGGTTTACCGCTTGTTGACAAAGTGTTCCACCGTCTACGATTGTTAGAAACAATTCACATTGCACTTACAAGGTAACAGAGCCCCGTTTTGGGCACTTTAATTCACTGCTGCGATTGGACCTGAGTCAAGGTCATTAAAGAAATTAATTTACCGTTTTAAATTTGGAAAAAAAAAATCCCAATGTGGGATTCGAACCCAGGTTTTGATTGTCAGCAGTGTACTCCAACAGTCCCCCCCCCCTTTTTTTTTCAAAGGATAACTATAATTAGAGTTTAAATGCTACATCGTCAAGTTGTCTACCACACACACACACACACTCGAGCGTGCGGCCACGCTTTTGCGGGCTCCGCCATTTTCGCCTCTGGAGTGTGTGTAAAAGGCGCTTACCATCACGAGTTTGGTACCAGAAGAACCCTCTCGATCTGCTGAACAAGTGCCTGAAAGGCCCAGCACTGGATCTCAACCAGGCGAGGAGTTATCGCCGAAAAAAGGAATCATAGAGAATTCTTCTCTAGAATTTTCTATGGAATATCGAACACATGCAAGCCCGCCGGCGCGCGAGGCGCATGGAACGCTGGCTGCCGCGCGGGGTGACGTCACGGCGCCGCCGACTGCTGCTTCTTCCAGCGAGAATTTAGCCGACCCGGCCTCGCTCAACTGGGCCGACAGCGAGATGGCGGAGGTCGACGCCAACGACGACTACACCGTTGTGAAGAGCAAGAAAAGGCGCCTCTCTTCAACACCTGAGCAGGCCGCAAAGCAGGCAAGCAGGCCTGCTGAGAAACGCGGCCCCCAGCAGCAGAAGCGGACAACAGGGCCGAGGTCAATGCCGCCCCAGGAAATCAAGGCGACGCGCGCCAACATCGCCGACGCCAGGGCGAGGCAGGCCAATACCAACCATGAGAACTACGTCTTCGTGGAGCTGTGCCCAGACATCCCGGACTACTCCTACCTCCGGGCAATCGGCGACCTGGTCGGAGGGCCCAAAAACATCGCCCACTTTGGCAGGATGAACGGCCACTACATCGTGGGCCTCGCGAGCAAGAACCTTGCGAGCCGTTTGGTGGAGGAGGGCCTGAACATCGAGGGAACACTCCTCAAGGTCTTCCCCTTCCGCAAGAGGGCCGAAAGGATCATCGTGGCCAATCTCCCCGGCTTTGTAGAGGACGCCACCATCGTGCAGGCTCTGCGTGAATACGGAGACATCACCTCCATCGCCCCCATCATGATCAAAATGGGGGAGTTCGCCTTCAGCGACGGCCGCCGGGAGGCGTTCATCCTGCTCCGCGAGGGCGTAAGGCTGGAGACGCTGCCCACCCGTCTGACCATCCACTCCAAGGGAGACACCCTGTCGGCCTTCCTCTCCTTTGGAATCAAGTGTTCCAAATGCGGTAAACAGGGCCACCGCAGAGCCAACTGTCCAGCGCTCGCCAGGCAAGGGAACGGCAGCCCCAGGCAAGCAGCGTCTCCCACCGACGCAAGGCCCCCCCTCCCTCCTCCTCAGCGACCAAGGAAGCCGGCACCTGCGCCCGCAACACCGGCGTCCCCTGTCCAACCGGCGAAGACTTCGGCCGAGGCTCAGGCGATCCCCTCGGCACACCAGCCTGCCGAACAAATTGATCTCACCCACCCCGCCCCTGCTGCCCACCCTGCTCCCCTGGCTGCCCTGCGGCCCCCCGAGCCTCGCATCCCTCCGCTCGACCAGGAGATGTCGGTGGAGAAGCTGTCCTCACCTCCCGCCACGCCTGCCCGGGGAAAGGCCGCACTCGAACAGCTGCTGGAGCACCTCGGGAAGTCCCCCAACCCCTCCATCGACTGGGACAAGCTGCCCGACCTGAACTGCGAGGAGGCTCAGAAGCTCCTCACCTCTGAGACCACCATGAAGAGGCGAGTGCCCACGCTAACAGAGGAACAGTTCACCGCCCTCGAAAAATTGCACGAAACCATCAAGGCCTTGTGCCCAGACTCCAACTCCACCATCCGCAAAACCCTCCAGAAGACCAGGAAGGTGCTGCGTGAAGGACGGCCCCAATGAGTTACCGCGTCGCCACCATCAACGCGCGAGGGCTCGCCACTCGGAGGAGGAGCCTTGCCCTTTGTCATCTCCTCAGGCAACATCACGTGGACATCGCGTTTGTCCAGGAGACAAACGCATTTCATCCGGGCAGCGGCCAAGACCTCTGCCTCGGCTACAGTGCTGTTGTGTTGGCCCATCCCGTAGCCATCTCGGGATCCGGACTCGCCTGCGTCTTCGGACCAGGCGTAGCCGTGCTACAACAGCGTATCCTGTGGCCGGGCCACATCGCCTTGGCAACAATAGATGTCCACGGCGAGGAAATGACGGCCATCGCCGTTCATCTGGCGCATGAACCCCGGGAGAGAAACCGACAACTGGAGCTCCTGGCGGCGACAGCGGCACAGGAAGAGGAGGGGGCCTGTTGGATCATCGGCGACTTTAACATCAGGGATCGGGGCCCCTCATCATCATCATCATCGGATGCCCTCGCCGCTCTTCTGGACCTGGCCGCGCTGGTCGACGTGGCCACCCAGTTCGACGCCGCCCACCTGCCCACCAGAGTCTCCATGCACGGCGACCAAGTCGAATCCAACCGCCTGGACCGGATCCTCGTCCCTGCTGGAGTCCTGGATCGCGTGTCCATCTACGCGACCAGCCACTACCACCTCTCGGACCACCGCCTCGTGCTGCTCTAGGTGGGCCCGCCCACCACCGCCGTCTCCTCCCCCACCCAGCCTCGCTTGGCCGCGATGCTCCGCTCGGGCCTTGCTCTCGAACATCTGGCTGGTTACATCCGGGAGTTGGAGGAAGACACAGCGCACGATGACGACGACGGGACCTTCTGGGATAGGTGGACCTCCATCAAGGCGGGGCTGCTGGCGGAGGCCAGATCCCTGCACGACCCACGCCACGCTGCCAACGACAGCTACGTCTACAGGGCGAAACGTTACATCGCGGCGCAGCTCGAGGCCTCCTCCATCCGGGCCGACTACCCATCGCTGCCGGACCTAGCACGCGCCATCCGCCTCCGACGCCCGGTCAGCGTCATCAGGGACGAGCAGGATAACATCATCGAGGGCCCCGAGCTTCGGCGGAGGGCATTCGCGACCTTCCAGCCCCGCTTCGCCCGTCCCACCAGCGATCCAGCTGCGGGAGCTGCCTTCATCGCTAGCAGCGCGCCCACCACCACCCGCGAGCTGAGTGAGGAGGACCCGCTTCACCGGCCGGACATCAGCCCCAGCGAGATCGCCAACGCTATCGAGCACCTCCCTCGCGGAAAGGCCCCCGGCTGGGATGGCTTGCCGTGCGAGCTCCTCGTCGCCTTCAGCGAGGACTTCTTCGCGGAAGCTCTGGCCCGGGTGTTCGCAGCATCACGGCTCCGCGGTGCCCTGCCTCCGTCGACGCGGCGCAGCTCCATCTGCCTCGTGCCCAAGGCCCGCGGAGGTCGCGGCCTTGATGGCTACAGGCCCGTCGCGCTGCCCTCGGCCGACTACAGGGTCCTGGCCGCCATCCTTCACCGGCGCCTCAAGCCCAACCTGCGGACCCTTGTGCCGGAATGCCAGACCTACGCCGTCCCCGGGAGGTCCCCGTCATGGAACATCGCCATGGTGACGGACGCCATCGAGGAGGCCACCGCCCTGGGCTCGCCGCTGGCCGTCATGGGCGTCGACCTAGAGTCCGCCTTTGACTCATTGGACCGCGGCTTCCTGGAGTCCCTGCTAACATCCCTCCGCCTCCCGCCGGCCTTCATGGCCTGGATTAACATCCTCTACGCCGGGGCGGACGCCACCATCCGGGTCGGAGGCTTTCATACAACAGCCTTCCCCCTTCTCAACGGCCTCAGGCAGGGTTGCGCCGTAAGCGCCGCACTCTTCAGCATCGCCACGGGGCCGCTGCTACGTCGCCTGGAGTTGACCCTCGGCGTGGGCAATGTCATCGCCTACGCCGACGACATCGTCCTCCTATTCCATCGCGACGGAGACTTCGAGCGGGTGGCGACCGTTTTCGAAGATTACAGGCAGGCCTCCGGAATCGGCGTGAACCTCGGGAAGAGCGCTGGCCTCTGGTGCGGCGCCTGGCGCAACCGCGGCGACTCCCCTCTCGGCGCCTCCTGGTCGACCACCTCCATCAGGGTCCTCGGGCTCGACATCGCCCCCAGGAGCACCGTCATCCACCGGGAGCAGCATCTCCTGGCCCTCCTGGAGACTGCATGCCGCAAATGGACGCCCTTCACCCGCGGCCTCTCCCTCGTCGGGCGAGCAAGAGCGGCGAACACGCTGGTGGGGTCTGTCATCCAGCACCACCTGCATGGATACCTTCCATCACCCCCGACCATCGCCAAGCTGCAGGCCCGACTGGCGAGATTCGTCTGGGGACAGGACCACACGGCGTGGCTTCCCGCCGATGTCATGGCGAGGCCAGTTGCCATCGGAGGCCTCGGCCTCCTCGACCTCGCGACCCAGCTCCAGCTCGCCTGCCTCAAGGGGGTGCAGGTCGCGCTCCGCGGGGGGCAGAAATGCCTTCAGCTGGCTGGTCGGCGGCAACAGCGGGGAAGCCTGGATCCACCCTCCACCGGACGGTACCCGTCTCCAGCCCCGCCGTCTCCGGTTGCTGAAGCTATGGGAGGAGGCCTCCAACATCCTGGGCCTCAACCACCGGGCGCTCCCCACGGCTCAGCTGCTGGACCTCCCCATCATCGGCGGCTGCCGGTTCCTCCGCCCTCCCGACCTCCTGGCCCCTGCCCGCTGGCGCGGAGCCCGAGTCCGGGATCTCATCGTGGAGGAAAATCTCATCGCCCGCCCAACGCGCTCGGCCCTGGCTGACGCCGCGACCCTGGGCGCCTTCTGCCGGAGGCTGACCTCCGAGAACGCCGTGGGCTTCGGGGCGGAGTCTACGCCCTCATCTAGCTCCTTAGCTGCGGCCGTGGTGCTGCGGGGGACGGCTACGCCGTTCCTCAACGGCCTCACGACCCGCTCAGCCCGACGGGCCCTGGATCGCCCGCGCCTCGCCGCCACGCCCATCTCCAGATTCCTGGCGAGATGGACGCCCACCATCAATCCACCATCCAGGATCGACTGGGCCTCATTGCGGCGTTGCGCCTACTCGGGCCACGAGGCTGACGCGGCCCTCAAGTTGGCCCTCCACGCCCTCCCCCATCCGGCCCATCCTGCCTCGGTCCTGCCTCCTGTCCTGCCTGCGGGTCCATCGACCGCTCCCTCAGCCACCGTTACTGGTGCTGTCCCTCCATCAGGCCTCTAATTAGAGAGGCCTTCAACATCATAGGGCGGCCCCCTGACCTGCAGGCTTGGATCTTCGGCGGGTCCGGCCTTGAGGACGACGCCCTTTCCATCCTGGCCTCGGCAAAGTTGCGAATCTATCGCTGCTTTGTCCAGGTTGGGCTCGGAGAAGCGGTGGAGGACCCGCTCATCGCCTGGTCCAGGACCCTCCAGCGCCGCGGACTCCTACCTTTGTCCCTCTTGTAAATTTGTTTCATTTACAATTTTCTTCTCTTCCTCTCTCTCTCATGTGAGATGTAATATTGTCTAAGATGACAATAAATATTGTTTAATTGTCAATTGTCACACACACACAACACACACACACACTTTTGTGAAATAAAAAAATAAAAAAACACTGTCAGGACCCAACCTCAAATTAGAAACTTCTTCTAAGAGATACCAAGCTATATATGTTTTCGGGGAAGAGAGGTTCTGGGGCATTTATATTAAATTCTGAGAGTGTCTAAGTTCTACTTTTTTCAATACGGAGCGTGTAGGGAGGGCCCCTTGGTAAAATCAAGCCCCGCTGTGGAACATGGACTTTCCATTAAGGCCAGCATCCTCTCAGCTGGAGACCGCGCTGTGGACAACCTCTGTGATCTAGATTGGCAATATTTTGGATTATTTAAGTTTATGCATGAGAAAGTCTCAGGTATTTCTCACATTTTAACGGCTATTTACACGTGAGATGTGAAAGTTTTGAAAATGTAAAAAAATAACATTTGAGAGGGCCTGGATCATCTGTGGTGGACCCAGTTTGTCAATTTAATCTATACCAGTCTACAATTACATCATTTGTGTGTTGCTTATTTTCTACTGATGTGATCTGCATTTGAAAGTTTATTTTTCCTGGTGTATATCTAGAGAAACTGGAGCTAGTGGGTAATAGTGGACATATCCTTGCCCTTATCTTCAATCGAGAAGACGATACAAGAAAATTGTTTAAACCAAACTATGAAACACGGAGCCCCATATGTAAATATTATTTGAAATTTATCATAGTAATAAAATATATTTTTAAGCATATATTCATACATTTATCAATATTAATTTTAAAAAGATATATGAACGTCTCTTTCGTTCTTCAGTGGGGAACCCTCCCAGAATTTTTACCAGAGTATATTCTACAACAGACTTCAATCTGTTGAAATGTTCATTTTGCTTATATAGTCGCATCAACATTGGCATGTTGTTTTATAGAAAATACTAAAATACACACAGCCATACTTGCCATGTACTTTAAGGATTAATATCAACAACCACATTCTATATCATACATATAAGAAGTACCATAGGATTCAGATTATCCGAATGTTTCAGAAAAAGTACCAGTGGATTCTGATAATTGAATTGTATTTTGTGGTTAGATGACACTATAATGGAAGCTCTTGTTTAAGTTTACGGACGCCCATTAGATTAAATAAAATATTTAGTAACTTTTGACTGACAGTTATCACAAATATTCGCACACACAGAAGCCTTTATTAAGACACACAGGTCTTACAGAGGATTCTACTTGGGGTTACAAGACGGAGAAACCTATGAAAGTGGGAAATATACAAAGAAGTAAAAATGGAGAAAGATTATATACACATGGTAAATATATACAGATTATTATTTGAATAATCCTATGGAAAATAAGAAAATTATTTTTGTAAATATGGATGGGAGAAGTGGAGAGCGAAAAGAGGAAAGAAAACAGGTATTTACATATGGAACAAGTCAATTTTATCACAAATATTATTTAAAATGTTAACCATTTTTTGCGCTTCCTATATCTAAAATATTTCCCACAGTTCCTACTGCGATATGTTGGGAGGGTCTGGATCATGAACGCTAAGCAGCACCAAAATATCTTCCAAAATTGAGACTATTAGTATGATCTTCCTCTATCAAGGTTAAAACAACTTCAAATATTTCATTGAGAGATTGAAAAAAATCCAAATACGAATAATAAGTTCAAAAATTATTTTTGTGTGTGTGTGTGTGTTTCCGGTCATTCCCTTTATCAAATAAGTATAATTGCAACTTTATATTGCAAGATTGATTGCATTCTTGATTTATCAAGAAGATGTATTTGATCAATACTCAGGTATAAATTTAAAGTAACGTTTATGGTTGATATTTATTCCGATACTATCTATCTTTAAATGTTCATTTGAACGGTCAAGAAATGTCCTTTCCTCTCATTTTGTAATCCGCAAATAACAAACTAGAGATATCCGCTATTACCCACCTAATGGAATACCACTGAACGATCAAAATTGTGTTGAATAAAGATAATTCTCATTGTAGTAAAATAATTCAAGTGAAGGAATGCCTACTAAATCCAACTGTAGAGTACATATGTCCTCTCACGACAGGTTCTGTTTGGCACCTGTTGATAACAGCCGACAGGTAGAGTTGCCATGGCGACCACACAATTCTGGGCCATTAAACAAATTATAAAGGGAGCTCACCCGGGAAGGTTGGCCATGGAATGCCAGAGGACATTCAACAAATTGCCCCAATCTCTCAGCGTACTCCCAACAAATCCAAGAATTCCTCCTCCTTCAGTCTCTTTCTCTACTGAGGGTAGGCCACATGGTCTCTCTATATCCCCCAATCTTCCGCCATCCGCTTTATCTCCTCATATGTGCGTCGTCCAGTCCACTGTTTCAGGTCGTCCGTTGTACTTTCGCCGTCTCTTCCCGTCGATCTTTCCCTCCAGAACCGTCAGCAGTGTCTCCCCCACTGATCCATGTATAACATGTCCAGCAAACGTCAATTTCGTTGTTTTATGAACATCATAAGCTGGTGCTCTTCTTATTCGATCAAGGACCTGGTTGTTTGTCATCTTATTTGTCCATGGAATCTTAAGTCTTCTTCTACAAAGGTACATCTCGTTTGATTGAAGATTTTAGCGATATCCATGTTAGTATAGGCCAGAATAGTGTTTTGATCAGTCGTTGTTTCATCATACTGTTAGTGGTACCAGTCAATATATATTTGTTGTCTCAAAAAGCTTGTTTTGCCATTACAATTCGACATTTTTTTCTCCATGTCCAATCTTCAATTAGATGTTCTTTAAGTACTTGAATATTTATGTGTATGTTGCTGTTTGATTTATAACGTGTTCATTTACCAAAAAATCGTCATGATGGTGTTGTAATATATCCTTTCAGGTACTGTACATCCATTTAGTGTCTTATTTGTAATTAATTTAAGTCCGAAGGATTTTCCCTTCCTAACATGCGTCTCATTTTATTCCTTTCAGACTCTATATATATATCTCTATATATATAAAAGTCAATTTCTGTCTGTCTGTCTGTTTCGCGATAAACTCAAAAACTACTGAACCAATTGGTACCAAATTTTGCATGTCGCTTTTTATAAACCTGAGGAAAATTTTCGGCTGCATTTTGATTAGTATTTTTGGCTATTTCTTTTTTTCATTTGAAGAACTTTTTTTTTACGCGAAATAATCCGGAATGGAATGAATACCTAAATATGGCCATTTTTTTTAAAGCATTGGTGGTTCAGTGGTAGAATGCTCGCCTGCCACGCGGGCGGCCAGGGTTCGATTCCCGGCCGATGCATTTTTTAAAACAATTTTTAAAACTCATTTATATTATATCTTCTATATATATAAAAATGAATGTTTGTATGTTTGTTTGTTGGTTTGTATGTCCGGTATACAAATTCGCAGTAGTTCACTAATTCAAACCAAAATTTCCATACATAGGTAAAAAAATACGGGGAAGACGATAGGCTATTTTAAAAAATATATAAATCAATTATTAAAACTATATATTATTAGTCAGAAAATGATGATGACGATATTGCTGTATCATGTAAGATTATCAGATACAAAATTATATCGGGAAAAATTCCAAAAAGCAGAGACCACGGGTGAAACCAGTTCATTATTTTGTACGCAGGAACAAAATTCTAACAGAAAAACATTCATTCGAGCAGAAAACAAAAGCCAGATCATTTTTCTATAAAAATATCGCTTCTCAGACACAAAGTTTGGAGCGGGACGTTTCACAAGAGTGACATCCACGCCGCCAATTTATAATTGTAACGAATAGTATTTAAATAAAAACATTTAATCGGGTAAAACCCGGGCGTTGTCCGGGTCATTCGGCTAGTATATATTGTATATATATATATATCATCTGCATATCTTTTATATTTTGCCTATGTACTGTTATTATTTTTTTTCTATTGTTTTTTCATGTGTTAAGCGTCTTTACGCAAATTTGGCCTTAAATACCCATTTCTTGATTTCTCGGGAAGCCATTGGGTCCAAAAATATTTTTGGTCGCAGTGGTTACAGTCTACTCCACGCTGACGAGCGCCAACAGCGCGAAACGCGTTCGTGGATGGCTTTTCTTGATTTATCAAGAAATAGGGTTGGCCAAATAACACGGAGCAAGTTAAATAAACGTTTAGTTTATTTTTGCTCCACTAGATGGCGCTCTGCCATCTAAAAAGCACATGTGCTCGTGGTCAGGAGATGCCTTCTTTATTTTTAATATATATATATATATAACAAAAGAATGGGAGATGATGAAACCCTGTATGACGGGTCTTTTAGTATCAAATTCTTGTATTTTTCAGTCTCTCTCTCTCTCTTGAGTCTATTACAGTATTTATTACAAAAAAGCATCAAGAAGCAGTTGTCCGATTTATATGAAAACACGTATACAAAGATGTTTTAACCAAACATATAAATGATTGAAAATTTGTGGCCGATTTATACAAAGCAAGAGCTCCAGTGCATCTGAATTAGGCATCCATCACGAGTATTCTCGAATCAATATTCGGCGCGGCCCGAGCTTATTTTCAAAATTTCCGTTTAAATTTTTCAAGTAAGCCTATTTCTACTGTATCAATTCCTCGTCGAAAGATTTGTGCTCATTACGAACATATGTCATAGTTTGAAAGAGGTCGTGCCAACGGATGGAAAAAAGGCTGGTGGTCGAATCGACTAATAGCGCGACATCTGTTTCGAAGAGTGGGTCAACAACGGAATAATGCAACGTCAGGACGGCAGCAGGCGACTTAGGGACATAACAGAACGGGATGACAGAGCGATTGTCAGAATGGCTGTCGCAGCACTGGATTCGACATTATATACTATGCAACATGAGACCGGCACACAATGTCCAAAATGACCATCAAAAGACAACTGAGAGAGCGAAATCTAAGAGCTTGCTGATCGTGTTACGATGCCTCACACATGTACATCGAAAAGCCGACTACAGTAGTGTCGGAAGCGATCAACTTGGAACTGCGCAGACTGAGGACGTATAGTCTTAGTGACGATTCCCGTTTCTTACTGTGTTCTGTCGACCGCAGCAAAGGTGTTTGGATGTTGTGTGGATCCTGGCCTTACTTTACTACACAGTACACAGCAGGACGTTATGTTTGGCGTGTCATTTCATTTAATAGCAGAACCTCATTGCTAGTAATTCCTGGCATCCTCACAGCACAACGGTACGTAGATGACATTCTATGACCTGTTTTGCTGCCGTTCCTCTCACATCATTACGGAATTACTTTTCAACAAGATAATGCCCAGTCACACACGGCATGTGTTACTATGGATTGTCTTCAATCTTGCCGAACTCTTCCGTGCAAGTCTTCCAGAAAGGTCGCTTGATCTTTCATCCATAGAACACATCTGGGACGTGATCGGAAGGTGATTGCAACCATCCCGGAATGTTGACTATTTATCCCTACAGTTGTAGACAATTTGGAAAGAAATCCTGCAGCACGCCATCCGGAATCTTTATCAGTCCATGACACGCCGGTAGGCAGCCTGCATCCAGGCCAGTGAGGTCCAACGACATATTAACTTTCATATTTTATGAATCTCAAACTTGGGAAAAAAAAAATATTTTTGTAACATTTTAATCGCTTTTACCCTTAAAATATTCTTTACCTACATCAAATTTTGTCCCAATCTGACAACTCCTTTCTGATTCGTCGATTTTTTCACAGAGTATGTACTCGAAAGGTCCTACTGAAATATTTGTCTTGTTCTAGATATCGCAACCCAAGTTTCACTCTCTTCTTTTGTTCAAACTTCATTTAATTGTGCTTTTAATATTAACTACAAACTTCCATAACGAATGGGACAACCATTATGCCATCAAAATTGACATGTCCTTTTCCAATCTAACTCCTATGAAAGAACGCTCTCAGAAGCATCTAGAAATAACGATGTTTTTATTGTCTTCTCATAGGAGCTTTGTTCTGTTATGGGGTTCATTAAAACTAAAATATTTTTACAATTAAAACCTATTTCCACAATCTTTCTGAAATGTGAGAAAAGTGCTCAAAACAATTGTTTCATCGGTTGCGAACCCTCTCAGTGTGTTAATAGTGTTTAGAGAACCTATGGCCATAAGCGTTCAGTTCCTCCGAATAATTAAATATATAATTAAAAGTACATTTATCTAAAAACGCTTTTTATCAAATCCAAATAGACTTTCACTTTTAATAGGTAATGTCGCTTTATTATTTGATGGTATATCAAATTATTATTAATTTATACAGATACTACTTTTAAAAAATTGTCTTTCGCGTATACTACATATGTGCGACTGATATAGTAGAAACTATAAGGAATGAAATCATTTAGCAGGGATTTCTCTTTTTAAAATTAAACAAGCTTCCTACTGTGTCCATGTTACTGCGGTGAAATATATTGGGAGAGCTTGACGCATCAGTGATTAACCCTCCCAGAGGCTTCGCAGATTAAATGCGCCATACTGTTCTAATATTGTATTTCTAATGAAATTGGCATTATATATACATCCCCTATTATTGTAACTTGCTTGATAAATAATGAAGTTGAAGGAAGACTGAATACTCCAGTACTGGAAGTGACAGTCTTTCTTTAACATTATTTTTTACAGAGCGGGTGCAAGAAAAGTTCACCTTTGACCCCGGTATGGGGGCACTCTGGCTAAAAATAGGGCTGGTAAAAGGCAGTTGGATGGAAGGGGATGCGGTCGTATTGTTAATTTCATTGTTCGAGCCATGCCAACACGCCTTTTTCTAGGGTCCTAGCTTCCTTGTGTCGCCACTAACCTCTGGAGTGTTTATTTCATTTTCCATTTTTTTTATTACCACAGAGAACTGACTTGACAAGACCTGAGATCGGGAAACAAATCCTCCGTATTACAAAACCAGAATGGAAAAGAAAACGGCTCCGAAGAGAGCCAATTCAGTGGAGACCAGCTCACTTTAGACTGAGACGTTGACGCCGAGTCAACACCTGATACGATTACCGAGACGTTACCTGCCAAGATAAGCCATGATGACCTCATCGCCCGCCTCATCCACATACTGGATCGTCCCACCAGTTCCCGGGACCTCAGAATCCTACCTTACGACGATACATTTCTAGCGGAAAATATTTCTGAATTTTTATGGACAGGAAGACCAAATAGGCTTGAAGCTCCAGGACAGACTACAGAGACTCCATCAGACTGGGAGACAATTACAACTTTTCCGCCAACTCAGACATGACGGAAAACACTACCTGCAGGCACGTGAAGTTGGAATCGTTAATGGGAAGTTTGACGATGGTCTGCTATAGGATATTATATTACAAAAGAATGGCACACACCTATATATAAATATTTTAGTGAGTGTCATAACCTGCAACTATGTGTAGTCTTTTCGTCTTAATTATGAATGAATATATTTAACCTTTTTATATTTTATTTCGGGGGTCAGTGGAAGGCTGGTTAAACCGTTTGGTTTTCGACCACTACGACCCGGGTTCGATTCCCGCATTGTACACTTTTTTCTGTTAAAAAAAAAATGCTCCAATGGCCCCCCGATTATTGCAAAAGTCCAACCCCACCAGCGAGTGCAAGTAACCAAAAGGGGCTCTGGCACATTTGTAAGTGCAAAGTCGAACTGCTTTCACATGTGTTAGACATGTGGTGCGCTTACAGTAAAAGCAGTCGCTAACTACCCACCATGATTATCATGGCCTGTACCACGTGTACTAGGGATAAGCAAAAAATATATATATATATTTCCAACGCTTCGGCGACCCGCTGTCGCCCTTTTAAGGAAAAGTTGTCTGCGGTTGTAGACGCGAGGTTGGAAATTATATTATCATTAATGGGTTGTGCACCTTAACCTCCCATGAGGGACCACTTCAACTAATACGGATGCTCTTGGCTTCTTTTAGAGACTCTCGTTCATTTGGAGCTTGAATTATATTGAATCAACTCCTGATCTTCTAGCGTAAGAATCTATCGATAACTATGAGAGTGATAAATCAGAGTCCTCTGTAATCTATCTGACGCAGCTTCCTGAGCGATCACTTCTGTAAAATTAAATAAAGATTATCCGACCTGATCTCTTCCGATAAACTACCGCCTTCAGAAGAGAGCAGAAGAGTATCCCGGGAGGCGCTCTCTATACTAATGACAGCACAGCCATGGTAAACCAAGGTCTATACAGTAAACTTACCATCCAATAAAAGTTTAGGTAATGAAAATAGGTTAACTGATGGAGTGTGTTTAGATTAAGAGAGTTGGATTAGAGTTATTATAAACGCTATAATATTAATAATAAATATTAAATGTTTTGAAAATAAAAAAAAGATTAAATAAGAATGAAAAATGTAAAAAGTAAACAGAATATTACAAAGAGGAGTATTTGGTCTTAAGAGAGTTCAAGTTGGATGGCACGATACAACCTGTTGCAGTTTTCAGATAAACAAAGTAGAGAAAAAGTTTTATAAACCTATTCTTCAATAAAAATATTCAACAGTTTATACTTCAAAAATCATTTTGGAGAGGGGGCTTGACTCATCAGTCGTAAATCCTATTTTATCCATTTTGTAATTTGAATGAAAATTTATGGTTAATTTTTTAAAAACACTTTCTAAAATTTTAAAATTTCATTAATAGAGGGCGCGCGCACAAATATATAACATTTTATCTATTCACCAAGATAACAGAGTATCTGTATTAAAATAGCCTCACTTCACTAAGTTCCCAAGAACGCGTTTAATAGCCTAGGCAAGATACGGCACTTCTGAAAGAATCTTTTCAGACAGGCTTCTTGAAGGGAGGGGCCTATAGGTTGGAAGTTCTTGAATGGAAAAAAAGAACATGCCTTAATGGATCCCTTTAGGTAGTTTATTGGATCTTCTACAGGTAAGGGCATCAAGGGTCTAATAAAAAATATGATCGATTACTTTTAAATTGCTTTTTTTTTGCCCCCGAAGATTCTTTGATGAGCTTGGCTGCCTTATCTATCAACTGATAGGTCCGAAGAGTTTATTGGCGTTAATGAGCTGACGTTTGTAATCCAATCTTCAGGCCTCGCATAGAATTGACGGCCAAACGATAAATGAAATTGTCGTTTGGCGCGCGCGCATGCGTGTGCTTGTTTCATTTTTTTAAAATCTCTTTTAATATATTAAAGATTTTGTTCTCAATTATTGTTTTTTATTTCTTTAAATAAATTATTTACACACTAAGATGGTTCTGAAATTAAAAAGAGAGAGAGAGAGAAAGCAATATTTAATTAGAGATTTAAAAAAAAAAGTTTTTTGCGCCATGATCCTATTCAAATATATGAAAGGGGATTGTCCCATAAATACCAGGTTCATATTACAAATATTTACACCAGGTAAAATATATTAAGTTATATTTTAATATAGTCCACTTTCTAATCTATATTTATTTTCCCACACAGATCTTCTGATGATGTGACTTTTTAAATAGAAGGTTTCGTATTGGTCCTCCAAAAAGTCCACTCAACGGAAGGAATCACATCATTATCATCTTGAAATTTCTTTCCTTTCAAATAGGTATTAGACACCCTAATTCTAAATAACCGGTAGAATCTAGATTTGTAGAATAATGGGGTGGTTTTAGAACTTGCGTTCGTCGAGTGAAGTGTCGAAATTGCTAATGCATGGCAGGTGTCGTGATGGTAGAGCACAACCTTTTGATAGTTTTAATCTTCTTAATTCTTTTATTATATTTTATTGTTTTTATTAATAAATAACAATCATAAGCATTTATAGGTTCGTGTTTTTTTCAAGAAATAAAATATCATTATTCCTTTGTAAAACTGGCTTCTCTCTTTCATGAACTTGGCTACAAGGACTTGCATTTATTTGAGGTTTATGAGTTGGGGTGCTTCCATTGTAAACTTCGAAGTTTTTCGTGTGTGTTGTAGGTCAAAATGACGAACCCACGTTTCCCTCACACAAACAAGGTTTAAGGAAGAATATATCTCCCCGATCAGAACAAACACATACTGTTTTAAACCATGATTGCCTCCCCCTTCCTGTTTGCCAATAGTTGATCTTTATTTTCTCTAGTAATAATGATATTATTTCTGTTAATCTATTTGTTTATAGCTTACTTTCATACAATTCAAATTTATCAAAAGAAAGGATACCCCATCAAAGGATCTCCCATCAAAATAAACATGAACTAATCGCCATCTATATATTGGCCGTCTTTGCAAATTAACTTCATTGTCACCTGCCAGAGTGCGCTAGTTTGGGCAGATGGTTAATATATATGGCGCTTAGTTTAAGGCTTTATTCTGAGGGAAGAGGTGTTTTTTTAATCAATATCTTCAATTCAAAATTTATTTATAATAATTTTTTTTGAAAATTTTCTAAATATTCTTAACAGCTTTGATTTTAAATACACCTATCTCCCGATTTACACGGTACTTGTTTTACACCTTTTCGCTTTTACACGGTTTTCCAAATAAGTTTTTTGTTTTTGTTTTTATCGCACTATACTAAATGCTACTGTGATTGAACACATGCGCTGTGTACACATCTCACGAGGAATCCCGAGCTTATGTGCTGACTACATATTTTCACCTGTCAATGCATTTTATTTTTATTTCTGTGTACACCTATCTCCCCCGATTTACACGTTTTTCTCAGGAACGTATCTACCGTGTAAATCGGGGGATAGGTGTATTTGCATATGATATCTATAGAAATCGCTTTTTTCAAATATGTAATGTCCATTTTAGTTACAACTGTTGAAGTGTTTCGAAAGTTTGTGTTTTAACTTTCGGTATCCATCTAGCACAGTCTTTGTTAAATTTTAAACAGATTTCACAATATTTTTTATTCCAACATATTGATGTTTTTAAATCACAAATTTAATATAGCTGCCTAATGAATATTCCTATGTTTTCTGGAAAACATATGGATTTTCAGTATTTTATTTATTTCTCGACGTTGATGGGCTCTCTTGATGTTATATCTGTATCTTGATAATAAATTCTAACTTTTTAAAATTACAAATATACCATTTATATGCCATTTTTACTGTGGAATAAGATTGACTACCGTTTCCAATAGATTTTACACAATATCATTATATATTTCAATTGGTGTATAAATTTTCGAATTTAAATATTTTATTAACGCTTGTAATTAACCCCCAACCCATTTCAACGCACCTTGTCTTATAAAATATCTAATCTTATATATACATCATATTACTACAGTCCTAGAACCTTGTTCCATAGTTTCCTTAAACACCATTGTCTTGTATTACTACAAAAGATAAACAGCCTAATACAATAAAAAAATAGAGCGGTATGGTGATTAAACAGGCAAAACCACTGGGTGGGGCTTCACCAATGATATAGAGGCAAATAAGTTATATCAATTAGATTGAAGCCTTATAAAATCAAATCGACCATTAGCAGAAGTGAACCCATATAGAAACAAAGAGACCATAACAACTTGAGCGAAGCCATATAAGAATATTTTACTAGAAAATGAAGCCATAAGCTGATATGGTCACCAAACAAAAACCAGTTGAAGTTATGTACAATATATTAATATAATATTCCTGTATCGGTATATGTGCATTTATAACATATGCATATATGAAGGTTAAATGGCTTGTTTATTAAAAATTAAAAAATTTAAAAAAACATGGGTATATACACAGTATTGGAATATTTGTTAGTTTGTCTCTTCTGAAACTTTGTTGAAATCTGCCAAAGAGAAACTGCTGCGTAGTTCTTAAAGAAAATTTCCATTTAAATTAGTTTAGTGCAGTTAGAGGTTAATCTGAGGTTTTATGTCTTCTGGATAAAGATAGGACAATTCTGACACAGGTTCGATTAGTCAAACCTTATTATAAACTACATGAATATTTAGTAAACAGGATCTTACCGATAAAATATATTGAAAATATATTTAGTGAATATTATCCTATTATAAATATATTCAGAATATAGTTGTTTTTAAAATAGAAAATTTATGTGAATTTGAAAAGAATATATATTATATAAAAATGAATGATATTTCCTACTTGAATTTAGATCATGTTGAGGACCATGTCAATTGTGATGCAGTCGTGGTCAATAAGAATAGTTTAGATCAGAATTAGCTTTAAGTGAGATTAAGGAACATATAAAAACAGAATTTGATAAAGTACTGCCTGTTTTAAGGCGAATAGAATAAATAAAACGAAAGATTTATTTACATATCTACAAAAAAATTTGAGCCGGCCATCGGGGAAGAACAACAACGAGTTTTTATAGGGGAAGCATGACCTCTGGCGGTCGATTTAACAATATTTGAATCAATGATATATATTTTAAATAAAATAATATTTTTATATAAGATATATATAAAAGCGGATATACATTGGCGACTTTTTAAAATTGTAATTACACCACATGTAGTACCAGGCCATGGTATAGTCAGTTGTGGCTGCTTATACACTGTATGTACAACACATGTAGTACCAGGCAATGGTGGGTAGAGAGTTGTACTGTTCACACTTTAAGTACACTACATGTTTAAACAGCTATTACCAAGCCATTGTAACCATGGTGTGTAGAGGGTTGTTGCTGCTTGTATTGTACACCACATATCTACGCATTCATAATGTAACTTGATTATAAACACATAAAATAATATAATAACGATGGTTTGAATACAATTTATGTGATTTCGGATAGCGCTATTAACTATAATTATTAAGTAATAGCCGAATGACCGGGGCAACGCCCTGGTTTTACCCGAGAGCATTTACCCGTGTGCGTATATACAAGGTTGGGTCAATAAGTAAATCTAAATCACCCCTAGAAAAATATATAAATAATTTATTATCCTATAATACATGTTTTCTGGTATATAAAACACTCTGATTTTCATATTTGCAATCAGAATTAATTTATCTTTTGTATTTTTTCAGATATGGAGCCTAAAGTGAACACAAGAATACGACAACGGTCGGTGACTGAGTTCCTCTTTAAGTCCGGTGACATTTCAGCCACAGCAATTCACTCAAACCTTCAGCCAGCATATGGGAACGAAACATTGGATAGAAGCACTATACAGAGATGGGTTCAGCGCTCCCAGAAAGGTGATTTTGATCTTCATGACAAAGAGAGGACAGGTAAACCTTCAACTATCACAACAGACCAAAATTTGGCTCTTGTTGAGGAAATTGTCAAGAATAGCCGGACGATAACGACATATCAATTGATGAAAAACTTCCAATCTCTAAAGGAAATGTTCTTAAACTACTTTCAGATCTTGGCTATCGAAAATTGTGCTCAAAATGGGCGCCAAAGCTTCTAATACGAGAAATGATGCAAACTCTGAAAGAAAGTTGTTTAGACCTCATCGAATCTTACCCAGGACCAGCTTCTGAGGCCTTTAAAGGAGTCATAACGTGTGATGTGATTTGGGTTTATCATTATGACTCTTCTTCAAAGCGTCACTCAATGCAGTGGACCCATAAAATGTCTCCAGTCAAGAAAAAACCAAGGCTTTCCCTTTCCAAAGGCAAAAATCACGATCACGGTATTTTGGGACCAAGATGGGCTCATATTCATAGACCTGCTTGAAAATAATACTTCCATCAACAAGTTGTTGTAAATCATTAGAAAAGCTTAAAAAAGCCATTTCAACAAAACGGCCGGGCTTAAAAGACTGTCAAATCAAATTTCATCAGGACAATGCAAGACCTCACACCGCGACATTGGCTCAAATTTCCAGATATGGGTGGACTTCGATGCTTCACCCAGCTTCTATCTGTTTGGCAAATTGAAGAATTCTCTACGCGGTAGTACATTTGAAAATGATTAAATGTTACTCCATGAGGTTAGAGGGTGGTTCAGAAAGCAAGATGTAGCATTTTACCAAAGTTGTGAGTTGGAAAGAACGCTGGACCAAATGTGTACAGAGTGGATATATTGACTGATATATAGCTGATAGTTAGGTGTTTATATATACAATGTTTCATATTTATGGTTTGTCAAGTAGAAAAAAATATTGATGATTGTGCATTACTTATTGACCTAACCTTTTAAAAATATTTTGTTTTTTTATATTCAAATACTATTCATTAAAATTTTAAATTATGACCCGGCGGTTTCATCCGGGATCTCCCCAAGTGAATGTTTTCCCAACGAATAATGCTTGAAATCAAACATTCTATGGTATATAATACAAACAAAAATTAATGTGAAACATAGTATAAATGTGATATTGTACTAAGAATAATAAAAAATCAACGAATAGTTGATATTTTTTCCAATAGATGGTGCAACCCATCAGCAACTTTCAGTTGCACGATAAGGAGATGCCTTTTTTTCTTAAAAAATGAATGTTAAGCATTTTAAAATATTAATATCATAAATTAGCGCTCCATATGTTATAAAAAAATTGAACTATTTCGACGCCTATGTTCTATTGAAATAAAACAATTTTGTACTTCCCTCACTGTAATGATAAAATTATAGGAGGGCCTGGCTCATCATTGGTGAACCCTCCTGTCGGTTTCGCCAGATTGACAATTTGACAATTTAAACAATTTTGTACTTCTCCCTCACTGTAATGATAAATTAATAGGAGGGCCTGGCTCATCATTGGTGAACCCTCCTGTCGGTTTCGCCAGATTGACAATTTGACAATTTAAACAATTTTGTACTTCTCCCTCACTGTAATGATAAAATTATAGGAGGGCCTGGCTCATCATTGGTGAACCCTCCTGTCGGTTTCGCCAGATTGACAATTTGACAATTTAAACAATTTTGTACTTCTCCCTCACTGTAATGATAAATTAATAGGAGGGCCTGGCTCATCAGTGGTGAAACCTCCTGTCGGTTTCGCCAGATTGACAATTTGACAATTTAAACAATTTTGTACTTCTCCCTCACTGTAATGATAAATTAATAGGAGGGCCTGGCTCACCGGTGGTGAACCCTCCTGTCGGTTTCGCCAGATTGACAATTTGACAATTTAAACAATTTTGTACTTCCCTCACTGTAATGATAAATTAATAGGAGGGCCTGGCTCACCAGTGGTGAACCCTCCTGTCGGTTTCGCCAGTTTGACAATTTGACAATTTAAACAATTTTATACTTCCCTCACTGTAATGATAAAATTATAGGAGGGCCTGGCTCATCAGTGGTAAACCCTCCTGTCGGTTTCGCCAGATTGACAATTTGACAATTTAAACAATTTTGTACTTCCCTCACTGTAATGATAAATTAATAGGAGGGCCTGGCTCATCAGTGGTAAACCCTCCTGTCGGTTTCGCCAGATTGACAATTTGACAATTTAAACAATTTTGTACTTCCCTTACTGTAATGATAAAATTATAGGAGGGCCTGGCTCACCAGTGGTGAACCCTCCTGTCGGTTTCGCCAGATTGACAATTTGACAATTTAAACAATTTTGTACTTCCCTCACTGTAATGATAAAATTATAGGAGGGCCTGGCTCATCAGTGGTGAACCCTCCTGTCGGTTTCGCCAGATTGACAATTTGACAATTTAAACAATTTTATTGATTCTTTTAATCAAATTTTACAAAGGAGAAAATATAAAAGGGTAAAAGGGCATATAAAGTGTAGGGGAATATATATACAAATATTTTCAGCAAGGAAGGCTTCCCCACCTTGAGAGGGTCCTCCTCCAGACAAGGTCTTCACTCCTCAGTTCCGCGCCGAGGAAGTACTTATAGATGCGCGTCTTGGCAGACGCCAGGATGGCCAGGGCGTCATCGTCTAGGCCAGATTGATCTACCATGCCCCCTGAGGTTTTGCTGCTTTTCTTTTTTACCGATACTTAAGCTAGACTCTTGGAAAGGATATTTTGTACATAGTTCATTTAAAATACCCTTTCCAAGAGTCTAGCTTCAGTATCGGTACAAAAGGAAAACAGCAAAATGCAATATTATGGTATATTATTATATATTATAATATTATTATATATTATATATGGTAGATTAAAATGGCAAAACCGCTAGGAGGGTTCACTACTGATGAGCCAGGCCCTCTCATTATTTTATCATTGCAGTAAGGGCAGTTGAAATTTTCTTTTTTATTTCAAAAAGAAATGTAGGCGTCAAAAATAGTCAATTTTCTTATTCTGAAATACAATTCAGAATTTGGCAACAAAATTATAAACTAGCATAAATATAAAATCCTGACAACGCTCATATCAGATTTTTAGGTGGCATACATTGAATTATATACAATATAAATAGGTAATTGTTTATTTGGAATCCGAACCGGATTTTTCTTGTCCCCGAAACAAATATTGTATATTGTATATATATATACTATATATATATATGATAATTTAAACCAACAACCCTATATATTATAATCTTTATAACAAGATTGTCATGTTGTATATAGAACTAATTGCAGATTTATAACTAATTATATGCATAATTGACATGTCTCCTTGCATCACCAAATGTAATGTACTGAGGATGAATAAATAAAAATATATAATAGATTAAAAACTGAGTTAAGAGCAAGATTGAGCGAATCACAATGTAACTTCTAAAGTTAGATGGAAGCCCAGACAGGCGCCAGTGTGGACACGTGCAGAAAGGCAATACTTCCTGGTCCACTTCCTAGTCCCTTCCTGGTCCAAAAAAGTTGTTTAAATAGGACCCCACGTAGCAACAGCCATTTTTCAGTTCTAGTCAGTCCCGGTCAGCGTCACCCCTTGTCGCCGGTTGTCACCAACTCATCGACGATGTAAAACAGTAAGAAAACTTCTCGATCTCCATCTTTGCTCTTGGCTCGCTTTTTATCTATTCAAGGAACTTTCTTTCAACTGTGTCTCTTCGTTTTGTGTGTGTGGACATTCCAAGTTTCCACTCTGCCTCGACCACGACTGCCTGTACTTTGTGAGAACTGTTAAAGGTCCTACAAGGTGCAGAGAGGCACTGGAAAACTCTCCACCCCTGACTGTCCCTCGCGGTTACTACAGGTTTGACCCTCGGTTGCCACAACTTATAGCGAGAGTCGACGAGGTTCTACAACAGGTTTACCAAACCCCAACGCATTATTACAGATAGTCGACAGGATCTCAACACAATATTACAGCTAGTCGACAGGATTCTACAACAGGCTTACTAAACCCCAACGTAATATTACAGATAGTCGACAGGATCCCTAATCACAGATAAGTCGACTCAACACAATATTACAGATAGTCGACAGGATCTCAACACATTATTACAGATAGTCGACAGGATTACCACAACGAAGGAGACCACAACGAAGAAGGTAAAGACTGTCCAGATAGAAAAGAGCCAAGAAGCAAAGATGGAGGAACAAGCACGCCATTCCAACAAAACGACCAAGCAATCTTCCCCCCAACGACACAGCCGAACATCCCGCAAAATAAGCCGGTGAGAAGTTACCCACCTTCGACCTTACAACGCTACCATCCAGACGACATGCCACCATCGCCAAACAGAAGTCACAAGCTTCTACAAGCTCTACAAGACGCCTTCCACGTCATCAGGACAACAACCAAAGACCAAGTCTCCTGACTGAACAAACATAAAAACTGTGAGTTTTTAAAAAATCTACTTAACTCTTTCTACATGCTAACAACTTGATTTTCCATAAATATAATGTTTATTTTTACTGTAATTATTTTTAAATCAAATTTTACCATTTTTATAGCATTTCAATTCAAATTTTAAATATTGTACACCCTCATTTATCAATTTTTACTTTATTTTAAGCAACTTATAAATTTTAATTCATTACTTGCAATCTTACAGTTTTAAAAAAATCATATTATATTTAAATTACTCGAATCATAATTCTAAACTTATTTGTGTGTTTCTCTTAATACCTTATTTTTATACCAAAAACACCAATGTCTTAATTAAATATACAAAACTTTGCAAAAAATCATTGTTATGTTCACTATTTTATGTACACGCCCCATTCAAATTATAAGTCACTATCATGCCATTGCCCTTTTACAAGTATAATTTTCGCACTACCATAAGCAACAATTTAAAAAATATATTCAAATTTTAATAAACATAGGTGAAACGCATTTTTTAAAAATACAAAAATCGAAAGATACACTATCTTCAAAAGCACAACTAGAAATGTAACTGTCCTTCCCAAAACAAGTTAAAAATTCCAGTATAGCTACACTCCCTCGTCCTTTTCTTTTTACATGCATAATTATTAATAATTCACATATCTCTCAGAACGAACTTCAACACACTCCCACATCACTTTCTCCAATTGGCCACATCTATTAACGCGCGATTTAACAACATCCAATTTCGAGCCACACGAGCTCCATATCGTCGCGAACACAAAGATTTCACGATAAACATACCACCTCTATAACAATCTGAAAATTCTCGATGTGTTTCGTACAACAACCACCCATGACTAATAAATTTGTTATTCGGAAACTAGTTAGATGCTGTACCCAAAAACGAAGATTTCACGTGACACCTTTCCATACAATTCACCGACTAGTGTTACACAGCGCACCACAACAATTTTCTCACTTAACAGGCCCAAGACGCCTTCATGCCTGTGACACCTCACCAAAAGCGTGTCTACGTTGAAGTCGCACTTTTACGCACATCTAACCTGACATCATTGAATAACATTTTTTTAATAAGTCCGCAACAACGTCGAAACACAACACTTGCGAACACCGAGAAGACTATATTTTCAAACAGACAAGAGGAGATAACTCAACTCGGGACGTAGGCCAGACATGGGATCATGTGACAGTCGGTAACAAAGGGTCGGCAACAAAGGACCGCCTACGTAAATAAACAACCCAGCTATGTCGGTAGGCATCAAAGGGCATGACACATGTTGATATGGACACCAATTGCAGCCGCGATGTTAACATGACACCTCCAGTTCGCTAGGGTATGCTAGACTTTCGTGTCCACCAAATAACCTGTCAATTATCAACTGATTGGCTTACCAATCATTACCCAATTTACTTATTAATTTGAATTTTAATATTGAAATATCATAAAACTTTATATCTTCAATTATCATCGTGTGTTTTACAACTTTTACATTATTTTCACGCCCAGTATGGAATATTTTTTCTAAACTAGAACGCCATCTTTTATAATGTTAACCCTTTATTGTTATATATTACAATCATCTTCGTCAATACCATCCAATTTTAAGAATCAAGATCGCTCCCCGTCTGGTCTCACATAATATAATCGGGAAGATCTGGCAAAGACCAACTTCTCAGACCGGACCAAAGCGACATAGGACCACATTGCCTCCCCTTAGGTCAAACTAAAGACACCAATAATCTTGGACCTACACCTAGACATTGTGTGAATATGTTCCTTTCTTTTTTTTTTCAGGAACGAATATTTTTGTTTTCTTTTAACTTTTCTTCAAAAGAGACATTTTTTGCTCCATTTGTTTATCTAATCATTAATAACCTTTAATTATATTATATTTTTTTTGTATAAAATCTTGAATAATTATTTTTATTTTTATTTTTTTTTTACTTTTCAATTATAATCAAATTTTTATTCCAACATTATTTTAACAACTTTATTTTTAACAATGGCAAAACAGTTAATTCTTTCAATAATCATTTTTAATTCATTATTATATCTTTTATATATTACTAATTCTCATTATTATATCTTTTATATTTTACTAATTCATTATTATATCTTTCATATAGTACATGTTTGATCTTATCCACTTATACTTTTTTTTATCCACAATCACATTTTTATCTTTTTATTCACTATATTTTTGTTTAATTACTTTATTATATGACAATGTTTGTTTATCATCAACTATCGGGCATATACAACAATCGTTTACAACAATCTATTTCTCTAACCACTTCAGTGTACTTTACACTACTATCTTTCTCTCCGCCATTGCTTCACATCAACGTAGAGAAACGACAGTACTGCTTGACAATTTTTCTTTTGATTTCGTAATTCAACAAACTCTTTGAAAACACCGTTCCCCAGAAGTACAAGTCTCGACTTTTTGGTCTGAACACGTTTCAAAAGTTTATTTCAATCATCCGCAGAGCACATCACCAACGCATGCACAAAGCGTTCACATTTTTCAATTTTCAATTTTTTTCAGCTCTAGCGGACCACAATCAACCTTTGATTTCAAGTCAAGTCAGACCACTTACTGTCGCTACAACAATTCTACTTATCGCATGGCTCTACCACCCCTTTCAATCATATTAATACTTTTTCTTCAACAACTTTTCAACCCAATAACCCTACAATTGTGACAAAGCACTGTAACCTTATACAGGATCACAGGTGAAACATTGCCTAGGAAGACGCACAAGTCTATATCCTCGCTTTGCACCTGGATCTCAGTATTTGTTTGTCTGTGCAACACTTACAATTGCATATTCTTCAACCCCTAACCCTTTCCAACGCCCGACAACAATCTCTTAGAACATCATCATTATTTTTTTTAGCAAACAAAGGTTTTACCTACAGTTCTCTTTTATAATGAATATCATAACTTTTAAATTAAACATAAGTTTTATTTTTATAATTTTCAGATATAGCCAAATAAACATCTTGTTATAGCCCTTTTCCCTCACAGTTTTAATTAATTAAAATAAATTCTAATTACTTACCTGTGTTAGAGAGGCTTTACCCGCTTAAACCCGGATAAACCCTTTCACTCACGGGGCCCATCTATGATAATTTAAACCAACAACCCTATATATTATAATCTTTATAACAAGATTGTCATGTTGTATATAGAACTAATTGCAGATTTATAACTAATTATATGCATAATTGACATGTCTCCTTGCATCACCAAATGTAATGTACTGAGGATGAATAAATAAAAATATATAATAGATTAAAAACTGAGTTAAGAGCAAGATTGAGCGAATCACAATGTAACTTCTAAAGTTAGATGGAAGCCCAGACAGGCGCCAGTGTGGACACGTGCAGAAAGGCAATACTTCCTGGTCCACTTCCTAGTCCCTTCCTGGTCCAAAAAAGTTGTTTAAATAGGACCCCACGTAGCAACAGCCATTTTTCAGTTCTAGTCAGTCCCGGTCAGCGTCACCCCTTGTCGCCGGTTGTCACCAACTCATCGACGATGTAAAACAGTAAGAAAACTTCTCGATCTCCATCTTTGCTCTTGGCTCGCTTTTTATCTATTCAAGGAACTTTCTTTCAACTGTGTCTCTTCGTTTTGTGTGTGTGGACATTCCAAGTTTCCACTCTGCCTCGACCACGACTGCCTGTACTTTGTGAGAACTGTTAAAGGTCCTACAAGGTGCAGAGAGGCACTGGAAAACTCTCCACCCCTGACTGTCCCTCGCGGTTACTACAGGTTTGACCCTCGGTTGCCACAACTTATAGCGAGAGTCGACGAGGTTCTACAACAGGTTTACCAAACCCCAACGCATTATTACAGATAGTCGACAGGATCTCAACACAATATTACAGCTAGTCGACAGGATTCTACAACAGGCTTACTAAACCCCAACGTAATATTACAGATAGTCGACAGGATCCCTAATCACAGATAAGTCGACTCAACACAATATTACATATATATATAATATATAATTTCATATAATTCATATATAATATATTCACCTCTGAAACATATCGGATTCATATATTGGTGCAACCTATAACTAAACCACACACAATGATATCCACTTATATCCTAAAATTGATTAAATCACAGTTATATTTAGCTATCACGAACTAATTAAACACACACAGCTCTAATTATTTATCATAAAGAAAATTTATTCAATTCGTCATCTTAACCACCTCTTGAAATGCTGAAGCCCATTAAAATATGCCTCTAAAGAGAAAATTAAGAAAAAAAAGTTCTGAGGAGAAAACCTTAGAAATGAAAGAAGAAAAAGAGGGGGTTCCTTCTAAAACGAAGAAAATTGAGAAATATTATTTCTCTAGATGTCATTTTAATTGTTAATTTTTAAAATCTTTTTATGGTTTTGTTTGCGTTAATTTATTTAATTACGCTTTAAAAAAAAGTTTGGAATTCTTGTCTTGCCTCTGTAACAAAGGATTTTGTAATTGATTTAAAATATCGTGGCTTGTGTCAAGGAAGTTCTAATTTATTTCTTTTATATCGAGAAGACGTTTTTGTAAGGTCGTGATCCATCTCACATTTTGTTCTTTCCGAGATTGAAATTTAACCTTCAATGTTCTATTAATAATTCCTTTAAATTGTTATTTTCTTGCGAAAAATAATAGGAAAAAGTAAGAACAATATATTCGTAATTTTTATTTAGAGAGAGAGAAAAGAGAGAAATATGATAACTAATAAAAAATAAGAAAAGCGTAAAAACGGAATAGGTAATATGAAAAATAGTACAAATGATATTGTACTGGGATAAGGTTCATAAATAAAAAAAGGCATCTCCTTATCGAGCAACTGGAAGTTGCTGATGGCTTGCGTCATCTATCGGAATATCAACTATTCGTTGATTTTTAATCATTCCATTCTTGATTAATCAAGAAAAGGTAACCAGGTACACGTTTCGGGCTGTTTGCAATAAATATAACTGTTGTATTCTCTATATAACATATATAAATAGCAGTGTACTATAATAGCGGTATTGTTGAATTGTCAGAGGTCGCCACACCTCATCATTGGGGCTAAGGAGACCATTTCTATGATTCCATCCTTCAATGCTGCGTATAAAAGCAGAATCGTCCAATACAGTATTAGAGCTCTGAGAAGCGGTCTGGTGGATTAAATTGGCGAAACCGCTGGGAGGGTTCATCACTGATGAGCCAAGCCCTCCCAATATATTTTTTCATCGCAGTAAGGACAGTAGAAGTTTGTATTATGTATAAAAGAAACATTCGTCCTTTTAAATCCTTTCATTTTATATATATAGATGGCGCGCTATTGCTTTGTGTTAATTTATGTGTATAACTAACAAGGTCTCTCATCACCTGAGACCTCTTTCTTTACCAGTTTCAAGGTAAGCTGACGTTTCTTCATTCGAATGCTGTGAAGGTCTGTCTATATTAATCTCACTTCCGTTAATGTTGTAGATAAATTGTTTCGCGTACTTATTTCGAATTTTGATATATAGTGGGTTATAATTATCAAAATGGGTTTGTGCCTAATTTGAAAGAAATCGGGTCAAAGAAATAATAACTATACATATACAGTAGAACCTCCCTTTAGCGGACACCTCTCTATAAAGGACAGTTTTCATTTGCAATATTACCATTTTTACTATTTAGCAACTCTCCGGTAAGAGGAAACCTTCTAAAGGACACAATTGACTCTGCAATTAGGTATTCTTTACAGGGAGGTTCTACTGTAGAATTATTTTACATCAGCGTTAAATTAGTCACTTTCAGCATGCTGTGTCCGAAGCTAGCATGCGATTACAATCAATAATTCGAGCAATGGAGACGTCCAAACAAGAATACATTTTTGTAATACATTGGTTTTATGTTGAAAGAGTCAAATCTTCAAAAATATTCCATCGTATGAAAGCCGTAAATTGTTGGAAGAGCATATCACAGGCCAGAATGTTCCATTGTGATAAATTATTACAAAGGCTATTCTTAGCCAAGCGGTAACCTTCTCCATGTCCTCGTTGATCATAAGATGCTGCTGAAACCAAACGATATTCTTTCGGTGGATCCATGCCATTGCCATCTAGATAAATATATTACCAGTAAACACTGTCACACCAATAAACAGCACTACCTCGTTATAACGATTGGTTATCTGGGGTTTGGATAAAAGTGGACAACCGTCCAAGAATAGCAACAAAGACTATTCAACACACATACAATAAAAACAGCGAAAATATGGAGAGTGTGGAATAACAATTAACCAACCAACAAAGACAATTTGAAACCCTCACACCAATAAAACAGCTAATAATGCAATCTTAATGAAGGTTCCTGTATGTAGGCTCGTCATGTCCAGAGATATCTGCGAGGCCCTAATATCTCTCCTGGCAAATAGAATGGACCACGACAAATAGCATAGATGGATATTAATATCCCCACTCTGGTCAAACAACTAGGGACAAGTAATCTGGGAGGGTGCGTGAAGATGTCAGGCAAAAATTGGGTTAATTATATTGTGGTATATTGATTTGGCAACACTGTACGCTGAATAACAATGTTGGGGCGCGTTCTTTAGCTTGATAATGTTGTCAGAGACAACAATGTAGCATAGTTCTCATTGTTTAACTTATTTCTTACAGCGTGTATAGGTTCAAATAATCTTATGGCATCAAACTCATTCGTTAAAGTGAAGTTTGTGTCAAATTTCTTTGAACATTTCGACATCTATAAGTTTTGTGTTGCTACTCTATAGTACAGTATGAACTTTAGTTATTGTATAGACTTTTTTATTTTTCGAATCTACTTATATAATTGCCTTATTCTGTATATGTGAAGTTCACTGTGTGAAGTTCACGGATAGATTTTGGTCAGAATGGATAAAATAAAAAAAGTGTCAAGGGATGGGAATCGAACCCACGACCTTCCGCTTACCGGGCAGATGCCATGACCACTAGGCCACATGACCACAATTTATAATTGTAACAAATAGTATTTGAATCAAAACATTCAATCGGGTAAAACACGGGCGTTGCCCGGGTCATTCGGCTAGTATTTTATATTGATATACACCTATCCCCCGATTTACACGGTAGATACGTTCCTGAGAAAAACGTGTAAATCGGGGGATAGGTGTACACAGAAATAGAAATAAAATGCATTGACAGGTTAAAATATGTAGTCAGCACATAAGCTCGGGATTCCTCGTGAGATGTGTACACAGCGCATGTGTTCAATCACAGTAGCATTTAGTATAGTGCGATAAAAACAACAAAAAAACTTATTTGGAAAACCGTGTAAAAGCGAAAACGTGTAAAACAAGTACCGTGTAAATCGGGGGAGGTGTGTAATACATTTAATATGCATGTGTGTAATTAAATATATATTATACACATACTGTAGTAATTATTTAGCAAATATAATTTTTGGTTATTGTTGGTATGTAATACTCATAAACATGCTCTCTAGCTCCATGCCGGGTAATTAAATATATTTCGCAATAAGTGTATTCATTTCATCCCAACAGGATGTTTAATTTCTGTTATGAAAAATACAATTGAACCTCCCACGCGAGAAAACATTGCCCGGTCTCTTCTGGAGGTGGTCTTTAATAGGAGGTTGAGCTATCAATCTGAACAATTATCATTTTTCTATATTACAAACCAAATGGTTGCCAATGGGAGGCTATTTTTTCATGTCTTATCTATCTATAACCATTTACTTTAAATATCATCTCTACTAACTAGTTAATTTATAACTCTAAAATTGTTTTTAAAATAATTTATTAAATATAAAACGTTCAATGAATCAACATCCAAACTGACCAGAAATTTAGGCATCAAGTTTAAAAAAAAAGAAGAGAGATAAATTTCTTCTTTCCGTTACCCATTACATTGATAACAAGCATTAAAGAGGGATCAAGGCTGAACTGTCGAATTTGTTCACTTCCGACATAAATTTGGGAGATTTGGGCTTTTCTTCTTGACAGGTTCGTGCTTTCTGAAGCGGAGTTGATTCCACCTTGGGTGAATTCACTGATGGCTCTACTTAGGAAATACCTTTTGGTGTGGTGGAATTATATATATTTCTCAGGAAGCTTCTTGCACCAATTATTTGGTCGTTGAGGTACAGACTGTATCACACCGACGAGGGCCAACAGCCCGAAATCCATTCGTGATTAGCTTTTGATTTATCAAGAAAATGGGTTAGAGAAATATCATGGTACAAGCCTAATAAACGCTTTGTTGATTTTTGTTTCACTAAATGGAGCTCTGCCATATAATATGCACATATATATGCATTATATGGGTGCCCTAATATAATACACTGTAGATTTTATACAACAAGACCAGGAATCGAGACCCGTATTGAATTTTTTTCAAATAATTGCCTGAATATTTGTGGAGACAAATATTTTTTTCAAGTCTTATATCCTAACAATTATTACAAAAGAACAGCCCTATAAGTGCCAATGTCGAATACTGTCTATTACATATGTGAATATGTGATGCCCTTAGAGCAAAAGGCAGTAGCCGTATACCCACTAAGATTGTCATGGTCTGCACCACGTGTTATTGGAATAATTTAAGAATTATGTTAATGATTATACAAAATAATCAAATATTCAACAGTTGTGGTACACACATTCTTTTGGATTGAATTAGTGAAACTGCTGGAATAATTCACCACTAATAAGCCAAGCCCATTCATTAAGTTTTATATTTCGTGTGTAGTGTTTGTTTGGTTTGTGATAAAAATAGAATTGAAGTAAAGAATGAAAATGTTAAATTATTCTTATTAAACAGGAACGGTTGCAGCCGTAGGCAGTATTACAACATGTAAACACATGGGACAACAATTCATCATGTGTGCGAGTTCAATTCATCATTCAACGTGATATTTAAAATTCAAATTGCTGTCGTTGATAGATGCTGTCCTTGTTGTTACCGTTTCCTCTTTGCTTATCATTTCTTAATATAAACATAGTAGAAAACTTTCCTCCTGGGAGGAGTATTTTCGTTAATTTTCAGCATATTGGCGGTTGGATGTCTTACTTGCTAAAGGCACGAAACTGATATAATTATATTGACTTGTGCTACTAAATGGGTAGTGGTGTACTTACAATAAAAGTCATCATAACTCAGTAACGTACATAACATTCCATTAGAAACAATATGACCAACTATCTCATTATATCTATGAATGCCAAGATATATTAGTGAGGAGAGAAGGACATTCTTTTCAATAGTAGACACCAGCCAACTTAGGTCAATCCAAATGATGTTAACCAGTGCCCAAACAAGCAGACTAGTTGCTCAGGCCCTATATAATTTTTACAAGGCAGTAGGTGTAAAGAGGGAGAAAAGAGAACTTGGAAGCTATTGTTCTTACACCTCAGAATGATTACGAAACATCGAGGGGTCGACCTTTCACATTAAATCTTACTTTTCCTTATTACTAATAATTGTATATAGTTGCGGAACTACTGGTTTCCTGTGCTGCTCTTTTTCTGATATTGCACCTTGTACGGAGAATCTGTATAAGACTAATGTCTTAATAAAGGCTTTGTGTGTGTGTGTGTGAAACAATATGACCAAATACCAGTATATGATTCCACAGTATTTGGAGGATGATGGTAGCGCGGCTGTTACCTTAACACCACCTGTAGTTCCATAGAGCTCCACCCAGATACTTACAATCAATTGTAATGTGTATATTGGAATACTTTGAAGTGATCTATTATTAATATATTTCAAATAAAAACTGTGCCACATTCGAATTTGATACCTGATCAATTGGTTGTTGACAGTTTTCACGACTAAGCCGCCTGACACGATGTGAATTCTGGGAGTACAGTATAAAAAGAAGTTGACAAGTGCGGTCCCTTGTAGCGTGCAGAGCCTGGGTGTATAAAAGAGTTTGCTAATGTAAGAGCCAGCCGACGAAGTGTTTGGAGAGATATCCGAGTTCTTGTGCGTGCGAGTGCTGAAGAACGCACAAGTGTCGTTAGTGGTCTCTTGTTTGGTGTTTCTTGAGGTCATTACGTTAGGGATGGAACCATTAGAGAAAATTCTGTTGTTGAATATTCAGCCGTCTCGGTGGAGTTTTGTTGGTATTTAGAAAGTCTCTCCTTAGATCACTAGACTCAATTTAGAGGATGTGCAAGTAATTTAATTAAATATATATATTATTATTTCTTGAAAACAAAACAAGCCTTTTGTCTCCTGGGTGAAGGAATTTTGGAAGGTTGTGGTAATTTGAAGGTTCTGCGCCGATTGACTTTAAGCAATGTGTTCTTACTTGAAATATGTGATTTTCTACAAAGCCTTTCATATGTTGCGAGTTTGAAGAATTTGATAGGTAAGTACGGAATTTGCGCGATGATTCATCTATGGTTGAATTAAAGTGCTTTTATAGAAAATGCAATGTCGATGTTGCGGATTTGTTGGGATCTAAGTTATATGTATTATGTTTCTAGGATGCACTACTCTTAGTTTGTTCAATTGAAGTCATACACCCACGTCAATTGACCTATATATTATAAAATCAAAGTTTATTTTAAATGAGTCCGTGGTGGTTGTTTAGAGTTAAGAAAATTTCTGTCTTATTACCTGAATGTAGTTAGTTAAAGCATTGGGAGTAAATCAGAGAGTGGTGGTCCAAAGAAAGCCACCTTTTTGATAAAGCCCTTCTGAAAGGCAAGAATATCATCATGTTCATGTCGTCTTCATATCATCATGTTTTCTTGGTAAACTTTGAATGACTTTTTCCTAAGTTTCTCGTTGAGATTATTCGATTGTGGATGGAACCGTTAGTGATAAATGTTTTTGTTTTATGCGAAATGTTGCTTGGAGATATTAAAGCCTCCATACTTTCAAATATGCCAAGTTAGAGGCTGATTCTAGGTTAACTTATTCCATAATAGACTTGCCGATAGAGATTAAGAAATATATTGAATATGTAAATTTAAAGGTGTTTTTTTATCTGCTAGATATGTCACGTTCTTTAATGAAATACCTCGTTATTTTTCAATTTAGGGCCTTTACATTGAGTAAATTCTCTTCTATTATAATATAATGACTATCTTCCTACTTTCAGTCAAGTTGTTTTATCAACCACTTTTATATTTTTTAGTACGATAAGTAGATGCCCTTTTCTTAATTTATGCACCTTATCCCAGTACAATATTACATTTGTACTATTTTTTCACATTTTGTAGCGTTCTCACGCAATTCTGGCTTTAACTACCCGTTTCATGATTTTTCAGGATGCCTTAATGACCATTTTTTTGGTCGTTGAGGTACAGCCTGCACCACGCTGAAGAGGGCCAACAGCCCGAAACGCGTCCGTGGTTAGCTTTTCTTGATTAATCAAGAATGGGTATTTGGCCAATTTTGGAATAATTAAAAATCAACGAGAATAGTTTATATTTATTCCGATAGATGGCGCAAGCCATCAGCAACTTTCAGTTGCACGATAAGTAGATGCCTTTTTCTTAATTTATGCACCTTATCCCAGTACAATATCACATTTGTACTATTTTTTCACACATATATTTGTTATTATTTTTGAAGTTTTCATGCAAAGGTATTTATAGCGAAAGGCTTTGATTTCATCAATATGAAATGTATATTTTTGCAAATTTTATCGTATTTTCTAGTGTATTTGATAAATTATATCTGACCTTGTTGAATTTGTGAAACATAAATTACTTTATATTGTAACATAGTATTTATTAATTTTATTATTTTTTTATTAACAGAGTGGTCATTTTTATGTTTATATCTTGCTACTCTGTAAATTTACCTCGTGGCTTATCTTTTGTTTACAATTCATAGTTTGTCCTTCCCTGAAATAAATTGCTGTCCCCTCCTGAAGTTTTTGTCTTCCCTAATTTTCCTCGTGACAATATGTTTACTGATCTAGCTACGCCTTTTTTTTTAAGGATTTCCTTTTGACTCAAAATATAAATTACTGTAATTCATAATATGTATAAAAATATAACCATTTGGCTCTATGTTTTATCTTATTTCCTTTATCTACTTATATAATTGCCTTATTCTGTCTGTGTGAAGTTCACTGTGTGAAGTTCACGGATAGATTTTAATCATCAACGCGCGCATCATCATTATGATCATTATCATTATCTAATGATAATTGTAAAACGAAAATTGCAATTATACCGCGAATGTTTCTTTTAAACAAAAATCGAAATCTATTTCAAAGAGAAATAACGATTATTTCTAACTTTAAGGATGAAGTATGATAGGATGAATTGTGAAGAGTAATGACAAACGGAAAAATAAAAGTGTCCAGGGGCGGGAATCGAACCCACAACCTTCTGCTTACCGGGCAGGTGCCATGTCCACTAGGCTACCCTGGACGTATTTTTCCGTTCGTAAATAATATTTAAAGTAACTTATAATACATTTAAAATACAATATAACGCGGCTGATGATTGTAAAACGAAAATTGCAATTATACCGCGAATGTTTCTTTTAAACAAAAATCGAAATCTATTTCAAAGAGAAATAACGATTATTTCTAACTTTAAGGATGAAGTATGAAAGGATGAATTGTGAAGAGTAATGACAAACGGAAAAATAAAAGTGTCCAGGGGCGGGAATCGAACCCACAACCTTCTGCTTACCGGGCAGGTGCCATGTCCACTTTTATTTTTCCGTTTGTCATTACTCTTCACAATTCATCCTATCATACTTCATCCTTAAAGTTAGAAATAATCGTTATTTCTCTTTGAAATAGATTTCGATTTTTGTTTAAAAGAAACATTCGCGGTATAATTGCAATTTTGGTTTTACAATCATCAGCCGCGTTATATTGTATTCTAATGATAATTATTTATTTATTATATCTACTTATATAATTGCCTTATTCTCTCTGTGTGAAGTTCACTGTGTGAAGTTCACGGATAGATTTTGGTCAGAATGGATAAAATAAAAAAAGTGTCAAGGGATGGGAATCGAACCCACGACCTTCCGCTTACCGGGCAGATGCCATGACCACTAGGCTACCCTGGACATATTTTTCCGTTCATAAAGTTAATTATAGTATTTGAATTAAAACGTTTTTAAAATATATACACACTCGGGTAAAACCCGGGCGTTGCCCGGGCCATTCGTCTAGTATCCTATAAATGATACGAGATAAAATTGTGAAAAAACTACAAACATTTCCTCACAATAGGTTTCTTCTATTTTAAAATGCAAGTTTTCAAGCAATAACGATAATCGCTCTTGGAAGTTTACATTTTAAAATAACAAAAAAATTATTGATGGAAATTTTGCCGGGAGGAATTTGATCTAAAGAGACAAGGGTCGCCTCTCCCGTCAAAATAGACGTCTAAATTCAGACGCCATCTATTGACCGTCGCCGCAACTAGCGGCGCAAAATTTCCATCTATATTTTGGCCATAAATATGGCCCAGCCACTTTGCTAGCTAAACACCTCTTTGGCAGATTGTCAAGATTCCATTAGATCCCGTGTGGATCTCATGGAATAAAGTCCGCCCTAGACTGACGAGGGCCATTAGCCCGAAACCATGGTCTCTAGGTGGACGATTTTCAGTTTGCCAAAGCTGGTGTTGTGGCTTTGTCACCGACCCGAGGCCGCTAGTTGCGGCGACGGTCAATAGATGGCGTCTGGATTTAGACGTCTATTTTGACGGGAGAGGCGACCCTTGTCTCTTAAGAAATTTATTGTTAGAAAATATTTGTAGTTTTTAATATATCATCACCTATATAGGGAACAGTGAGCGAATGACAAAATTAAAGATCCAAACCTCAGCCAATATTGCTGAACACAATTCTGGAGGGCATACTGCTTACTTGAGTCTTTCATTTTGACATTCGCTCACTGTCCCATTAATGTGATTGGCCAAAGATAACCGAAACAATGACCTTCTATGTAAAAATACCTTTGTCTTTATAATAAAAAGATAATGAAATAATTTTATCATTCCGTGCACAGATCTTGCATATCGGGATCGTAAATATGCCACATCACCAGCTTTGACTAGCGGAGGCTAATCGGCATACCAGGTTTTGAAGTCTCCATCCTGGAATCTTCTGGTCCTGGAATCTTCTGATCCTGGCAGGCTCGCCACAAATATTGAGGCTGCTTCTTCTCAATATAGATTGGTGTCTCTCTTTACCCCGAGAGACGACCTTGTGTTTTAGTCCAGCTACCCGACCAGCTCCGCAACACCAAAGGAAGAGGCTTTAAGAACGACTACCAAACGTTCAAAATCTTATCCAGAACTCATTTTTATTAAAAAAAACACGGTAAATTTATACATTAAGAAAATTTACATAATAATTTATACAACAAAGAAATTTACATACTTTTTCTCAGCTTTTAAATTACAACTATATTTGCATAAAATAAAGTTGACTACTTTAGTAGTCGTAACACCAGGGTTTCATGTTCTGACCATCATCAGGGCTTCTTAGCACTCTACGAGTGGTGAAATATTCCGAACAGGTGTTTCTAACTGGTGGCTTTAGGTCGAAATACACATTGTGAATTTGTATCGAATGAGATTTATGTGCAAAAACGAACGTACACATCTATTCTTTTAATATATATTTTTAAAATACATATTACAAACGTCTTAACCGTAATATATATTTCGTCACAGCTGTCTTTGTTCATTGATAACCTTCTCTAGGGCGCCATCGATGCAGAAAATCAACGTTGAGCATACGCAAGGCCACCATTATTTTCACCACAGTATACAAAATATGAGTCCTACAAAAAGTTGAAGTTTTCTCAATCAATAATTGAAAAGCTAAATGGCACTTGAAACAAATTTGGCGTTAGATATTATTCAAATTCTCCTTATCATATACCACGGAATTAATCACCGTAATTTACTCCTTACATTACAGCGGGATGGTAGATTGAACTGGCTAAACCGTTGGGAGGGTTCACCACTGATGAGCCAGGCCCTCCCATTATTTTATTATTGCAGTAAAGGCAGTAGGAAATTGGTTTATTTTGAAATAATCATAATCGTCAAAAATAGTTCACAGTTTTCAAAGGTTGTTTTATATGAATAGTCCGTTTTACTATCTCGATGTTTTTGCCTTTCTAATGTTTTCAAGCCACAACTAGATGACTCATGCGCTCAACGCTTGTTCGGCGGTACATATACTAAAATTGGAACAGCCAAGATGCCCATCCTCATTTGCTGGAGACGGAAGTCAAGACGCCCCAAAGTGGCCGGAGGAATATAAGAGAGTTGCGAAATACAATAGATGGGATGACACTATGTGTCTGGCAAATGCTGTATTTTTTCTTGAGGGAAAAGCTCGAAAATGGTTTGAAAATAATGAATAAACACTAACTTCCTGGGATGACTTTCAGAGGGCTCTAGGTGAAGCTTTTCGCCAACAGGAAGAGGTGATTAAAGAAGCTGAGTCTCTACTGAAGACTAGAGCTCAAAAGGTGAAAGAATCCTCGGAGGCCTACATCCAGGACGTACTGTACCTATGTCGAGTAGTTAACCCCTGGATGGACGCTGAAACCAAATTAGGACATCTGATGAAGGGAGTCGCAGAGGATATTTATCAGATATTGAATGCAAAAGATGTTTAAAATGTGAATAAATCCCTAAAGGAATGTCTAAAATATAAATTATTTAAAATATAATAATATCTTAAAGATTAAAAAGACTTCCGAATGTAGCTCCCATGGCCTATGAGGAAGATATTTCGTCTTTGATTAGAAGAATTGTTCGAGAAGAAATACAGAGAGTAATAGCCCAACCCGGGTCGACCGTAGATTCGCTAGAAGACATGATAAGAGAAGAAGTAAAAATGAATTTGTCGACATCTCTAAAAGACTTTCAATTCGAGTAAAGAACCAATTAAGAGCATTAAGGACGTATGAGCCACCCAAAATAACTGAATATTCTTCCCTCCCTCCTTCCCCCTATTCTGCCAAAATCTGAGCAATGGAGGACTCCAGACGATCGCTCATTATGTTTCTATTGAGGAAGACCTGGTCACGTCGTCAGGTATTGTCGGGAGAGAAAGTAAGTTTTTGCCGATTCCCGCGCATGGAGGGAACCAAGGAGACCAACAACACTGGGTGACTATATGGCAAATATTGACGGGATAGAGCCTAGGATTCCTCCGGATCGTCAGCCTAGGAGTGCCTCGCCCTATCCGGGGAGAGGGATAAGTACAGAACGCAGGCCATCAAGATCACCTGCTAGGGTAAACAGTCGCTCATATCCTCAAAAGAAAGGGAGGAAAACTAGAACTGGAGACCTGCATAGGAGGTAAGGCCGCACGATTATTGAATCCTCTATCGACAATTTCTACCAAATTGAATAATTTTAAGATTACTATAAAAGGGAGTGAGGTACTGGCTTTGGTGGACTCTGGAACAGATTATTCGGTTAGCTCAGAAGATATCCGTAACCTCATAAAAGTTCCTATGTTATCTGCCAGAGGGCCGATTATAAGTGTAGCTAATTCCAAATGCGTCAGGGGTCAAGAACGATGTGTCCTTAAGATAAACGTGAGTGAACTAATTTAACCATTCGAGTTTATTGAACTGTCGTAGTGTAGTCATAATGTCGTCCTTGGTTCAGATTTTCTGAAATTAACTCGACTAAAATTATTTGTGGGGAAATGAGCTGTATTTAAAAGAAGCTCCTATGAAGTAAGAACTCTGTCCAGTAGACACCTTTCGCACTTTAGCGGATAACCTATTTCCACTCAACTCGATAAAGTAAATTATTGTTGTCTGTAGCAACGTTGCGGAAGTTCAAGAAGTAGCGATTACTTGCTCTAAACCTCTTACTTTGGGTAAAGAAATAATTATTCCAGCCTCCGTTGTCAGTGTAAACCATGAAAGAAGCAAGGTTTAGATGGCGAATGGGAGTGACTTTGCAAAGATCATTCCTGCAGGGATGATAGTTGCTGAAATATCTCTCTTAGAGGCCAGTCATTTATGCTGAAAAGATGGAGGCAATGATGATTTTGAGAAGAATGAAAATAGATGCACTGAGGACTTGGATAAACTTGTGACGCTTATAGATGCTGATATACAAGGTGCGTTCATTAATTTCCAGGACTGGTTAAAAAATAAAATAAATAAAAAAGCTAGAGAAAATATTTTTTTACAGAGTTGAATATTGGACATTCGACCACACCTGACTGAAAGCACGAGTCTCGTGGCGCACGCGCCGATCTAAAAATAGAACAAAACAACTTCCTTGTAAGGTTCGCATTTCTAATTTTAAAATGGCCATTTTCGAAGAGCAGAGAATCTGCATTAAGTTTTGTTTTAAATTGAAAAAAAGTGCTACTGAGACGTATGAATTGATTAAAGAAGCTTTTGGCGATGCAGCTTTATCCCGTTCAAGAACTTTTGAATGATTTTCACGCTTCCAAAAAGGTCGGGGAAAGGTAAACGATGATCAGCATACTGGGCGTCCAAGATCATTTCGTTGCGAGGAAAACAAGCTCAAAATAAAGGAGTTAATTAAATCTAAAAGAAGAATTATCTTCAGTGACTGGACTATCTGTTTATTTGGGGATAATGAGGTGCTTAAGGGAGGCAGTGCGCCTTAAAAGACCTGAAAGATGGCAAAACAATGACTGGATACTTCACGTCGGTAATGCGCGGCCGCACACAGTCCATGTTGTTTTGCAGTTTTTGGCCAAGCATTCAACCATACAGATCCCTCATCCACCCTATTCCCCCGACTTAGCCCCCAATGACTTTTTCCTCTATCCTAAATTGAAAATTAACTTGAAAGGACGGAAATTTGACAATGTTGATATGATACAAGCTGAATCGAAGGCAACCTTGAGGAACCTCTCAAAAAGTGATTTTATCTCCTGCTTCGACAATTGGAAAAAAAGATGGAACGGGTGTATTGAGGCAGGAGGGGCATATTTTGAAAAATATTAAATTAGTTTTTTTATTTGTTTTATTTTTCAAAGATACAGAGCAGTCCTGGAAATTAATGAACGCACCTTGTATATAATGAAGATAGAGTGAGACTGTTGGATGTTTTGGGAAGTACATAGATTCACTTGAATTTCAAAAAGCAAACCTTAAAACTTCATCATTGAGAGTTAAACATCGCATTGATACAGGAGATCATGCCCCTATTAAGAAACGCCTTTATCGAGTGTCACCAAAAGAAAGAAGCATTATTCAGACAGAAGTGGACAATATGCTTAAACTAGGAATAATTCAACCATCGGATAGTCTCTAGTTGTCTCCTGTCGTCTTAGTTAAAAAGAAAGATGAATCCTTGAGGTTCTGTGTGGACTACCGCCGATTAAACAAAATAACCAGGAAAGACGTATACCTATTACCCAGAATTGACAACACTCTGGACTCGTTAGGAGGAGCTTCCATATTCTCTACGATGGATTTTAAATCGGAGTATTGGCAGATCGAAGTTGATGAGACCGACCGTGAGAAGACTGCTTTTGTGACCTCTGATGGCCTCTTTGAGTTTAAAGTAATACCCTTTGGTTTATGTAACGCACTCGCGACCTTTGAGCGAATTATGTATAATCTCCTACAAGGACTCAAGTGAACCATCTTGTCTTTGCTACTTGAATGAAATCATAGCATTTTCTAAAACTTTGAAGAACGTCAACCTCTGGAAATGGTGTTAAGTTGCTTCGCAAAAGCGGGTCTCAAATTCAATTTGGAGAAATGTAATTTTGGTGAAAGTATTGGGGCATTTAATTGATTGAGATGGTATTTATCTTGACCCGGACAAAGTAGAAGCTGTGATGAATTTTTCAAGACCGAAGAATGTATCAGTTAGTGAAAAAACTTTTTTAATGATGATAAAAATGAACCTCAACGCCAGTTTTGGCGAATTCAGACAAAACGCCAACTGGTAAACTATGGTTTCGGGCTTTGGTACTCATCAGTACAGAAACGGCTTGGATTTCATAACATCTTATGAGAGGGGTTATGAAATCGACCGAATTTACCAAACAGGTGTTTAAGCTGGCGAAGTGGAAAGGGCCGATTTTGAGGCAAGGTTACAGCATAAGGTTGCGGGAAGATTATCTAATGATTTTTACATGTTTGAATAATTTGAATCATCAGATTTCGAAATATGAAAATATTTTGCAATAAATCATTCTTTGTCCATCATGTTATTCTTATAAGATCTAGTAGATTATGAGAGAAATGGGGCCTCACATAATCGTTTATGTCGTTTAAACTGTGGAGAGATATGGGGAGGATGGAAGCGGGCCACTCCCAGAGGGATGTGGGATCCTCCCTAGCGAGCCAGTGCGTTGACTTGTGCGCCTGCTGCACAGCTAACTGCTGTGCCAATGGCCTTCCTGCCAACCACGAAGTGAGATTAGCCTTCCCCACCCTGAGGTCTAAATCTCTGAAGATTTAGAGCTCCTGGACCATCCTGCCTATCTCCACAGATCCCTCCCTAGCTACATGCACCTGCCTATCCAGATCTCTAAACAATCATGTCACCAACTGCACTGAAACTCTGGCCCATTCCCCCCAGGTTCCCCTGTGCTGGTTTAATAGCTGTCTGATTAATGAGTGACTTGTACCTTTAGATTTTATTCGGTTTGCTTAATACTGGCCATTACTGGCTTGAAGATCAGAGTAAAGTTGGTCTCAGTAGCCATAAAGTAATGACACCATATCTGCTTCTGTAAATCGCCGCCTTTTTCACGGCGCTGTAGAACCGCCCAACAAATAAGGAAGATGGGGAAAATGTCAAAATCGATATTCAACGATAGAGAGTCAAATTATATATTGAAGGTATTGGTTTTATTTCCGTATTGACCTATAGTTTTGTTTTTACCAGTTTTAAGGCCATACTAATTATTGCATTTTAAAAATTAGTTTGCGTTTCTATTAGTTCGCTAATAACGATTTGTGATTTATTTGTCGATTTTTTTTCGTAAAAAATGAAAATAAGATATAAATACTTTGTGCTTAGTGTGTTTTCATGATTTATTTCTGATGCCGTGTAAGGCGCAGTGAAGGGAAGAGAACGCCGACATCCATGATTGTCAAAACTCGACTATTTTTATTTGCATAAATCCCTAATTATACGTAACAACTATGTACTGCCCAGAATTCACTTAGCCTGCAATCATTCCTAAGCAAACATTTCTCTCCAGCAATACCCTCAGAGATTCTACGTGATGCCTGTCTTGTGAAGCTGTAGAAAAGAGTTGAGACCTTAGAAAATTGAAGAATGACAAAATATTGCATGAGAGTGAACGTGAATCGTACTCCGAGATGCAAAAGGTCGGGATACGAGGCACTCATCGACAAGCTCTATGCTCCTTGGGCAGGGATTGGGCGATGCATGCGCTATGCCGGCCGATAGAAACACCGGGCTGGGCGACGGAGGCATAGTATAGGGTGAGGGATGCGCTGGTCTAAAGGAGAGAGGTACCGTGCCGACGAGGAAGGTTGCTAAGCCGGCGAGGGAGGAAGTAGACCGACGAGGATGGTGCTGAGCCGGCGAGGGAGGAAGTAGACCGACGAGGGAGGTTGTAGACCGACGAGGAAGGTTGCCGAGCCGGCGAGGGAGGTAGTAGGCCGACGAGGAAGGTTGCTAAGCCGGCGAGGGAGGTAGTAGGCCGACGAGGATGGTGCTGAGCCGGCGAGGGAGGAAGTAGACCGACGAGGAAGGTTGCCGAGCCGGCGAGGGAGGTTGTAGGCCGACGAGGATGGTGCTGAGCCGGCGAGGAAGGAAGTATGCCGTCGAGGAAGGATGCTGAGCCGGCGAAGGAGGCAGTAGGCCGACGAGGAAGGTTGCTGAGCCGGCGAGGGAGGTAGTAGGCCGACGAGGATGGTGCTGAGCCGGCGAGGGAGGAAGTAGGCCGACGAGGAAGGATGCTGAGCCGGCGAAGGAGGCAGTAGGCCGACGAGGAAGGTTGCTGAGCCGGCGAGGGAGGTAGTAGGCCGACGAGGATGGTGCTGAGCCGGCGAGGGAGGAAGTATGCCGTCGAGGAAGGATGCTGAGCCGGCGAAGGAGGCAGTAGGCCGACGAGGAAGGTTGCTGAGCCGGCGAGGGAGGTAGTAGGCCGACGAGGATGGTGCTGAGCCGGCGAGGGAGGAAGTAGGCCGACGAGGAAGGAAGTAGACCGACGAGGAAGGTTGCTGAGCCGGCAAAGGAGGCAGTAGGCCGACGAGGAAGGTGCTGAGCCGGCGAGGGAGGAAGTAGACCGACGAGGAAAGTTGCTGAGCCGGCAAAGGAGGCAGTAGGCCGACGAGGAAGGTGCTGAGCCGGCGAGGGAGGAAGTAGACCGACGAGGAAAGTTGCTGAGCCGGCGAGGGAGGTAGTAGGACGACGAGGATGGTGCCGAGCCGACGAGGGAAGCGCTACGATGGGAGCCTGGTGATCAGCGGCCGCAATGTTGGAGGCCGTCGAGGAAGACTACCAGTACTGTTCACGATTACTTACACTTATGACTTCATCAGGCCTTATTTTTTTAAAGGTTTATTAGGCCATATTTATGTGTAATAAATATTATGTGTAAAATATTCCCGCTTCATATTTAAAGATTTGGGATCTATTTCTCAAAGCGAAATTGAATATAATATAAAGTTTTATCCTTGATCTCTTTTGATGCTTATTAAATTTTTAGTTGGGTATAAAGCACACCAAATAAAAATAGCATTTAACAACTTGTTTTCGGTTTCGGCAAAGAGCACATATCTTAACAACAGTTTTCTGACCAAGAATGCAGATCTTATCGTATGAGACCAAAGCTTAACCCTTAGTTACTGGCGCCTATTTTCCTTACACAATTACTGGCGTTCGGCCTCTCAGGCCATCTTTTAAAATCAATAATAAACCATGTTATTTATAAAATAAAAAAGAAATTAAACGTATACACATAATTTCCAAAGAATAAATATTTTGTTTTTTTCGAATAAACAGAGCTCTAAACAAAATTAAATGAAAATGTACAAGAAACTCTTTCTATCAAAAATACTCTAAATATATTCTAAAAAGTTCTATCTGAAATATTTTATTCAAGATTAGGTGCACAATTCAAGCATATTTCAATAGAATGATCTTTGCAGATTGGTTATTTGCTTTTTTTGAATTGCATTTCAGTTCGACGATCTTTTTTACATAGGTAGCATCTTTTGCGTTTTTTGGACCAAGGACTGCCGCTTGTGGATTCCTAGATAACATATATTATTGATATTTCGTTTGAATATCAAATAAATATTTGCCTACCTCAAGTGATGAAGTTCCAGCATGCTTCTGAATTAATACTTGCAGATCTCTTGACAAATATTTGGCTTGATTTCTCATATTCAAGGCATCTCTCATTAGTTGTAGAGCAAGCTGCTTTATAAAATCTTTTCGAGCCATTCCGCCGTCTTGCTTGACAGCCTTATAAATTACTGCTGAATTTATTGCAACCACATCCAAAAAATTGAAAAATAAACACAGGGGCCATCTTTTGGTTCTTCTTCCAACTGAATACATGTCTGATCAACTACATCTACACCACCTTTGGTCATATTATAAAATGTGATTATCTCGGGCTTTTATTGTTCAGCAGTTTCTTGATCAATTGTTGTGGTCAAATGCATTGTGGAGAGTAATATAACATATTTTCCTATTTTAGGGACATAGGGTACCAAATTTTTGTTTTTTGAAAAACCAAAAGTGGAACCGAACTTCTATTATATTATACAAAATTACAATCACAAAACACAATTTAGAATGCATATAATTGATACAAGATTAATAAAAAACGAATGCTCAACTTATTTGTTGCGTTTGAACGTCTATAAAACCAAAAGTGAAACGGCCAATAATAGGGGCGCTAAAATTCCCAGTGACGTAATTACTGGCGCTCGGCTTTAAAGGCCGTTTGATTTAATAACTCGGGATATACAAAATAGATTTCTCTTAAAATGAAAAGTTCTTCGAATAAATGCATTTTATTAAGCTACCTAAAATTTTGATGAAAAATATTGCATTTTGAAAATTTCGCAAACATTTTAAATTTTCACACGGCCTTTCAAGCCAAACGCCAGTAATTACGGGTTAAACATATAGATACTGCTGGTCTCTCTTGGAAGTTGTTTATTCTCAGGGAGACGACCATTTATTAGGGATTTGACTATTTCATATAGTGTAATAAATTTGATTCTAGTTTCTTAACTACAATACTATGTTACAATATGTGAATTAAAACCAAAACTAAAAAAATAAATATTTTAGTTTCGATTTCTCAAATTATTTTCCGTATTTATATCGCATTTCTCCCTTTTTTTTATCGGTATTTATACAAAGGCAGTTAATGGAAGGTATGTAATATAATGAAAGTTCAGATCTTCTGATCATAATGTAAATTCTACTGATGGCATAATCAGAAGAAATGCTTTTCCTTTATGTTACACATCTGAGTTATTTTATTTATTTGCAATTTTTATATAAAAACACACTATAAATTAAAACAGATGGGATAAAGAACTCCCTAAAGAGGAGTACCCCTAGTATAGATTAAACAATATATAATTTGTAAAAGCTTAAAAACGTATATGTTAAAACAATCGACTTTTATCAATGGTAGAATCGTAATCGTGCATAAGAGTTGGAGGGAGAAACGCTTTTATAATATCCATCACGAAAAGAGAAACATAAATATAGCGGGAGGAAAGTAAAAAAAAAACTAGAACTACGTTAAATTGAGTCACGTTAATATATCTATATATGGCCTAAAGTTGCAATATTTTTTCATCTTCAAAAATGGGAAACTTCGTCCTTAAATTTGAAAGTTTTTTGAATCGTTAATTAATGCACTTTCATATATTAAAATGAAGGAATACCAATGATGATTGAAACAAAGAAATCCTAAGGTATTGATTAAAATGTTTAAAAACGTTTAAAAATAAAAAAACGCGTGTATTGGTTAAATAATAAATAGTATAATTAATTATCTATTTGTATCCTAAAAAAGTGGTCGTCTGATTGATTAAATCACTCTTGAAGAAGATTAATTTAAAATACGATCATACAAAAGAATAAGAATTGAAAAAAAAAATGTAAATGAATGAGTAGAGCTAAATAACCTATTTGTTTTCATATATATATTCTAAAACAAAATTAAAATTATTTAAAATTAAAATTTCTAATAGGTATATGCATAAATTTAAATTTATGATAAATACAAATTTACATATAATAATATTTCTAAATTACATACTTTCGATATCGTTTTTAAAATCTGTAATTTAAATACTTATCATAAAAAACCTAAACTAGCCTTATGTGTTTTTAAATTAACAATTTTATATATATATTTGAATAAACTATAATATAAAAAGTATAAATAACAAAAATATTTATATTGATAAATTATGTAATAATAATTATTTATTCAAAAGCATTAAAACGTTCTTATGATTTAAAAATAAACGTCGAGTTCATAATTAAATTGAATATTATGATATCACCATTGTTATATTTTTAAAACGAGTTATTTATATATCTTTATTATAATGTAATTAAGTATATGAATATATAGAATTAATAGAATTAGTTAATAATACATTTTGATTAAGAATAATGAAGCTTAAGAAAGAATTAAGTGATAGAAAACTTGGTTTATTTTTATATGTGAACTACAAGCGCGACAACCACATGACATTTGCTTACCTAGCAAACGATCTTCACTTCAGTTGACAACAATCCAGACCAAGCGAACTATCTCGAGCAGGCGCAGAAGATCCCGCGCAAAGCACCACGGTCGCGCCAATATCGCAGCCGAACGAAATAAACACACACAAAAAAATTCTTTTTATTATTTCGTCTGAAAGAAAATGGAAGTTAGTTTCCAAGTAGATTCGACTTTGTTGCTGCCTTTCTAACAAAAGAATTTGAGAAGCAGACAAAACATTTTTTGCTAACTTAGCATTAAATTTTCTTGACGCTTTATATATATAAAAAATAAGATTTTTTAAAGAATAAAATGCTGAAAAATAGGAAATTATTGTCAATGATTTGTTATTTTACGTTTTCTATATTAAAATGAATCAAAATGTATTTATATCTTTCGTATGCTAGCTTTTTAATAATTGTATTTTTCTAGAAGGTGAAGAAAATATTTGAACGATTGATCGTTTGGAATATTTTCCAATTTTCTTTTGTTATTGATTCTTTAAGATTTTCTGCATATGCCTAGATATTGGATGTGTTTTATTTATAAAATTTTGAGAATATATAAGTTGGAAGACTATTGCATTTTTAAAACTTTATTCTTTTCTATTTTTAGATATGATTTCATTTTAAAATAAGTATATATGTAATTTTTAGAAAATTTGTTAAACTTCGTGCATTTTTTTTACTTACGAAGGTCATAATTTACGAAGGATTTCAATTGAGCTTGCCGAATTTACAAAGAGATGGATTCTTTAGAATCTACTAATGAATTTTCAAGTTTTTATAAAATAGCGAATGCAATAGATGCGTCTTAATCATATACATTTATTTATATGGGTATAGATTTCACTCTTATCATATTTTTATAATTATAATAAATAAAATGTATCATATTCTATATATGCATTATTGGCCAAATTCACAAATATAATACCTATAATATAAATATTAATCATATAAATTCTATTATGTTGCAATTTTTGCGTGTTTTGAATTCTCGAACATGAGTAAAAACCTGTAAATTACTGGTCTTATTTAGAGGTGGCTTCTCTTTGGATATCTGATGATGCCAGGTCGTTTCTAATTTAACAAAGGTGTTGTTCATCATCAGGTAACGCCTATTGTAAGTTCTATATACCATAATATCAAATGAATATCTGAAAACCTATTAAAAGGTTTATATCTAAAACCTATTTAACTTTCATTCTTCACGTTTAAAAAGTAATATCAATCACTATTAACTTTAATCTTAAATACAGATTATCCTGAGAGATACAGATGAGAGGGGTGATAAAATAGGCATTGAGAAATTCGAATCTACAAAGTAATTTGAAAAATATGGGCACATGGAGCTATAATTGTTTTGATATACAATTATAAACACAGGTTATAGGATTTCTCCTGCCCTCCTGTTTTATACATATTCCCGGAAGTCATGGAACAAGTAAAAAAAAGCTCTGGACTGAACAAATAAGAAAAAAAAATGTATATATGTTTTTTAAATAGAGCAATTCATAAATAGATATTCAATTAAAAAGGCATATGAATAAGAGATAGAACTCTTCCTGTTTAGATAATCAAATAAAGTAAAGCACGAAGGAAGATGAATTTCTTTTAAATAAATAAGGAAAGCTCGCTCGCGTTTATTAAAAAGAAACTCATCTTCCTTCGTGCTTTACTTTATTTGAAAAAGGCATATATTGGATCAAAAACCTTCAAGGTATTACAACATATTATGTGTCAACAACAAACTCAGCGCCACATAACGTCATTCTTTGATCTATTTGAGGGATTTGAAAAAGTGAAATCTCCCATGAACAATTATTTTCCTGGGCGGAACCTTTGTAAAATGACAAGAATGGACGTTTTTTTTAAACCCGTAATAGAACCCAAAAATCTCCTCCAAGCGACACCAGGGGTATCTGTTGTGTATTTGCATACTTGGGATATTTGCAGAAATGCAAATATCCTCTTTGCATACTCATTTCTGACTTCATGTATAAATAGCGTTACAAGTTGTTAGCAGGCAGTCAGTCAGTCCATATTGTAGAAGTTAGTGTTCTAATAAATTCTAAGAGAATGTAGTGCCCTGGTAATGAGCAACCCACACAGAGATACGCAACAGTATCCATGTTACTTATGGGATGCCGCAAATCCAATGTGATGTTTTCTTCTAGACTGAAGAACGACATCATCAATGTGTCCCACTATCTCCTATGGTTCCATTAAACACCAAGAATGACCCGTCAAATAACTATAACAAAATGTAAAAAAAAAATGAAATAGAAACAAAAGGTTCAGGTGTGTTGGTTGAAATTGAAAATAAAAAAGACATATCCTGACTGATCACATGAACTTTTTTAGAGCGCCATCTAGTGGAACAAAAATCAACTAAGCATTTTTAATTTATAACTAGACGGGTGACCCGGGATTGACCCGTGTGCATATCTACCCGAGTGATATATATTTAGATAAGATTTTTTTATAATTGTTTATTATTAGCATTATCTATTTGTTTGCATCAGCATAATTTAATCTAATCTTTGATAGAGGGCGCTGTTTGTGAGCTAAGTAGAATAATTTGAATATATAGTTTTAATAATTGATTTATATATATTTTTTAAATAGCCTATCGTCTTCCCCGTATTTTTTACCTATGTATGGAAAATTTGGTTTGAATAAGTGAACTACTGCGAATTTGTATACCGGACATACAAACAAACAAACATACAAACATTCATTTATATATATATAGATATCAATCACTGACCCTTTTTTTTCTATATAATAATATATGTAAAAATTAAAAAGGAATATCCTGACTAGGAGCACATGGGCTTTTCAGAAGGCAGAGCGCCATCTGGTGGAACAGGCTAAATCAATGAATTGTTGATTTCTGTTCCACCAGATGGCGCTCTGCCTTCTGAAAAGCACATGTGCTCCTGGTCAGGATATTCCTTTTTAATTTTTAATATCAACACATGACCTTTTTATTATTTATTCTTTCTATTATTATTTTTTCAATAATATATGTATAGATACAAGAAAATAAGACCTAATCCAAATAATTTAATAGTGTGTGACGTTTCGGTAACAGCATTGTTACCATCATCAGACAAAAGAATAAATGAGGGGAAAAAATATCACAGCAGGTTCTTAAATAGTACTGTTATCAAGTGTATAAACAAGATAGCAGATAATAAAAATAGTTTTTTTAAGACAACCTAAAATATTATTCTTAGAATTAAAAGTGGAATATATAATTAAAGGCATATCTGTAAATATCATTTATATTTCCTTTTTTACATTCTATTAATTGCAGCACATGTCTTTTGAATAAAAAAGGCTCCTTTGAATTTTATTTTATAGCAATATTTTTCATAATCTAGTGTCCTTGTGTTTTCTAAATTGAAATTATTGTGTCCTGTGACCCTTTCAAGAGCGGAATTTTCAATTTTATCCCACTTCAGAGCATATTTATGGTTTTCCATCCTTTCTTTTAATGTTCTGGATGTCTGTCCCACATAGCTTTGGCCACACATCTCACACTTAACTTCATAGATCAAACCTGCTCTTTCTGTTAATTGGGTGTTCTTGTGCTGGTTTAGGTATTGGGAAATAGTATTACATGGTTTCCATGCAATTTTTATTTTTTCATATATTTTTTAATATATTGGTGAAATTTCTTGCGAATATTTGGTTTATATATGGCAGTGTTATAAATTTGGTTTCTTGGTTTTCGCACTTTATATTCTGAATCAAAGTATTATTTTCGTATTTTTCATTCATGTCTTCTATTATTCTGTCTATCAATTTGATAGGAATTTTTCCTTGATTAGGTCTATACAAAAAGCCGACACATACAGGAACGTATTGGAACTATAGTTCACAGCACCATATCATTCAAAATGTGGGATTGGTTAAAGCTCTTATATATAGAACTTTTGTACTCATTGATGATGTGGTTAAGAAAAATAGAGAAATTAACAACATTAAAAAAGACCTAATCAAGAAAGATTTTCCTATCAAATTGATAGATAGAATAATAGAAGACATGAATGAAAAATACGAAAATAATACTTTGATTCAGAATATAAAGTGCGAAAACCAAGAAACCAAATTTATAACACTGCCATATATAAACCAAAGATTCGCAAGAAAATTCACCAATATATTAAAAAATATATGAAAAAATAAAAATTGAATTGAAACAGTGTAATACTGTTTCACAATACCTAAACAAGCACAAGAACACCGAATTAACAGAAAGAGCAGGTTTGATCTATGAAGTGTGAGAAGTGTGATCAAAGCTATGTGGGACAGACATCCAGAACATTAAAAGAAAAGATGGAAAATCATAAATATACTCTGAAGTGGGATAAAATTGAAAATTCTGCTCTTGTAGGACATAGAAGGGTCACAGGACACAATAATTTCAATTTAGAAAACACAAGGACACTAGATTATGGAAAATATTGCTATAAGATAAAATTCAAAGAAGCCTTTTTTATTCAAAAGACATGGGAAGCAATTAATAGAATGGAAAAATGGAAATATAAATGATACAGATATGCCCTTTAATTATATTCCACTTTTAATTCTAAGAATAATATTTTAGGTTATCTTAAAAAAACTATTTTTATTATCTGTTATCGTGTTTACACACTTGATAACAGTACTATTTAATAACATGCTGAGATATTTTTTTCTTATTTATTCTTTTGTCTGATGATGGTAACAATGCTGTTACAGAAACGTCACACACTATTAAATTATTTGGATTAGGTCTTATTTTCTAATATCTCTAATCTATAATCCAAATTGTGCATTATAATAATATATGTATATATAAAATATATGTATTTAGGCTTGTTCAATAATATTTGGCCAACATAATTTCTTGAAAAATAAAAAAAAAAGCCAACCACGAACGCGTTTCGGGCTGTTGGCCCTAGTCAGCGTGGTGCAGGCTGTACCTCTACGACAAAAAATTGCCTCAAGAAACTTCCTGATAAATAAATAAATGGTTATTTAAGGACAAATTTGCATGCTTACGTGAATAGGTTGAAATATAATATACAAGTATATATAGAAAAGAGGTTAGGCTTTGGTGTTAAAAATTTTAAAAACGCCTATGTGATTTTAGTTCCACTAGAGGACGCTCTGCTATTTAAAATTCTCACATAAGCGAGATAGATGTGCCTTTTTCATTTTTAATATTAACACCTGACCTTTTTTTCTAATATTAATTTTTGTCACATGTTCAGCGTATATATATTTGCGATTTTTTCGTTAAATACCCATTTATTATTTCTTCTTGGAGCTTCTTGGCTATATTTTTGGTCGTTGAGGTACAGCATTCCGGGCGACAGAACTTCGAGATGCCCAGAACATGAAAAAGGACCGACTGTACCTAGATCCAGTCTGTACAATATAATACCAAATAAATAGCCATCTATTGAGTGCTAAATATTTTCAGACAAGCTTTAGTGATGATATTATGTTTTTTAATAAGTAGAATTTGTAGATGATATTTAATCCCTTTGCTATAGCCTGATCCATTTTGATAAAGCTTAATCCCTCGCTCCTCCAATTTCACATGTTGTAGATGTCGAAATACTATATTCTTCACAAACGTGTCTACATTTTTACTTCTTCTAATTCCTTATTTTGTTGTTAAAGTATTCAGGGAATTAAAAGTTATATTTTTACCCTTAATCATTGCTTATTACTCTGCAGGACTAAAGAGGCCTCACCAAATCACTTCTCGGAATGCATGGGAGCCTCAAGACAGGACCTATATTCCAACCCTATCGAATTGTGAATTTGATCTATGCATTTAGTCTCCATGAACTTGCATAATTATACAATGGGATAATAATAATAAAAAACATTCTATCTTAATACTGTATAAATCTCGGAAAACTGTAAAATTGAAATTCATATTATAGGTTATTTATTTATTATCAAATCAGACGCGATATTCCCACAAGGGCTGCTTACGTCAAGAAACAACTAAACTTAGATACTATATTACACAAACAATTAAATAAGTACAAGGTTTGAGTAGAGTTTGAAGAATAAAAGAAAGGACATTAAAATCATGTTTGAATTTACAACCAAATAATGAAATAAACACAAATAAATATACCTAGTTTGGCAAATACGGTTTTTTTAACCAAGAGAGAAAATCATAGATATATTTACAGAATTTTCTAAATTTAAAATATGAGTCCTTTATAATTATATGTATTTAATGTCTTCCCGATTTCTGTAGTTCTGGATGACATTCAATAAGCAAGTGACTGGAATCCTGCCTTCTCTTTCCACACCCTGGATCGTCTATAGCTCCTATTCGAAACAGAAAATCTCCCAGGTTTCCATGATTAGTAAAGAATTGCACGTTGTAAAAGTCAAGGAGGAAATATTTTGGGATGCCTGAAGAGAAAAAGAGACGAAATTGAGCACTAGTATTAGAAAAAAAAACACCTGTAATTCTTTTTCTTGAAAAATCATTCATTATATATTATAGTTAAATGTAAAATTTATTTTTTGAAATAATAAATTAGAATTAGAATTTTTTTCATTGAGAGATAATAATGATTATATAAGATATTACATTTAGGTGGTTTCACAAAGTTCAATATTTTATAATAGTGTTTTTTTATTCGAATTTTTGTTGAAATTCATGCCTTAAAATTCGAATGGCAAAAATTCTATTCTAAAATTAAAATTAATGAATAGATTTTATAATATTTCATTCAAAGAGTTTGGACTTCATAAAAATTCGAATTGCCAAAAAAATGCCTAGAAGATCAAATTAGAGAGAATTTACTGATGAAGCTACCGGGTGAGTTAACCACTGATGAGCCTGACCCTTCAATAAGGACGGTAGGGAGTTGTTAATTTGAAAATTTGTTTTGATTAGTTTCATTCTTAATATACACAAATTGATTTTTAATATGGTAGTCTTAAAATGTTTGTACATGTGGATTTCAAATAAATACCATAAGGCAAAGTTCTTAATCAAAATCGTTGTTAGAAGTATTGCCACACAGGATATGCATATATATACGAGATATAGATACATATAAGCAATCTCTCTCTGTAAGATAAAATCACAGAAAATAAAAATAGATATTCAAATAAACCTAAAATTTCCAAATTTCGAAAAGCGTAAACGCCTTCAGGCAAAATCCAATGAAATCATTTGGAAGATCTAATAAAATATTTTCTCAAGTGTGTGTTTGAAATAACATTTTAATATTAAATAGCAATTTTACTCGTAGAATTTACATGGAATTAAAGCAAATTGGATAACTCATTTATCATTTAAAATATTTGGCTGGGCAATTAATTAAGTTCCCTCCATAATGTGGTCGGAATTCTAAAAGACGGAATCTACAAAGTTTAGTCTTAGTGTAAGTCGAGTTTTAAATATTACATACAACTATAATGAAACTCTGATTATCCGAACTTCCAATTATCCGAATTAACTTTAAATAAAGATTAAAGCCTTAGATTTCACACAAAATCACATTTGAGACCGAATCACATCTTACGGATGCATTACATTAAGTTTCCAAACTTTTCTAGTTTCTCCATTCAACATTTCCAAAACAAGAATAACCGTCTAAAATATGCAAGGAAGATGTCTGAATCCGTGGAATCATGCGTATGCGCATGCAACGGCAAAAAAGAAAATTAATGAACTGACTATGCATCACGATATGGCGCTGGGAAGCATGGCAAACACGAACACCATACATATACAAGGGCAAGTACATGTTTTTAGAAAAATATGGCGTTGTTAAAGGAGATTGTTGTTACTTCTATGCTCTGGAATCCTCTAAGCAAGCACGCGCATAGTCTCCCACTGATTAACATGAGATTATTTAGATTTGGCAGCAATTTGAGTGATTCACCTTACTTTGCTTAGCCCATTTGGAGAAGGTGAGGAATCGTTTAGTTGTCTCCTTTGGCTTCACGATGGGAAAACTTGAAGCATTAAATCTCTGGATGCTGCTTATAGGAGTCCTATTCCTTGCATGGCTACAGTTTGATATTGGTTTAACGAGTTTAAAAGAGGTCGAACATCAGTAGGTGATGAGGATCGCCCAAGTCGCCCAGCAGATGTAGTCACCGAGAAAATCATATAAAAAAACACGAGGCGATTCTCTGAGATCAACGAACGAGAGTGTGTTTAGTAGCAGGGGCCATAGGTGTTGTGGCAATAGGAACAGGATTTACTACAAAGATATTGTCGCGTGAAGGCCTCCAAATGATTACAACCTCCGCCAATAGATGGCGCTTTCGCCTATTTCCCTTCTCTAACTGATGTGGGAATCGCCGACTGCTGTGGTCCTGTTTCCTGGGGAAGGTAATTGTAAATACACTTTTATGTTGGCCCCAGGATGTAATATAATGTAAATACCCATTGTTTGTTATCTCATTTAAATGTAATGTTTAGTGGTGGATGACAATAAAGTCAGTGTTTGAAGTCCTGTGCCGCCTACTGTCGTTACTCTCGCCATCGCCATCATCGTTGCTGCTGCTGCTCTTCTGGACGTCTTCGGGGTGCCTGCGGGGAGGAGCTACAGGGATGAGCAACGGGAGCCCGGGCAGGTGATCCACGGCGGGAGAAGCGCATCGTCGCAGGGAACCGGAGGCGTCACGCGCTACAATATTATTAAAATTTAGAGATGAAAATGTTATCGGCCTGATGGGTGTTGCGATAGCTCACGGTGATCAACAAGCATATGCGACTCTCAACTTCAGAACAGTCTTTAGGATGATTAAAACGAAAGCCTAAAATATTTTTAAATCGGGCTGTGACCATCGATGAGACCAGTATTCATTATTATATCCGGAAACCAAACAAAACACAAACCAATGATTTATTTTCGGAAAATATACTCTCTCCAAAGAAGTCGTAGATAAGATTGTCGCACCACCTACAGGGAAATATTATGGCGATGTCTTTTGGAGTACAAAAGGCATCATTCTTGTAGAGGCCTATTAAAAAAGGGGGGAATTTATATCTCTGGAGAGACATACTATAGTGATTTATTAGACCGCTTTTTAGCAAGAAATTGAGAGACTTGGCCCATTTAGTGAAGAAAAAAGTGCTTTTTCACCATGATAATGTACCGACACATTCATCCGGAGTTGTCGCAGCCAAACTGCATGGATTGAAGCCGCAACCCTGTATTCGTCGACCTGCCCCTCCCTCAGTGCTTTTTACCTTTTAAGACATAAAAAATGGCTATCGGTAACCTGCATTCTTTTTTATTTTTTCTTCTTATTATTTTTCACATAAACAGCGTATTTACACAAACTTGGTCTCAATTACTCGTTTCTTGATTTCTCAGGAACCCTCTTGGAAAAATTTGTGGTTTTTGAGGTTGAGGTCGCCAACTACCCGATTGATCTTAGAGAATTTTAAAATTGCGCAACAAAACTTTATCTTCCACATGGTGAAACAATATATCTGGGCGACCAATCTAGCTATTGGTCACATCCCCTAACGGCTACTGTTTAGCGCGTGCACAAAATATATATTAACCTTAATATCAATGGTCCAAACTCCAAATGAACGATTATCTGAGGAAAAATCTAATAGTAGCCGTTTTTTTTTTTGGAGTCTCTCAAAAAATATTCTACTACGTATATTTTGTTTATTTAATTTGGCAGATTCGATCGATTTCACGACTCCTCCAATAATATGTTACGAAATGGTACACGCTTCTGTTCTGAAGAAAGCGATAAATCGAAACAATGAATTTACCGATTGACTTCTGTCTGAATTCATCAAAGCCGGTGTTTCGATATATTGATCTTCGTGGTCTGCCTGAAAGATATCTAGGAAACGCATTGTTTTGAACGAATCTTCCAAAGGAAGATGTTGAGGTACAAGTGTCCAGAAAACGAAAAATTCGGGAAGACTGGAAGGTGTGAGCAGGTGAAGGGCAGATGGTCCATTGTTGACATTGATGGCAGATGGCCTGATGAGATCAGAGCAAAGGCCTCCAGGACGTGACCACACGCTCAAGGTCATTGTTTCTTGAGCACGAGGCTTGATCAACATTTTCTTTCAACTATATAATAGTCTCAGCTTTAGAGTGTTTATAGACAAAGGAATTTGTAAATATTCCTTGGTAATGTATTTTAGATTTGTGCAACTATTTTGCATATACAAAAGATAATGATAATTATAATGGATAGAGTTATGACATTTTGTACTTAACTACATCACATGTCTAATACAAATGTAGAAAACTATTTTATACAATATACAAAATTTAAAAAGCCTCATGCATCTTTCTTGAGTTTGAAGTTATTTAGTGCTATTTATTGGAATAGCATATAGGAGGAATGTAGTTGAAAGCTATGCCTTGTCAGTTGTGAACCTTCCCAGATTATATTCATTTTAATAAATAAGATTGCTGAAATTTATGCAATTAGAGTAACCAATTATAACCCTTCAAATGCAGACTATATACGCAGAATAAACAATACTGTACGATACAGTTTGAACTGTACTGTAAGATCTGGTGGTAAAATCAGCGAAATCGATAAGACAGGCTTCCTAGATATTTCTCATCTTCAGTTCACTAATTGTAGCAACGCGTTCTATACGATTAGAAACAGAGAGATAATTCCACCCTCAACATACAGATATCGCTATATGTTCCGTTTTCTCTAAGTATTTTTTCAAGCATTTTCCCATTCGGAAACGAACTTAGGTCCCAATAAGTCATAAAACAACAACTAAAACCACAAAGTGATTTAATGATGCAAATAAACATTGAAAAATCAAATTTGCACATATCCCTTTCTGAACAGTGAAATCTCGTAAAGGCAAGAAGGCGCGACTTTCAATTAGTGTTCCAACTCGCTGATTACAGAATGGTCCCATTGTACTGTAAAACTACTAATGCAAATAAGGTACTTGTTCTCAACGCCTTGCTCAGATAATGAGACTTTAGATCCTCTGGGGCCACTTTGTAAATGGCACACGCTCCAACGGATGATTTTAAATGCATAAATAACGCTGGATTAGCTATTGGAGAATTCTCTACGGGAGTCTTGCCACTGACATTTCCTTAGGAATACAAATTAGCTGATTATCGTCTATGGTAGCATTTGGTTGTGTCTCGGTGATTAATTTTTCTAAGGATTCTCATAATTTATGGGTAATAAAGATTAAGTTATGCTTCTAATACATTCTACAATTCTGTTAATGGCTATCGAGATGTTTTCGATTTCCACTTGAAAATTGTTGGGCGATGTTAAGAGGTATTGCAAAGATTTTTACCAGCAGGATTTTATCATCGTATCGAAAATATTTCCTTATTTATCTTCGAACCAAAATCAGTACCAAAGGGTTAGTCGCTAGTGAAATCGTGTATTTTTTTCAAAATGAATAAGGTAAGGCTTATGCTTCAAAATGACGATTTGGGGTTTCACAGCAGAAGACTATTTTAGATGTTGTTTCTTTTTACGATCAACGCTAGATCTCATCATTTGTTTGAATGTATGACTTTTTAAAAATGTTTCTGTCAAAAAACTCCGAAACAATGATTGATATTTGGAAAATAATTAATATCACACTTTGATAAATGCTTATACGGTAAAACTTTCATCTTCAAGGGCCCACATTTATAGAATAATAAATAATTTATTTGGTCAAATTCAACCTACGATAAATGAACACATCCAGGAACAACGACAAGGAGCTTATATTAGTATGGCGGCCTCATGATAAATTCTACTGTAGATTGGAAATATGTTGATTATCGGATCGTATTAAGTAAACAACTATAAGTTTAAGGGATAAGTATCTTTAGATATTTTATCACCAAAGCCTAGATTTAAGACTTTAAAGTCCTTCTTACAAGAGAAAGGTATAAACAGCCAAAATAATAATACGACTAACTTTCCAACTTTCTTTGAGATAACATTTCTCGCGAAGGCATTAACCAATTATCACTAATAGAGATAACCCCCGAAAATCCACTGTAAGAGATAACCTCACTGTAAAAATAAAATGTCAAACAATTTATATATAGTTTACAAAGATAAAACTCCAAGACTGAAAACTGGAGATCTTAATGTGTTAGAAGGCCCTCTCGTGAGCTATGTCTTCGCGAAGAATATAGTTTTAAACAAAGTTGGTTGTATTTGGTTTATCTCTATGTCCTATAGAAAGATTTTAAATACCGAAGAATAGAGATAGGTTATATATATTTTTTCTGAAGATACTTGTCTCTGGACAGTCTATTTTCTCTTTAATTTGATACAAGGAATTAATTCATTGAATTACAAGCATTATATTTGGTTGTTAAAGTTATGTTGACCCTAACTACAATTACACAGGTCTACAAAAAAAACTTTTTTTTTTGCACAAGAGAACCTGATGGTGTTTCTAGTGTAACTTTTCATGCTGAACTCAAAAATCTAATCAGAAATTTCCCATCACCCATGGTTTTTGCCTGACGATCTTTTTTTAGTATTGGGATAAATACATGCATCCAACATGAAAGAGACTTACGAAAACATGAAACTGCTTTTGAAAAAGATAGAATATGAAAGATACGGTTGGAAAATATGCAGCGATTTGAAAGTCGTTGCTCTCTTGCGTGGATTACAGCTTGGATATACAAAATTTTGTTGTTTTCTGTTTGAGTGGGATAGTAGAGATAGGGAAAGGCATTACATTAAAAAAATCTGGCCAAACCGTAAAATCTTTACTCCAGGATATAAAAATATTGCAAACTACCCCTGATCGATTCAGAAAATATTTACTTACCACCATTACATATTAAACTGGGATTAATGAAGAACTTTGTCAAGGCAATGGATCGAAATGCCAGTGGATTTGCCTACCTAAAACAAAAATTTTCTAGTATAAGTGAAGCGAAGATTAAAGAAGGCATTTTCGTTGGACCTCAGATTTGAGAATTGCAGCAGGATGGAAATTTTCAAAATAGTTTGAATGAAGTTGAAGCAGCAGCATGGAATTCCTTTAGAAACGTTTGCAAAAACTTCTTAGGAAGTGTCAAGGTTGAAAATTACCGAGACATAGTTAATGATCTGTTGCTTTCCTACAAGGCACTGGGATGTAACATGTCCCTCAAGATCCATTTCCTGCATTCACATCTAGATTTCTTTCCAGACAATCTTGGCGCAGTTAGCGATGAGCATGGTGAGAGGTTTCATCAAGCTATATCAAGCATGGAGAAGCGGTACCAAGGTAAATGGAGTCCCGCTATGCTTGTCGACGACTGCTGGGCACTCAAGAGGGATCTACCACAAGCAAAGTACAGAAGAAAATCCACTGTCACTGCTTTTCAATAATAAATATGTTTCGTTCATATATGCCTATATATTAACAATATTTCCAAATTCAAGTAGGTGTATCTCAGAAATATTGTGTAATAGAAAAAAAAAACTTATGGTATATTTGGATTCAGGACATGTAGATAAGATGTTATTTCTGTGTGGGCAAAGAAAAATATTTTTTGATAAACCAGTTACGTGACATTGTTTGCAATTTTTAGTGTATTTATCACAATACTAAAAAAAGACTGTAACGCAAAAACCATACCTGATGGGAAATTTCTGATTAGATTTTTGAGTTCAGCATGAAAAGTTACACTAGAAACATAATCAGGTTCTCTTGTGCAAAAATCTTGTTGACCAGTGTTATAGATATGGTCAATATATCTCCATATCTTAAACAAATAGAGTTACTTCATTTTCCCAACGTTTCGTGACTCTCGCTACCTCCCGGGGATTACTAGGTTTGTTAAACCATAATCTAAATAATTAATACAATGATAACAACGTTTGGTAAATAGGGCAGAGTCGTAAGAAAATAAAGGAAGAATATATTGTTAATTTCTATCACACATATAAAAGTTCTCCTACCAACAAAAATGATGGTCCCAATTACAACCATGGAGTTCATAGGTTTCCACAACCTATAGAATGTTGTTCATATCTTTGTTTCCTTCTTGAATGTATAAAGCTACGTATCACTAGCCTCAGTCTCTCTCGTGTATTGTCTATTGTGTCAATGTGCCAATGTCTAAGTTTAAAGGCGAAACTTCACTATCTCTTTTAGAGTTTCATCACATCACCAAGAATAAACATGAAAAATCCTATTCAATCTGAGAGATTGAATGAGAAAACTGGTAAAGAGTTCTCAGTAGATGGGCCAGGCTCTTCAAATATATTTTTAAATAAAAACCTTTATAAGAGCTATTCTATATTCAATATTTACAATTGTTGAGGTATGTTGGAAGACATTTCCAAAATCTATACTATAGGTCTGATGTGTTTGTACAATCGCCAGGTTGTAATCCTAATTATAAGAAATTTAACAATGTATATATGTGTATTTTGTACTAATTAATGAGAGTTTTATAATATTATGATATTGAATTGAAAATATAATGTTAGTATAGAAGCTATTACCGAACAATAATTTTTAAGTATATCTTCAAAGATATATAATTTTGCCTATATATTGTCAGGTAGAAAAGCCAAACTTCAGGATGACAAAGCAATTAATTTTGAGCCACAAACTAAAATTTATAAAATCCAAGGCAAGAGATAAACAAAGAGTAGTGTACATAGTAGCAAGATATAAATATCAAAATTTTAATACACCTATCCCCCGATTTACACGGTAGATACGTTCCTGAGAAAAACGTATAAATCGGGGGATAGATATACACAGAAATAAAAATTAAATGCATTGACAGGTTAAAATATGTAATCAGCACATAAGCTCGGGATTCCTCGTGAGATGTGTACACAGCGCATGTGTTCAATCACAGTAGCATTTAGTATAGTGCGATAAAAAAAAACTTATTTGGAAAACCGTATAAAAGCGAAAACGTGTAAAACAAGTACCGTGTAAATCGGGTGATAGGTGTATTCTGTTTATAAAATATAAATATTTCGCTACAAATGTTCAATAAGAATTGGAGAAAGTTAAAGAGAAAGTGGATAAAAGTGGATAAGGGGACAAGGTATCAAAAGTTTTTTAAATATTTTAAAAACAATTTAGGGCTTTAATAAGTTAAGGCTGAAGCTTCGACAGTTACGCGTCTTACTATCTTCAATCATTCTTTTTCTCTTATTTTCCGCTTATATGACACATTACTGACGAGGCTTCAGCGTGAACTTGTTATAGACATAAATTGATCAAAAATATAAAAACTCTTTGATACCTTATAATATATTCTTTTAATTCTTCTTATACCTATTTTTCATATATGTATATGCAAAGTTATAGATATAACACTACTTTAATAGTGTATATATACGTGAAAAAATAATTTTAAAAATAGTAAAATTATATATATAACTTATATATATAAAAGTAGAAGCTCTAATTTTTCTCTTTAATTATGTTTTCAGTGTGTGTGTGTGTGTTCATGTTGGAACACAATTCAAAGGTTTATACCTTAGACATGTTTATATAGTCATAGGTCGTAATTCGTAGTTATGTTTGCTGAATAGTGTTGGAACCATAAGATCGATGTTAGAAGCTCAGGGGCGTGGTCTACATAGGCGTGGCGGTGTTCGCATGGGAATTCTAGGGCTTTGATACCTCTGAAGACAGCCGAACATATGGAAATGAAGTAGATAGACCATTCCAAAATTTTGAAGATTTGAGGGTCATAATAATAATATATATTACAATTTTATTACTATTAAGAATATATATAACAATACCCGATTAACCAGTCTTTATAATTCCGGAATAACAATACCCTATTAACGAGTCTTTATAATTCCGGAATAACAATACCCCATTAACCAGTCTTGATAATTCCGGAATAACAATACCCCATTAACCAGTCTTTTTAATTCCGGAATAACAATACCCGATTAACCAGTCTCTATATTTCCGGAATAACAATACCCTATTAACGAGTCTTTATAATTCCGGAATAACAATACCCCATTAACCAGTCTTTATAATTCCGGAATAACAATACCTGATTAACCAGTCTTTATAATTCCGGAATAACAATACCCGATTAACCAGTCTTTATAATTCCGGAATAACAATACCTGATTAACCAGTTTTTATAATTCCGGAATAACAATACCCGATTAACCAGTCTTTATAATTCCGGAATAACAATACCCGATTAACCAGTCTTTATAATTCCGGAATAACAATACCTGATTAACCAGTCTTTATAATTCCGGAATAACAATACCCCATTAACCAGTCTTTATAATTCCGGAATAACTATACCCGATTAACCAGTCTTTATAATTCCGGAATAACAATACCCCATTAACCAGTCTTTATAATTCCGGAATAACAATACCCCATTAACCAGCCTTTATAATTCCGGAATAACAATACCCCATTAACCTGTCTTTATAATTCCGGAATAACAATACCCCATTAACCAGTCTTTAATTTCCGGAATAACAATACCTGATTAACCACTCTTTATAATTCCGGAATAACAATACCCCATTAACCAGTCTTTATAATTCCGGAATAACAATACCCCATTAACCAGTCTTTATAATTCCGGAATAACAATACCCCATTAACCAGTCTTTATAATTCCGGAATAACAATACCTGATTAACCAGTCTTTATAATTCCGGAATAACAATACCCGATTAACCAGTCTTTATAATTCCGGAATAACAATACCTGATTAACCAGTTTTTATAATTCCGGAATAACAATACCCGATTAACCAGTCTTTATAATTCCGGAATAACAATACCCGATTAACCAGTCTTTATAATTCCGGAATAACAATACCTGATTAACCAGTCTTTATAATTCCGGAATAACAATACCCCATTAACCAGTCTTTATAATTCCGGAATAACTATACCCGATTAACCAGTCTTTATAATTCCGGAATAACAATACCCCATTAACCAGTCTTTATAATTCCGGAATAACAATACCCCATTAACCAGCCTTTATAATTCCGGAATAACAATACCCCATTAACCTGTCTTTATAATTCCGGAATAACAATACCCCATTAACCAGTCTTTATAATTCCGGAATAACAATACCTGATTAACCACTCTTTATAATTCCGGAATAACAATACCCCATTAACCAGTCTTTATAATTCCGGAATAACAATACCCCATTAACCAGTCTTTATAATTCCGGAATAACAATACCCCATTAACCAGTCTTTATAATTCCGGAATAACAATACCCCATTAACCAGTCTTTATAATTCCGGAATAACAATACCCCATTAACCAGTCTTTATAATTCCGGAATAACAATACCTGATTAACCACTCTTTATAATTCCGGAATAACAATACCCCCATTAACCAGTCTTTATAATTCCGGAATAACAATACCCCATTAACCAGTCTTTATAATTCCGGAATAACAATACCCCATTAACCAGTCTTTATAATTCCGGAATAACAATACCCCCATTAACCAGTCTTTATAATTCCGGAATAACAATACCCCATTAACCAGTCTTTATAATTCCGGAATAACAATACCCCCATTAACCAGTCTTTATAATTCCGGAATAACAATACCCCCATTAACCAGTCTTTATAATTCCGGAATAACAATACCCCATTAACCAGTCTTTATAATTCCGGAATAACAATACCCCATTAACCAGTCTTTATAATTCCGGAATAACAATACCCCCATTAACCAGTCTTTATAATTCCGGAATAACAATACCCCCATTAACCAGTCTTTATAATTCCGGAATAACAATACCCCATTAACCAGTCTTTATAATTCTGGAATAACAATACCCCATTAACCAGTCTTTATAATTCCGGAATAACAATACCCGATTAACCAGTCTTTATAATTCCGGAATAACAATACCCCATTAACCAGTCTTTATAATTCCAAAGCAATATATCTCCGCACTAAAACATACCTCAGTTGAATGTGGAAATTTATATTTCAAATATTAAAAGAAGAGAACTATAGAGTTTGTCCCTTTTCTTAACCTAAGGTGATCATGGATTCAAAAATGCAACATTATAAAGATAAGAGTGATATAAAGATACAATAAAAATGTGATGAATATAAGAAAGGATACACAATCAAGGATAGTTCTCAATAAACTAAATTTAAAACGCGCCATAGGGAATTTACTTTACTATTTTATCGAGAATATAATGTATTGAAATAACTCCCATTGCTGAGACCATAGGATGGTAGTGACCTACGCCTCATATCTAAGCCTCGTATTCCTAATCAGTAATTTTTAATAATAACAGATCTCATTTCAGAATATCTCGATTTTATATAAATAATTTTATAATAACTAATTCTACATTTATTTATTTTATAGATTCAAAACTTCAGATGAACGACTACACTTTTTTTACAAATTCTCGTCATGTTCCTGGGTAATTGAAATCCTTCCTCAGGATGATTAAACAATAATTGTTCAAACGTCTGATGACTAATTACTTTGCAATATTAAAATGATTTGAAATATCCTAACAACATTCAATGAGAACCGACTCCAAAAGAAGCCAGGAGTATCCATGTTTTGAATTGTAGTCTTTCATGCTCAGTCCTGATCTGTCTTTTTTGAGAAGAAAAAGGCATCGCCTGTAGGTCATACGACTTACCCCTATCCAGGTACTGGTGATGCCTTGCTATAATAAACTGATCTAAAATTCAAGAAGAGACCATTTTGAGTTGAGGTCAGGAGCATTCATGTTTTCTGAAAATTCTCTCATCAGCTGTGTTCTACGCTATCTTTTATTGAGTCCCATATAATGTTGTAATGCGACACAAGAAACGGATGCTTTCATTATAAGTACGGGAGATCAACAATAGAATTTTTTTTTTCTTTGAATAGAAGTAGGATCGACATTTACAGAGTAGCGATGGATGTACGAGAGGGGAGAAGAAACAGAATTATCGCTGCAGCCTGGAGATAGGGAGATTTAGACGACAGCTGCTCGGTAAAAGTGTATAAATTCTTCATGGTGTTAGACTAGGTGGAACTCCCACCGTATAGCGCTACTCTCATTCAATGTACCCAGCTTAAACAAAACTGGAAATCCGTGGACAGAACGAAAACACTACTTGGTTAAAAAACAGCAAGGCATCACCAGTACCGGAATAGGGGTAAGTCGTATGACCTACAGGCGATGTTTTTTTTTCTTCTCAAAATAGGCAGATCATGACTGAGCATGAAAGACTACAACTCAAAACATGAATCTTCCTGGCTTCTTTTGGAGTTGGTCCTCATTGTATGTTGTTAGAATGTGTCATATCATTTTAATATTGCGAAGTAATCATTGTTTGACCATCCTGAGGAAGGATTTCAAATACCCAGGAACATGACGAGAATGTGACGGTCCAAAATTAGACCGAGGGAATAACAAGGATGCTCAGTTACTACAACAAACTCTTGGTCAAGACGTGGTGTTTACTGCACTATCTAAGAGGTTCTATTGTATTTGATGGGCTTTATTTAAATATATATATTTTATATTGTTTTAATGAAAAGATAATACATGTTCTGTTAAAAAAAAGCAAGCTTTTGTACTCATATTTTAGTTTTAAAAAATCCAAATAAGCAAAATTTCCTATTATCCTTAATTATTTTAAGGGGGATAATTGGTGAAATCTATATAATTGTAGAACATTGAAATAGCACCCTCCCTATCCATATTTGAGTTCCGGGAAACCAAATCGGGCTTTCTATCACACTTGCAATAAAGCAACACGTATACACAGGAGGTAATAATAAAGACATTGAGTTTAGAATAGCGCGTCAAGTTATTTATTTCAAAACATTAAAATTCAAAAAAGAAAAAAAAAAGAGTTCTCATAAAATGCCCTTTATGGACTGTGGGAATTTAACGACGTTGATGAGCTAGTTGTAGATTAAGAAGTTTTTCCGGAAGAGCTCATATTTTCCCTTTATGTCGAAAAAAATAATTTGACTCCAATAGAAACTTTATGTCTTCAATTAAATAATCTCATACAAATGAGATATAGTATGCGTGTTTTTCACCTTCAATATCTATTAATAGAACCTTCCATGAGAAACATCTAAAAAAACGGCTACTCCTAGTCTTCTTTTGGAAGCAATCGCTCATTGGAGGTAGGTTGAATCAAGTAAATTATATTTAAACAAGAGTTTGTTCAGGGAAGCGATCAGACAAGTCTCTGGCGGGAAAATCTACTGTAGAATATAAAGGCATGTGTCTCATTAGGTTAAAAAAACTTGACACATTGGAGCACAAATCAAAAAGCGATTAAGGTGTCTAAGGAGAAGTAAAAGTCGGAGGAGCTAAGCAACAAAAGAAGCGGCGGTGGTGGCATTGTTTTAAGAAGAAAGGGAACGGAAAAGGGCCATTTATTGTTGAGAGGAGAAGAAAGAGCCGGAGAGATGTTACAAAAGGGAAGGGCTGTCAGACATGCCGGAAACGGAAGCATTCTCCTGCATTCATTAGGAGCTGATTAGGTCAATCAATTAGGAATTCTTCTATGGGAGACCCTCGACAATACAGCCGGGCGGTATGCCATGTCTTGTTTAGCTTTCTCACTTACCTGGTGGTGTATGTGTAACTATACAATGGAGTTGTACCTATACAATATCGGATATAAATGTAGTGTAGGTAGCTGTTATAACGATCAAATATGGTGTAGGTATTCGTATTATATCTACTGAAATTTGGTGTAGGTATCTGTTATAAGGATAGAAATGGGGTTGAGATTCTATTCTAATGATTGAAATGTGGTGTAGGTATCTGTTATAAGGATAGAAATGGGGTTGAGATTCTATTCTAATGATTGAAATGTGGTGTAGGTATCTGTTATAAGGATAGAAATGGGGTTTAGATTCTATTCTAATGATTGAACTGTGGTATAGGTATCTGTTATAAGGATAGAAATGGGGTTTAGATTCTTTTCTAATGATTGAAATGTGGTGAAGGTATCTGTTATAAGGATAGAAATGGGGTTTAGATTCTATTCTAATGGTTGAAATGTGGTGTAGGTATCTGTTATTAGGATAGAAATGGGGTTTAGATTCTATTCTAATGATTGAAATGTGGTGTAGGTATCTGTTATAAGGATAGAAATGAGGTTTATAGATTCTATTCTAATGGTTGAAATGTGGTGTAGGTATCTGTTATAAAGATAGAAATGGGGTTTAGATTCTATTCTAATGGTTGAAATGTGGTGTAGGTATCTGTTATAAGGATAGAAATGAGGTTTATAGATTCTATTCTAATGGTTGAAATGTGGTGTAGGTATCTGTTATAAAGATAGAAATGGGGTTTAGATTCTATTCTAATGGTTGAAATGTGGTGTAGGTATCTGTTATAAGGATAGAAATGAGGTTTATAGATTCTATTCTAATGGTTGAAATGTGGTGTAGGTATCTGTTATAAAGATAGAAATGGGGTTTAGATTCTATTCTAATGGTTGAAATGTGGTGTAGGTATCTGTTATAAGGATAGAAATGTGGTTCAGATTCTATTCTAATGGTTGAAATGTGGTGTAGGTATCTGTTATAAGGATAGAAATGAGGTTTATAGATTCTATTCTAATGGTTGAAATGTGGTGTAGGTATCTGTTATAAAGATAGAAATGGGGTTTAGATTCTATTCTAATGGTTGAAATGTGGTGTAGGTATCTGTTATAAGGATAGAAATGGGGTTTAGATTCTATTCTAATGATTTAAATGTGGTGTAGGTATTTGTAATAAGGATAGAAATGGGGTTTAGATTCTATTCTAATGGTTGAAATGTGGTGTAGGTATCTGTTATAAGGATAGAAATGGGGTTTAGATTCTATTATAATGATTGAAATTTGGTGTAGGTATCTGTTATAAGGATAGAAATGGGGTTTAGATTCTATTCTAATGATTGTAATGTGGTGTAGGTATCTGTTATAAGGATAGAAATGGGGTTTAGATTCTATTCTAATGATTGAAATGTGGTGTAGGTATCTGTTATAAGGATAGAAATGGGGTTTAGATTCTATTCTAATGATTGTAATGTGGTGTAGGTATCTGTTATAAGGATAGAAATGGGGTTTAGATTCTATTCTAATGATTGAAATGTGGTGTAGGTATCTGTTATAAGGATAGAAATGGGGTTTAGATTCTATTCTAATGGTTGAAATGTGGTGTAGGTATCTGTTATAAGGATAGAAATGGGGTTTAGATTCTATTCTAATGGTTGAAATGTGGTGTAGGTATCTGTTATAAGGATAGAAATGAGGTTTATAGATTCTATTCTAATGGTTGAAATGTGGTGTAGGTATCTGTTATAAGGATAGAAATGGGGTTTAGATTCTATTCTAATGGTTGAAATGTGGTGTAGGTATCTGTTATAAGGATAGAAATGAGGTTTATAGATTCTATTCTAATGGTTGAAATGTGGTGTAGGTATCTGTTATAAGGATAGAAATGTGATGTAGATATTTGTATCATAGCTACCGAAATGTGATGTGTGAAATATCTGTGTTATATATATATGGTATATGTTCTGTAATATATATTTTGTTCTATTCATAATAGGTGTAAATATCTGTGTACAAAATATCACTTTTTATTTAGAAATTCTGAAGATATAAAAACTGCCGATTTACCTCCTACCGAAGAGGCCGTGGTGGGCTATACCTCCGACCGTTACTGTAGATAACACAAGTATAACCACGTATACACTCGTACAACCACATTGCTATAGATCACAAGTGTATAACAAACTGTATACAAATTTTATTGTAAATAAAGCGGATAAAACGTCAGCTCACTTGCTAACAGCCCCCCTCCGCCCCACGACAAGACCGCCCCCGTCAAGATGTCATTCCTGCAGTTGACATGCTAATTGGATAACGACACAGAAGGACAAGACACGAGGGAGGACAAGACATGGGGTAATTAGATCCCGCGGTCAGTTTTATAATTGCCTTCATTCTTATACATTCGCTACACTTGTTCACATTTGTTCTTGGCATCTTGGTTATCTCTCTGTACCTCTGCTGGTGACGTATAGAACAAACAAGGAATTGTGACACAGCATTCTCTAACGGACATCTTCCTGCCATCTGACCTCCATGACAAACCGTTCTGGTCTACTCTGAATTCCATCGGAAATGGGACTTCAGAAACTCTACGTTGGATATGTGTAATTAAATTGTTTTAATTTATATCATAGTGATGATGTTTAGAAATGTGGGTAGTCAGAGATAGGTCTCCTATGGGAAGTTACTCACTCTCAAACTAAATATTAATAAATAGAACACAAGACGTACACTAAATCCTTGAAGCAAAAATATATTTGTGAAATTTTACAATCACAGAGACCTCTTTTCTCCGCTTCGTTTAAAAACCATTCTTAATAAATAAGCTTACAAATGCAGCCTATATCAGCAGAATTAACAATACAATAGTTGTAATGATCTGGTAAAATCGATTAATTTGCTGAAAAGGATTACCATTGATGAGCTAAGCGTTCCTAATTATCTTTCATCTACAGTTCTCTAAGTCTAGACATTTTTTATAGGATTTGAAGAAATAGCGTTGAATAATTCTGAATATCAAATTTTATTATTTAGAACACTGTTTATAGTACTGTGTAGTAGTTTCGTTAGATATGCACTCTAACCTCCCATTGTGCCTCCTGGAGGTGATCTCTCATTCGAGGTGAGATTAGATATTTTCGTTTTAATTTTATAAAATATAATTGCTTAGGGAATAGTCGCTCATCAGGTGGGTCATTCCTGGGAGGTGTACTCTATATGATAGCTCACCATCGATGAGCCAGGCACTTCTTTCCCATTGCAGTAGAAATTGTTTAAAAAGCAATAAAACAAAATTGCGATAAATATTTTATCTTTAGGCCATGTATCTAACATAAGCCTAAAACATATTGTTTCTAAAGTAAGTCAAGAGCTACTATTGTCTAAATAAATAAAAGTGTCCCCATGGAATTTCCATAGAGAAATATAAAGTCCATTCCTGAGATAAGTCCAATCTTAAAATGGAAGCATTTTTCGCTCTCTTAAGATAACAAATGTGGCAGCAGACACTAACAAACGGAATTTTTGTCATATTCTGGGTAGAATTACTATAGAAGAACACAGCTCCCTTGGGAGACTAGTGCAGAAACACGAATTATCCCGGAGGGTCATTGCTCAATGAGGGTTGATTTATATTCGTTCAATTAATTTACAGGTCGTTTAATTTGTCTCTCTGAGGAGTGGTCGCTAAAGAGAGGTTTTACTGTATAACGAGAATTTATAAAAATATAGATCAACAAAAAGTATAATAAAGTATAAGGAGTACTTTTTTGATTATTAAACAGTTGCACAAGCAATGAAGAAATTCGAGATATTCAATCCGAAATTATAATCTTGCTTGAAAGATTCATATTTAAATTGTTTTGAAATTTTTAAAGAATTTAAATTTTTAAGAATCCGTTAAGAAAACGGTCTGCTGGACATCGTTTGGGCGTAGCGCCGAACAAAATGTGCCACTGTATGCAGTACCGATGGCAGAGGCAACCAAAGACTGAACATCGACTGGCTACAATCAATGATGATTACCCATCAAGTAGGAAACATCGGATTGTGCAATGAATTATTTCGGATACTCATACAAGTTAAACAAACTCTTATTATCAAATAATCAAAACTTCACGAAAAGTATAGGTTGATCAATTTGTGAAGCTCGCCTGTCATATTGGGTCGGTACTCCTTTTGTTGAAATATATGTCGGTCAGGCAGCCCCACGAATCCCAGGAAAGAATACATAAATATAGTGGCGGCCCGTTAATGTTTATCAATACGAATTATTTTATTTTATTTTAAGATGTAATGGACCAAGCACACTCTACAATCCATAAAGGCGTGACAGCATGTGCAGCTCAACTTTAGCACTTATAAGGTGCCCTGTTTGGTCACTTGTACTGACTGGTGAGGTTTAATTTGAATCTGTTCAAACAATTCATGTTCAATGAGAGGACAGAGTTCACATTACCGGCCAGTTAATGTGCCACGTAGGATACAGTGGAGGCCCGGCATTGTAGGTGGGGGCACCCATACCAAGATGTCTGCAGTTAATGAAGTGAGGCGTTGGACAGAGAAGTTAGAAGCGTTCAGATTATATGGGAATCTCCAAATTCGGATACCTTCCACAACACAAAGCGGCGGCATTCATCACTAAACACCTTTGATCATCCTTAATTGGCGTTCCGAAAAGATTCGATTTAGACCCACTGTAAACGAAAACGCCTGTGTTGGAAGGTTAATTGCAGGAAACGCAAAGAGCGCTTAGCTCGCAGATTCGCGTCTGCAAGGAGTCTTGATATGATGCTTGAATACACTATTGCCCCAACATCAGCCTGTATGTATGGAGGACTGGATCACTGAGGGTATGTACGCGCGGAGCGCACGATCTTGCGATCTCGTCGTCCCTCTAGTGCGTTCTGAGTCGGTTCGCCGTTAGTGGGTGTCATCTTGTCTCTAATGCTACCATTACAATCGGACTGAAAGTCGAACAATTGGCGTGACATGCTACATAGCGACTATCCTGCCATTTTTAGAAAGATGATAATGCTTTTATAAAATCCAGTGAACCAGGGAGAATTTTTTTCTGCCTAGTTTACTTCGATTTAGTCTGTAATTCTCATTACATGATTACGTTTTGCTTGTCTTAATGGATAAACCATTATGAACTTCTATAATACCCAGCGCCTAGAATTATATGGGCTACCTCAGATGTTCAGTCAAGCGCTCTGCCATCTAGGAATGCTCATGTGAGCCTGGTCAGGATATGTCTTTTTTCATTTGAATATTTGACTTTATCCTATATATTTCCATAGTTGACGCTTATAACATGCTCCCTTCTTTGTGGCCAAATTCCATTGTCTCTCTGTGAGTTTTAAAACTTCTCTCCAAGAAAATTACAAAGCCTAATACTTTTTATTTGATTCTCCGATAGCGCAGAATTTTTAAACCACATACAAGAGCCAACCTATATTCCATGATTTGGAACTACGGTCGCCATCAGTTCAGGGACGGCTACGAGGTCCCGAAGGCACCTAGAATGCGTTAAGCAAAATGTCTGAAGATGAAACTGGATAAAAATCTTTGATAAGCCACATACTATTTCAATATTTTAAAATTGAAGCACTGTTATTAAAAAATTAAAAATAAACTATAAAGGCTATACTCGTTGATTTTAAAATTAATTTAAATTATCAAAATGCTAAATTGCGATCAGAATTACATTAAAACAACAAATTTCTCGCAACCGTTGCACAAGTAACGTGGCCAATTCTTAATACCTGGACCTTCGAATCTTCAAATTGTTTCTACTCTCCTTTTTCAAAACCCAGATACTAATCTAAGAAAGACACCAATTAGGTGAACGAATCTGTGAGAAGGCTGCCTAAGTTCCATGCAATGGTAAAATGGAAAGAATTGAACTATGTATACGTCATCGAATGGAGCTAGTAAAAAAATAAACAATAGCACACGGTCAGGTAAATAACAAAATCTGCTGCCTATTTTTGTTGTTGTCGTGTCCAATGAAGAGCCCTAGATGTCTCCATGCATCTCTATTACAGCAGTTTGGAAAATGGGTGCCGTTGCCACGTTAGTCACCTTGGAAACGAACACGAATATGGTCGCATACCTAAAGGGTCCGGGGGGGAGGGGGGGACCGCAGGGAGGTGTGGTCGGACTTTCTACCCCCCGAACATGAGATGACCTTCAACGAAGGGTATTGTGAAGACATCTTGACTATCATGAAAAAAAAAAAGGATAAATAACAATAACGTATTCATGTAAAAAAGACAGTAAATGATAAATTGTTGAGGATTATTATTGATATTTTCGATTTTATAGTATTCTCATAGCATTTAAAAACATTGCCCTTCTATAACCCAATTAATTCCATCATATACTCACAGTCTTAAAAAGATTACATCAAGATTCACAATATACATACCATGAGACTACTGGCTTTCCGATTATAAAACAAGGTCATTTGTTTAAAAAGGTTCAACGTTACTGATACTATTAGGGATTAATTTTAGTGGTCGGTTTTGGGGCGTATTAAGGAGAGTAATTTGAAGGAGAGAATTGGCGGCTCGACTACTCTGACGTGATCGGTGAAGTTTATATTTGCTACGTGTATTCTGGGATTCCTCCCAAAAATATGCCTACTTGTTTAAAAGTAAATAGGGATCTCCCAAATGTAATACATATGTGCATATACCCATGTATATGTGTATATTAAGATAGAATGAATTTGATATATTTATATATTTAGTTCCTAATATATAGAGAGAGTTGTTTACCGCTACATTGGTGTCAGAGAGAAGATGAAGTAACGGAAATGTCACAGATTGTCGAGTAGTGCAGCAATATTAGAGGGAAACCCTGGAAAATTGGTGCGGCTTCTGATTGATTCTCGGAGATTGGACAGGTCCCAGCAGTGTCGCCTTCCTGCTTGATAACACAGCCGTGGAAACTGGGTTGTGCACTGTATACACCTCGTGCTTGTTCACTATATGTCTGCACATACCAGGCCATGGTAGCCATGGCTGTAGCTTGTGCTTTATTGTACTCTTCATATACCCAATGTTTACACATGTAGTACCAATACATTATGGGTTGTTACACTTGTACTGTAAGTATACCACATATCCCCACATGTTGTTCCAGCCTATGGTAGTGGGTTGGATGGTGATTGATTGTACTGTACGTATCCTACATATGTAACAACAGACCATTGTAGGTAAAGAGTTCTGACATCCTGTGGTATTAGTACACTGCATGTTTACACATATAGTACCAATCCACACATTAGAGTAGAGGCTAGTGACCTATGATATTGTCCTATAAATACACTACATTCTACACTGTCTACACTGTAGTGTTAGGCCACAACTTCCTATACAATAAATACTTCAAGAATAAAGATGAAGTTCAAACAGTCAATATATTTATTGTCTTCAGAATTACAGATATTTATTAAGACTAAATAAAATAAATTTTTCTTTTTGGAGAAATATAACGCCGATTCTAATGGTTTTATTTTTAATATATCAATCATTATGTTTGATGTGAAATATTACATTAGAATTCGCCGCTCTTGAAAATTTCGCCATTTATTTCAAAACCAATCCAAAAAATTGTTGAATTCACAGAGATTTTGAATAGATTCTTTTCAAAATTCCAATTTTTAAAAGAGATTAGCTTATAGAACACCTAAAATATTAATATTTTGGTGATAAATATTCAAGTTTATACAAAACTATGAAAATAAATTTATAAAACCAACAAAACTTTTGGGAAATACTAGAATGACCTGGTACATCAATGTGAACCTTCCAGCGCTTTCTGAAGTTTAGCCACAAGACAGTTTCAAATACTGACACTGCTTTTACATCATGTACTACTTTCTTTTGTCTTTGGCACCTGAGTTATGTCATGCCTTCTTAGGTATACTAAGTTTAAAGAAAACGACCATTAAACCTATCCGAGTTTGTTTTTGTGCCCAGAGAGAGAAGAAGGCGTTAATTATTTATTTTTATTTTGCGTATCGCTATTACGAAACCGCTGAAAGAGTTCATTTACTAATCAGCCAGACCCAGGCCTATCCCATATTTTAAAAATTTCAGTAAGGGTAGCAGAAATTGCTTTATTTTAAAAAGAAACGATTGAGCTAAAATATTTTATATTTCCAAAATTGTATTGTTCATTCTGAATCTATCAATTATTTCCAAGGTTCATTACAGAAATGACGTTTAGTGAAACTAGGAAAATATGTTTTTCATACGTTAGAGTTCACCTGACGTTTTTTAACGACTGTTTCATAGCAAGAAATCATTGCGCACTACTGGAGCCTACAATGGTGGCCTTCATAGAGTTTTGATACGGCAATTACACTATGTACCCCCATTTGTGTTCATTGCTCGTGATTGTTAGTTCCTGCGTTTTCAGGTTTTAAAAGTTCATACATTCCAAAGTTTGTAATTGTTCTTAGGAGAAGCTATTTTTTTGTATATTTCGTATATCGCTATATACATAAATGGCAAACACATTTTATTTAATAACCATACAGACAGCATCTAGATCAAAATTATTGTTAATTTTCGCTTCAAATCATAAATAATTATCGAAACACTGAGATAAGTATCAACATAATTATTGACACATATCAATGATGTGATAATGAATGATTATGCTTGTTAAGAACATATTTTACCCTTTTCTTGATAAATGTTCCAAATATCTAACAAAATGAGTCTACTGAATGTTGGAAGAATCATTTGGCGTCATTCTATTCACTCAAACAAAGGACAAATGTATCGCACATTATTTATAGAATATTCACATATATGTAATGGAGAAATATGCAGATTCTACCTTTCACAATGTACAGGCTACAATAGCAAACTTTCAACAGCATTATTGGCCTACTCTATACTGTCTCGATATGGATAAATAGGAAAAGTACATAATAAATACAAGTATCAGAGTCATCAATCAACAATTCTTAATCAATTCTGTCACCGCTCAAGCGAGCGCGAACTGGGACAAAGTTTCAATACACATACTACGGGCAATAAAGTGGCGGCCCCACTATGCCTCGGCAAGCACGTGCAGGGAGAACACTTCACTACGCATGCGCGGGAGTCATCCGGAACTTTCTAGCGACTGACGCGGTAAACAAAAAGACTGCTCCCAACGGCCGTTACTTCAACCGTTACTTCTTTACTCTTTATATATTTCGGGGTTTAAATAAATTAATTATAATTATAATTTTATCAGCGGCCTTTCCACAAGTCACACCAACACATCACGCAACCACCATCACCTTTTGTGAATGGAATAAATACCCAAATATGGCCATTTCTCATAACCATCGGTGGTTCAGTGGTAGAATGCTCGCCTGCCACGCGGGCGGCCCGGGTTCGATTCCCGGCCGATGCATTTATTTTTTTTTTACAATTTTTAAAACTCATTTGTATATTATACAGTCTACTCTCGTTATAACGCCACTCGATATAACGCCACCCTCGCCTTACGCCGCTTTTTCGTTTTGTCCCAATCGACATCAATGTATTTTTCTCGATATAACGCCACTCCCTCGCTGTTCGCCTTCCGCCGCTGATTTTTAGTATCCCAAGTAGCAAAAACCACTCGTTATAGCGCCGCTCACAACGTCCCTCATCCCCCACTTCCCTTTTCCTGTCTTTTTTTTTTTCGCCAGCGGCACCGGACTTTGCCTGCTGTTGACACAACAGATTGTGTGAACAGCCAGCATACCCTTTTCCTGCTTGTGCCTGGGAGATACACAGTCGCTTCATCCTTTGCTAACGTCAACACAACAACCTTATTGTCGTATCATGAGTTCCCAAAAGTGTAAACTGGAGTCGATCACCATTGAAAAGAAGGAGATATGCCAGTTGGCAAGAATGTCGAAGAATGAGATTGGAGAGTGTTTCTCACTTCCACGAACAACTGTCCGTGATATTCTCACTCAGGCTGAGAAGTGGGAAAATTATACTGTTGGTTCTTCAAAGAGTCGAGAAATTTAGTGACTTGGAAGACGCTCTCTTCAACTGGTTTACCCAAAAGCGTGCCATAATATTATTATTACTGATGACCTCCTAAGAGAAAAGGCAAAAAAACTTGGCGAGCAGTTGGACGTACCAGAAAATTTCACGTACAGCAGTGGGTGGCTGCAGCGATTTAAAGGGAGATTCCATATTTCGCAACGACGGCTCTGTGGGGAAGGCGCATCGATTTCTCCAGCTATCATTGATGAACACCTTAAAAATTTGAACAGTATGCTGGCCAACTCCGGATATGACCCAACCAACATATAAAATGCAGACGAAACAGGATTATTTTTTTCAGCTCATTCCTGACCGAACACTTGCTCACAAAGATGAAAACTGCCGTGGTGTCGAAAGGATGAAGCAACGAATCACTGTTCTACTGTGCTGCAACTCTACTGGAATATGGTTGAAAGGGATCCCTACAGAAGCCAAGGTTTTATGGTCTGGGCTGGAATCTTCTTGTGCGGTCGCACAGCACTCCATATTTTTCGGCAAGGAACCCTGACTGGACAGAGGTATCGGGACGAGATCTTGGCAGCATATGTGATGCCTCAAGCATTGGAAATGGGAGAAAACTTTCTTCTAATGTATGATAATGCCCGTCCACATAGGGCTGGTGTGGTCAACACTTTTCTCCAAAACCATGCAATTGCTCGGATGAATTGGCCAGCTCGATCCCCAGACCTAAATCCCATTGAGCATGTATGGGACAACCAAAGACGGCAGATCTCATCCCTCCAACCCCCTCCTAGAAACACTCTTGAGCTAGAAACAGCCTTAACACAAGTGTGGGCGTTGATTCCACAGGAGCTGATAAACTCCCTAATTCTTAGTATGGGTCACCGATGTAGAGCCTGTCTATCAGTTAAAGGCGATCACACCCCATATTAACAACAATATCCAAGATATTTATGCACTGACTGCAAGAAGATCATTGCTTGACCGGATAATTTGCATAAAATACGTGTTAGAATTCTTTGATTTCGGGTATTCTAATCAATAATGGAATAATAAATTTGTGTATAAAATTTCATTGATATATGTTCAATAAAATTTGAGATAAATGAAAAAATATGTTGTTCCTTTAATTTTGCGGACCAGTGTATATCAGCGATATGAGGATTATGGTGATCACTGGAATAAGACCTAACTGTGTTTAGGAACAGAAATTCCGAGTCCCATAGCTCAGTCTCAAATCGAGAATAGACAGTAAATTTTACTTGTATTCCTCTATAAGGCATATTCATAGTGAAGTATGAAAGACAACTGATATTTGATAATGCAAAATGAGAGGGCAAACGTCTGAATTTGATCAATTTTTTTTTCACATTTCATCATTTTATATATTTTAAAATATACATGTTATAAGCTTCAAAGCATTTTATATAAATAACAAATGTTTGAATAATATTTCTTTTATTATTTTTGAGGTTATTGAAGTAAAAAATTTAGTCATAATCTTATTGTTCCAAATTCTATTTCATATTGAATTCAAAATGATGGAGAATATTTTAAATATATCTCAAACAGATAATATATAATTTAAAAAATATACATATTATTTTTTTATTTCATATAAATATTAATATATTGAATTTTTAGGACGCTATAAAAATTTCGTTTCCAACGGTCCAACAATGGGCCAGTCGGTTGGGAATTGAGGTGGAGGCGGGTCTGCTTTGAGACTCTGTCCGAATATACTTGTTTCCTCAGATATTGAGGCTTTGTCTTCCTCTCCCCCGACTCTTTGATCTTTGAGACGGAGTCCATAGCATCGGCAGACCAGTTCCTGGCAGGGCCTGGACCATCAGCTCGGCCGAGAGCGAGTTGGATGCTCTGGTTGTGCCAGAAGAGTGGAATAGGGCTTCTACGGAGGCGAAGCGCCACTATAAACAAAGGCTAACGCGCTGAGCAGGTACCTCCTGGGTGGCATGGAAACCCTTTGCGAAAATATTCATGACCTGGTCTGGTGATGCATGGACTTTGAATGAGATAAAATTATTACATTAAATGCTATAAACCATCCTTGCTGAAAAAAAATCAATAAACACCAAGTAATCACATAAATAAAGTTACAGAAATAAAATAAAATATCAGCTTAGCTCAAAATATTTCCAGTATTCTTCAACAAAATCAAACTACATGATAGAATCCATCTATTACAATAGTTGAACGGTCTGGGGATTAAACTGGCGAAACCGATGGGAGAATTCACCAATGATGTACCATGCCCTTCCTTGATTATATGACGTTGAAAGGTTTCATTAAATTCAGTGCCATTTTCGAACTCTGGGTGACCCTCAATCATATACTAGATTTTTAGCAAAAAATAAACGTCGCATTTTGCATCAAAATAGACGCCAGAACTATGCCTTTATTGATTGAATGCCTCATCAACCTTGCAGACTCTCTCTCTCGGTTAAGTGACAAATTTACATATATATCTCCCCCATAGAATTAACTAACCACTTTGAGAGCGCTGAATAACTCTTTGGATAAATTCTACGCATCCCTTGCGGATAACAAGAAATCAAAGCTCTCCCTAGACTGCCGAGAGCCATAAACCAAACCATGGTCTCCTGGTGACATTCTGAATTTTACAAAGATGTTATTGTGGCATTGACCTCCATCAGAGTCTGCTAGATTGAATAAAATGGTTAAAAGATATATAGCAAAGTTATTGTATCTATGTTGACGGGAGAGAGAGGAGGGGCCTTTATATATTTTAGGTCAGCTTCGCCTAGAAATGTTTCCATCCATAAACTTCTCAAATCATATCAAGGAACAAATTAACAAATCGTATGGACCTAAAATAATACAATATATTCATTTGTAGGAAATTTCAACTATTTATGATGCGTATGATCATTTTAAAAACTACTAAATTTCTAGTATATTTACCGCAATGATAAAAATGATGGGAGGGCCTGGTTCATCATTTGTGAATCTACTTGGCGGTTTTGTCAGTTTAATCTACCATCCCGCTTAATTTTTGTATTTTCCTGTTTTTATTTTATAGTAATACTGGAGATAAACTATTGGAAAGGGGATTTTAAACAACTATGAACATAAGCTTAAGTACAGTAGAAATACAAATATTTATAAATTCCTAAACATGCTTCGAGCGCTGCTCTTCCGCAAACAACAAGTAAAGTTCATTTAGACTTAATATGAACATTATGAATTAACTCGCCATCTGTTTTACGCAATTTATGATTCATTTGAAAACAAAATCAGATGGAAAATATGAAAATAAATATTTAGAAGTCTATAAAAAGGCTCATATTGAAGAGAATATAAAATAACTCTTGAAATTAGTGAAAAACGAGAACAAAACATTTGACTTGGAATTCAAGATTCTGAGCTATCCAATGAAAGCACTTTATTACATAAAAAGCATTTGCGCGCCATTTGTTATGAAAATTGGAAACTATTATAGAAGCGTATGATTCTTTTGAAAGTTAAACAATTTTTACTGCCCTTACTGCGATGGAAATATTATATATTTATAATTGTATGTAAAATTCTACAGACCTCAAACCTTATGTCCATAGTAAATCTAAATACCCATTCCAAGAGTCTAGTATCAGTATCACTATTGTTGTTTCTTGAGCACTCAAAGAGAGCAACATCTGACGACGTCAATCTATCTGCGGATTTGTTACACCGTGTCTATGGCATAAGTGAGGGAGAGAAAACACAAGTTGTGATCACAGACTTTTTCAAGAAAATGTAATTATTTTTTTATGAGAATAAATTATAAATTAATGCTTTCTATTTATCATATTAATCAATTAATGCCGGTTTTGAATTCTATATATTGACTTAAATATAAATTATTATTATTAATTGTTATAAATAATTTATTGAATCTTCAAATTTCACATTTTAAACGTGTTCGATACAACGCCACCCTCGCCTTACGCCGCTTTTTTGCAAAATCCGGATGGTGGCGTTATAACGAGAGTAGACTGTATAAGAATGACATCCACGGCGCCAATTTATAATTGTAACGAATAGTATTTGAATAAAAGCATTTAATCGGGTAAAACCCGGGCGTTGCCCGGGTCATTCGGCTAGTTTAATATATAAGGAAAGAAAATAATGGTTACAATGTATTATATGAGCTTAACATAGTTTATCTAACACCGTAAGAAGCCTGGTTTGGGAAATAAACACTGTATAAGACAAAGAGTTAAAAACAATAGTAGAGCCGTCTAGAAGATAATTTGGCGAAACCGCTGAGAGGTTCACTACAGATTAAAGTCCTCTCTCTTCTAATATTTTCTATCATTGGAGTAAGGTTTTTGTTATTTGTTATTATTTGATCATAATTTACAATATCCATTATCTCTTGACACCTAAATATACTGGGTGAGGTTATTAGGTAAACACTATAGTATTTTTGAATATATATAATGTATTTTACTGTTGAGATAAACAATATGATTAAAATAAAATTATCCATTCAGAAATTTCTATTGAGATTTTTTTTTATTTCTCATTCTCTCTCTCTTTTATCTGAACAATGGACCAGGATTAAGGCAGATCTGGTCGGGGAGATACTCGCGCCTGCCGTCGCCGAGTCCGGCGGTGGATACATCGAGAAAGCAAGCCTATTCCTGAGGCGGAGACTGGAGGACGACACTGCCCGCTCCGACTATCCTTCCTTGTCGGACCTCGGGTGTTCTTTTAGAGCCAGATGTCGCTCTCCTTCAACCTTCCCCGACGACGACTGCAACGTCATATCCGGGGGCCAGCTTAGGCATTTTCTTCTGGAGCGCTTAAGGAGTCGCTTCTCGCCGACTCCAAGCTTGACAGAAGGGATAGCGACTTCCTAGCTGAAGTGGCACTTTTTGAGTTCGACGAGTTCTGTTGCTATTTTTCGCCAAAATCTCCCGCGACCAGATAGTGACAGCCATCCACCACCTGCTAAACGGCCTTTCCTCAGGATAGGATGGATTACCGTGAGAGTTTTCAAGGCCTTTGAAGATTTATTCGCCGAAGTTCTATGGAAAGTCTTTGAAGATTTTCGACTTTGCGGGGCCTTGCATCCATCTTCAGGGCGTAGCAAGATATTTCTGCTGTCGAAATCGCACAGTGGTCCAAGTCTACAGGCATTCTGCAATCAGCCTACGAACGACCGACAACACTTTTCAGCGGCGTGCGCATGGGGCGTCTGCGCCGTCGTTTGCAAGACCTCGTGCCCGAGTGTCAGACCTACGCCGTTCCGAGACGCTAATCCTTCTGGAACATTGCACGAGTGTCAAAGTCGCCTGGGAAAGACACACCGCTGGCTGTCATCTCTCCGGACCTGAAATCGGCGTTTGGCACCCTGAGCAGTAGCTACCTGTTCGCCCTGTTGTAGAAACTGGGTCTACCATCTGCCTTCCTAGGGTGGTTTGCTATCCTCTACGGGAAGCAGACGCCGCTATCCGGGTCGGAGATGTTTACACCAAGGCCTGTGGGGTACGAGTCGAATCTAGTGGCTTCCAGGAGGCATTCTGGCTCGCCCAGTTTCTGGGGGAGGCGTCGGCCTGCTTGACATCGCGGGCCAGCTTCTGCCTGCCTGCCTGAAGGAAGTCCAGGCCTTACTGCGCGGCACCGTCAACGGCTACTCTTGACTGATCCACAGGCGAGCGTGGCTGACCTTGCCTTGCTTCTTACGTCTGGCTTTAACCGAGAAGAAGGAAACTCTAACCCTCTGGGAGACCGCCTCAAGCTTCCTTGAGCTGGACCTCCGGTTTCTGCATACCGTCAGCCTGAGAGCCCTGTGTCCTCGAGGCTATAACAGGTTCCTGCACACGCCAGACTTTCCAGCTCCCGAGCGCTGGCTACAGGCGACCGTCGGTGACTTCTCCGATGGCGCGCCTGCCCTAGTGCGCTCACTGCGGGCTGCGCGGCTGGGCGCACAGCACATGGGGACCTTCTGCCAGCGACTACTGCGGGAAAACGGCATCTCCAGCAATCATGAGGAGTACGAAGCGGATATCATCGCCCTAGGAGCTCAACAACGTCCATTACCCGCCTAACCAGCCAGAGCATTTCCCGGCATTGAAGTCGGCACGGTTGTAGGGGCATCCTGTTGCAGAGCTGGCTGCGGTGAACCCTGACCGTGGATGTGCCCCGCTTTACCCCCTAAGCCAATCTGCGTCGCAATTGCTTTCCGAGGCACGACGCAGATGTCTCTCCACGACTGGTCCTCCAAGCCCTACCTCATCCTGCCTCGAGGCGTGTCATTGTGCCGCCTGTGGGTCCAGCGACGGGTCGCTGACCCTGAGATGTTGGAAATGCCGAGTCGTGCGATCCCTGCTTCAGGAGGTGTTAACTTCCTGTGATTTGCCCCTGGATCTGCAGACCTGGCTCTTGGGCGTCAGCCTCCATCCCGAGGCAATGAAATTGACAATTGTAGCAAAGGCTACCATCTACAATTACAATCTTGGTCTTGAGTTGGGTAACGCCAACTACCTCATCGACCTGCCCATTCTTATTTATATTTTTCAAACAAACTTTCAACCAACAAATTATTTTTAAAAATATTTTACTTTGTTTGAAATTAAGATTTTTCGCGACGGCATACCTTGGGAGAGAAAGTCTGTTAACACCCCAAGTTCTAGAATTTTCTACCTTTGTAGTTTTGTAAATTGTAGCTACAGTTCACAAAAAAAGGAGAACTACAAAGGCAAACATATTTGATATTATAGTGTTAGCAGGCCCTCTCGCAAAGTATACCGTCTCAAGAAATCTCATTTGAAACGAAATACATTTTTTTGTTCCTTATTATTATTTTGAGTTAATAATATTCTCTTGTGAAAGGGCATTTAAGCCCGAAAGCTTTTAATTAGATACAAGCGATTGATTTATCTAATACCAAACACTAGAGTGGTACTTTAAATAATTCTGTTTAATTTTTTGAAAAATAAATTAGAAACGAAAATGACACAGTTTTGATTTTTCCTCGAATGCGGAAGAAAGCACAGCCCTTAGTGACGATGACTTTTTCTATTTGGCTCATTGCCGTGTTAACAGCATTCTTTACAGGCTGGATTATGTTGTGTGGAGCTTTACATAGATAGCTTTCAACAATTCCCCATACAATATAGTCGAGGTTGTCGCGGTGTGGGAAGTTAAGGGGCAAAATACTAAGATTCCAGTAACTAGTGGGTTAGTGATGCTTAGTGTCAGGCATGCCTGTGTCTTCGTCTTGTAGGTTGGAAGATATAATTCTCTTCTGCGGCTACCATGCTTATTCAAGGCTTCACGACGATATTCAGGACATTAGTGCAGGTATCGGCGTTTATACTAGAAATAGGAGTGAATTGCATCATCTACACTGATGATGGCGAAGGCAGTAAATCTTGTGTGCAATATGGCAAGAACTTCTGAGGGATCTTTACAGATACACCGATCATTCCGGAGTTCACCTTGACAAAATTCGCTTTATCACCTCAGCATAACCTCAGCAAATGCCATGTTTCAGGTTGATGAGAAAGGAAGCAGCCTTTGCTTCTCTCTTATCCATCATATTTTTAGTCAGCAGCTAGCCCTTCCGAAGGGCATAGGGCTAGAGACCAAGGACCTCATGGACAGTCCTAACAATTTTCATATGGTCGCAAAGGTGATGATGATCTTTTCGAAAGCCCTCGTGGACTTTCAAGAGCTTCAATCAATCTTAATTTTCCTTTACGTTTCAAAAAATGTTTCCTGTCTTATCCAGTATGATTGATGCGAGTGCCTTTTCTGTGCAGGCGTTCCCTCTTGTCATTGTCAGCCTCATCAAACTGCTTCTTGACATTATAGACTGTGGCAGCTTAAGAAACCCCACTACCTCCTTGAGACTCCTGCCGTACACGCTTGTACACAGCCAAAACTTGTACCGCTGCACTTAACATAAATTTTACTATGGAAAAATAGAAAAAGAAAATATTGATACGTAACTTTTGAATCTACATTAAATGAAACCATTTTACTTCGATCATCTACGAAAAAACATGTTGATAATTTAAAATTATTAAAAATCAAAAAACTGTATCAACTACTGCAAGTATATTATTTCTGTGGATTTCGATACGTCCAGAAACACAAAAGGTTTTATCGTCTGGTAAAGAATTAGTTACACTTCACTAGTTCCACCCCGTCCGTATATTGCTGCATCATATTTTATGCATGCTTCATCTTAATTTATGAAATTGTTTTAAATTTATTTCAAATAATAATATGAAAATACATTTCTTTGATATTCGACATCGTATGTATTATTATATAACCCACTCTTACACTACACCCTTCCTTGAACGTTTGAACGTTGACGTGAGGAGAGACAATTTTGGCCGTTTAACTAGCCTTCGGTGGAAGGCTGGTTAAACCGTTTGGTTTTCGACCACTACGACCCGAGTTCGATTCCCGCATTGGACACTTTTTTCTGTTTAAAAAATATATAAAAATGCTCCAATGGCCCCCGATTCTTGCAAAAGTCCAACCCCACCAACGAGTGCAAGTAACCAAACGGGGCTCTGGCACATTTGTAAGTGCAAATTCGAACTGCTTTTCACATGTGTAGACATGTGGTGCGCTTACAGTAAAAGCAGTCGCTAACTACCCACCATGATTATCATGGCCTGTACCACGTGTACTAGGGATAAGCAAAAAAAAACCTTCCTTAAACGTTTGAACGTTGGCGTGAGGAGGGACAATTTTGGCCGAATGACCGACGTGAGGATATTTCGACCACATCCGTTGTGAGGAAATAGATAAATTTCAACATATTAAATACACACAGCAGTTAATTTATTAACTTATCTTTGTTTTATGATGTGAGAACTTACTCGCGGAAGGTCTATAACATGGGTAAAGAGGAAACTAAGGTTGAGGAACCCGTCAAAGCCTGGTATATAGCTACATAAGATTACTTGTTTGTGTACTTGTGATAACGGCAGTTCGAAAATGAGGGTTATTTTTAGAAGAACTTTAAATTTGAGAAGTTCAGTATGGGGGTTGGTGTAGGAGTAAGATGAATCGTCGATTTTTGACCGGGGATAGAATCATATACATGTGCAATTTTTCTGAAGAAAAAAAAATGCTTTAATGTCCCCCGAATATTGCAAAAGTCCAATTCCACCATTGAGTGTGAGAGTTCAATGAGGGTCCCTGACACATTTTTAAGTGTCGAACTTATTTCTGCATTCAAATACATGTGAAGTTACAGTAAAAGCAATTGCGAAATTCTCACCATGATTATTCATAGTTTGTACTATATATACTTAGAATAGGTAAAAAAGGCCTAGTGTTCGTAGTCGGATATTCGACGATTGTTTCTTTTTTTTTACATCATTTAAAATCGGTAAATTAGCGCTCAAAAAGTTACCTTTCAGACCTAGATAGAACAATATTTAGAGTATGGCGATCATTCGGCACTAAGAAGTGTTGAAGATTGATAGAAAACAAACCACCATCGAAGTTATTTCAATTACTGCTCATTATTTTCCGAACAGACGATTGAGCCCACCCACAGCAACACAATAGACTCACGCAGGTGACAACTAGGCTTATCGATGTCATTAGAGACAACATACCGAACACAATAGACCATTAACTCTCAGTGATTACGTCAGCATGGAAGTGATGTCCTTCCATCCCTGTCAGCTACCGTCGACACATCATGACATGGGCAGGTCAGGTGATGGATGTGGATCATTAGAGAGATTATGAAGAACGAAGCGTATTGTCCTCTGGGCGGAGACTGCTGACCGGGGGATGAAGACAGAATAGAAATAGAGACATTCCATTTGCAGGAAGATGAGTAAATGTTATATTAGTAGAAGGCAATGGAATTCATTCTCTAATCAGATTTTAGAGATTCCCCCCTTAAATGATTTTCGTCATTTTCTTTTTTTAATTGTCTGCATATGATGACCATGATGGATGGAGGGAGGGTTGTGACTAGTTGTTCTGTAAGTACATATAGTAATGAAATAACTACTTATACTTAATATTTAAAATGGGAAACTGGTAACACATTTTCACAACAAACCTATTAAAGAAAGAAGGAAGAATAAGTACAGAAATTCTTTTTGACCATTTCGATATCAACTGGATATTTTGTTTTTTTCAGTGGTGTGGCGAAAGCCGGTCATAGAAATAGTTAAAATCTAAATTAATTTCACCTCCTTCCATCAAACATGGGGAACGTGGTGATCTCTTGATGCTGGTAGATAAGAATTTCTTTTGTCTTTGTTTTGTTACGGCTATGTCACTTTTTAATCTCTTTTATACTGTGAGCCAAATTTCAGCAACAAAGAATGCAACGTTACCTGTGTTTTATAAACAAGCGCCCCTCAATACATAAAAAAAACATAACCGTAACATCAAAACCCAATATAGGCCTTAGCGTTTCGTGAACCAACGTTTATCATATACAATCTTGTTGAACTGACATTTCCTCTAATTACATATTTTACCGCATGTTATATATCATAAATGTTTATATTGAACTGTAAGAAGCTCTCTACTGCATTTAAAAGTGAATTCTGCCATATTTTTCGATCTAACTACAAAACGAAGAATATAATGAAGAGAAAGACCTTGCCAAGTTTAGGGGCTCAACTTTTCCCGAATTATCATCCTGCGAGATATTTCTGCGGCCTTAAGAAGAGGACCTTAAAAAATGGGCAGATTATGTGGATTGTTTGTTCAATCCCTGGGACCATTAATCCCCTTTGTTTTCACAGGGGTGAATAAATTATGGCTGACGCCCCATAAATCAAGGCCGTGGTGATTATTGGAACGGGGTCTGGAGAGTTTCTTGAACCCTAGAATAGTCAGTCATTTTGGATCCTACAGCAATGCAAGCATCTTTGAGCCTACAGTACTGCAAACCTTTTGGAGGATAGAATAGTACAGGTATCTTGGATTCTAGGGAAGGAGCATCTTAAAATCCACAGTAGGACAGGATTCTTTGAGGATACAGTAGTAGAGGCTTCTTGGGACTTAAAATTTTGGCGATAGGTTGAAATCTGAGAGTTTTTGTTTGTATGTTCGTGCTCTAAACGTACAATTAAAGTGATGGTTTGGAAACTTTTCGGAGTTTAAAGTCGGGCAACCTTGAAGGAGTTATGAGTTTTTTGAGTGTTGGTGCCTTAATTGATTGTTACTAACAGCGCCCAAGTATGCGGTGAGTACCAGTGCATTTATTTTTCAATAATGCGAACATCATTTGCCAGGGATTATGAATTGAAAGCCTTTCTATTTGAGACGTCGGACAATTCATTATAGTAGGAATCCCATTCTAACAAGTAGAATTTCTAATATACCTTCGGGTTAGTGCAATGAGTTTTGAAATAATTTGACTGACGTTCAATTCATTGTTGAAAATTGCTAAGCAGCTAATTCTAGCCCCAACAATACATACTTGAAGACGCTTTATTTAAGCTCCAAATAAATTTGTCCATTTGGTTCTATAGGCTTCTTATACAGTATTCAGTAGAAAGAGTTTGACTTGTTGGTCTTAAAGAATGTTTTTCCTAGAAATATCGGTAAGTCCATCAAAAGGATAAATGAACCTTCCCCAACTTCACTTTCTTTCAGCAAAAACTTAATTAAACGGCGCTTGGATGATTTGTTAACTTTCTAATTAAAATGGTGCCAAATAAAAACTGGAACAGAACTTTGTTCATCAATTCTGTAACAGTCTATCATCGAGATGTTACCAGGTAAAGAATGACCACCTCAATGTTTTCATTTTTAAAATTAAAAGATGAATTTTCTGGAGAGTGTTATATAATAAAATAAATATTTTCTAAAATATAGCATTTCTTTTTCTCTCATTATATATATAATAGAATTGCTTTCTTATACATTTCTCATTTTCTTATTTGATTTGAGTAGTTTTTAAGGTTCGTTGATACCTTATCTTTTATTTTCCACTTCATAAGTGATCTCAGCACAGAAAGGATTCTGTCAACTTTACTGGCTACAGAATTTTTTTTTTGTCTTTTCTGTTACCTGAACCTATCCTGTGTTCATTTCTTTCAGCATTGAAAATCTTGTGATCCTTTATACGAATAAAGCTGATCCTGAAATATGTTCTGTTAGTAGGGTTGAATAATAGATTTTTGTCGGTATCGAATTTTCATTCTGCAATTTTACTGCCAGCGAGACTGATCCTGCTATATTATCTGTTAGCGTATTCGATTATTCGATCCTTTTGTCAGTACAGAGCTGATACTGTGTTCTTTCATGCAAACTCTTGTGTCAAAAAAAAAAAAAAGATTTATAAACTCCTATGTCATGAAAATGAATATATTATCTTTTATTTGATTTATGACTGTGTTCTGTTTGCACAAAGCTGATTTTGTGATATTTTCAGTCAGCAGAGATTGTTTTGTTTTTCTGCCAGCAGAGCTGATGCTGTGAACTTTATTGTCAACAGTGAATATTTTCGACTAAATGAACTCAGTAGATTTGGTTAAACCTATACGAATAAAAGATTACATGAGGAGCTTCTTTTTTCGTTTTATTGCTAGCTTTCGAACCTTTCGGTTCTTCTACAGGCGTGGATAGTACTAAGTAGTTAGTATATTCATACTATCCATGCCTGTAGAAGAACCGAAAGGTTCGAAAGCTAGCAATAAAACGAAAAAGAAGCTCCTCATGTAATCTTTTATTCGTATATGTTTAGTGAATATTTTATTATATACCTGTGACAATGATTATGTGACTTTTTATCATCGGAAATTTGTGACATATTTTTGTAGACGAATTTTATGCTGTGAATATTTGGTAAACAGAGTTCATTCTGTTGAAATTTCCCTTCTTTCTCTTGCGATCTGATGCTAAGTTCACACTAACTAAAAAAAGCAACATATACATAAAACACAAGGTATGTCTAATATGTTTTCGAACGGAGAAGGCATTCATGGAGATTCTGCCGATATTTTTACTGACTTAGAGAGAATTGGCTTCACAAGACGATATCATTCTTTAGAGATACACGCGCCAGTAATTCGTCTTTTCTAAAGGTTACTACAATGCTTAGGTGTTTTTTAATGATACCATTCCTTGTGTCGAAGCGTCTTTATTTTAGTCTTGATTCGAGTTTATGGACTAGGAACAACTCATTACGTGCTATATCCGAGAAATGGGATGACTGAGATACGATTCCAAGTCTTTTCCTCCTAAAAAAGGGCAAGACTCAAATGCGCCCGCAGACAGGTCATAGTCTAGATCCAATTATCCCCCCATTTGTCATTTTCTGACCTTTTTCTGAATTGCTTCCCTTAAATGTCTCATAAGTCCGAACGAATAACCTTGTTAACCGTTGGGTTTCATGAAAGATACTGTTGGTGAACAATGCCCTTATTGTCCAAAAAATGACCTGCATTATCTTGTTTTTTAGATTTGAACATCCTTGGTGTTTTGGGTATAGGCTTACCATTCGGCGGTTTAACGCTTGGTTACAGGGTCGTATACCCTTGTTTCATCGCCTGTGATTATCTCGTCCTTTCATTCTAGATCAGTTCTTTCCATTTCCAACATGTTCTCACAAGTTTCGAGAAGGCGCAGCTTCTGAGGAATCTTGGAATGGATGTTGCTATTTTTTTAGGGTTCAAATATTCTTTTATGCTATATCAAATCTTTATTTTTAAGAAACCTGTCTTTTCTTCCAAGTCCTGTAAAGTTTATTCAGAGTTTTCTTTGATCAATTTGTTATTTTTAAAAACATTTCCGTCAGTTTTTTGTAGAAAAATACGGCCTTTACGAGGATCATCTTCAATTGAGGTTTGGCTACCTTCAAATCCTGACTACCACCTAAAATACATTGTGTGATCAATAATTTCCAGGAATGATAAATATTTAAAGAAATGCAAAAGTATAATAAAGTTTTATTCAAAATTTCTCAAAATAATCTACTCACTATCTATACACTTGTTCCATATATACGTATATATATATATATTTTTAGATATCAAAACACCACTGAAAATCTTCACCTTTCAAGCTTTTTAAAATATTCTTCCTATTCTCCTTTATTTCAGGTATTGAGTCAAATCGACGTCCTTTTAAGACTCTTTTAATTTTAGGGTAAAGGAAAAAGTCGTTGGGAGCAAGGTCAGGAGAATAGGGTGGCTGGGGTAGTAAAGCAAATCCGTGTTTAGCCGAATAGAGTTGTACAGTGACGGCCTATGTGGCCGGGCGTTGTCATGATGCAAGAGCCAATTTTTCTTATGCCATTTTTTCGGGTCGTTTCGGACGCACAGACTCCCTTAAACGTCGCAATACATCAATATAGTAATGTTGATTAATATTCTGACCCTCGGGCACGAATACATTGTGTACCAATCTCTTTACATCAAAGAAAGTGATAAGAAGACACATAAGCTTCGATATGATCATTCTTGCTTTCTTGAATCTTGGCTCTCCAGGCTCTAGCCACTGGCTTGATTGCCTCTTAGTCTCGGGATCATATTCGTACACCCCATGTTTCATCTCCCGTGATAACATTTTTGAACCAATGGGGATCAGAATTAAACATTTCGACCATGTTTTTCCACGTTCTTTGCGATGCTCTTTCTGCTCATTCGTTAAGGGATGTGGGACAAATTTAGCAGGGGATCGTTTAAGTTGCAGATCATTCTTTATGATGGTTTGGCATATTTCAAAAGAGATATCCAAGTCTTCTGATAGTTCTCTGATAGTTATTCTTGTTTTTTCTTTGATCGATGACTTGATTTTGAGTGCATTTTCGGGGTTTCTTATCGATAAAGGTCTGCCAGTGTGTAGATAGATCATCCTTGACGCTTGTTCGACCAGCTTTAAATCGTGAAAAACATTCAAATGTCCTCGATTGTGATAGGACATCTTCTTTAAAAGCCTGCTTTAACATTTAAAATGATTCGGAAGCTGTTTTCCCTAATTTAAAGCAAAACTCTATGCAGACTCGCTGTTTTTCAATTTACTCCATACTGAAGTTAGAAAATGTTCTGATATGCTCGAGTTATAAATTCGAAAAAACGTGAGCGCGCGTGCGTCTGTGTGATCAATTTTTTTCCTGCGTGTTGAAAATTTTTATCTATAAGGTCCTTATAAAATTATATCATTATTTTGAATATTTTACGTAATCCAGTCTCATTCCTGGAAATTATTGATTTCACGTTGTATTTGCTTACTTAAAATAGTTTGACACAAAGTTCTACACAAATCTTTTGTTTCAGTTTCTGATCCATTGAAAAATCGCCGAAGTACGAATTGCTAATTCTCAAGAATGATATCCACTTATAGTCCATTATTTATTCTATTTATGAGACAGTTAAAACAGCTATAATATTTTGATGTTCTCAGTGAGGAGAGCTATTTGACATACTTTATATTTTTATTGAATTCACAATGCCTAAGTTCATGTTCTCATAAAACAAGGCACTTGCTAAGTGCCTTAATAAAAGCATAAAACAAGGCACTTGTTTTATGCTTTTATTAAAGAAAGTAATGTTATTAGGAGATATTATATGTTATATTATATATATATATTTAATATGTGGGTCCACACATATATGCTTCACATGCCCAGTTATACTGTCTACAATAATGAAGCACATTCCGTCAGAATAATATATAATATAGATTTCTACAAATGTTTTGAGATAACTAGAATCGGGAGAGGGCTTTGAATTTGCTTCACCTGTTGTTTCCACGAGTTGTCCTGGTATTGGCAAGTTTAAATTTTTAGCAATTTCTGATGGCGTTCTTGGAGGTTGCTTCACCTCGACATGAGTTTTCCTGGTTGACAAAACTTCGCTAATCTTCTCTGATCGCCAGTGAGATGATGGAGTAGAACAGGATTATATGTCCGCATACTTGGTTATTTCAGAAGTGGAACAAAGGTAGAGGAAACATCATCAGAGGTAGGGAGCGACATGAAACGTGTTCCACTGAGAGGTAATGGTCCAGAGAGACGAAAACAAAAAGGAAGAGAGATCTAATGGAGGGTGTGCTGCCATTTTCTAGAGTCAGGACCTAATAGGCGGAACAAATGGGCACAAAGTGGTGTCGTGCCTGACGGCATGTTGCTCGGACACTTCCCACGCCGCTTCTTTATTTTCTTCTTCTTTTTTTTTTGTAATGTTGGAACTGTGACCATTTTCTGTGCTAATATTGACTTAACTTGTATAGAGCCGTTGTCTTGGAAAATATAATCTTATATAGGTAGTCCTAGGAAGATTGTCGTGACAACTTATACTGTATGTACATCACATGTCTACATACACATGTAGTACCAGGCCATGATGAATACATGTAATACAAGGTCATGGTGGGCAGTACTGTAAACTGTAAGTACACCACATGTATATACACATAGAATCAGGTCATGATGGTTTTTATTTATTTATTTCAATTCGAAACGCTATGTCCCCCTAGGGACACTTGCGCTAAATGTACATACAAATATAACAAAGAAAATATTCAACATGGAAAGATACACAGAAAGCGACTTAGAAAGATTCATAAATATTATTTACATATATAGAGATATTCTTAGAATTTTATTTACAGTTGCATCATTAAATTTAAATATATATACATATATACACACATATACACGCATACACCTATATATTGTTTACAACCACAAGATATGTCCAATATTTCTTTGAGATCGTTACATCAAAGACCATTTTTCTTAATGAAATCCAAAATATATTTACAAATGAAATTAAATTTTATATATGGTTAGAAGATTGTGATTGCTTTGATTGTAAGTATATCTCACGTCTACACATGGGGAAAAGTTTTGTAGTAACAAAGTATTATTTTTGCTATATATTATTTATATTCACACACGTCAGAAATCACTTATGAAATAATAAGAAATCCGAGGTATCAATTCAAATATCATATGTCCTTTAGAGTTATTCAAGCCAGTAGAACACTATAAGTGAAGAAGAAACTCGAACCCAAAACACCATTATATTTCTGTATCTGAATATATCGGTATATAATTGGGGTGACAGTTTGACAGTCTGGGTGACATTTAAATGATACAATTGACATGTCCAAACATCTGAACAGAAGTTTCTTCGCTATTCAGGACCTGTCATTCACTCATTGAATACCGATTCCTCAAACAACAACTTCGAAATCTAATGCCCCAAAAAGAGTCACAATAAAACGTCTCTTTTCCACTACGCCTCTTTAACGAACGTTTCTGGTTAACAGCTTCCTAACAAAAGTCCTTCTTTTAAAATGTCTTGAATAGAGATTAACTTTTAAACTCTTTTTAAAAAAGTCATTTTAGTTTTTTTAAGTAGTAAAGTGATAAAGTGAATATTATGAATTATGATTAAAATATTTGCATCGTATTTATTATTGCTTATTAAAGATCATGCCTAATTAAAAATCATTATTTTCAAGAGGCGGTCTTAAATATGGCGTTTTACCTTATAATTGTACGAGTGATTATACTCTATGAATGAACAACGGAGTTTCATGATTATAACCCCCCTTTGGAACCTTCGTTATTTACACCTTTCAACAACGAGAACAATTCTGCAAAATGGATGAAAAAGTCAAGAATCAAGAGTAAAGTTGGGGGAAGATGAATGTGGGATAGCCATGTGTTGTCGGGGGGGCGCAGGCGTCAAAAACAGCATTCCTGTTTGGGGGAGGACAGAGTCTGATCACATCTGTGGCAAGTAGAAGACGTGGGAACTTGTCTCCGGGGAGTGTGACCGTGTGGATGATTCTGCAAGGCGGTGCCAGGAGAGTCTGACATCGGAGAGACCTACAAGGCGGTGCCAGGAGAGCCTGACATCGGAGAGACCTACAAGGCGGTGCCAGGAGAGTCTGACATCGGAGATACCTACAAGGCGGTGCCAGGAGAGTCTGACATCGGAGCGGCTTACAAGGCGGTGCCAGGAGAGCCTGACATCGGAACGGCTTACAAGGCGGTGCCAGGAGAGCCTGACATCGGAGTGACCTACAAGGCGGTGCCAGGAGAATCTGACATCGGAGATACCTACAAGGCGGTGCCAGGAGAGTCTGACATCGGAGTGACCTACAAGGCGGTGCCAGGAGAGTCTGACATCGGAGAGACCTACAAGGCGGTGCCAGGAGAGTCTGACATCGGAGTGACCTACAAGGCGGTGCCAGGAGAGTCTGACATCGGAGAGACCTACAAGGCGGTGCCAGGAGAGTCTGACATCGGAGAGACCTACAAGGCGATGCCAGGAGAGTCTGACATCGGAGAGACCTACAAGGCGGTGCCAGGAGAGTCTGACATCGGAGAGACCTACAAGGCGGTGCCAGGAGAGTCTGACATCGGAGAGACCTACAAGGCGGTGCCAGGAGAGTCTGACATCGGAGAGACCTACAAGGCGGTGTAGTCCAAGCTGGACACGTATAGTGTGGAGGGGAAGGTTTCTCAAGAGTGACCTACACGGCGTCAAGAATCCCTCTGACGAGGAAGTTGAAGGCAAGTCCCACTGAGTGTACTCCTGTTTAGTGCCACGTATAATAAAGCGATACTTTTGCTGAATCCCTTCGAACTTACGTGTGTATCTTTGTGACATCCTAATTAGACAAAGGACACGTACAGCGTCTGAGTACAACGTAACAATACTATTAATAATGGACTCCGGGTCCACATAGAACAAATAAGTATCCATTTCTCAGATTGGGTTTTTAAGTATCATTGACGTATATTTAACCTAGGATAAATCTCACTCTTATATTAATTTGTGGGTGGAGATTTGTGGTTAACACTGCGCCAAAAGTTTCATATTTTGAAAACAAAAAATCGCAATTTCTTTATAAACCTCTGTATTATAATTCCCGCCACACAAACGCGCGCGACTTTATGTAAAATTTTAGCAATAATAAAAAAAAAAAATCATGCTACAGAATAACCTCTCGCGCTACCTTACATAACATATGAAAATATACGTAAATATTTATTAATGTTTTCAACTGTCATCTAATCGCTTATGTTTATAGAATTATTAAATACCTTAACCAAGAATTCGATTCTAGTGCCGGGTATGAGAGCAGAATCGCTGAATATCATAATAGCTGCATGCATGCAATATCACGGTGGATTGAATTGGCGAAACCGCTAGATGATTAATCGCTGATTAGCCAGCCAACTCTCCCAATATAGTTTTCAGGCAGTAAGGGCATTAGGAAGTTGTTTTGTTTATAAAAGAAAAAATCGCGCTAAAATGTTATCTTTTATGGTACATGGAAATAGTTAATGGTCTCTCATGGAGGTAGTCTCTCATTAGTAGTAGTTTGGTCACACATTCTGGAAGGTGGGCGCTCATCAGGCGCATCTCTAAGGTTTACACTTAATATAGAATTAACGGATATGTTGATATAGATATAAATTGATCATATTTTATCTTCGTAGAGAGCATAGAACAAATCAAAGACGCATGATCGTTTTTGAGGACCGCGGGGTTTTGGCATTTACAAATAGGTGACGTCTCAGCTTTCTTTATTAAAAGGAATCACAATATCTTTCGGGGGAATACCCTTCTTGAGTTTAAAAAAATATTATAGCTGAATATGGCCGAAATGTTCTGTAATTCCTTTTTAATGAAAACAGTTACGACATCACGTATCAACCTGTATATCACAGTTTCTGGCTCTGGGCTTCCATTAGTATAGGAAACGTGGTTATCATTTTGTAATAACTTTAAAGAGAAGGGAATAAATCGCTCATAAAACGGACAAAAATATATATTTTTCTCAGGAAAGGAATTGTAGTGCGGTAAAAAAATCACCCAAGGAAATCCGACTTGAAGATCAATAAACGATCACTAAAACATTAGCGTGAAGGTTTATTTTAATTTAACATATCTACTAGCTTTCGATCTTATCGTTCTTCTATCAGGTGTTGACTGTACTTGCAGAAAACAACAGAGCTAGTACGATTTTTATATTAAAAGAAACACTTTGCCGTAATGTTTCAGCGATCGGTTTTTGATACTTCTGAATAAGAATATATATTTTGAAAATAAAAATTCGTTAGAGAGTTTGTTAGTATTGACTAATTGGTGCTTTTTATTTAAGAAAATAATATTTTCTTTAGTAGTTATTTTATAAACTCAACCCACACCATGGCGGGGTACACTACATGTAAAATAAGCTGATACAAACAATCCAAACACTCTCTAAAATAGAAGTCCCGGGTACCAACAAGATTCGTTCATAGATCCCCACCAAAGATCATTCGAGAATTATTGCGGAAGATTGAAGAGGTTCTTTTAATGAGAATTCTTCCGATTTCAAAGTCCTAATTGGACATGGATGATGGACATGCTATCTCTCTCCAGACTTCAACATGTCAACTAAATATTGCATCGCTCTGTCTCTGTCGCAGCTCATTCCATCTGTCAATTGCACTCGCCAACACCCAAAAATGGCTGTCGCATCTAACACAATATATGAATAACTCAACAACATTCACGATAGATTCTACTTTATTTCACGAATTTCTGTGGTCCGTTGAAATTTATGGGTGTGTGATTATAAATCTTCTGTTATCACACTGTAGAATATTTGAACATACCACAGAAAATAATTTATAAATTGTTGTAGAACCACCAATGCTCCTGTTCTCTCTCCTTGAAATGGTCTCTGACCATTTCTATTGAACTTTATTAAATAAATAAAGCTTCCAGGGCTAAGTTTCTTGTTCAACCTTTATTTTCAAGCTTTCGGACTTATCAGTCCTTCAACAGGAGTATCACTTGATATAGCTTGAAAATAAAAGTAGAACAAGAAACTTATTCCTGAAAGCTTTATTTATTTTATAATATTATAAATCAGGGAAAAAAGGTTTATTTATAATCAAAAGTTTATGTTTATAATTTTATATTTTTAATATTTTAATTTTGAAAAGCCTCATTTTTAAGGTCTAATTTATATCTATATATGTATGAAAATACGGGACCATTTAAATGTATTTTATAAAATCGTGTATGTATTATTTAAGTTGAACTAGGAACCAGAATAACCATTTCCCTGAGGAGAGTGAGAGCAGGTCTCTGAGACGTCTGGAGTTAAGTAAATCATTAGTTGATGTGGTTATATATTTTTTTCTGAATATATATCCAATGTTTTACCTAGTTTATTGTTCATTGTAATTATATATCCAATGTTTTACCTAGTTTATTGTTAATTATAATTATATATCCAATGTTTTACCTAGTTTATTGTTAATTGTAATTATATATTCAATGTTTTACCTAGTTTATTGTCAATTGTAATTATATATCCAATGTTTACCTAGTTTATTGTTAATTATAATTATATATCCAATGTTTTACCTAGTTTATTGTTAATTGTAATTATATATCCAATGTTTTACCTAGTTTATTGTTAATTATAATTATATATCCAATGTTTTACCTAGTTTATTGTTAATTCTAATTATATATTCAATGTTTTACCTAGTGTATTGTTAATTGTAATTATAAATCCAATGTTTTACCTAGTTTATTGTCAATTGTAATTATATATCCAATGTTTTACCTAGTTTATTGTTAATTCTAATTATATATCCAATGTTTTACCTAGTTTATTGTTAATTCTAATTATATATCCAATGTTTTACCTAGTTTATTGTCAATTGTAATTATATATCCAATGTTTACCTAGTTTATTGTCAATTGTAATTATATATGCAATATTTACCTAGTTTATTGTTAATTATAATTATATATCCAATGTTTTACCTAGTTTATTGTTAATTCTAATTATATATTCAATGTTTTACCTAGTTTATTGTTAATTGTAATTATATATCCAATGTTTTACCTAGTTTATTGTCAATTGTAATTATATATGCAATATTTACCTAGTTTATTGTTAATTATAATTATATATCTAATGTTTTACCTAGTTTATTGTTAATTCTAATTATATATTCAATGTTTTACCTAGTTTATTGTTAATTGTAATTATATATCCAATGTTTTACCTAGTTTATTGTTAATTGTAATTATATGTCCAATGTTTTACCTAGTTTATTGTTAATTGTAATTATATATCCAATGTTTTACCTAGTTTATTGTTAATTGTAATTATATATCCAATGTTTTACCTAGTTTATTGTTAATTGTAATTATATATCCAATGTTTTACCTAGTTTATTGTTAATTGTAATTATATATCCAATGTTTTACCTAGTTTATTGTTAATTGTAATTATATATCCAATGTTTTACCTAGTTTATTGTCATTTGTAATTATATATCCAATGTTTACCTAGTTTATTGTTAATTATAATTATATATCCAATGTTTTACCTAGTTTATTGTTAATTGTAATTATATATCCAATGTTTTACCTAGTTTATTGTTAATTGTAATTATATGTCCAATGTTTTACCTAGTTTATTGTTAATTGTAATTATATATCCAATGTTTTACCTAGTTTATTGTTAATTGTAATTATATATCCAATGTTTTACCTAGTTTATTGTTAATTGTAATTATATATCCAATGTTTTACCTAGTTTATTGTTAATTGTAATTATATATCCAATGTTTTACCTAGTTTATTGTTAATTGTAATTATATATCCAATGTTTTACCTAGTTTATTGTTAATTGTAATTATATATCCAATGTTTTACCTAGTTTATTGTTAATTGTAATTATATATCCAATGTTTTACCTAGTTTATTGTTAATTGTGATTATATATACAATTTTTTTTCTAGTTTATTGTTAATTGTAATTATATATCCAATGTTTTACCTAGTTTATTGTTAATTGTAATTATATATCCAATGTTTTACCTAGTTTATTGCTAATTGTAATTATATATCCAATGTTTTACCTAGTTTATTGTTCATTTTAATTATATATCTAATGTTTTACCTAGTTTATTGTTAATTCTAATTATATATTCAATGTTTTACCTAGTTTATTGTTAATTGTAATTATATATCCAATGTTTTACCTAGTTTATTGTTAATTGTGATTATATATCCAATGTTTTACCTAGTTTATTGTTAATTGTAATTATATGTCCAATGTTTTACCTAGTTTATTGTTAATTGTAATTATATATCCAATGTTTTACCTAGTTTATTGTTAATTGTAATTATATATCCAATGTTTTACCTAGTTTATTGTTAATTGTAATTATATATCCAATGTTTTACCTAGTTTATTGTTAATTGTAATTATATATCCAATGTTTTACCTAGTTTATTGTTAATTGTAATTATATATCCAATGTTTTACCTAGTTTATTGTTAATTGTAATTATATATCCAATGTTTTACCTAGTTTATTGTTAATTGTAATTATATATCCAATGTTTTACCTAGTTTATTGTTAATTGTGATTATATATACAATGTTTTATCTAGTTTATTGTTAATTGTAATTATATATCGAATGTTTTACCTAGTTTATTGTTAATTGTAATTATATATCCAATGTTTTACCTAGTTTATTGTTAATTGTAATTATATATCCAATGTTTTACCTAGTTTATTGTTCATTTTAATTATATATCTAATGTTTTACCTAGTTTATTGTTAATTCTAATTATATATTCAATGTTTTACCTAGATTATTGTTAATTGTAATTATATATCCAATGTTTTACCTAGTTTATTGTTAATTGTGATTATATATACAATATTTTATCTAGTTTATTGTTAATTGTAATTATATATCCAATGTTTTACCTAGTTTATTGTTAATTGTAATTATATATCCAATGTTTTACCTAGTTTATTGTTAATTGTAATTATATATCCAATGTTTTACCTAGTTTATTGTTCATTTTAATTATATATCTAATGTTTTACCTAGTTTATTGTTAATTCTAATTATATATTCAATGTTTTACCTAGTTTATTGTTAATTGTAATTATATATCCAATGTTTTACCTAGTTTATTGTTCATTTTAATTATATGTCCTGTAAGGGCATCACTTGAGTCTATTGATAAAAATAAATATACAAAATGTAACATATCCATAATATTCTGACATATACTTACTTATACATTCGGCTAAAAAAAATAAGACTTTCATACGCGCGAAGACATCAAATTAAATTACATAACGTTTCCTACATAGAGGAATAATTAAATCTATAAATTGGGTTATTAATATTAAATGTAAAGGAAATATATGAACACCAAAATCTATGGGAAGGAGACGAGAGGAGAATAATAAAGATTACATGGCGCCTTGGTGTTCTGGAAAATTAGGAACATGTTCCTATTATCATATAGATCATATGGGAATTCCATTTTGTCCATACTTGTCCAGTCTCCATTCCTGTTCTTGCCACACACCTCCTTAACATAGAAATACCTTCTACCTCGAGATTGAAATTGAAAAATAAGCGGTTTTTTTAAAGTGATTTTTTAAAGAAAATAAATTCTAATTCAGAAAATATATTTTTTTTATTATAAAATTTCTAATAATTATTTAATACATATAAAATTGAGATGCTCAACCTTTTAATAAAAATCATTATTCATTATCTTAAATATTGTGCTATAATTTTACTTGCAAGATTAAATAATAGTTTTTTTTTTTAATATAAAGTATAATATTTATTCAGGCTCTTAATATTAGTTTAACAACACATTTAGAGAATACATATGCACTCATGGATAAAACTTAAGAAGGAAGAAAGTATTTAATATCGCCGGTCTTCTGTTTTTTATTTTTGATTTTTTCGGAAGGAGACAGAGGCAATTTTCATCTAGCTTGGTCATTGCGTGTGTTTTCAATTGAAGGTGGTCACTGTAATATCTTTCAGAGTTATTGTCTGAATCCCGATATACATGCTAAAAGGTACAACTTCCTTATGTTTTGTCCATGAGTGTATCTTTCAGAGTTATTGTCTGAATCCCGATATACATGCTAAAAGGTACAACTTCCTTATGTTTTGTCCATGAGTGTATCTTTCAGAGTTATTGTCTGAATCCCGATATACATGCTAAAAGGTACAACTTCCTTATGTTTTGTCCATGAGTGTATCTTTCAGAGTTATTGTCTGAATCCCGATATACATGCTAAAAGGTACAACTTCCTTATGTTTTGTCCATGAGTGTATCTTTCAGAGTTATTGTCTGAATCCCGATATACATGCTAAAAGGTACAACTTCCTTATGTTTTGTCCATGAGTGTATCTTTCAGAGTTATTGTCTGAATCCCGATATACATGCTAAAAGGTACAACTTCCTTATGTTTTGTCCATGAGTGTATCTTTCAGAGTTATTGTCTGAATCCCGATATACATGCTAAAAGGTACAACTTCCTTATGTTTTGTCCATGAGTGTATCTTTCAGAGTTATTGTCTGAATCCCGATATACATGCTAAAAGGTACAACTTCCTTATGTTTTGTCCATGAGTGTATCTTTCAGAGTTATTGTCTGAATCCCGATATACATGCTAAAAGGTACAACTTCCTTATGTTTTGTCCATGAGTGTATCTTTCAGAGTTATTGTCTGAATCCCGATATACATGCTAAAAGGTACAACTTCCTTATGTTTTGTCCATGAGTGTATCTTTCAGAGTTATTGTCTGAATCCCGATATACATGCTAAAAGGTACAACTTCCTTAAGTTTTGACCATGAGTGTATTTTTCACAGTTAGTGTCTGAATCCCGATATACATGCTAAAAGGTACAACTTCCTTATGTTTTGTCCATGAGTGTATCTTTCAGAGTTATTGTCTGAATCCCGATATACATGCTAAAAGGTACAACTTCCTTATGTTTTGTCCATGAGTGTATCTTTCAGAGTTATTGTCTGAATCCCGATATACATGCTAAAAGGTACAACTTCCTTATGTTTTGTCCATGAGTGTATTTTTCACAGTTATTGTCTGAATCCCGATATACATGTTAAAAGGTACAACTTCCTTAAGTTTTGTTCATGAGTGTATGTAATACTGGAAGTAGAATTAGGGTTGACCATCAATGGCGATTTCTCTCAGCAGTTATTTCTACCAGACCACTATGTGACATAATGTTTATTCTGATTGTCTTGTCTGCTCTGGGACATTCTACAGATTGGTGGGGGTGTAGATAAATACAATTCTATATTTCCAACTTATAGAACAGCACTGAAGTCTCGTGCAATAGCTAGATAGCCATGAGAAAAATGTAAAACCTCCCATAAGCAGCTCATTTGATGAGATAATCTTTGTGAAAAAAGAAGGCTAGACCCGATATATTTTAACCTCCACATCCAGGATAGACAAGAGAGGAGTATCTGGAGTTTCAAAAAGTTCAACTAGAATACCAGCGGACTGTAGTTTCTAGAGAACTATAACACCCAGACTGTGTCCATGAAGGCAACATGAAAAAAAAAATCTCTCAACATCAATATTAATATCTCATATTCTGTCAATCTTTCTTCTCGTCTAATTAATATTTGAGGGTATATATATATACAGGGTGATACAAAAGTCTTGCACAACTTTAAAAAATAATAACTCCGCGGATATTTGGTTTAGAGCAATGCGGTAAACACCATTGTGTTCAGGATGCAATGGGGATATTTAGGGCAAATAATGAAAAATTATAACATTTCAGAAATCGTGTATAGATTTAAGAAGTGTTTTTCAAACATTCAATCAATTTCACAAAACCGCTTCTAAAATTTTTTTTTTTTTTGCTACATGTTTTAATTTGCCTTTACCCATTTTACATATCTCGGATTGGATTTAAAAATTGTCATCCAATTCTTCTACTTTTGGCCAAATGGTGTTTTATTAATTTATCATTTGATTTTATTAGGGTTCTTTCCTGGTATTCAAAAAGGAAAAATACGTGTCGTTCAGTTATATTTTTCAATTTATCAAACAATTTGGACGCTGAATCTCTGATTCTGGTAGAGCGCCATCTAGCGAATAAAATTATAACTAAAATCAAGTTCGATTTTTTTTATTATTTGCCCTAAAATATTCCATTGTATCCTGAACACAATGGTGTTTACCGCATTGCTTAGAGCAAATATTCGCGGAGGTATTAATTTTTAAAGTTGTGCAAGACTTTTGGTTCACCCTGTATATATTAAAAATAAAAAGGCATATCCTGACCAGGAGCACATGTGCTTTACAGATGGCAGAGCGCCATATGATGGAAAAAAATCAACTAAACATTGATTTACCCTGTTCCCTGATATTTGGCCAACCCAATTTCTTGATAAATCAAGAAAAGCCATCCACGAACGCCTTTCGCGCTGCTGGCGCTCTTTAGCGTGGAGTAGACTGTAGTACTGCGACCAAAAAAATTTGGTCCCAGAAGCTTCTTGAGAAACCAAGAAATGGGTATATAAGGCCAAATTGGCGTAAATACGCTTAACACATGAAAAAATGCGCGAAACACCTCTTTGGTAGATTGTGAAGATTTACATTAGAACCCGTGCGGATCTCATGGAATAAAGTCCGTCCTAGACTGACGAGGGCCATTAGCCCGAAACCATGGTCTCTAGGTGGACGCTTCTCAGTTTGCTAAAGCTGGTGTTGTGGCTTTGTCACCGACCCGAGGCCGCTAGTTTGCGGCGACGGTCAATAGATGGCGTCAGTTTTTGACGTTTGTTTTGACGGGAGAGGCGCCCTATGTTTCTATGGATACATTTCCTCCCGGCAAATTTTCCATATATATATATATATATATATTAAAATAATAAATAAAAAAAACGCATTTCCTGATAACAAGCACATGAGCCCTCGTCAGCGAGGTGCAGGCTGAATTTCAACGACCAAAAATTGATCCAAGAGGCTTTCTGGGAAAAAAATGCTCCGTTTGCGGTCAGGATATGCCATTTTTATTTTCAATTTAAACACGACCCTTTTTTTCTATTTTTTTTTTTCACAAAAAAATAACTATGTGAAAAAAAAAATAGTTTAAAAGGTCAGGTGTTAGTATTAAAAAAAAAAAAGCTTAGCCGGCCACGCTCACGTGAGTTTTTAGATGACAGAGCGCCATCTAGTGGAACAGAAATCAACTAAACGTTTCACATATGTTCAACTAGATGGCGCTCTGCCATCTAAAAAGCTCATGGGCTCGTAGTCAGGATATGCCTTTTTTTTTTAATTTTAATACCAACATTTGACCTTTTTTCATTTTTAACTATTTTTAAGTTGTTTTTTTTTTCGTATATATATATAAAACGAGCGGATGTGTACCCGGCTTCGCCCGGGTTTTATCCGAGTGAAAGTTTGCCTAACGAATATTATTGATAATAATATTCCGGAACAGACAGAATATTATGATAATAATGATAATAATATTCGTTACATTATATCTACTTATATATTTGCCTTATTCTGTCTGTCTGTTTGTTTGTCTGAAGCTCACGGATGGGATTTTTCATAACCATCGGTGGTTCAGTGGTAGAATGCTCGCCTGCCACGCGGGCGGCCCGGGTTCGATTCCCGGCCGATGCTTTTTTTTTTTTTTTACAATTTTTAAAACTCATTTATATATTATACAAGAATGACATCCACGGCGCCAATTTATAATTGTAACGAATAGTATTTGAATAAAAGCATTTAATTGGGTAAAACCCGGGCATTGCCCGGGTCATTCGTATATAATAATTGTATAAACGAATGCAAGACAAAATCACCGCGAATGTTTCTTTTTTTTTAAGGCAATTTCTTTTTAAGGCAATTATCGTTATTTATCGTTAATTTTTGTTTCTATTTTATTGAAAAAAAAAACGATATGGTGCCTTTAAAAAATGATCTTTATTACTATGCAGTTTTCTATTTAGTCAATATACCTAAGTTCATGTTGCAAATGTAATTATCTCTATCGATTTAGTAGGTGAAATGCAAAAAAAAAAAAATCGACATGATGAAATCTTTATGAAAATTCACATTTTTATTTTTATATTTTCAAGACACACACAGTTTGGGGCGGGACGTTTCACAAGAGAGACATCCACGGCGCCAATTTATAATTGTAACGAATAGTATTTTAATTAAAACATTTTTAAAACACACAGTTTGGAACGGGACGTTTCACAAGAGTGACATCCATGGCGCCAATTTATAATTGTAACGAATAGTATTTGAATTAAAACGTTTTTAAAATATATACGCACTCGGGTAAAACCCGGGCGTTGCCCGGGCCATTCGTCTAGTATTTATATAATATATAAAATATATTTTTCGAGAAAACATATCCACTCTCTCTACTGAATAGATTTAAAAATATATATATATAAATAAAAATATCTATAGATATACTACATGATCTTAGCCAAAAGGCCGAGAAACGATATTTTATATATAGAGATGACCTGGCTTCGTGTGTCTTCTGCTCGAGTGAATGTTTCGCTGGTAGAATTTTTTTCCTGCCTACTAAAATATTATCTGGCTTCGCCCGTGGTCTGCTTTAGTGAATATTCCTCTAAATAATTTTGTTTATGTCAATCAAGCATGATACAGCAATATTTTCATCATCATTTCTGACTACAAAAATAGTGATGCTCAGTACTTGGTTAATTATAATATTTCTTGGTTAAAAGTGCGACAAAAAACTCTTTCATATTTAACTCTCTGTCCTGTTCAAATTTCAGCGAGTTTAGTTACACATTGAGGGCGTGCATAGTCGACAAACATATACCTATATAGATAATAGGCTAACAGAGTTTCCAGTTGTAAAGTTTGAAGCTATCTCCTCCAACTTACCTATAAATAGCCATCTATATACCCTAATTTGCGTTATTTTTTGCTTCACGTGAACGTTTTATTTTTATTTTTCAAATATTAATAGATTTATTAATTTTTAATTTATTCGATTTTGCAATCGTAGATTTTTTGCCTTCAAATGTTGCTTATCTTATTTGTTATTTATCATCATCGAATTGTTTGTTTTTAAAACACGTTCTTTTTATATTATTTGTTGTTCTTTGGCTCCTTCAGATACCAACCTTCCCTTCATTCTGAAGAGGCATCAGTTTCCACTAAGGTTGGGTTTTGCTATGACTATAAATAAAGGCTCAAGGCCTAACCTTTGCTAGAGTATGTCTCTTGCTACAAGAGCCTGTGTTTACACATGGACAGCTCTATGTGGCTTTTTATCAAGTGCGAATTTTGGATAGCATACATGTAAAGTTGAACCCACATATATAAAAAACTAAAATTGCAATTTTATTTTCTGATTTGTTTTTTTTTTCTACTTTAAATGTATTTATCTAAACATTTCACCAATGGCTATAGTTCCTCACCAGAAATAGCTTACCAACATGAGAATATGGAGGAGCAAAAAAACTACTACTTTTTTTTTTCATTTCGAATATATTTATATAAATTTACCAATGCCTATAGTTTCTCACCTGAAAGGATTTTTTGTATTATTTATTTGCTAATAAACTATTTTCAATTATTTCGATCTTGGTCTTCTCTTTATTTAATTTTTTCCCACTGATTTACACATAAATTTTGTACATTTTCAGTTGCCACCGTCGCCTCTGTAATACCTTTTTATCGGTAAAGTTGTATTTAAACAACAATCAACTGTCTAAGTTTGAATTTTTAAATGGTCGAATAATCGGAAGAGTTGGATTATCGAGAGTGTCGAATTACAGTTTTTTATATGATAGGCCGTAGGTAGGGACATCCAAACATGGTCGAAATATCATGTGTCGAATTAACAAGGTTATACTGTATATATAAAACTATAAATGCAGTTTTTTATGAGGACCTTTAAATTAATTCATTCCTTTTATATGTTGTCTTAATTTCAAAATAGTTGTGTTATTTTCAACTTTATTTTATGATTTGTTAAAAAAATATTTTTCCATTTTAAATAAATATTTTAGGCATAAGCACCAATACCTATAGTTTCTCACCCGAAAGGAATTTTCTTTGTATTAACTTTTGTAATTAAATTTTGTATTCACTAATAAAATATTTATCATTTTGATTATCGGTCTTCTCTTTAATCACCTATTTCCCCCACTGCTCTATACATTAATTTTCTATATTTTTGCACTGTGCTGTCTAATATGTTGTTAATGATAAGGTATGTTATGGATGATTCCATTCTCATTTTGATATATAAAAATATAAGATCTGCCCGAATGTATATACTTCACTTAGAAAGTATTTTTTACTCACCCTAATATTTGAAATTATGCTTCTTGGAAATAAGATTACACCCATTGGGGCGTTGCCCGGTTAGCTCGGCTAGTATATATATATATTCCCCGGCTTCGCCCGGTTTTTACCCGAGTGAAGGTTTGCCTAACGAAAATTTGTTAAAACGATTCTAGAAAACATCCAATCCCTACTGAATCTATACTTGTCTATACTCTCGATAATTTGAATTTTTCCCGGTCCCTTGAAAAATACTCGATAAATTGAATAAAATGAATATTAATTGGTCCACTCGGTAATTTGAAGTTGAAGGAATAGTATCTTGCCACAAACGAACATTTGTAAATAACTGTATTTAGCGAATGTACCCGGCTTCGCCCGGTTTTTACCCGAGTAAAAGTTTGTCTAACGAACATTTGTTAAAACGATTCTAGAAAACATCCAATCCACCTATATATAGGCTTATAAACGTATATAAATATTGTTATATGCGTTTAAATATATTTTTGAAACACATAATATTTTTAAAACATTTTTTAAATTTTAAATAAGATATATTTTTTAAATATATATTGATATTGAAATGCCAAGTTTTTTTTACAACGTCATTGGAATATTATTATACTTGGAACATATTTTTAGCATTTTTACAATTTATAAATATAATTCCACCAGATACCGCGAGAGGTGCTGCTTGCTAGTGAAAGTAGGGAATTTGCAAATAAAATTGCAACGAAAATTTATTTCAAATCAAATTCAAACCAGAAACCTTCCCAGTAGTATAGTAAATAACTTCCTAAAGTTTCACGGCGATTGGATAATCTTACCTTTTAAAAATATTCATCGTGTAAACAAACTAACATTCATCGTGTGAAAAAAATACGTGTAAAATTATTAACCGATCAAATTCATTTATTGTCGCGACCAGTGCTGCGCCAAGCGGTAACAGGCTGGAACTAACGCTTTTTAGTTTTACATTTAAAAAAAAGCACATTAACCTTTTTAGTTTTTTTTTAATAGCCTATATGTTAAACGAAATCTTCAGCTACCTACTGCGAAATTTTATAATGAATGATTCTGTATATTTTGCACAACGCGATAACAAACATCGATTTTGGATTTCATTTTTATAGATATAAGGATATAAGGTGTAATGAACGAACATTAATGATATCTGTCAAACAGAGAAAAAAAAATCCTTAAAACTTCTGAAATGTTTTGTTGCACTACTTAAACGTCATCATTGTTGAAAGAATCAATATATTTTTACACAACAGCCACCGTGTCCAGTTTTACCTAATGACCTAAAGACACATGTTGAATCTAAGGACAAAAACTCAAGAATTTGGTCCTCTTATCAAAAGAATATATGGTTTATCTCATTCTCATATTTCAGTTAATATATATGACATTTTGTATAGGGGAGGTTATACTCTGATAATCTCGTTACACCACCAATGTACAACTAATGGAGGGCTACCGATGGTTACAAGAAATATCAGGTCAAAGATTGAGTTATTATAGTTCATGCAAGGAATCCGGTGAGCAGAAATTCTAGTAATACACCCATCATGAAAATAATCAGGATGTATGCCTTCCTTTTGGCACAGCGTTTAGCCACTGAAATAATGTTCAAGCTATAAACGGCATGAGAGAATTTTGGTAAGGTTCTCTAGTTTCATAGAAGATCAAACGATATTTTTATATATCTCTCTAAGGTGCTCATTTTTCTTTCTCTGTCAGAAATTCAGGGAGATGATTCTTTATAACAATAACAACTAAAGCCGTTTTATTAAGACATATTGTCTTATATTGGCTCGCCCCGGAGTCCTAAGAGAATTACAAACAATGGTAAGAGCATCAATAAATAAATAGGGAATATACTACACAGAGTCATAGGTGGTGAGTCTTATTAAATATTGAATGTCTTCTAATCTTTTCCGTTTTTACCTCTATCGATATTCTAACTTTTATAATGAATGGCAGAACTGGTGATGCAAATAGACAAAACTATCGACGACCAATGAATGAAAGAAATGTTTGTAAAACGATTTATCTTATATTATTTCACATTGTCAACTGGATAACAGGGAGGGGGATTGACATGGAGGGTGTGCTGTGATTGGATGACGGGTCTGTCACCGCTATGCAATTAGGGAAGTTGCATAGGCCGACCACGGATTTGGGTGACAGGCTAGGCAGATGTCTTGTCTCAATTTCCTCCCCCTGCTGCTCTTCTTTCAGCTGGATTCCCTCAGCTTTCACAGCACGTCTCTCTCTCTCTCGCTGACGACATCTTTGTTTACTTCATGTTGTTCTGTAGCATGGAGTTCCTTAGACGATATACCAATTAATGAGGTGATAATGAAACTTTAAGATCAACACTAATTTTTGGTTTATAATTGAAAAACAGTTAGAGATGTGGAAAACCTTTTTATCTGGAAGAGAGGAGCAACTTTATCTTCTATTCATCATCTATATAATAATACTAGCCGAATGACCCGGGCAACGCCCGTGTTTTACCCGATTGAATGTTTTTATTCAAATACTATTTGTTACAATTATAAATTGGCGCCTTATATAAATGCATATATTAGTTAATAACTATAGCCTATTTGCTTTATCTGGCTATGTACTGTTGGCTTCCGTAGGCATCTCTTACTGGGAATAAGAAAGAGAGGATTCCATTTAGTTATTAACTAATATATGCATTTATTTAAGAAGCGACCCGCTCCAACACAATAGTTACAAAAAACAAAAAGCGAGTGGGGGGGGGGGGGGGCAAAGGTGGCGTGATCGTAGCCAACCAATAGGAGAGCGCCATTCCAAAAAAAAGCAAACGGTGACAGAGATGAAGAATTATTAAGAACGCATGACGCTCGTAACTGTATATAGAATGGTCTATTGGGTCTCGAAAGGTCTCGTTACTTTTTCATGTTTTAGAAATTTCTTTGGGCTTAATTTATATCTAGGTAGTGGCGGTGTCTTGTCTACGAAGAAGGTCAAATCGGTCTATGTACTCTATGCACAATCTCGGCCAACGGAGGTCCATGTGATGATGTTCTCCATGAAGATTCTATCTTGGATTCATCCAGAAAAATAGACCATCAACAATGTCCACTAAATACTACTTGGGCTGATTCAAAAGATTGCAGCAATCCTTCGTGGATCGAATGAAATTAAATATGCCCTGGAAGGTCATAGGCTGAGTCTATGATCTTCAGGTGGCGTCCTTAATTTGTCAAAAATAATGTTTTTAAAAACTTCATAAGAATAAAATGTATTTAAAAACCGTGAACATTCGTCTAATTAGGCATACAGACATTACATATACAAAAATATAAACTGTGAGGTAAGAAAAATAAACTTTAATTAGTACTAATAAAGGAAATTTAATTAAAGGTATCTAAGTAATCTTTCTTACCTTCTAACATTCACAAAGATTCTTGTTCATAGTCTTATATAATCCTAGTAGTTGACCACTATTGTGAGCTCCCCAGGAACCTAGGTTAACAACAACAACAAAAGCCTTTATTTAGGGCATTCCGCCCCATACAGGATTCGCCGTATTTACACATCAACAAGAGGAGAGGGAAGAAGAAGCATTTACAACAAAATAAAGTTGTCTCACATTCAGTTACCTATTTACAGATGGGTCATCCTCCAGTATCCCTTGCCCTGCATTCTTTCTCATGCGCTCAGCTTCTGTGCAGAACTTAAAGTATCTAACAATCAGTAATTCATCATCCAGAGCTGAAGAGAGAAGTTGACCTATGCGATGGTATCTAAATTGACCAAAATTAGGGCTTGGGAAAATTTCAGTACGTTTTTCTGTTAAGAGAGGGCATTGGAAGAAATAGTGAACCAAATCTCTAATACATGAATCGTTCGTTTTTAGCTATGTCAATCATTGGTTTTATTTTTTCGATCTTAATTTTATTATGTTTCAGATTTGTGCCCTTAAGTTGACTTTTTTTAATGGTATGAGTCTTACTATGTGAAATATGAGGAGTTCCTGTGAGTTGAGTTTTGTTTCTAGATTGTACATCTTCATTTGTATGTATTTTATTACCTGAATATTTACATCTATTCACAGAGATCCGCGGGTGTGCCTCTAGCTATATTGGTTCTCCTTTGGCATTCACCACTTGTCCTTCCACTACCATGTAGTTGATGCCGTTTAGGAGAAGTTTATTTTCCCTCAACTTCGATCTTATACCTTTCTTGTAAAGTTCCTTTCTCTTTTCTATTAAAATTTTTCTCTGCTCTCTAATCTGGAGGCTGTAATCCCTGCTCATAAAAATATTGAGTATTCGAAGTTTGGATGAGTTCTTTAGGAGACTTATTCTGGACTCGTGATCAGGAACTTCAATCAGAATAGGCGCCTTTGGTCCCCTGCCCAGGCGATGACATTCGGCAATTACCACATCATCAGCAATCTGCATATCTTCCGCAATTAACTTCTTGACCTTTTGTAGCAGCAATTCCCGACTGTCAGTCTCTGCTGGTTCGATGCCGTATATTATTAAGCTGTTTTCTCGGGCTCGTCTCTCCAAAGCCTCCGCGCGTTCTTCCAGATTCCTTATTTTTAGGGTATTATGAGAAATTGACCTCGTGTTAGTCGCCAGTGCATCTGGGAACGAAGCTATAGATGTCTCCATTCCAGTCATTCTTCGATACCTAGGTTAACTATAACTAATTAAATAATAATAATAATAAAAGTCGTATATTCAACAAGGATTATGCAAAGAAAAAGGGTAAAAAGGTAAGAGAATTTTACATATAATGGTAAAAATGCAGATGATATATACACAAAACCTAAATAAGACAAATTATCTCATAATATATTTTTAAAATAAATAAAGTAATAAAAAAACCAAGGTTTTGGTGCATGCAGATATCTGGCGATGCCATCGCTTCGGGCTCCCTCAAGGTGGAGAGGAGTACACGTCCGCGACCTGGCGAGCCTTGCTCCGTCGCCCACCACCAGACTGAGGAGGAACACCTGCGACGATGCAGCCACCGCCCTTGGTCCATTCTGCCGGCGTCTGGTGGCAGAAAAGGCGGGAGCTCGCATCAGGAGAGGAGCTTGGAGGAAGCAGTAGTGCTGTGCATGACGGTCATGCTGTTCTTGCGCATTAGCACACGCACTGCGCGTCATATGTTGGAACGTCCCCGTCTGGTCGCCGTTTCCATCTCGCAGTATCTCCGGGGCTGGGCGCCTGTCGTCGACCACCAGCCTTGCGTTTTCATACTTCTGTCGCTGCTCCTTCGGGGGCAATGCAGCGGACATTGCACTGCGGCTTGTTCTGCCCGCCCTGACTCATCCGGGGCACCCGGCGTCGAACCAGCCCGTCTGCATCGCCTGGGCTCCAGTGACCCGTCGCTGGTCCATCGCTACTTGTACTGCAGTGCAGTCCACCCTCTCATCCGAGAAGCGTACTTCATCATCGGGCGGCCGCCGGACCTGCAGTCCTGGATCTTCGCAGTGGGCCTCGGGAACCAAGCTATCACCATCTACTCAGCGGCAAAACATACGATCTATGTTTTCTTCGTAGATCACGAAATGCGTGGTGTCGCTGGAGACCTGTTGGCGATCTTCCATCAAACTCTGCAGCGGTGACAGAGACGCCATGTGCATATTCATTGTACATATAGATATTTATTTTTGTTATAATAATCATATCTCAACAATGTGAATATTTCAGTATCACTTAATTAAATATTGCGGACAGTGCAGTTTTGCCTGTATCGATGGAATGTTAATAAAACTGTGTTAATTGTCTCCTACTTTCTCTCTTTATAACTTCGTGCTAACTCTATCGTGCTCTCTTTGTTTGATATTTTAAAGTTTGGGTAATTCCATTATACAGTTATCAGCGTCATAATCGATTCTTTCTTAATCAATTCTGTCACCGTTTGCTTTGTGAATGGAATAAATACCCAAATATGGCCATTTCTCATAACCATCGGTGGTTCAGTGGTAGAATGCTCGCCTGCCACGCGGGCGGCCCGGGTTCCATTCCCGGCCGATGCATTTTTTTTTTTTTTTTACAATTTTTAAAACTCATTTATATATTATACAAGAATGACATCCACGGCGCCAATTTATAATTGTAACGAATTGTATTTGAATAAAAGCATTTAATCGGGTAAAACCCGGGCGTTGCCCGGGTCATTCGGCTAGTTTAAATATATCAGATTTGTGAAAAAAAAGGGTAAATAGACTCGAGAAATTCACTAATTTATACCCTTTTTAAATATATACACTGGTGTCCAAAAAATAAGAAACTTTTGTTTTTTAATGATATTTTTCAAAATATAAAACGCTAAAAGCTAAAAAGTAATTTAATTAGGTATTTTAAGTCGTAGAATTTATTTATCGCAACCATTCGATTCGGTAAAAATTAAAAATATGAACATTTTTGCTTGTCTTTATAAGTGTGCTATTTGGCGTGTCGTTTAACCCATATAAGAATTGTCCCATTATAATTTTATTTATTCCTTAATTAATTATAAGTTTACGAAAAAATTTAGCAGATGATTTAAAATGGAGGGCTGTTGGAAGAATGGAGGCAGGGCAATCACAGGTAGAAGTAGCAAAATGGCTAAATGTGAATAAATCTGTGGTCAGCAAAATATGGAAACAGTTTATTGAGACAGGAACCATCAAAAGAAAAGAAGGTTCTGGTAGAAAAAGAAAAACAGCTACCTCTGAAGAACGTTATCTGGTCGTAACTGCCAAGCGCCATAGGGGAATGACAGCTATTCAACTCTCTAATGAACTCTCAAGTGCTACTGGAACGAGAATTTCAAGACAAACTGTTTACCGAAGGCTTTAAGAAGGTGCTCTTTATGCAAGACGACCAATGGTCTGTATCCCTTTAACCTCTGCTTACAGGAGAGCCCGCTTGAATTGGTGCTTGGAACATCACGCCTGGACTCATGATCAGTGGGCCAATGTTCTCTTCAGTGACGAGTCAAGATTTAGTTTAAACACAGATTCTCGACGAGTTTTCATCTGGAGGGAGCCTGGAACCCGCTATCATCCCAGTAACATCAGGGAAATAGACAGTTTTAGAGGGGGCAGTCTCTTAGTCTGGGCTGGCATCAGTTCTAGCAGACGCACACCCCTCCACATTTTTTCTGGGGGCACTTCAACTGCCCAAAGGTACAGGGACGAGATCCTTGAGCCCTATCTAAGACCTTATAGAGATCAAATTGGTCACAATTTAATTTTTATGGACGATAATGCTCGTCCGCATAGGGCTAGGCTAGTCAATGAATATCTCCAGAGTGAGAATATTCGAAGGATGGATTGGCCAGCCAGATCTCCGGACCTGAATCCAATAGAGCATGTGTGGGATGCTCTAGGGAGGCGTATTGGAGCTCGTCACCCCTCTCCCAGAACCCTCGTTGAGCTAAGAACTGCTCTATTGGAGGAGTGGGGTTTACTACCGCTGGACATCCTCCAAAGCCTGGTAAACAGTATGGGGGCTCGCTGTGAGACCTTGATAGCTGTTAGAGGTGATTATACTCCCTATTGATATCTTATTTCTTTAAGATCTGGAACCTTAGCTTTGGGTATGTTGGTAATAATTTGCATATATAAATTAGCTTTTGAGAAATTTCAATATTGGTTAAGTTTCCTATTTTTTGGACACCAGTGTATATACTCCAATAATATATATCTGGGGTTGCATGAATATTACCAATATATAGAGGATAGGAAAATCTCATGTGGTAATATATAAATATTATAGGTATAGTTGATGTCATATAAATAACTAAGATATGTCTTAGAGACATAAATAAGTTAGAGAGCCAGCGATGGAATATAACAGGCCATATATATGAAATGGGACAAGCCATAGGCAGATACGTCGGGACAAGTTAATGTTAAAGAATTGACAAGTGAATCTGAATAAAAGAGACAAAAGTGTTTTATGACATTGTTGAGCTTATTTATGATTTCATTTATCACAAAATCACTTTTATCAGGGAATCATTCATGCAAAATAATGGAACAATAATTGATTTCATATCTACTTATAGAGAAAAAAAATATATCTGCATTTAAAATATCAACAAACACATTTAGAATTTTCTAAAAACAAAGAGAAATTTTAACAAAAGTTCATTTTGATTGGAGTACTTTTTTTATAAAAATGAATTTTTGGGAACTTGTCAATTTAACAAAAAAAGGAAGAAGTCTTAAGATATTTTTCTCTTTTTAACACCGATCTCTTCATTTTTATGATTATTTTTGTTGGTGAAAATCTCAGACGTTTGGAGTTGTGCCAAAATGGGGCTCTACAAATCGACCTGTTTGGATGTGGATTCAGCCAATATTCTTTCCAACTGTTGGCTACCATTGGATAGAAACTCTTTGGCAACGAGCCTGAGGGCATCACAAATTAGGTATTTCAGGGCAGCAATAGCTAGAATATTGATATAAATATTTTTAAAATTTCTTTAAAATCTCGGTTTCAAGGTAAATAGTGGTACATTTACCTCTATTAGGCAAAATTTTATGTTGATATTTATATATAATGATATATTCTGAGATAAATGCATAGATTTTGAACAATCTGAAAGAAAATCTATTTATAAAAATGACGCTTTATTTGTGAACTATATTTTAAATTTGGTTTCTATGGAGTAAAAGATTGAAATATATTGGTATTTTCAGAAATATTTTGAAGGCTGTGGATAAAGATAAATGGACACAGGAACAGAGTCAATTTTTAATAAATAAATTCTCAAAGAAGAGATTCAGAAGAAACCTAGATAAGAACTAGAAGCCCAACTGGCCAGGACACACACTATGAAAGTAAATGAAAGCATTTAACATCTAATTTTCCTTTATAAATAAACAATTACCTACTATCCTTATTGCAATGAAAAATTATAAGGAGGGTCTGGATCATCAACTCTCCTGGTAGTTTCGCCACTTTAATCCACCAGACTGCTCTAATGAGCTGTTTTGAATTTATGTCAGGCGCTAGAGAAAGTAATATACATAGATGTGATATAGGTGTGTTCCATCGCTCCGCGAATTACGGTGAATATTGACTTCAATTTTGTTTTGTTTTACTTTATTTTTATGAATATTTAAAATTTCTTCAGAAATGTTTGCCTATATTAATAGACATATAAATATATCGGTACAATAATATTAAGAAAAAATTACGATATTCCTTTATAAAAATATATAAAAACATTACGCAATGCGTTTCTTTATTATGAAAATACCGCGAGCTCTTCAACGGGCAAAGTTACGACTGAGAGTGAGCACGGGAGGTGGGGCTGATGAGATTTACTGAATGATGGCTGTTTAATCTTAATTTGGAGTATGACAGAATTGTTCCTGGAAGTCTCCTGTTGATACTGTTTTTATTTTTCGATATGAGGGATTCGAGGATTTCTGACTTGGACGGTATATTACAGTAGGGGCAAGTAGGGTCTTATAGATTGAATGTATGTCCTGTATTCGTGGTATGCTTGTATATTAGTGATCTAGGATCTTTGGTTTTTATATTGTAATAGCCGAATGACCCGGGCAACGCCCGGGTTTTACCCGATTAAATGTTTTTATTCAAATACTATTCGTTACAATTATAAATTGGCACCGTGGACGTCACTCTTGTGAAACGTCCCGCTCCAAACTTTGTGTCTGAGAAGCGATATTTTTAGAGAAAGATGATCTGGCCTTTGTTTTCTGCTCGAATGAATGTTTTTCTGTTAGAATTTTGTTCCTGAGTACAAAATAATGAACTGGTTTCACCCGTGGTCTCTGCTTTTTGGAATTTTTCCCGATATAATTTTGTATCTGATAATCAAACATGATACAGCAATATCGTCATCATCATTTTCTGACTAAAAATATATAGTTTTAATAATGATTTATATATTTTTTAAAATAGCCTATCGTCTTCCCAGTATTTTTTTTCCTATGTATGAAAATTTTGATTTGAATTAGTGAACTACTGCGAATTTGTATACCGGACATACAAACAAACATACAAACATTCATTTTTATATATATAGATAGAAGATATACCTCGGTGCGAACTGTCCCATGATCATCATCAGCTGTAGGTGTGTTAAACTGCTCTGAGTGAGATGTGATATCCCCAGAGAGAAGGGAAGTGAGGACTGACATCTGGTGACCAAGAGGGTTTTTTGACCCTGGCTGTTTTCATAATCTCTTTCCTCATACTCCCACACAAGCCACATTTTATCTATATATTTATAAATATTATAACATATACAAAGGTTAAATAAACGTGCTCATGTGAGCACGGTCAGGATATGCCTTTTTTATTTTTAATATATATTTACATATAAATCAATATACTAGAAGCGAATGATCCGGGCAACGCCCGTGTTTTCTCCTAGTGTAATTTTACAAGAGTGCATGTAGAATATATGCAGGGTGAGCATTATTATTTATATAGATAGAGTATTGAATAGGAAAACTATTCAGCTTTTACCATTTACGTTGGTTATTTTGTTCCACCATACTGGAGCATTTAGATCACTGCTTATGATCAATGGAGAAGAGGTATACCTCATAAGAAGATTATTCAGAAACTGAGCATACTTATCAATTAATCTATTTGTGTGGATGTAGATCCAACAGAGAATGATTGGCTTATATGATATGTTGATCTCCACTGTGAAGTCTTTTGTAAAGTCTTGGATAAAAGAAACTTTTAATTGAGAGTTAAAAACAATGATAGAAGCATAGGTAAAGTAGGATGAGTGATGCGATGGGACAGGAGTTGAAGAAAACATACTAGAGAACAGCGAGAATATATCTTTGATGGTGTAAGGTTCAGGGAGGAGAAGAATGTCCGGGTTTATTCCTATTAGATTCTGCCTTAGTTCATTTCTAGCTGTGATGCTTTTTTTAAAATTATATTTTGTATAACTAATTGAATATAGTTTAATATACGGGTGCTATATACTCGAATGATTAAGAATAAAGAGTTTAGAAAAGTTGTTGAAGGGTTTCTGCATTTTCCACGTAATCTGTTATCTGTATGGGTCTGTCCATTTGGGCTTTATAAAGTGAGTAACTTGGACTGCTAGGCTTATGATTTGTGCCATTGTTTTTGTATTTTGGATGTAAACTGAAGTTTCGACATTCCAAAATATATGAGAAAGAATGATCACGTGGTGTATTGCATATTTGAATTGTCGAAGGTTGATGACAGTTGCTTGTTTTATGACCAGAATTAGCACTTTTGTGTGTGTGACATTGTCTTACAAGGACTCCATCTCGTATTTCGCAGGATTGAAAATCCGTATGTATATGACCATATGGTGGTTGAGCTTCTAAAATTTTGTATACACCTAGAGCAACTAGGAGAGCTATGTCGCGAACAGGATAGTTTGTTTTTGTTTCAAATAATATTTTTATTCTTTTCTAAACACAAGGTAATAATACCAAATCCAAATAAATAAATAGTGTGTGACGTTTCGGTAACACAGTATCATATAACACACATCTTCAGTACTTTTGTCTGAAGATGGTAACAACGCTGTTACCGAAAAGTCACACACTATTTATTTATTGGAATTTGGTCTTATTACCTTGTGTTTATAATCTATAATCCAAATTGTGCCTTATCAATTTTATACTTTTCTTTTGTCCTTGAGTGAGAGATTAGTTCATTGAGCATATAGTTCCCACTAATTCCAAAGTTACTGGAGTTATTTTGTCGACTTATTTTTATAACTACATTCTGATCCAATTTTCTAGTTTCGTATATTTTACTGATCGAAGATAGCTGGAATTCCTTGTTTAAGTTTTCGATGTCAACTTTAAATGGAATTTTTGGATAATAACCCACTTTCCCCCTCCTTGATTACCTTATTGATTTTGACCTATATTTGTTATTAAGTTTGCCACCTGAATGTGAATATCATTGACTTGATGGTCAAATTTTGCCGAGATGATGATAATTTTGTTGTTAGTGTAATTTGTCTTTTATGTGAGTTAATATTTTGGTAGATTCTTGATGAATCTTTCTGTATGGTACGTTGACTTGAGTGGGTGCGGAAGTATTTATCTGTTGCAGTTTGTTATCTAAACGATTTAGAATGTCATCTAGCCCGTCCTTTCTTATAGCGATTTTTGATTTTTCAATACCCATTGATCTCATTTGTCAGAAGAGTGACGTTGTTTTCATTTTTGTAATGTTTTTAGAGGTATAGTTTAATTTCTCTCTTCAAACAAAATGTCTTACAATCCAGCGCTTTTGATGTACTCACTCCTTTACAGTAGAAGATGAATCCATTCGTAATTGTGGATTGAAGGCCAGAACCTTTATTTGACTTTTACAGAGATGGTACAATATAACCTCGAGCTGCCATTTTCTTTTACACAAATATAAAAACACACGACCACTAAATCCGGCCACCTAAAAGCTGTTAAATAAGATAAATAAGTTTAAATATGTTTTTAAATACGATTAAATATGGTTTTATAAAATAAGATAGGTAATTCGAGAGGAATTAGGCTTAAAATAATATTTACTGCGTAGAGCTCTTCAAATTTCTTTCGCGAAAATGAGAAATTCTTGGTATGTCCACACATGAGGTTTCAGGTCAATATGATCATTGTAAGTTAAGGCTTGTGACTAATTGTACCTTTATTACATAGCATCCATACTCATTGAAAATACCTCAGCATTGTTCTTACAACGTTTCTGAGCTCCTTTGATATTTGCCTTTCTTTGAGAAGAGGTTAATCCCACATATATAAAACTATAAATATATTTCAAAGAGTAATATAAAATAGACGGTACAACCTCTAACGAGTGAGAGAGGGAAACTACTATCTCAAACCAAGGTTCAATATGTGAAATCCTCCGGGAGAGACCAGAACAATAAGTTTTCAAATGGTCTTTCACGAGAGGTTCTTCACTGTAGTAACAACTGATAATCAATTCTTTTCAGCGCATGCCAACCCGGGCCTTTACCACTACACCAACATTGCTTCAGATATTTTAATGGAATCCAGAAATATAAAGGAATAAAAAGGAGATTTTTGAGGGTAATGGGGAAGATAAAAATCTTCTCTTCCGATCCTCCCAAATAAACCTTCCCATTCTTCCTCGCCGTATTTTATTGGAGGGGCTTTACTCCACGGGAGATCAAAGCGGCTTGTTAGCAGGCAAACAGACGAATGTTTTAGACGGGAAGATCCTCTTTCAAACCATTTTTTTATACCATTGGTTAGTTCGAGGTTGATTCTTGGTAAATTGGCCCTTTTTTGTTTTCTTTCAGAATCAATCGATGATTAAATAATTGTTTTGTTTTCCCATTGTTGTCACTATCTCACTGTGTTTGAAGCCTCTCATGAGCGACCCATTTGATGAAGACACACGCTCAACTCCCTTCTGTAGTGAAATAATAAATTACTCATCATGTAATATGAAATCTCACCTGCTAGAGAAACCAGAAGTAACTATAATGTATAAAACGGTCTCTCTTGAGAGGTTCTTTCATAGAGGTAGTTGTAAAAGAATAACAAATTATATTTTAAAATGATTTTTACTCAAATTAATTTTACTTTTTGATAATTATTCTCCTTTACTAACAAATCATAAAATATATTCTGCAAACCTTACATTGATATAAATCAATAACACGCCCTCTATCTTTAAGAAAAGAAAACATTGAAGCACGAATGTTCCTTTTTCACACAAATCAAACTTCTACTGTCCTTACTGCCATGAAAAATATATTGGGAGGGCTTGGCTCATCAGTAAGAAAACCTTATATTAATTGCAATGGCCCCACCACCATCTGTGTTTTACTCTCTCGTCTAATATTTCTATTGTCATAAAAAGGTTTGCAAAAGTAGGTTTTGAAGAACTTTTCTGAAAGAATCATCAAAAAAGGACAGACATGTGTAAAATGTAAACATAATTTAAACGAAGGCGGTTTTTTCTTTTAAATATGAACTAGACCCGGGATAGCTAATTCTTATGTTGACAGAGAAGTCCAACGTGAAAATTAGAATCACTGAATGTAATTTCACCTATGTAAAGTTAAGTTGCAGTCATCATTAAGGTAATTCTTCAAAGCCTGGCAATGGTAACAAGAACGTTAAACTAGACTCATAGAGAACAAATATATGTTGGGGATTTATGAGATAAATTCCTACAACTCTATGTGTGCTGAACGAAAAATGAAAACTATCGGGAGGGCCTGGCTCATCATATAGTGGTGACTTCTTCTGTTGTGTTGTTTGATTACACTTATTGGGTCAGCACATCTATGGAACTATAAAATCAGATCTCTGTTTGAGTGATTGTTTGTTCCGCATACAATGCATGATCTATCCAGATCAAATCATGACAGAATATAGAGCTTAGTCTTTAAAGGCAGCACACTTTACTTAAAGGCAGCACACAAAACAAATAAAATGTCATCTATTTATATTTCTTTCTTTCGATATCCATATTCATGTAAAATGTAATAATACATGTGTATGTGCAGTGTATCGATGGAATACTAAATTCGAACAGGCATCATCGTTTCTTATGGCCGCTGAAAGTAGCCTAAAAGAGATAGTGGACTTTTTAAGCTGACAAAAACCACTGTTTATGGTGTCGAGAAGCAGGTTGAAGAAATAAACAATGACAATAACGAATGGATTGCAAGGAAAAAGCATTCGCGTCGATCAACAGAAGCGAAAACATTTCAAAAATAGAAAGGAGAGGATTGATGGTGACCCTGGAAAGAGAAAGAGGAATATAGCCGAGTTTATTAGTATCGACAATATGGGATATTTCAGAGTGTCCATGAGGACTTTGGTCTCAAGTCCTATGCGTTTCAGAAAAGAAATGTCACTGGCCGATTTAAAATATGAAGGATAATAGAAAATGAAAGGCCATTCCTCAACAGCCATAAGTACGATTCTTGTGGTATCATGAGATTCTCTGATGAAATGAACTTTGGCCAGGATTAAAGGGTGAACTTCAGTAATGATTACTGTGATGATACAAAGGAAATTCCCTACCTCATTGATAATCCTTAGTTTCATAAACAGTGAATTCTTTGATCTGGGCCTCAGGATAACCACCGACACCTACTTCAATATCCTCGAGACCGACGTGAAGCCTTCCTTGTATGGACAAGGTGCCCACGGGAAGGAATTATGTCTTCCAACAGGACTCAGCTCCAGCTTACAAAGCAGAGAAGACACGGATGGTGCTTAAAATCTCAGCCACTGGAGTCCCGTTATTCAACTCACTAACCCCCCAGACTGCACTCTTCGACTTATTGTTGAAAGTGATCTAAATCTCCACATTACACCATCCAGTCTGTCATCTATAGAAAACGCCGCCAAAAATAAATATTTACAAGTTTAGAAAGTGACCGTTAGGGAACACTTACACCGCCAGGAATAGTTCAGTAGGAGCTTGGGAGGAAGGCAACAGAGTCTGGTGAGTACTGACAAAGAGGCACTGGACACTCTCTGGTGGATAGCAGCTATTAATCTGACCGTGAAGGTACCTTAAAGTTTGCCAGGCCGCGTTGGCGACTAGACTGTACGGAGCGGATTGCTCTGTGGGAAGTGTACACCTGAACGAGTTTATAACCCCAGTAAAAAAACTTAACGGTGGTGGTAAAATCAAGTTTTTACTGTTGTGATTAGCATTGTTCTAATCTATATATAAAAGAGGAGAGGTGTCTCTATTGATATATGAATATATATGTGGAATGTGAAGCCGTCGTTAGCGCTTCTCGTCCAACTTTCAGTCACGGGCCGGAGTGGGGAGTGAACAGCCAGAAGACAAAAGAAGACCTCACGCATGATAGAAGCATGGCTACCTCGGTTTAGGGTGGCACCCAGGAAGGTTAGAGTGGACTAAGTGGAAGTACCAGAGATCGCTGGTGAATCAGCAGCGATATCCCTACATTATTCCTTAATTGCTTAGATGGCAAATAACCTAGTGAGTGTCCTCTACAAAGTTCTCTTTTTTTGACGCCATTTTGAATTTACCTCATGTGGTTGGTGTTTCTATTTACAACATTATAAAAAATGATATGAAATCTTCTTTTTCTTTCTTATCTCCACTCAATCATATTAGGGTATCAAGTTGTGACCCTTGATAGTGTCTGTTTGACAACCATCATGACTGGGTGAAGAAGAATGCATCTGCCTTTGTCATTAATACTGGGAGCACTACTCAGTGGCAGACCGACTTAGCTCTAAAAGAAATGGCCTCCTCTGACATGAGGAACAGACGCCATGTAAGCAGCTCCTAACATGAAGTACAAACGCTGCTCATCCTGTATCCCTGGATAAGGAACCCTTACAGGGTACTATCAGCCGGGCCAGCTGAGCCCAGATTTTTTACCGATCTTGTTACTGCTTTCCGTCCTCCTTTTTCATCCGGGCTTGGGACCGGCAAAGGCGGAGTTACGATATGTAATGAGAATCGTCAAAGATTCAACGTATATATGTTTAACATAAAGCAATAACGCGCCATCTATATATATATAGAAAATGGAAATATTTATAAGCACGAGAGTTTATTTTATACACAAAACAAACCTCCACTGTCCCCACTGCAATGGAAAAATATAGGGAAGGCTTGGCTCATCAGTGGTTTTATATTGCAGTGGGGACAGTGGAGGTTTGTTTTGTCATCAGTGGTTTTATATTGCAGTGGGGACAGTGGAGGTTTGTTTTGTCATCAGTGGTTTTATATTGCAGTGGGGACAGTGGAGGTTTGTTTTGTCATCAGTGGTTTTATATTGCAGTGGGGACAGTGGAGGTTTGTTTTGTCATCAGTGGTTTTATATTGCAGTGGGGACAGTGGAGGTTTGTTTTGTCATCAGTGGTTTTATATTGCAGTGGGGACAGTGGAGGTTTGTTTTGTCATCAGTGGTTTTATATTGCAGTGGGGACAGTGGAGGTTTGTTTTGTCATCAGTGGTTTTATATTGCAGTGGGGACAGTGGAGGTTCGTTTTGTCATCAGTGGTTTTATATTGCAGTGGGGACAGTGGAGGTTTGTTTTGTCATCAGTGGTTTTATATTGCAGTGGGGACAGTGGAGGTTGGTTTTGTCATCAGTGGTTTTATATTGCAGTGGGGACAGTGGAGGTTGGTTTTGTCATCAGTGGTTTTATATTGCAGTGGGGACAGTGGAGGTTGGTTTTGTCATCAGTGGTTTTATATTGCAGTGGGGACAGTGGAGGTTGGTTTTGTGATCAGTGGTTTTATATTGCAGTGGGGACAGTGGAGGTTCGTTTTGTCATCAGTGGTTTTATATTGCAGTGGGGACAGTGGAGGTTTGTTTTGTCATCAGTGGTTTTATATTGCAGTGGGGACAGTGGAGGTTTGTTTTGTCATCAGTGGTTTTATATTGCAGTGGGGACAGTGGAGGTTTGTTTTGTCATCAGTGGTTTTATATTGCAGTGGGGACAGTGGAGGTTGGTTTTGTCATCAGTGGTTTTATATTGCAGTGGGGACAGTGGAGGTTTGTTTTGTCATCAGTGGTTTTATATTGCAGTGGGGACAGTGGAGGTTGGTTTTGTCATCAGTGGTTTTATATTGCAGTGGGGACAGTGGAGGTTGGTTTTGTCATCAGTGGTTTTATATTGCAGTGGGGACAGTGGAGGTTGGTTTTGTCATCAGTGGTTTTATATTGCAGTGGGGACAGTGGAGGTTGGTTTTGTCATCAGTGGTTTTATATTGCAGTGGGGACAGTGGAGGTTTGTTTTGTCATCAGTGGTTTTATATTGCAGTGGGGACAGTGGAGGTTGGTTTTGTCATCAGTGGTTTTATATTGCAGTGGGGACAGTGGAGGTTGGTTTTGTCATCAGTGGTTTTATATTGCAGTGGGGACAGTGGAGGTTTGTTTTGTCATCAGTGGTTTTATATTGCAGTGGGGACAGTGGAGGATTGTTTTGTCATCAGTGGTTTTATATTGCAGTGGGGACAGTGGAGGTTGGTTTTGTCATCAGTGGTTTTATATTGCAGTGGGGACAGTGGAGGTTGGTTTTGTCATCAGTGGTTTTATATTGCAGTGGGGACAGTGGAGGTTGGTTTTGTCATCAGTGGTTTTATATTGCAGTGGGGACAGTGGAGGTTTGTTTTGTCATCAGTGGTTTTATATTGCAGTGGGGACAGTGGAGGTTTGTTTTGTCATCAGTGGTTTTATATTGCAGTGGGGACAGTGGAGGTTTGTTTTGTCATCAGTGGTTTTATATTGCAGTGGGGACAGTGGAGGTTTGTTTTGTCATCAGTGGTTTTATATTGCAGTGGGGACAGTGGAGGTTGGTTTTGTCATCAGTGGTTTTATATTGCAGTGGGGACAGTGGAGGTTGGTTTTGTCATCAGTGGTTTTATATTGCAGTGGGGACAGTGGAGGTTTGTTTTGTCATCAGTGGTTTTATATTGCAGTGGGGACAGTGGAGGTTTGTTTTGTCATCAGTGGTTTTATATTGCAGTGGGGACAGTGGAGGTTTGTTTTGTCATCAGTGGTTTTATATTGCAGTGGGGACAGTGGAGGTTTGTTTTGTCATCAGTGGTTTTATATTGCAGTGGGGACAGTGGAGGTTGGTTTTGTCATCAGTGGTTTTATATTGCAGTGGGGACAGTGGAGGTTTGTTTTGTCATCAGTGGTTTTATATTGCAGTGGGGACAGTGGAGGTTTGTTTTGTCATCAGTGGTTTTATATTGCAGTGGGGACAGTGGAGGTTGGTTTTGTCATCAGTGGTTTTATATTGCAGTGGGGACAGTGGAGGTTTGTTTTGTCATCAGTGGTTTTATATTGCAGTGGGGACAGTGGAGGTTGGTTTTGTCATCAGTGGTTTTATATTGCAGTGGGGACAGTGGAGGTTGGTTTTGTCATCAGTGGTTTTATATTGCAGTGGGGACAGTGGAGGTTTGTTTTGTCATCAGTGGTTTTATATTGCAGTGGGGACAGTGGAGGTTTGTTTTGTCATCAGTGGTTTTATATTGCAGTGGGGACAGTGGAGGTTTGTTTTGTCATCAGTGGTTTTATATTGCAGTGGGGACAGTGGAGGTTTGTTTTGTCATCAGTGGTTTTATATTGCAGTGGGGACAGTGGAGGTTTGTTTTGTCATCAGTGGTTTTATATTGCAGTGGGGACAGTGGAGGTTTGTTTTGTCATCAGTGGTTTTATATTGCAGTGGGGACAGTGGAGGTTGGTTTTGTCATCAGTGGTTTTATATTGCAGTGGGGACAGTGGAGGTTTGTTTTGTCATCAGTGGTTTTATATTGCAGTGGGGACAGTGGAGGTTTGTTTTGTCATCAGTGGTTTTATATTGCAGTGGGGACAGTGGAGGTTTGTTTTGTCATCAGTGGTTTTATATTGCAGTGGGGACAGTGGAGGTTGGTTTTGTCATCAGTGGTTTTATATTGCAGTGGGGACAGTGGAGGTTTGTTTTGTCATCAGTGGTTTTATATTGCAGTGGGGACAGTGGAGGTTTGTTTTGTCATCAGTGGTTTTATATTGCAGTGGGGACAGTGGAGGTTTGTTTTGTCATCGGTGGTTTTATATTGCAGTGGGGACAGTGGAGGTTTGTTTTGTCATCAGTGGTTTTATATTGCAGTGGGGACAGTGGAGGTTTGTTTTGTCATCAGTGGTTTTATATTGCAGTGGGGGACAGTGGAGGTTTGTTTTGTCATCAGTGGTTTTATATTGCAGTGGGGACAGTGGAGGTTTGTTTTGTCATCAGTGGTTTTATATTGCAGTGGGGACAGTGGAGGTTTGTTTTGTCATCAGTGGTTTTATATTGCAGTGGGGACAGTGGAGGTTTGTTTTGTCATCAGTGGTTTTATATTGCAGTGGGGACAGTGGAGGTTTGTTTTGTCATCAGTGGTTTTATATTGCAGTGGGGACAGTGGAGGTTTGTTTTGTCATCAGTGGTTTTATATTGCAGTGGGGACAGTGGAGGTTTGTTTTGTCATCAGTGGTTTTATATTGCAGTGGGGACAGTGGAGGTTTGTTTTGTCATCAGTGGTTTTATATTGCAGTGGGGACAGTGGAGGTTGGTTTTGTCATCAGTGGTTTTATATTGCAGTGGGGACAGTGGAGGTTTGTTTTGTCATCAGTGGTTTTATATTGCAGTGGGGACAGTGGAGGTTTGTTTTGTCATCAGTGGTTTTATATTGCAGTGGGGACAGTGGAGGTTTGTTTTGTCATCAGTGGTTTTATATTGCAGTGGGGACAGTGGAGGTTTGTTTTGTCATCAGTGGTTTTATATTGCAGTGGGGACAGTGGAGGTTTGTTTTGTCATCAGTGGTTTTATATTGCAGTGGGGACAGTGGAGGTTTGTTTTGTCATCAGTGGTTTTATATTGCAGTGGGGACAGTGGAGGTTGGTTTTGTCATCAGTGGTTTTATATTGCAGTGGGGACAGTGGAGGTTGGTTTTGTCATCAGTGGTTTTATATTGCAGTGGGGACAGTGGAGGTTTGTTTTGTCATCGGTGGTTTTATATTGCAGTGGGGACAGTGGAGGTTTGTTTTGTCATCGGTGGTTTTATATTGCAGTGGGGACAGTGGAGGTTGGTTTTGTCATCAGTGGTTTTATATTGCAGTGGGGACAGTGGAGGTTTGTTTTGTCATCAGTGGTTTTATATTGCAGTGGGGACAGTGGAGGTTTGTTTTGTCATCGGTGGTTTTATATTGCAGTGGGGACAGTGGAGGTTTGTTTTGTCATCAGTGGTTTTATATTGCAGTGGGGACAGTGGAGGTTGGTTTTGTCATCAGTGGTTTTATATTGCAGTGGGGACAGTGGAGGTTTGTTTTGTCATCAGTGGTTTTATATTGCAGTGGGGACAGTGGAGGTTTGTTTTGTCATCAGTGGTTTTATATTGCAGTGGGGACAGTGGAGGTTTGTTTTGTCATCAGTGGTTTTATATTGCAGTGGGGACAGTGGAGGTTTGTTTTGTCATCAGTGGTTTTATATTGCAGTGGGGACAGTGGAGGTTGGTTTTGTCATCAGTGGTTTTATATTGCAGTGGGGACAGTGGAGGTTGGTTTTGTCATCAGTGGTTTTATATTGCAGTGGGGACAGTGGAGGTTTGTTTTGTCATCAGTGGTTTTATATTGCAGTGGGGACAGTGGAGGTTTGTTTTGTCATCAGTGGTTTTATATTGCAGTGGGGACAGTGGAGGTTTGTTTTGTCATCAGTGGTTTTATATTGCAGTGGGGACAGTGGAGGTTTGTTTTGTCATCAGTGGTTTTATATTGCAGTGGGGACAGTGGAGGTTTGTTTTGTCATCAGTGGTTTTATATTGCAGTGGGGACAGTGGAGGTTGGTTTTGTCATCAGTGGTTTTATATTGCAGTGGGGACAGTGGAGGTTTGTTTTGTGTATAAAAGAAACTCTCGTGCTTCAATATTTCTATTTTCTGTCTGTATGTTTATTTATTTTTGTTCCTTATGAAGGAATTATACCTTCCTCATTAAAATTACAAAATATTTTCTCACAATGAGTTTTTTTTTATTTCAAAACGCTAGCTTTCAAGTGATAATCGCTCTTCAACGGGCTTAATAAAACAATATCGGCAATATCCTACAAGAAATATTTACAAATACATATCCACGCTGTGCGCATACATCATGTTGGATTTTAAAATTTTTGAAGTTCAGTTGTAAATATCCACGCTGTATGTTTTTGTAAATATTTCTTGTAGGATATAGTCGATATTGTTTTATTAATCCCGTTGAAGAGCGATTATCACTTGAAAGCTAGCGTTTTGAAATAAAAAGAAACTTATTGTGATGAAATATTTTGTAATTTAAAAACGTTTTTCACCATTTTATCATGAAGATACCTTCCTTACACCTGTATGTTTCCAATATTAAACCAATGGGCAGTTGGCGTTCTGCGTTCCAGAAACCTGAGTTATAAATATCTATTAAACCAATATGGCTGAAATTTTATAAGAGTTAAGTCTGGAAGAGAGGTTTTTGTAACATTTTCAACTAAGCAAAATTAAAACTAACCAAGTACTCGGTTAATTAATTCATTTTTAGTTCGAAAATGATGTTAATAAGATTGATGCATCATGTTTCTTCTTCTTCTTCTTTCTTATCCCCACACTGGGTGAAGTAGAATGCGTCTGCCTTTGTCATTAAAACTGGGAGCGCTACTCAGTGGCAGGCCGGCTTAGCTCCAAAAGAAATGACCGCCTCTGACATGAGGAACAGACGCCATGTGCAGCTGCTCCTAACATGGAGTACAAACGCTGCTCATCCTGTATCCCTGGATTAGGAGCCCTTACAGGGTACTATCAGCCGGGCCAGCTGAACCCAGGTTTTTTAGTGAGCTTATTACTGCTCCCCCTCCTCCTTTTTCATCCGGGCTTGGGACCGGCAAAGGCGGAGTTGCATCAATTTGCATCATGTTTGATTGGCAGAAATAAGATTTTTTCGGCGAAATATTCACTCGAGAAACATATAAATAAGGAAAGTTCAAAGAGCACCTTCATTCTTCTTTATTAAAAATTTCGAAAAAAATAAATAGATTTAATAAGATAGATGAAGTTTAAAATATAGGCTATTCAAAGCCCATTCAAATTACACCAAGAACTAATTTATATATTTTATCAAATATAATTGATGGCTAGATCTGGAAGGAATTAGACACCAGAATTTGAAAATAGCCAAATATGGGATTTATTTGCTTATTCTGGGGGGGGGGGGGGGGAGAAGTCCGACCACACCTCCCTGCGGTCCCCCCTGGACCCTTGGAATATTCGACCAAATTCTGGTTCGTTTCCAAGGTGACTAACGTGGCAACGGCACCCATTTTCCAATGAAGAGCAAAAACGATAACGATATCTCCAGCAATGCTACCGCGTCCGGGGTAACCGCCGCGTCAGGAGCTGCAGCCCGGGCTCCTGATGAGAAATCTACTACGAGGACACAATTGAATCTACTACAGCTCAATATAAATGGCACCCAGAGGAAAACTGAAGAGCTGACTTGTCTTCTCCGTGACAACAATGTGCATATTGCTTGTCTCCAGGAGACAAAATTGAATCACAATCTGAGATTCAATATCAAAGGTTATACCACACTGTCGTTTTGATTAAAACACCAGAAATCAAATTTAAGGAAATCGCCTATAATCAGAGTAAGCCTACAGAAAGCACGACAGAAGCTCAGGCAATAGAAATCTACCTTCCAGAAAAAACAATAACAATCATAAATGTTTATCACCCCGATAACACTAGCATCAATACAGGCCTGATAGAGACATTAAGTGAAGCGTCTTCTGATATCACAATCATACTTGGCGACTTTAACGCCAAAATTCCAACTTGGGGATCACCTGTCCAGGATAACAAAGGTCAGCAGGTTGAGGACATGCTAAACGACCTCGACCTTACACCGTTAAATAATGGAGAGAACACCTATCTATCCAAGTCCACAGGCACAGAATCCGCAATAGACATCACAGCGATAAATTACAACATCGCACCCACAACACAATGGAAAATCCTGAAAAGTGCAATCAGTGACCACGGACCAATTTTAACAACCCTAAACTTCAAAATTGAGAATGTCCAACAAAATAAAAGAACATGGAACTTTAGGAAAGCCGACTGTAAAAAATTCACAGAAAAGCTCGAAGAACTGTGCAACGAAGAATCAAATTACAGAACGCTTGATAAAAACTTGGAAAAATTCTCTTCGAACATATCCAAAGCTGCAAAAGCATCGATACCTAGAGGCAGACGTAAAGACCTGTGGATACCTTTCTGGAAGGACCACAACATCGAGGCAATGATTTCAGAGAGGGACAATATCAATGAACTTCTCAAAACAAATAAAACAGAAGAAAACAGAAAGAAACTCATTGAAATTAGTCACAAAATAGAACAAGAAATTTGGATATGCAAACAAGAAAAATGGGTAGAATTCTGCGAAAAAATGAATCCAAGAAAGAACAGCCAACACTGGAATATAATTAGAGTGTTAGAAAACAATCAAAACCAACACCAATCCTCCAATACTCTAACCAATATGAATAGAACAGCGAGAACGAACAAACAGATGGCTGACATAATTGCTGAATATCTTTCAAGCACTTCTAGACTCAACTACACGAATGAAGACAGGACTCTAAAAAAATAATATAAACAGGTTAGTTAAACAAGCAAGAAATTACCATCAACAAGATATTTTTTCGAGAGACTTCACACTGAATGAGCTAAACTCATCAATAGAAAAGTTAGATCCCAAGAGGTCACCAGGAGATGATCTAATCTTTGGTCAAATGATTAAACACTTTGGAGACAAAGCTAAAAATCAACTCCTACGAATACTGAACATTTCATGGCAAACTGGTAAACCACCAAAGAATTGGAAGATATCAATTATAGTGCCAATACTGAAACCAAACAAAGATGCCAAGGAATGCAAGAACTATCGGCCAATTGCTCTCACCAGCATACTTTGTAAAATAACAGAACGAATCATCCACTCTAGGCTCATAGTCTGGCTCACTAACAACAATAAAATAAACTTCTACCAAACTGCCTATAGATCCAGACATTGTACAACTGATCAACTGTTCTACTTCTGCCAATCAATAATAGATTCTTTCCAGGAAAAACCAACAAAGAAGACAACGGCCGTATTCCTGGATATGACCTCAGCTTTTGATCGAGTGTGGAGGGAGAAATTACTTGAAAGGCTGCACAACATCGGAGTAAGAGGAAAAGCCTTAATCTGGATTGCAGACTTCTTAAGGGGAAGAAGGATAAAGGTTCGGGTTAATGGAGCATTTTCCAAGGACAGAAGAACATGGGCTGGTATACCTCAGGGATCTGTGCTCAGTCCTCTACTCTTCCTGCTATATATTAACGACATCCATCCTTACCTCACTGAAGACACAAAGGTTGCCTGTTATGCAAATGATATAGCCATATGGCACACAAGTAGCAGTATAGAAAAATCAGAAAAAATACTGAACACATCAATGAGAGGACTGGAGAAGTGGGCAATGGAACTCAAAATGACCATAAACCCAATAAAAACAATCCTATGCGTCTTCTCCACTGACAGGAAAAACAGGCATAAATTTAATCCCAAAATAAGCATAAACAACCAAATAATTGATAAAATTAGAAATCCTAAATACCTAGGTGTGATACCTGATGAGGAATTGCGATTTACAGAACACATAATTAGCACCTCAAATAGAGCTACCAGAAAACTAAATATTCTGAGAAAGTTATGTGGAACAAATTGGGGAGCAAAACCCAAAACCCTCAGATCCACATATACCACCTTAATAAGGCCAATAATGGAATATGCAACACCTGTCTGGGCTCCCTCAAGCTCATCACTGAAAGGAAGACTAGACAGTGTTCAAGCAAAAGCGGCCAAAATAATCACTGGGGCTGTTTCTTCCACCAACAATGAGAAAATTCAAAGAGAATGTGGCCTAGACCTACTCGAAAGCAGAAGACAATTAAAAACAATAAAATTCACAAATAGCCTAAAAAGTAAAAAAACCGAACACATATCCCATAGAACCTATTTAAACTGGACACAAAAAGAAAGACTTAAAAGATCTTCAACACTTCAGTACGACAACAATATTAGAAAAGGCATAAACATGAAACACAGTGACTTTCAAATTCAAGAAGAACCAACATTTCCTACCCCATTACCATCAAATATAATCATTAATCTCAACCTGAACGAACCCCGCAATAAAAAAAGAGAACAAAATCATACTTAAAAAGAAAGGACTTGACACAATTGATTCATATGATCAGAGAAATTATTTATTAGCATACACAGATGGATCATCAGACCTTACCCTGAGTAATGGAGGGGGCGGAATTAACATAATACTCCAAGATGGAACACACATCAAAATCAAAGAAGGAGCAGGAAAGATTTCGTCAAACTTCACCTGTGAACTGACAGCTATCTGGAAAGCCCTTGATGTATGCCTGAACCAACCATCCCTGCATCAAGCAGAAGGAATCATAATATACAGCGACTCCAGATCCGCTCTAGAAGCAATTCGGAAGGGCAATACTAGAATCACGCAGAAAATACACTCATTACTTACCCAACTGGAAACATTGGAGAAGAACTACATTCTACAATGGATTCCTGCCCATGTTGGGATCGAGGGTAATGAAATGGCCGATGAATTGGCAAAGAAAGCCAGAAACCTGAGCCAAAGGAAAGAACAAATGTCAGTATTTGACGCTGATGCTTTGGCAAAATACAAGATAATCAAACAAAAAATAAGAAAAGATCAAATATGTGAAATAAACTCTGAGAGAAAACTGACAAAAACTATAACAAGACTTAGAACAAAACACTATAAAGGAATGACAATACATCCAGATGGCACAAGAACTTATAAAGCATGCAACAACTGTCCTGGTGTGGAACTAACACCTACTCACATATTCTCATGCCCAGCAATGGCCGCAGCCTTGCAGAAAATGGACTTAGACCCAGAGCAGCAGCTTTACACACCCAAGATAGTGGATATTGCTTCTGCTGTGATGGAGATGCATGGAGACATCTGAGACTCTTCTTTGGACACGACAACAACAACAACATATGCTTATTCTGGGATAAAAAATGCAATGCTAATATTGCTACATTGTTTTTTTTTTTAAATAATGAATTCTTATAATAATATTAGAACACATTATCCCATTTTGCGAACAGATCGAGAACTAGATCCAGTTCTAAAAGCTTTATTAAAGTTTTACATTAAAAAAACGTATGAATGCGTGGGACTATATTTTTAGCTAATAGATTCTAACTCTACCGAATGTTAATTAATGTGAAAAACGTATAGTGTTTCACCTTATTTTTTAAATATATTCTACCAGTATATATATATATGATGACATTTGTCACCTTATACCCCCATTTTTAAAATCCCTATAAAAGCGTTTTATATAAATTTGACTATTTCAGAATTTTTCAACTTACTCGCCATGATAATTTAATTATTTGGTTTTCGGTTTTCTTTACCTATATCCAAAACTTACTTTAAATTGGTCGATGTTTATAAAGTGTGTTTAGGTGATTTGTATTTTGTTTACATTGCAGTAGTAAGTTATTTTATTGTTGAAAAAGAATAATACGTTCTAAATAATTTGATTTATAAGCTATAGGTACAAAGTAAAAAAAAACAAAAAGCACAAACTATATATATATAGAAATTATTTTAAAAATTAACACAAGGTTTCTTTAAATATTCTAATAACATTTGAAATAAAGCGTTTGCAGCTTCCTGGGCGAACGGCCTCTGCACTGACCATCAAGTGTGATGTAGATTTGGAGAATCCGCATTTCCCACAAGGTCAGTGGCCAGTTCACGCGTCGGAAAACCTTCGGATTCTATTTGTGCACTCACCAGACAGAAAATTATATAGCAAACTAGCGGATGTCCCCGGCTTCGCCCGGGTTTTACCCGAGTAAAGGTTTGTCTAACGAATCTTTCGATAAAATGAACATTTTTTCCCGGTCCCTTGAAAAATACTCGATAAGTTGAATAAAATCAATATTAATTGGTTCCCTCGGTAATTGGGAGTTAAAGGAATAATATCTTGCCTTGGAATTGTATCATTATTCTTGTCTCATTTTGTCTTTCCTAATTTTCTACATTACAAAATCATCGTATCATCATGATAATATTTAGAGCAGATTGTTGAATTATAACAGATAAATTAGAATATTTATCTTGATTATTTTTAGGCGAAAAGTTATTTCAAAAATTTTATTTGCTAGAAACCTTCCCAGTACTATACTAAATAACTTCCCAAAGTTTCATGGCGTTCCAAGGAGTGTTTGGTCAGGCATAAAGGACACACACACACATACATTCATTTATATATATATAGATATATAGATGGAAACATTAAGACGAGAATGTTTCTTTCACATATAAATCAAATGTCTACTGTCCTTACTGCGAAGAAAAATATTGGAAGGATTGACTCATCATTGGTGAAATCTCCCAGCGGTTTTGCTATTTTTTTTTTAATCTACCAGACCGCTTCTTTAGAACACTAATATTTATATAAATTGTCTATCACAAAAGCACTTGAATAATTATTGCAATGTCGGTGACCCCCCTCCCAACACACTGAAAGACAACCTATTCGAAGATCCCTAGGGAGAGGTCGGGAAAGGATCCAGCTGCGGAGTTGGCCTCCACTCTGGGAGGTGGGGGTGCTGAGAGACGACATTCTTGTGTGGGGGTGCGGGGGCGGTGCGACAATAAAAAGCGGAAAATGTCTTCGAATGTTTGGCTGTGTAGATGATATGCACCAGGCGGTGCCAAGGGAGCCGGACCGTCCAAGACGGAGTCGGCAGTTGGTGAGGAAGATCCTTTTGTTGGCGGACATTGGAGGCCATTTTTCTAGTTCTTAATTCCACTAATAACTACTTTTAATAAATTGCGTCCCGCTAAGCTGTATCCACATGAAACTTATTTTTTATTTTTTACTTATTTTTATTTTTCACTTATTTTTATTTTTTACTTATTTTTTAGGAACTTTGTATATAAACAACGACGGCTGGAGAGCGTCGTAACGACTTGTGTCATAAGTGGTGTACAGCTTAATTAGTTTTTTTATTCGGAAGATTCGGTTATTTTTGACGCTAATTCAAACAATATGGAAATTTTATGAACTTAATCGAAGACCTCTATGGCAGATGATCCAGAGAACGAATCAATGTAGATCTGAAATTGCCTCGAACGCCATTTTTATAATAATTTATATTTTAATTCGTGTGATAATCCCGCCCGATTAATCTAAGGTGGAGTTTGGCGACGAGGCTTCCCGCAAGACTACTGTTACAAAGGACCTAATCTCGTCAGCAAACTATCAAGATGGTTGGATGGAGATACCATGAAAATAGTAGCATGGAGAAGGAAAATATCCAGACCGGTTTGGTTGCATCCGAGAACGGCTGCGGCACGAATGCTTTGGACCAACTAAAGCAGATGGAGCCTTCCAGATGATGTGACGGGCAGAAATTCGACCCCCTGGATCCCTTCTGAATACCTTTGTGAAGACTTCTGCGATCTTAGCGAACTGGACTATGACGGCGAGGCGGACTTCTGCGACAGTATCAGGCTGTCAGGAAATACAGTAGCGATCAGATTCTGAACGGGACGAAGCATTGTGACACGAATGTGCACCCAACACCTTCACTCTTTCGTCCGACAAAATACAGACCCAACACTATCGCCTAGAAAAAGTTGTCCTGAGATCGAGACTCCTACACGGCCCGAGGCCATCAGCAGGTTTGAGGAGTCCGGTGCAGTGTCGGCACGAAAATGCCTAAATCTAGAAGGTTTAGAAGGAGAAAAACTCTAGAGAAAGAAAATGGGTTACCGACAAAGGAAAATAACTTTCCCAACAACCTCTGGGAGACAGAGGAGAGAAAATATATATACTGGACAGCCGCAACGATCTACGACAACACCACAGGCGGAAGCGAAGAAAGCGTGCCATAAAATATCCCAACAATTTTGAAATAGACATGACGGCTACAGAGTGCTGGAAAGGAGAAATCCAAACATTACTATACTTTACTAATTTTGTTAAAACAATTTTAATAATATAAAGCATAATATGTTAAAATACCAGTATAGCGATAAAATATGTTTACACTTAATGTTTATAATAGCCCCGACCAATAAATAATTTAGAAATCACTGAATAAAAAAGCGCATCACAAATGTGATTCTGATATTTATAAAAATAAGCGCAGCCAGAAAAACACCTCATTGGAGAATTCAGAGATTTCACCAGTTATTTGCTGGACCTAGTTGAATAATATCTCCTCTAGACAGAACCAACAGTCGGAACCCAAGGACTCTAGCTGGACTTGATAAATTCACCCTAGCTGCTGTATTATCTTCAACCTCAATTTTCTAGTGTGCTGAGATGTTTGCGAGATGACGCTTAGCGTCTATATTGACTGGAGAAGAATATAGTTGAAGAATAAAAATTTAAGAATTAAATATTTGATAAAATTAAAAAGGCACTAAAAGGAGGAGATTCCAGAGCTCCCGTCATTGAACAATTATATTAGTAGAAATAAAAGTGGCGCGGACAAATATAATACATTTAGAACTTAATGAGATTTAAGAGGAAACAACTGATTATCAAATTTTCATGTTTCACCAAAATGTTAACCTGATCACCCAATACATGATGATTGTCCCAGCGCAGTTCTTATTTTGACTTATATCAATCTAATCTAATTGTTCAATGGCGGTAGAGCTGGATTATTTATTTACTTCTCTTTTTAGTAAATTTTTTTTAATGAAAGTCTTTATCAAAAGATTTATTAACTAATTATTTAGAATATATCTTCAACTAAAAAATGCCGATTGAAATATTTCTCATATATATTAGAATTTATAAAACATTTTTGTAGCACACTCACTCTTACTACCTAACCGCTAAAATCCTTCAATAAAAACATAATATTTTTTTTTTTAAATGTTGAATATTTGATTCAAATTTCAATCAAGTGCTTTCAATAGTTAACAAATTGATATATAGATAAAACTATAGAAGAATTTCTCTATAAGGAAATGAAGGGATAGAAAGTTTCACTCGTTCTAGTGAGTTTTCTTTTCTTTTCAAAACATTCTCAATATATATAGAAAGGGCCCGAAAAAATATGTTCGTCATAAAATTAGTTTCTGATGATATTTATTACTTCTCATAGTTTCTCATATTTTACCAAAGATATTTTAAAATGCGAAACTATGGGCATTTGTGCCACACAGTTTGGAGATCAAACTGACACAATACACGGATTCCATGTCGGACCCTCCCCCAATCATATTTAACATTTCACCAATCAAACAGAAACAAAAAAAAAAAGAGAGAAAAAGGTGTTGACCGATTTACTAAATTAACATTAATTATTACTAAAAAAGTTCAATCCATCAACCATGAAAGAATGTCTTTTTATGGTGATTTTAATAATGGTAAAATGTGAAAACCACCCCTTTAAAGAACACCCAACTCTCTGAGCACAGCCGCCTTTGGGAAATAAAAATATTATATAATCCAGCCTCCAATGAGAGTTCACCCCCAAACACGGCAAAGTGACCAGATGTAAGCAGGTTTCTCATTCTGCTGTATTTTTTTTTTATTTCACATTCAAACGATGTGTCATATTTTATCTTTACTGTCAAATAAATATTCAACCGTTTACAGCGACAACAAACACTGAGATAAAATAAATAATCAATGATTTCAACAAAAAATAAATATAAATTACCAAACGATGTGTCCAAAAGATATCAGACGATTCTTAAAAACGACGCAGACGAAAAATTAGCATCACGTTGCAGCAGAAATGGCATCGAGACTGAAATCTATACAAAACTGAAGTAAAATATTCTTATCGAATATCAGCTTGGATTTTTGGAATAAAATTTAAATATTTATTTAACGAAATCAGTTTATATTCCAAGGTTTGATATGGTAGAATTGATTTCCAGCTACATTTAATATCTTCAGTGATAAATTCCTCTTTTTTATTTGAGTTGATATTTACTTTTTTGTAATAGTTATGATTGTCAATTAAAATAGAGCCGGTTTAGTTCCTACGTTATTTAATACCAAACCACATTTAAGACCGGAATTTTTCAGTTTCAAATCCCCCCCCCCCCCCCTCAATACAATTCTAGCATTTGAAATATCAATTAGTAATAAGAACCATCACATTCAAAACCAAATTGGATTTTAAACCAAGATCATAAAAGCTCCAATCCAATTTTATATTTTTAAATGACCCTATTTCATGTCAAAATGAAAATAAAGAATGTTAATGTATTAGATGTTCAAAATAAATAAATTTGCCTCATACGAGATAATAGGATGATTTATATTTAAAATAAAACATTCTGTGGAATATATTTATGTATATTGTCATAACCAAAAGTGTACATAGCTTGTAACTGTAAATAATACATCGGCAGCTTGGCGAATGTTTTGTACCTAAGCCCCGATAGGTGGCGCGCGCTGTCAGCTCGGCAAGTGTTATGTACCTAAGCTCCGATAGATGGCGGGCGCGCTAGGCGGCAAGTTTGTAAACAATAGTCGCCATCTTAAGGGGTGTAGCGGAACGCCAGCCGTTTGGGTCTCTGACATTACTTCCTTAATTTACCATTATTTTTATCCATTTAACTTAGTTTACCTCTATTTCTTTTTATCCCTCAAACTTATTAACTATTTAAAGTCATCTAATAAATTATTATTTTATTCTACCCAAACGACTCGTCACCTTCATTACTGTGACATCTGGTGGAGACAAGCTGGATCATCCCTTCGCTGCCCAAGCTATAAGAAGAAGTCGTAGAATCCAAGGATTAAACCCATTGGAATATTCTAAGATGCAACACGAAGGAAGAGAGACCCCACAGGGTGAGTACCACTTCAAACCTATAAGAAACCCTTCTATATTTTCGGGGGAACTGGGCCAAAGCTCGGAGAAATGGTTGAAAGAGTACCATCGTGTAGCTCGGTTCAACTGCTGGGACAGTTCCATGTGCCTGGCGAATGTTTACTTCTTCCTCTCAGGAACGGCCAAAGTCTGGTTCGAGAATGTAGAAGAACAAATAACCTCATGGGAACTTTTTGAGACAATGTTGTCTCAGGCCTTTGGACATCACGCCAGCGAAAAAGACCAGGTTTTAGAAAAACTAAAAGCCAGGGCCCAAGGAAAGGGAGAGTCTAGTGAGGCGTATATTCAAGACGTCCTCTATTTATGTCGGCAAATTAACCCCAACATGAATGAAAACGAGAAAGTTGCTCATTTAGTCAAGGGAGTCTCTGAGGAAATTTACAGGGCAATTGTCACCTTTGAAATTGCCACCACCGAGGAGTTTATAAGGTGGTGTCGAAAAATCGAACTATCTCAAAAGAAGCGTGTGAACACGCGGATAGTTTTTGATAGACTGCCGAATGCTGCCGCCATCAACCCAGCAGAATCGGAATCTATGGAGGACCTCATTAGACGTATCGTCCGAGAAGAAATCTACCATGCATTGAATCCCGAGCCAGCCACTCTCAAACCATCTTCCCTGGATCTAATTATCCGAGAGGAAGTTGAAAGGAACCTGTCTGCAATTTCGCAGCCCGTTCAAAGGTCAATGCCACGACAACAGTACTCTAACCGACCCCAAATATTCAAACAGACGCCACGACAGCAGTTCCTGAACCAAAGACCACCGGTACCCAACCAGACATCACCACAGAGAAGAACTGATGAATGGAGGACACACGAAAACGTTCCAATATGTTTCCATTGCGGTCGCCCGGGACATGTAGCCCGATATTGCCGGGACAGAAGGCGTGTTTTCGAGGAAGCCAGGGTAAGAAGGCCGACCTACTCTAATAATTACAATACCTGGTTCAATCAAAATGCCGAAGAAGTTGAGTTTGTAGATCGCCGCTTTCGAAACCCGTCGCCCTATCCTGGCCGTGGAAGATCCCCCTCAAGACGAAACGCAACGCCGTCGCCCTCTCGCCGATCCAGTCAATCTCCTCGCCGCCTAAGCCAGGGAAACTAAGAAGAGCGACCGAGACTGGAGGTAAGGCCGCTGACGATAGTAGAAATCCTCCCCCTATTATAACTGCGAACATGAAACGGAACTACGTTGTTATCACCATAAATGGACAGAATGTTGAGGCCTTAGTCGATTCTGGAGCCGATTATTCCGTAATCTCGGAAAGTTTTCGCCGATATTTGAAAATTCCGTTCTTTGCAGAAAAAGGGCCTGTACTGAGAGTCGCCAATAGGAAACACATCGAAACTCTGGGACGATGCAACTTAAAAGTGTCAATTGAAGAACTTGAGATTTATTTTACTTTTGTTGTCTTCTCTGAATGTAGCCATCACATAATACTTGGTCTTGATTTCTTTCGAGCCACAAGTGCAGTGATTGATTGCGGAAGAGGTGAAATACATTTGAAGGAAAGTGTGAACGACGGCCTAGAAGAAGATCTGCCTACACATGCGTTAGAAGACTGTTTTGTTCCAGCTCTCTCAATTAAGAAAATCACGGTTATTAACGAAGATATTCGAGGTGGAAAAGATCTAATGATAGAAGGAAGCAAAGATCTCATCTTAAAAAAAGAATTGGTCATACCATCATCCATAATTAACTTCCATCACGGCAGAGGGGAGATATGGGTAACTAATGGGACTTCTCAGAATCAAATAATCCCAGCTGGTATGCTTGTAGGATACTTGAGGAAAATTGGAAGTAGCGGAATCTACAGTGTTGACACAGCTGAAGACGATAAAACTCAATCAAACATTAAGAATGAAGATAGACGCCAACAAATCTTATCTCTGGTAGACGAGAGATTAAACGAAGAACAAAAGTCAATGATTGCAGAATGTTTAGAAAAGTACTCAGAGGTTTTTGATTTTGATAGAAAATCATTCAGTACAACCTCCAATGTGAAACATAAAATCGACACTTCAGACAGCCGTCCTATTAAACAACGACCATACCGGGTGTCTCCTGTCGAAAGACAAGCTATACAAAGTGAAGTCGATAAAATGATGAAGATAGGAATTGTACAACCGTCCGAAAGTCCTTGGTCGTCCCCAGTAGTTTTGGTTAAAAAGAAAGATGGGTCCTGGAGATTTTGTGTAGACTACCGAAAGCTTAACAAGGTCACCAAAAAGGATGTGTATCCTTTACCTAGAAATGATGATGTTTTGGATAGCTTAACAGGAGCTAAATTCTTTTCCAGCATGGATCTACGTACAGGATACTGGCAGATAGAAATCGACGAGGAAGATCGGGAGAAGACAGCTTTCATCACCCCTGATGGCTTATATGAGTTCCGGGTGATGCCCTTCGGTTTATGCAACGCACCGGCAACATTCGAAAGAATGATGGACAAGCTACTAGCAGGATTGAAATGGACAATTTGTCTTTGTTATTTAGACGATATAATTGTTTATGCTACATCCTTTAAAGAACATATTGAACGCCTAGGGAAAGTTCTCAGATGCATCCAGCAAGCAGGCTTGTGTATTAATCATGAGAAGTGCCGTTTTGGGTCAAGAGAAATCAAAGTGTTAGGACATCTGGTTACAGAAAGCGGCATTCGCCCTGATCCCGACAAAATCGAAGCAATTACAAATTTCCCGACTCCAAAAACAACAACTGAAGTAAGAAGCTTCATGGGGTTGTGTTCATATTACAGGCGATTTGTGAAAGATTTTGCAAATAAAGCAAAGCCGTTGCACGACCTCCTGAGGAATAACGTGAAGTTCTTTTGGTCTAACGAACAAGAACAATCTTTCCAAATATTAAAATCAGCCCTAACTACCGATCCTGTGCTTGGCCATTTTAAGGAAGATGCTGAGACACTTGTACATACCGACGCGAGTGGATATGGCGTCGGAGCAGTGTTGACCCAACTGGTAGAAGGAAAAGAAAAGCCTATCGCCTATGCATCAAGAACACTTAACGCCGCAGAAAGAAATTATTCCACGACGGAGAGGGAATGCCTAGCTGTAGTTTGGGCCATTTACAAGTTCAGACCATATTTGTTTGGAAAACACTTCACCGTCGTCTCCGACCATCATTCCCTGTGTTGGCTAGCTAATGTAAAGGATCCATCGGGAAGGCTAGCCAGATGGGCCTTGCGACTTCAAGAGTTCGACATATCTATTGTGTATAAGAATGGTAAAAGACACCAAGATGCGGATTGCCTCTCAAGAAGTCCTCTCCCCCAATCCAGCGAAGATAACATACCAGAATTGTCTTCAATTACCGACATAGGAAAAGAGCAAAGAAGCGATGTCCAGACCAAAAAAATAATTCAGGAAATTGATTCCAAAAGTGGATACAAAATAATCGACGGCATCCTCTACCGCAAAAACTACGATCCCATGGGCAAACCTTGGCTCTTAGTAGTGCCCAAACAAATGAGGGTTGACATTTTGAGGGAAGCCCACGATGCACCAATGGCGGGACACCTGGGATTTGCCAAAACATACGACCGCGTTAGAAGAAAGTATTTCTGGCCCGGCTTGCATAGATCTGTGCGACAATATGTGGCACATTGTCGAGAATGTCAACGGCGAAAAGGTTCTACCGAACGTCCACCAGGGCAACTTGTGCCAATTCCGCCGGTATCCCGACCTTTTGAGAAAATAGGGATAGATTTGTTAGGAAGATTCCCTACCTCGAACGATGGCAATAAATGGACCGTGGTCGCGACAGACTATCTAACAAGGTATGCTATGACCAAAGCCATACCAAATGGAAGTTCGGAAGAAGTTGGAAAATTTATAGTAGAAGACGTGATCCTCAAACATGGAGCCCCCAGAGAATTGATTTCAGACCGAGGTCGAACGTTTATATCTCACACAATTCGGGATATTAACAACCTCTGTGGAACCGCACATCGCTTTACTTCTGCCTACCACCCCCAGACAAATGGCCTGACCGAGAGACTCAACAAGACACTTGGTGACATGCTGTCTATGTATGTTGATGTAGACCAAAGAAACTGGGATTCAGTTCTCCCTTACGTAACTTTTGCCTATAACACCGCCAAACAGGAAACCACCGGGTTTAGCCCTTTCTATCTTGTACACGGACGCGATGTCGAGACCCCATTGGACACCATCCTGACGTATAGAGAGGAAGCCAATCTGGAAGACTACGTGGAGAGTTTGGTCACAAATGCCGAGGACGCACGCCAGCTGGCCCGTTTGAACATCTTAAAGGCGCAAGAAAAAGACAAATCTCGATACGACAAAAGCCACAGACCTGTCCAGTACCGCACGGAAGACCTTGTGTGGGTGTACACACCTGTGCGTAAACAAGGACTGTCGGAGAAGCTACTTAAAAGATACTTCGGCCCCTATAAAGTTGTGAGACAACTGTCTGAAGTAACTTATGAAGTAGAGGCCTTGGAGAGGAGACCCAGACAACGGAATATCAAAGACATCGTCCACGTCCTGCGGATGAAACCATACAGAAGCCCAGAAGAACAAACACAGGACTGATCACATAGTGTAGAATTTTTTTTTTAAGCAGCGGGTCGCTGCTTATTTTTGAAAAGGGGAGTAATGTCATAACCAAAAGTGTACATAGCTTGTAACTGTAAATAATACATCGGCAGCTTGGCGAATGTTTTGTACCTAAGCCCCGATAGGTGGCGCGCGCTGTCAGCTCGGCAAGTGTTATGTACCTAAGCTCCGATAGATGGCGGGCGCGCTAGGCGGCAAGTTTGTAAACAATAGTCGCCATCTTAAGGGGTGTAGCGGAACGCCAGCCGTTTGGGTCTCTGACATTACTTCCTTAATTTACCATTATTTTTATCCATTTAACTTAGTTTACCTCTATTTCTTTTTATCCCTCAAACTTATTAACTATTTAAAGTCATCTAATAAATTATTATTTTATTCTACCCAAACGACTCGTCACCTTCATTACTGTGACAATATTTTATATATTTATTATTTTAAAAATTGTAATAAGTTAAAGTTGAAAAAAATAGTATACATATTATAATAAAACATACGATTTCATTAATAACAAATGAAAACATTGAGACGCAAATGTTTCTTTTCACAAATAATTCAATCTTCAACTATCCTTACTGCGATGAAAAAATATTGGCAGGGCTTGGCTCATCAGTGGTGAACCCTCCCAGCGGTTTCGCCAATTTAATCTACCAGACCGCTTCTTTGGAGCTCTAATACTGTATTGGATCATTCTGATTTTATATGCTACACTGAAGGGTGGAATCTTAGAAATGGTATTTAATCAAACTATGGACATAAGCTTTTAGGACAGTAAAATTACATTTAAATATGTCCTAAAAGCTTATGTCCATATTTTGCTTATATATCATTTCCAAGATTCCACCAGTCAGTGTAGCATATAAAATTAGAATTATCCAATATAGTTTTAGAGCTCCGAAGAAACGGTCTGGTGGATTAAATTGGCGAAACAGCTAGGAGGGTTCACCACTGATGAGCCAACCCCTCCCAATATTTTTTCATCGCAGTAAGGACAGTAGAAGATTGAATTATTTGTGAAAAGAAACATTCGCGTCTTAATGTTTTCATTTGTTATATATATATATATATATATAAATCAATGTTTGTATGTTTGTTTGTTTGTATGTCCGGTATACAAATTCGCAGTAGTTCACTAATTCAAACCAAAATTTCCATACATAGGTAAAAAAATACGGGTAAGACGATAGGCTATTTAAAAATATATATAAATCAATTATTAAAACTATATATTCAAATTATTCTACTTAGCTCACGAACAGCGCCCTCTATCAAAGATTAGATTAAATTATGCTGATGCAAACAAATAGATATATATAATGCTAATAACAAACAATTATAAAAAATCTTATCTAAATATATATCACTCGGGTAGATATGCACATGGGTCAATCCCGGGGCGAAGCCCGGGTCACCCGTCTAGTATGTTATATATATCAATAGATGGCGCGGTATTACATTAATGTACAGAGGATGGAATCGGTAGAGGATGGAATTAATAAACGCTACTTTCTTTGAACGAGGAATATTTTCTACCTGTAGTCAACTAAAGATGTAAAGTATATGTTAGAAGACTCATTATAGTGATCAATTAACACAAAGCGATAACGCGCCATCTATACACATAAAATGAAAGTTAAAAGCACGAATGTTTCCTTTATACATAATACAAACTTCCACTGCCCTTACTGCGATGAAAAAATATATTGGGAGGGCTTGGCTCATCAGTGGTGAACCCTCCCAGCGGTTTCGCCAATTCAATCCACCAGACCGCTTCTCAGAGCTCTAATACTGTATTGGACGATTCTGCTTATATACGCAGCACTGAAGGATGGAATCTTAGAAATGGTTTTCAAGAGAACTATGGACATAAGCTTATAGGACAGTAGAATTACATTCAAATATTTGCATCGAGCAATGCTCTTCCGCAAACAATAAATACAAGGCAAGTCCTATTCTACTGTCCTATAAGCTTATGTCCATAGTTCTCTTGAAAACCATTTCTAAGATTCCATCCTTCAGTGCTGCGTATATAAGCAGAATCGTCCAATACAGTATTAGAGCTCTGAGAAGCGGTCTGGTGGATTAAATTGGCGAAACCGCTGGGAGGGTTCACCACTGATGAGCCAAGCCCTCCCAATATATTTTTTCATCGCAGTAAGGGCAGTGGAAGTTTGTATTATGTATAAAGGAAACATTCGTGCTTTTAACTTTCATTTTATGTGTATAGTGATCAATATTCACAGTTATTTCACCAATTGAATTCACCAGATCGCTACAACAATTCTATGTTGATTCTGCTTATGTAGTTTGTACTTGAAAGTTTATTCTTAGTGTTGTTAGGACTCATTTCCCTTAATAAGGAAACTTTTTTTCATTTGATTTGAACAAAATTGTAATGTATATTATTTTAATTGAGTTAATTAACTGATCGTTCTATATGAATGCCATTGTAATATAAGAGAAGAAAGGAAAGAAGAGAAAGCGATAAAGCTCGTCCCGCGGAGCTGAGTGACTTCACGAGACACGCGCATAAACTAGAGTTGATGTTACTTTTTGTATTTCGGATATGAAGACCAAACCGTAGATCACCTCCTCTTCACTTGCCCAACCTTCCAATACCAAAGATTCCAGACAGCCACTCTCCTAGGTATCACCAACATATGTCCAGCATCCCTAGAAAATCTCCCAAGAAAGAAATCTGCCTGGCGACACCTCATTAATTGGACTTCCACTGGCATTGTATATAAATCCAAGAAGACTTAGGTCAGAAGGACATCCCGGGTAGTTGGCGACTTCTGTACGCTCCAGGAACCTGGGTTACTTAAATAAATAAATATAATATTTCGGATAATAAAGTTTAATTAATCTTTTTATATCTTATTCTTTAATTTAGTAAAAATAAAAAAGAATATAAAACGACCATATATTTAATTCCAAGAATATTTAGAATTCTGGATATATTCAAGAAACAACTAATTTGTTGGAAATAAGGTTGATATTTTTTTTGGGTCTTTTTCGTTGATTTCTGGAAGAGGGAGTTTCAGGATGGCGACAGTTTTACAGGAAGCTATTAGGGGCCCTCCTTGGGAGGTAAGGCCTTTGTTCTCGTTGTTGTAGTCAAAAGGCAATTTGTGGTCGCCTTAACCACCGGCTCTGTGTGTAGAGCGTTTACCTCTAATAACAGGCGTCACAAGGCAAAAAATACCATTGGAACATGTTGTAATCACCTTGTCCTAACTTGGGACCTCTAGAATGGATGTAAACTTGACTTTAACCTACAAGCAAAATTATCGTTTGCCTTCAGATTTTTTTTTTTTTGTATTTCAACTGGAATTAAGCTAATATACTCCGAACACACTAAATATAAATACTTAAGAGATTTTATGGACACTTAAGAAAGGGTTTATAAAAATCAAGAAAAAACAGAACGAATTAAGTAAGTTTAAATTAGTGGTATCTCAGCACTATCTCCCTCTTTCCTCCTGAATGTCTACAATATTTAATTTACAACGGATCTTGGTAATTTGAGGAAAGTTTGGCATCAATCGAGGCGGTGGAGTATCCGGGTTGTTACAGCGGTGAAGAAACATAAGTGGTTGGAGGTTTTGTATATTACAGAAAACGGTAATTTATAGAAGAATTGTATACATTTATAACACTAAGGATATATATAGTCCTTTTCAAAATAAAAAAATACATATCCTGACCACTCTCACATGAGCTTTTTAGATGGCAGAACGCCATCAAGTGAAACAGTTGAATTATAGGTATAAATATGTCTAGAAAGATTGCTTCATTTGATTCTCCTAGAAATCTCCACTTCTCAATCAAGTCAAATACAATAACTGCTCGCGAAAATTGTACGTAAATTCGAGAAGTTATTTTTCAGAAGGATTTAATATTTTCAATATTATTAGCGATTTCGCGTGCTTCGGATTATATTGAAAGTAATATTTTAAACAGTATTTTTGATATTTTGGTGAAAACCTAAGAAAAATTCGCTTGGGATCAAGAAGCAATGTTCTGCGGCTCAGGGAAGAGTCAAACATGGGAGGAAGAGGCTGCCATGTTTCAAGCCTGTCACCAGGGAGGGACGACACTTCCCAGATCCCCCGGGGACTGAAATAATTAAAAATATCTCGTCGTTCCCTTAATTTGATGGATGATCATCATCCCAGCTCCTTCATAAAACTTCATAAATCTTTCTAAAAACTGACAGTTTCTTCTTTACAAGATTCATTGTGTATAGCCTTGCATTTATCTTCTAACTATATATATGTTATATGATAATATTATTTTATTTAAAATTATATATTTCATAGATACAATACTCTGCTAAATCGACCGCCAGAGGTCACTCTTCCCTTATAAAAACTCGTTGTTGTTTTATCCCAATGGCCGGCTAAAATTTTTGTACATTATGTAAATAATCTTTTGTTTTCCTTATTCTACTCGCCTTAAGCCAGGCATTACTTTAATCAAATTATGTTTTTCATATATATTCCTTAGCTCAAATAAAGAAATCTCTGATCAAAACTATTTTCTTTAATATCATTCTGTTACCACGAATGCATTACCATAATCCTCAACATGATCTAAAATTCAAGCAGAAAATCTAATCTATTTTTTATATATATAAATATATATCAATGATATTTTTATTCTTAACAAAATATTGTTAATATCTCACATGTCCGACAAATGTTATCGAATAAATTATACATTTAGACAACACAGAACAGCGATCAGAGTAAAATATTTATAGGATTTCCAAAACACAAAAGGTTCCAAGAGAGTTATTTATCTTTATAATGATATCAAACCTTTCTTTATAAAATTGACAAAATTTTCATTTAAGATCACTGAAAAAATGCGTAACCTGTAGCTATTTGGTTTACATTTTGAAACGTTTTTATTCAAAAATTGTAATATTTTAATTTTTTGTCGCAGAGCAAATTGGAGTTATTTAAATATTTTCTCAGCGGATCAATAGATTTCAATTAAGTGTCAAATGGATTGGTGTAGTGAGTTCCTTTTGAATAGCGAACTCAACTTTCACTCACAAGACGGAACGAATAATTTAAATCAATAAAAATCCCGGATTTATTTTTAAAAAATAAATTTAAAAACCTATCTAAAGTTTGGCTTTCTCCCTTAAAAAATTGAATTGCCTTATTTACTTTAGGTTGGGTCACTTCATTTCCAAAATGAAAATTTGAAAAAAAAAATCTTTTTACATTAAGGATATTTTTATGATCTTAGCTAGAATGTTTAAATTGTGATGTTGTAAGGTTTTGGATGATTTTAATTGGTTTTCTAGCAGATCTGGAATGTGTGAAGAATTTTTTGAAAAAGTGACTTCTTCAGGACAATAACGTTATTTCATAGATAGAATTTTAGCGGATGGATATTTTTTTCTCTCTAACTCTCTCTCTCTCGGCCGTGCGGCCACGCGGCGCGCGAGCTCAACGTTTTTCGCCGATGAAGGCGAGGGATACTATGCTGACCAACCAATATGCTTTATTGGCGGAATGCTCGGCTCATGAGCTATCGAACTGTGTAGGTCTTGTTGATGGGGACCAAGAAATGGCCGAGTTATCGGATAAAATTGAAAATTCGATAAAAGCAACAATGGTAGCGATAAAAGCAACAATGGGGCAAGAAAACATGCAAATTTTGCATCAAATGCTAACATCAATTAGGAAATTTGGACTAACCGTGTTGAGGCTTCGGAATATATATCTATTTCCGAAGGTTACCAAAAGCCTGAAGGCGCTAAAAGGAAGGACCGGGACCCCAAAGGCAATCCAGCTAAGGCCCCAAAGGATGATAACATTCCAGCAAGGCAAGTCAACCACCAAAAAGGGTGACAAGAGACGCTGTGAAACAGCTGAAAAACAACTTACAGCAGCAGGCTCTAAGCAAGGCCAGGTCAGCGGCAGCGTCATTCGACCAATGCTGCTACATTGAATACTGCGCTGACTTCAGTCCGGTGCAGTACAATAAGGCACTGGAGGAAATGCTGGAAAAAGGCCCGGTCTTCCAACTGATGAAGATGTCCGGCCAGGTCTGGTCGGGCTGGAGAGCACCGAGAAGGCAGAGCGTCTATCCGACGAGGGCCTCACCATCGGGAACAACCTCCTCAAAGTGTTCCCCTACAGGAAACGCTCGGAGAAAATAGTGGTTGGGAACCTCCCAATCCTATAAGGGACGAAGATATCGTCGCGGCGCTGCGGCCCTACTGCAGGGTTGTCTCCCTGACCCATGAGGTAGTGACAAGTGGTGGTTACACCTGGACCACCGGCAACAGGGAGGCCTTGATCATTCTAAATGAAAGATTGAAACTTCACCAGCTCCCTGTAAAGCTGGTTATCGTCTCGAAAGGCGGAATCGACGCCTGCCTACATCACCTATGGCGTTAGGTATAGAAAATGCCGCCGTCAAGGGCATCGACGAGCCACTTGTCCCTAGGGACACCCGACAGGGCCCGGTGTCGAAGCCTCCCTCCTCAAAGCCCATTCCCTCCAACAACTCCGCCCTTCCTACATTATCCGCGGAGCTGACAAAAGTTACTACTTTTGCGGGTTATCACAAAAAAACAACAACAATATACTAGGGTCTACCGTAGGAATAACTTAATACACAGAAAAACGTACACTCTAGAGTAAAACACTAACAACAAAAAGGAGATAAAACAACTCACGATTTGTTAAATAAAACAGTACTTATATTTATTGTAGCGTTGGTAGGGAACGGACTCGGGTGACACAGGGATGCGAAGAGAACAGCCAGACACGGAAAAACCACGTAGAAAAACACTTTAAGTGTCTCCACACCAATTTTCCACGCTCTCGGCCCCCTCGCATTCTCTTAGTCCCGTCTTATATACAGACACGGCCACATTCGTCCAATGAGAAGGCGTGAGAGATTGGTTCACTAACAAACGAGAACAACATTCTTCCCGCTAAAAACTGATCAGAAAAAAACTGAAAATGTTTGTCAATATAATTTGACAAAAGTTATCCTTCCAAAGAAAAAAAAAAGGAACTAACTAATCTCCCAAACATTCTTATTGTCGCATAAGGAAAACCTCCCGCTGTCGGGTGGGAAAAAGCTCACGGGAGCCATGTTATAAAAATAAACTGAAGAGAGGAGAAGTAGGCATCCAGGTTGTTCCATAAAGGTGCCTTCCATATTGTTCCTCCCAAAAAGAAATTAACCAAAAAATTCTGCGCAAACTACGTCAGTTACCATGAGTGATTACCAAGCACACACACATATAACATGCTTTAATAGACAGAGTTTAATGGGGGACCAATAAGCTCTCATCTGGGACCGGCCGAGCATGATAGGTAGAGACTTTGGGAACTGACAGACGCTCACTTGATGAGAAACCGAACGATCCAATTCCATTCAGTTCTCTCAAGTCCAAGAGCTAAAAACTCTTCTTAACGTCTGTTTCTAAACGCTTTCATCCTATCGACATGTACAACTTTCACATCGTGCATGGTGACCCCTCTTACTCTAAAGTTAACATCGGAGACCCTAGCTTCCACACGGAAAGGCCCATAGACGTTCGAGTAACCTTCAGTCTTAGGAACAGCTAGCATTACCAGATCTTCTCTGTCGAAACCTTTGGTATAAGGTGGCCTAGGATTCATAAGCTTTTTAGCAGAATTACCTGACATAAACTGTCTGACAGTCTCCTTTGCTTTCCGCATCACCCTTAACCTCTCGGCCCAAGTAGGCTTTCTAAAACTATTAACAGACCCAGCGCTACACTCACAGTTTATGTTAAACTCAGTAGGTGGCAACTTTACAGCCTCGTTTTCAATGCGTCTCACTGATTTCTTATCTATGGAGCTTGAAACCATTGGTCTATGTGCACTGGAAATGCAGCTAAGGTCTATTTAATCATGGTCTTCTGGTTTCAAGGAAATCATGTTGCAACGTTCCCGTACGGGAGGCAACTGGATATTCAATCTCCTTATATCATTGATTCCCAGAATCCCGTCGTAGCCTTTATCTCCGAGTGACATTAACCAGAACCTTATCTCTCCCAGCTCGCTGCTGTTTTTGTTACCAACTCTACATGTTTTAACACGTGTAAGTGTCTGCTCGTGGCCTGTCACTGACACTATACGTAAAGTTTTAAGTGCATCGTCCCAATTCTCCTTCAAGACCTTGCACTTTTCAGAATCAATAATACTGACTTGGCTTCCTGTATCATATAATAGGTGCCATATATTGCCGTTACTATTCACCTTAACTATTGGCAAATTACCAAACTGATCTCCGCCATAAGAACGTATGTTCACAATCTCAGCATTGTCAAGAGTATTGTGGTTTGCCAACATAGAAGACTGTCTTGAGCAATCACTAGCTATATGTCCTAATCTACACTCAGGTGGACTCAGCTTGATTTCGCCCAACAATTTAGTCAGTTTTTCTATCTCACCCCTAAGGTCTTTAATAGAATGCTCATTTTCGAGTTTCATCCTGTTTACACTGGCACCAAGCATCTTCATCTCACCCTTAATACCATTTATTTCTTCAACCCTTTCTACTGAACATACTCCTTTCATAAAGCTGCAACGGTGTTCTACATTATCTTCCGTGGCCATGACACTACTGCTTTGTCTATTGATTTAGCCTCACTGCGAAAAATAGCCTCTCTATACTTTTCGAGAACATTTTCGAGGAAAATTTCGAAAACTAAACAATCGTCAAATCTGTACTCTACTCTATCTCTAATGGCCAATAATCTTTCTTTAAAAACCATAGGACTTTCCCCAACTCTCTGCTTAAGACCTTCTATTAATTTAAGGCATTCCCTAATACCACGCGCTTTCTTAGGGTACAATATGTTCAGTTTACTAACAATACTTTCGAAACTGCTATCGTTACGGATACCCATCTCCTATAAGCTCAACCTAACTTCAGGGGATAAAGCCTCGAAGATGAGCAATGCTTTGACCTCAGGATCCCATTTGACTTCTCGAGCTTTAAGCTCGACTTCCCGAATGAAAGACTCGAGACCAACCCCATTAAACACTGACAAGTTGAGCATTGAGTTCACAAACATGATGGAGTACAATAATAATAATAATAATAATAAACCACTCAATCAAAGAAAATAAAATCGCACATAAAAATTACAGGAATTTACACGTGCAAACACCAGTAATCCTGGCAGGACTCGCCAATGACAAAAGTTACTACTTTTGCGGGGGTTATCACAAAAATAAATATATATATATAGCGCGACCTCTTTATTCTAAAACGTATACAAAAGTCTATTAACGGGGAAAAAAACGAAAACGATTTTCTTTTTATAAACAAAAATTCGACAAACTACTACAATCTGTTTAACTACGATTTACACAGCTTTCTATCGCCACGACGAAAGCAGACTCTATCAAGCTGGAAAAACATCGCGCCAAACTTTCATATCGATTTTAAAAGCCTCTCGAAAAACGACTTTTTACACATCGTGCTTTTAAAATGCCGCCTTTTACACGGCCTTTATATGCAAAATCCTGCCATCTTCAATGTACGAGGCCTGAGACGTCTGAAAGACTTTTTGGATTTAAACGGTGAAATACGAGATATCAACGATTTATTCTCCCACGCCACGCGAAACATTCGGAACGATTTTCAAAGAATCACTACGTTCTACAATGAAACGAAAATTATGAATTTTAAACCAAACAACCATCCTTCCTGCGTTCACCTTCCCATTACGTACAAATCACGCCTCTTCTCACGGTTCAGAAGAAGCGCGCTACGCCAAATAATCATATCGTCCTATTTTAATTTGAAGTACGCTGTAGAAAAAACGGCCAAATGGACATTCGACACTGCGCCTTGCTGGCACAGAAGAATTAATATATACGACGACATCGCATGGCGTTTGAAGCTGAGAGCTCTACCTTACCCTACAAGAAATGGAAAAGCTTCCTGCACCGCCTGCGGCGGACCCCCAGATATCCAGCATCGCTATACAGAATGCGCTTTGACGAAACCATTTATCGACAACGCTATTAAAGAATGCCGAAACATCGACCCTCTATACAGGTTCAATCCTTCTAAATTTATCCTCGAAGGGGAAAAGATCGAATTACGTCGCATTTTAAACAGAACAAAATACGATATTTATAAATTTTTCATCAATGTAGATTTTAATTGTACCCCCTCCCCCACTAACTCTTAAAATTGTAACGTCGTTCTTTATGACTTAATAAAAATCGATTTTGTTTTAATATATATATACTAGGGCCTACCGTAGGAAAAACTTAATACACAGAAAAACGTACACTCAAGAGTAAAACACTGACAACAAAAAGGAGATAAAAACAACTCACGATTTGTTAAATAAAACAAAACAGTACTTAGCTTTATTGTGGCGTTGGTAGGGATCGGACTCGGGTGACACAGGGATGCGATGAGAACAGCCAGACACGGAAAACTCACGTAGAAAAACACTTAAAGCGTCTCCACACCAATTCTCCACGCTCTCGGCCCCCTCGCATTCCCTTAGTCCCCTCTTATATTCAGACATGGCCACTTTCATCCAATGAGAAGGCGTGAGAGATTGGTTCACTAACAAACGAGAACAACATTCTTCCCGCTAAAAACTGATCAGAAAAACACTGAAAATTTTTGTCAATATAATTTGACAGAGCTACCTGAACCCATCAGGCAGACCCCGTTAACACCCTCCAGCCCTGCCGCGTCTTCGCCCGGGGCGAACTTCCCTGTCTATCCCCAGGAGATTCCAGCCCCCGAGCCTCCTGTTCTATCGCCGAACACCAGCCGGTTGCTGTCACGACCAGAGCCCTCGGCCATTACTGAGTCAACGGCGTCTACTGAAAAAGAAGTCCAAGACATGTTTGCACCGTCCATCCAGTCTTCTACACCCGTGGCCCAAGTCATGTTTCCCTCTCGGACCCCTCAGGAGGAGCTCGAGGAGCAGTTGGTGGAACTCTATTTACAACTGGACGGTTACTCTCTCCTATCTATGGGGAGGTTTCTGAGGGTAAAGTACTAGAGGCGGTCCTATATCTCCCTGAGAGGGAGAAACTCCTCAGGCAGCTCTCGCCAGAAGACAAGACCATTTTGTGCGAATTCCTCAACATGGCTTTGAACATGTTAGGGACAACAACTCCATTATGTCCAAGCGTCTATCCGGACTCAGGGCCGCTTGTAGCCCTTGATGTGGTCTAGACGTCCCTTCGGGGAGGGGCTGAGTCTGATGACAATATATATATGTCATAATGTATGCTCTTCCAGGAATAATAAAGTAAACCTACAGTCAACCAGAGAGAGACGTAGATAGAAGGTAGCTAAAGTACGGCCATTTTGGGCCACTGGCCACATTCCGGGGGGGGGGGGCTTTTCTTGGAACCTCAGGACTATTTTTGGACACAGTTGGGGGATGGTACGAAACGAACGGTCGTTCAGCGGGGATATGACCTCGCGCTCCCTCTCTCTCGCTGGTTGCCTGGAATTCCTCTTCCAAACTTGTGGTTTCCTTATTTCTCTCTCCCCACATTATTATCATATTGCCACATATATATATTTAATCTCTATTGCTTATAGCTGTAATCTTAATGTAAATTTATTTTTATGTTGATTGGAAGTCAATAAAGTATATTTCAATCTCAAATCTCTCTCCCTAGCGCGCTCAACGCGAGCCGCGCAGCACTTGGGAGCCTTCTGCCAGTTTTTCTAGTGGAAAAGGCCAGCTCCAGCTATCATGCGGAGTACGAGTCGGAGTAAATAGTCCTGCGGGGATCGGCTACGCCCCGCCTCACCAGCCAGAGCGCGCGCAGGGCACTGGACTCGGCACGGCTGCGGGAGCATCCTGTTGCCGAGCTGGCTGCGCGGTGGACCTCCACTGTGGATGTGTCCCGCTCCATCTTCTGGGCCGACCTGCGTCGCAACTGCTTCTCAGGGCATGACGCAGATGTCGCCCTACGACTGGCTCTCTACGTCCTACCCCACAGATATTAGAGTTACCGAGCCATGCGACCCCTGCTCCGGGAGGTGTTCGCCACCTGCGAAGTGCCCCTGGATTTTCAGGCCTCGCTGTTCAGTGTCGGCCTCCATCCTGAAGAAATGAAATTGACAAGTGTGGCGAAGGCTATCATCTAACAAGTACCATCTTGGTCTTGAGGTGGGTAATAACATCGATTTGCCCACTCTGTGGGAGAGAACTCTTGCAGTCCACCAGTGGCGGAGTCTACCCCGCGGTGGGCGCCATCAATGACGACATTGTATATATTTTATATATATGCATATTTATCAATTATTTTATATTTACATCTATATATTCATATATTTTCATTATATAGTCTCATTTATTTATATTTATTCATTTTTATGTATTTAACCTTAGATAATCTTATATGAACGAGATTTAATAAAAGTGGTTTCAATTTCTCTCTCTCTATATATATATACTAGCCGAATGACCCGGGCAACGCCCGTGTTTTACCCGGTTGAATGTTTTGATTCAAATACTATTTGTTACAATTATAAATTGGCGCCTTAAATAAATGCATATGTTAGTTAATAACTATAGCCTCTGTGCATTATCTGTCTATGTACTGTTGGCTTCCGTAGGCGTCTCTTACTGGGAAAAAGAAATAGAATATTCCATTTGGTTATTAACTAATATGTGCATTTATTTAAGGAGCGACCCGCTCCAACACAATAGTTACAGAAGGGGGGGGGGGGGGGGGGGGCAAAGGTGGCGTGATCGTAGCCGACCAATAGGAGGGCGCCATTCCAAAAAAAAAAAGCAAACCGTGAGAGAGGCCACGCATGACGCTCGTAACTGTATATAGAATGTTCGGTGGCTATCATGGTGAATGGGAACTTTGAAATATTTACAAGAAATATATCGTTTGGATAATAATATAGGAACGGAAGGGTAAGTAACGCCGCAATCCCTTTTATTAAAAGGGATTACAAAAGGTTTCAGGCATATCCTTCTTCTGATAAAATAAAAAAAAGAACGTGAAAAATAGTACAAATGTGATATTGTACTGGGATACGGTTCATAAATGAAGAAAAAGGCATCTCCTTATTGTGCAACTGAAAGTTGCTGATGGTTTGCGCCATCTATCTTGATAAATATCAACTATTCATTGAATTTTTTTTATTATTCCATTTTTTGATTATTCCTGGAGAAATTTAAAAAAAAAGTCAATGAATAGTTGATATTTATACCGATAGATGGCGCAAGCCATCAGAAACTTTCAGTTGCACGTAAAGGAGATGCCTTTTACTTAAAAATAAGAACGTTTTATTATATTCATATGAAGAAAGGCATTCTTTAAAGATTCTCTAATTCCGTTTAATAAATAAAAATGAAGTGTAACCTACTCTTCGAAATTGAAAAAAAAAACCGCCAATTTTTCTGATCATTAATGACAGCTCTGGGTCAAGCCGGGAACCTTTCACCTTGTATATACGTATATTATTACAAATATATTTTAAACCGAATATATTCTTTATTTTAAGGGTGTTAATAATTATATTTTATTTGAAATGAAGGCGATAAAAACGTGATGATTTTCTTTTAATGGTAAAAACACAAGCTTTCAGGCAAGAATGCCCTTCTTCAGGTTACAACTGGACAATATTTTAAAACTATGGACATGAAAGATAGCCCAATACAGTAGTTTTAAAATATTGTCCAGTTGTAACCTGAGGAAGGGCATTCTTGCCTGAAACCTTGTGTTTTACCATTAAAAGAAAATCACCACGTTTTTATCGCCTTCATTTCAAATATTATTGCGTGGCTACGTCATGTCTGATCCTAACTTCGAATTATATTTTATGTTTTCTTTATTGGTTCGTATATTTGGGTTAATTTTCAGCGTCAGATTGTTACTTTAAAACTGTCTGAATCCCGCGGCTTGCACTGGTAGCCAACAGGAAGGTTGGCCTTCCCTCAGCTGATTGCCAGGTGGTGTACGTGGAGCACTACTATATGGAACAATAACTATGGAAATAATTTATAATATACAATTATAATTTAAAGACGTGTCTAATAAGAATGTATAAAATAAACTTGGAAATGAGTATATTTTACTTACATTTAAAAATCTAGCTTTTGAGCTAAAAGCCCTTCAACGTGTCTCTTTCTTTACAATAAGACCAATATCTTGGTAAAGCTAGATCAACTGCCGCTTCTTCTACTTTTAATTTCGAAGGCAGTTATGATGATTAACTTTAGCCGGGTACATGTTTTTGCAGAGATATATTAGGAAATAATTTTATGATAATATTGATACCAATTATTTTTTGGCACAATATCAGTTGTTCAAACATCACATCTTGTGTAAAGTTCTTAGTGCGTTCTTAGTTGAAGCCGGGTTTATTCGGCCAGTATAGTGTAGAGATCAAGTATGATGTGCTAATAATTATATTTTGATACCTGAAATATATATGCACATCAAGTGTATGTAAATATTTAATAAAATGTCCCATTAGAGATTGTTTCTGGGCCGACATAAGTGGCCTTTAATGAAGCGATTTATTTAATGAGGCCACGTGCCGTTATAATGTTCAATCATCATCACGCGACACCTTCGTCCTATGAAATTTACTTTATTCACTAATCCAACAGTGTCAGAGGCTGTCTCTTGTAATTTAAGACTGGTTTAAAAGAGATTGTAGGTTTGTGAAATAATTTTAGCTATTGGTGACAATAATTTAAGATATTAGGTGCTCTATCTCTCTCTTTACACGCTTGTTCGGCGGTACATATACTAAAATTGGAACGATACAGAGAAGATTAGCATGGCCCCTGCGCAAGGATGACACGCAAAATCGTGAAGCGTTCCATATCTCTCTCTTTAATTTCTGCTTCTACAAATTACTGTAAAAACGTAGATAACGAACAGAAAATTTATTTCATTATTGTATATACCGTTAATCTATGTGTGCGTGTCACACGAATGCTTCTTCTCCAAGCATCTTTCACATGGTGACTGAATCATTTAGGTCGAGTACTTACTTTGGTTAGCCGTATATGTTAAAATATTGGTACTCTGCGCTCTCCATTTTCACAAAATTTTAGACATCTGTTTAATGGTGAGGGTTTAGTACTTTTTAAAAGTGATGGCGCTAACCTGGCGTTGTAAGCCTTGGCGTGCCGTAAAAGCGACGTGGTAGCCAAAATACCATTCATTCTGTATTTATAATATTTATTAGATAGTCTTATAAAAAGTGGAGAATATAGTGTCTGTGTGTTCGCTGAAACACGTTTACGTCAAATCTCCCATACCTATTTGATAGACATTCGCCTCACTGAACGACCACCATGGTAGGATTAAAAATGACATTACCTATATTCCATAATAAAATGGGAGACTTCCTGCAGGAGAGACCAGAATTAGATATTTTAGGCGGTCCCTCATGGGAGTCTATTGTTCACAGAAGGGTGTTACATTCACTCCGTCGAATTGTAAGTTCTACTCCCCTTAGCGGCATGGTTGCAACCAGAGCTCAGGCTCGTCATACCCCATCTCTTCGACTGTGCTGATGCCCAACTCATTCAGGATGTGGACAAAGCTCTGTCTAGATGATAGAAACAATGCTTCAACCACCGTGCAAACAATGTTTCTGAATTAATCAAAAAATAAGGATCATATTAGAAGTTACACATTCATGTTATAGTTATTACTAGAAAAAAGTTAATAAATCCATCAAAAAATGCTCATAATATAGAGACGAAATATTAAGGAAAAAATTATCCCAGTACAATATTACATTTGTACTATTTTTTCACAGAGACGAAATAATGACTCCTCTCCATAAAAACGTCGCTTGTCACGTTAACGACCGGTGGTTGGTCAATGCCGCCATCTCTCGGCGATTGATTGGATCCAACAATAACTATTCGAACATCTTGTTTAATCTCCAGTTTCAACACAACAGATGAACAGGAGGTATTGGTGCGCCATATATACAAGAAATGGGACTATTTGGAACGAATTTTTCCCCCAAATAAACTACTTCCTACTGGCCTACTGCAATGAGAAATATTGGGAGAAGTCTCTCGCAATGCTCAGTCATTATCATCACTCGACGTCTAATGAAACAAGGTTTTACTTTATTCACTAATCCAACAGTGTTAGAGGCTGTCTCTTGTAATTTAAGACTGGTTTTAAAAAAGATTGTATGTTTGGGAAATAATTTTAGCTATCGGTGACAATAATTTAAGATATTGGGTTCTCTCTCTCTCTGTAATTCCTACTTCTACAGAGTACTGTAAAAACGGAGATAACAAGAACAGAAAAGTTATTTAATTATTGTATATAACAACGGAGATGTTGCACTACTTATTTGACTGTGCTGCTCTGTCTGAGGAAAGACGAAAACTAAATGATAAAACGGGGCAACTTTGTCCTTCATTTTCGGCACTAATTAATGAAATATCAAAGAATAGGTATATAGCGATGGCGATATTTGGATTCCACAAGACTATATCCCGGAAAAAGGCCACACAGTGTTCTCCCCATCCCTTTTGAACTGGCGAATCCTGTATAGGGCGAGAGGCCCTAAATAAAGGCTTTGTTGTTGTTGTTAATTATAGTATATACCGTTAATCTATGTATGCATGTGTGTGGGTATGTGTATGTATGTGTATGTCAGCTCATCAGTGGTTCAAAGTAGTTTCGCCAGTTTATTCAATCATATCCCTCTAATTTTGTTGGGTTATTTTCTTATGGACTACAGAACAGACCGATACCATAGTGCAGAGCGATATGAGGAAATGAACTGGTGTGAAACCGCCGGAGACCTATGTTTACTATAAATTAAGTTAAATACAAAACACGTAGAAGTTATTATTTTGAAATTCAAGGGAAACAAACTAATAAAACGACTTTAATAAATACCAATTTATTCCATCCAAGCATTAAAAAATAATAAAGGATATTTTAATTATACACATTTATCCATAGAAGCATAGGGCGCTTCTCCCGTCAAAATAAACGTCAAAAACTGACGCCATCTATTGACCGTCGCCGCAAACTAGCGGCCTCGGGTCGGTGACAAAGCCACAACATCAGCTTTGGCAAATTGAGAAGCGTCCATCTAGAGACCATGGTTTCGGGCTAATGGCCCTTTTTTGACGTTTATTTTGACGGGAGAAGCGCCCTAGGCTTCTATGGATCAATTTCCTACCGGCAATTTTCCATCTATACACATTTAGTATAATTTGCACATTAACTATACTTAAATATAAACGTGTGGATTAAACATATTCTCGGTATTGGATCAAATTAGTAGAGCTTATAGAGGAGATTCTTTATGCTGCGGTGAATGTATTTTGAAAAGTAAGCAAAATGTTATATTTGAAATGAAGGCGATAAAAACATGGTGATTTTATTTTAATGGTAAAAAACAAGCTTTCAGGCAAGAATGCCCTTCTTCAGGTTACAACTTGGCAATATTTTAAAACTATGGACATGAAAGATAGCCAAATACAGTAGGTAAATAGTTCAGCTGGGGGGATTGGCGAGGTAAAACACGGAGTATTGGGGTGGGAGGTCGATTTTGTTATATACGTTATAGATAATCTAGTAACTAATAATACTGTCCGTTTTTAACTGGAAAGTTTGAAGAAAGCTTGCACATGTATACGCCATTAAATTATAACTTTAATAAACTTGTATTTACTGATTTCAACTTTTACGGTCAAATATTTTCATATAATAAATATGGGGAAATTATTTCTATTTAATATTTTTATAACTCTCTTTTAAATAATCTATATAAGTTAAACAATTTATTATATATAAATTAATAGATACCAAGTTTATATATATCTTTAAAATAATGAAGAAAAATATATTTTATAGAGACGAAAAATAACAATAGAAAATGACTTGAGGCATCACATTTATAATTGTCGTCTGTTTTATTTAAAAATAATTGTTTGAGATAATCACTCACTCGTATGTTATTATATTTTTAATTTTAGATCGAGACTTATCTTTTGATACTGAATAGAAGGAAACATTTGTTATATTGTCATAATAATTGTTGATTCTTTTGTTATATTTATTTGATATAATGGTATTTAGATAATTACGTATTTAAATCTAACTTCAGAAGATTGGTGGCCTCTGGTGGCAGAAGATATTGACTTTCGACAAATGTGTCACGGGATCCGCATTTTTAACTTATCTGTTGATAAATTTGATTCAATGGACTCTGAACCGTGCACAAGTCCAACATCGCCGGTATGTGCCAATGCCCTAAAGGTGGCTCTAGTTCCTTGTAATTGTAAATTACACTGATAGACAAAACTTAAGGAAGTTGTACCTTATAGCATATATATATCGGGATTAATCACTGTGCATCAAATATCTCTCAGAGTTATTTTCTGAATCCCGATATATATATGCTATAAGGTACAACTTCCTTAAGTTTTGTCTATCAGTGTTATTTCTGCTTTTTATATGTGTGGATATTTTTGTTATATATCAGAAGTAGAGATAAAGCTTTGCACACCATGATTACATGATACCCCACATCTGTTTCAACATGTGTGGACAAATGGCGTTTTACAATATAAGCAGTTACATTCCTCTACCTACCATTTGGCCTGGTACAACGTGTTTAGAAACGTGGTTTACATACGGTTGTGAGAGTTCAAATCTACCAAACGGGTCTCTGGCACATTTGTAAGTGTAAAATCTAACTGCTTTTCATATGTGTATACATGTGGTGTACTTACAGTAAAAGCAGTCGCCTACCTCTACCCACCATGGTTATCATGGTCTATACTACGTGTACTAGGAATAAGTAATAATCTACCTAATTATCACAAATGACCTAGTGTAATACTAAAGTCAAAAATATAATAATAATCTAACAAATCACCAAAGTCCACACAATCAGAGGCAAACCCATCCAACCATAAAGCGAACGGCTATACCATCAAACCTACAAAGAGCAAGAAATATATCGCCCTAAGCCTAACCTAAACTCGTCATAAAATATTAAAGGAACATTTTAAACTTGACCTCAAAGAGACCGACGCCACCTGTTGAGTACCCCGTAAACTAAATTTTAAAAATAAAATTTGAAAATTGCTCATAAATTTTTTATTACCCGTTCCTTAATGTGCCTGTTGTTGTGTAGTGTGGTCCCTTAAAGGTGTTTTATTAGTTCTTATGGGGCAGCCTATTGTGTTATAAGATTCTATTATGATGTTACTACAGCGTTTGGAATATTTCTTACATCATCACATGTATCTCACAGCACATATATCACCCTTAGTGTTAAGAAACTTTTCTTTTTTTGAAGATGAAATGGCACCAAAAATATATTTATGTGTATTTTTATAGCAATAATTGTATTATTAATTATATATATAACAAATATTAAAACAAAAGGGTAAAAAGCAAGACGCATTCCAACATTTTTATTAAAGGAAATTACAGATTTCGAGAGCATACCCTTTTTCAACTCAAAAGAAAGTGGTGACTTGGTTAAGGAATTTCAATAAAAAATAATGCTTTTAACACTTTTGCTCTTGTTCGAATCAACAATCTTCTTGTTCACGAATATTCAGCAATCCCCTCTTTTACTCATAGGTCTAGCGACATATGTCTTGTATAATATATAAATGAGTTTTAAAAATTGTAAAAAAAAAATGCATCGGCCGGGAATCGAACCCGGGCCGCCTGCGTGGCAGGCGAGCATTCTACCACTGAACCACCGACATATGTCAGAGATGATATTTTGAAATGTCTCCTCTCCCAATCCTCCTTTCCACCTCAATGTTCTCCTAACCAGCGACATCTCTCAGATAGCCCATCACTCCCAATAGTCCCCAAACTACATTTCCTTTACTGTCTTCTCCAAATAGAGATCAGCTTCAATCAATATTCCATCATAAATATACAGGTACTCTTCTATTAAAAGTTAAAAAATAAACTCTGCATTTTTCTTATAAAATATATAATCAGTTTTTTATACGTATCAATGAACAAAATAAGTTATGAAATTTATACAGTTTCTTAATTTTTAAATGTATGAGTGATTTGAAGTATTGTGAAATATGCTATAATTGCGTCTCATTAATCATGTCCAGATAGCCCTCTACAATATATATAGAGGCGTTATCGATGAAGATAATGTTAATAACTAAAGATTACACAGGTCTACAAAACTTAAGGAAGTTGTACCTTATAGCATATATATATCGGGATTCAGAAAAAAACTCTGAGAGATATTTGATGCACAGTGATATATATTTTTCTGAATCCCGATATATATATGCTATAAGGTACAACTTCCTTAAGTTTTGTAGACCTGTGTTATTATTGCTATATTTGCAATACAGTATAAGGCCTCTTGCAGGAGAGCTACTAACATCCAGGGGAATATAATAAAGTTATTTTTTTATTATAAAGATAATACAAGGTTGTCCCAAAAGTTCGTAAATACTTGCAAAAAAATTAAAATACCAATATTATTCGCCGTTATGTATAATGTCTTTGTATTATGTATAAAGTAATTGTATTATGTATTATATTATGTATTCGCCGTAATAATATTATTCGCCGTTATGTATAATGTCTTTGTATTATGTATAAAGTAATTGTATTATTTTGTATTCGCCGTAATAATATTATTCGCCGTTATGTATAATGTCTTTGACAATTTTGACAATTAAAACCACTTTATTGACTATTGGTCAATATTTCACTCCGAAGAGTTAAGAGGAAAGTGACTATTTACATTAGTGGGTGGAGCTCACACCGAGGGGACGCCTGGGTCCCGTCAGGAGTTTATAGGGCCTTCCTGAAGTTGGCCAATCTTTGGCGAATATGGTTATCGCAGTGCTGGGCGCGCCAGATGACGATGTCAATGAAACCAGCAAAGATGATCTTCTGGCTAGGCGAGAGTTGTGCAATGAGAAGCGCCCTCTCGTTTCTGTGTAGGATTGCACAGACGAGGTCGTACGTGCTGAACCCTGAGTCGAGTATAGGTTTTAATTCAGTGTCTGAATTCAACTCCTCAAATAGGTCCTCCATCAAGTCCACGTGGTCTACATGTTCCTCCTCCATCGGGGTAGGCAGTGGAGGCGGAGGTGTCGCCATGGCCGGTTTAGTCTCTACTCCGTGGGGAACGGGTGGTGTTGGCCCGGCAGGCCGAGGCGCAGGCAGTGGGGGTGTTGGAGGCACTGCCGCCGGTCCTTTTTTCAATTCGGATTTGACCTGGTGTAAGATCTTATATACATTGGTATTGCCTGCGGGCTTCAGGCCAAGGATTTGTTCAATCAGACCGGCAAGAGCATCGGTCTGCGGAGGTGTCAGTAGCCCGCGTTTTCTTTGGGCCTTGGTCCTCGATGAGAGGAGGTCCAAGACCTCCTCCCGCCCGAGACCAAGAGCGTCCGTCCCAGTAAAGGACACGGTGGGGCTTCTCTGGATGAACGCCACGAGGTCATCTCTCATGGATGTCCTGCTCGATGATGTGGAGGAAGCGGAGGACTCCTCGATGGCGGTCATTTCAATGTCCCGAGCGGAGGGCTCCGACTTTGTTGATTGAGGGTTCACGGAACCCCCAGGAGCCCGCAAGGACGGAGCTGGTATCACAGGTGGAGGGGCAGGAGACGTGTCCTCCACAGGTAAGGCCAAAGGCGCTGGTGGTGGTGGCCGGGGTGCAGCAGGTGGAAGTAGCGCAGCACAGCTCGCGGGAGGCACGTCGGAGAGCTCCAAGGTTGGACTGGGAGACGCCGAAGGTGGAGGCTGGGCGGAAGGCTGCTGAGGCAGGCCAGGCGCAGTCGCTGATGGAACGCTGGTGGGAGAGGTAGGTGTGGCCGGTCCAGGAGCGTTGGTTCGCCCTGCAAGCAGGGGGCAGTTGGCCCGGCGATGTCCCTGGCCTCGGCACCTGGAGCACCTAATCCCGGAGGATAGGTATGCGGGCCAGGTCTCGCCCTTGATTGAAATGTCGAGGCGGGTGGGCAGCCTCTCGATGGTCATTCCCTCGCGGAGGATGATGAACGCCTCTCGGCGGCCGTCGTTGTAGACGTATGGGCCTGCCTTCATCAGCTTGGGGGCGATAGATGTGACCCGCCCAAAAGATGAAAGGGCGCTGATGACGGCCGCATCCCCCACGAAGAAGGGGAGGTTGCCCACTGTAATTCGCTCCGCCCTCTTGCGGAACGGGAAGGCCCTGTGGAGGGTTCCCTCCACCTCGAGGCCCTCGTTGACGAGGCGCTCGGCCATGCCTCTGTTTGCCAGTCCCACCAGGAAGTGGCCGTTCATTTTGGTCACCTGGAAGACCTCCCTGGTGCTCCCGAACATTCGATCAATGGCCCTCAGGTAATGGTAGGGCTCCAGTTCAGGGCTGCGCTCTACGAAGACGCAGTGGTCTTCGGTTGAAGACGCCTGCCGCGCCCTGGCCTCCGCGATATGCGCCCTAGTGGTTCTGACCTCCTCCGCCCGCGGTGCCCATCCCGTGGACGATCGTGGCCGGCGAGTGGCCCCTGCGCCTCTGGTGCCAGAGGAAGGTGCAGCCGCTGCAGGAGAACCCGGCGAGTCGCGGCGCCTTCTCTTATTCCTGACGACGGTGACGTCGTCGTCCTCTCCAGGGCGTTGGTCCTCAGTGTAGTCCGCCCAGTTTCCCAGGACACGGGCAGCGCCATTGGATGACGTGGCTGCTGCCGAGCCGGTCGTGACGTCACCGCGCGCGGCGGCGAGATTTGCATTTCCAACGCCTGTCGGCGGATTTGCATAGTCTTTATTTGCAGAATTTTCTCTATAGATTTCTCGATGTGATTCGTTTTTCAACGAATTCTTGCCACCGGTTGGAGATAGGACGCTGGGCCTTGCAGGCTCTTGTTCAGCAGGTCCTGGGCTCCTTGGTGATGCCGAATTCGGCATGTTTACAGTTGATACATCGCTCGCCAGAAGCGAAAAATACGGAGCTCGCGCGACGCGTGGCCGCACGGTCTTTGTATTATGTATAAAGTAATTGTATTATTATGTATTCGCCGTAATAATATTATTCGCCGTTATGTATAATGTCTTTGTATTATGTATAAAGTAATTGTATAATGTATTATTATGTATTCGCCGTAATAATAATATTCACCAAGTAATAAGAAAACCACGAACTTTTGGGACAACCTTATATAAACAAGTTGCCACGTATGTTAATCTCAGACGCGTAGCGCCTAATTATTATCATGTAACCATAAGATTATTTGATAGCGCTAGGCTGATTGTTTCATATTTTAAAACCCTATTGTATACCTATAGAAGGTAGTGAGACATAGGTAAAATTATCTATAGAAATCACCTTTTGAATTTATGAGTAAATAAAAAGTTAGAAACGTAAAGCTACACTAGCAGTGCATTAAGAAAAAGGCATCTCCTTATCGTGCAACTGAAAGTTGCTGATAGCTTGCGCCATCTATCGGAATAAATATCAACTATTCTCGTTGATTTTTAATTATTCCAGAATTGGCCAAATACCCATTCTTGATTAATAAAGAAAAGCTAACCACGGACGCGTTTCGGGCTGTTGGCCCTCATCAGCGTGGTTCACACATAGTACAATATTACATTTGTACTATTTTTTCACATTGTGTAGCAGTGCATTGTTACAATCATTTAACACATCGCATTGCTCTGATGGTGGTGGCAGCCATTCCGACACTGAAGCCTTTGTGATATTCTAAAAATATACAGATGTATTGTGTCTGTGGTACAAAATATAAAATTATTAAAACAATAATAAATTTTTTTATCTATATAAATCTTTTAAATTCTCTATTTATATGAATATAAAAGTAGAGTGCGTGTTAATTTCTGTTTGTTTGTTATGCACATGTGTGTTCTACAATATTTCATATATATATATATATCGTAATTTAAACAATGTGATATGTAAGTAATAAAGTATGACGTCTTTTCTAGTCGTCTCAAAGTGACACCAGCTTGCCACCGGACACCCGGGGGATCCAGAGAGGGACAAGAAGGGGCGTTGGTCCGGATGTTGACAGTTAGTTAGGTTACAGTGGATATTTTAGGACAGGCCGCTCAGTGCTAGGTCTCACGGCGGCCCTCGTAGCCGCCGTTTTGGCTCCTCTCTGCCTCCGCGGATTCATGCAGGACGCCGAGCTTTCCTCAGTTAATCCTCAACTTTCCCCTGGTCCTGGTGCCACGTGAGACGTATTAGGAGAACGTCTTTTGATCCCAAACTTTATCCTTACTGTCCCTTGCAGACCTCTCACTCTGCACGCCTTGCCACTCAACCCCGACTGCTTCCAACTCACTTGTTGTCTTACCCGGGTTTACGACATATTTATTTCTGTGTGGCCTCAACAAAATATAAAGTTAGAACTTAAAGTAGATACCGTCATAGTTTTAACCCCTGATTATGGAAATCAGTCAAATGACACACTAATTTACATATTTTAGGTCATAAAACAATTATGATGATATTTTAAAATACATTTATCATCATTATTACTACCATCTCTCACATATTTAAAAAAATCAACATATGTGACTGTGTTTTGAGATGAATTTTTTAACACTTAACTTTCCGTATATCTCTTTTTTTTATATCTTTAAAGTTTAAAAACCTATAGTTGTTATATTCTATTTTCGTCAATATTTATTTTCACAAATTCAAGTAAATACAAGAGAAACCATTATGAATTAATATATACAGTTATCAGCGTCATGCATTCTTTCTTAATTCTGTCACCGTTTGCTTTTGGTTCAGTGGTAGAATGCTCGCCTGCCACGCGGGCGCCCCGGGTTCGATTCCCGGCCGATGCATTTCTTTTTTTTTTTTTACAATTTTTAAAACTCATTTATATTATTAAAATATATGTGCTTTTCCTGTCTATGTACAGATTTATGGTCTATGTACACAAGTATACAAGTATGTATGCAAGTTATTTGCAAATTGCGTGGCAAATTTGCCCTTTCGCTCGCAAGCAGCGCCTCTAGCGGTGAAGATGGGAGGTAATATCAGCTGACCTAATGGACATGTAAAACGTGTTTTAACAGGACATAGAGAAAAATCTGGAAAAGATATTTTTCGGATTTTTAGTCAAGAAAAATAAATTGACAGGTTCTGGGAAAAAAGTAGTTGTTTTTTATTCAGAAAATGATGATGACAATATTGCTGTATCATATTTGATTATCAGATACAAAATTATATCCGGAAAAATTCCAAAAAGCAGAGACCACGGGTGAAGCCAGTTCATTTTTAGTAGGCAGGAACAAAATTCTAACAGAAAAACATTCATTCGAGCAGAAGACACAAAGCCAGATCATCTCTTTATAAAAATATCGCTTCTCAGACACAAAGTTTGGAGCAGGACGTTTCACAAGAATGACATCCACGGCGCCAATTTATAATTGTAACGAATAGTATTTGAATAAAAGCATTTAATCGGGTAAAACCCGGGCATTGCCCTTTCTTAATCAATTCTGTCACCGTTTGCTTTTGTGAATGGAATAATTACCCAAAAATGGCCATTTCTCATAACCATCGGTGGTTCGATTCCCGGCCGATGCATCTTTTTTTTTTTACAATTTTTAAAACTCATTTATATATTATACAAGAATGACATCCACGGCGCCAATTTATAATTGTAACGAATAGTATTTGAATAAAAGCATTTAATCGGGTAAACCCCGGGCGTTGCCCGGGTCATTCGGCTAGTATGATATATAAAGCAGGATCTTTTATCTCTGTCTATATAGAAATATAATTAATAAATATTTTATAGGGCACGCAACGCTGTTCCAAAGACAACATCAAAGGTAACTGAATTCTTGACGATTTCTTAAAATATGAACTACTCGAAGGAAGAAGATAAAGAGAAATGAGCAGAAATTGATTTTCCAATTTGGGTTAAAGGTATTAAGCACAATGTGGTGTTTCCAGAGTTAACCTGTTTAGAAAGAGAGAGATGAACACGAATAATAAAAAATAACTTTAAAAGATTTAATCAAAAAATGCACTAAAAAGGAGAAAATAAATATTTAAGTTTCCGCCTTTGAACAAATAAAAAATATATATATGAGTCAAAATAAAATGATCAAGAAATACGAACTTATGTGATTTGAAATGAAGCAACTGATTGGCAAGCTTTAAGGTTTCACTAAATATTTTATCTCTTCTCTTAATGTACGATTATCGTCTCCGCTCTTTTTATTTTGTCTCATATAGATAACATTGTTTAATGGCGGAAACTGAAATATTATTATTTATTTTTAAGTGCATTTTAAATAAAAGATTTTAAAACATATTTTATCTCTCTTATTTATTAAACATTCTTATTAAATTTTAATCATTAATTATCCCTATATATATAAAAGTCAGTGTATGTATGTATGTGTGTGTGTTTGTTCCTATGTCGGCTATATACGTCCACAATACGTTACTAATCTGACTGAAATTTTAACAGTATATAGAGTAGAATCTGGAAAAACTTATAGTGCAAATTTCAGGTCTCTATTCCGAATATTCGTCGAGTTATTTGCAAATTGCGTTGCAAATTTGCCCTTTCGCTCGCAAGCAGCGCCTCTAGGGGTGAAGATGGAAGGTAATATCAGCTGACCTAATGTACATGTAAAAAGGGGTTTTAACGGGACATAGAGAAAAATATGGAAGGGATATTTGTCGTATTTTTAGCCATGAAAAATTGAAATTGACAGGTTTTGGGCAAAAATAGTTGTTGTTTTTTTTAGTCAGAAAATGATTATGACAATATTGCTGTATCATCATTTGATTATCAGATACAAAATTATATCGGGAAAAAATCCAAAGAGCAGAGACCACGGGTGAAGCCAGTTCATTTTTAGTATTCAGGAACAAAATTCTAACAGAAAAAAAAAAAACATTCGAGCAGAAGACACAAAGCCAGATCATCTCTCTATAAAAATATCGCTTCTCAGACACAAATTTGGAGCGGGACGTTTCACAAGAGTGACATCCACGGCGCCAATTTATAATTGTAACGAATAGTATTTGAATAAAAACATTTAATCGGGTAAAACCCGGGCGTTGCCCGGGTCATTCGGCTAGTATATTTATATAAATATTCATATTCACATATATTATTAAATTTTTTCATATAAAATAGATAATATTTATACGGTATTTTTAGTTTAAAATTTTGATTATATAAATTTGTATTCTAATTATTTTAAACTATTATATTTTCTAGCAATATTCTCTTACAAATATTTATAGATCTAGTTCATATTACACCGATTCATTTTACGGTATGCAAGACGCTCATGACGCCACAAACAGCTGTGGCTATTTAAGTTTTGTATACATACGCACAAATTATATTCTTTAATCTATTCCAGAACACATCACGGCCATCTAGAAGTTTGATATTTTATACACTCGCATTGTTTTCTTTTTTACTTCTACGTAACCTGGAGGTATATTTAAAATTTACCACAAAATTTGAAAAGGAATATAGAAATTTGTTCATTACCGATAATAAAGAAATTTCAAATTCTGTATACTTGCATGGATAGATGAATTGTGCAAGTGTACCAAATTTCCGACATGTAGGTGCTTTGTAAATGTATTAAAAGTTGATTACAAGATTTTTGGACAGACAAACAGAACGATAAACAAGCTAAATAAAAGCTTTAAAATAGTATAGTTTTGCAGGAGGGTTATATTCCTGTGCGATCCCGCTTAAAAAGGCAATCAAAACGATGCACTCCACCCCTGTGCATAATGCATACCATGGTTTACCATGGTGCACTATGTATACCATGGTTTCTGGGAATGGCCCTCATCAGCATTTATTTGATGAACCTATAAACTGTGTCTTCTTTTCACATACACATAACTATATTTATTTTAAATAAGATATTGTAAGATAGTATTTATTAATTTTATTTATGTAACGTAGTATTTATTTCATTTTATTATTTTTTATTAACAGAGTGGTCATTTTTATGTTTATATCTTGCTACTCTGTAAATTTCCCTCGTGGCTTATTTCTTGTTTACAATTCATAGTTTGTCCTTGCCTGAAATAAATTTTGTTTCCTCCTGATGTTTTTGTCTTCCCTAATTTTCCACGTGGCAATATTTATAAAAGTTTTCATTCTAATGCCTTTTCATTACTTCCAAATTACCTATATTTTACAAATATATATATATCCATGATACTAAGGAAATCCCAGAAAAAATGAAGAAACCTTTGGCTTATAAGACCTATGTTGATTTAACTTCACAAGGATGATGAGGATAAAAAGAAATTCATATTTTTCTCCAATGTAATAAAACCCCAAATTTGTGCCTTCGGTATTTTTTCGACTTTAACTCCTAAACTACTGAATACACCTTTAGCAATATTTACCACTGACTTCCACTCCTATTGCTTCTATTTTCATTATTATTCAGATTTTAGGAATTCAATTTGTCCATTAGAAAATATAAAATATATAAATTATTATATTATCATTATATATACACCTATATCCCCCGATTTACACGGTACTTGTTTTACACGTTTTCGCTTTTACACGGTTTTCCAAATAAGTTTTTTTTTTTTTTTTTTTGTTTTTATCGCACTATACTAAATGCTACTGTGATTGAACACATGCGCTGTGTACACATCTCACGAGGAATCCCGAGCTTATGTGCTGACTACATATTTTAACCTGTAAATGCATTTTATTTTTATTTCTGTGTACACCTATCCCCCGATTTACACGTTTTTCTCATGAACGTATCTACCGTGTAAATTAGGGGATAGGTGTATCTGTATATTGTAGAGAACATGATCATCGCAAGTTAGTTTTTTGATATATTTATGAAGATAACCTTTGTTAATCTTGTGTGGTCGGATTTATTAACCAACATTTCGGCATCTCATTGTAATCATTTTCAAGATAAATTATGCTGCAGAAACTTCGCTTATAAATGTAACTAAATAAAATGTAGAATTGATATCTTCAATATATTCCTTATTATTGTATAAATATCAATTTTGGCTTAGCAAACATTTCCTCGAGGAATACAATGGGAAGTCGAATGATTCGCCCAATTAGGGAATTATAGAGAAATAGTGTAGCACAGGCACGATACCATCTGAAACCTAGATTCTTCCAGACCTACCTGGAGGTGTGGTACTATATTGGAGAGAGGGGTAGGATTAAATTTCAGCAGAGAGCATTTGACACAAATGGTCATTCTGGAAATGGCCTTCCATGTGCTAGGTCACTTAAGGGGAGTTTTACAGTACATGGAAATGTAGGCCGAAAAATAAAAAGTTTAAGTTCTGAAGATTCCACGTTCTGCCAGATGTATGCACGTGCTAAGATAATCTTCCTCCCCCTTTCTGACGAAGATCCTCTGAGATAACTTTGCGGTAGATGGTCCGTAGCGATACAGAGGCGAAATGAGCCGTTGCCAGCCAGATAACCCATCTTTTACTATCTACAACTTTATTTTGGCATCTCTTTTCCAGGTCGAATATATATATATATATGGATGAGACGTCTGAATGATGGAAACTGGCAAATTTCGGCACCCGGAACTGAATATCACTGATAGCAGATTTTTTATTTTGTTTCTTAAAATAATTATAATTACTTCAATGTATCTCTAGCGAGTTACGCGTGAGCGACAGTAACTAACAAACACCTGGTAAGTATAAAAAGGAACTGTAGATATATGGTAAACTTAAAGTGCCGGGATGGGTCAACAAGTCCTCGTGTTCTGAGTGAAAATGCTTCTTTTTTCAAAATCAAATTATTTATTTTTATAAACTATTACCCTTTTATATACACTTCTTTAGTACTCTTCTGGGGGGTCGGTGGAAGGCTGGTTAAACCGTTTGGTTTACGACCACTACGACCCGGGTTCGATCCCCGCATTGGACACTTTTTTCTGTTTAAAAAAAATAAAAAATGCTCCAATGGCCCCCCGATTCTTGCAAAAGTCCAACCCCACCAGCGAGTGCAAGTAACCAAACGGGGCTCTGGCACATTTGTAAGTGCAAAGTCGAACTGCTTTCACATGTGTAGACATGTGGGGGGCTTACAGTAAAAAGCAGTCGCTAACTACCCACCATGATTATCATGGCCTGTACCACGTGTACTAGGGATAAGCAAAAAAAAAAAAAGTACTCTTCTTATTAAAAAGTCAACAAGAATAATGTCTTTGGTATACAAAAAAAAAAAAGCGTCGCCATAACTTCTGTAGAAATGACCATCTTTACTTTCCTTGAAGCAGATTCTTCCGAAGAAACTATATTTATATTGTTGCTTGGATTTCGGGATGTAATAATGAATCCAGGTCTTATAGACGAACAGAAATAGACGAAATAATCCTTTAAATCATGCTTAAATTTCTCTTAACTTTGTTTTAAAGTCGCAGCCGCTTGTTGTCGACCGTGAGCGGGCACCCGTTAGGCCAATAACTTTTACATCTTCCACCTTTCATGATAAATTATTAAATACGCTTCCCGTTGACACGACTATAGCCTCTGATACTTATGTAACTTGGATATATAACTCGGTACACTTCAAGCCTTTTGCTTGTTACCAATAATCAGGTAGTTTGAATAATTTAGGTGAGATTGTACCAATCGATATTTAAACTAATCCCACAATAGTAGCCATTAGCTGGAGTAAACACAGACACAATATAGGCAGAATGCAGTAGTTGTAGTTATCTGGTAGATCAAACCTCTTGGGTTCACCACTCATGAGCCGGACCTTCTCCGTTAATTTTATCAAGAACTTAAAATGTGCAATAAGGCTTAAAGTAAGATTTATTTATTTATGCTTATGAGGTGATACAGCAACGACTTTACAATAAGAGAGGAGACAAAATCAATCAAATCTAGAAAAAAGAAGTGAGGACTTCTCGGTCTTAAAGTAAGATGAATGTAATTTACACGTGGAATTAAATAGCAATATTTACCATACACAACGAATTTAACAATTACTATAATATATTCAGCCCCATAACTACATTTTATGCATATAACTATTTTAAATTTTATGCATATATGGTGTCAATAATAAATTGGCTTCGTGTGTCAAGCACCACCTAATCTATTCCATCAGCACTGCTCAAGCCCATTCCACTTTACTACATCCCTCACCCACACAGCTCACAAACTTCAGTCACATTTTCTTTTCGATATTGCCACGTGGAAAATTAGGGAACTTCGGGATGACACAGCAATTTTTTTCAGGCAAAAACAAACTATGAATCATGAAATTTTTTTCTTTTAATTAGCAATGAGGGAAATTTACAGAGTAGAAAAATATAAATATAAAAAATGATACTCTGCTAATAAAACAAAAAATTATTTGCTACATAGCTCCTTCAATATGGGAGCTGTGACCCACAGCTTCCAATTATCGTAGTTACTGACATGGATCTGACGTGCTTCTGCCAAAGAGTTCATTGGAGTCTTGGTACGTTGTCCCTAGTACCTTTGCATCATTTTTATTGCGGCGTGAAGAGCGGCTTTGTCGTCGTATAGTGTCTATAGGGACCTTGTCATCTTGGAAGGAAGTCTTGGCATTGGCACGTCGCTGGAATCTTGGAGCCAGTCTAGGAAAATGTATACCACAGCACCCATGGCCTCTAGGTCTTCTCGACGATCTTCAGTTTGTCTTCCCTAACTTACCCAGCATCTCCATCAAAATGCCACGTGGAAAATCAGGGAAGACAAACTTCAGGTTAGCACAACAATTTATTTAAGGCAAATACAAATTATATGAATGATAAAGAAAGATAAGCAATGAGAGAAGTTTACAAAGTAGAATAACTCGGTGGATGAGAGGGTAACACGCTCGATTCCCGACAGTCATGAACCGGGATTGAATCCCGCGTTAAAATTTGTTTAATATGTGAATAACCTTCACATATTATTCACTGTTTCAATTATCATGAACTAGGTTGCTCTTGCTGAGCGGTACCTATCAATGTGATTTTGAACCAGGTACAAAGTAGCAAAATATGAACATAAAAAATGATACTCTGCTAATAAAATAATAAATACTTTGATGCAATATACATGCGTTTCTTTGAAACACGAGAGATAGATTATTTCATAGTAAGCCAGAGTGCTATTATATAGCGGCTCTCGAAGACCGAAAATAAAATGTTACAACCAATGGTTGACTAGATGTAACTATCAATTCCGACTAACACGACAGTTAACATAATATAGTTAGATCCACACGTCGCCCATCCAATTACATGCATGACTTTGAATACATTAATATCATTATATAGTTTACACACCTCTTAACTGGCAAAATTATCTACTTTAATATACTAAGTCTTCATCGCAATATATATAGGCAGGTCGCCCATTGATTGGTTCTCTACTGTCACATGATTCTAACCAGCCAATCAGCCACGTTGAGGTTAGTAAATTGAGCAGGTCTTAACTCAGTGGTTCCATACTTCGAGATGTTAAATAAACGACCAGGGGTGGGATTTTTTTTTTTTTTTTGCTTATCCCTAGTACACGTGGCCATGATAATCATGGTGGGTAGTTAGCGACTGCTTTTTACTGTAAGCGCACCACATGTCTACACATGTGAAAAGCAATTCGACTTTGCACTTACAAATGTGCCAGAGCCCCGTTTGGTTACTTGCACTCGCTGGTGGGGTAGGACTTTTGCAAGAATCGGGGGCCATTGGAGCATTTCTTTTAACAGAAAAAAGTGTCCAATGCGGGAATCGAACCCGGGTCGTAGTGGTCGAAAACCAAACGGTTAACCAGCCTTCCACCGACCCCCCCCCGGTGGGATTCTTAAGTTTCTTTTGTTTTTGGACATCAATCATGTATTTGTCATGTTTATGAAAACAAATTAAATATTTCATGGTTGGATTTATAAATCATATGTTTTCAGGTTTTAATTGTATAGTTGTATTATAGGGCTCGGCCATTTAATCTGCCTATATTGAATTTGATTATGTAAGTCTCGATATTACATTACGTCGATTTATATTTAGAGGAAACGATGATAACCTCTGATGATATGTAACGCCAAAATTAGAAGGCTCTAAGAGGAAGAGTTTCTAAAATTAAATAAATTTATTTTATTAAAATAAAAGAAAAATTTCCCCATATTCTTCTGGTTTTAGTGTTCTTAGACTTTTTAATATTTACATATAAATGCTGCGTCACATCTGCTATGACTGTGAACTCATGTTCTAGCGTTAATATTCACATTATAGTGGTGAGTGACCTAACTGTGGCCAATCAGGACCTATGTTCAAAATACTATTGTTGGAGTTGAAAAAATTAAAAATGCTCTCTTAGAGGAACCTCCTGAGGATTGAACAAGTCCAAACTACCAGTGATTACAATAAAAGGTTCGCTGATACCTTAGAAGTTGAATGTGTAAGCAATTAACGTGTGCCTAAAGCGGGCCGGGTTAACTACCTCAAAACATAGAAAATCCCTAGAATTCTCTGTTCCATAGTCTGATAGATCGGGGACGACATCCCAACTGTCGCTACTGGTCTCATGACAACAAAGTATGTCGTTGAGGAAGATAAAGAAAGAAGAAAGAAGAAAAAGGACCAGATGATGGTATATTCTGGTCATATATAGATGATAGTATTTACGGTCGATTTTGAATAAAAGTTGCGTATTTTGCCAAATAAAATTTTAATAAGCTCCCAATTCGAGTCTGAAATTGAAAACAACTATGTTTATTTACTCTAAATTTCAATCAATGTTACACATTTCAGCTCATTATGGTCAGGAAGTGCTGAGAAAGAATGGTATTGTAATACTATGTTGTACTTTAGCAGTGGAATTCTCGACTACTTTTATTAAAATATTTTGTTCGATGTTTATACGTGTGACAAAGTATAGGGATAACAACAAACGATGGATAGATAATTACGCAACATCTGATTCAAATAACAATATAAGACGGTTAGCGCCATCTACAGCAATAAATGTGAATTAAAAGATTTAATTCCCGATTCTAAAATATTACTCCCAGAAACCTTTTCCTAATAAATCAGTAAGCGCCAGCAATGTACAGTTTGTTGGCCCTCGTCAGCGTAAGATGATAGGCTGCACCTCATAGAAGGGATAAAGGAGTCACATAGAGGCTTCTTGCTCATTTACTAAAGAGTTATTTTGAATTAACAAACGTAAATAGGATAAATATATATTAGTATAATGATATAATAAATGTTAGAAGATATTAATAAATAGGAAACACATTATAATTAAAATATATCTATATTTTTCGAGTCCCAGTTTTGAAAAAAAAATTATAAAGAAATTAAAATAATAGATGATAAATAAGGAATAAAAGAAGAAAACTTTATATACATTCCTTTATCTCGCAAGCACAGCAGAATTTTAAAGACGATACTGAATTAAAGATAAAAAATGGAAAAATTATTTTTCGAAATTCTTGGAGCGTAAATAGAGACAAGGTTGCAGAAAAGAAATTGGATCTTTTGTCAGAATGGCGGACAAGACTAAATGTCAAATTAGAGACAGGGGGATGTCCGGTGCTTGTCGCGACATCTACAAAAATGTAAACCCCCCCTCCCTACCCATGTTTTTTACATCACCATTGATCCTAGCGACTGAATTGGTCTCTTTCAGCGGGATGAAAGAATTAATAGCTGGGCTGTCTGTTTCTTGACCCCAGCTTTAACTATATCTGAATTCTCCTAAATAACATCATGAGATCGGGGTTTGTATCTTGACTCCAGCTCTAACATCAGGACGTATCTATAGATAAATCTGAAGTTCGTGGTGCCAATCACGAGCCTCTAGGACAAGTTAATATCTCTATAAAATTTACATAGGTTAGCGTCATGTTAGGGACATTTGATCTATGGACAGAATCACCTTTCCTGATCCTATTATGTAATTTGACATCTTATATATCCTCAGCCTCTTTTCTTGTCGCCATCTAAATCCAATTTTCTATAATTCAATTCATTTTGTAGGGAGAATCTATAATTGAATGGAATTTTGTGAAAAACCAAGTTCTCTAGCTCTCAAGCAAGTTGCTCTAACTTTTATTAAATTCACTTTTTATCTTCTTTTTTTTCTTCAGCCCATGTTGCTACTTTGCCGGACTAAGTCCCCTTTCTCCTGTTGGGTTTCTTTCCTTCTCTGTCGGATCCTATATGGAAGAAGAGAAACTTCCTGTCTCTCAGTGTCTGGCCTCCTTGTTAGACTGTATTTGTTCATCTACATAGAAGTCTCTGGTGCTGTATACACAAGAGATGTTTAATACATTGATGTATCATACTGTGAAACGCTTGCTGTTAACGAGCATGCCTGAAGAGCATGACCACTAAAAATTACTTCTTAAAAACTATTATTTATGTTAATAATACTCCTAATTATCGAAAATATTGCATTATAATTTGATAATTAGAACAGGTATATTTCTTCTTGTTGGAAATGAGTAAAGAATTCCATATATATGTTGTAAATCAAGGAAAAAATATATAAATGGTTAGGTGTTGATATTAAAAACAAAATTGGCATTTCCTGACCGTTCATATGGGCATTTTAGATGACAAAGCGCCATTTAACATGAAAAGAGTCTTTACGCAAATTTGGCCTTAAATCCCATTTCTTGTTATCTCAGGAAGCCTCTTGGACCAAATCTTTGGTCGTAGAGGTAAAGTCTGCACCACGCTGACGAGGGCCAACAGCCCGAAACGCTTACGTTTTTGACTTTCTTGATTTATCAAGAAATTGGGTTGGCCAAATATCTTTGGAACAAGCTAAATCAGAGTTTAGTTGATTTATGTTCCACTAGATGGCGTTCTATAATCTAGAAAACGTTCATGTTAACGGTCAGGCCTTATTTGTTTTTAATTTATTTATTGATAAGTTCTGTCTTTATTCTGACTGAAATGTTTGATTAGAACTTTTACAGCAAGTGTCTACACTACCTTGTAGGTATATTCTAAACTTCAATATCATCAAACTGGATATTTGGTAGGTTCCTGCACATCACTACGCTGTAATCAATAAATAGATTGCAATCACGCTTCCAATAGCATTCTTATATTCTATCAACCTATACATTCACAGAAACAACATGAATCAATAATTAATAATAATACTTTAGAATCACCTTTTACTTATTTATTTCAATTCAAAACGCTATGTCCCCCTAGGGACACTTGCGCTAAATGTACATACAAATATAACAAAGAAAATATTCAACATGGAAAGATACACAGAAAGTAACTTAGAAAGATTCATAAATATTATTTACATATAGAGATATTCTTTGAATTTTATTTACAGTTACATTATTAAATTTTAAATATATACATATATACACACATATACACGCATACACCTATATATTGTTTACAACCATATAATATGTCCAATATTTCCTTGAGATCGTTACATCAAAGACCATTTTTCTTAATGAAATCCAAAATATATTTACAAAGGAAATTAAATTTTATATATGTGCCCTTACTTGAAATTAAATCACTAGGGCCTAAAGCTATTAAATCGTTAGATTCACCTTGATAAGACAAACCCATATACACGAATCAGTAAATTGTACATTTAGCGCACCTTGCCTGGTGAAAGCAAATTTATATTGTGCTATTAAAGTCGCATAAGCAAACATGTGTGTGAAATGTTTACAATCACAATCCAACTCTCTAGTTTCATTATACATCATCACAAATAACTAACCAACAAATGCAGACTTTATAAAGAGGATCAATAAATAATACAATAGCCGAGAAACAGTCTGGTGATATCTGGCTGTCCACCTAACAGAGTAGTGTTTGTTCTTGATAATATAATTCAAAATTAAATAAAAATATTTATGTAAATATATATCATATAAAAGGGCGTACCTGGATCTGTAAAGAAAAAAAACATTTTTTTTCTCAAAATATTTCGAGAGATTGCTCCCTCTTTATCAATTTATTGCACAGTGAATTAATAAATTAAATTTTATTGCCATCTATCGTTAATATTTTACACAAATAAATTTACTGGCAATGGGTTTCTTTTTAAATATCATCAAATATTATCTCTACAGACCTTACTGCAATGATATGAGTTATTGAATGAGAGGGCTTGGCTCATCAGTAGTGAACCCTCTCAGCGGTTTCGCCAAATTAATCTCTAGACCGCTCTACTATTGTATTGGACTGGTTTTGTTATATACCCTGCATTTTCTATGGAAGGCAGCTTAGGGGTGTTTAGTGAACTATGGACATAAGCTTATAGGTCTGTAGAGGTGCATCCATAGAAAATGCAGGATATATAACAAAACCAGTCCAATACAATAGTAGAGCGGTCTAGAGATTAATTTGGCGAAACCGCTGAGAGGGTTCACTACTGATGAGCCAAGCCCTCTCATTCAATAACTCATATCATTGCAGTAAGGTCTGTAGAGATAATATTTGATGATATTTAAAAAGAAACGCATTGCCAGTAAATTTATTTGTGTAAAATATTAACGATAGATGGCAATAAAATTTAATTTACTAATATATATTGGTTGTGAAAACATATTTTGCGGAAGAGCTTTGCTCGATGCAATACCTTGAAATTATATGTATACACCTCTACAGACCTATAAGCTTATGTCCATAGTTCACTAAACACTCCTAAGCTGCCTTCCATAGAAAATGCAGGGTATATAACAAAACCAGTCCAATACAATAGTAGAGCGGTCTAGAGATTAATTTGGCGAAACCGCTGAGAGGGTTCACTACTGATGAGCCAAGCCCTCTCATTCAATAACTCATATCATTGCAGTAAGGTCTGTAGAGATAATATTTGATGACAGTGAATTAAATTTACAAATTATTGTAGATCACAAGAAAACAAATTTTTCATTGGTCAAAAACAATTATTGATAATAATACATTAAAAAATTATTAATAATAATAATACAATAAATAATTATGAAAATTAAAGGCTTTTTAGAATGCAGTATTTTATAAAATATTTTTGAAACAAAATATAAGGAAACAAAAATAAGAAACAAATGAAGTTGACTGCGATTATTATTTTTAAAAAAATAAGTTAAAAGAGATACATAAGGTTCGGGGATCTCTTCATATCTGTTTACACTAGCAGGGTTCTTCATTGTTGCTATGGCCTCCAGGAACTTCCTCTGGTGTGAGTTCTGGATGCCCCTGTAAATAGTGGAAGTATTTTCCCAATCTGGCTGATGTCCCGATCGGAGACCATGCTCCACCATGGCAAACCTTTCTTTTGCATACTCCCAAGAAGATTTGTGCTCTTGGACTCTGGTCCCAAGGAAACGGCCTGTCTCTCCAATGTAGGATATAAATATATATAACAATGGGAAAAATAGTACAAAAGTGAATCTGTACTTGGATCAGGAGGATAAATTGAGTTTTACGATCAGGAAATGCCCTTTTCCTCAATATATATATCATTTAAAAATGCATATATTGGATAAAAATTAATTTATATACCAATATTTCAGTTGGCGCTGAACGCCAACATTTTTCAAGGTATAACAATAGATGAATGTTAAAAACATATTAATTACATTAATATGTTGTTATACCTTGAAAAAGGTTGGTGTTATGCCAACTGAAATATTGGTAAATAGATTATATTTTGTTCTAATATGTGTCTTTTTAAGTAAAGATCTATTTATGGATTATCAACAACAACAAAAGCCTTTATTGAGGACCTCTCGTCCTATATAGGAGTAGCCAGTTTACAGAGTAAGAGAAGAGAACTAAGAATACAGAGAGAAACCTATATGTAGTAGGTATAGTGTAGTATTTTCTACACTGTGACTATATACAACAGCAGCAACAAGCCTTTTACTGGAATCAAAGTCCCATACAGGATTCGTCATTCTAATCCTGACAAAGATTATTTACATATAATTATTTGCATCGATTAGATTATGTATATACCTTCCCCTTCTCTTCAGCCGTCTTCCAAAATTTGAACAACGCAAAAGCTCCAGCTCTGTTTCTCACCACCTCATTCAACAGGAGCTCCAAAAAGAGTCCCTCAAGGCCTATTTCACTGAGGAGCACTTCTCGTTCGTCTTTCAGCCCCATACATGAGAGTATATGGAGCCCCGGCTCCATTCTTGTCCCGCAAATCTCGCATGTCCATCCGTCTGTTTTAAATATTCTGGGGCGTTTATGGATTATCAAATTTAAAACATATATAAAGACCGCTAATCTAATAGGTATATTAATCCTCTACCATCTATCGATGTAACTTCCTATTATATATTTAGACTGACGAATCACACCCTATATGATATAAGAAACAAATAAAATTAAAAAATTGGAATATAAAAAGGGTGAATAAATCATTTTCATATCTTTACATTTCGATGGTGAAATAAACATCTAGGAAGTTGGTGTGAACTCATTAGCCAATGTTTCTTTAAGTAGCAGCCGTTAAAAATAGTTAGAAGGAACGTTTGCCTTCCAGCTGTTAACGATGATGCATGAAGTTGCAACCCGACCCGCTCGTTCCAGACATTCCTTTTTTTTCTTGGTGAAGCGCCAAAGGATCGTGTTTCTAGATGGAAGACCACCCTCGAGCTCACAGAATAGCATTCCTTCTTGGAGTCCCCGAGCCGCATCTAAATACACCACATCTGTCAACCTAGCATATCTTTCATCGAATCTCTCCTATGTATATTTAGATAAGAAATATTTCTTTCTCAGCAGAGAGAATGACATTTTCCACATTTCTAACCGAATATAATTAGTTTGCCTATTCTGGGTTAAGTATACAGTCGATGTTATCTGATAGGTAGCACCTACGAAAATCACTTAAGTGCATCAGTTCGGGATTAAACTCTAAATTGTATATTTTTTGAGGGTTATAAAAGGTAGAACACATTCTAATTCCGTTTACCGTGTCCGCGCATTTCTCAGCAAGAGAAATAAAGAAGATGGCGGACGTAAAGACCTCCTAACTCCAAGTTAGCCCAAGTCGGGAGTGGAGTATGTTGGGATGTTTTAACTTATATTAATTATCTTTATTTTCGTATACACATTTCCGTATAAAGACCACGTCAAAATTGTGGGCTATTACTGCATTGGTGGTGGTGATGTATTGTTCGTGGAGCAGATCAGATCGGTCCGTGAATCCTGATCACAATACCGGCCAACCGAGGTGCCCTGTCTGTATGGATGTCCTCTTCTGGATTGATGTCTGCCATATAGAGGGCTGCAAGGATGGCCGGGTATATATGGCCCGGAGTGAGTTGGGTGTTGTAACAGTTATTGGGGTTCCTGTAGGATCTAGTCATGTCTGGGTTTAGCTTCATTCCTTTAAAATGTCCTGTTCTATTCTTTAAATTGTTGTTTCTAATTCTCTGTTAATGTTGAGGTTGCATATGGGCTTAGGTATATGTCCATGTGGAGCAATAAAATCGGTATTACTGTATTTAAACTTGAGGACATTTCACTATACGAAAATATGGTTTTATTACCTTCAACGTTAAACACACCTCGTCAAGATTATAATTTCAAAATTTTCAATATTGAATTTCATTAGGTATCTATAGTTCGAAAGTTACACCTGGCCAGCTCCCTTACACTTTGAAAATTCAACTTCTTTTGGATTCAATACTTTGAACGTTGGACTTTGTTATCTTTCTACAGCCTAAGCGTTACATTTTGCCAAGCCGTTAAAATTCATTCAGATTTCTATAGTTTGAACGTTGAAATTGTCAAACCTTTGAAATTTAAATGCTTAACTTCTTCAGATATTTATAGTTTGTGATGTGAGCGTTTAATTTCAAAGATCTTTATAACATTCATGCGCTTTCAAAACTTCTAATAACATTTCAAGATATTATGCTGATTTAAAAATATTTATCGAATTTTAACTTCTCAAATTATGTTTTTGATTCTCTGAAATTTTATTACAAACACAGGAATAGAGAAGATTTCCTAAAATGTGAGAGCTAAAATTAGATAAACATTTTAAAAATACATAAAAAAGAAAAAATACCAATTATTTTAAAGTGGTAATTTGGTAAGCTTGACAAATTCTAAATTAAAAAAAAAAAAAAAAATAGGTAATCGTAAATACAAATTAATCGTCATTTATTTTTGAAATTTTAATTTTCAGAATTTTAAATATATATATTAAGAACAAAAAAAGGCATATCCTCTCCGTTAAAATGAACATTTTAGATGGAAGAGCGCCATCTAGCTGAACAAAAATCAACTAAACATTGATTTAGGCTTGTTTCATGGTATTTTCCCAATCCATTTTTTTTTATAAATTAAGAAAAGCTAACCACGAACGCGTTTCGGGCTGTTGGCCCTCGTCAGCATGGTGCAGGCTGTACCTCAACGACCAAATATTGGCCCAAGAGGCCTCCCGAGAAATCAAGAATTCATAAATCTTAATTTATCAAGAAATTGGGTTGGTCAAATATCATGGAACAAGCTTAAATCAAGGTTTAGTTGATTTTTGTTCCACTAGATGGCACTATGCCATCTAAATATGCTCATGTAAGCGGTCGGGATATACTTTTTTACCTTTAATATCAACACCTGACCATCTTTCCTTATTTTTCATATATATATATATATATATATGTATGTTATATAAAAATATTATTTTATTTTAAATTATAATTTCATAGATTCAAATACTCTGCTAAATCGACCGCCAGAGGTCACTCTTCCCCTATAAAAACTCGTTGTTGTTTTATCCCAATGGCCACTCGCTCCTTTGTCGTTTGTAAAATCGGCAATCTACGGCCGGGCGCGTGAAGCATGGGAAAGCAGATTCCTCTCTCTAGCTCCTTCTATCCACACCCGCTTTGGCCTTACTCCAATGAGTCTTTTAGACAAAAGGTATGCGTACATCGTCCCTAGCGAGCACATTGTGGTAGGCCTGCTAACGGGACACACATGGACGGACAGTTTCGCCCACAGGATAGGCGTCATTGACGATCCTTCCTGCCCTTACTGCGACGCCGACAGGGAAGAAACTCTGTCTCACATCGTGCTTGAGTGCAGCAGCCTTGATGCCCTTAGATTCCCCCTTCTTTCAACCTGTGCAGAAGAATTAAGGTACACTCCGCGGTCACTCAAAGACTTTATTTTCAACAGGAGCACTTGGCGAGCCTGCCTGGAGTTCCTAAAGGCCTCTGATAGACTTAAGCCACGCGTCCGCGCGGAGGATTCCGATCACCTGAGTGACTCGGACTCCTCACCTCATGGTTAACACCGGTCATTGGCGGCTGCTCGTAGACGTAACTCTGGCCTGTGCCGCTGTCTAAGATCGGTTTCGCGACCTGCCCCGCGTATGTGATCGCCCCTGACGCTGTCTCTGTAACCCAAGGACAGAGGGCAAATGGTTTGGCGATTCGACGGCGCGGGCTGCTCGAGAAATCGACTTACGCAGCGACCCATTTGAACGCGCTATGCAATCTATGGTGTACTTTTCTGGTTGGTCGTCTTAGCACTGGTACCCTCACCAGTAATCTTATCTAAAACTTTAATATATTCATTTTTACAAAAAAAAAAAAATAATAATAATAATAAATAAATAAAATAAAAAATAATCTATCTTTTCCCATCAGTTGCTGAATCATTCTCGCTTTATCTAATATTCTTATTTAAACAACAGCTGTCTTTCTTTTATTTCCCTGGCCTGGGGAATCTATCCTTTTTGAACAGCCTTGGTTGCGTGCAGCACCTTAATACTTTGACATTGTGCATTGCGGCTTGTCTGCCTGCTACACCTTTTGTGCTTAAAAATCATATACTTTAATCATTGCGGTCTGTCTGCTCTCCACGGTCACCCCTGGGCTCAACACCATTGAACCCGTCTCTGCCACCCCCTGAACTCCGCGGATCACCACCCTGCTCCCCCCCCCCCCCCCCCCGGTCCTCCTCTACATCCCGGCTCTCCTGGCCTCACCTGGCGATGACCCCTGGCCACCCATCCCCAGGCCCCTCCAACTATGCTTTGTATATATTCCGCTTTATGCGTCCATCGGGGCTCAAAAATCATTCATTTTGGTTAGCAGCCCCGTAAAATAAAGATATTTTCTCTATCCCAATGGCCGGCTCAACCCTTTTGTACATTATGTAAATAAGTATTTATTTTTTTATTCTTACGCCTTAAGCCAGGCAGTACTTTAATCAAATTATGTTCTTATATATTACTTTAGCTCAAATAAAACAATCTCTGATCAAAACCATTTTTGTTATTATACTTTCAAGATTTTGGCCACGACTGCATCACCAATACCATATAGTACTAAAAAGAACCAGCAAATAACTGCATTACTATAATCCTCAACAATTCCAAATTCAAGCAGAAAATCTCTTTTCTATTTATAATATAAGATATATATTATTCAAATATTATATAATAGAACATCCTATAAGAGACCATAGACTATAAGTATTGATACTTCTAATATCTCTTGGAGATGGTCTTTTATTAGAGTTTGGATCAAATCGGGACATTTTCATTTTACAAGAGTGCTCGCTCATCGGAATACGTAAAACGGATATTATCTTCAACACACACAAATTAAAAATATATATATTTCATATATTCACTAAATAAATCATGAATTATATTTTAAAATATTTGACTATACACCTCCGAAGCTGAAAATACACATATTTCTATATTAAGCCCAATATATACCATAAATCCTATCCTTATGCTTCCCGTTTTTTCATAATATATCTCTACATTATGAAAATAACAATTCTTTCAGATTAAAATATGAAATAAAGGAAGTAAATTGGAGGCATCCCAGGAATTATGGATCAAAGCTTTCATCCCTAAGTGAGCTAGGGGTGGAAAAAGACTTCATAAATAAGGTGTAAGAAGATTTAAATGCCAACTTCTATATATGGTGATAAAAGGGAGTTAGCCAATAAACTTCGTCAGGAAGAATATGATTCTATGGGATGGAGCTGTTACATAAATCTATGAAATTGGTCCGATTTTGAACTCGAGTCGTTAAGTTGCGAATTAGATTTTCGCATTATTAAAAGTTAAATAAATTATCCGCGAGAAGAAAGGAATTATCAGAGTTTTTTTTCTTTCCTTTTTTTTTACCGAAAAATGAAACGACACAGTAGAACCTCCCATGAGAGACCAACTAGAAACAAGGAATAAAATTGATCGCTTCTGGAGACGGTCTTTCATTTGAGGTCGGTTTAAATAAGTTTAAGTCATTTTAAATTTTACATAAAGCGGGTCACAGGAGTGGTAGCTAATGGGAATTATAAAATGGCAAGATATACAATTGTCAGGTAAATTATGAGATAATAACAGATAATTGTGAGAAAAATATAATTAGTGGAATGTCTTGTTAGACTTTACTACATGGAGACTTATAGGAATATGTGAAAACATCTAGACGATTATTAAGTACACTCTATAAGAAAATCGACACACCAAGAGAGAGTTGAACGATTTATATGAAAATATTCAAAGACGTTTCGACCAAACATGCAAATGATTGAAATTCGGTGTTTGATTTATGCAAATCATTCAGCTCATCTGATCTGCTCATCCAGCACGAGTATTCTAGACTCAATATTCGGCGCGGCATAAGCTAATCTTTAAATTTCCGTGTAATTATTCTGCAGTAAGCCTATTTCTACTGTAGCAATACCTTGCCCAATGATTCCTGTTCATTACGAACATAGGTCAAAGTTTGACAAAGTCATGCCATTGGATTGAAAGGTCCATAGATCTCCTCCCTGTCTGGAGAAGGACTCTCTCAAGGTGGGGTAGCTTCCCTTGTTGAGGAAATTTGCATATTATATTTGCATATGCTTTCCTATATCATTTTATTGTTTAATTGTTTTTGTAACCATTGACTAGCAGTCAATAAAGGTGCTTAAACTGTCAATTATCTGGGCAATTATTTTATTTCTAAAAATCAAACCTCAGTGACAAATTATATATTTACGCGAGTGCAATTTTCTTTGTTATTGGTATATTTTTTGTTCGATATATCGCTATTTTTGTTACTATTGCTATATATTTTACGATAATTCGCCATTTTGTGACTGACGTTTTGTTTTATTTGTGATTGGTGTTTTGTATTATGCGATATATCGCTATTAGTGATTGGTGCTTGTACGATATATCGCTATTTGTGATTGGTGTTTTGTATTATGCGATATATCGCTATTAGTGATTGGTGCTTGTACGATATATCGCTATTTATGATTGGTAAAAGAATTGAAGCGAACGAGGATACTTTAAAAGAAAAGTATCCTCGTTCGCTTCAAATTTTTTACTTATATTCACCAGAGGATTCCAACTTTCTATATTTATGATTGGTGTTTTGTATTATGCGATATATCGCTATTAGTGATTGGTGCTTGTACGATATATCGCTATTTGTGATTGGTGTTTTGTAATGTACGATAATCTTTGTGAGATTCTCATAAATATTTGAAAACTTCTTCATAAAAAATATATACCTACTCAAATAAATATGAACTAAATATTGATTTCCGCTAATTAAATATAAATCAGATATATTTTGTTTAGAAAAAAAAAAAAGACAAGTCAATTACGCTTTTCAGACTATTGGTCAAAAAGTAATAAAATTCTATGATTATGAAATGGCATCATAAAACCATCAATTCTTTTTTTTTTTTTTTTTTTTCCTTCTCTCAAATTTATAGAATACGTTTGAATTAGCTCTAATCTTCCTTTTTTATGTCTCTGTCGAGGGGGGCACGTATAATTAATTGAAACAAAGTTATTAATTATTTGGGATTACTAGTTTTTGGAAGGACTTTGTCGATGTTGACTATAAATTATTGTCATCCAGTCAGCATGTAGAGCCACTCAACATAGCTTTTGTCTTCAGAAAAATCCTCAATTTGTCTTGTTCTCTTTGGAAACAGATGGGAATTCTTTAGTTTGCATGAGAGAGATTAAAAACATTACTTTTCAGAAATTCGGACTTAGCTCTAAACTTCAGCTTAAAGTATTATTTATTCTGTATTAATTTTCTTCAAATAAGTTCAGGTAAATAATAGGTTTCCAAGTCAAATAGTTGATTATTCATTGATGCTTAGTTTTTTTTCGTTAGGTATTCATTCAAATAATAATATTTTTCCGAATCTATTATTTAAAAAATAGAATATGCTTAACCTTTTAAATGAACAAGTTCAAAATGTATTTTATTATGAAATTAGGTACTACTTTTTAACGCACCTTTTGAATATATATATACAGTATATATAATTAATAAATATTTTTACAGATTGTAATGAATAAAATTTCCGTTGCAGTGCAGTATAAAGCCTGTAGAATTAGTTTTCAATTCTATATACGTATATTTAAAAAGTAGCGTTCAAATTTGGTAATAAATTTCATCAATAGATTGCGCTAAATACAAGAAAATAAGACCCAATCCAAATAAATTAATAGTGTGTGACGTTTCGGTAACAGCGTTGTTACCATCATCAGACAAAAGAATAAATGAGAAAAAAAATTTGTACTAGCCTTCCATCAAAGCACTAAAATGAGAAAAAATATCACAGCATGTTCTTAAATAGCTGTTATCAAATGTGTAAACAAGATAACAGATAAAAATAGTTTTTTTAAGATAACCTAAAATATTATTCTTAGAATTAGAAGTGGATTTTTGAAAAATATAATTAAAGGCATATCTGTTAATATCATTGATATTTCCTCTTTCTTCCATTCAGTCAATTGTTGCACAATTTTTTTTAATAAAAAAGGCTTCTTTTTTTGATTTTTTTCTCTTAAAATAATTATTTTCATAATCTAGTATCCTTGTTTTTTTATTGATATTATTATGCCCTGTGATTTTTCTATGTTTTACAAGTGCAGAATTTCAGTTTTTTTTCCATTTTAGAGCATATTCATGGTTTTCCATCTTTTCTTTTAAATTTTCAATGGGTAAATTTCCATTTCATGGAAACCATGTAAATCCCATTTCTTAATACATCAACAAACACAAGAACACCTAATTACCAAAGAGAGCAGGTTTAATCTATGAAGTGAAATGTGAAAATTTTGGCCAATGCTATGTAGGAATAACATCCATAACTTTAAAAGAAAGGATGGAAAACTATGGATATTCTCTAAAATGAAATAAAATTGAAATTTTTCCACTTGTAAAACATAGAAAAATCACGGGGAATAATAATTTCAATTTAAAAAAACAAGGATATCAGATTATGAAAAAAAATTACTATAAGATAGAACCAATTCAAAGAAGCCTTTTTCATTCCAAAGAAATGTGCAACAATTAACAGAATGGAAGAAAGAGGAAATATCAATAATATTTACAGATATACCTAAATTATATTTTTAAACAATTCCAATTCTAATTCTAAGGATAATATTTTAGGTTATCTTAAAAAACTATTTTTTTATTATCTGCTCTCTTGTTTATACATTTGATAACAGTACTATTTAATAACATGCTGTGATATATTTTTTTCTCATTTATTCTTTTGTATGAATGATGGCAACACGGTGTTACCGAAACGTCCTCCACTATTAATTTATTTGGATCAGGTTTTATTTTCTTGTATCTATAATATATAATCCAAATTGCGCTTTATCATAGATTATGCTGAATCTATTATTTCAGGAATGTATAAATGAAATATGAAATACTAATGAAATATACTGAAGAAATCAGACTATGTATTGATCTGAAAGAATTGAATAAATCCATAGTTAAAGAGAGGCATTTTCTAACAACAGTTGAAAATATTCTGCAAATCATTGCAGAGAGTAAATGCTTTTCCTAAACTTGGTGCAAAGAAAGACATTTGGCAAATACAAATAGGAAAAGTCCAGGTCAATAACTACCTTTTTTACTCCTTAAGGATACTACAGATTTTGCAAAATTTCTTTTGTACTTGGCAGTTGTTCTGAAGCTTTTCCAAATCGAATAACTCTATACTTTCACATTCAGAAGGAGTATTATGTTACACATAGATTGATGTGATAGTCTATGCACAATCAATAGAACAACTGAATTAAAGACTAAAAAAGTATTTGAAAGATTTCAACAAGTTTGGACTCAAACTAAACAAATTAAAATGTGGATTTGCTCTCAATGAATTGAATATATTAGGCCATACTCTGTTAGAGGAAAGATTGAATCAGGCCTAAAGAAAATAGAAAGTGTACTAAGTTTTCAAAACCTCTCTGAAAATTTGGATTCTCTTCAATCATTTTAGATACTCTAAATATATACAAGGTAATAAGAGACCAAATTTTATAATAAACTAATATCTAATTATCAGCTGACAATACATCCAGATGGCACAAGAACTTATAAAGCATGCAACAACTGTCCTGGTGTGGAACTAACACCTACTCACATATTCTCATGCCCAGCAATGGCCGCAGCCTTGCAGAAAATTAACTTAGACCCAGAGCAGCAGCTTTACACACCCAAGATAGTGGATATTGCTGCTGCGGTAATAGAGATGCATGGAGACATCTGAGACTCTTCTTTGGACACGACAACAACAACAATAACAACAGAAACGTCACGAGTAATGTTTTAAAAGAGCAAAACCTATATATAAAAATATTGAAGAGGCTTAGTTCAATGATTAATATAAGTTAAGGTAATTTATCAACAAAATCTTTTGAGAATAAAAATCTTATATGTTTTTCTTATGAATTTTTAAAATACAAATATTAATTTACCAAAATGAAAATTTAAAAATAGGCTACGGAAAAAAGTTAGGTATTCTTCTGTGAAAAGAAAACAGAAGACAATGTACTAAACATATCAGACGAACCCAAGTCAAATTGCAAGAAGGCAGGCGATCTAATGGAATGCAGCCGAACCCGCTGACAATTTGATGCAACTTTGGCGTGAGAAAAGCTTATAAAAATAAATTCACCTGCTCTTCTATCTCAAATTGATTTTCGGGAAAGGAAATTGTTTTGGCAACGTATGTGGGGAATAGATTAAAATTTATGAATTGGGCATTACATATAAACTAAATATGTAGAAAATAGGATATATAAATTTGATATATTTTAAAGAAAATGTATTGTTCGAAAAACATGTATTATTATTTATAGTTTTATGTTTATTTATTATATAGAAATTTGTGTTGTGTGTAATTTTTTTTTAAAACATTTAAATAACAAAAAGTTCAAAATATTAGTTCTGTTGAATGTTTGAAAATATGTTTCGAGAAGAGTTTATAAATTAATATATTTTATAAAATATATTTTACCTTTTTAAAAACTAATTTATGCTTATAAACTAAATCTTTTGAATCAAAGATCCAGTTATTCAAGTAGTTTTTGCTGAACATATGTATTATAATCAGGAGAGAACGTTTATGAACATCTGTATGTTTTAAAATCACTTAGTTCACCATATAATTTTAATATTGCTTTTATTATTATAGTAACATTTGTATAAATAAACATATAAATTTCTCAGAAATTGTGTAGATCAGGGGGTCGGTAAACTTTTGAGTCGGAAGAGACAAAAATTACAATTTACAAAATTTTAAAGTTTTTAAAGAGCCACACGTTTTTTCTTGCTAACAATAAATAGTACTCACATAAATGTTATTTGCATATGGAACTACATAAAGAGCCGCATGTAACTCACGAGCCGCGGTTCACCGGACCCCTGGTATAGATATAACTGAAATATACACATCTGAAGTCATGGCAATATTTCACAATCCAACCTATAAGTTGGGCCAGTCCATATCACGTGATATCAGGCATCTTCAGTGCTGCTGTATAAGACTTGGCAAGTAAGAATTGGAATCAACGACAGTTTGAATTATCCAACCGATGAATAGGTTGTGGTCCTCCTAAGTAGAGAGGCTTCAAGAGAAAATTATCAACATAAAACTTGACAATTGAGATTGATACAAGAGTTCAGTTGTTTAATTGGATCAGAAATTTCTTCGGTGTGAATATATATAAGCGTGGAAATAAAAATACTCACTTAACTTCTTGAAGATATTTGATAAAAGCTCATATTGAAGTATATACAACAGAAGCATCTTCTGGGGAAGGATATAAAATTTGTGGATTTTTTTTTACTAAAGTTCTTCTGATTCAAACATATATCAAATATATACAAATTATAAATTTCAACAGCAGAATAATGATCATTTCTTGTTCCTATTCTCTGCTTTGTAAATAGGCTTGTTACAAGAAAGGTAATTCTATTTATTTTTATCAACTGTTTGCTTTTGATTAAAATTTGTTGCCACGAATCCATTGTTTCACATTATCAAATGAAACAAAAATAAAATCGCAGTTAATTTTTCAAAATATCTCTCAATGACCTTTTTTAATACTTTGTAATATGAAGAATGAATTTTCTTCTCTTACTATTTATTTATATTTATTGATCAATTAAAAATGAAAATAATCACAAAATATTGCATTTTTTGACAATATATGTCAAATTTTGCATAATGCTTATTTTGTGTAACAAATATTTTTAATAAGAGTTAATTCGTTAGAAATACCTATTTTTTTAACTTCAAAATAACATGTTTTTCTTTTTCATCCTTTGTACAATTTAATATAACCATTTTTATCAACTTGTATCATTTCAATTTGATTTATAAATGAAATTCATTATAAGCGCATTGAATAAATTCCTTAAAATATTATAAATATCATTAAAACCTTCTAATTTGTACATAAACTCTCGTGGGAGCGCTTGCTTATCGAGCTTCGAAAAAATTCTCACTTTTGTCTAGAATGTTTTCTTATTTTAAATATAACGTTTAAAAATGAAAAAATATACTCTTTCCAATCGTCAACTGCCTTATTAGAAACCAACACTTCTTCAAATGTTGGCGAATAGTATTGTGATAATTATATCACATTAGTCAACAGGATAGTTGAACCTGCAGCATGGGAAGAAGGAGCTGGCCAATTCTAAGACTTGTCATCTCCCACCGATGCTTACGATGCCTCTACCAGGCATGTTCGGCGGTACATATACTAAAATAGGAACGATACAGAGAAGATTAGTATGGCCCCTGCGCAAGGATGACACGCAAAATCGTGAAGCGTTCTACCAAGCATGATTCAAGTGTCCGCGGCAACAACTCTTTCTTCTACCCACTTCTACCACCAGCCCCTGACGCCAGGATGTACCCAGCGCGACATCAAGCCGAGACCTCCATTTCTACCGCCAAGCCACAGTGTAACTGTGAGTCCTAAAATTTTATTTCCTATGTTCACATTTATATTTTATATTTACATTTAATGTTTTATTAACTCTTTTATTTTTATCACTTAATAATTTTTACAAATATTTAACTTTGCTTCATTTTTTAAATATTTAATCCTTTACTCCATATTATATATTTTCAATTTTTACTCTCTTCATTTGTAATGCAGTTACGTTTATTTTTTACTTTACTCTCCTTTAACAAATAATGCATATTTTATTCCTTTATCTTTAAACAACATAATTTTTAATCATATTAGGTTTTGTTAATCAATTATTTTTCCCTTTCATTTTTGGTTACAAAATTTGATACATTATATACCGATTTTGCATATATCATTTTTAGATATATCCAAATGAGTTACTTTTCATTATTGTGTGGTTCTACCCGAGTGACTGTTTATCCGCACATAGCAATTTTATTTTAACAAATGCTTATTAGTATTTTCAGTTGTCTCAGCAGTGGTGTGTGGTATAGAGATCAATATAGGAATATATTATTTTTAACATAATGATTCTCCGATTACATATTTAAAATATGATGCATTAGTGCGCCATCTGTTATGAAAATTGGAAACTATTATAGACGTGTATGATTCTTTTTAAAAATTAAGCAATTTCTACTGCCCTTACTGCAATGGAAAAATTAATGGGAGGGCCTGGCTCATCAGTGGTGTTTAATGGGGGGGCCTGGCTTATCAGTTGAAAAGAATCATACGCGTCTATAATAGTTTCGAATTTACATATTTAAAATATTTTAGAAACTTTTTGTTAATAATTAGACAATACTACTAAATTAATACGCCAAAGATAATTATTACTTTCAAAAGAGGCATTAGGCAAAATGTAACATATGATGGGGTAACAAATCCCTATCTTCTGAGTAGACAGTTTTTAGTTCCTGGAGAGTTCTTGAAGGTAGCCGGTATCTCGCAATTCTTCTCCTTTATGTCTCCCACACTAATAGCGGATCCTCGTGGCTTACTAATTGTAATGATCCTGATTCACTAAGGAATGATATCCGAGGAATTTTAAGAACTGCGATAGAGCAAACAATACAAAATGACTTAACAAGAATAACCCAATCAAAGTTATATTCCCACTATAGAGATATATATACAACGTTTACCACCGAAGAATATTTCTTAAGTGAACTCCCTTTTCCCGTCATCAGATTAATCGCACAATTTAGAACCCTTTCAATTTTTTTCAGAGAACACCATCTGATTTTATTGAGGCGTGAAGACCTGAAATGCACTTTCTGTGGATCAGGAATAACAACGGAGATGTTGCACTACTTATTTGACTGTGCTGCTCTGTCTGAGGAAAGACGAAACTAAATGATAAAACGGGGCAACTTTGACCTTCATTTCCGGCACTAATTAATGAAATATCAAAGAATAGGTATATAGCGATGGCGATATTTGGATTCCACAAGATTATATCCCGGAAAAAGGCCACACAGTGTTCTCCCCATCCCTTGTGAACTGGAGAATCCTGTATAGGGCGAGAGGCCCTAAATAAAGGCTTTGTTGTTGTATGTCTCCCACACATGCTCAATGGGAATCTTGGTGTGTGTGTACTCCATATACAACCAATATTATTCACCATCAAGGAAATCGGTAACACGATCAGCCGTGTGTGTATCTTCCATGAAAATAAGTTGAGGACCAATTGCATTCAAAAGTAAAATATTTCTCAAGAATAAGAGAAGATTTTGAGTGCGATCTTCCTTTAACAAATGTAGACTTTCTAAATATGTCATGGAACTTTAAAAATGTGAATTTTTTCTTAAAGTCTCTATCTCCGACTCCATCTGGTTTCCTAAAATAGAATACTTTGGAGGCTCCAAGAGTTCGTTTTACTCCCAAGTTAAAAATATAAAATCCTAATTTTTTATGATTAAGTTTTAAAAAGATTAATATAAATTCGCGTTAGAATATTGAAACAACATAAAATTGATTAATAATAAAATACATGAATAAAAGGTGTGTATCATAATAATCTTATAATAAATCTTGTACAAATTGGAACACTATTAAGATTAGTAACTCGGATCATATTAAGATAACCTTTGAAATTCAATTCACATATTCTTTGCTGAAAATCAAACAAAGATTTACTTAGACATTTATTGAAAACTAGCGGATGTACCCGGCTTCGCCCGGGTTTTACCCGAGTAAAGGTTTGTCTAACGAACATTTGTTAAACAATTCTCTATAAACTAATTTAAAAAAATAATAGATATATTTTGATAATTTGAAACTCGTAAATTTGAATCTCTCAATAAAGTGAACATTTTTCCCGGTCCCTTGAAAAATACTCGATAAGTTGAATAAAATCAATATTAATTGGTCCTCTCGGTAATTGGAAGTTAAAGGAATAGTATCTTGCCTTGGAATTGTATCAATATTCTTGTCTCAAATAAATTGCCGTGTCATCCTGAATTTTGTCTTTCCTAATTTCCTACATTACAAAATCATCGTAATCATGATAATATTTAGAGCAGATTGTTGAATTATAACAGATAAATTAGAATATTTATCTTGATTATTTTTAGGCGAAAAGTTATTTCAAAAGTTTTATTTTCTAGAAACCTTCCCAGTAATATACTAAATAACTTCCCAAAGTTTCATGGCGTTCCAATGAGTGGTTTGGTCAGGCACAAAGGACAGACACACACACATACATTCATTTATATATATATATATATATATATATATATATAGATGATGCTACCTGGAAAAAAAAACTTCGTAGATAAAATTTTAAGAGTTGAATATTATTTTTTTATTTCAACACACAAAACGCGATATCCCGGCTTGGGGTAATTGCGCCGATAAGAGTTGTATATGTTGATTGAAGAATTGAACAAGTTCTAAACACGAACGACATTCACAGAGTAGTTGGGTAACTTGCGTGTGAGGAAGCATATTCATCATTTGATGTTGTACTGGGATAAAATGCATAAATTATGAAAGAGGCATCTCCTTATGGTGCAACTGATAGTTGCTAATGGTTTGCGCCATCTATCGGAATAAATATAAACTATTCTCGTTGATTTTTAATTATTCCAGAATTGACCAAATACAATTCGTACTATTTTTCACATTGTGTCGCGGTCTCGCGGAATTCTGGCCTTAACTATCCGTTTCATAATTTTTCAGGATGCCTTTATGACCAAATTTTTGATCGTTGAGGTACAGCTTGCACCACGCTGATGAGTATGAATAGAATTTTTTTAAACAAAAACATAATGAAAAGATTATGAAAAAGGCATATCCTTATCTTGCAACTGAAAGTTGCTGATGGCTTGCGCCATCTATCGGAATAAATATCAATTCTTCTCGTTGATTTTTATTTATTACAGAATTGGCCAAATACCCATTTTTGATTAATCAAGAAAAGTCAAATCACGAACCGTAGCACAGCACATTCAGTCTGTAACGCATCATCCAGTGTCTGCGCGTACCATTCGACGCCGTTTACAGCAGTGTGGTCCGTCCGCAAACGTCCATTGCTTCGTCTACCCTTGACGCGAACCACAGACGTCTCCACCGCCAATGATGCGATGAAAGAAGGATGTGGACGGCAAAATGGAATGAAATTATCTTAACTGACGAGTCACGTTTCTGTCAGCAACACCACGATGGCCGGATTCGAGTCTGGAGACACCGCGGAGAGAGGATACTGAAGAGCTGCGTTATGCACCGCCACACTGGTCCTGCACCGGGTATTATGTTATGAGGCGATATTGGATATCACTCTCGCACTCCTCTAGTAGGCATTGCCGGTACTTTAAGCAACCAACGCTACACCACACGTGGGGCACATTGTCCAAAGCTTCTTCGTCAATCGCCAGATTGAATTGCTTCCCTGGCCGGCTCGCTCTTCGGATCTTTCGCCGATAGAAAACATGTGGTTCATGGTTGCTCAACGATTGACCCAGATTACATCCCCAGCTGCCACACCAGATCAACTTTGGCAACGTGTGGAAGCTGCTTGGTCTGCTATACCCCAAGAACACATCCAAAGTCTCTTAGAATCAATGCCGAGGCGTGTGGCAGCGGTGATCTCCAACAATGGCGGCTACTCTGGCTACTGATTCTAGCAGGAACCAAACTTCGCAGAAATCTATAAATTTAATCATTTGATACTTGGTCAACATGTTTGGTCAAATTAATTTTGTTGTGATTTCTCTTGTCTTTTTTGGTATTTCAATTTGGGTGGCCAGCAGTGTATATACCATTTGCTTTCGTATATATGTATATATATATAAACACACAACACAAATAAAATAGACATATATATATTACTCAAGAGTTGAAAATAAACTACTTGATAATAAATATATATAAATTTTTCTCTCTCACCAAACGACTGCATTTATTAAGAAATATTCTAAAAAAATGCAATTTATCCATTTTTTAAATATCTCTCAACATATATAGATGGAAATTTTGCCGGGAGGAAAATGATCTAAAGAGACAAGTGTCGCCTCTCCCGTCAAAATAGACGTCTAAGACAGACGCCATCTATTAGACGTCTATTTTGACGGGAGAGGCGACCCTTGTCTCTTTAGATATATATATACAAAAAAATATACATATATATATACAAAAAAATGTATACACACTTTGAACTTCCATAGAAAATTTATTTACCGTTCTACAAAGTTAAATTTCAGGAAAATAGAAAACTGAAAGTCCAATATAAATGAAACATAAATAACAAATGTTAATACTGTTCAAATTGGTGACCTGCAGCATCAATAAAATTCTGAGTACGAGTCACCACAGATTCTGTACATCGTATCAAAACGTCCAATGAGATTTCTCTACACACTGCTTGAATGTCTAGGTTACGTGGTTTACGTTTGTACACCCCATCTTTTACTGTGCCCCACAAGAAGAAATCCAGTGGTGTAAGGTCTGGAGAGCGTGCTGGATAAAAATTTGTTGGGCCAGTGGATAGGACGCAGGGGGCCAATCGAGTTTCCAGCACGCTCTCCAGACCTTACACCACTGGATTTCTTCTTGTGGGGCACAGTAAAAGATGGGGTGTACAAACGTAAACCACGTAACCTAGACATTCTTTAGAATGAGATTCAAGCAGTGTGTAGAGAAATCTCATTGGACGTTTTGATACGATGTACAGAATCTGTGGTGACTCGTACTCAGAATTGTATTGATGCTGCAGGTCACCAATTTGAACAGTATTAACATTTGTTATTTATGTTTCATTTATATTGGACTTTCAGTTTTCTATTTTTCTGAAATTTAACTTTGTAGAACGGTAAATAAATTTTCTATGGAAGTTCAAAGTGTGTATACATTTTTTTAAAGCACCCTGTATATTGATATTAGATTCATTTCATCGCGAGAAGGAATCTTTTATATGGATCGTTGAATTTAGAAACCGCAGCATACACTGTCTGCACACGGTAAAACTTATATTGACTAGAACTGACACAGACACTTTACTCGCTGGACAACATTTTGGCCATTTCGGAGAATTTGATGGATCCATTGAGATCAAACTGGACAAACAAGGGCGTTCTAAATTTATCCAGAGTCGGTGATGTTGCTTTGTGAATGACAGGAGTTTGATAGAGATTGCATGAAACATAGTATTTGCGAGTATTTGACGGGAAGTATGTTTTCTATCTCAATTTAGCCTTTGTGAGGGTCCGTGTTAATTTATATTGGCGTTTAGAATGGTTAATATTAATAAGGCGTTACTTAATATACTGAATTTAAAACTAAAGTAAATTTTCTTTTTTTTTTTTTTTTAGAGAGAGTACATATACGAAAGCTTCGACGATTTAAAAATAAATTTGAATAAAAAAAACTGCTTTAAATACACAAAATGAATAGGTGAAAGAGCAAATAGGTATAAAAAGAAGGCTTTAGAATTCATCCCACGTGCAAGAGTTCGAACCACAGCGCTACAAGCCTTGCGAAGACTTGGCACGTAACCTGGCCGGGAGATAAGCTATCTAGTAGAATAATTAAGTATCGAGGGCTTCAGGTTACGCCCAGGAAATACCTCACTTATCACATTGGTAATGTGGGGGCGGACGTGTCACTTGTGTGCTTTCAAATGTCTTTACACGCTACCAGTACATATGCACCTTTTATTATACTTGAGCTAGCTTTCGAACCTTTCGGTTCTTCAACAGCGTGGCTAGTATGACTATACTCGTCATACTAGCCACGCCTGTTGAAGAACCGAAAGGTTCGAAAGCTAGCTATAACGAAACAAAAGTTTTACGAAGGAGCATATTTTATTATACTTGAGCTAGCTTTCGAACCTTTCGGTTCTTCAACAGGCGTGGCTAGTATGACTATACTCGTCATACTAGCCACGCCTGTTGAAGAACCGAAAGGTTCGAAAGCTAGCTCAAGTATAATAAAAGATGCTCCTTCGTAAAACTTTTGTTTCGTTATACAATTACACCAATTATACGGAGTGTACCTGTAGAAATGCACCTTTGTAAAGTTAGATCCACATGTACTCCCATGGTTGTAAGAGGTGTTATGTTTTGGCTACTGGAATCGTGTATTTGTGTGAGTTCATATGTATCAGCATGAGATAGTCATGTGTTTGGTGTGGTGGGAAGCCTTACTTGTAGCGCGAGGGAATTTGTTCAATCATGGACGTGCCACCACCTATGGGGTTGTGTTTTATCACTTCTATTCTATGGGTCTTTGTATGGTTACATGTATGTTACTTCCATGTGGTCTGTTGTGACTTCTTGGGTAATGATATCTACATCAATGGCCCGGATTCACCCGAGGTGCATGTTTGATCAATGGATATTTTGTGTTAACTAATTATTATTAATATCATAAAAATAAAACATTTTTCTATTTTCACAAAAAAAAAAAGACATAATTTTCTAAATCTGAATCCGGGATCTTGTATTAATAGAATTTTGGCGCTTGATATTTCTGAGACAAAGAAGAATTCATTCTGATTGGCTAACGAATCCAACGCTGATTGGCTAATTAAGACCACGTGACAGTGAACAGCTAATCAAGACGCGAATAAAACGCATATAAACATTAAAGTTTATAATATAGTCGATATTTACATGGTCTTATTATTCGTTTTAAGGATTCTACTCGTGTTTATATTTTTGCGCGAATTCACATGTTTGAAGACATGTGCTTAATGTGTCGAAGCGGCTTCTGTTATAATATACTCGGCACAGTCTTTGTATAGTTTTACATGTGGTGCCTTTGTGTCGTTATTATGGCTCCTACACGTGTATTTAACATCGAAATTTTCAAAATAAGAGCCTTGGTTATCTACACATTTTTTTCCAGCGCGAAAAAAGCTGTTGAAATGCTAGTTCAAAGTCAATTTTTCTAAGCTTGTTTAGCTCCACCGTCGCATTTTCAATTACTTCTGATGACGATGAAAAGCGCCTCCCTTTTAACGTCATTTTAAGTTTTGGAAAGAAGAATGGGGCGATATCAGGAGAGTAAGGAGGATGCGGCAAGACAGATACAGAGTGTTTGGCTAAATAGTCTTGAACAATAATGACTCTATGAGCAGGGGCATTATCATGTAGCAATTTCCACTGTTTTGATTTAAAGATTTGCTTTCTTTTTCTTCTTATCGCAACACGAAGGCGCACAAGTATTTCTTTGTATGCCTGTTTATTAATAGTAACCCCCTCTTTGGTAAATTCACAATAGACAAGTCCTTGATAATCGAGAAACACTACAAGCATTACTTTTCCTTTGGACTTATCAAGACGAACTTTCTTCTTCCTAGGAGAACTTGGTGTGTTCCATTCGAGTGATTGTTTTTTTTTTTTTTTGGTTTGTGGATCAAAAGGAAAGCACCATGTATCATCACCATTTTTTATTGTTTTTAAAAATCTGAATTTGCAGTTTGAATTAAATCTTTGCAAATTGATAATCTGGTTTCTCTTTGTTGATCTGTTAAATTTCTTGGGACAAAATAACCAAGTTTTTTCATATTTATATGTTCACCGATAATTTTTTGGCAACTACCATACGAAATTCCAAGTATTTCTGATATATTATCAATAGTAATTTTTCTATCAGAAACAATTAAATCACGTACCTGTCCAATATTGCGATCCGTTGTTGACGTCAATGGCCGACCTGACTTTGAATCATCTGCGATGCTCTTACGGCCATCTTGAAAACGTTTATACCAGAAAAAAAACTTGCATTCGTTACAATTTTTCGTCGTCATAAGTTTCATTTATTAATACTAATGTCTCTGTGAAAGACCTTTTTGATTTTACACAAAATTTAATAGTTGCCCTTTGCTCAAATGATGACATTGCAGAAACAGACGCGAGTTAAATACTTGCAACAAAAATATGCCTAAAATGAAAACTACGCATGCGGATTTACTGGCATTGCTAAATTAAATTATAGTTTAGGCTTTGTTCTTTACAGTAAAATTGATTTTACATTTTAAAAAATTTGTATTATATTTTATTTTTAAAAGATTCGGGAACTTCTTGATACTACCGTGTATAAATCATTTGTATCAAACCATTTATTATGCTAACTATGCAATTCGGACTACTTTTCCTAACGGAATTCCTATACAGTTCCATGCAAATTTTAAAGTCACTCAATTTGTCTCATTACACGGAAAATTCCAGCACTATTTACATAAAAGGGGTATATCGGAAACACCAAATTGTTCCTGCGGAGAAACTGAACAAACTTGCTCTTTACCTTATCTACGACTGTAGGGACTTTGTAGAAGTGAGACATCGATTGTTTCCAGATCTAATGATTTAACTCTCTTACACCAACCACTTTGTTTATACAAATTTTATGAACTCTGTCGGTTGATACATGTAAATCTGTAAATATTTTCTCCTAAATTGCAATTTATTTTTTGTTTTGCTTGTTTCCTCTGTTATAGGCGCAAATACTTCAACCTTGTTGATTAAAAAAAATAATAATAATGAAAAATAACTTCCAATAATAGACTATTTCCAAGAAAGAACAGGAGATTATACATTTTTGGGGCGATAATATCTCATGGAAGGTTTTAATGTATTTATTTATATTTATTCAAATCTTATGTCGCCATCTAGACAGCTCTGGCTCGATTTGTTATATTTGGGGAAGAACTAATCCTTTATAGTCAAAGGAGGGGCGGGCATCAGAGAATTTGTCATATAAGACGTTCTTAGAATATTGCCACGTGGAAAATTAGAAAAGACAAACTTCAGGATGACACAGAAATTTATTTAAGGCAAGGACAAAGGACTATGAATGATAAACAAAATATAAGTAATGAGGGAAGTTTACAGAGTAGCAAAATATAAACATAAAAAATGATGCTCTGTTAATAAAATAAAAAATACTTTGCTACGATATTATAGGATAAATATGATCATTGAATTTGTTCTTTAGCCTTCCTATAGTGAGGAAGCTGTATATGGAGAACTCACGGGTGTGGATGAGGAGAGTCTATCCTGACCTTAGCACTAATTAGGGTTAAAAGTGCTGAATCATCGAACATCTGTTTGTCTTACTTTCTCGGCTCGAATAAATTCTGAATAAGCGTCCGCGTGACTGTACGCGACATCTGACCCGGCATGTTGAGAGCCATGGGAATTCTTCAGAGTTTGAAATGTTTAATTATCCTGTACCTATATCCTAATGTAGTACTAGACTACCAATCATGGTGGGTAGTGTTGTGTGACTGTTTGCACTGTAGGTATACCCTATACATACAGTATCAGGCTGTTATACTCATGGTAGACAGAGGATTATGCCGCAAGAATACCACATGCCAACACACGTAAAGCCATTTCAATTTACGATAAATATTACTAGATCTTCGCTGGCGAAAGGTGAAGTGGACTATTGCAATATTCTGAATATTATCAGTAACAACTTCATCGATACTATCTACGTATAATACATATGAAGCAGAAAAACACGGAGAATCCGTCGGATCAAGGCTATATATTTATTAAATATGCATTTACAGATCGTACATGTTGTTGATGGCTTGTACCCACACCTTCCAAAATAAATATCAATTAAAAGTTGATTTATTCCATTCCATATCGTCCAAAACATTTCCTTGATAAAGAAATCGATGGGATACGGCAACGATGACCAACCGCGTAAAGTGGGAATTCTCGATGATAGGCATCCAGGTTTGTGTCATGGCCTCTACCTCTGTCCCGTGGGCTGTACCCGATCATTCTCGTTGCTAACACCTAGCCCTGCCTCTGCTTCTTGTTGTCCACGTGTGGGAAGAACATCAACACTCGCCTCACGTACACGACTGCCAGTTTATCCATACGTCGACAGGATCATTTGCAACAATATTACAGCAAGTCAACAGGATAATTGAGGACAGCGGCATGCAGAGGATGACAATTTGTATTTTTCATTATGTCTAGGCTTATCACACACATAACTTCTCTAAACCACCTTTTATATCATTTGGAAACTTGGAATACAGACAACGTTTATAATATTTTAAAGAGTTAAGATATTTTTCTTTATATATTTTTTCTATTTCGCTTTTTTTCTAATTTATCGTTGGCGTCTCCTTACCTCCCCAGCCCATACCTTCTCATGCATTACCCAAGGAATTCCTGTTCGCCAATCATTAAAAAAATTTTAATTGATTAATCCAACTGAGAAATCCTTCCCCGCTATATCATTCCCAATAGTGAGTTCAGGATACCCAGCTAGATTATTTTTCTTATCACCCGGCTCATCGTTCTCATTATTACCAATCATCATTTTTTCTTTTATTTTTATTATCATCATTCAAGCCGGGTGAAATCATCATTGGAAACAGAACAATACTTGCAGCTACCTACCCTTTCCTCATTTCCCAATCTCATATATTCCCCTCAAGAGATTCTTGCTCGCCATATATTTTTTTTACTTGATTAATCCAACTGGAAAACATTCTTCTTCGCTTTATCGTTCCCAATAGTGAGTTCAGGATATCCAGCTAGGTTCTTCTTTTTCTCTCTCTCTCTCTTATTACTCGGCCCATCATTCTTATCATTACTTATCATCAATTTTCTCTTTTATTTATTTATTTTTCATCATACAAGCCGGGTACCATCATCATTGGCAGCCGTACATCTTTTGCTTTTACCTCTCCCTTTCCACATTCCTCGACCTACTTATATATTAGGGAGCTACTAGTCTGAACTGATGATGCAAACGGAACATCTTGAACGTTCTGTAATGAAAACAGTACCTCACTAACACAAGTTCGCACTGCATTGCATAACTCATTAAACTATTTCTATGCAGGAACATACTCAGACATCCCCTATACCCTCATCAACCTTCTGCGACAACTTATAATCTTAGTTCAACTTAATAGTTTTATGCTTTTCTTTTAGTTATTTTTCATTTTATAGGTTCTTAATTTTTTTTCTCTAAGTAAGTATGGCTAGAATATAGATGGAAAAAGCCGGGAGGAAATTGATCCCGGCAATTTTTCCATCTATATTCTAGCCATAGATTTGGCCCAGCCACCTTGCCAGCAAAACACCTCTTTGGTAGATTGTGAAGATTCCATTAGATCCCGTGTGGATCCCATGGAATAAAGTCCGCCTTAGCCATAGGGCCATTATTCCGAAACCATGGTCTCTAGGTGGACGCTTCTCAATTTGCCAAAGCTGTTGTGGCTTTGTCACCGACCCGAGACCGCTAGTTTGCGGCGACGGTCAATAAATGGCGTCAGTTTTTGACGTTTATTTTGACGGGAGAAGCGCCCTATGCTTCTATATATATATATACACACACAAATTTCCTTTATTAATCCATCTGAAATTCAAAAAAACATTATATTTTGTTTGTTTCTTAACTTTCGCACAACCCAGTGTATTCGAGAATAAAAAAGAAAGATTTATCCAAATATTATCACAATTAGAAGGTTAACATCTGCTGTTAGGATGAATGACAAACACTTTGTTATTTTTCCATATTTTCATTTGGTATATAACCACCAAAATAGGGTATTAGGAAGATTATATTTACATAATCAAAAACCAATAGCTTGATAAACACGAGGAAGTACTTTTTTCCCGCTTGACGAAGAAATGTTTATGTGAAAATGAGGAAATATGAAACACATAAATATCGTGAGGTATAAACATCTACGTAGCTATATAAGTCACCTGCCTAAGATCACATCGCCTTACACAACCTCAGAATGCTGTTTGTCATCTCTTCATTTCTTCTAGTAGGAGCGGCAAGTGCGTGCCACTGTAAGCAACCGACCGTTCCTGTCTCACTGACTCCGCAACAACTCAACGGCACCTGGTACGTCCATTCCTACGTGTCATATCAACTCTTCCAGAAAAGTGTTAAATGCCTTAAAGCAGATGTGACCTTTCATAAAATGAATGCTACAATATCAGCTTTTGGTACCTATGATCACATCCATTTCAACATGACTGGGCATGCTCTTCTAAAAGAAGAATCTATACCACATCTAATTCTGGATAAAAATATTGATTTCAAGTCGGACCTGATTTCCAGGCATATCCTTATGTCGTGGAATGTAGAAACAAAGATTGTACTGTTTCAATCTGAGGAGTATTTCGTAGTGTATTCCTGTATGGAGAGACCTTACCTCTTCGCTCAAGAAGCCGCCATTCTAACACGGAAACCTGAATTCAATAAACAAAAGGAGGTTCTAGCCAAGTTGAAAGAGATGCGCCTTCCTTACGAAGATTTCTTCGAAATTTCACAAAAGGATTGTGAATAAAACTGACTGTAAATAAAAATCTTATAGAATCACTTATATTATTGACTAAATTCCTACACAAATATAACTACCGGTGAAAATATATTTTAAAACACACCCATTTCGGATATTTGTCGATAGCAAAAATAATTCTTTTGAGGTAATTTTATTCATATAACTGGTATAGTAGGCCTATAATAATTATTTCTTCAAACCACCCTGTAGAATGAAATTACTGGCTAAGAATTCTTTGTAAATAATAATGTTATCTATATTGATGGGAGGTATTCTTCTGTATATAGATATATGCGCTAATCCCTAAAGGCTTGTGAGTCTTTTGTTGCCCTATATCTTTTATGGAAATGAATGATCCATTACCACAGAAAATAAAAAATATGATATCATGATGTGTCCTTCACTTTCTACGCAACGTCGAGATTTACCTATGATGTTGGAACAGCCTTCCCTCCTCCCACAAACATGACCACTTTCAGTCGCTTTTGGAGATGGTCTCTTATTAGAGGGTGGATTATAATCCACCGGGTTCACAGAAAGAGAAAGAGATTGAAATTGAAACTACTTTATTTCAAAGTCCATATAAATTATGTAAGGTTAAATACAGAATAAATATAAATATGAATAAATATGATTATATAATGATAAATTAAGAAAAAGGCATCTCCTTATCGTGCAACTGAAAGTTGCTGATGGCTTGCGCCATCTATCGGAATAAATATCAACTATTCTCGTTGATTTTTAATTATTCCAGAATTGGCCGAATACCCATTCTTGATTTATTCCGATAGATGGCGCAAGCCATCAGCAACTTTCAGTTGCACGATAAGGAGATGCCTTTTTCTTAATTTATGCACCTTATCCCAGTACAATATTACATTTGTACTATTTTTTCATAATGATAAATATAGGAATAAATAGATATAAATAGATAAAAAATAATTCATAAATATACATATATATATAATATATACAGTCTTCATTGGTGGGGCCCACCGCGGGAAAGACTCCGCCACCGATGGACTGCGAGAGTTCTTTCCCACAGAGTGGGCAGGTCGATAAGATGGCTGGCGTTACCCACTTCAAGACTAAGATGGTACTTGTAGATGGTAGCCTTCGCCACGCTGGTCAATTTCCTTGCCTCGGGATGGAGGCCGACACCGAAGAGCCAGGCCTGCAAATCCAGAGGCATTTCGCAGGAGGCAAACACCTCCCGGAGCAGGGGTCGCACGGCTCGGCAACTTCAATATCTGTGGGTCAGCGACCCGTCGCTGGACTCACAGGCGGCACAGTTGGCACGCCTCGAGGCAGGATGGTCAGGATGTGGTAGGGCGTGGAGGCCCAGCCGTAGGGCGACATCTGCGTCGAAGCAGTTCCGAAGCAGGTCGGCCCAGGGGATGGAGCGGGGCACATCCACGGTAGAGATTCACCGCGCAGCTAGCTCGGCAAGGCAAGGCTCCTGGAGGCGTGCCGAATCAAGTGCCCGGCGCGCCCTCTGGCTGGTGAGGCGGGTAATGAGAGTCGCCGATCCCCGCAGGACGATGGTCTCCGTCTCGTACTCCGCATGATAGCTGGAGCTGGCGTTTTCCTGCAGAAGACGCTGGCAGAAGGCCCCCACGCGCTGAGCATCCAAGAGCGCGGCCTGCGTTGAGCGCGTTAGGGCAGGAACGCCATCGGAGAAGTTCCCGACAGTCGCCTGTAGCCAGCGCTCGGGAGCCAGCAGGTCTAGCGGCCGCAGGAATCTGTTGTCGCCTCGAAGGCGCAGGGACCTCAGGATGGCGGGCTGCAGAACTCTGTGGTCCAGCTCAAGGACACTTGAGGCGGCCTCCCACAGGCTCAGCAGTCTCCTCCTCCTAGGCGAGGGCCAGACGTCAGGAGCCGGCGGTGTCAGCCACGCCCGGCTGCGGACCAGCCTTGAGTAGCCGTTGGCGGCGCCGCGAAGCGAGGCCTGGACACCCTTCAGGCAGGCGAGCCGAAGCTGGCCCGCGATGTCAAGCAGGCCGACGCCACAATCGGAGACTGGACGAGCCAGGATGCGCCCGGGGAGCCACGAGACTCGGCTCGTACCCCACAGATGGAAGGTAGCCGTGGAGGTGGTGCAGGATGGAACCCAGGACCAGGCTGTTGGCCGCGCGAGCACGACCCACCAGAGACAGGCCGCGGGTGAAGGGTGACCACCTCGCGATGGCTCGCTCCAGCAGCCCCATCAGGTGTGAGACCTGGGAGGCGACGGTGTTTCTGATGATGATGGTGCAGCCCAGGACGGTCAGCGATTCGGTCGTCCAGGAGATTGCCAGAGGAGAATCCGTCCGGTGCTTCCAGGAACCGCACCAGAGCCCACAGGTTTTCGTGAAGTTGACAACCACCCCGGAGGACATGCGGAAACATTCGTAGATCAGGGGCACGAACTCAAACTGAGCGGCGTCCCTGATGAAGAGTACGATGTCGTCCGCATAGGCGACCACGTTGCCGCGGCCCAAGGTCCTCTCGAGGCGGCGTAGCAGAGGTCCAACTCCGATACTGAAGAGCGCGGCGTTGAGACGGCAACCCTGCCTCACCCCGTTGAGAAGCAGGACGGCCTTGGTGTAGACATCTTCGACCCGGATGGAGGCGTCTGCTTCCCCGTAGAGGACAGCATTCAACCCTAGGAAGGTAGATGGAAGGCCTAGCTTCTCCAGCAAGGCGAACAGGTAGCTCCTGCTCAGGGTGTCGAAGGCCGACTTCAGGTCCAAAGAGATGACAGCCAGCGGCGTGTCATGTCTGGATGCCCCGGCGGCTTCGTCAGACACTCGCGCGATATTCCAGGAGGATGACCGTCCTGGAACGGCGAAGGTATGAAATTAGGGCACCAGGTCTGGCAGATGACGTCGCAGACGGGTCATAAACACGCCGCTGAGGACCCTGTAGTCGGTCGTTGGAAGGCTGATTGGCCGGAATGCCTGTAAACCCGGACCACCGTGCACCTTCGGCAGCAGGATGACCTTGCTGCGCCTTGAGGATGGAGGTAAGGCCCCGCGGAATCGAGAAGCCTCGAAGACTTGCCAAAGAACTTCGGCGAAGAAATCTTCAAAGGCTTTGACAAACTCGCAGGGTAGTCCGTCCCATCCCGAGGCACGGCCATTTGGTAGTCGATGAATGGCTGCCGCTATCTGGTCGCGAGAGATGTCAGCGAGAAAGAGCTGGTCCCACTCGTCGAACTCCAGGGGAGTCACTTCAGTTAGGAAGTCGGCGATGGCTTCTTCCGAGCTTGGAGCCTGAGCCAAGCGACAGCTTAAGCGCTCCAGAAGGAAACGCCTAAGCTGGCCCCCCGGAGTTGGCGTTGCCGTCGTCGTTGGTGAAGGTGGAGGGAGAGCGACGTCTGGCTCGGAGGGAACGCCAGAGGTCCGACAAGGAAGGATAGTCGGAGCGGGCAGTGTCGTCCTCCAGTCTCCACCTCAGGAAGAGACTTGCTCTCTCGATGTATCCACAGCCGGACTTGGCGACGGCAGGCGCGAGTGACCTATCTCCGCGACCAGATTTGCCTTGATTCTGGTCCATTTTTCCCATAACATCGGAGGTGAGAGATTTGCTAGGTCGACCGATATTTCATCGATGAACGTTTCCATTCGATCGAAAAAGAGGTCTGACCGTAGCAGCTTTCCGATGCAGGGAAGTCTTGTAGGAGCTGGGTCTCCTACTTGGATCAGGACGGCACGGTGGTCCGAGTAGGCGTAGTCGATGGTTTGGCAGAGAATGACGCGGTCGCAGAAGCCTAATGGAAGTAGGATTCTGTGCAGACAACGCGCGTCGACCCGGCTTCCGATAGTGGCAACCCTGGTGTGCTCCAGTGCAGCATCGAAGAAGGTGGCGACGTCGACGAGGTCGGCTTGGTCCAGGAGCTCCGCGAGGGCTTCTGCTGAACCTGATGCCATGTCCTTCGCCGACTCCTCGGAGATGTTCAGGTCACCGAGGATCCACGCACCTTCTTCACAGGCCAAAGCTGCGATGATCTGGAGCTGGCGGCAGCGCTCTTCAGGAGCATGGGAGACGTGGGCGTTGACACACGTCATGGAGACTTCCCGGACGGTGAGTTCGATGACAGCCATCTTGCCAGGACATAGAATCTGCTGCCGATGAACAACTACGCAGAGGTCTCCTAAGTCGTCCAGGATCATGACGTTCGTCTCCTGCAGAAAGCAGATGTCGATCTCATTCACCTTGAGAAAACAGCAGAGCTGAATTCTCCGGCGAAGAGCGGCGATGCCGCGCGTGTTCAGGGTTGCAACTCGGAAGTTCATTTAGGGTGTCGAGCAGAGTTTATGGCGCGAGATAGCTTTTTATACAGGGTGTTGCTAGTGCCCCCTGTCAAAGCCATAAGCGCCGTGGCCATGGTGTCGATGGCCTTTCTCTGCTGGGTGTTGTAGTTGCCAGTAGCTTGTCCATAAGGCCATTATTAGTAATGGCTTGGAGGAGTTGTTCTCTCTTCAAGTCTACCTTCTGGACGCTGGCGATGGCCTCAGAAGCTTTGGTGTTCTGCATAAGAGCGTCCATTTGTTTCTGGGCCAAATTTCGCTTCACTTGGAATAGAGGAAGCTCCTGGGTGTTATTTGGTGGGCTGGAATACACGTTAGTCCTTTCATTTTCATCGCTGGGTGGAGGGACTGCAACGGCTGTGGCGGTGGGGGGAGGAGGGATTTCTGCTGCTGGTGTTGGCGCAGCTGCTGGTGAGGCTTGGGAGGAAGAGTCAAGCGGCTTGCTCCAGGCATTTAGTTGCGCAACAGGCGGCCGTTCAGGGAAAAGAGGCTTGTCTTCCGTCATTCCAGTCTTTTGTGGACAGTTGGCCCGCTTGTGTCCTTAGTTTTATTATTATTTACATAGTTTTATTGACATCCCGTCAAAATATTGGCAAGAGTGCACAGTCCGCACTATTCAAGTAGAGATGAAAAATTTCCAATGATGATGATTATTATAATAATGAAAAAAAAAATACAATAAAATATATGCTATGTACAATGAATATGTACATGGCGCCACCGCTGCAGAGTTTGATGGAAAATCGCCAACGGGTCTCCAGCGATACCACGCATTTCGCGCTCTACGAAAAAAAAAAAAAAAAGTAGATCGCGTGCTTCGCCGCTGAGAGTTGGTGATGGCATGGTCCTCGAGACCCACCGCGAAGATCCGGGGGCCGCCCGATGATGGAGAACGCCTCTCGGATGAGAGGGAGGACGGCGCTTCAGTACAAGTAGCGGTGGACCAGCGACAGGTCGCTGGAACGGCAAGCGATGCAGACAGGCTGGCTTGACGCCGGGTGCCCCGGATGAGGCAGGGCGTGCAGGGCCAGCCGCAGAGTGATGTCCGCTGCATGGCCCCCGAAGGAGCAGCGACGGAGAGATTAAAACGTCAGGCTGATGAAGGGCACGTCGACGACAGGCGCCCAGCGCACTGTTATAGATTATAAAGAGATACCATTATAAAGAGCTATGACCGTTATAAAGAGGTACCGTTAGAGAGTTGACCGTTATAAAGAGCTATGACCGTTATAAAGAGATACAATTATAAAGAGCTATGACCGTTATAAATAGGTACCATTATAGAGAGTTGACCGTTATGAAGAGATACCATTATAAAGAGCTATGACCGTTATAAAGAGATACCATTATAAAGAGCTATGACCGTTATAAATAGGTACCATTATAGAGAGTTGACCGTTATGAAGAGATACCATTATAAAGAGCTATGACCGTTATAAAGAGATACAATTATAAAGAGCTATGACCGTTATAAATAGGTACCATTATAGAGAGTTGACCGTTATGAAGAGATACAATTATAAAGAGCTATGACCGTTATAAAGAGATACAATTATAAAGAGCTATGACCGTTATAAATAGGTACCATTATAGAGAGTTGACCGTTATAAATAGGTACCATTATAGAGAGTTGACCGTTATGAAGAGATACCATTATAAAGAGTTATGACCGTTATAAAGAGGTCCTGTGTTTTAGAGATTTGACTGTTAAAAAGAGGTACTATTATAGAGAGAATTAACCGCTATATAAAAATACCGTTATAGAGAGTTGGTCGTTATACAGGGTTACCGTTATAAAAAAGTACCGTTATAGAAAGTTGGCCATTATAATGAAGTATGCTAGAGAGTTGGCCGTTATAATGAAGTACGTTATAAAGAGTTGACGTTTTATAAAGAGTAATCTCATTCTAGAGATATTCAACTGTAGTTTTCCTGATTGTTATTAAATCATGGCATGGCCGGTAGAAGATTCATGGCTCCGGAAGTCATCAAGTGAAATGGGAGCCGAGTGGAGCTCTGATCGCCGCGACATAAATCTGTCACACAAACTACCGCCCAAGACGCAACCGGAAGCGATGCCGCTATTTCTCAAAATATCCCTCCGCTGCACACCGCCCTCTTTACCGCACTAATTGACGGTGACGGAGCCGCCGCATGTTTTTTTACCTATACCGAGAATGTAAACTTGGGCTGGGAAATTCATGGTGGATTGTGACTGCTTGTATACCACACATATCTGCATATATATAATCAATAATAAAACGTATCTTGGATTTGATTTAAACGTCTTTTTAGAGTGAAATAAACGCGGAGAAATCGAAAGTTTCTCTGTTCTCGAGTATTTTATGCATTCGACTCTCGTGAATTGTTTAACAAGAGAAATGTTCAGTCTATTGAAATATAGCCCTTATTTTTCTCTGAATAAACCTTTTAATTAAATTCAAGATATTCCCTATTTTTTAAATAAGGAATTGCAATAAATATTATACGAGGGCCATCCAATAAATAAGTTTCCCTTTTTTTTTCTGCGAACGAAACGTTTTAAAAATTAGTTAGTATAGAAGAAATGGTCACTAGGATGCGTTGGAAGCTGGTGACCTTCAAAATCACGCTACTCGTACGCGCAAGTCCGTAGCGCTTCAGTTTCCATGGAGCTACCACTGGTGAACGTGTCCACTTGCGAACTCCGTTCTGTAATTCGTTTTTTTCACGGCGAAAAATTAAACTGCGGTCAATATTCATCGCAATTCAGTGTCAGTGTATGGTGAAGAATGTATGAGCATCCAAATGGTTCGCCGATGGCGTTCATGGTTCTTAGAAGGACGGCAAAACGTGCATGATGACGAGCGAAGTGGCAGCCCCGTTACTGCTACGGACAATGCAGCCGTTGCTGCTGTTCGGAATGTGGTGGAAGCAGATCGCCGCGTCACCATTGACGAAATAATGATTCGACTGCCTCCTGGAATCAAAATTAGACGCTCTTCGATTGGAACAATCATGTCAGATGTTTTGAATTTTCGCAAAGTCTGCGCAAGATGGGTCCCGCGTTTGCTCTTGGAAAATCACAAGCAACAACGGATGGAGGCAGCCCGAGTTTTCCTGGAAATGCATCAAAGAGATGGAGATCAACTGTTTTCTCGTATTGTCACTGGAGATGAAAGCTGGGTGCAACCTTCAACTCCAGAAACAAAACGACAAAGCATGGTGTGGAAGAAGCCTGAGGAAAGTGCACCAAAAAAGGCGAAGGTCACAATCTCTGCAGGCAAAGTTATGACTATGGAAAACTTCAAATGGGAAATTTTCACACATCCACCTTATTCTCCGGAACTTGCCCCAAGCGACTTCCATCTTTATCCAGCACTAAAGTGGCACCTTGGAGGCAAGCACTTTGCGAATGATGACGAAGTGCAGGCGGAGGCGAACCACTGGCTACGAAGACAGGACACGGCTTGGTACAACAGTGGTATCTAAAAATTGCTACAACGGTACCAAAAATGTTTGAACAGAAATAGTGATTATTTAGAGAAGTAGTATAAGAGTTGTATAATGAAAATAAAATAACTGCATAATTGTAAATAATGTGGTTTATTTGTTAAAAAATAGGGAAACTTATTTATTGGATGGCCCTCGTATATAGAAAATAAATCCTTTTGCAATAATCTCTCCCACCATGTAGATTGCACCCACCTGGACATTGTCGCGTCTTCCACGCTGGCCTCTCTCTGAGGTGACATCCAACCTACTTCGTACTTTGTTTTACCCATGGACGGTTGACCACGCGGCCCATGACTACTAGTGCTCGTGGTACGACATATATAATTTTATATATTTCATTTTTTAAAACTTTAAATGGTAATTGTAAAAAGGGTAAGGAGAAATTTGTTATATATAGGCTATTTAAAAAAACGCCTTTCCCGTATAAAATAAAGGGAAAAACTGTGCGCCAACTGAATTCTAGAGAACTCAGGTGGGTAATAAAGCTACAACATTAACTTCCCTAATTTCGCAAATCCCCACCTCAAGACCATAGCTTCGGACTCTGTTCATAGTCAGTCCAGGATAACTTCGAATCTATGAGATTCAAGGATTTTTATGAATGCTACGGAATATTTAAACCATAGTTAGTTGGTAAGTGGCTGGATAAATCCATTCACTTTCTACAAAATTTCCGTATATATAATATCCATATGGGTGACGATATGCAAATATTTCTTCATTTTTACAGGTCTTATGTTTATAAATGTTTGCCGAGAATTTGAAGCATTAACATATTTTCTACACGCATGTGTTACGTATATATATCGTATATTTTAAACTGTATGACACTTTTGGTATATGTCACATATCTTCCAATTAGTTAGAGCCGATAGCTTAAAATATCATGCCCTTCTATTGGAATGTACACGGTTTCTGTTTGCTGCCACCCCCATATTTTGTATATATGCTATATCTTTATTAATAATACCTGTAACCCCCTAATTGTATGTAACACTAAAATTGTTGACGTCAAAATAAAAATCCAAAGAGCGGTCAGCTGGGGATAGCTGGGGAGAGAGGAGGAAAATGCCAAAGCCAATGTGAGGCCCCCAGGGACTCTTTATAGACGACCCCTGAAAACAGGACAGGTTTTGGCAGAGGGTCAGCAGATGTTCTAGGTTGTGGCCATCGGCAAGCGGCTCCTGTCTCTTACACACTTTCGTTCTCCATGTCTCGGTGATAGGCATCCAAGTTTGCGTCATGGCCTCTACCTCTGTCCCGTGGGCTGTACCGATCCCTCTCTGTGCTAACATCTAGCCCTGCCTCTGTTTCTTGTTGTCCGCGTGTGGGAAGAACATCAACACTCGCCTCAAGTACACGACTGCCAGCTTATCCATTCGTCGGCACATTTGCAACAATATTACATATATATATCAGTAATATATTTAAAGTGTATATACTGTATATAGATATCTAATTCATTTTATATTATTAAGCCTATCATTCTCTCTAAAAAAGTAAAATATTTGGTTTTAACATAAGGGTATATTTATCAATAGAGGGAATACAGATTTTCTAAATTTCTCAGCATGTTCTTCCCAATATATAGTCAATATTTTAAAAATAACACTTTCCAAGAACATTATCCCTAAATAGGATAAACTCTTTAGAATATAATCGAATATATTTTATGCCACACACAAAATGTAGTTATTGCTCTTTATAAGATATAATTATTATTTCTAGCGCTGAGTCTAAATATCTCTCTAACAATAAATTTATTCATGATATAATAGAGTGAAAACTTGCGCAAAATTGAGTTATTATTCTAATCAAAATCGAGTCATTAATTAAAAACCCGATGAGACTTTATTTTCGCTAATAAAAGACAATATGAAAGGCATTCAAATGAGATACACACTTCGAGTGCTAAGGATTCATTAATCATCAGAGGGGATGGGTAATTAAGTAGGAGGAATATAGTTAACGTATAATTAATTAATTATGTTTTTAATAGAGGTGGTAGCGTATATTCTTAATTAATGCTTCGTTAACGGCGTTTCTCAAATTCTCTTCGTCGACTATTCAATTTAAGCATATATAGATATACTTGTGGATTTATATATCTTTAGAGCTTTAATTGTGTGTTTACATCTAATTATAATCTTCAAAGCAGATTGGTATAAGTTCATTCATTATAAAGGTTTAAAAGATGAATTAGTATTATTGGATTAATATATATTTTTATTTTGAAGATTGAGTAATCCATAATTAAATTTATATTTAAAAAAGATGCATATATTGGATTTATAATTATTTTATTTTTCTAATATTTCGAGGGGCAACTCGCCTCTCTTTATCGAGGATGTTTGTGTTTTTTACCCAAACATGCTAGCACGCGTACACCACTCTAGTTCTACAATGCCAATGAAAGAATTGTATCTTTGATTTAAATATTACATTCAGTATATATACAGCTATAACAATTATATATAATATTACAGTTCAACACCATTATTATTATTTTGTCCACACATTGTGCGAGAAACAGAGAGATTTATATACAACAGTGTAAATAATTGTGTGTATATATATTAATTCTATAAATTAATGATAAAATTTTGAAACCAAAATAAATGAGTAAATTAAAAGTATATACATATATTTACAAACAATTTAGATATGAATTCTTTATAAATTTCTGGAAAATCAAAAGTATAAATAGAAAAATGATTTTAAAGAAATTTATAAAGAATTCATATCTAAATTGTTTGTAAATAACTATGTATATACTTTTAATTTACTCATTTATTTTTCTTTCAAAATTTTATCATTCATTTAGAATTAATATGTAGACACACAATTATTTACACTGTTGTATATAAATCTCTCTATTTCAAGCACAATGTGTAGACAAAATAATGGTATTGATCTGTAATATTATATATAATTGTTAGCTGTATATATACTGAATGTGTATTTAAATCAAAGATACAATTCTTTCATTGACCTTGTAGAACGAGAGTGGTGTACGCGTGCTCGCATGTTTGGGTGAAAAACACAAACATCCTCGATAAAGAGAGGCGAGTTTCCCCTTGATATATTGACAATTAAAACAACTTTTATTGACATCTTGTCAATATTTACACTCAAAGAGAGTTATAATAGTAATATAATATAATAATAAATAGGAAAATTAAAATATGTACAAAAAGTTATATAATAGAGGATGAGGGGAGGCATCCTCGGCGCGCGAGTGTTCTCCTCCAGGCGATGAGCGGGTTCTCCACTCCACCGAGCCCAACCTGAACAAAGTGGCGGTAGATCCGTAACTTTGCCGACGCGATATATTGGAAAAATAGAATAAATTTAAAGCAAATATATGCATCTTTTTAAAATATATTTTTATATATAGGCTCTTAAAAGAATGTTGTTTTTAAGCTTTTACTAAATATGCGCCATATAAAGTTTTAAGCATATATATACTGTATATGTGTGAAGATTTTCTCGGGAGAATAATGATCTATAAAATCTTGGCCATAGATTTACCCCAGCCACTCTGCTAGCTGAACACCTCTTTGGCAAATTGTAAAGATTCCATTAGATCCCTTGTTGATATAATGGAATAAAGTGGACTCTGGGCTGAAGAGGGCCATTAACCCGAAACCATGATCTCCAAGTGGACGCTTTTCAGTTTTTTCAAAGCTGATGTTGTGGCTTTGTCATCGACCCAGATCGGTAGTTTGAGGCGACGATCAATAGATGGCGTCTAGTTTTGAAGGGGGAGGTGACGTTTATATATATCCTGCATAAGTTTCTTTTTTGTGAAAAATCAATATTTATTTAAAAGAGAAATATTTCCTATTTCTAACTTTTTTGAATGAAGTATGAGAGGGTGAAAATATGAAGAGTAATGGCGAACGGAAAAATAAAAGTGTCCAGGGGCGGGAAACGAACCCACAACCTTCTGCTTACCGGGCAGGTGCCATGTCCACTAGGCTACCCTGGACGTATTCTTCCGTTCGTAAATAATATTTAAAGTAAATTATAATACATTATAAAGGACTGCGGCGAGTGATTATAAACAATACTTAAAGTTATTTTTCCGTTCGCCATTACTCTTCATATTTTCACCCTCTCATACTTCATTCAAAAAAGTTAGAAATAGTAAATATTTATAATGTATTATATATATCCTGACTGAATCACATGAATATTTTTAAATGGAAGAGCCATTTTCATTATATTTTCACATTTTATCACAAACATGCATGCATATATAAAGGTCACCTCTTCCGCCAAAAGAGACGTCAAAGCTAGACTCCATCTATTTAATGTCGACGCAAACTAGCGGCTTCGGGTCGGTGACAAAGCCACAACACCAACTTTGGCAAACTGAGAAGCGTCCACATAGAAACCATGGTTTCAGGCTAATGGCCCTTGTTGAATTTGAAAAAAATAAAATAAATGTGGGGAAGGTCAATCTTACCCAGATTGAAAATAGAGATTCACCAGTTGTGTTTGCACAAGTTGTAGAAATACAATTTAACAAAAATGGCCTAAATATATATTTTATTTTGCTTATCAAAAATGACTGGGCAATAAAAATAAATAAACAGATAAAAAGGGTGATAATTAAATTGGCCAAAAGGTTAGATATATTTAAAATTAGAATAAACAAAACAAGTGATACAAGTTAAATATACATACAAACAAATAATGTAGAGAGCAAAATAACTAGGGGTGGAAAGGCAAAATCTTTTTCAAAGTTTGCAAATACTTATCTAAGCTTCCGTTTTATAAAAAAACAAATCTTGTTTTCAATTCTGTCGATAAATTTGATCAAGAGTTCACTTGAAATAATTCTTCACTTGAGATAATTTTCCAGATTAATTCTTCTGTTCCTTAACAGGAAACTATATCGCAACCCACTTAATTGGTGCGCAATTCTATAACGACTCTTCTCGTTATCTTCTTTGTTTCATTCACACGTGGTTACTCATTCCTTCTGAGGCGGGAGCTCATATTTCCCGGGAGCTCATATTTCCCCGAGCCTATACACCAGCGCTGCCGGTTGTCCTTTTCTTCTTTTTTCTCCCCGTCACCGCGCATAGGTGCTCGCGCATGGGATGGGGGCGATGTCTTGCTTGTTTACAAATTTTGCTCCTTCCATTCTTTATTCCTTTCCACCCCTTAAGAGAAATAGGCAACAAAAATAAAATAAAAAAATATATACATAATAATAATAGGGGAAAATCTATAAAGCATACAATTATAAATTATCTATTTTTAACATACTCCCACCTTTTTGTATGGGAATACAAAAAAATCTTAATTAGGAAAGATTATTGGTGTACATCCCCAATCTCGTAGGTTTTTTCACTTCTCTTCCAGACCTAGTAAAAATTGACTGTTCTCCATCTGTTGGAATCTCCTGGGCTTTGATCCCTTCTGTCTTAGGTAATCTCACCTCCCTGGAAATATCAGAGCCAAGTTCCAAAGAGAAAAGTCTCTTTAACGGTCTTACAAATTCACCCGTAGCAGTCCTAACTCTAGCTACACGTTCTCTGCCATCCTTCCCGGGGTACAGTTCCAAGATTCTGTCTAGTGGCCAGAATATTCTTTTTTGATCATCTCGACCAATCAGCACAACTTCGCCTGGAAGAAACCTTCTACCCTCTGTTTCATTCCTCTTTTGTACGAGCATGGCGAGGTATTCCTTGTGGAATCTTTCCTTCTCATCTATACCTACGGTCTGAAAAGCTTTGCGGATGTCAGCGATGGCTCCTATTTTCTTTTCCCTTAATCTTATCAGGATTTCAGGTAAAAGTTTAATCAGATTAGGTCCAGTCTCTAAACATTCATTTAGAGACAAACTTCTCTTACTTGCTTTACATGATGCATCGTAAACGGGTCGAATAGGAGCAGTCTCACTCTGAACCTTATATATTGGGTGATGTGGTAGATAAGTCCAATAGGTTTGATGTCTTCCCCGTCAACTTCTTCTATAAGGTTTTCCCTGAACCAGGATCGGAAGACTTCATCATAAGGAAAAAACTGACCCTTTTGTGTCAACTTTTGAGTCATAGCCTCCAAGCGCCTTTTGGCTATTTCCAAGTTATTAGGTATCGTCCCAAATCCTTCCTTCCATGGAAGAGATACAAGATAACATCCATCATGGCCTCGACAGATTTTCTCACGAAACTTTTCTTGCATGAGAACATTTTTCTCTTTCACAGAGATGACCTCTGTAGGATCTCGTATCCCTATTGTTTCTAATTCCCATAAGGACGCTACTCTCTGTTGGGTTGTAAGTAAGGTGATAACCATTTGAGCACTTGTCTCTGGTCTCTCTGATGAGGTATTACCTATTAAAGTCCAACCAAGAACTGTTTGAATTGCGGTCAATCCTCCTGCCAGCTGTTCAATTTTTCCTGTGAGAAGTTGCCCATAATAGTCTCCACCGATTAGGATGTCTATTTCGGTTTTATTATTGTCTACCTTAGTCAAAGTGATTCCTTTCTTATCCAATTCCCATTGTCTGGGTCCTGTCTCAACGGGTGAAATATTGCCACAAATTATTGTTTCCTCTAACGCTTCCATTTTGAAAGCCTTTCCCTCATCAACATTGTCCAACTGGAAATAAAATATTGAATGAGCCTTTTCTCCTGTGGTTTGCCCTCCAAACAAAAATTTATTCAATTTGACTTCTCCCACCTTGGGTAAGTCTAACTCCTTAGCTAGAGACCTTCTGATGTAAGATTTTTGACTACCAGAGTCTAAAAGCACTCTTACCATTTTGGAACGTTTCGGCCCTTTAATTTTTACAATTAGAGTCATTAAAGAGATATTATTTGTGCATACTTGATTCGCCATTGCTGTTACAGGCTCATTGTTCCCCTCATTCTGCTCTGCTAAACTATTGTGAGATCTGTTATCTGACCTCCAATTTAAATTTTCCCGACTATGTGAGGTTCCTCTGCACATTATCTCAAAGTGAGGTCCTTGGCAACGCTTGCATCTTACAAAAGATCTACAATCCTTCTTCAAATGATTCTTTCTCAAGCATTTAAAGCAAACTTTCGCATCCTGTACCCTCTTTAATCTGTCTGATTCCAACATCTTGGCTGCCTTAAAACAGTTTTGGCTAAGATGGTTATCTTTGTCACAAAATAAACACGGTAAGTTGGTCTTTCCAACAAATAATGCAGACGCTGTGTGGATCTCAGGGGGATTATTTTCTCTCTTTCCCTGTTTTAGAGGAAGGGAAGGTTCAAATCCTTCAGCAACAAAGGAAATGCGTTCTGCATTTTTAACTTCTTGCTTTAAAAATTCTATCAGACTCTCCAATTTATCAAAAGCTTTAGCCCCACAAGGTTCAATTCCCGCTTCAATGTACGGTGTACGGGAACGTTGCCATATTTTGATAAGTTCAAGTGGCAAACTTGATTCCACCAACGGGTACAAGAACGCACCACCCCCAGACTTAGTATCCACTCCCAGAGATCCCAAAGAATGGAGATGTGCAACCAAATCATCATAAAGTTGAGCCAAGGTTCTTTTTTCAGACCTGGCACTGGCAATGACCAACTTTAAAATCTTGCGCACATACAACTCAGTCAGCATATCTCTGTCCCCAAACCGATCTTTCAAATCTTCAATGACTTTGTTGTAATTCTTTTGGGTAAGAGGGAAGCTAGTCACAAGTCTGTGGGCCTTTGACCCAACAACCATGGATTGTATTAAGTATTCAAATTTATCAACATCAGACAGTGACTCATCTAAATGTATTTTTTCAAAATGACTCCACCATGATAGCCATTCCTCTAGCTCACCTGTATACTTTTTTAGTTCAAATTTTGGAAGTTTAATTTGTCTTTTAACATCTGAAGTGCTAGATTGTGACATTTTATCATCACAGGGTGCTGCCAATTTAGACTCATATTCTTTCACTTTCTGTGCGACAATTCCTACTTGTAGGCTATAAGTCTCACATAGTTCCATCTCATCATTGATTTGAGCTTCTGTGGACCTCGGATCATCCAATAAGATCTCTTTTATTTTATCATCAATCAATATCAGTCTATCATTAAGAATAGTTAACCTTTCAAATTTGGCCCTTATTAAAATTATATCCACTTCCTCTAGACTTAGACCTGATTTTATTTCATTTGTGGTACGAGTGATAGTATTCCTTAAGGGAGTTCTCTCTCTTTTAGGCTTATCCATCTCCACAAATTGTATAAACACCACAAGGTGAAATCACGTCCGGCTCACCAAAAATGTTGAATTTGAAAAAAAATAATAAATGTGGGGAAGGTCAATCTTACCCAGATTGAAAATAGAGATTCACCAGTTGTGTTTGCACAAGTTGTAGAAATACAATTTAACAAAAATGGCCTAAATATATATTTTATTTTGCTTATCAAAAATGACTGGGCAATAAAAATAAATAAACAGATAAAAAGGGTGATAATTAAATTGGCCAAAAGGTTAGATATATTTAAAATTAGAATAAACAAAACAAGTGATACAAGTTAAATATACATACAAACAAATAATGTAGAGAGCAAAATAACTAGGGGTGGAAAGGCAAAATCTTTTTCAAAGTTTGCAAATACTTATCTAAGCTTCCGTTTTATAAAAAAACAAATCTTGTTTTCAATTCTGTCGATAAATTTGATCAAGAGTTCACTTGAAATAATTCTTCACTTGAGATAATTTTCCAGATTAATTCTTCTGTTCCTTAACAGGAAACTATATCGCAACCCACTTAATTGGTGCGCAATTCTATAACGACTCTTCTCGTTATCTTCTTTGTTTCATTCACACGTGGTTACTCATTCCTTCTGAGGCGGGAGCTCATATTTCCCGGGAGCTCATATTTCCCGGGAGCTCATATTTCCCCGAGCCTATACACCAGCGCTGCCGGTTGTCCTTTTCTTCTTTTTTCTCCCCGTCACCGCGCATAGGTGCTCGCGCATGGGATGGGGGCGATGTCTTGTTTGTTTACAAATTTTGCTCCTTCCATTCTTTATTCCTTTCCACGCCTTAAGAGAAATAGGCAACAAAAATAAAATAAAAAAATATATACATAATAATAATAGGGGAAAATCTATAAAGCATACAATTATAACTTATCTATTTTTAACAGCCCTCGTCAGCCTAGAGCGGACTTTATTCCATGGGATCCATAAGGGATCAATGGATGGCGTCTAGCCTTGGCGTCTATTTTGACAGATGAGGTAACCTTCATCTTAATATATAAATATCCTCCTGGGAAAATATTCACATAGATTGCCTATTTACGCAAGTTTGGCCTCAAATACCCATTTCTTGATTTCTCAAAAAGCTTCTGGGACTAAAACATTTTTGATCGTAGAGGTACAGCCTGCACCACGCTGACGAGGGCCAACAGCCCGAAACGCGTTCGTGGTTAGCTTTCTTGATTATCTAGAAAATGGGTTGGCCAAATATCAAGAAAGAGGCTAAATCATGGATTTCTTCTCCACTAGATGGCGCTCTGCCATCTAAAAACCTCATGTGGTCAGGATATGCCCTTTTTCCTTATAAAATGTATATATATATATATATGTCACAATTTATAAACGTTATTCTAGGTATCACTTGGCCCTAACCTGCTAAACATCCCATCTCAACCACTTTTTTACTGTTTGTAAATAATTTAAATGTGTCCCTATATACCTTATATAAAAAAAATCTTCCTTACTTCCGATGTAGTGTAAATAATCTAACCTTTTAAATCCGTAAAAAATGAATGAACAAAAGGTAAAAATAAAATTAAACACTCTGACAAAGACTGAAAGTAAGTCGGTTAAACAACTTGGGTAAAAAATAGAGGGGTTGCACAGCTAAAATTAGATTATTCTCCTCTATCCGTTTGTGTCAGCCATTTTGCGATGACGTCTCACCATCTGATTGGTGCCCCAAATCAGGTGACCCTGGGGTCCAGTCACAGGGGCAGCAGACAGTTGACAGATTCAGCGGACTTGAGCAGGACACACAGTCCAGTCCCGACTTCACGCTGGTGTCTCTCCCATCTTCTTCAGGACTTTTCGTCAACTTCTCGTCAAACCTTGTGCACATCTCAAATCTCCCATGGTTCAAGAACCAACTTATTTAAACCGTTTTCGTTTGGGAGATTCTTGTTTCCGAAGTGCGTCGTTTGTCCTGTCTTCTTTAACAAAAGAGAAACCTCTTGGCCATCGTCAGCAAAAACCGAGGGGTAGATCCCGATTGACCGTCTAGCTGGGAGGGATATATTTCTCCCTTATAAGTGGACTTTCGAGTTCACGACATATATATATATATATATATATATTGAAGGAAAATCGCATTATTTATATTAATGAAGAGAGTTTAAATAATTTGGAGAGATAGAAATCTAAATAGGTATTCATTAAACCAGAGAATCATGTTTATTCTGATTTTAAATAAAAAGAAAATAAGTAAGAGTAAGAGAAAATATCGAATAGAAGGAAATTCATATTTTTATTTTTGAGGTGTAAATGTGTGTGAATTTTCAGAATGTTTAAAAAATAATCAAATTTTTCACAGCAAGATTTTTAACACGGAACCAAGCCTATAAATCTGCATTTAGTAGGGCGTTATATACTTGCGTATAAAAAAAAAAACTGGGGTAACGCACAAACCAGATATTCTTCAACGAAAAAAATATTTTTTTAGAAGGTAAAGTAAAAAAATGTTTTTTTGTCTTATTTTAATTTTATATCTATTTTTATGTTTTATTGTGTAATATGTTGTGTAAATTTTATATTTTTTGTTCGGTTTTAATTTTTTTATTGTTTATTTGTACGTGTTGTAAATATAAAATTTTATATAATAATATACACCTATCCCCCGATTTACACGGTAGATACGTTCCTGAGAAAAACGTGTAAATCGGGGGATAGGTGTACACAGAAATAAAAATAAAATGCATTGACAGGTTAAAATATGTAGTCAGCACATAAGCTCGGGATTCCTCGTGAGATGTGTACACAGCGCATGAGTTCAATCACAGTAGCATTTAGTATAGCGCGATTAAAAAAAAAAAAAACTTATTTGGAAACCGTGTAAAAGCGAAAACGTGTAAAAAAGTACCGTGTAAATCGGGGGATAGGTGTATTTTTGCTTATACTTATGTGTATATATTACTCGTATATAAGTGTATATATTATGCATATGTGTATTTTTTTAATCAAAAAGGCATATATATATTGGATCAAATATCATTTATTTTACCAATATTTCAGTTGGCTGAACGCCAACCTTTATCAAGGTGTTATAACATATTTAATGTGTGTCAACAACAAACTCAGCGCCACATAACGTCAACAGAATTAATTTTTTAAAAATTATTTGTTATATTCAATGGGAGAAAAAAATTGATATATTTATATTATGGACAAAATAAAATTTGTAAAATATGGGTGTGAATATTTTGAAAATTAACAATAACGCCTATTTTATATTTATAATTATTTGTACTATGTGTAAAAATATTTTTTTGTATAAAAATAAAAATAACAAATTATATATAAAAGAAATGTTAAACTAAATATTTTGTGTTTGTGTATATATACCTTTGTGTATATATTGGTTTTATTAATTTTACACAAGTAGTGTTTTTATGTATCAAATGTGGAACCTCTCCCTTTTAAAATGTATTTAAATGATGATACAATGCATTTTAAAAGGAAGAGGCGCGATTTTGGTACAAGAATATTATCATCCTCCTGAAACCTTTTGTAGTGTTCTCGTCTGAAAATCGGCCCCTGATAGTTCACCAGCGTAAAACACCTTTGTGGATAATTCGACCGATAACTTCTCTCGTAGGACGTAATGATATTGAAGTCCACTTTGTACTGATGTGGGACAAAACCCAATACCTTGTATACAGGTTGGCTTAGGTCTGAAACTTCCTAAATTGGTGTTGTGTCACATTCGGTATCATCAAATCTACGTTATGTACTGGGGCGATAACATCATTATATAATCATTTTAAGGCATTTTAAAAGGAAGAGGTGTCACCTTTGGTGCATAATATTTATGAAAATTCAAAACTATTTTAAAGGCGTAAGATTCTTTTTTAAAATAAACAATTTCTACTGCCCTTACTGCAATGGAAAAATTAAAGGGAGGGCCATAGCATTATGTCCATAGTTCTTCTAAAATACCCATTCCAAGAGTCTACCAACAGTTTCACTATTAAAGGAAGTTCCAAAAATGCAATATAACAGCGGTATGGTAGATTAAACTGGCGAAACCGCTGGGAGGGTTCACCACTGATGAGCCAAGCCCTCCCTTTAATTTTTCCATTGCAGTAAGGGCAGTAGAATTTGTTTATTTTCAAAAAGAATCTTACGCCTTTAAAATAGTTTTGAATTTTGATAACAGATGGCGCGCTAGTGCATCATATAATATTTATGGTTGGCTAAATATCACGGAACAAGTTAAATCAACGTTATTTTTTCGTACCACTAGATGGCGCTCAGCCATTCAAAATGCTCAGGTAAGAGGTCAGGACATGCCATTTTTGTTTTCAATATATACAGGGTGATCCAAAAGTCCCGCACTATTTTAAAAATTAATAACTCCGCGAATATTTGCGCTAGAGCAATGCGGTAAACACCATTGTATTCAGGATGCAATGGGATTTTTTATGGCAAATAATGAAAAATTCGAAATTGATTTTAGTTACAATTTTATTCGCCAGATGGCGCTCTACCAGAATCAGAGATTCAGCGGCCAGATTGTTTGATAAATTGAAAAATATAACTGATCGACACGTATTTTCCTTTTTGAATACCAGGAAAGCACCCTAATAATATCAAATAACAAATTAATAAAACACCACTTCGCCAAAAGTATGAAGAATTGGTTAACGATTTTCAAATACAATCAGAGATATGTAAAATAGGTAAATGCAAATTAAAACATGTAGCAAAAATATGTATATTTTATATGGGGTTTTGTGAAATAGATTGAATGTTTGAAAAACTGCTGATATCAATACACGAATTTTTGAAATGTTAATATAGTACCAAAAATTATGATGGCACTATTAATAGGATTTCTTGCTATAAGAAATGTGTAGTTTCTTGACTGATTGGCGACCCTTGACTATTTAACTGGATATTTGTCATGATCCAACAAATGAAATATAGAGGGGAGTGACAAAATATATTTGTCGTACTTTATTCCAAATATCCTATGGGCTTGTCAAATGTTATCATTGTTTATTATACTGTACACAATTTTTAAAAATGTGTCCCCTCAAATAAAAATAATTTTTAAATCGACCTTTTGCGTTGAAAAACGTGGTAGTAAAATCATTTTGTATATTTTTTTTCACAAAATTTCTAAAGTTATTGGTGTACAGAAAATATTCCTTATGCTATTTATTTTAATGAGCGAAAAGCGAAAACTAAACATAAGGGGGAACATTGTGTGTACCAGTGTTATTCGAGAAGTTATAACACTCTGGTTTGCACGACATAATATGTGAGCAAATGACAAACAAAATATTACTGTTCACAAAAAATAGAGTCAAGATGTGAGGACAGCATTTATTATCCCCATATCCCAACACAAAGAGCTGCAAAATATTGGTAGATAATATAATACATGGCGGCTTATATAACACCTGAGGTAACTGCTTTCTCTCTTGTATTAGGTCACAATCCTTGCTCAATGTGGCACCCTTTATTCTCAATCACCGCCTGGAGACGATAAATGACAGAATGGACAGCATTAAATAACATATCTGTTGAAATTGATAAAACGTGCCATCTGATAGAAGCCTTCAACATGGCCAATGTGGTAGGCCAGCATCGATAAACACACGATTTAATGTACCCCCATAGACAAAAATCGCAAGGCGTCAAGTCTGGTGATCTTGGAGGCCACTGGTATATAAAGTGGCGACTTATCATACGATTTTCACCGAACGTATCCTTCAGCAATTGTTTCGCACCTCGGGAGAAATGAGGAGGTCCTCCATCTTTCATGAATGTTATTTCGCTTAGTGCTTTTGCCCTGCACAATATGGGAATACCCTTTTCTCTCAAAAGTTGAACATAACGTTCACCAGTTACAAAAACGGTTTTAAAAGTTCTTCCATTGATTTTTCAAAGAAAAATGGCCCAATAATAAAAGAAGTGAACCCACACAAAACTAACTCTAGGCTGGTAAAGTGGCATTTATGTAAAAATCCTAGGGTTTTCTGTTGCCCAAATGCGGCTGTTTTGAATTTTAAATTCTCCGTTTAGAGAAAAGTGAGCATCATCTGTCCACAGAACATTCGACAGCCAGTTTTCATCAATATCAATTTGCCGTAAAACCCATGCAGCGAATTCTTGACGCATCTCAAAATCACCAACTTTCAGCTCGTGAAATCTTTTAATTTTGTATGGGTACACACAATAGAGACATTAAGTGAAGCGTCTTCGGATATCACAATCATACTCGGCGAATTTAACGCCAAAAGTTCAATTCGGGGATCACCTGTCCAGGATAACAAAAGTCAGCAGGTTGAGGACATGCTAACCGACCTCGACCTTACACCGTTAACTAACGGAGAGAACACCTATCTATCTAAGTCCACAGGCACAGAATCTGCAAAAGACATCACAGCGATAAATTACAACATCGCACCCACAACACAATGGAAAATCCTGAGAGGTGCAATCAGTGACCACAGACCAATTTTATCAACCCTAAACTTCAAAATTGAGAATGTCCATTAGAATAAAAGAACATGGAACTTTAGGAAAGCCGACTTGAAAAAAAATTCACAGAAAAGCTTGAAGAACTGTGCAACGAAAAATTGAATTACAGAACGCCTGACAAAAACTTTGAAAAATTCTCTTCGAACATTTCAAAAGCTGCAAAAGCATCGATACCTAGAGGTAGACGTAAAGACCTGTGGATACCTTACTGGAAGGACCACAACATCGAGGCAATGATTTCAGAGAGAGAGACAATATCAATGAACTTCTTAAAAAAATAAAACAGAAGAAAACAGAAAGGAACTCATTGAAATTAGTCACAAAAAAGAACAAGAAATTTTGATATGCAAACAAGAAAAATGGCAGAATTCTGCGAAAAAATGGATCCAAGAAAGGACAGCCAACACTGGAATATGATTAGAGTGTTAGAGAACAATCAAAACCAACACCAATCCTCCAATACTCTAACCGATATGAATAGAACAGCGAGAACGAAATAAACAGATGGCTGATATAATTGCTGAATAGCTTTCAAGCACTTCCATACTCAACTATACGAATGAAGACAGGACTCTAAAAATAATATAAACCAGTTAGTTAAACAAGCAAGAAACTTCCATCAGCAAGATATTTTCTCGAGAGACTTCACACTGAATGAACTAAACTTATCAATAAAAAAATCCAAGAGGTCACCAAGAGATAATCTAATCTTTGGTCAAATGATTAAACACTTTGAAGATAAAGCTAATAATCAACTCCTACGAATACTGAACATTTCATGGCAAACTGGTAAACTACCAAAGAATTGGAAGATATCAATTATAGTGCCAATACTGAAGCCAAACAAAGATGCCAAGGAATACAAGAACTATCGGCCAATTGCTCTCACCAGCATACTTTGTAAAATACCAGAACGAATTATCCACTCTAGGCTCATAGTCTGGCTCACTAACAATAATAAAATAAACTTCTACCAAACTGCCTATAGATGCCAGCACTGTACAACTGATCAACTGTTCTACTTCTGTTAATCAATAATAGATTCTTTCCAGGAAAAACCGCCAAAGAAGACCACGGCTATATTCCTTGATATGACCTCAACTTTTGATCGAGTGTGGAGGGAGAAATTACGTGAAAAGCTGCACAACATCGGGGGAAGAGGAAAAACCTTAATCTAGATTGCAGACTTCTTAAGGGGAAGAAGGTTAAAGGTTCGGGTCAATGGAGAATTTTCCAAGGAAGGAAGAACATGGGCTGGTGTAACTCAGGGATCTGTGCTCAGTCCTCTACTCTATCTGCTATATATTAACGACATCCATCCTTACCTCACTAAAGACACAAAGGTTGCCTGTTATGCAGATGATATAGCCATATGGCACACAAGTAGCAGCATAGAAAAATCGTAAAAAATACCGAACACATCAATGAGAGGACTGGAAAAGTGGGCAATGGAACTCCAAATGACCATAAATCCAATAAAACCAAACCTATGCGTCTTCTCCACTCACAGGGAAAAAGGCATAAATATAACCACAAAATAAGCATAAACAAACAAATATTTGATAAAATTAGAAATCCATAATACCTAGGTGTGATACTGCAGTCCTGGATCTTTCAAGTTGGTCTCGAGGACCACGCCATCACCATCTCCTAAGCGGCGAAGTACGCGATCTACGTATTCATCGTAGATCGAAAAATGCGTGGTGTCGCTGGAGACCCACTGGCGATTCTCCACCAAATTCTGCAGCGCTGGCAGAGGCGCCATATTCATTGTACATAGTGTATATAATGCATATTATCTTTTTTTAATAGTGCAGACTGTGCATGTATTGACAAGATGTGTCAACAAAATTATTTTAATTATTATTGATGAGGAATTGGAACTTTCAGAACACATAATTAGAACCTCAAATAGAGCTATCAGAAAACTTAACATTCTGAGAAGGCTATGTGGAACAAATTGGGGAGCAAAACCCAGAATTCTCAGAACAAGATATACCACCTTAATAAGGCCGATAATGGAATATGCAACACCGGTCTGGGCTCCCTCAAGCTCATCACTAAAAGTAAGACTAGACAGTGTTCAAGCAAAAGCGGCCAAAATAATCACTGGTGCTGTTCCATCCACCAACAATGAGAAAATTCAGAGAGAATGTGTTCTAGACCTACTCGCTCGAAAGCAGAAGACAAAATAAAAACAACTTGGATCGGCACTTCGGAAACGAGGAACCAGAGGACGAGATCTCTCTGACCACTTGTGGTTTGGTGGATCCGCCCTTTTCTGAGAATGAGGTGAAACTGACGGCTTTCAATTTCGGGAAAAGGAAATCTCCTGCTCCCGAAGGGATCGATAACACGGTCGTGAAAGCCCTGGTAAGGATGCACCCATCGCTTCTTTCCAGGTTATTCAATAGGTGCCTGGACACTGGTGCATTTCCTGAGGCATGGAAGGTTGCCCGAGTAGTGCTTCTCGAAAAGTCTGGTAGAAAGGGTAATTCTCCGTATGATTATCGTCCGCTTTCTTTACTAGTGTGTCTAGGTATGGTCCTGGATAGCCTACTAGCTCAGCGACTGAAGCATTGGCTAGAGAGTAATGAGCTCCTTTCCTCTTTCCAACATGGTTTTAGGGAAGGGAAGTCCACAACCACAGCTCTGAACGAGGTGTTAGAGGGGGTTGAGATGGGCTTAAATAAGGGTGCTTGGGTTCTTTTCGTGGCCCTTGACATGGATGGCGCGTTCAACTCCATGAGCTGGAACAAGCTGATGAGAATTTTATGGACATGGGTTGTCCTGATAATTTGGGCAGCTTGGTTCGTGACTTCCTGAGGGATAGACGGATTAGCCTCAGTTTTGGTGGGCGGAAGTTGGAAAGAAACTGTTCTAGGGGTTGCCCCCAGGGCTCTTGCTGCGGACCTATTCTGTGGAATATCCTGGTAAACACCGTTTTCCAGAAGGAGCTCCCTGAGGGAGCCAGGCTGGTTCTCTATGCTGACGACCAGTTCCTCATCATTGAGGCTGCTTCGAGAGCGAAGGCTGAGAAGTGTGTTGGAACTTCTCTCCAAATTCTCTCGATCTGGGCCCATGACTCTGGCCTTAAGTTCAATGTCTCCAAAACTAAAGCCCTCAGCTTTAAGCCTAGGGACATAAGAACTAAAAGGAAAGGGATCAAATGGGAACACAAGCCGGCTATCCGGATGGAAGGACGGAGGGTAGCGTTGGTCAATAGGATGACCATTCTGGGGGTGGTCATTGATGACAAGATGGGTTGGCAATACCAGGCGGAGGAGATGGTGGCGAGAGGCAGGGAGGCGTTGTGCAGGCCTGTCCTGGTTGGCTCTCAACAGGAGGGGGGAGAAGGAGGGTACTATTTTTAGGAACCTCTGCCTCTCCTGTGTCGAGCCAATCTTGCTATATGCTTCCGGGGCTTGGTGGCGCCGAAACAGGGATCAGAAGGTGGCAACAACTCTAGAGAGAGTGCAGAGGACAGCGGCACTCAGAATCACAGGGGGATATCGCACTACCAGCAGTGAGGCCTTTTTGGTCCTCGCTGGGCTTATTCCCCTGGGATTGAAACTAGAGGAGGAGACCATCAGACATCAGAGAACAGGGAAGATGCCCTGGGACTTGAAGCGGGGGCCCTGGAATCGAAGAGGGATCCAAGGAAGCCTCCGCAGTGGTTGCCAAAGTGGAATTGGAGTCCTGGAGGGCCGACAGGGATTGGCACGGAGGTTTTCACTGATTGTAGTAAGTCTGGAACCAATACTGGAGCTGGGGTAGTGATATTCACTAATGGAGAGCTGATCTTCCAAGAAAGTTTAACACTCAGAGTGGACGAATTGGTCTTTTCAGCCGAGCTGGTTGCGATCAGGGTAGCCCTCAGAGTGTGTGCCGAGAAGAACTTCAGCCCGGACTGCCTCTATTCAGATTGTATGTCGGCCCTCGTCGCCATCAATCTGGAGAAAGGGCAACTCGCGCATCAAATAATCCAGGAGCTGGAGATGATGACGCGGGCTCCGGAGCTCCCTTGGTTTAGGAGACACAGCCTCATCGAAGGTAATGAGTTCGCAGACAGGATCGCTAAGGCAGGATGCTTTAGAGGTAGATCACTGAGGACCCCAGTGACCAAGAAAGAAGTTTATAGGAGGATCAGGGGGCACGTCCAGGACTTATGGTTGGACAGATGGAGGAACAGTGTGAAGGGGAGAGAGGTATTCAATTGGGTAACGACACCAAGTACCTCTGTAAGGTAATGTCCCACAAACTCATTAGGGTAGTTCGGGACATGGGCTCTTCCCCAAGTCTCCACAGATTTAAAATTAAGAGAAACCCTGATTGCGTCTATGGAGAAAGGGATATGAAGGCACGCCACTACGTCTTGGATTGTCCAAGGGTAGTGGGTGTGCAGGAAGAGAGAAGGAGGGCGAGGGGCGCGATCGAGAGTAAGCTGCTGAGAAATCACAGCAAGCTTCTTGAGAAAGCCCACGACGTGGCAGCTGAGCTTTTCCTCAGCTGTGAGTGAACAGAGTCGACCGGGGGCTGCCTCCCCGCGGTCCCTGCTGGACACAGTAGATAGTTTCCTATTTTGCTATGATTAAAGGCCACCGGTATAGAAATCCTTCCAGACACGTTGTCTGGGAGGTGGTGTTTCCAGGTACAATGTCCAAGCACTAGCTTGGATACCGTTACTTGGCTTATGAGTTGAACAGAATAGCAGCGAAGGGCATGCTTCGCATGCCGGATTGTGGACCTAAAGGTCTGGGTGGCCATCTGCTTCTAGGGTATACCAACTGTGCTTAGGTGGGATCCTCCAGTTCTTGTTTATTTTGGCTACTGTTTCTATTTCTTTAAAAGTAAGTTTATTTTTCTGTAGCAAGGGTTCTTTTGTGCCTTTTTTTCGCTAGCGCATCAGCAGCTTCATTGCCTTCAATGCTAACATGTAAGGGTATCCATTGAAGGTGAATTTTTGAGGTATTGAGAGTTTTTGGAGATAACCAATTATGTTCCTGCTTACTTTGTCTCTAAGATCCCCTGTGTGACTCAAGTGTTGTATGGCACTTCTACTATCAGTAAGAATCCATATATCGTGATGTTTAATGTTTCTGATGGATTTTAAGACTTCATAGATGGCTATAAGTTCTGATCTGAAGACTGAGCAAAATTCTGGGTTTCTTCTGTTTATTTTCTCAATGCCATTTGTGGTTTTGATGAGACAGCCACTGCCAGTGTGTCCCAACTCGTCTCTGCTACCATCGGTATAGATAGTTATTGCATTTTTAGGAATTTTATATTAATTATTTCTAATGATAATTGTTTTAAGTATTCTGGATTTTGGTATTGTCTGTTGGTGGGTTCATTTAAAGTGGCATTAAAATAACATTTTGTTAATGGTTCGCATGGAGATATTTTTTCAGCTAAATAATATTTTTCCACTTTATATTTTAAAAATCCATTTCTTTTGGCCAGGTGGAGAGGGCCTTCTTTTTTGAATCTTATATTGGGTTCCCAATTAAGTATGTAATTGAAAGTTCTGTGTTTGTTTTCATAACTCTTGATTTTGTTTATATATTTTGGCAGATTGTAGCTTATTCTATCCTTCAAGGGCATAATGTCTGCCTCGTAAAGTACAATATTATTAGGGCAGGTTTTTCGAAGACCTGTAATATTTCTGGCTGCACTTAGTTGTATCCTTTCCAGTGATTTTAGATTTGTTTCAGATGCTGTACCATAGATTTGATATCCATATTCCAAGATAGGTCTCATTAGAGAAGTGTAAGTTAATTTTAGTGTTGTTTTTTCAGCTCCCCACTCTTCCTGAAATATATTTCAAGATTTTTAGTCGGTCTCTTCATTTTCTAACAACTCTTTCAATATGCTTACTGGTTTTAATTTCTGGATCCAGGGTGTAGCCGAGATATTTAGGATGTTTATTATATTGTAATTGTTGTTCTTTCAGAATAATATTTGGTCTTATTTTGTATAGTTTCTTATAGGTAGTAAAAAGACAGGTTTCAGATTTTTGGGGGTGAAATTCTAATTTATTTTTATTAGCAAATTTTTCTAGGTGGAGAAGAGTCTTGTTCAAATCTCTTTCAGCTTTTTTCCAGTTAGTGTTACTGCTCCATAGAATAATGTCATCAGCGAAAAGTCCAATATTGGTTTTATTTGAAAATTTTTCTTCTATGCCTGCAATAAATAGAGTGAAGAGAGTTGGGCTAAGGATTGATCCTTGTGGTAATCCTTGGTACAATTTGAAGGTTTTAGATAGAGTGCCATTATATTTGACCCTGATTTATATATTTTTAAGGGAATTATTTATCCAAGTGATAGCTTTTCCATCAATTTTGAAATGTTTGTATAATTTTGTAATTAACTTGTTTTTCCAGACCCCTTATCAAAAGCTTGTGTAAGGTCTAAAAAGCAGCTATGGTGTGGTTAGTTGTTTTTTTTTGTTTTGTGCATCTTTTACCTTTTGTGTGAAAAATAAGAGTTGGTCTATTGTCCCATGTCCTTTCCTAAATCCATATTGTTCTTCTGGTAAGAGATTTCTTGTGTCGGGGTGGTAGGTGAGTCGTCTGAGTATAATTTTTTCCATTAATTTGTTAGGGAGATAGGTCGGTAGTTTTTTGGGTCATCAGCAGATTTGTCAAGTTTTTTAATGGGAATTATTGTTGCATTTTTACAGTCTTGAGGCTATTTTCCAGTTTTCCAGGAGTTATTGAAAATATTAAGAAATCTTTCTTTGTCAATTTTGCCCAAGTTTGATATCATTCGGCCATGGATTCCATCTGGCCCAGGAGTCTTGTTTAGGTCAGTGTTTTCTAATGCATAAGCTAGCTTTTTCATATTGATTTTTTTCTTGGAAAATATTATGAGTGCTGGTGACATTTTACAGTCATGAATAATCTTTCGGGCCTTTTTTCAACCTTGATTTTACTACTTATTTGATATGAATTACCTGAAAGATTGGCAGCAATTTTGTCATTAGTTGCTGGTGCACTATCTGTATTCTTAATCATATTTGTGTTTTCAGTTTTTTGGCTGGGCTCTGTCAATTTGTTTTGCCAAATTCCAAAGTTTTGTATTTGGGTTTCTTGGGTTCAGGTTTTCACAAGTTTGTTTCCATTTTTTCCTTTTCACATTTACGTATAATCTTTTTATTTTTGCAATCACAATGTTCAGTTCAGTTATACAATTTGTTTGGTTTAGGGTGCACTTTTTTGTAGTTAATTTCTTTTAGTTATAAGTGTTTGAATATTTTTTGCCTGGTGTGTATAATTTGGAATCCATTTCTTAATATTACCTCTTGGTATTGAAACTTTGGCTGCTTTAATAATGGTGTTTTCGAAAGATATCATATTAGCCTTTTTGAAGTTCCAGAATTTTTCTTAATTGAGCTAGTTTTGGTCTTGGTGCTAATTTCTTCAAATTAGGCAAATGATCACTTCCAAAACTTTTTAATATTTGCTATTTGCATTTGTGGAAAATGTCAGGATAGTAAAAACTTATATCAAGGGCTTGTGCAGTATTATAGCTTGTATGAATGATGGGTAGGATTCCCATTATTTAAGCACATGAAGGCATTGCCGTCAAATATGTTTGATAGTATTTTGCCTCTTAGGTTTGGCGTAGGACATCCCCAAAGTTGATGTTTGGCATTAAGGTCACCTACAATAATAGTGTTGTCTGTAAGAAATTGAGCCATTGTTCCATCGTCAATAAATGTATTGTTTGGATTTGTTTTGATTGAGGTAGACTTTGATACCTTGGGCTTCGAGGTCTAATGTGTTTGTAATATTAACGGCTATGTCCTCATAGTACAAATTCTTGATTAAAAATGCTAGGCCACACCCTTTAACAGCATATACAGATGGATCTTCAGACCTTACCCTGAGTAATGGAGGGGCCGGAATTAACATAATACTGTGCAAGATGGAACAAACATCAAAATCAAAGAAGGAGCAGGACAGATTTCGTCAAACTTCACTTGTGAACTGACAGATATCTGGAAAGTTCTTGATTTATGCCTTAACCAACCATCCCTGCATCAAGCAGAAGGAATTTTAATATACAGCGACTCTATATCCGGTCTAGAAGCAATTCAGAAGGGCAATACTAGAATCACACAGAAAATACACTCGTTACTTACCCAACTGGAATCATTGGAGAATAACTGCATTCTACAATGGATTCCTGCCCGTGTTGAGATCGGGGTAATGAAATGGTAGTTGAATTGGCATTGGAAGCCAGAAAGCTGAGCCAAAATAAAGAACAAATGTCAGTATTTGACACTGATGCTTTGGCAAAATACAAGATAATTAAACAAAAAATAAGAAAAGATCAAATATGTGAAATAAACTCTGAGAGAAAACTGACAAAAACTTTAACAAGACTTAGAACAAAACATTATAAAGGAATGAAAATACATCCAGATGGCACAAGAACCTATAGAACATGCAACAACTGTCCTGGTGTGGAACTAACACCTACCCACATATTCTCATTCCCGCAGCCTTGCAGAAAATTGACATAGACCCAGAGCAGCAGCTTTATACATCCAAGATAGTGGACATTGCTGCTGTGATAGAAATGCATAGAGACATCTGAGGCTATTTATTGGACACGACAAAAACAACAACGGCATTCCAGAGTAAAATAAATTATCAGAGATAGATACATATTTTTCAAATGAATTAAAATAAACATAATCGATACTGAGTGAGAGTTGAATTAAAAATATTAGAAATTTATTATCTTCGGAAACAAACCGTATCTAAAATATCAATATTCTTTTTGCTACATGTTTTAATTTGCATTTACCTATTTTACATATCTCTGATTGTATTTGAAAATCGTTAACCAATTCTTCATACTTTTGGCGAAGTGGTGTTTTATTAATTTGTTATTTGATATTATTAGGGTTCTTTCCTGGTATTCAAAAAGGAAAAATACGTGTCGATCAGTTATATTTTTCAATTTATCAAACAATTTGGCCGCTGAATCTCTGATTCTGGTAGAGCGCCATCTGGCGAATAAAATTGTAACTAAAATCAATTTCGAATTTTTCATTATTTGCCATAAAAAATCCCATTGCATCCTGAACACAATGGTGTTTACCGCATTGCTCTAGCGCAAATATTCGGGGAGTTATTAATTTTTAAAGTTGTGCGGGACTTTTGGATCACCCTGTATTTAGGTGGCAGCGTTGTTATTCTCATCAATCGAAAGACTAAAATGCTTTGATCTTAAGTAAATGATTCGGACGGCATTGTTACCGAGACGTCACACAGTGTTAATTGGTTTAGATTTGGTCTTATTATCTTGTAGCTTTAATTTATAATCCACATTGTGCCTTTCATAACCCAGTATTATAAGTTATGAAATTTTATTGTTTTGTTATTATTAAAAAAAAATGTTTTTTCCATTTTTTTTCCATAATATGATTTTACACAAATAAATTTACTGGCAATGCGTTTCTTTTAAATATCATCAAATGTTATCTCTACAGACATTACTGCAATGATATGAGTTATTGCATTCAACGCATTGCCAGTAAATTTATTCATGTAAAATTTTAACGATAGATGGCAATTAAATACAATTTAATAATATGATTTATTAACAGATGCTAACAATCATGATAAATACGCACATTTGCGAATGTACATGTCAAAAAAACACATTCATTTCATATTATAAATGTGCTCCAATCACTAAGCGCAAAATATATATTATTATATTTATTTAAAACTAGCGGATGTGCCCGGCTTCGCCCGGGTTTTACCCGAGTAAAGGTTTGTATAACGAACATTTGTTAAAACAATTCTCTATAAACATATAAAAAAAGAAAGATATATTTTGATGATTTGAAACTCGTAAATTTGAATCTCTCGATAAAGTGATCATTTTTTCCCGGTCCCTTGTGCCGTGTCATCCTGAATTTTGTATTTCCTAATTTTCTATATTACAAAATAATCGTTTTATCTAGTGAACATATTTTCCCGGTCCCTTGAAAAATACTCGATAAGTTGAATAAAATCATGGTCGTGAATCTCTCGATAAGGTGATCATTTTTTCCCGGTCCCTGTGTGCCGTGTCATCCCGAATTTTGTATTTCCTCGATAAAGTGAACATTTTTTACCGTTCCCTGTGAGCCGTGTCATCCTGAATTTTGTCTTTCCTAATTCTATACATTACAAAATCATCGACACGGGATATCATTTAATGTTGTCTAAAGGGGGTTAAGAGAGCAGTCTCTTTCAAATGAAAAATGCTTTAATTAAGCAGATGTTTAAAGTATAATATATGAGAGAGGCAATCTTACAGGTTGTCGACGCTGTAAAATCCCCAGAGAGAGTGTTTTTGTAGCATCATGCTGTGACTCACACGATGACCCAAGGTCATCAGGAGCAGCAAACTAAGCCTATCTCCGTCTCAATGGTAGCGCTGCTTGCGAGTTAAATATACAAATCTGCAAATAACTCTAAGGATATTCAAGAAATTCAAGAATTATTTTTTCGTAAACCTTTCCGGGGATACACCTCATAATATCCCAGAATTTCACGGCGATTGGATGTATGGTTTTTGAATCCATAGAGGACACACACACACAGACAGACAGACAGACAGACATTCATTTTTATATATATAGATAGATTATCATTATAAAGACAGAGAAATACACTAAGGTTTAAATATAAACATCATACGTAAACACTCTTCTTGTGTCAAACCCATGATGTCAGTGCATTAAAATATCACACGCATGAGTACAAGAACACACAAACACAAACATACACACTCTGAGTCCTACAACGTACCACCACCCACAACAATATTTTTTTTTTCTCTTTCCTCTTCTCTCTCTTTTAGCTTTTCAGTTCGTTTGATCCAATGTCGAAAATGTCCGGCGACCTGTCGCTGGTTCACCGGTACTGGTCCTGCCGCTGCATCAGGCCTCTCATCCGGGAGGCATTTACCATCATCGGGCGGCCCCCTGACCTGCAGGGCTGGGTCTTCGGGCATGGCCTAGACGATGACGCCCTGGCCATCCTGGCGTCTGCCAAGACGCGCATCTATAGGTACTTCCTCGGCGCGGAACTGAGGAGTGTTAAAGAAGACCCCCTCCTTGTCTGGAGGAGGACTCTTTCAAGGTGGGGAAGCCTTCCTTGCTGAAGATATTTGTATATATATTCCCCTACACTTTATATGCCCTTTTACTCTTTTATTTTTTTTCTCCTTTGTAAAATTTGATTAAAAGAATCAATAAAATTGTTAAAATTGTCAATTGTCCAATGTCGAAAAGATTGGTATGGAAGTCAAATAGCAAGGTCGAAACTGTGCCAGTCTTACCTTTGACAAGACCTGCTTTGGTACCTATATCTTTCCATCCCGATTGAACCATTATGGTTTCCATTAACACAAAACATAAACAAATTGACTCCAATTTGTGTGTGTGTACACTAGCAATTATAACAAAAAAATTATTATATTAACAAAAATATTCATAAAAATTTCAAAATGAAACATAAAAAATTCGAATTTCTTTCTTTTTAGCTCTAAAGTTTGCTAAATGGGTAACATGGTTCTATCTTTTCTCTTTTTCTTATCCTAATACCTTCAATTCTTCCTTTTTCTCCCCTATGTCCCGCTCATATGACGGGTAACTGCCGAAGCTACAGTGTGAACTTGTTATAGCCCTAATTTTTTACAAAAAAATACAAAAATTTGATACTTTAAAATATAATCTACTTTTTATTACTTATCTACTTTTTATTACTTATCTATCATATACTTATTATCTACTTTCATTTTTTAACTATCTTTACTCCTTCTCTCTCTATAACGATTTTTTCTTATATTATAGATATATCACTATTTTTTCAAAAAATATTATCGTTCAGTAATAGCTTGCTATACTGACAATATACCTTCAATTCGATATAAAATTATTCTAAAACTTTCTTTAATCATTATATAAAAACATACTATATAAATAAATTAAATTCTCTAAATTAGATTATTAAAACTTGTAACAAATAAATTTAATGGCAATGTTTTTCTTTTAAATAATATAATCAAATATTATATCTACGGACCTTACTGCAATGATATAAGTTATTGAATCTCATTCAATGATATAAGTTATTGAATGAGATTCAATAACTTATATCATTGCAGTAAGGTCTGTAGAGATAATATTTTATGATAATATTCAAAAGAAACACATTGCCATTAAATTTATTTGTTGCAAGTTTTAGCGATAGATGGCAATTGAATTTATAAATTTAAATTAAATTATATTTAATAAATTGAGTAGACGCGCCATTATCAAAATTTTAAAGTGAAATATAGATTTCAAGACAGATTTTAGATTAAAAAGGTATATTTAAAAAAAATGTAACCCAGGCGTAGAGGTGCCAACGTGTGTGTCCTTTAAGCGATTAGTAAATAAAGAGTGTTTCTAACAAGAATGCAATCTATAAATTCAACGCACAATCTAACTTCGAAAACAAATTTTCAGACAAACTCATAAATCCAACTTTATATTTATTGAAATTTATTATTATTTACGCAAGTCCTTTCTTTAATTTATGTTCCGTTTTGATTTAAAATTACTTCAAAGTCATTTCGAGCTTATCTTGAAATCCTCTTTCATCTAAGAGATGAGGGTTAAATCATTGGAAGAATATGCAAATGACTTATTAATCAAGAAGTTTAACAGCTAAATTTGCAGGAGCTGGACCTTTCCTAATTACACAAATATTTTAACTTTTTTTTTTCTGACGCCTCCGTGTTTGCTTGACTTTGGTGTTGATCAAGAAATTTATTAAGAAATTTGCATCTGAAAGGATCCAAGGAAACTGCAGTAGTTAGGCGAACCTCCTTCTTTTTAAAAGAAAATTTGGTGAAATATTTTTGATGCTTTTCGATTCTTTTATTTGCTTAGAATTAAGTCAACCGAAAATTGGAAAACTTATAAAAAATAATAGACCTCTCATGAGAAACCATCTACAAATGAATACTTTGGTCGCTCCTGTAGGTGGTCCCTCATTGGAGGGACAACCAAGAGAACAACAATGCATAAATAATTCTCTTTTGTCTTGAATTAAATGTATTTATATTTCTTAATCTTGATCAATTTTTCATAAAGGAATCTCCTTGTACTATTCTTCTATTTACTTCCTATAAGCATTACCTAACACTAACAATACTGGATCCTAAGAATATGAAAATATAGGTTACTACAAATTAGATTAATTTGGTTAAGTTTTCTTTATTTGTTAATTTGTTTGAATAAATATTATCATGGTTCTATCTTTACCTCTTTTTATACTCTTTTATTATTATTATTCCTAGTACACGTGGTACAGGCCATGATAATCGTGGTGGGTGGTAGTTGGGGACTGCTTTTACTGTAAGTGTACAACATGTCTATACATGTGAAAAGCAGTTCGACTTTTGCACTTACAAATGAGCCAGAGCCTCGATTTGTTACTTGCACTCGTTGGTGGGGTTGGACTTTGGCAAGAACCGGGGGCCATTGAAGCATTTTTTTTTTTTTAGAAAAAAGTGTTCAATGCGGGATTTGAACCCGGGTCGAAACGGGCGAAAACCAACGGTTTATATTACCCTTCCACCGAACCTTTTTTTTATATATACTCTATCTTCACCTCTTCCCCCATTTTTTTTCTTTTTTTTTCAATAAGACGCATAACTGCCGAAGTTCTGCGTGAACCTTATTATAGTTCTTAATTGTTATTAAAAATTTGAAAATTCTATTATTATACTTTATATATTCATTTTACCTATTCCCCCTATTTTAATACTTTTATTTGTTGAATTAGTTAAAACAAAAACTTAATTTTTTATGCTAATGATTACGCAAATAATGATCATTTATAATTTTTCGGTTTCCGCTTGCTTAACAGTGTGACACCAAATTAACAAATAAAATTATAAAATCATTTTCAAAATATTTATTAAAATTCTTCTATTTTATAGCATTATATTATATATATAAACGTGGTCAGGAAGCATATTAAAATTGATAACAATACTTGAATATAAACATAGAATAAAAAGTCCAATACCGACCATTACGATCAACTTACATTGGTACCTGTATTGAATTGGTCTACAAATTTCAGATCTATGTGTGTAGTCTGGAAGCACGTATATTAAATTTGATCGTAAAATTTTTAAGTAAATTTAGAAATTAAAATTAATCTATTGCTGGCCACCCAGAAATCTGCAATTTTGTCAACATACATTGTTACCTGTGTTGATCGAGTTTTACAAATTTTCAGACCTTTAAGTGCTGTGAAAATAAAATAAAATCGCGATCACAAAATTTAAAAGGAAAAATAGAATTTATTCAATTGCCGACCACCCCGCCTATCCATAGTCTGAAATTTTTCAACTTGCATTATCATCAGGTTTGTACCAGACTTCTAGGTGTGTGTGTGTGTGTGCTCTGTAATTATATTAAACATTTAGTATAAGCTTTGTGGACAGACAAGCAGGTAGACAAGGGGGGGAATCAGCTTAAATAAAAGCTTTTAAACATCTCCCCCCCCCCCATCTCTATAAAAATGTGCACATGCTCTAACCATCTACAGTTTTGAATTTTAAGTCTTTGTGGGATGGAACTACAGCTCTGTACTTTAACGTCATCTTTCAATCTCATTGACGTAATTGTAATACTCTTGAGCGGTAGAGGGGGATAAACGGAGATCGAATAATAGCGATTTAGATCATTGTAAATGTTTAGAGGTCATAAGATAAGAATTTTTTTATAATTGGTATTCGGAATTTCAGACTTCAGACAAAGGTATTCCGGTGAATTGAAATTTCGGTAATTTTAATGTCACAAAATCAGAATGTCGAATAGTATCTTTAGAAGCTAGGAATGACTGTAACAATGAGTGACAAAAGCAAGGTACCGAATAGCCCATTAATGTCCGTTAAAGAGACGTGCAATGTTGTGGCAACATGTGGCGGAGACATCAATAAAGGGGGAAGGAGACAGGGGATTACTGCCCTGGGGATTACCCCGTCACTCTAATGAATTTTTTTACACTAATTAGCATCTTGCTGGCAGATCCATTAATCCAGGATGGCGCATGTCACTCGTTGGATTAACTGAGCATTCTTCAATGGTCGTAGCAGATGTTTCCACCTGTGGACACCGTAGTTCCTCATTTATAAAACCCTTAGCTACTGAAGTTATTTACCACTTCAATACAATTTATTTATGTACACAGCAGATAATTTAGTTCTTCACCTGTGGATGTATCTGCTAACATTGCTATTGATCTGTGGACACCGTAGCTGATCTAACTCTGTGGACACCGTAGTTCCTCATTTATAAAACCTTTAGCTACTGAAGTTATTTACCACTTCAATACAGTAGTAATTTATTTATGTACACAGCAGATAATTTAGTTCTTCACCTGTGGATGTATCAGCTAACATTGCTATTGATCTGTGGACACCGCAGCTGATCTAACTCTGTGGACATATCAACTACCATGGTTATTCACAAAGCAGTTATTCATCGGTCTGAACTGCAGTTAACGTAGCTCTTATTCCACGTGGAACTGTCGTCGCAATAACCTAAAACACAAAGAGGGGTCCAGATGTTGAGAAGTTTCACGCCAGCTCCACAGAATGAAAGCCTCCACATTAACATGGATGGAGAGAAACTTTAGCCTGCCGTCCTGCTCGAATTTCCGGCAGGAAATGGTTCCTTGTGCCCTGATGATATTTAGCTGTTTGTACGTATCGCCTTCCAGCTACAAACACGTAGCCCTTCCCGTTTATTCCACAAATTTTCAATTAAAATACTTTTAGCTTTCAAATATTTCAAAAATACATTTTAAATCTCACCCAATGTTTTCAATTGAAAATATATTTGCTTCTCGAGAAACATGATTCCCGAAATTACCCAATATTAACTTCTAAGAATATATGCCTATCCATAAAAAAAAATATACTCTTAATAAAACTAGATCTTTTAGTTGAATTCTATTTTGTTAAATACACCGGTTGAACCTCCATGTATGACTACTTTGCAGAGGAACCACCTTAGTGAGCTGACAGTGCCCGACATAGCCTGTCAATTTTCAATAAACAACCATCTTGGTAAACCTAAATACCCGACATATCATGTCAAAAAAAAAAGTTCCAAAAAACAATCTCCTAGATGTAAATTCAAATACCTGACATAATCTGTCAACTTCCTATTAACAACCATCTTGGTGAACTTAAATACCTGACATAACCTGTCACAAAACCTCCAAAAAACAACCTCCTAGCTGTAAATTCAAATACCCGACATAAGCTGTCACAACCTCCAATAAACAATCTCTTTAATAAACTCAAATACCCGACATAACCTGTCAAGTTCCAATAAACAACCTCCTAGGTGTAAATTCAAATACCCGACATAATCTGTCAACTTTCTATTAACAACCATCTTGGTCAACTTAAATACCCGACATATCATGTCAAGTTCCAATAAACAACCTCCTAGGTGTAAATTCAAATACCCGACATAATCTGTCAACTTTCTATTAACAACCATCTTGGTCAACTTAAATACCCGACATATCATGTCAAGTTCCAATAAACAACCTCCTAGGTGTAAATTCAAATACCCGACATAATCTGTCAACTTTCTATTAACAACCATCTTGGTCAACTTAAATACCCGACATATCATGTCAAGTTCCAATAAACAACCTCCTAGGTGTAAATTCAAATACCCGACATAATCTGTCAACTTTCTATTAACAACCATCTTGGTCAACTTAAATACCCGACATATCATGTCAAGTTCCAATAAACAACCTCCTAGGTGTAAATTCAAATACCCGACATAATCTGTCAACTTTCTATTAACAACCAGCTTGGTGAACGCAAATACCCGACATAAGCTGTCACAACCTCCAATAAACAATCTCTTTAATAAACTCAAATAACCGACATAACCTGTCAACCTCCAAGGAGAGATCACTCTTCTAAAGGATTAGTAGAATCTAGGCTTCCAGCGACCACAGAAGAATAAAACGGTTTACATTGCTACCCAAATAATGCATACATAACCTCACCAGAATTCACATCGAATACAATTTTATCGTAGTTCTCATTCGAAATATGCATTAGATTCCGCACCTAACTCGAGAATCACAACTACGTTGCGCACAAGAAGAACCTAATAGAGGTGACAGGAAAAACTTCACCTCATTACACCAAACCGATAAAACAAGTCCCAAGTTTCCCAATAATAGGCGATTTAGCCAGCAGGGTGACCAAGATTAAATTTTTAAAATAACATCAACACGAAAGTATTTTAAGTAGAAGGGACACAATAATGCGGACAAGTGCCATTTGACGGCGATACACTTTAGGCACGAGTATATTGCCAGCGACTACACTAGCTTGTTTAAATTGCACATTTGAGCCTTCATCTATATTTGCACCAAATCTATTGCCTTGTCATAGGCAGCTCATAAATGCCATTTTTATGGCCCACCTATTCATTACTGTTAGTCAAACACCTCTTTAGAAGAATATTTATTGTTTTGAGAGATATTATATTTGAGTTTTTTTTTAACGCGTCGCTTTTTCATTAAATTTGGAATTATATTTATTAACAAATCACATATTTGAATAAATAGAGTGAAAGTCTTCATCAGTGATTTCATAAAAACCTGAATTATCCTGGTGTCTCTAATAAGTGGCCGTTCACTGAAGGTTGGATGATATCAGAGGAAGTCAGGTTTGAATTGGAAAATAAATTGTCGCTCAGAGAGGTGTTCTCTTACCAGAGGTTTTATTGTATACATTACAACCTTCAACGGGAGCTATCCTAGAGCTTTGATATTCACACACACAAGCCTTTATTAAGACACACTGGTCTTATAGAGGATTCTCCCCGAGATTGAGCTTTGATATTCTTAGTTTCTTCAGGAGTTGATCTCCTATTAGAGGCTGGATTAGTTTGCTGAAGTCTTTTAATTTTACAATAGGTTTAGAGAGGCGGTTAGGTATCCTATATGTTGGATCGGTGGTTCAATCAAATTGAGAATAGATTGAAATATATAAAGGTTTTAATATATCACGAGAACATGAAACAGGTAGTATAAGCGAAGACATAACAGGAAGTGATGGAGAGGGCAGAGCGCCTCTAGTGGTGGTGGCTGGACGCTCCTCGAATGCTACGTCATCCCGTGACGCGTAGGTGCGCTGTATTTTTGAAGTAGCAGTTCAGCATTCCCCCACTTGCGACTTCAAATTCATCTGGAAACATGCATCTCTGTGCATCAACTTCTTTAAAGTCTTGGTTTGGATATCGGCCATGTTTTCCTTGGTGTTGACAAACTGGACAACGATATCACCGGAGTTTATCTTATCTCTTGTGTAGTGGAACTGAACTGAGATGTGCTTGGAACGATTGTTCTCAATGTTATTCTTAGAGAAGTCTATGGCTGATCGATTGTCACAGTAGATTGTGAGTGGTTTGGCAAAGTGCGAGATAAATCCAAGATCAGACAGGGTTTGACCGAGCCAGACGGCCTCTTTAGCACTGTGACATAATGCTATATACTCCGATTCCATGGTAGACAACGAAACACATTGCTGCTTTTTAGATCGCCAATTGATGACATTCCCATCAATAACTGCAACCATTCCGGAGTAGGATCTTCGATCATCTGTGTCACTCCCATAATCGGCGTCTGTGAACATTGCGACTTTATTGTTGTTTCCTTTGACATAGGAGAGTTCTAAGTCAATGGTACCCGATAGATATCTTAAAACATGTTTTGCAGCTTCCCAATGCTTCTTTCCTGGGTTTGCACAAAATTGGGAAAGTTTCGAAGTAGCAAAAGAGATATCTGGTCTAGTGCAATTGGACAAATACAACAATGCACCAATAAGCTCTTTATATGGTATATTAGACATATGGTCTATTTCAGCTTGTGTATGGGGACAATCTATTTTAGATAGTATGATAGCTGGGTCTAAAGGCGTACATACTTTGCGAACTTCGAACATATTATATCTTTGAAGTAAAGTTTGTATGTAGTGTCTTTGATTAAGAGACAAACTCTCTTTGCCGTAATTTATCTCGACACCTAAAAAGAATGTAATGGGCCCCAGACTTTTAATTTGAAACTCTTGTATAATCTTATCCTCGATTTCGTCAAGTGTATTCTGGTCAACAGCAAATATCGCTAAGTCGTCTACATAAATTGCTATTATTGCCCTATCATCAAGCACAAAAATGCAATTGCACGATGGAATTTTAGAAAAGCCCACTTTTTCAAGAAATTGACTCAGCGTGGTATTCCAACAAAAAGCTGCTTGTTTAAGCCCATAAATAGGTTTTAAAAGTCTAAGAACTTTATCTTTAGAATCCTGAAACTTTACTCCCGGTGGCAAAGCCATGTACAATTCTTCATGAAGTTCCCCATATAAATATGCATTATTTATGTCTAAATGCCTATTTACCCAGCCAGCATTTTGGGTCAAAACTAAAAGCATTCGGATTATGCCGAAATTGGCAACAGGGGCATATGTTTGATTAAAGTCAATATGGGGTGTCTGGCTGTAACCCTTGGCTACGAGCCTAGCTTTAAATTTACTGACCTTTCCTTTAGAATCTCCTTTTATTTTAAAAACCCAACGATTACCGATTACTTTCTTATTTTTAGGTAAATTAGTGATAACCCATGTTTGTCTTTCTTCTAAACAATTTAACTCTTCTTGCATCGCATTTTTCCAAAGTTCTGATTCGGGTGAGCAAACAGCTTCTTCAAAAGTTTGAGGTTCAGACACCTCGCATAAATTTAGTTCAACATTTGCAAGATTCAGTGTTTTTCTTTCAATTTCACGACTACGGAGGCTCAAAGTATTTTCAGAACTACCCCCCACTATATCCTTAACTTCTGAAGTCGACGGAACTTCTAGTTGGCTGTCGTAACCTTGTTGAAGGTCAGGATCACGTGGCGGGAGAACTTTGCCCTGTTGCGGCAACCAAACGAAACTGTTTTTAGCCTCGCTACCCTCCGTTACGTCATCCTTAAGCTGGTTTAAACCGACTTTATTTTCGTCGAATCTAGCATGTTTAGTTATGAACACTTGTTTAGAATCATTATCCCAGAGTCTATAACCTTTGGATTGTGTTGAATATCCGACTAAGATACATCTTTTAGCTCGACGGTCGAATTTCTTTCGCTTTTGCTTTGGAATATGAGCATAAGCTAGAGCTCCAAATATTTTAAAATGACGTACGCTCACTTTTCTTGAAAGCCAAATTTCCTCAGGAACTTTGTTATCAAGAGCGCTACAAAGGCTTCTATTTTTAATGTATGCGGCGCAATTAACGCTTTCAGCCCAGAATTTTTGTGGCAAATCAGCGTTATGCATTGACGCTCTAGCCATGTCAAGTAACGAACGATTTAAACGCTCCGAGACGCCATTTTGCTGAGGGCTGTAAGAATTCGTTAATTCGTGTTTTATTCCAAGGCTCTCAAGTTTTTGTTTAAAGTTTTTATTACAATATTCTAACCCGTTATCTGTCCGCAAGCGTTTAATCTTATGACCTGTTTCTCTTTCGGCTCTAGCCCTAAAGATGTCAAAGTATTCAATAACTTGATCTTTATGCTTTAAGAAATAAACAGCAACTCTGCGGGAGAAATCGTCTGTAAATGTTAGAAAATAGCGTGACCCAGCAAAAGATTCAACTGGAAATGGTCCACACAGATCGCTATGTACTAACTCTAACAAATTTTTAGTTTTTATTTTATATGGAGAGCTTTTATGTGGCGACATTGTTGACTTTGTCATACAGCAATCATCGCATATTGACATTTCTCCTTTGGAAATTTCAAGACCATTAACAACGCAATTTTTAGCTAACTTGTTTAAAGTGTCTGCATTGATATGCATAAAGCGTTTATGCCAAAGTTCTAGTGTAGGCGGACTTGAACTAGCTAAGTGCGCATTTTGTAAGATAGGCTTACCTCTAACGATGTACAATCTGTTTAGGTTCCTTGCCACACATATCACTCTGTTGTCACTGAACACTCTTGCCTTGTGGTTACAAATCTTGATGTGCTTGCCTTTATCCTCTGTTTGCGACACAGAAAGCAAATTTCTTCTTGCTTGGGGCACAAAAAGAACGTCGTTCAAGGTGACATCTTGCGTTCCAGTATCTAGGTACATCTTCATGCGGATATTTCCAACTCCCTCTACTTGTAGGTTGCCGCTCGCAGTCTGGATGGGCTCACACGTAGTAGGCTGGAAACTTGTAAACCATTGTCGGTTCTTACAGACGTGATGTGTTGCGCCGCTGTCCAAGATGAATTCATCTTCCGAAGAGACTGCATTGAAGGCCATGAGCATATTCTCCGACGGAGATTTAAAGGAGTCTTTCTTCCTGCTGTAGCTTTTATCCGCCTTGTAGTCTCGGTTGATGGACGACCTGCAATCCTTGGCGATATGGCCGATTTTCGAACATCGGTAGCACTTGACTCCTTGTTTTCTGAAAGTCTTCCTAGTGTCGTCCTTGGAAAAATTGAGTGCTTCGCCGAGACCTGAACTTGCTCCTTCTCGGGCAGATCTTCTTTCATACTCTGTGAGTAGAGTATTTCTAACCTTGTTCGATGTGAAGTCAGAGTCCTCGACATTTCCGAACGACATCACCAGGGTATCGAAGCTGTCAGGTAACCCTGATAGCATGCTGTATGCTATATCTTGATCGTCGACTTCCGCACCTGCTTCTTTTAAATGGTCCGTACAAATTTTCAATCTATTCAAATAGTCTAACATTGACTCACCAGTTTGAAGCTTGATGTTCACAAACTGCTTCTTTAACTGTAGTATCCTCGAACGAGATTTTGGCTCAAAAACCTGTTCCAGATTTTTCCACGCATCCTGTGGCGATGAACAGTCGATGATGTGGATTTGGTGTTCTGTATTTATCGACAACGCGATAACAGCCAAGGCTCTATCCTTTTGAGCTTTTAGTTTAGCATCTTGGGTATCTTCATCTTTAAACATCACATCCCACAAGCCCTTCTCAATTAGTAGCATCTTGATGTTGTACTTCCATGAGCGGTAATTTTGGCCGTTCAATTTTTCAACCACCGCCGTTATTGCACTAACGGCCGCCATGGTGACGCAGCAACTTCTCGACGAGGGCAAACGGAGGTAGCTAAGCTGGAGGAATTTTACTCACGAGGATACGCTGAACTTGAACCACAGAGCTAGGGAACCACGCTCTTCTGCCACTTGTTGGATCGGTGGTTCAATCAAATTGAGAATAGATTGAAATATATAAAGGTTTTAATATATCACGAGAACATGAAACAGGTAGTATAAGCGAAGACATAACAGGAAGTGATGGAGAGGGCAGAGCGCCTCTAGTGGTGGTGGCTGGACGCTCCTCGAATGCTACGTCATCCCGTGACGTAGGCGCGCTGTATTTTTGAAGTAGCAGTTCAGCACTATATATAGTGGTGGATTCATATATATGTGATGAATTGATGATTAGTTGAGAGATGTTGATATAAGTGTAGAGTGGATTGAAGGAAATATCAATAGGTTGGAGATTCAATCGTGGAGCGGGAAGCTGGCCATATGGTCGCCATATCGCCAGTCCCGAGTAACTGACTGTCCATCAAACCCAATTATATTGGGACGCCGGTACGAGGAGTCCTGTCGGAAGCGGTGCCACCGATGTTAAATTCAGGACTTTAAATAGAATGTTTAGCATGGCTGTCTCCTTCTCTGTCGCCACGATCATTTAAAATTTCATATATTTGATTTTCAACCAAATATATAATTGAAAGGCAGGTTAAAATACAAGATCTATATAATATGGCATATAAATTTATTGGTTTCCAAAATATAGGAAAGATCACAGAAGGTGAATATATATTGGACATATCTTGTGGTTGTAAACAATATATAGGTGTATGCGTGTATATGTATGTATATATGTATATATTTTTAAATTTAATGATGTAACTGTAAATAAAATTCAAAGAATATCTCTATATATGTAAATAATATTTATGAATCTTTCTAAGTCGCTTTTCTGTGTATCTTTCCATGTTGAATATTTTCTTTGTTATATTTGTATGTACATTTAGCGCAAGTGTCCCTAGGGGGACATAGCGTTTTGAATTGAAATAAATAAACAGAAGGCGAAGAAGTAGTTTGAAGAGAGAAAGAGTGAAATACCAGATCATAAACTTGTTCTAAAGCTCTATTTCACATTTCAAGAGAATTTTTCGATATAACCATTTATTAAAATCTGTAAGAAAATGACTGTAATTCAAGCAGGGAAGCAGCTAAATGTCAGGAATCTTATAGGAATAAAAATTACATATCCTCTCTATAAAATTGGGAGTGAGACCGCGTGTACTTTAGCGCAGTATAAAACCAATTTCCATGTAGAGAATGTCGCATATTACACAATATATCTCTCTCAGTTTGGTATAGGAATTTCTTTCCACACAATCGGTAGTTTTAAAAAATCTTGTAAAATATTTTTCATCTTTTATTTATAAATTAACTCTGTTTAGCATAGTTTTAATTGAATAATTCTCTAATATCTTACATATTTTTATTCTGAAATATTCCTTAAAACTTTCTTCTATCTGTAAATTGTTTTCCTCGAGTACACACAATACTTAATAATTTGATTTCATTTAACTAAATTTTCATACCAACCCTTTGTACATATTTCAATTGTGTTGGTATTTTTTTCTCTTTTGCTATAACTAACTTGCATACTAATTCATGTACATATTTGAAATATCTTTCTTTTTTTTCTGTCTATGTTTAGTTACCTTCAAAATGCAAGTGTCTCTAGGGGGTCATAGAGCTCTAAGTCTAAATAAAATAAAAATCTTGAGTAAGTTTTCATAATTGAATTAAAAACAGGGATTTTCAGATTTGCATTACGAACTTTCAGAGGATAGTATTACGGCGCATATATATTTTGAGATACAATCCGTCAGATTAAATAAACTGGATAAATTTCGTATATATCATTGTTTTTAAAGGTTTATTTTACTTTCAAAAAGTATAAATCAAAATTTTTATCTCTAATCTTTTATTTAACTTTGATTTTAAGGTAAAACAAGCGTATAAAATACTTCTTAATATGAAGTAGAGGCTTGAAGTATAAGCATACTCCAACAAGAGTGAACTCAACAAACTCATACAATGGGGAATAAAGAATTGGAAACATGATAATGAATGTACTCCTATATACAAGTGAAGGAGAGACCAATAGTATAAGCGCACACTCCGGCAGGAGTAGACTCAATAAACACAGACAATGTAGATTAAAGAACAGGAAACAAGAGTACAAAGGTACTCTTACATATAAAGGAGAAACCAATATTAGAAGCTCACACTCAACATGATTAACTCAACAAACTCAGACAGAGAGCAATAAATAACAGAAGACTATTCAATATCCGGTGTCAGACCCACGGTCCCTAATTCGCTATTAGAGCAGAGGAATTAATTGGGAACGACCACCCGCCGCCATTTATAAAGATGCCGGGACAAAAACCTCGAGGAAGATGGATGAAATTCCGCCCCAGAAATCTTGTCCAATGAAAATATCCCCCGTGATAAATGATCATATCGCAATTCCATATATGCCAACCATCGGCTGCACACTTCAGACCCATTCTATTCCATCTCTCTTCAGAATGGATTTATTTCCACATCGCGGCCTTTTCTTCAACACTCGCCTCTTTGAGCCTTATTTAGCAGCCATGTATTCAATAGCTCTCTAGTTATCCTAATTACAAATATCCAACATTCTAATTATCCGCGAAACTCCAAATATCAGTTGTGCAATTATTAAACATTCCAATTAATCGAAAGTAAATTATTGGAGATTCAGATTATCCAAACTGCAATAATACGGCTATCAATATTATTCTAAATACTAATGATTACTCCGATTATTTTTCAAATTATCCGAATATATTAATTAATTATATAAACTACAATTATCTGAACACCAATCATCCTAAATAGCAACTATTCGAATGGGATTATAAGATACGCCCTAAAGTAATTCCATACCTAATTCATACTGAACTTGTCGACTAGAGAGGAATGGGTTTCAATTCCTTCAAATTTGGAAGCTTATTGAACTGTTAAATTCGGTCTTAAATAAACCAAAAATATAACTATATTTTTAATAAGGAAAAATTAATATAAATAGGTTTATTAGTTATTTGGTGTGTTCAGTAAATGAATAGGTCTGCTTATATATGCATGAACATCATTGTTGTTTATATTAAAATAATTCAATTATAAATATATGGTATCTCTCTCTCTAATATAGAAGAATTAAGATACTGGGAGTTTTTTTATAGTTTAAAATTTTGTAAGGCGTATGTGATGGTATACACTCACACAAATACGAGTGTTACCTCACAATTCCTGCATAGCGACTATTGCCGGAAGGAATGTGAGGTCAGTACTTCATTGAATAGTTCCAAACAATTCATAAGTGTAGCGAATGTCATAGCAAATACTTTGGAATAGTGTATATAAAAATATATATAGTTTTTTGGTCATTTCGAGTTTTGTCGCGTATATTTAAAACGTTTCCGCATTCCCAACGTAGAAAAGGTCAGGTATATCAAGGTGTTTTGATTGCGTCTTACTCTGTCTCTTATCTGTCTACACATGTAGTTCGAATATGCATTCAAGAAATACCAAATCCTTATATTTCAGATAGTTACCTACAAAAATATTTATTTACCGAAAATATCAGAAGAGCTGGTGTTGTAGTAGTTGTAGTTCATTAAAACCTTTCAAAATATAATATTACGAAGCCATAAATACTTTATCAAATAACCTGATTATTTATAACCACAATGACACAAATAATGAAACAAGTGATAGCAAGAAAAGCATCGAGTGGAATGACATGGTGGCCATAGATAAACACGTGGTTAAAGTGTAAAAAGAAATGAAAAACACATTTCTAGACGATCAATTTACATTCTATAACAAAAGAAAAATTGACGCATTAAGGAGTTTTCCGATTTATATAGAAATACGCATACACATGGTCTCGGCCAAACATGAAAATTATTAAAATTTGGTGGCCTAAATTTTGCAAAGTAAGAGATCCTGCACATCTGAACTGCGCATCCAGCACAATTTTCTAGATTCAATATTCGGCGCGGCCCGAGCTGATCTTCAAATTTTCCGTTTATATATTTCCAGTAAGCCTATTTATACTGTATCAATGCCTCGCCGAAATATTCGTGCTAATTACGAACATATGTCAGAGTTTGAAAGAATTCGTCTCTTTGGATTGAAAGAAGCTTGTTGGTCAAATCGACTAATCGCGCAACATCTGTGTCGAATTGATGCGGCAATTAGACGATGTTGGCAAGAGTGGGTCAACGGCAGAAGAACGCAACGTTAGGGACGGCAACGGTTGACCAAGAGATAAAACAGAACGGGAGGACAGAGCGAATGTCAGAACGGCTGTCGCAGCACCGGAGTTACGACGTTATCTACCATCCAACATGTGACTGGCACACAAGTGTTCAAAATGATTATCAAAAGCTGACTGAGAGAGCGGAATCTAAGAGATCGCCTATCTTTACTATAACATTCTACAGTCTATTTTATTGCCATTCCTCTCACATCACCATGGACTTACTTTTAATCAAGTTACTTCGCGGCCACAGACAACACATGTTACTATGAATAGTCTTCAATCTTGCCGAACTCTTCCGTGGCCAACAAGATCGCATTACCCATAGAGCACATTTGGAACGTGATGGGAAGGCGATTGCAATCATCATGCACTCATGCAGACAATTTGGCAAGAAATCCCGCAGCACACCTTCCGGAATCCTTATCAGCCCATGACAAGCCGGGTTGCAGCCTGCATCCAGGCTAGTGGAATTCCAGCGATATATTTAGAGAATTTTTCAATTTGTGGCAATAAAACTCTTTAAAATAATAATTGATTGTTTTGAAATTTTAATCGATTTAACTCTTACATGTTCTTCGAATCCATATTTGACCCATTCTGATAACTATTTTTAGAACGTTGATATTTTGTTATAGAGTGTATTTCTGAAGTGGTACCAGTGTGAAATATTTGACATATTCAAGTTTAATCTAGAAATATTTCTTTATTATGTTTATACTAAAAGTATTCAATAGGCAAATGAAATCAATATGACTCAAGTATCGAACCCTTATGTGATATTGGCGGAAGGCAAGGATCATGGCGAACATGATGGTGCCATTGTAATTGAAATACCAACAATTGCGATTTATCAACGGAAAAAAATCAAATTATTTTGTTAAATTCTACAACAAACGACGAACATAAATTTCGCCATCAACAAGCGTCGTACATGTAAATTTTCGAGAAAAGCCGCGACTATGCTGAGAGATTAAAGTTGTGTGGTGCAGCTTGGAAAAGCTTCTGGACTGGTCCTAGACGGCCTTGAGTGGCCTGAGATGACAGACTCAGTAATCGAAGATGGACTTTTAATCAATGGAGCTCTCCTTAAATCCTTGCCCTATTAATAGAATTCAGAAAAATAACCATCTGTGGGCTGCCATACGACATTGAGGACGCTAATATCATCAGGACCCTGAGGCCCAACTGTCAGGTGGTCTCCATCGCCCCTGCCGTGAACTCTTCCGACAGCTACCTCGAGAGCCTTCCAATCTCCCTCTTCGGAAAGTTTACATTTTAAGGGATTGAAGGAGGAATAAATAAAACAAGCCATCGTTTCCCTTCCTCATATGAGGCTGCTCATGGACAAGCTCGGCGCAGAGCAAAGGCCGCTCTGCACCTACTACACAAAAATATTATAAAAGACTTTAAAGCTTCAATTCAACTTTTTACAAACGGCTCGCTGATATCAGAGCAAAAACAAGTAGTGCGCAAGATCTTCCGCCTTGCGTGCCTCAATGTGCGCGGCATTGTCGCTCGACACAGGAGCATCGAGTTGTGCTGCATCCCGAGGAATAGAAGTCAATTTTGGTCAGGATACTAAAGTCACGACCTTGTAAGCGTCCAAGACCTCTGCTTGGGATTGAGGGCAGAGGTTGTTCCAGCATCTGGCGCTAGAAGCTCCGGTCTTGCCTGCACTTCTCATCTGGCGTCTAGGTCATTGGGCAAAGGTCCTGTCTCCTGGCAAGATCGCCGCCGTCGACGTCCCCAGACGGGGTATAAAAATGGCATTTGTCAACTGCCACCTTTCTCATACTCCTGACGAGCGGCTACAGCAGCTACAGGCCATCGCAGATGCTGCTGTCAATGAAGACACGTGGGTCTTTGGGGACCTCAATATCTCCGAGGAGTCTGCGAGTGACATTGCGTTTGGATCTGTCGAAGCTCCTTGGGGAGCTTCTGGATTGGACCAACTTCGTAGATGCCGCAGCTATCTTCGACGCCGTGCATCTACCAACAAGGATCTCCAGTTGCGGAAGCAGGTGGATGCGAGAAGGCTGGATCGAGAGCTACTAGCGTCAAGCCTCTCCAACCACGTTTACCCGATACTGGAGCCTACTATACTACAAGAACTCTGACCATCGTGTGGTCCTACTCCAAATCGGCAAAGACTCAGAACCTTGTCCATCATGCATTGCCAGCATGCTCCGATCGAGGTTAGTCGTTGTGACAGTCTGGAGAAGATGGAAGCATATCAAGGCGCATCTGGCCTCTGTCATCAAGTCCCTTAACGACCTGCGCAATATTGACAGGGACTACATATCGATAGCTAGAATGATTGTCCAAACTAAGCTCGAGGATATGCTCGGACTACCCATCCCTGCCGGACCTCGGACGCGCTCTACGTTGAAGGGGAACGTCGTCGAAAGCATTTCTACGACAGCGCAGGTCGAATGATTACAGGACCAGCGGTGAGAGACCTGGTCTAAACAACCTAAAGAAGCATTTTCCCCGCTATTTTTCTCTCCGGAGGACATGTATAACTCCCTACATAAATTCACCCCAAGGGTCACTATTAAGGAAAGCAATACACTCCATCGCTACTGGATCGGCGAAGAAGAGACCGCTGTTGCCATCGGAAGCCTTCCAAAAGGGAAAAATGCCGAGTGGAATGACTGTGATTGCCCTGCGATTTCTTCCGGGGTTTCGAAAATTTCCTCGCGAGTGCGCTCCGTCGAGTCTTCGAGGCGTCCTAGCTCTGAGGAGCCCTGACCTCTTCCATGCGGTGCAGCGAAATGTTCTTGATTCCATAACCGCGCAGTTATCTGGGCCTCACAGGACTTCCATTCTTCTTCTTACCAACGACGGACTACAGAGTCCTCAGAGAGGTTCTTTATTGGAAACTGCGGCCTCATCTTCGAGACATCGTACCGGAATATCAGAGCAACGCATTCTAGATAGAACACAGTCCGCGTAGATGACGAAGTTGTAACTGTCTGCAGAGATAAACCCCGTCGTCGCCACCGACTTGGAGTCCGCGTTTGACATATTAGATTGAGGCTTCCTGATATCCATTTTGTCCATCGGCCGCCGCCAGTCTTCTGGTTCTGCTCTACGCTGGAGCTGAGGCGACGGAAAGATTGAGGGATTTGGGATAACTCTTCTGTTCTACTTGCTTAACATTGTCAAACAATGATGCGCTGCGAACTCCGCGTTCTTCACCATCTCCAAAGGACCTCTTCTGCTTCGCCTTGAGTTGCTACTTGGCCGGGATAATGTCCGGGCATACTCCGACGATATCGGCTTCTCATCCGCGAGAATGGGCAGCTAGAAATCGTGAAGATTTTCGTGGACTTCAAGCTTGCGTCGGGAATAAAAGTCAACTTCGGCAAGAACCAGGGTGCGGGAGATGGAGGAGCCGCACCGACTGCCCGTTGGGCATCTCCTGAAACAGGGAGAAATCTCCATCTTAGGGACTATAGTAACACCTGAATGGGAACCTTCGGCCCAAGATCAACATCTGCAGGAGCTACTAGAGCGGGCCATTGTCAGAGGATCCCCCTTTGTCCGCGGTCTCTCGTTCGCTGGCCGAGCAAAATCGGCCAATAACCTAGTGCTCTCGTTTGTCATCTACAGGCCTACCTGCCTAGCGATACCATCCTCGCCAATATGCAGGCAAGACTGTTTCGATTCGTCTGCGGGCTTGATCGCACGTCATTGCTTTCCGGCAGCGTCCTGACGCGTCCTATCTTACTGGGAAGCATGGGTCTCATCGACGTCGGCACTCAGCATCACTTTTCGTGTCTTAGGGGCATCCAAGCAGCACTGCGTGGAGGTCGCAACGCCAACTCTTGGCTCTACGAGAAGATGTGGCTGTCGTCTGCGTCCACTCCTTGGACCTGGCATCCACTGCTGCGCCGTCGGAGTCTTCGCATCTTCGAGGCTGCACGAATATCCTCGAGCTGAGCCACCAATCGGTACTCCTCCAGGCTCTTCGAGTCGTGGGCGAATGTCGTCCACTGGCTCCTACAAGATGGCTAGGCTGGCGGATTGGTGAGACCTGACCAAACCTACTTCAAACATGCAATAGCTACGCGCAATGCCCTCTTGCGGACATTGCTGCCTTGGGAACCTTATCCTCACGTCTGGTCGCCCAGAACGCCCAGGGGCGTCGCTAGCCTGGCGGACAATCGTGGTGCGCCATCATGCCGTTTCAGAGAATCACCACCCGCACCACTCGCCGCTTGTTGGAGCTGCAGCGCCTCGCTGCGCTTCCCATCACTCGGCTCCTGGAAAGGTGAAGTACCACAGTCGACCTGCCTTCTTCTGGCGTCAGCTAAGCAATCTTCCGGCGGTCCTGCTTCTCAGGGCAAGAGGCCGATGTGGCTGTACACCTGGCCCTACAAGCGCTGCCACATCCTGCCCATCCGCCACGGTTTAGTTGATTTTTTCCCCACTAGATTAAAATAAAATTTCCATATATATATAAAGATAAAAGGTTACCTCTCTCGTCAAAATAGACGCCGACGGAAGAGGTGACCTTTATCTGTATATATCAATGTATTGTTGCTATTTTAATAACCATGCCTAAGATCACAATTTTAGATTCCAGTAGTAGCCTAGGGTGAATATAGAAATACATATATTCACCCTTCTCCTTTGCTCTAGTTGATGATCAATGATAAATAACTATTGTACACCTATCCCCCGATTTACACGGTATTTTTTAAACGTTTTCGCTTTTACACGGTTTTCCAAATAAGTTTTTTTTTATCGCCCTATACTAAATGCTACTGTGATTGAACACATGCGCTGTGTACACATCTCACGAGGAATCCAGAGCTTATGTGCTGACTACATATTTTAACCTGTCAATGCATTTTATTTTTATTTCTGTGTACACCTATCCCCCGATTTACACGTTTTTCTTAGGAACGTATCTACCGTGTAAATCGGGGGATAGGTGTATTATAATAAAACCTATTTCTATATATGGAGAGTATAGCCAGTATTTTTGAAAGCACTATTGTTTTAAAGGTCGGCAGAGTGCTACCATAGGATTTCACGGCAAGAGCAATCAACACTTCCCACCCACAGGGAGATGAAAACTCTGGCGTCAAGCTGGGTGCATGAAATAAACATGGCCTACAATGTTCCTTTAATGAAATCACCACGCGGGAAAAGGGGCTTAAGATTGATGACCCTACATCGGGATTGAATCTACAAAACCTACTGAATAGCCCCGACTTCCAGCTCTCTCTATGGATTTTTATAATAAAATCGTTTTTTTCCGACACCTCTTTATCATTTAGAAAGCTTCCAGCGATGTGAGGGAACAGGAGCTGAAGAAATAAAATATTTCAGCCAGACTCTATATGGGGTAATTTCCCATGAATTTCCTATGGAAAATCAACAATATCCTGATATAGCCCAGGCTCCAATAAAACTCCACCCTTAGAATAGACAAGGAATATTCAGTTTAGAGCCTTCTTTGGGAGGTCATTTTGTATATCCCCTCTCTCTTTCAAAATAGGCTTCTTGATAAATACTCTAAGAAACACCCACACACAAAAACCGAGGCACCAACAAAGACAACCAAAATGAACAAAAATTGATTATGCAAAGAATTTCCGACTAAATATGCAAATTAATAAATTTTAGCGGCAATACACGAACATGTAACACTTTAGCGCATCGTAAGTGAAAGCTGGCAGGAGAATATAACGGAAGATAAATTGCAATTCCATATCCAACGAATTTGGGATAATTCGGATGACTCCTTCTTGCTGCGCTGTTTTGTCCTAGAGTTTATTCAACCTATTGATATAGATTATGGTGTTTGTATGCACATACCTCAATCAGGGATGTTGTCACCCCTGGTCTCTGCCAGAGGTGGTCTCTGACCCGAGATTGCATTAGATGAAATGAAATAAGAAAATATAGTTTCTAAAAATGAGCGAATTCAGGAAGGTATTCACGCGTCAAATTGAATATGGCCATTTTTGCTGAAGTGTGCTATTTAACAGAATTCAATAAATATCCTTACCTCTCAGACTTTAATGACCGATATGTCCTCACTTCTTTTTTCTAGATTTAATTCATTTTGTCTCCTCTCTAATTGTAAATACGCTGCTGTATCACCTCATAAGCATAAATAAATAAATATCCTTAAGTAAACATTTCATAGCGAAGAACATCCGAGGAATATGTGGTTTCTAATTAAGTCTGAGTTGTGATATCACCTTGCTCGGCACAACCAAACCCTCTCCATCACGTAAAACCCTCCCTTATAAGGTCACAGCCCCAAATGCTCCTAGACTCCCATGAAGACGGTGGTGAAACTTAATTAGAAATAATTCAGATCGAGATATTTTCGACTTTACAAAAGAGATCGCTTAGAAAGGCCATCATACGTGCTCATGGAAAGTTTTGTAGTACTTTGGTCTATCTACAATTTATTCATAGACATTTTTGTATTCGATGTTCCAGACAATTTTATTTGAAAGGACAAAATTTTCTTTCTCTCTTTTTCCATTGTTTTAAACATTATTAAGAAACTTGTGTAAGAAAACTGCACTAAATATTTCTTTTGTGTGTTTAATTCTTTAAAATTTATCAAGTTAAAATACTTAGTCTAGCCATTAAGATTGTTACAAAACCAAATCAGTGATAAAAATTTTAATTTGACCCCGCGTGAAGTATTCAAAATATAGTAGTTGTTATATGAATATCTCGTGCCTACGTGTTTAGAAAAGAAATCGGAATATATTTGTTTTTTGATAATGGATTGGGGTGTTAAAGAAAACTGTATAGGTGCAATAGCCTTACACAAGGTAGGTCAAAGTCCTTCATCCATTTTTAAACTTTTACAAAATTTGAATATTACGCGTCAATTTGTTTATTGAACCATTGAAAGGTTCAACAAGGTTGGAACTATTAATGACCTTGAAAGATCTGGTCGACCGCGCGTGCAACGAACGCAAGCAGCTATAAAAGCTATTCGCGAAAAAATTCGTTGAAATCCACGCCGCAAACAAAATATCTTAACAAAGCAAATGAACTCAGCTCCAAGAACCGTTTCCAGGATAATCAACGAAGACCTTTAACTGAGAGTTTCAAACGACGCACAGATCAATTGATAACCCCTGCTCTTAGAGATATTAGAAGGGTTAGATAAAAAATGTTGTTGGCGTAGGATGATGGTAGGTGGAATGAGAGAATCCTTTTCACAGACGAGAAAATTTTCACTGTCGAGGAAAAGATTAATCGTCAGAATAATAGGGTATATGCTCGTAGTTCTCTAGAAGCTTCTCTGAAAGTCAGAAGACTTGAAAAAGGTCACCATCCTTCTTCTGTCATGGTTTGGTGGGGAGTTAGCTACCAAGGTGTAACAGATCTCCACTTCTGTGCCAAAGGGGTAAAAACTATCAAGAATATATTTTGGAACAAATAGTAAAGCCTCTGAATACAAAAATGTTTAATGGAGAACATTGGATATTTCAACAAGATTCAGCTCCTGCCCACAAAGCTAAGTCACTCAACAATGGTTGGAGACGAATGCTCCGGAATTCATAATGGCCAATGAATGGCCCTCTGGAAGCCCTGATTTAAACCCCTTTGATTACAGTTTGTGGGCATATTTAGAGGAGAAGGTGTGCTTTAAAAGATATCATAATTTGTATCAATTGAAATCAGTATTGGTGAGAGCAATGAAAGAAATACCCTTAGAAAAGGTGCGTGCCGCCATAGATCAGTGGCCCGAACGTTTGAGATCCTGTGTCAAAAATAAGGGAGGACATTTAAAATGATTGTATATATTTAAAATCTATGTCCTATTGGCTAATAAAATATGTATTTATATATTCCATTAGTTTTTGTTCTTAATCATTTAATTTATAAAATTGTTTGTAACAGAATTTATGGCCAGACTGTGTATATGATCATATTACACCCTCTCCCTCCCTGTTTACTAATAGATATAACCGTCCTATTTTGAAATGCTTTGACAAAACCTATGAATTCAAACTTTAAATAGAATATAAAATATTTCAAATGTATTTTTAAAAAATCAATTTCGCAATTATTTATACAAACTGGGAGAGTTCTACGACCAGATAACATACTTTTTTGTAAATATTCTCTGAATATATATCACTTTGTCAATTGCTCTTTTTCAATCTTTTGATTATTTCAAGGTTATCTTTGTACGTAAATTTACGCGAAATATAATGATTACTAATACAGTAGAACTTGGATAATTCGAACTTCTTTAATTCGAAAACCTCTTTAATTCGAATATTTATCTTGGTCCCTATAATTTCATATAAATAAAATTTCCATTTTTAATTCGAATTTTTGGATAATTCGAATTTTTTTATGGTCCCTTGGGGTTCGAATTATCCAAGTTCGACTGTATATAAATTTTATAAATGCTCTATTGAAAATATAATAAAACCTCTATATAATAATTAATTTATAACTTATCAAAATATATCGGTATAGCTAAAATAAATTATTGTTTTAATATTTGCAATTAAAATTGCGCCCTACAACGCTAATTTTAATTGCTTAAACATGTTTAACTTTAAAAAAATCAAAATATTGCATCTAACTAATATTTACTATAAATCTTTATAAAATTAAGGCTAATCAATTTAATTAACTACAAATAATTTGCCAACAATTCCGTTCACTAACTATTCAAACAAAACACATAGAAAATGTTGGATAATGGTTTAACTCAAAGTCACAATTGCAAACAAACCAGTGTACAATAACTTTTATTCTCTTCAAATCCTTTTTAACCTTTAGCTTAAGACCTAAGTCAGTTCCCCAAATCTAATTTGGTATAGCCATTATTTCGAGATTCCCTAAATTCCACACAAACACACTTTGATAATTGTCCTAACTCATTGTTACAACTCTATAACTATCTATTCAATAGCTTGGAATATATTTTCTGAATCTATTAAATAGATTAAATTTATCTCCCCCCTCCATATAGGTATTCAGTATATAAAATAATATAAACTAAAAGGATTTAAAAGCGCGAATGTTTCTTTTATACATTCGCGCTTTTAAATCCTTTTATTTTATATGTATAGATGGCGAGTTATTGATTTGTGTTAATATATAATAATATACATAATATTTGCTCTTTTAGAATTATTTGCTCTCTTAAATTTAACGCCTTGCTAAATGTTTAATTTTTGTTTGCTCCTGACGAGGACAAAAGATTTTTGTCGAAACGTCGAGGTAATAAAAGGATTTACTTGCCGAAGTACCTTTATTTTCAAGAAATATGAATGCCGGCCAGGCAGCCTCAATATTCACGATATTACATCAGTGTTTTGACAATGATATTGTGGCATTGTCGTGGAAAATACAATAAAACAGTTTTAATCACAATTTGCTTTAATTGATACGATAACATAATTGAGAATGAAATAATAACTGACTTAAGGCGTGAATAATAAAGAAAATAAATTATTTACATATCTACAGAAATATTCGAGTCGGCCAACGGGAAACAACAACAATGAGTTTTATATAGTCTGAAGCCGCGACATCTGGCGGTCGAATTTACAAAGTAGTATGTTTGTGATTTAAGAAATATAATTTGAAATTAAATACAATTTTTTATATAGCATATAAAAATGTATGTGAAAAAATAATAGAAAAAATACACAAATAAAAGGACAGGTGTTGATATTAAAAATGAAGAAAGCCAACCTGTCTAAGAGCACATGTGCTTTTAGATGGCAGAGCGCCATCTAGTGGAACAGAAATCAACTAAAAATTGATTTAACCTGTTCCCTGAAATTTGGCCAACCCATTTTCTTGAAAAATCAAGAAAAGCCATCAACGAACGTGTTTCACGCTGTTGGCGCTCGTCAGCGTGAAAGCAGGTTGTATCACTGCGACCCCCCCCCCCCCCCCTCCCCCCGAATTTCCAACAGCTTTGGATGAAAGTCAATTGCCATTTTCAACAGTTGATGCATTCAACACTTCTCCGGCGACGGAGAAAACGACCCAACAACAACCTGAAACAGGCAAACCGTCGACGAGCCGGGCCGATCTCGTCAATCGGGCGAATTAACTCCTCATGGAAGAGGAAACCGACGGCTTCACTAAAGTGAAACCCAGAAGGGAAGGGTCAGTTGACTCCGAGGAGGCAGGTCAGGAAATCAAGAGGGGCTGCACCTTAAATTCTGCCCAGAATTCACCCAGGCCCAGTACTCTCTGGCGCTGGAGGCGAAGCTGGGCAAAGGCTCCTTCTACCAGGAGATGAAAATGAAGGTTCAAACCCTGGTCGGCCTCTCCAGCGTCCAACTTGCCGACAAGCTGATCGAGGAAGGTGTAGACATCGAGGGCGCTACCCTGCGGACCTCCCCTCTGAGAACAAGAGCCTAGCTGATAGTTCTGGGCAATGTGCTCTTCTTAGTAGAGGACGCCGACCTTGTCGCAGCCCTCCGGCCTTACGGAAAGTTTACATTCATCATCCAGTAGATAATGCATCTCGAAGACTCCTGCTGGACTGATGCCCACCGGGAAGCTTTGTTGGATGTCAAGGCCAAGGGAGTGGTCACGCACGTCTATGTGACCTACGGCATCAAGTGTTCCCTTTGCTATATAAGCAGGGACACAAACGTGAAAACTGTTCTCGCAAGACTGGCCTTTAAGAGCTGGTGCTCCCCGTGGATGCTGAACAAAAGCCTGGCCCAAGCCGTCCTCCACTTCGAACGTCCCTCCTATTGCAGCACCACCAGCTGCTGCTGTCGTCGCAATAATACATTTTCAATTCATAACCAAAATATTGTTCATTTTTACATTTCTTGTAGTTTTGAAAAATCTAAACGTTGATATTATACTTTGATTTGTCGTTGTTACACATCAGAATTTGTATTAAATTCTCAAAATATAATCGCAATTATAAACTATAAAATATTGATATTATTCCATATAATGTCGTTATTAAACTTTAAATGTGCTTCTTAAAGGTGCAAAACCTTTCATAATAAAATATGTTCTTATTAAAATCAAAAAGGTGCTTTTTAAATATAAAAATGGCCTAACAAAAATACAGTACCAAAGTAAAAACTAATTTTATTCAAAATAAATATGTTTCAATTAAAAGTTTTAAAAATATTGTCACTGAATAATTATTTTAAATATTCTGTTGTATATCATCATAAATATTTGCATAGTCATCACCCCTTACCATGCTTGTATATTATTACTTGTAAATAAAATTTGAGAAATAGTTGCATTCTATTCAATAAATTATTTTTACTTGAACTTTTTTTATACTCTTTATCACTACCGTGGCAATATATATATTTCTGCTGTTATTAAAATGCAAAATGTTGTTATTAAAGTGTAAAAATCTGTTGTCAAAATGTAAAATGCTGTTATTAAAGTGTAAAATGTTGTCTTTAAAAATTGCTGAACCTATATAATGTAAAGTAAGAGTAAGATATACTTTTATAATATTTTATAACTAGCCGAATGACCCGGGCAATGCCCGGGTTTTACCCGTTTAAATGCTTTTATTCAAATACTATTCGTTACAATTATAAATTGGCGCCGTGGATGTCATTCTTGTATAATATATAGATGAGTTTTAAAAAATTGTAAAAAAAAAAAAAAATGCATCGGCCGGGAATCGAACCCGGGCCGCCCGCGTGGCAGGCGAGCATTCTACAACTGAACCACCGATGGTTATGAGAAATGGCCATATTTGGGTATTTATTCCATTCACAAAAGCAAACGGTGTTAAAAGTCGTGACATAGTATGTAAATATCCTTTTGAATATATGACTAGAAATGTAAATTTCCCTTTTTGAATGTATATAACTGAGCCGTGTTGTTTAAATAGAGAGTTTCTTAGTAGAGCGAGAGCTGTACGTGCGTAGCCGCTGGGTTTTGTCTACGGTATTTCCTTTCTTGCTTGATCACCCGAGGCAGTCCAATCAATATCAAGACTTTGGGTAAAAGTCTTACTTGTTAAGAGGAGGTCTCCTTTAATCTGACCTCGCGTACCTTAACATTTAGTGGCGTCCCCGGGTGGGCTGCATGGGTTGGTCAAGTTAAGAAAAAGCCTGCAGAGCCTGGGAATCAAGGAACTCGTGCTCAGGGAAAAGAGCTCAAGTTAAGAAAAAGCCTGCAGAGCCTGGGAATCAAGGAACTCGTGCTCAGGGAAAAGAGCTCAAGTTAAGAAAAAGCCTGCAGAGCCTGGGAATCAAGGAACTCGTGCTCAAGGGAAAAGAAGCTAAAGAAGCTCAAGGGAAAAGAAGCTAAGGAAGCTCAAGGGAAAAGAAGCTAAAGAAGCTCAAGGGAAAAGAAGCTAAAGAAGCTCAAGGGAAAAGAAGCTAAGAGAAGACGGGAAGACCTGGTAGCGCTGTCTCCCGAGTAACAGGAGCTCAAGAAGCCCTTTGTTAGAGGTTTAAAGGAGCTCAAGAAGCCCTTTGTTAAAGGTTTAAAGGAGCTCAAGAAGCCCTTTGTTAAAGGTTTAAAGGAGCTCAAGAAGCCCTTTGTTAGAGGTTTAAAGGAGCTCAAGAAGCCCTTTGTTAAAGGTTTAAAGGAGCTCAAGAAGCCCTTTGTTAGAGGTTTAAAGGAGCTCAAGAAGCCCTTTGTTAAAGGTTTAAAGGAGCTCAAGAAGCCCTTTGTTAAAGGTTTAAAGGAGCTCAAGAAGCCCTTTGTTAGAGGTTTAAAGGAGCTCAAGAAGCCCTTTGTTAAAGGTTTAAAGGAGCTCAAGAAGCCCTTTGTTAGAGGTTTAAAGGAGCTCAAGAAGCCCTTTGTTAGAGGTTTAAAGGAGCTCAAGAAGCCCTTTGTTAGAGGTTTAAAGGAGCTCAAGAAGCCCTTTGTTAGAGGTTTAAAGGAGCTCAAGAAGCCCTTTGTTAAAGGTTTAAAGGAGCTCAAGAAGCCCTTTGTTAAAGGTTTAAAGGAGCTCAAGAAGCCCTTTGTTAAAGGTTTAAAGGAGCTCAAGAAGCCCTTTGTTAAAGGTTTAAAGGAGCTCAAGAAGCCCTTTGTTAAAGGTTTAAAGGAGCTCAAGAAGCCCTTTGTTAAAGGTTTAAAGGAGCTCAAGAAGCCCTTTGTTAAAGGTTTAAAGGAGCTCAAGAAGCCCTTTGTTAAAGGTTTAAAGGAGCTCAAGAAGCCCTTTGTTAAAGGTTTAAAGGAGCTCAAGAAGCCCTTTGTTAGAGGTTTAAAGGAGCTCAAGAAGCCCTTTGTTAGAGGTTTAAAGGAGCTCAAGAAGCCCTTTGTTAGAGGTTTAAAGGAGCTCAAGAAGCCCTTTGTTAGAGGTTTAAAGGAGCTCAAGAAGCCCTTTGTTAAAGGTTTAAAGGAGCTCAAGAAGCCCTTTGTTAAAGGTTTAAAGGAGCTCAAGAAGCCCTTTGTTAAAGGTTTAAAGGAGCTCAAGAAGCCCTTTGTTAAAGGTTTAAAGGAGCTCAAGAAGCCCTTTGCTAAAGGTTTAAAGGAGCTCAAGAAGCCCTTTGTTAAAGGTTTAAAGGAGCTCAAGAAGCCCTTTGTTAGAGGTTTAAAGGAGCTCAAGAAGCCCTTTGTTAGAGGTTTAAAGGAGCTCAAGAAGCCCTTTGTTAGAGGTTTAAAGGAGCTCAAGAAGCCCTTTGTTAGAGGTTTAAAGGAGCTCAAGAAGCCCTTTGTTAGAGGTTTAAAGGAGCTCAAGAAGCCCTTTGTTAGAGGTTTAAAGGAGCTCAAGAAGCCCTTTGTTAGAGGTTTAAAGGAGCTCAAGAAGCCCTTTGTTAGAGGTTTAAAGGAGCTCAAGAAGCCCTTTGTTAGAGGTTTAAAGGAGCTCAAGAAGCCCTTTGTTAGAGGTTTAGAGGAGCTCAAGAAGCCCTTTGTTAGAGGTTTAGAGGAGCTCAAGAAGCCCTTTGTTAGAGGTTTAAAGGAGCTCAAGAAGCCCTTTGTTAGAGGTTTAAAGGAGCTCAAGAAGCCCTTTGTTAGAGGTTTAAAGGAGCTCAAGAAGCCCTTTGTTAAAGGTTTAAAGGAGCTCAAGAAGCCCTTTGTTAGAGGTTTAAAGGAGCTCAAGAAGCCCTTTGTTAAAGGTTTAAAGGAGCTCAAGAAGCCCTTTGTTAAAGGTTTAAAGGAGCTCAAGAAGCCCTTTGTTAAAGGTTTAAAGGAGCTCAAGAAGCCCTTTGTTAAAGGTTTAAAGGAGCTCAAGAAGCCCTTTGTTAGAGGTTTAAAGGAGCTCAAGAAGCCCTTTGTTAAAGGTTTAAAGGAGCTCAAGAAGCCCTTTGTTAGAGGTTTAAAGGAGCTCAAGAAGCCCTTTGTTAAAGGTTTAAAGGAGCTCAAGAAGCCCTTTGTTAAAGGTTTAAAGGAGCTCAAGAAGCCCTTTGTTAAAGGTTTAAAGGAGCTCAAAAAGCCCTTTGCTAAAGGTTAAAAAGAGCTCAGTGAAGCTCAAGGTTTGAAGGAGCTCAAAAAGCCCTTTGCTAAAGGTTTAGGGGAGCTCAGGGGAAAAGAGAAGCTCAAGTAGACAAAGAGGTTGGAGAAGCTCAAGTAAGGCAAAGGGGTTGAAGAGGCTCAAGTATAAAGGAGCTCAAGGGCAAAGAAGTTGAAGAAGCTACAGGGTGAAAGGCTACCTACAAGGTAAAAAGGATACCTACAAGGTGAAAGGATAACTACAAGGTGAGATGGAGGATGTTAGCAGAAGGCGTAGAAAGGCGATAAGAGACGTTTTTACCGAAGTGGTAAATGATATAAATACAGAGTTAAGGGATCCTCTCATAGATAAAGGTGGAATATATGCAAAATTTGATAGATTGGAATCTCTCCATTTGGAGCTGGTGGCATTGAATGAACGATGCCAGGCAATTTTGTTAGCCAAAGATGAGGCTACTGATGGGGAGATAGATAGGGAGTTTGGGGAGTGTGAGACCTATATCATGGAAAGATTTTATTTGGAGGCTAGAATTCGCGTAATGCGTGAGCAGGATAGGGATGCTCAGGCCAAGACTTCTCAAATTCTACCAGGGGCGTCTAGTGCCTCTCCGAATTTAGAAACCGATAATCAGAAAGTTATCAAACTTCAGACTACTTCTACGTCTCTATCGAAAAGCCCGGAATAGTCCATGAAAAATGAAATTGAAGGCGTGGAAAAAGAGGATTCTGTAAAAACTGCTAGAGCTACGGATGTGAAGCCTGCTCTAGCTAAAGCTAGAATGCTAAAGGAAGCTTGTTCAGCTCCCTCTATAATAGATATTGAATATGAGGGCAAAAAAGGTGCTGTGAATGCTATTAAAGAAAAGAAGGAATTGAACGCAGCAGTTGAAGGCGGTGGAAGGAAGGAAACAGAAGCGGCAGTTAAATGCAATGAAGTGAAGGATTCTGAAACTGCAGTTGATAGCTATGTAGGTGTGAAGGAAGCTGAGGCTAAGGACAAAGCAAATGAAGCGGAAGCAAAACCTGATAAAGTGAATTCTAAAGACGGAGATAAAGGAGATCAAGTAAAAGAATCTGAAGCGAATCCAAAGGGCGATGGAGTAGAGGATTTTGAAGATGAGCCTAAGGGCGACGGAGTAAAGGATTCTGAAGATGAGCCTAAGGGCGACGGAGTAAAGGATTCTGAAGATGAGCCTAAGGGCGACGGAGTAAAGGATTTTGAAGATGAGCCTAAGGGCGACGGAGTAAAGGATTCTGAAGATGAGCCTAAGGGCGACGGAGTAAAGGATTTTGAAGATGAGCCTAAGGGCGACGGAGTAAAGGATTCTGAAGATGAGCCTAAGGGCGACGGAGTAAAGGATTTTGAAGATGAGCCTAAGGGCGACGGAGTAAATGATTCTGAAGCGAAGCCTAAGGGCAACGGAGTAAATGATTCTGAAGCAGAGCCTAAGGGCGACGGAGTAAATGATTCTGAAGCGAAGCCTAAGGGCGATGGAGTGACGGATTCTGAGACTGCAATTAAAGGTTATGAACCGGTGAGGAATTCTAGAGCAGTAGCTGAGGGTACTGATTCAAAGGTGGAAGAAAAGTTAGATGTAGAACAGGGTACTGATTCAAAGGTGGAAGAAAAGCTAGATGCAGAACAGGGTACTGATCCAAAGGTGGAAGAAAAACTAGATGCAGAACAAGGTACTGAATCAAAGGTGGAAGAAAAAATTATTGATCCAAAAGATTGGTTGAAGGAAGGGCTCGTCGATAGAGTTAATGAAAATCCACCGGAAGGAAAAGGATACTATTTGCCTCGTCACCTTTTGTTTAAGAATGAATCCAGGGCCACGCCTATGCGGCCAGTATTTGGCGACGCTTCCTGTCGAGGACACGGCGCACTCGCCTTAAGACGGTATTTGAAGAGGAGACCCATTCTACTAAGGAGAATCCCGGAAATAAGGATAAAATATCGGGAGAATAGGTTCGGAATTTTGGCCGACATGGGGAGATATTTCCAGGTAATGGCCATCAAGGAAAATGATTGGGACTACCTCCGATTTCTTTGGAAGAGGAAGATGGACGCTTATGGGGCAATCTCCGGTGGTGTGTATGGAGAGGGTGCCGCAGTATGCCGAGGAGAAGATGGTTTTCCTGGATAAGAGCCTGGGCTCCCTGCAACGGTGTCCCACCTACCAGGACCCCCCATCACGGTGGAACGGATTTTTTTTTCTTGTTTTACAAAAAAGAAAGGTGGGGGTATGTTAAAAGTCGTGACATAGTATGTAAATATCCTTTTAAATATATGACTAGAAATGTAAATTTCCCTTTTTGAATGTATATAACTGAGCCGTGTTGTTTAAATAGAGAGTTTCTTAGTAGAGCGAGAGCTGTACGTGTGTAGCCGCTGGGTTTTGTCTACGGTATTTCCTTTCTTGCTTGATCACCCGAGGCAGTCCAATCAATATCAAGACTTTGGGTAAAAGTGTTACTTGTTAAGAGGAGGTCTCCTTTAATCTGACCTCGCGTACCTTAACAAACGGTGACAGAATTGATTAAGAAAGAATTGATTATGACGCTGATAACTGTATATATTAATATTCTTTTACAGGCTTTAATTAAATGCTCAAAATAACCTTGCCTTATTTGACAGGCTTCGGATTGAAGTTAGCTACTACTCCATTTAATATGGTAGCTATCACCGTTATTGTTTATCATAATAAATTAGGTTAAGGTCTATGCAAAATTTGGGTGGATGAATATTCTTCAGTCTGATTTCTTCTTTTTATAAATGGTCAATATTTTTTATTTTGTTTTCGGATATTTACGTTTCGTAATGAAAGTGGAACAGCGACACCTAATTCTATTCGTTGATGTTGTTATTAAACACTAATTATGAAAATAAAGAAAGGTAGGATACATTTTTAATTGATTCTATAATAAAAGCATTAGTAAAGATAAACCTTCTATTGAATATATTCAAGAAGCACCAATTTTTATAATGAAATTAAAACATTTTTTTTAAATTTACGTTTTATAATTTAAAGCCTACGTATCAAAATACAATGAAAAAAACTGGATGATATATTGAGTATTATATTACATTTCAGAAAAATCTATTTTCATTAGAATATATAACCTTTGATATCATAGGATTCTTTATATATTTATATGATGTTATGTTGTTAAAAATATATGTCAAACTGATATATTTTAGGTAATTATCGTTTGTTCTCCTGGTGAAAGAATTGAGGTGAAAAGTCGTGGGAGCTTTCATCAATAATTGCACGGATGAGCGACAATTATGTAATCTTCAATAATGGAGGATTGGAATCGTGACATTGGGTTGAAGGTGTTAACAAGTCCATGATCTGGATTGATAGCATAAGATCGCCATTGTTTCGTCTGTAATAACCTCTTGTCACCGTCTGATCGTCTGATGGTCTCCTTGATAGCGGCTACTGGCCTTGGGTCACAGCTTTCTCCTTGACCTTTATACTCCAACTCATTCTGTCTGGCTTCTTCCATACCGGTTCTAAAATTGAGATAAGTCAATTACCATACCTTCAGCGTTGCGAGTTTCAGTCAACATATTTGTAGAGAAAATTGACCAATGATTTTCCGTATGTATGTTAAATATAAATACCATTAAAATCGCATATCATGTGTACAATTTTAATGCTATGAATCCAACTATGAATATATCAGTTCTACCTTTCAGTAGGAAGCTTACTGGTACTTAGTAATATGATACGTTCTCCTAAAACCTAATTGAAAGTTGTTAAGATTATAGCTGATATGGAATTGTTTTTAACATTTACTTTGGAATAATGAATAACTTTTTCCGAGATTATGCTCTTCTAAGCAGCTCCAAAGGTAAAATTCCACCTGGTCTGGTATAATGTGTTTTGGAAACATTGTAATCATTTTCCACAACATATCTTTGTATATAAAGTTAATGTTCTAGATTATAATCATTACTAGCCGAGTGACCTGGGCAACGTCCCACGTTTACCAGAAGGGCCCGCAGAGATATTAAGAGTATAAATAGTGGCTTAAAAATTGCAAAGGGTGTAATCTTATTTCCAAGAAGCAGCATTTCAAATATAAAGGTGAGTAAAAAATACTTTCTAAGTAAAATATATACATTCAGGCTGATCTTATTATATCGAAATGAAAATGGCACCATATCATCCACAAAAAAAAAACCCATATAATTAACAACATATTAGACAGCACAGTGCACATGTAGAGAATTAATGTATAGAGCAGTGGGGGAAACAGGTAAATAAAGAGAAGACCGATAATCAAAATGATAAATATTTTATAGGTGAATACAAAATTTAATTACAAAAGTTAATACAAAGAAAATTCCTTTCAGGTGAGAAACGATAGGTATTGGTGCTTATGCCTAAAATATTTATTTAAAATGAAAAAAGAAGAAAAATTATAACAAATCAAAAAATAAAATTGCAAAAAACAAAACTATATTGAAGATAAGGCAACATATTAAAAGAATGAATTAATTTAAAGGACCTCATAAAAAACTGCATTTATAGTTTTACATATACAGTATAATCTCGTTAATTCAACACATGATATTTTGACCATGTTTAGATGTCCTGACCTACAGCCTATCATATAATAAAACTGTAATTCGACACTATCGATAATTCGACCATTTTAAAATTCAAATTTAGACAGTTGATTGTTGTTTAAATACAACCTTACCGCTAAAAAGGTATTACAGAGGCGACGGTGGCCACTGAAAATGTACAGAATTCATGCATAGAGCAGTGCAAAAAAATTGGTAAATAAAGAGAAGACCAAAATCTAAATAATTGAAAATAGTTTATTAGCAAACAAATAATACAAAAAAATCCTTTCAGATGAGAAACTATAGGCAATGGTTAAATTTATAAAAGTATATTTAAAATGAAAAAAAGTAGTTTTTTTTTTGCTCCTCCACATTCTCATGTTTGGTAAGCAATTTCTGGTTAGGAAATATAGCCATTGGTGAAAAGTTTAAATAAATTCATTTAAAGTGGAAAAAAATAAAAATATACAACAAACCAGAAAATAAAATTGCAATTCTAGTTTTTTATATATCTGGTTTCAACTTTACATGTATGCTATCCAAAAATCGCACTTGAGAAAAAGCCACATAGAGCTGTCCATGTATAAACACAGGCTCTTGTAGCAAAAGACCCACTCTAGCAGAGATTTGGCCTTGAACCTTTATTTATATTCATAGCAAAAACCAACCTTAGTAGAAACAGATGCTTCTTCAGAATGAAGGGAAGATTGTTATCTGAAGGAGCCAAAAAAGTCATAATACAAAAAGAACGTGTTTTGAAAACAAATAATTCTATAATGATAACTAACAAATAAGATAAGCAACATTTGAAGACAAAAAATATACGATTGAAAAATCGAATAAATTAAAGATAAATAAATCTATTAATACTTGGAAAATAAAAAGGTCATGTAAAGCAAACGATAACGAAAGAATTGGTATATAGATGGCTATTTATAGTTAAGTATCTTTAGAGGAGATAGCTTCAAACTTTACAACTGAGAACTCTGTTAGCCTATTATCTATATAGATGCTTCTATATGATTGCAGTCTCAATCCTTTCCCCGCAAGGTCTGGGACTTCAAATGCGTAGACATGTGGTATTAGAGCATCTAGCCTAACCCATGACTCGGTACAATATGTCTAGATATTTGATGTACTTACAAACATACCCAAAGAGATAGATTGAGATTAAAATTAATTTATTTTATCGTTCACATATAAGATTATTAAAAAAAAAAACATATTTTGATCGTTCACATTGACATTTTAGATGGCAAGTGCTATCTAGTGGAACAAAAATAACCTAAACGTTGATTTAGGCCTTTCCATAATATTTGGCTAACCTACTTTCGTGATCCAACTACGAACGGGGGTTTCAGGTTATTAGCCCTCGTAAGCGTAGTGCAGGTTGTACCTCAACGACCAAAAATAAATGATAATTAATTATAGAATATAGGAATATGGAAAACTAGCTTTTGGGAAAATAATTTCTTTAATTATTGTGAGGAGTTGCAATAAAGCTTGCTACACCTCAAAATAAATAAATAAATTATTCGCCCAAAAGCTCGTTTTTCTTTTTCGAATAATTTCTGAGTAACTATTGCTTACCTAAAATCATTAATTTATCGGTACCAATGTAATTGTATTCACAAAAATGACTACTTTACCGGCAACAATAGTACCTTATTGGAAAAACTTTATACCTACAATAATGCTTACTTCATTTTCAACAGTGTACTTTCTCCACATAAATTATTACTTAATTTGCAACAATGTAACTTTATTGGCACGAATGAATCCTCACCCGCAACAAGGATTACTTTCTAAGAAGGAATTAAAATATACAAGTATCAGAGTCATCAATCAATTCTTAATTCTGTCACCGTTTGCTTTTGTGAATGGAATAAATACCCAAATATGGCCATTTCTTATAAGCATCGGTAGTTCAGTGGTAAAATGCTCGCCTGCCACGCGGGCGGCCCGGGTTCGATTCCCGGCCGATGCATTTTTTTTTTTTTTACAATTTTTAAAACTCATCTATATATTATACAAGAATGACATCCACGGCGCCAATTTATAATTGTAACGAATAGTATTTGAATAAAAGCATTTGATTGGGTAAAACTCAGGGCGTTGCCCGGGCCATTCGGCTAGTAAAATCTAACGGCGACGAGATTATTTATTTATGCAATATAATCTTGGCAGGCTTTCAGACTATGACCTCCTTCAACAGACTGTTGTGCGAATACTCGCATAAATAGAGACACTGGTCGCCCTTAGCTTCCTTCTTCGAAATGATATCCGACGATTCCTCCTCTTGTAATGGCTACTTTATCCGAAGCAATTTTCACCTCTGAAGATCAAGGTTATCTGGACGGCATTCATATTTTTAACGCCTTGCCAAATGCTTTATTTTTATTTATTTCTCCTAACGAAGACAAAATTTTACACAAATAAATTTACTGGCAATGCGTTTCTTTTAAATATCATCAAATAATTATCTCTACAGACCTTACTGCAATGATATGAGTTATTGAATGAGAGGGCTTGGCTCATCAGTAGTGAACCCTCTCAGCGGTTTCGCCAAATTAATCTCTAGACCGCTCTACTATTGTATTGGACTGGTTTTGTTATATACCCTGCATTTTCTATGGAAGGCAGCTTAGGGGTGTTTAGTGAACTTTGGACATAAGCTTATAGGTATATTTTGTTGAAACGTTGAAAAAATAAAAAACTTTAACTAGCTGAAGTGTCTATTTTCACAGAAATAAATTAACCTCCACAATGAAAAATTATCCAAAACAATGAAATTTCACTAATATCAATGAAAATTTAACAGCTATTCCTACTTTATCAATCACAATGACGTTACGGGGTCTTCTATATCCCCAGCATTATCCTCAATAATATCAATTTTTCCTCAGCAAAGAAGCTATATCCACATCAGTGAATACTTTAATCGCAACAATGACACTTTATTCGTAACAATGTTTAATTACAAAAACAATTGATACTTTATTCACAACAACGACTACTTGATCTAAAACAATGAATCTTTACTTAGATAATGGATTCCACAATAATGAAAATTTAACGACAAGAATGAATTTTCACCCATAACAATAAAAATTATTTGGTTTATAGAGCTTTACTAATGTGTGTGTGTGTGAATCTTTAGCCACAAAAATAATACCTCATCGGCAACAATGAAAATTCAGCAACAATCATTACTTTATCCACCACAATGACGTTACCCATTATGATAACTTATTTAACCCCAACATCAAAACTTTATGCACAACTAGACGAATGACCCGGCTTCGCCCGAGAATTCCCCCGAGTGCAATTTCCTTCATATTGAAAGTACATCAATAATAAATAGTAGAAGTGCCATAGAATAGCAATACAGAAGTAACACATAACCCACAGGCAAAAAGTGTGTGTGATGGCAAAAATTGTATTATATTAGTATTTAGGTATTTGATTTAATTATTTTTTGCAATCCATTTAGTTGTTTAAAAATCAATATAGTTTAAATAGATGGCAGCTTTTCCACCCAACCCCCGAGGTACCCGCCCCAGCGCATTAACCCTTGAAATTGCCTGAGTTGAGTGAGTGACTGCGATGGATCTTGACTGCGAAGCCCATCTTCTCAGTAAGAATAAGAAAAAATATGTTTATGAAAAAATCAATCCAAAATACTGGCATGTAAATATTTTTCCGTAAAAAATAAAAGAGCACATAGAAATTAGGCAAATATCTGTGTTTGCTAATGACTGCGACTGCTTTTTAAACGATTATTTTTTGAAAGAGATTAAAAAAAACAAAGGCCAGAACAAAAATTAATAAAAAATACGAAATCCATTATTTACATACAGTAACGTTAATTTTGTAAAGTGTTTTTTAAATTGCATTGTGTGCACTTACCGTAACTTAATTAGTAGTATAACTTTCTCTCTCAATACTCAATACTTTTGTTTAAAAAAAGTAACACTCGTATAAAAAGATATTTCAAAAAAGTACGCAAGCAACTTGAAAAAAAAATGCAGAAAGCTCATTGGTCGCTTAATTGGCCTGGTGTTGTTACTTCGCCTCGTATTTACTCCGCGTAAAAAAAGTTCTTCAAATGAAAGAAAAATAGCCAAAAATACTAATCAAAATGTAGCCGAAAAATTTCCTCAGGTTTATAAAAAAAACACATGCAAAATATGGTACTAATTGGTTCAGTAGTTTTCGAGTTTATCGCGAAACAGACAACAGACATTGACTTTTATATATAAGAAGATAAAAATAATCTTTTCTGGAACATTGAAACCTTTCTGCAGCAAAATGATTACTGCAATAGCAACAATGAAACTTTATTGGCAACAATGAATTTTTACACACAAAACTGATTATCTTATGCCCAACAATGAAACTCTATTTACAACAATAAATATTTACACACAAAACTAACTACCTTAACCTCAACAATAAAACTTTATCCAAACAATGAAATTTTATTAGCAACAATAAACCTTCACACACAAAAATAACTAATTTATCCCCAACAATGGATCTTTACTCACACAACAATGATTACCTTATTGAAACAATCATATTTTTTCCCAAAAATGACTAATTAATTCACAACAAGGAACATTTATTATCAAAAATAAATCACCAATAAATCAACAATAAATCACCCACAAAATTAAAACTTTACTCTAACAAATACCTTTATCTGGAACAATGAAACCTTTTTCACAAAAATGTCTACATAATCACCAACAATGTCATTTTTTCCACAACAAACTTTCTTGAAATAACAGACGAACCGAAGAGTTTTTTCTGAAGATTCAGGTTGTCTGGCCGACACTCATAGTTCTTGAAGACACTTCTTCGGCCAGAATAGTTTTTATTTTTCAAGATAAAGGCTACTTAATCTGCATAAATTAAACTTTATATACAGTAATGTCAATTATATTAGTAACAGTAATAATTTATCGATAACAACGAATAAAATATTGGTAAAAATGAATCTTTACCCAAAAAATGATATTTCATACTAAACAATGTAACTTTATTGGCAAAAATGAAACTTTATTGAACTTATTTTGTTAAATAAATCGCTTCAACGGTGCCCAATTTTTAAAATTCCAAAACTGCTTGTGAATGCAATTAACGGGCCTCTGGTACACTTGTAAGTACAAATTTCGAATTGATTTCTACATTTGTAGAGTTGTGGGGTTCTACCCATCATGGCCTAGTGATACTTGTGTAGGCATGTGGTGTAAAATAGTCTCTACCCGCCATGGCCCGACTCTACGTGTCTAGACATAGGGGGTGCCCATATAGGTTACCACAACTTGCCATGGACCGGTACAACTAGTTAAGAAAAGGTAAAACTAAGTAGAAAGGAAAAGTTGTAACACGATAAGAGTTCTGGACAATTTGAAGAATTGTGCTGGGATTCCGGCAAATTCAATTCCCAGCTTAGTGTGTAATTATTTGGAAATGGATAAGATTTGGCCTCTGATAACAAGAGTAATCACACTTTCCGACACAGAACATTTAATCCTCCGAATTTCTTGATATTTTCTTCTTATGTTCCACTCGGGAGGAACATCTGAGTCCTGTATTCATCACATCGACTGTCGAGGTTCTACTTTTAGTGTATTTTTATATTTTAAATTGTTTAATATGAACTTTAATCAACATATTAAACTATTTAGGGAGAATTAAGTATGGGTTTGTTCTTAGATAAAGGAGTAATACGCACACATTAGGTCCATTCTTCATTATTACTATTTCAAGTCTTAAAACACATATACAGTTGAACCTTTAATGGGAATTCTGCCTAATCAAACTTTAGAAAAACTAAAAATGGATTAATCTGAACTATGAACAACCTTCTTCCTAACCAACCATCTTTACGAATTCAAAATAAATTGAAGAGATCTAAGGTAACCTGTTGTGAGAGACCTCCTCCAGTAGAGATCAGGGCGGGTCTGGTTTACACGGTCTTTCATGGTAGCTTCTACTGTCGAAGCTAAATAAATATCAATAGTATTAAAATGTAGATTCGAGGTCTCAAACTCTTGAACTTGATATTGAACACGATAGTGAGTCAAGATAAATTAAAGGTAAATAATCTTTTCAAAAGAAGATTTAAAAAAGAAAAAGAACCGTATTTTAAAAATAAATTTGTGAAGTAGAACAAGGAAAATGTCCTCAAATGTTAAGGGAATGATCTGTAATTGGAAGAGGTGATAAAAAAGAATGGTACGTCCTGGCCGACTTCGGACCTATGGAATAGCCACATACAGTACTGTAAGTTATCTCTTGGAAGAGAGGGTCACCAAACGTCTTAGTAATTAAAAGCTAATGCTTCATGTTATAAGACCTCCCGTGCGCAACCAATTTGATAAACAATTACCTCCTTGAACGACCACATTTGAATACAAATTTTAAAAAAGGACTTTTGGGTTAGATGGATTTTTGGCTATTTCTCTGGGTGATCGGTTCTACTGGAGTTTAAATTCATTTTTCAATAACATATAATAATCATTATGTTATATATATATTATACTAGACGGGTGACCCGGGCTTCGCCCCGGGATTGACCCGTGTGCATATCTACCCGAGTGATATATATTTAGATAAGATTTTTTTAAATAATTGTTTGTTATTAGCATTATCTATTTGTTTGCATCAGCATAATTTAATCTAATCTTTGATAGAGGGCGCTGTTCGTGAGCTAAGTAGAATAATTTGAATATATAGTTTTAATAATTGATTTATATATTTTTTAAAATAGCCTATCGCCTTCCCCGTTTTTTTTTTTACCTATGTATGGTAATATTGGTTTGAATTAGTGAACTACTGCGAATTTGTATACCGGTCATACAAACAAACAAACATACAAACATTGTTATAAAACTATTTTAGAGGCGTAATATTCTTTATTTTTATTTTATTTTAAATTGTTTTATTTTAAAAAGAATATTACGCCTCTAAAATAGTTTTATAATTTGATAACAGATGGCGCTCTAGTAAATACAAACATTGATTTATATATATATAGATATACCCTAAAAATCGTTTATATATTCAATACAATATATTTAAAATATCTAAATTGGTTGTACCTATAAAATGGTTGTTATACCAAATTCTAATCTTTATTTTTGTAAGCTATTCTTGTAAACACAGTGGAATCCCTTATGATCGACTCATCAGATAAGCTACTACCTCCTTGAAGAATCTCTATTGTGAAAAACGTTTGAAACAAACTTATTGTCAATTCAATATTTTTTACCTAATAATATTCATAATATAAAGACTTGAACTGTGCAACTAATCCTCCAATGAGAGACGAACTCAAAGAAAATTAGGGAAGTGTTTTGTTGGCATCTTATTGAAGGTTCTGCTACAGTTAGAAAATAATGCCTTCGACAATAACACCGCTATCATAATTATTATCAACTCTAAACGATGTTGTTCATTCCATGATAACAACACTCGATAGAAAATTGACGATTGACATCATTTTATTAACATCTTGTCAATACATGCAAAAGTGCACAGTCTGCACTATTGTTTCAAAATGATAGTTATATATGCAAATATATGCAACTATATGATGCACTAGCGCGCCATCTGTTATCGATTTTAGAAACCATTTTAAAGGCGTAAGATTCTTTTTGAAATTAAACAATTTCTACTGCCCTTACTGCAATGGAAAAATTATAACAGCGGTATGGTAGATTAAACTGGCGAAACCGTTGGGAGGGTTCACCACTGATGAGCCAGGCCCTCCCTTTAATTTTCCCATTGCAGTAACGACAGTAGAAATTGTTTAATTTCAAAAAGAATCTTACGCCTTTAAAATAGTTTCTAAAATCGATATGCAACTATACACACAAGAATATGTACACTTGATAGAATCCTATCAATAAAAATGAAACGTTTGTATTCTTATTTGTGATTCCTCCGCATTCACTTCCACAATACATGACATTTCCAGATAATATTTTAAAACGGCGAAAGAGGGTAAGGTGAAAGGTTCTCGGCCTAACCCAGAGATGACATTCCAATCGGCAATATATTACGTTTTCTCCCTGCGTGCCCATGTCATTCGTAAGATAAGTTTTAACTTTTTCGCTAGAGTAGTTTGTGAAAAAAGCATAGGGCGCCTCTTCCGTCAAAATAAACGTCAAAACCAGACGCCATCTATTGACCGTCGCCGCAAACTAGCGACCTCGGGTCAGCCACAAAGCCACCTTTGGCAAACTGAGAAGCGTTCACCTAAAGAGCATGGTTTCGAACTAATGGCCCTCGTCAGCCTAAGGCGGACTTTAATCCATGAGATCCACACGGGATCTAATGGATTCTTCACAACAAAGAGGAGTTTAACTGGCAAAGTGGCTAGGCCAAATCTATCGCTAAAATATAGATGAAATTTTTGCCGGGAAGATATTGATCGAAAAAGACAAAGGTCGCCTCTCCCGTTAAAACAGACCTCAAAACCAGACGCCATCTATGCTTTTATAGACCAATTTATTCCCCGGCAAACTTTCCATCTAAAGTAGTTTGTGTAAACGAGTCTTTGCAGTACACGTCTTGCGCGTGTTTCATTGAAATGTATAAACTTGAATATCGTGCAGTTATTAAATTTCTCGTTTTGGAACTCCTAAATAAATGCATCTGAAGTTGACAAAAGTTTACGATAACTCTTCTCCTTCAATTTCAACTGTTAAAAAGTGGGAAGCCGAATATAAACGTGGTGGAACATCGCTCTAATATGACCCACGTGAAGGACGGTAAAAACTGAAACCACGATATCGTGTTGGAAGATAGACGAGCAAAGGTATGCGAGATAGCTGAGGCAGTAGGAATATCGGAGGAAAGGAGTGCGGAATAGCTTTTATCTTTATATTTTTCATTACTGTAAGATTAGTAGTATGTTGTTTTATCTGAATAAAAAAAATTCGTTGTGAATAGTTTATTCATAATAAATCACATAAACTGCAGGCAAAAATACATAAACATTAAACGCATTCAATGTTATTGACTAGTGCAGGGTTCAGCAACCTGCGGCTTGCGAGCTACATGCAGCTCTTTGAATGTGAAACTGCATGTAGTAATCACATAAATAAAACGTTAATTTTACTGCAATATACACTATCAACCGCCACACCCAAGGCAGGGCGATGTCCAGTCCAGTTCGTAAAGATCACATCATTCCCTCCCAGGACTTTCATAAGTCGTTAGTGAGTTTTACGACTACCGCCGGACACCTACTAACAAGTCTAACAACAACAGATCACACCCTCCTGGACCTTGCCGCGTTTACGGCCGCTGGCCTCTCTTAAGTACAATCCAACCTGCCTCGTCCATAGTTGCCTGAAGCCACTTGGTCTCATGACTGTTAGTGCTTATGGTTTGGTAAAAATAAAGAATAGTACTTGATTACTGTAGTTTTTATGATTTCTACAAAAATGTATATCAATGTCTGCATACCACGTAAGCAAACAAATAGCACAAGCTAGTATAGTAGAACTTCTCTATTGGTCTCTATTGGAGGTGACCGATCATTGTGGGTTGATTAAGTTAGATCGATCGTTTAGTGATTTCACAAAAGTGGTCGATTGGGTAGGTGGTTACTCATCGGATGGGTTACTCAGGGAGGTGACACTGTATGCTATAAAACATATTTAGAGAAATATGCAGAACTATCTCCTATGAACAGCTCATCCGATACCCAACTACATCCATGAGCACCCTCTTTGTGAAAAAAGTAAATGAATGATCTATATATCTATATTTATAAGAAACTACCTCCAGGAGAGGACGGATGTTGTTAGTCGTTTTCTTACGGAGGCTATTATGCTCTATAGTCGACGTATATAACGATTTCCATCGTAAATATGATATATCCAAGAAATAATAATAAAAAAAAAACCTATTATGAGTTCGCATATATTCTTTCTTAACTAATCGAATTGCTAATCCAAATTGTGGACCAATCACAGGCTACCATTTCCATATAACAAGCTCCCCCTCTCTATTAACTCAAGCAACAATTTGGAACTCGGAGCTTATTCAAATTTATCTCCAGCGTGGAATCTTCAGATCTATTTGGGACAAAAACTGGTCGTTCGGAAAATTTCCAAAATTTGACTAATGAGGTCCATTAACATTCCGGAATCGTAATGCGGACCTCATGGACTCAATCTATAGAGTTCTACTGGGTCTTTAACATCCTCTAATAGTCCACGGCTCGCAGAAGTCTTTCATATAATACGTGGGCCTTCCAACGTGGCCTACTAAATGTTTTATAGACTAGTATTCTGTACTGGACAGTTTATATATATAAAGCTATACAACCAGTTTAACAGCATAAGTTTCTTTTTATTTATGAAAAATCATTTTTAATTTCAAAGAGAAATAATTTAATATTTCTAACTTTTGGATGACGTATGAAAAGGTTGAATATATGAAGAGTGATGGTTTATATATGAATGGATGACGTATGGAGGGTGAAAAATATGAAGAGTAATGGCGAACGGAAAAATAAAAGTGTCCAGGAGCGGGAATCGAGCCCACAACCTTCTGCTTACCGGGCAGGTGCCATGTCCACTAGGCTATCCTGGACGTATTTCTCCGTTCGTAACTAATATTTAAACTGACTAATAATACTTATAAATGACTGCGGCGTATAATTATAAAGCTATACAACCAGTTTAACCGCATAAGTTTCTTTTTATTTATGAAAAATCATTTTTAATTTCAAAGAGAAATAATTTAATATTTCTAACTTTATTCTAAGTTTATATATATGTTGAGGACCTTTCTCTCTGCTCTCTTCTATCGCCAAGAAATTGGGCAGGGGGTTCTTTCCTGATGACACAAATTATTGATCATTAACAAGGGGATATAGACTGAGTGTTATAATTGAATGAAGATCAAGGAACACTGGGCAAAATGTGAGAAAAGTGGGAGTAGGTAATTAAGGAGACATTAACACCATTGTAGTGTAAGGAAGAGTAAGCTTGTTGAGGTTTAATAGTGCATCAAAATCTTTATTCCATATGGGCAGAGAAGAAGAATTAAGGATTTATTATAAATGAATGGAAAATATAATATTTGAAGAGTTAATTTAGAAGTAGATTAATGATCAAAATTAAGGTCATTCCTAGAGTTATCTGTGCTCTAGTAGCAACTACCAAACAAATGTACTTAAGCATCAATATGTATAGGTTGTTATTTTAATACTGTGATATAAGATAATAGAATAAAGACTACACTGAGTCACAGGGTGTTGAAGTGACCTACTAACAAAATGTTTCTCCCTATCGAATAACTGAAGTTTGCAGATGGCTGACACGTGGCTTAGCAAGTTTCACTTTTATAAACCTTGCTGCTTTAGAATAGAACAGAAGTATCCATGTTTTTAGGCGGTCTGTTCTGATAGATGTGTTTTTTGTATTAATTTGTGTATTGCTGATTTTTTTAGGTTCGTGTGTGTTAAACCTTTTTAAAATAAATATATATATGTTATGATTATTTTTTGTTTTGTTGTTGAAAAAGAGGTGTAGTCGTGAAAAAGTAAAGATAATTATTTACCTTTCAAGTAGTTTTTATTTTGAATTACTTGAAGTGAATTTACACATAAAATTATTTATCACAGCAATATAGAATTTATAGAATGAATTCTATAATCGTGATTTAAAAAATAGGTAGGGTTAACTATACATATTTACAACAATAATTAAAGTGTTATCTTCTAAATCTATGGTAAAAAAATATAGAACAGTCAATGAATGAAAATGAAATATGTTTTTTAAAAAATAAAATATTTGCATTTTAATATTATATAATATATATATATACCAAGTTACGGTTAAAAACCCTCTCATGAGAGCACATTGAGGAGGACACTTACTGGATTATATATAAGGTCTCAAGTCATTTTTGTTTTTACAAAAGTGGTTACTTATCAGATGGGTCCTGGCTCGTGAAAGTTTTGCAGTACCATCTGGCCATCCTTTTCTCAGCGAAGGCCTGAATCTACCGGTACTTCGTACAGGTTGGCATCGAGGACCTCGAGGTCGCCTGGAAGAGAACTCTCACGCGGCGGGGAAGACTCCTTTGCTGATTTTGAAAATAATTTTTCTTCTTTCAATTTTTATTTATTTATCGAATTTCTGTAAATATATTCACTAAGAAGTCAATAAATAGATTTTAATTATCAATTGTCATACACACATTTAACTACCCCGATTTAAAAAAAGAATTATAGATATGTGTTTTGAACAGTCTAGAAAAATATTCTTCATTATATTTTTAAAGCAACGATTACCATTAGAGAATTCGTAAATTTGAAGGTTAGTACGATTGGTTTTCTGCTTTCCATCCTGGACAGAATATCATTACATCTACCTGCTGAGCAGATTCCGAGCCAGTGAATTGTTTATTTAGATTTTTTAAATACACATTTATTTCAATTTATTCAACACTAGGTTAACTTATTTTGTTTCCACATTTAATTAACAAGAGTTTTTATTCTGGTTGTTTAACAACAATATCTCAACCCCATTATCCGATTATTTCATATAAATTAAACTCACAGGATTCGCTTATTTGGAGAGAGTCCTACTGTATATATAATAAACATTTTTGAATGTAAACTTTGAAACCTTTTTTTTTTTTGCTTATCCCTAGTACACGTGGTACAGACCACGATAATCATGGTGGGTAGTTAGCGACTGCTTTTACTGTAAGCGCACCACATGTCTACACATGTGAAAAGCAGTTCGACTTTGCACTTACAAATGCCAGAGCCCCGTTTGGTTACTTGCACTCGCTGGTGGGGTTGGACTTTTGCAAGAATCGGGGGCAATTGGAGCATTTTTTTTAAACAGAAAAAAGTGTCCAATGCGGGAATCGAACCCGGGTCCTAGTGGTCGAAAACCAAACGGTTTAACTAGCCTTCCACCGACCCCCGACTTTGAAACCTAAAGCGAGATACCTTTATAATTAGTAAATATTCTTCTCAAGCGACATTTTTGTAAAATGGAAATAGACTCGAGCAGATCCAACCTCCAAGAGAGACCCCCGCCAGGAGAACAAGGTGTTGATTTATGATTGTGGTCTGCCACACGGTTCATTCTCTTTTTTGAAAACATTATAACACACGAATATCTATAAAATATATATCTTCTTAATTCATATTAAAATATTTATTCATTATTCTCAATTAAATAATATTCGTTTTATTTGTTTATCAAGATATCTAATTGGGTATAATTTTGTAGAATTGAATTTAATCTATTTTCTTTATTAAAATTGTAATGGGGATTTCAAATTATAGGTTCTTTGTTATGTCTTCAATTTTCCATTTCTTGGAAGTATTATATATATTTTTGGTTCGAATATAATAGAATATTAAAGTAGTATTTATCGAAAAACAAAAGATTTGTTTTGTTTATTTTCGTTTTATATTTTTTTACAGGTTTTACCAATGATAATAGAATTATGATATGTCTTTTTTATATATCATAATGGTTTATATGTGTTTAATGCGGCCCTATATATAGGGATTTATATGTTTCTCAATTTAAAATATATTTTTAATGTGAAAAATCTATTATTTATATATAATTCACCTAATATTTTAATGAAATAATATGATAATATGCAACCTATATTAATATATGTTGGTATATTTTGTTTTTAAATTCAAAAATATATTAATAATAAGAATCCTAACCACAGAATTTACCTTGATGTGCACAGTACTTATGCCGTTTTATAGATATTTCAATCAAACTATTTAAAGTTTAATCAATGGTCAAAATGTTTAAAAGAAAAATTAAGCCATCACCTAGAATTTAAAACATTAGTTCTATATAATTCCTTTATATAAAAAGACAGAAAGGTAATTATTTACATATATATAAAGCCAATTTATGAAACACTGAATATCATAAATATGACATATCTAAAATAACGCTATATAACGCTTTTATTTCCTTGGCTCGTGAATTTCCTGCTTTTTTATGGATAAAAAGTTTAGAAAATGGCCATTATATCTTCCAGTTTTCCTTTGTGCTTAAGAGATTTTTAAATATTTTACATTTCCTCATATGTGAAATGAAGGAAAATCTTAATTTTTATAAACAGACAACATTTAGATCAAAGGTCATTTTATTTTTTACCTTTGAAACTGAGATAAGTATTGAAGGTAATTATACTTATTGATAATTGTCAATGATATGATGAATGAATGATGATTGTACACAATAAGGTACCTTTCGCATTTGTCTTGATAAATCTTCACAGATATGAATCTTTTGGATGGTTGAAAATTCTTGTCGTAATTCTATTTACCTACACAGATGTATCACAGCGTGCAAATGTTTAACATAATTGTATATATGTAACGCAGAAATGGGAAAAATTAACATTTCAATTTCTTACCACAAAACCAATCTTTTTACAAAATAAATAGCATTTTCCGTACTCACTTTACATGGTTGATGTAACAAGTAAACACATTTAGCTTTCAAAGCACAGAATATAAATTACAATTTGTGTCACATGGTGTAAATGAATACCTTTTTATATGAGGAGTCAAAATTTAATATTGTATTTATAAACTTACCCAATATATTTCTAAGTAGGGTACCTCTCCTGTTTAAAAATGCATTAAAAACAATGTATTTTGCTTATCGCCCAGTATAAATTGTACCGTTTGTGACAAGGAATGTGCCATGACACATTTATCACCCACAATATGATATTTACTTGGATTATAAGCAATGGGAATTGTTTTGATGTATTTTTAAACGGGACAGAGGTGTTATATTTAGATCTATATTGGGTAACGGGTAAATATACTATGAAATTTGACCGTATAAAAGGTATTCATTACACTATGTTCAAACTTATATTTTGTCCTTGGACGTTATATAAATGCTGTTAGCACGTTTTCTTTGATGTTTCTTCTAGAAAGAACGAGCTGGCTCAATTCGATACAATTCGATTTATTTCACACAACAAAAGAGAATTACACTACGATTTAATGCGACTTAGTTGTATTTAATACAAAAGAAAACAGAAGAAGAAAAAAAACAACAAAAAGAATGATGATAAGTAACAATAAAATTCTATGAATATGAATTATAATTAATTAATAAAATACAATAATAATAATAAAAAATAAAACCTAACATATAGATTACTATAATAATGATAATAAAAAAAAACCTAACATACTCCACCCCGGTTGACTAACTTAGTCCTCAGCAAAAGGTAATGGTACTATTTTAGAGACAGTTCTAGTAAGGTGTTCTTGGTGCTTGGTCTTCACCTCGACGACTCGAACTTTTCCGTCTGCTCCCGGAAAGACTTTGGTGATGCAACCAAGGCTCCAATACATTGCTGGTGGTGATATGGTATCCTTGAGCAAGATGAGGTCACCTTCCTTAATGTTGGGTGAGGATTTTTGCCATTTTAGGCGTTGTTGCATATTGTTGAGGTATTCTCGATTCCAACGTTTCCAAAATACATCTTTAATTTTTTTATTTAGGCTCCAGCGGTCGAGGTAGTTTATCGGAACATCATCATCATAAGATTCTGGAAGGGCAGTTAAGGGTCTCCCGATTAAGAAGTGTCCTGGTGTAAGAGGATTAAAATCGTCTGAATCTGAACTTAGAGGACAAATAGGTCGTTAATTTAAACAAGCTTCTATTTGAGTTGTCAGAGTACTCAGCTCTTCAAATGTGAGTATCTGAGACTTTAAGCATCTGAGAAGATGAAATTTGAAGGATTTTATTCCAGCCTCCCAGATACCTCCGAAATTTGGGGCGGAAGGAGGTATAAAATGCCAGTTGATTCGTTCATTAGATATTAATTTTTGAATTGTTGAAGCTTTCAATATATCAAACTGCTCTCGGAGAATATTGTTAGCTCCCCTAAAGTTGGTCCCGTTATCACTAAATATATCAGAAGGTTTTCCTCGACGAGAAATAAACCGCTTGAGAGCTGCGAGGAAAGCCGCTGAAGATAGGTCTGATACAATTTCTATATGAATTGCTTTTGTGCAGAAACATACAAATAAAGCAACATATGATTTTAATTTTACTTTAGATCTTTTGATGTTTGGTTTCATCAAAAACGGTCCTGCAAAGTCGATTCCAGTTTTAGTGAACGGATTTGATTTCACAATTCGGTGCATAGGCAGATCTCCCATGATTTGCTTGGTAACTTGGCGTTTAGCCCTGAAACACACCATGCATTGGTGGATTAGTTTCTTGACCAAACTTCTTTCTGCAGGAATCCAATATCGTAATCGTAGTGCTGACATGGTCAGTTGAAGACCAGAATGTAAATGATCCAGATGACACTGTCGCACTATTAATTCCGTGATAAAATGATCTCTTGGCAATATTATTGGATGCTTTTCATCAAATTGCAAATTTGAATGATGTAATCTTCCTCCAACCCGTAATAGTCCAGATTCATCAATGAAAGGATTCAAAGATAAAAGCCTTGAGTTAGTTGGTAAAGATTTCTTTTGTTTGCAACAGGTAATTTCTGATTGAAATGCAGAACTTTGGATGAAACGAATGATATTGTGAATTGAACTTGTTAATTCGCTTGAAGATAGATGTCCTTTCTTTCTTTCATTGAAAGAACATTGGACATTGAATACAAATCTATAAATCCATGCTGTAATTCTAACAAGTTCGTTGATATTTGAGTATTTGAAAATGAAGTCTGGGAAAAGAAGATTAGTGGAATGAAAAACAGAGAATGTTTTTCGTCTTTCACCTGAAATTTCTTTCGGAAAATCATATTGAGTTTGAATTGGATCTTCAAAGTTCACATCCGAGAGCCAAGTTGGTCCTCGCCACCAAAGAGAGTGATCCACCAGCTCTGAAGGAGTTATACCTCTGGAAGCGCAGTCTGCAGGATTATTTTTCGAAATGACATAATGCCAGGAAGAATGTAAAGTCAATCTTTGAATTTCAGCAATCCTATTTCCGACAAATGGTTTCCAATGTCTAGATTCAGATTTAATCCAGCTGAGAACAATTTTGGAATCAGTCCATAAAAATACTCTATCAATTTGTAAGCATAAAGAATTGCGAATAGTATCATATAAAGTTGCGAGAAGAAGAGCAGCACACAGCTCCAGCCGTGGTATGGAAACCATTTTCAGAGGAGCTACCCTCGTCTTGGAAGCAATCAGAGAAACTTTCACTTGGCCTGATTTGAAATGAGATCTTATATAAAATACTGCCGCATATGCAACTTCTGAAGAGTCACAAAAACCATGAAGTTCAACAGAAAGTAAAGCTCCCCTGCACGAGAAGTATCTAGGAATTTGAATTTTATTTAATACGGATAATTCCTTTTCGATTTTCTTCCATTGAAAGCACAAAGTATCAGGCAAGGGATCATCCCAATTCAACTTCTGTTTCCAAAGTGATTGAAGCAAAATTTTAAGACGAATAATAACTGGTGACAGCCAGCCTATAGGATCAAAGATTCTGGAGATGTGGGACAACAAATGTCTTTTAGAATTCGTTTGTTCTGGAATGTCATTAACAAGAATCTGAAAAATGTCCAAGGAAGGATTCCAACAAATACCAAGTATTTTGACACATGAATCACTCTCAAAATCCCAAAGATTATGCCTATCTTCAACCTGTTCTGATAATCCAGAAAGGACCTCTGGGACGTTTGATCTCCATTTCCTAAGAGAAAATCCGGCTGAAGAAAGAAGATTATTGACTTCACGAATATGACATGTAGCTTCTTCAATTGTGTCTGCACCAGAAAGCAAGTCATCAACATAAAAATCGGTTTGTACTATTTTTGAGGCAACTGGGAAAGTTGACACCTTGTCCCTTGCAAGTTGATGTAGGGTATGCATGGCGAGATATGGCGCACAAGACAATCCATATGTCACAGTCAGTAGTCTATAATCCAATAAAGGTTCTGATGGGTTTTTTTCTCCATAAAATTCTCTGGAAATCACAATCCCTAGAATCGATTCTTACTTGGCGATTCTTACCTGTAAGTAACCATCCCAATTTGGATCCGCACGCAGTGGGTCCAGATATTTTTTGGAATCTAACCTTCCCGTTAAATAAGCATGGAGCAAGCTCTGCTCCTATCACTAAATCAATCTGGCTAGATTTGTCAAAATTGGGGTCAGCCAACAGAAGATTTTTCAAATAAGGCCAATTATCCTTTTCTATAAAGAAATTGGGCAATTCTGATGTGATCTTATCAATGACTATAGGATTGGCGTTGAATATTAGGTTGGAGAGAAATGTGGGCTAAATTGGAGAGAGACCTCACCCATTGATTGTTCTACAAGTTTGTTTCCCAAACCAAAAACTGTAGTTTTACATTCAGCAAGAGGAAGATTTAATTTCTTTCGACAACTATTTGTTATAAGACACCTTTGAGAGCCTGTATCTATGAGGGCTCTACATGTTGGAAGAACCCCGTTTTCCGATTTGACCTTTATTAAAGCCGTAGAGAGTAATATCCGATCATGACTTTTGTTGTCTGCAAAACATGAGACACTGGCATGGGTCAATGGAGATATGTCCGCAACAGGACTTAACATTTCCGGTTTGAACTGATGCAAAAGAGTATGATGTCTCTTATTACATGATTTGCAATTTTGCGTGAAGACGCATGACGATACTCTATGGTTAGATCTTAGACAGTTGTAACATAGACGATTATCTTTTACAAATGTCCATCTTTCAGGTAACATCATACCATTAAACTTAGGAAATTTTAACAAAAAATGTTCACCTTTACATAAGACGCATGACTTGACTCTGCTATCTATACTAGAGCCAGAGGCAAATGTTGCTGAATGAGAATGAGTGGATTTATTCATTTTGTAGAATTGTTTTGAATTTTCTTTATTCTGAAAACTCCCGAGACTTCCAGCAAATCTTTCCAGGAAAGAAATCATCTTTTCATACGATGGATATTATTTCTCAAGCAAACTCATCTCCCATTCCTTTCTTATTGAACGATCAAGTTTTGATTGAATTATATGAATTAAAATCATATCCGATAAAGTATTACGTTCCAATCCGAGGATAGAGAGATTCTGAATGCTTTCGTTACAAGTGTCCAGGAGATCAAGTAAATCTTTAGTCGATTCTTGTTTTATACAAATCACAAATTTTGAATTTGTTTAAAAGCCAATTCACTTTTTTTGTCGAATCTATTGACCAAGGTTTGCCAGGCAATAGGATAATTTTCATCAGAAATATTGAACGCCCTAATAAGTCTAGCGGCATTTCCTTTTAGTGCAGAATTTAAATATTGAAGTTTTTGATAATTTCCCAGTGTTGGATTTTGATCAATAGATCTAATAAAAATTTCCTTAAAACTCAGCCAATCTGAAATATCACCACTAAAGGTGGGCAATTGAAATTTAGGAAGTTCTAAATTGGTTTCACCAGAAAATGTATTTTTATTTAAATTTCCCAGCGATCTATTTATTTTTATCAAAAAAATGTTGATTTTAGACTTTGCCTCAAAGGATACCTTAAATTTTTCTTCAGCATTAATGCCTTTATATTTTACTAATTTCACATATTGATTATCAAAGCTAGCTTTTAAATTTACCAAGTCTTCTTTATTTTGCATAAGTGCGTATTTATCATTGCCTTCTAAATTATATTCTACATCTGCTTTTATCAATTCTAAACTTTTAATCAGAGATTCAAAAATTAAGATTTCTGTTTCCATATTTTAAATATTAGTATTCAAAACCTTACCTTTCTTTATTTCTATGGCTTCTAAGAACTTTCTATTTCTTCTACTTCTTACCCGGGTTTCGGCACCAATAAATGTTAGCACGTTTTCTTTGATGTTTCTTCTAGAAAGAACGAGCTGACTCAATTCGATTCAATTCGATTTATTTCAAACAACAAAAGAGAATTACACTACGATTTAATGCGATTTAGTTGTTTTTAACACAAAAGAAAACAGAAGAAGAAAAAAAACAACAAAAAGAATGATGATAAGTAACAATAAAATTCTATGAATATGAATTATAATTAATTAATAAAATACAATAATAATAATAAAAAATAAAACCTAACATATAGATTACTATAATAATGATAATAAAAAAACCTAACAAATGCGTTTACCAGTTTTCTCATGTGGGAAGTTTAGCTGCCAGTAAATGGAGAGAGAAAAAGAAAAGGGATTAAAGAGCAGAAGAGTTTTCCAAAAAACATTCCTGCGTTTGCACGTTGAAATATGCGTGCGTCGACTGTATAGGAAGAAGGCAATAGTAGCGATCTGGTAGCTCTGCTGGGAGGATCCAACCCTTGTGAGAGAGAGCCAATACCCTAACGCATTTTATATCGTTTTTTAAAATGTAATTTGCGGAATATTTAAACTAAAAACTGAACTTCCACTTGGACAAAGATTCTTGTGAGAGAGAGAACATTATATTTATCTGCATCCAATCCATATAAAACGTCCTAAATAAACGCTGCACTTCAATTTTCCAACCAAATTTACTGAAGAGGTCGTAAATTAGACATTTCCCTCCCCAAAGGTATATTTTACAAGATAGAGCTTTATATCAAGCCAGCCATATCTCACGTTGGAATTGCGCTAAGGGGTCTCTTAGGATTCAATTTAAGTATTCTACAAAACTTGGAACCCTTGATAATCTAGTTGAACCTTTTAATTAAATACGTTCTTTGGACCTAGTAGAATTTTGATGAAGTTTCTATTAGAGAACATTTATGGTTCGACTACATGTGAATATATATTTCGTAAAATGCAAAATTAATTTTAATGATCTTGTTTAAATTGAATTTTACGCCTTGGTTATCAATCAAATAATCTTCACCAATCATGCAATTAATAGTTGTTATAGATTCCTATTCTGCAAATCATTGTAATTATATATAAACAAAACGTTGTATATTTAATTCGGAAATGAAAAAAGTTTAGATACCTTTTTTCGCCTAAAATAAATAAAAGGTTAAACAGGGTAGCTGCTTTAGGCTTTCAGTGTGTGTTTATATTAATAAATAATACATAAAAATAAGGAAAATCTCCACAAAAAAAAAAAAGATATATAAATTAAGATAGAGACAACATAAGGTTTTTACGATTGCTTGACTAGTTTTTTAAAAACAGATTATAGAAATAAATTGAATATATAATTATATAATACATAATTCTCTTCTTTAAGAGCTGTTTCTTACAGAGCTTTTTTTATCTCTTAATCTTGAAGTTATCTTGACTCTAAGCATTTCTTTGATGGCTTCTCAGGTCCCACGCGACTCATCGTCCTTATGGTTAGGGCGGACGTGGGTGGGAATCCATGGCTCGGCGACCTGATTCTTGGCTTGGTGTAGCAACTGTGTAACAGAAGGGGAAATTGTGTATGTGGTTGCACTATTGTTTCTTTATAATTCTCCCCAATTGTATCGTGGAATTTCAGGAAATATATTTGCATATGACAACTAAATCTTAATTGACTTAGACCCAGAGCAGCAGCTTTACACACCCAAGATAGTGGATATTGCTGCTGCTGTGATGGAGATGCATGGAGACATCTGAGACTCTTCTTTGGACACGACAACAACAACAACAACTAAATCTTAATTCTACTGCTTATAAATTCAAATATTATTTATTTGGTTAAACCATGCTAATGGAGAGAAAATTTTATGATAAAAAACATTAAAAAAGCAAACATAAATTACAATTAATAGACTAAACCCTTAATAGAATGTTAAAATCTAAAAGCTTGAAGGATGAGTTTCTTTTGCAAATAAATTTATTTCGAGCTTTCTCTCTCTCTCTCTCTCTCTCTCTCTCGGGCAACGCCCTTCTACAGGAAAATTAAAAATAAAGTAAATTAAATTATATCAATGCTTAATCTCAGTGTAATATAATTTAATTTAAAATAAATTTATTCGTATATATCAATAAATAAATATTAAGCATTTATTGGATTTAAATAAAAACTTTATTTAGCCGCTATACGATGAAAATGTATTTATAGATAATATTAGGGATTTCTCCATCTTTAAAAAAACAATATATATATATATAATATATACCTAAAGATATACCTCTCCCATTAATTTTACATTATAACAATGACCTGTGCAACACCCTAGTAGAATATTTTACAACGGTGCCTCTTTTGGTATATATATTGTAACATAGTATTTATTAATTTTATTATTTTTTATTAACAGAGTGGTCATTTTTATGTTTATATCTTGCGACTCTGTAAATTTCCCTCGTGGCTTATCTTTTGTTTACAATTCATAGTTTGTCCTTCCCTGAAATAAATTGTTGTCCCCTCCTGAAGTTTTTGTCTTCCCTAATTTTCCACGTGGCATTTTGTTGGAGATGCCGAGTAAATTTGGGAAGACAAACTGAAGATCGCCGAAAAGACCTAGAGGCCATGGGTGCTGTGATCTACATTTTCAGAGACTGGCTCCAGGATTCCACCGCCGTGTCAAAGCCAAGACTTCCCTCGAAGATGACGATGTCCCTATAGACGATACGACGACAAAGCCGCTCTTCACGCCGCAAGAAAAAGGACGCAAAGGTACTAGGGACAAAGTTCCAAGACTTCGATGGAATCCTTGGCAGAAGCACGTCAAATCCACGTCGGTATCTACAATAATTGCTAGCTGTGGGTCACAGCTCCCATAGGGAAGAAGCTATGTAACATAGTATTTATTAATTTTATTCATGTAACATAGTATTTATTAATTTTATTATTTTTTATTAACAGAGTGGTCATTTTTATGTTTATATCTTGCGACTCTGAAAATTTTCCTCGTGGCTTATCTTTTGTTTACAATGCATAGTTTGTCCTTCCCTGAAATAAATTTTGTTTCCTCCTGAAGTTTTTGTCTTCCCTAATTTTCCACGTGACAATATATATATGTATTAAACTCGCCCCTTCCCCCCGTAACACCTAGACGCCATATATTGACGGCATGTAGTTTTGACGTTTATCCTGACGAGAGAGGCGACCTTTGGTTCAAAATATCAATTTCCTCTTGGAAAAATTCCATATTTAGCAATATATTCTTTATATTATTTTTGTTATTGCTTCTTTTTTGCCAAGGAGTATATCTAAATATGAGTTCAGCTCTAATCAACGCTCTCTTCCTATCTCTACCCGGTAAAACCTCCCATAAGCTAAGGCTCAGCTAATGAGCAAACTTCCTTGACCTTTGTGAAAGGAGATGAAACGTATTTTGTTTAATCAAACTTTTGACAACCGACCATCTCCAAGAGAAACCGATCGGCAAGATCATGGTTTTTGGGTTAGAATCTCTCAATGGGCAAATTCACTAAATTTTGTTAGATTCACCTCAGCCTAGCTCCAGCCTTTTTGTTAACGGAGTTTCAAAATTTAGTAACAAATTCTCGATAACGTAATAAAAGGAACACATTTTTTTCCACTAAAGAGAGTATTTATTGATTGTTTTCACTGTAGTTATGGGGGTCGGTGGAAGGCTGGTTAAACCGTTTGGTTTTCGACCACTACGACCCGGGTTCGATTCCCGCATTGGACACTTTTTTCTGTTTAAAGAAAAAAATGCTCCAATGGCCCCCGATTCTTGCAAAAGTCCAACCCCACCAGCGAGTGCAAGTAACCAAACGGGGCTCTGGCATTAGTAAGTGCAAAGTCGAACTGCTTTTCACATGTGTAGACATGTGGTGCACTTACAGTAAAAGCAGTCGCTAACTACCCACCATGATTATCATGGCCTGTACCACGTGTACTAGGGATAAGCAAAAAAAAAACTGTAGTTATTTTGGTTTTTAAATAGTTAAATATTATATATTTCGACTTAGTTATACACAAATTTATCCATATACATTTGAGGAAGTCTAAAAGATATATCCTAGACTGAGCAATCAGCATATGCCAATTTTATTTTTAATATGAACCCTTGAACATTATTCTATTTTTCACATAGACAATATATATTCCTGAAGAGTAACACATATCCTTTTTTAAAATTTCATTAGAAGAATGCATTTTTGTTTACTGGACAGAATGTATTGTTGGCGTTTTAGAATGTGCCTCAACATAAGTTTTGAAGGGAGAAGTGTATTTTTTGGAACATGAATACCTTCCTCCCGTAAATCTATATTTTATATAAAAATATTTATTTTGAAATATATTTTATAGAAAAACTCTGTGACCCCCAGATAGCACGGCTTTACACTTTATGAATTCATTGTTGTTATTTTCTTTTGGTCAGTACAAAACCTTTTGTAGATATGTAAATTCGTAATCAAATCTTAATTTCGTTCTTCTGCACGCCTCCAGTCAGGTATTTCATTCTCCAATTATTTTATCAGCTCAATTAAAGCAAATGGTGATTAAAGTTGTTATATTATATTTCCTAGATTTCACGACGGCATACAATTGGCAAAATTCTCATGTATTCAAAACCAGAAAATATTTCTTATCCCACATTTATTGAAACACATATATATTTTTAACTAAAAAGGCATACTATTGGATCAAAATACTGGTAAATAAATTATATTTTGATCCAATATATGCCTTTTTAATTAAAAAAAACTCTTTATGGATTGCTCTTTTTTCAAAACATATATATATTTTTGAAAATAGAGCAATTCATGAATAAATCTTTAATTAAAAGGCATATATTAGATAAAAATATCATTTATTATATATATATATATGGAGTAATCTACAGCAATATAGAAGGTATATTAATCCATCGCAGCCTGAAAAAGATCCTGTGTTGATAATAAAGAAGACTTGTGTGACAATGTCTATGACCGCGACAACAATGCCCTGCTAAATAAAAGCATTTTCTGATGCAGCAAATATTTTATGATATACCTTTTCCCTTTCTATCTAATGCCGCTGTCCTCTATTGTTCGAGATATTTAATATCCCAGACGAACGAACTAAAAAAAAACATTAGTAAATTATATATCTGAATAATACACCACTGTATATATACTTTATTATTATTACTTCTTAATATCTGTTAAAATGCTTTCCTTTTATACATTTAATACGATAAATATAAAATACAAATATAGAATAGGTTTATTAAATAAGAATGGTTATAATGTCTGTATATGTGGTGTTTGCTCTGAATAATATATGTATTAAATATATTTATTTTTTATAATAATTATATTTTCCGTTCTGTGATATTATATATAGAATATTATATACATTTATGTTAAATATATAATATATATGTGATACCTTTCATAATTAATAATTTCTTAATTAATATTTCATATTTAGAAACAGGTGAATTTTATTTTTAAAATATAAATAGAAATATTTATATCGGTTTATTGTTAAATATAATTAAATTGGTGTGGTAGACTCGGGTAAAATTTACTTTTTTTATTATTATTTATATCAGAATATATAATTTTAATTGGAAACTCTCACAGTAATTTCCAACAACAAGCTATATCTTCAGATAAAGCCATTTTCTCATAACCTATTGCTATTTATTTCATATTTCTATTGTTTCTTACATGTGTTAAACCTTGCCCAGCGCACCACAATTCAATAATAAGTCTTCCTGAATTTAGCCTTTTTTATATCTATATATATATAAATCAATGTTTGTATGTTTGTTTGTTTGTATGTCCGGTATACAAATTCGCAGTAGTTCACTAATTCAAACCAAAATTTCCATACATAGGTAAAAAAATACGGGGAAGACGATAGGCTATTTTAAAAAATATATAAATCAATTATTAAAACTATATATTCAAATTATTCTACTTAGCTCACGAACAGCGCCCTCTATCAAAGATTAGATTAAATTATGCTGATGCAAACAAATAGATAATGCTAATAACAAACAATTATTAAAAAAATCTTATCTAAATATATATCAATCGGGTAGATATGCACACGGGTCAATCCCGGGGCGAAGCCCGGGTCACCCGTCTAGTACTACATAAATTTAACGTTCTCTACAAATTGATGTATTGAGTTATAATATTAATTTTGGATCTTTTAATTAATTAAAATATATATCTATATCTGTAAAATATCCTATATATTAAACAATAAATTCCAGAAAATATTGATGAACAACCGAAGATTCGAAATTGTTTAGAAGAACTATATAGATATACAGATACAGAACAAGAAGTATTTTCAAGTGAAGAGATATGCTATATACATTTTTGATTTAATTAAAGACATTTTTATTTCTGTACGAGGGGGATATATGAAAGGTTTTTAAAAATAATTTAATGGAATAATATTAGCATTTCATTTTAGATTTAAAACTGATATTTTAAGTTTTAATAACAACATTTTTTTAATATAAGAGGGATTAATTCAAGGGATTATTTTATTGAATTTTACACTTTAATAACATTTTAAATGCGCATTATTGCCTTTTAATTAATCTCATTTTTCAAAATTTTATACTATAGATATTTTTATCTTTTCTATATTTTTAAACCTTTTATATCTGTTTTAGATATCTCTATCAATAGAAATAGTTAATTAGAAATTTCACACAAATAAATTCACAATACAAGATGCTTACCAACCTAACCTTCATCAAATTACATAGCTGTGTTTCTAAATATAGATTTTTATCACATTAGTAAGCATTTCCCTAGAGTGCTTCGCTATTCGTTCAGGAATAGGAAATCATATTATCTCTCTCATTAGAAAACTAATAAATATATTCTATTTTGAAAGATATTATATTAAATATAACATCTCTTTACACATGTGATCAGGAATATCTAAATTTAGTTACTAAATTTTTCACACAAAGTCACATAAATTCATACACTATTCAGAGTAATATATATATATATATATATATATATATATATATGAAAAAACAATAGAAAAATATTAAATAAAAAGGTCAAGTGTTGATATTATTTTTTTTCTATTGTTTTTCATGTGTTAAGCGTATTTACGCAAATTTGGCCTTAAATACCCATTTCTTAGTTTCTAAAGAAGCTTCTGGGACCAAAAATCCTTTTGGCCGCAGTGGTACAGCCTACTCCACTCTGTCGAGCGCCAACAGCGCGAAACACGTTCGTGGATAGCTTTTCTTGATTTATCAAGAACTTGGGTTGGCCAAATATCAGGGAACAGGCTAAATCAATGATTATAAGATGTCTGTTCCACCAGATGGCGCTCTGCCATCTGAAAATCACATGTGCTTCTGGTCAGGATATGTCTTTTTTATTTTTAATATATATATATGGTGTGAGATCCTGTCGACTCTCGCTATACTGTGTTAACCGAGAGGTACAGTCAGAGCGTGGAGAGTTTTCTAGTACCTCTATGCACCTTGGAAGGCCTTTAACAGTTCTCACAGAGTACAGGCAGTCGTGGTCGAGGCAGAGTGGAAGACTTGGGAATGTCCACACAAAAAACGAAGAGACACAATTGTATTAGGAAAGTTCCATGAACAGATAGGAGTCGAGCTAGGAGCAAGATGGAGATAGAAGAATTCTTACTGGTCTACATGGTCGATAAGATGGACCTTGGTGACAACCGACGAGGGCTCCCGCTGATGGTGAAGGAACTATCAAGTGACTGTATTTTCGGCAAGGGCGGAGGTCTTATATATCTTTGCCGAGAGAGGAAGTATTGAATTTAAGCGGATGCAACAAGAACGTGGATCGGAGGCGAAATTGGACACTGGTGCCGTGTGATCTTGCTATCTTTATGCCTCGTTTCAACATCTCGATTTTAGACGTTTTTGGACTTCTATCTCAATCTCTCGCTTCAGCTCAACTCTTAATCTATTACACAGTTTTATTTATTTATCCTCAGTTTGTACAAAGTACATTACATATGGTGATGTAATGACACATGTCAATCATGCGTATAATCATTTACAGATGTGTTTCTATTATACAACATGAAAATCTTGTTATAAGTATTATACATTATAAGGGTGTTGGTTTAAATTACCATATATATATATATATATATATATATATATATATATATATATATATATATATATAAATATCCAAAGAAGCATAGGGTGCCTCTCCCGTCAAAATAAACGTCAAAACCTGTCGCCATCTATATATATTTTCCATATATATATAAATAAGTAGAATTAAATATAATCTATATGAAAGATAGTTGTATTAGAGAATGGGTAATGATAATTAAAAACAAATTATAAAAATATTACTTTTAGGGTATAAAAAGGTTTTTTTAAGTAACAACATAGGGTTATAACAAGTTCACGCTGTTGCCTCGGCATTTTTATATATGATGCACTAGCGCGCCATCTGTTATCAAAATTCGAAACTATTTTAAACGCGTAAGATTCTTTTTGAAATTAAACAATTTCTGCTGCCCTTACTGCAATGGAAAAATTAAAGGATTTTGATAACAGATGGCGCGCTAGTGCATCATATTATAAATGTTCTAATAAAAGACACAATTTGATATTTGCGGAAGAGCGATTGCTCGAAGCATATTATATATTTATAATTATATGTAATTCTACTGTCCTCAAAGCTTATGTCCATAATTCTTCTCAAATACCCATTCCAAGTGTCTAGCAACAGTATCACTATAAAAGGAAGTTCCAAAAATGCAATCAAGTTCCAACGGGAGCTCGAAAGATAAAAGCCAGACTTTTTATCTCTGATGATCCCCTATTTTTGTAGCCTAACGGAGCTCTAGGTGTGCTTGGTGCTGCCTTGGTTCCCTCGCAAGCGGCGCGCTGTTACCAGATGCAGCGGGCTGTTTGCATGTGTCGTCCAGATGTTTTTTGTCCGAAAAAGTCCCCCAGGGACTTACAGCGGACGAGGATAATTTCAGCAGCCAAAAATGCAATATAACAGCGGTATGGTAGATTAAACTGGCCAAACCGCTGGGAGGGTTCACCACTGATGAGCCAGGCCCTCCCTTTAATTTTTCCATTGCAGTAAGGGCAGTAGAAATTATTTAATTTTAAAAAGAATCTTACGCGTTTAAAATATTTTTGAATTTTGGTGTTTATATACACGATATCTTATGAAGTTTAAGCTTTATCTAAACTTGTTAATATTAAACATTAATTAATTTCATTTGAGAGAAATATAATAGTAGTATTTTTTTGTATTAAGAATAAATATATTATAGTTAATTTTTAAAAATTTCAAATAAAAAACCTAAATAGTCATTAAAAATTAAATGTTGTTATTAAAGTATAAAATGTTTTATATTTTCGTTGTTTCATTGTTCTTTTGTGTATTCAGATGTCTTATAGCCTTTGAAAAATAATTTTCCAATTATTCACGTAAATTTTATTTGTATTTATTTATTTACAAAAGTTGATTCTCAACAAGAAATGCTCATTGGGATTCTTGGCAGACCGAATGCTTAAAATATAGTAATCACTCTCTACGTTTGTTATATCATCTATGAAAAAGAAGCTTTTTAATAAAAAATAAAAATATAATAAATCATACCTTCAACTGACATTTTGTAATTTACCTTTTTGTACAGATTAATAATAAATATCTTCGGCAATCACAGAGTGGATTCGTTGGATACCTGCATTATATCTTGCAATATCATGATATCGATTCATTTTTTGTTGTTTTATACTGAATATTCTCACAATACTGCCTTCTTTAATATGATCTAGGTGTAAATTATGTGTGGGCTATTGAGCGTTGCCAATATCTTGCTTAAATAAATTTTGGTCAGAATCGCATCTTCGTACCATAGTTACTGTTTTGAGAGTAGCTTGATCTCTTTTAGCGATTCTGTTTTTTTTTATCTTCCTTTCTTATATCTTTTAAACACTTCCGCTTGCTATTGAACATGGAATCATCGACTAGATTCATTCGGTTGCATATTGTTGGCAAGACTAAATAAAAATACCATAGTCCTTATAAGTCGCGCCTCATTGCTCGCCTGTTGAAGGGTTTTTACCCGAAAGCTTGCACCTATGCATCAATAAAAGAAACTCGTCTTCCTTCACCATGTTTTTCGTCTAATTTCAACTCAGGAAGATTTCTTCATCTATATAGTTGTATCCTTTTTGGCTACTTATATTATTCCAAGTTTCTACAAGGCTGAACGTGTCGATGCATTTCTTGAAAAATTCTGATATTGTTTAAATCAAAATATATTAATAAAATTAGGATCATTTAAATGTCGAACAATGATATAGCAAGCAGGGACAACCGTATGCTCAGAAAAAAAAAAACTACTTGCGCCTGCACGGGCCATGTGACCTGACGTGTGTTAACGGTGGGCTCACTGTTCGTTCGTTGTGTAAAAAAAGAACTAATGCTAAAAATAAATATTGAAATGGCTAGTGGAATAGGTTTATATGTCGCTGTATATTATGTGAAAAAAATGATTAAAAAATAAAATAATAAAATAGGTCAGGTGTTTGGTATTAAAATCAAAAAAGACATAACCTGACTACGATCACATGAGTTTTTAGATGGCAGAGCGCCATCTAGTGGAACAGAAATAAACTAAACGTTGATTTAGCCTGTTCCTTGATATTTGACTAACACATTTTCTTGAAAAATCAAGAGAAGCAAACCACGAACTTTCTATATATGTACAAAAAAAATGTTATTAAATTATCTATACAACCGTTATTTTAAAATAAATGTAATGAATGAATAAATTATATTGAAAATAGAGTAATCCATAAATAAATCTTTAATTAAAAAATAATATATTGTATCAAAATATAATTTATTTTGATCATTTTGATTCATATTTTGATCCAATATATGCCTTTTTAATTAAATAAATTATATGTACACGAAAAAGTTATTGAATTATTATTTCAGCAATTTCTGTCAATACCCTAGCAATATAATTTTTAAAAAGAAAAGCGGAGTTACTATAACAATATAATATTCAAATTAAGAATATTATTAATATGTTTACTTATTATAAAATTTTTGGTTGCATATAATACTTTTGATATTTAAAAAAAAAAACATCTATTAAAAATACTGATCACAAAAACCTTTTCTTTTGAAATTTATATTCGCTAATTTTATTATATAATTTGAAGGCAAGTTTTAAAATATTTTCTTTATTTACGTATTTATTTTTGGTAGTGATAATGAATGAGAGGTAAAAATTAAAATATAAAAAGTCAAATTTAATTGATTAAATATATTAGTGGGTTATCCTAAATACCTTACATGGCCAAAAAAGTGCATTATTTTTATGAAAGTTCAATTTTTATAGATGGTCGAACATTTAAAAAAAGAAAAGGAAAAAGAAAATTTATAGAAAAGTTCGATGCGTAGCATTTGGAAGAGAAATTGAGTTTGGTTTCATTGATTTGAGGTCGAACCTGTAATAAAGGTCGTGGTGTATAAACAAGGAATTTGGAATTTAAATCCAATTTGTGGCGACGCCATTTTAATGATCAAATTAAAGCTTCAGACGATCTCTGATATTCTCTGATGGAAAAGTTTATATTTGACTTTAGGATTAAATTCACTTCTGTCATTTCAATTAGAACGTGATATATTACCTCTCTGCCAGTCAAATTTTTTATATATAATCGAATTATTCTGTGAAAATGCGTATGTGTTGATTTATTATTGAATTATGGGTCACAGAAAAAAACCTTTTATTATATATATATATTTAATATTAATTAATTTAGATTCGAATCTCCATCAAAATAAATATTTTTTATTTATTTAAATAATTATGTGTCATTCAAAATATTTTAATCAATTTATTCTCACTCTTAATATTTTGCCAACATTCTATAAATTTATGTTTCTGTATATATATATATGTTATATAAAATAAAAGATTGGATTTTCTGCTTGATTTTGGATATTTTGTGGATTATGCCATGGCAATGCATTCGTGGTTGAAAATCTTGAAAGTATGATAAAAATAGCAAATATAAAAATAGCGTTAATTGAGCTAAAGGAATATATTAAAAACATAATTTGTTAAAAGTACTGCCTAGCTTAAGGCGTAAATTCTATAAAATGAAAAACCTATTTACATAATGTACAAAATATTTGAGCCGGCCATCGGGAAACAACAACAATGATTTTATATAGTGAAAACTGCAACCTCTGGTGGTCGATTTAACAGAGTCATTTAATCTATGAAATATAATTTTAAATAAAATTATATTTCGAAATAACATATATATATATACATATATATGTTTTAAACTTTTAATTAGATAATTGTAATTTATATTTAGACATTTTTTTACATTTTAATAACAACATTTTCCTTTGTAAGCGATGTTTTCAATTTTATTTGAACTTTAACAGTAATATGTTTTTTTTTTACATTTTCAATTAGGCACATTTATATTAAATGAAATTGGTTTATTATAGTACAGTTTTTGAAAGCTATCTCTTAGTTTTAAAATCTCAATTTTGATTCTAATAAGGATATATTTTATTTTTGTGTGTAAGATGAAGGTTTTGCACTTTTAAGAAGCCTATTTTAAAAGTTAAAAGTTCAAAATTCTATAATGATATATTATATATTGTATTATAAATATACATTTTATACTTTAATAGCGAATGTTATAAGATTTAAAAAAAAAAATAGAAGATAACAACGACATATCAAAGTATAATAAAGGTTGGCGTTCAGCCAACGGAAATATTGGCAAAATAAATGATATTTTGATCCAATGTATGCCTTTTTATTTAAAGTATAATATGAACATCTAAAGGTTTAAACTACATTTAATACAAAATACCAATTTATACGAATAAAAGATTACACGAGGAGCTTCTTTTCCGTTTAATTGCTAGCTTTCGAACCTTGCGGTTCTTCAACCGGCGTGGCTAGTACAACAATACTAACAAGATAAAAGCGCGCTTGAGCCATTATATACAACATCCAAATTTACATACGAAGGGATATTTCAAATATAATTAAAATAGAAATAAGAATTATGACTATAAAATATAAAACTATGCTAATAAAACTTAAAAATTATTAAAAATTAGATAAAATTTGGGAAATACATTTATATACGCTAAAAGTTGGAAATGAACAACAAGCAGGGGTCCCTCCGACCAGGTTACATTATGAGGGTTATCTAGGGCGACACGGAACATAATTATTGCATTAAAACATGGTAGGCTTCAGGGAGATCTATTTTTCTGTTAATACTGTTGGTTTGAGTGGAGATGATGGATTCTAGATATAACCTAATCTGTTTATTATGTATATGTTGATAGAGAATCTTAGGGTGGTCCAGATTAAACTTATGGCCTGTGTGTAATATATGTTGATATATAAGGGATTTAGGATCTCTATTATTTATATTGCGTTTATGTTCTGTCATCCTGATGTACGCGGTTCTCCCAGTCTCGCCCACATAGGAGGCTGGGCAATCATGGCAAGAAACCGCGTACACCGCGCCAGTGGAATGGATGGGGTTGTTAGGTTTATCTGCTTTGGTGATGGGATTCCTGAGCAGGGTTGCAATACTGGGAGGACTATTGTAAAATACCCGAATGCCGTAAGGGCGAAGAATTCTGGAGATGGCAATGGAGTCCGGGGAAAAAGGCAGGAGACAAGTGGCTCTATATACCGTGGTTGACTTTGGAGCAACGGGATCAAACGAATGTTTATCTATGAAATATCTGGGATATCCTGCAGAGGTCAAAAGGGAAATGATTCTGGATTTTTCTATGGTTTTGAATATGGGTAAAGAGCAATGTGTGTATATTCTTTTAGTTAAGGTCCTAACTGTATTGATTTTATAGGCTATGGGACTATTGGAGGAGAAATGGGTATACAGAGGTGGAATGGTCTTTTTGTGGAATACTGTTGTGTGTAACTTGTGCGGGGTGCGGATAATCAGGATATCTAGAAAGGGTAAAACTAGGTCTATTTCAGATTCGTGTGTGAATTTAATATCTGGATGGAAAGTGTGTAGAGTATCAAGTATGTGTCGGAGCTTATTGGTTTTGGCTATGCAAAATATGTCATCTACATATCTCCTCCAATAATGAATGTCAGAAGGCAAGGTTTGGTTGATCCACCGGTCCAGGGATCCCATCACCACTTCAGATACTATGGATGAAAGTGGGCTGCCCATTGGGGTTCCTCTAATCTGTTTGTAGTATTGGTGGTTGAAAGTGAAAGCGCTGATGGAGAGACACAAGGTGGTCAGCTGTGTTATCTGGGCTATTACTTGCTTGTCAATATTGGCTGTTCTAAGAAAGGACTGAAGTTTGTCTGTAATGAGAGTGTGTGGAAGTGAGAGGTACAGGGAGGTGACATCGAATGAGAACATGATATGTTGTGCCGGAGGTTGTATTTGAGCTATTTCTTGTATGAAACTGGGTGGGTGAGTTATATTGTATTTGTTGGGGTTGTTTTTCATGATGGGGGACAATAGATTAGATAGAAATTTAGCTAATAAATATGCCGGGGAGAGATGGTAAGCGATGATGGGTCGGAGTGGGACCCCTGGCTTGTGTATTTTCGGAGTGCCATACATATACGCATCGTGTCCCAAGGAACTAGTGAATTGAGCGTATTGTTCATTGGTGATGAGATTCACCTTCTTCATGTTCCTGAGCGATGTCTTGAATGATTTAATCATAACGTCTTTTTCCTGTAGTGAAATATTTGTGAACGTGGAGCTGTCTTTAAGTATATCCATCATCTTTTCTTCATAATCCGATCGATTTAACAAAACCGTTTGGTTTCCCTTATCTGCCTTGGTAATGACCAGAAAACGAGCCTTCTGCAGTTTACTAATAATGGGGCGATGGATATGTGCAGATGCCAGCCGATGAGAGGGACCAAACGGTTTTGTTAAATCGATCGGATTATGAAGAAAAGATGATGGATATACTTAAAGACAGCTCCACGTTCACAAATATTTCACTACAGGAAAAAGACGTTATGATTAAATCATTCAAGACATCGCTCAGGAACATGAAGAAGGTGAATCTCATCACCAATGAACAATACGCTCAATTCACTAGTTCCTTGGGACACGATGCGTATATGTATGGCACTCCGAAAATACACAAGCCAGGGGTCCCACTCCGACCCATCATCGCTTACCATCTCTCCCCGGCATATTTATTAGCTAAATTTCTATCTAATCTATTGTCCCCCATCATGAAAAACAACCCCAATAAATACAATATAACTCACCCACCCAGTTTCATACAAGAAATAGCTCAAATACAACCTCCGGCACAACATATCATGTTCTCATTCGATGTCACCTCCCTGTACCTCTCACTTCCACACACTCTCATTACAGACAAACTTCAGTCCTTTCTTAGAACAGCCAATATTGACAAGCAAGTAATAGCCCAGATAACACAGCTGACCACCTTGTGTCTCTCCATCAGCGCTTTCACTTTCAACCACCAATACTACAAACAGATTAGAGGAACCCCAATGGGCAGCCCACTTTCATCCATAGTATCTGAAGTGGTGATGGGATCCCTGGACCGGTGGATCAACCAAACCTTGCCTTCTGACATTCATTATTGGAGGAGATATGTAGATGACATATTTTGCATAGCCAAAACCAATAAGCTCCGACACATACTTGATACTCTACACACTTTCCATCCAGATATTAAATTCACACACGAATCTGAAATAGACCTAGTTTTACCCTTTCTAGATATCCTGATTATCCGCACCCCGCACAAGTTACACACAACAGTATTCCACAAAAAGACCATTCCACCTCTGTATACCCATTTCTCCTCCAATAGTCCCATAGCCTATAAAATCAATACAGTTAGGACCTTAACTAAAATAATATACACACATTGCTCTTTACCCATATTCAAAACCATAGAAAAATCCAGAATCATTTCCCTTTTGACCTCTGCAGGATATCCCAGATATTTCATAGATAAACATTCGTTTGATCCCGTTGCTCCAAAGTCAACCACGGTATATAGAGCCACTTGTCTCCTGCCTTTTTCCCCGGACTCCATTGCCATCTCCAGAATTCTTCGCCCTTACGGCATTCGGGTATTTTACAATAGTCCTCCCAGTATTGCAACCCTGCTCAGGAATCCCATCACCAAAGCAGATAAACCTAACAACCCCATCCATTCCACTGGCGCGGTGTACGCGGTTTCTTGCCATGATTGCCCAGCCTCCTATGTGGGCGAGACTGGGAGAACCGCGTACATCAGGATGACAGAACATAAACGCAATATAAATAATAGAGATCCTAAATCCCTTATATATCAACATATATTACACACAGGCCATAAGTTTAATCTGGACCACCCTAAGATTCTCTATCAACATATACATAATAAACAGATTAGGTTATATCTAGAATCCATCATCTCCACTCAAACCAACAGTATTAACAGAAAAATAGATCTCCCTGAAGCCTACCATGTTTTAATGCAATAATTATGTTCCGTGTCGCCCTAGATAACCCTCATAATGTAACCTGGTCGGAGGGACCCCTGCTTGTTGTTCATTTCCAACTTTTAGCGTATATAAATGTATTTCCCAAATTTTATCTAATTTTTAATAATTTTTAAGTTTTATTAGCATAGTTTTATATTTTATAGTCATAATTCTTATTTCTATTTTAATTATATTTGAAATATCCCTTCGTATGTAAATTTGGATGTTGTATATAATGGCTCAAGCGCGCTTTTATCTTGTTAGTATTGTTGTACTAGCCACGCCTGTTGAAGAACCGCAAGGTTCGAAAGCTAGCAATTAAACGGAAAAGAAGCTCCTCGTGTAATCTTTTATTCGTATAAGTTTAACCAAATATACTGAGTTCATTTATTCGTAAAATACAAAATACCAATATTTTAACATAAATTTTATGTTGACTTTGCTTAGACTTATTAAAAATACTTATTCCAAGAAGACTAATCAAACATTATCTTTATTGATTTACAAGAGAGAGAGCAAAATAAAAAAGAAACTTAAAACAAAGTAAACAAACCGAAACTTATCTTCTCACGGTTAGCGCCTATTTACTTGTGATCTTACACAATACTCTGTGGGATCAATTAATTAATTAAATTCAAAATATATATACAACAGTTTAGTAACTATTTACCAACAATTTGATTCAAATAACATTCTCAATTATTATTCAAATTTGAACTTTCGCATTTTAGCACAACTTTTTACATCAATTTTATTATATAATTCTTTCACAATCACCCCAAATGATTACAAATTAATATCGTATCAAAATGGTAAGTGCAAAAGAGTTTATTGAATAAAAGATATATAGAAAGAGTTAGAAAATAGGAAGTTGTTGTTTAGAAGATATCAATTTAAATAGAAAAAGTTATTTTATATCCTCAAAATACTTTTAATCAATGCCATAGTTTTATTTTAAAGGATCAAATATTGTTTTTTATACATTTTAAACGTGGTTTGTAGGTAATTTTTTTTAATATGAAAATATTCGTTTTCAAACTATAAATTCTTTATATTATGACATAAAATATAATTTTTATACTTTTAAATGTACCTTTTATAAAAATGCATTGTTTTAATGTATAATTAAAGATAGATGTGCATCTCTTGTTGCATGAATATCATCCTCTCGCAACTTTATGTTGTACAACCCAAAATATATTATAAAAATATTAATTATATTTTCGAAGGTATATATTTTATTAGACGGTTTATATTTTTAAAACCGACTCCTTATTTAGGTTTTTGCAATTTTAAGACAACACTTTACACTTTAATAAAATATTTCACACTTTAATGAACAATTTTATTAATATAACAACATTTTTCATTTATATATATTTTTACACATATAAAACAACATTTTCATTTCTATATAACATTTTACACTTTATAAACAACATTTACACTTTAATAACAACACTTTTATTTTTAAACTCTATTTTCGATTTGAAAAAAATAGTTTAACAATTATTTAATATATATTTGTAGTTTTTTCCAATTATAATACTTTTATTTTTATTGAAATTTGTCGATTTCAGATATTTTTATATCCATTTTAATCAAGCTTTAGAAATGAAAATTTTGAGATTTTCCCAAATAAAATTAACAACTGTTCAATATGACATTAAAATATATCTATTTTCTCCCTTCAAGATGCTTACAGGCTAATCTTTAGCATTTTTCATAACTGTGTTTTTAAATAAGTCTTTATGGGTTCAATGTAAAGATCACATTAGTACTTCAATCGAAGGCGTCGATATCCTTTTAGGAATATGACAACTAATATATTTCCATTGAGAATTAATAATTATATTGAATTTTGAAGGATATTGCATCAAATAGAACATTGATTAGCGTCAAATATTTAAAATGAGAAATATATAAAACGAAATGCTCCTTGTGCGGTTATTTCATTCAACATAAAAATCTATTTGTAAAGGAACTTGTAGAGGAAATTTAGGAACAATTTAACGCTATATTAAACAATGGATAAATTTACTTGAGGAAATCGCAAATGTTTTATTTTTTTCAAGGCTTGATTAAAACGGATATAAAAATGGCAAAAATAGACCAATTTAAATCAAAATTGTTGATCTTGAAACTGTTGTCTTTTAAAATTGGAAAACATATATATAATATTTTACACTTTAATAACAACATTTTTACTTTTAAGTGATATTTTTCGATTTTATATGAAACGTTAACAGAATTTTTTTTTTTCAAAATTTCGATTGGAACACATTTATTTTTATTGAAATCAGTTTACTTAAGTATCATTTTTATTTTGTTAAGAGATCTTTTTTTAAAACACCTTTTTGATTTCAATAAGCTCATCTTTGATTTTAATAAAGACATATTTATTTTTGTGTGCCAATATTGAAGGTTTTGCACTCTTGAGAAGCACATTTAAAAGTTTAATAACGACATTTTATGGTACAATGCCAACATTTTATAGTTTCTGATAGCGTATATTTTATGATTTTAAAACAAAATTTCTAAGTTAGAAATGACATATTAAAGTATAATATCAATGTTTGTATGTTTCTAAACTACATTCAATATGTAAAATACCAATATTTTAGCACATAAAATAACATTTAGTAACTATATGCCAAAAATTTGAATTAAATAACATATTTTAAATTTTTATTCAAATTTCCCAAATGAACATCTACATTTTAAACCTACTTTCTATATCTAATTTTATATTATATTTACTAATTCACACAATTGAAACAAATTATTAAAACTAAGTATCCTGGCAAAATATTTCAAGTTTAAAAAGCTTTTTATATTTTTTCGAATAAAATAATGAAAATATTATTATAAATAGGAAGGTGTTTTTGTTGGATAACTGAATGCTACGACAGCTAGCGCCACACTGGACCTATCATCATCACAACTGTTTGTTTACCTTCTTCTCTATACTTCAATAACTGTTCGCTACCATAACTTTGTCTTTTCTTGCTAAATGGATAATAAAGATTATTATCATATAATCCTCAACGTCCTCATGCCTTCCTACAAGCTGTAAGTACCTAAATCTTACAACAATTAGATTATGAGACTGAGTATTGCATGAAATTCAACTAACGAGTTAAGACAAAGAAAAAAGGCTTAGCAAAAATGGCGTCACTCCCGAGCCACGATGTAACCCTAAATAAGCTCGACGGCTATAACTACTCACTATGGTCTTTCAAAATCGAAATGCTTTTGCAAAAGGAAGATCTTTGGGAAGTTGTCACCGAAAATATTCCAGATGAACCTAAAATCGAATGGAAAAAGAAAGTCTCAAAAGCTAGAGCTATCATTAATCTAAGCATCGCCGACTCACAAATAGTGCATGTCAAAAACCTACTAACTGCCAAAGCTACCTGGGACACTCTTAAAAATATCTATGAAAGAAAAACACTCTCAGGAAAAATTTATTTGCTAAGGAAGCTATACAGCTTAAAACTCAAAGAAGACAAAGACATGCAACAGCACATCACTACCATGATGGAAATAGTTGACAAACTGCGAACCATTGGCGAAACACTAAAGGACTCTCACATCACGGCTATACTGCTTTGCTCGCTTCCAAAGAGCTACTCCAATCTCATCACGATGTTGGAATCAAGGCCTGATGACGAGCTAACGCTTGAATTCACCAAGAACAAACTCCTTGATGAACACACACGCAGAGTAGAAAGCTCGAAAGACGAAAGCACCGCATCAAAAGCCTTAAAAAGCCTCCACGAAGCTTCAAGCCAAAGAAGAGAAAAAGAGAAGAAATTCTGTTCTTTCTGCCACAAACCAAACCACTCCAAAGAAGAATGTTGGCACTATCAAAAGCGAAACAACAGCCACAAAGAGTACAAATATGAAAACTTCAGAAGAGGAAACGTACCAAAGTACACAAATCAGTCGAGTGTCACCCAAGAACAATCAACAAATCAGAGAACAACAAAAGGACCTAACCCAAAAGCTCTCAATTGCACTCAACGAGAAGCAAGTGTACACAACTGGTTCATCGACTCTGGAGCCAAAACTCATATGGCGTACGACGAAAGCTTCTTCACTGAACTTAACAGAGAACAAACACAAAATGTTGTGGTTGCTAATGGCAATAAGCTGCAGGTCAAAGGGATAGGACAAAGAGAAGTCAAAGTCATCACACCCCAAGGAAAGACTGACACCTTACTTCTCACAAAAGTTCTCTACATCCCGGAACTAACAGACAACCTTCTGTCAGTGAGTGCGGCCACCTCCAACGGATGTAAAGTGACGTTCAACAGAGATTGGTGTACCATCGAAAGAGACAACACAGCCCTCGCGAACGGTATACTTGACAATGGAATGTACCGACTCCACCTGGATGACAACCCCCAAACTCGCACATTCAAAGCAAATGTAGCAAAACAAAACCACTGCAAGAACAAAAATTGCCTCATGCTCTGGCACGACAGACTAGGACACAGAAATATAGAATCAATTAAGAAGATTCAAAATGAGAACCTAGCAAGAGGACTAAGTCTAAATAACTGTTCGCACAGCACAGACTGCATTCAATGCATTCAAGGAAAACTCACCGAAACCCCATTTCCAAAGAAGACAGAGTACAGAGCAACTGAAACGCTTCAACTTGTCCACAGTGATATCTGCGGTCCATTACCAACTAACTCTCTCAGCGGTAAGAGATACTTCATCACCTTCACTGATGACTACAGCAGATACACGAAGACCTACCTCCTGAAAGGAAAAGACGAAGCCTATGAAAAAATAAAAGACTACGTCATCTCAACACACACTGAATTTGGAAAAAATATCCAAACCATACGGACAGACAACGGTCGTGAGTACGTAAACCGACAAGTCGAAGATTTCCTGAACCAAAGCGGAATCAAACATCAGCTAACAGTCCCCTACTCACCAGCCCAGAACGGAGTAGCCGAAAGGAAAAATCGATCACTAATGGAGATGACAAGATGCATGCTGTTTGACTCAGGACTCCCACAATCTCTATGGGCGGAAGCGGTTACCACAGCTAATTACCTACACAACCGAATACCCTCGAAAGCTACAGACAAGACTCCTTTTGAACTATGGACCAACAGGAAGCCCAGTCTGAAGCATCTAAAAAGATTCGGATGTAAAGCCTTCGCCTATATTCCCAAGATAAAAAGAAACAAGTTGGATAGCAAAGTTATCGAAGGGATCTTTCTTGGATACGATGATCGAAGCAAAGGATACAGAATCCTGCACGACACAGACAACATCACAATCAGCAGATCCGTAAAATTTATAGAAAAAGAAAATGGGTTTCACCTCGCTTCCACAAAAACAACTTCACCACAAGTACTAAGTACAGATCTAACTTTCTCCAATCATATCGGAAATGCAGAGGAAAGTCAGGAACCAGGAACACAACCCGAAAACCTTGAGGACTCAGAAACCGAGGATTACCTTCAACCCAGTACAAGCACAGGAACACAAGTGGTCACACAAAGAAGATCCACGAGACCAACAAAGGGAATACCTCCCATAAGAAATGACTACATGCTGTACAAAACTGAAGCTCAAGACATTCAGACACCCACCAGCTACTCGGAAGTCCTACAATTACCAAAAATAGAAAGAGATAAATGGCTACAAGCAATGAACGAAGAACTAAATTCTCTTGAGAAGAACAATGTCTGGGAACTAACGCCTCTACCTAAGGACAAAAAGATCATAGGATGTAAATGGACCTATAAACAAAAACTCAATTCCAAAGGACAAATAGAGCGGTACAAAGCCAGACTCGTAGCAAAAGGGTTCAATCAGAAATTTGGCCGAGACTACGAAGAAACCTTTGCACCAATTGTGAAGCATTCTACAATTAGAGCCTTCCTAGCTGCATCAGTCTACAAAGGGATGAAAGTGAACCACCTCGATGTCAAGACAGCGTTCCTACACGGCGACCTAGATAAAGAACTCTACATGGAACTCCCAGAAGGACTCCATACAAAACAAACAAACAAAGTCTGCAAACTAAAGAAGGCAATTTACGGTCTAAAACAAGCCGGAAGATCTTGGAACACAAAAATTGCAAGCACTCTAATTAAAAATAACTTCAAACAGAGCATTGTAGACCCATGCCTATTCACCAAGAATGAAGAAAACCATTCCATCTACTTGATTCTATATGTGGATGACATGCTCCTTGCAAGTGATTCCGAAATAATCATCCAAAACACTGTAAAAACTCTCGAAAAAGAATTCGAAATAAAGAACCTTGGAGACCCCTTTCAATTCATTGGTATAGACATTTCAAGGAACAGAGAAGGTGAACTCCTTCTGAGCCAAAAGAATAAAATCCAAGAACTAGTTGAAAGGTACAACCTCCAAGAAGCGAAACCTACTTTCACTCCCATGGAAAGCGGATACCCCGGTATATCTGATGAAAAACTTCTACCAAACAACGTCCAATACCAACAACTGATAGGCTCACTATTGTACCTAAGCGTAGTATCCAGACCAGATATCGCAGCTCCAGTCTGCATACTTAGCAGCAGAAACCAGAATCCTAGAAATTGTGACTGGAATGCAGCAAAAAGAATCGTAAGATATCTGAAAACTACTAAAGAACTCGAGCTACGCATATCTAACCAAAAACCTCCCACACTGGAAGCATACAGTGATGCCACATGGGCAAGCGACAACACCGACAGAAAATCACTAAGCGGAAACTTGTTCCTACTGAGATCAAACCCCATCTCATGGATGACTGGGAAACAAGGTTGCGTATCTCTCTCATCCACCGAAGCGGAACTTATCTCCGCAGCTGAAGCCTCACAAGAACTGTTATGGCTTCTCGACTTGCTAAAGGATCTCGAACTGGAACAGAAAGCTCCAATCTACTTCCACCAAGACAATCAATCATGTCTCAAGATATGTTCATCCGAAAAAGTGTCTTCTAGAACCAAGCACATCGCAACCAAGATCCATCACCTGAAGGATCTTCAGAAGAAGACAGTGATAAAAATGATCTACTGCCCAACTGGCGACATGAAGGCGGACATTCTGACCAAGCCGCTACCAAGGCCGACATTTGAGAAGTTACGCTACAACCTCGTGATGTCTCCACATTCATGCCGGGGATTTGTTGGATAACTGAATGCTACGACAGCTAGCGCCACACTGGACCTATCATCATCACAACTGTTTGTTTACCTTCTTCTCTATACTTCAATAACTGTTCGCTACCATAACTTTGTCTTTTCTTGCTAAATGGATAATAAAGATTATTATCATATAATCCTCAACGTCCTCATGCCTTCCTACAAGCTGTAAGTACCTAAATCTTACAACAGTTTTAATAATAAAATTTCAATTTAAATCAAATATTTTATTTTTAAACTTCAAAATATTGTTAATTAATGTCGCAGTTCTATTTTGAATGCTTATTTTGCGTTAAATGTAGATTAAACTTTTGATATTATGTCTTAAAATCATATTATATTCGCTATTAAACAATAAAAAATGTTGATAACATAAAATACCATTATTAAACAATTAAATGGCTTCTGAGAGTGCAAAACTTCTACATACGCACAAAATTAAAATGTATTTATTAAAATTAAAAATGAGCCTATTGAAATCAAATATGTGCTTTTAAAAAATATAAAATCAACTCTTAATAAAAATTACTAAACTGATTTCATTAAAAATAAATATGTTTCAATTGAACATTTGAAAATAAAACATATTTCTCTTAACACTTCAAATAAAATAGAAAAATATCGCTCAAAATAGAAATGTTGTTATATAAATGAAAAATGTTGTTATATATATTTTAAAAAATATATTTTTATTAAAATGTGAAATGTCATCAAAGGGTAAAATGTTGTCTTAAAATTTCAAAACCTATATATATATTTTTTTGAAAATAGAGCAATCCATAGATAAATCTTTAATTAAAAAGGCATATATTGGATCAAAATATCATTTATTTTACCAAAATTTTAGTTGGCTGAATGCCAACCTTTATCAAGGTGTTATAACATTTTAAAGTGTGTCAACAACAAACTCAGCGCCACATAACGTCAACAGCATTAAGTTTTTTAAAATATTTTGTTATATTCGATGGGGAGAAAAAAATTGATATATATATTTATATTATGGACAAAATTGGTAAAATAAATGATATTTTGATCCAATATATGCCTTTTTTAATTAAATATATATATATTTTTGCAAATATGTAATTTTTCAAAGTATTTACATATCGAAAACACAATTTCTATTTTGAAAAAGAATAATATATTGCAAAATGTAATGAAATTTAGGTAAATATATTGTGTGTGTATATAAATATATAATTATATAATTCCTCGCTTTTAAAGATGGTGTAATAATTTCCTACAATAGGAGAAGCCGTTGGGTATGATTGCAAAAGAAGGTTCCAAATTTAAAACATTTGATTTCTTCTTAGAAATTTCCTACATCATACATTTTATATTCATTTTAATAAATGAGGTATAATAGAATTATACTGTTCAATAAAACTTATATAAAATATAGGAAAAATAGGAATTTTACACAAATACTCTTTAGAATCTGGAAACTAAAGCATAAAGGTTTTGATCATATTATGAGTAAATATTTTAAAATAAAACATTTAAAGCGTTTATCAATTAATCTTTTATTTTAAATATTTCACAAAGATTTGATTTATATTTTCAAACATCATTTATAATTCTGCTTTCATTATTTATATTTTCGCAAATTCTGTGAAACTTGTGAAACCTCAGTGAAAAGGTAGATACAAAATATATAAAGGTTGATGTGCAATTTTCAAAACAAACGATACAAATAAAAATTACAAATCTGATTAGCTATCCCTTGGGGAATAAATACACGCAGATGTACACACATATGAAACAATTTCATTAAAAAGAGGAATGATTTCTCCAACATAAATCAAATTAGCTACGCCTATTAAAGAAATCCCAAGAGAAAATGGTTATGACGCCCCAATTTTATAATAGCATCAGATTTTTTAATCTTCGAAAATAAATTATTTTGAGATTTTTCAATTTAACCTTGTGTGCCCAATTTTTATATTTTATTTTCATAAATCAATTTTGCTGAACGACTTGCTTTAATTAGAATGAATTGGAAAATTTCGTGCTGAGAGATAATTTATACATTTCCTAGAATATTTTTGTATCTTTCCTGTTACGAATTAATATATTTCTGGGTTGAAATGAATCTTCTGTGTGATTATTAAAATAAATATATTTCGTGTGATATATAATATTTGAAAGGTTGAAATTTTAATGATTTCTTATAAATTCTTTATTATTGTATAAAAATAATTTTGTGAGATAAAATTGAAATCTTTTGTGTAATATTTTTGAATAAATACACATTTCGTTTAATATATTTTTTTGTTATTTCATATTTTAAATATATTTATACAAATGTGTTATAGATTTTATATTTAAAATATCACAATCAACTTAGCAGGCTCAACCGCTGAAAAATTGAAATATATTTTAAGCGCTATTGTTTGAAAAAGATATTTAAAATCTATTTCCAACTTATCAAGACGAACCCTCGTTTCACCATTTTAATCTCCAGATAGCTTCAATATTGTATTAGACCGAAATATTATAAACCCTGCATTTGCTATTGTAAATATTGCTATTGAGTACAGTAAATTGGTGTTTAGAAAAAAGTATCAACATATGCTTCTAGGACTTTAGAAATATATATCTAAATTAAAGATTTAATGCTCTCCCGAAAAAAACAGAAAATAAGCCTGAATAAATGTTTCAAAAAGATATTTGAAAAAGAAAACTTATATTACCGTTAAAGTAAAATAAACTCAAATATATATTTTGAAATGTTATATTTAAAAATAATAATGTTGTTTTTAAAGTATTATTTTAAAGTGTTTTAGTTTAATAGCAAAGCTTTTAAGATTGGAAAACAAAATTATTGTGTTTAACAACGACATATCAAAAGTAAAATACCAACGATTGAATACCTAAAAAACTACATTCAATATAGAAATAATATTTTATACTTTTAAAAATGAAACTATGACATTGATTAAAAATATCTTGAAGTTTAAAATAACATTTGAAAAATTGAAATAAAATTTTATTATTAACATCTTCTGTAATATATAATATGTTTATATGGTTTTGACCAAGGACTTGGTTGTTGTTGCGTGATGTAATCAATATATAACGCGAGATATTCATGTTTTTAGTTCTTATGATAATTCTGTAATAATAAAATATTATGCAAATATATAACTTTTCAGTAGCATACAATACCTTTCAATAGAAACTACACTACCTAAGATAATTGAATATTAGGTAGAAGAGTACATAACACCATTCTATTTATTAAATTTTATGTTTATTTTATTCTCAATAAAACTCTTTTAAACATAATATTTTGATACGATATTAATTTATCATAGAGTTAATGTAAAATAGGAAATATAATGTTTTAAAATTTTGTCAGTGAAGTGTAAAATGTTGTTATATTAAAATGCAAAATGTTGTCATTAAAGTGTAAAATGGTGTCTTAAAATTGAAAACCCTATATACATGTGTGTCTTCTTGTAAAAATAAGAGAATAACGGTCAGGTGTTGATATTTGAGTAAATAATAAAATGCACATGTGAGCGCTAAGGAAATGCCTCTTTTGCTTTTAATATCTACACCTGTTTTTTCCTAATTTACTAAATATAAAAAATAATTCGTATTGAGAAACATTAAAAATAAATAAAAATATAGAAATTATTTTTTTAAATCATAAAAAAAGACACAATATTCTTGTTACAACACTGGGGATATTCAGGTGTCTTCCGCTCAACATTTATCATCATCAATGTCATTAAAAGCAGACGTGCTGAGGCCGCTTTATCTCGTCTGACATTTTTTTGCGGATCTGCTGCCGTATTCTGCTCTCTCAATCCATTCGTCTGCCGGTTAATTACAAAAGCAGCCGAACCATTAGTAGGGCTAATTTGGCGAAAGGTTTCAATGGAAATGAAGCTAATTTTTGTAGCTTTGAAATCATTTGCTTGGACGCCATTTACTTTTATACTTGTAAACTTTTAAAATATAGACAATTTCACTATATTTTTAAATCTTAGCTATAAAAATGATAAATTATACTTCCATTGTTAAAATTATTTTAATTGTGTTTAATTTCGTTTAAGGAAGAAAATATAAACAAAATTAATTTATATTTAGTTAGTTTTCATTAGAATATTGATATACATAACGTTTGTGTGTTGAGTTAAAACTTTAATATAGGTATAGAATCAACAACACTAAAAATACCTTTTAAATATACGACTTCCTTCGATTGAATATTATTTATATAAATTTATAAATCAAGCCTTAGTATATACTTTGTATAGGAATTGATAATCATGTGGTAGGCGGAATTATGACAGCTTGTACTGTAAGTACATCGCATATTTACATATGTATTACCAGGCTATGTTGGGTAGTCAGTTGGGATATCCTCTACTCTGTAAGTATACAAATATCTATTCATGTAAAACAAGGCAATGGAGGGTTGGACTGCTCGTAATGTAAGAGCACTAAACCTTTCTTTCTACACATGTATGAACAATTCAACCTTATAATTACATAATGTTAGGTCATTCTTTGGTTACTCACACTAACTTATTCAGGTCGGAGTGTGAGAAGATAGTCAAACAGCCCAGGTGAACTTTTTCTTTGAACTCACACATCCCAGTCATGGGGAAGCTATCAAACGGAGCCTACCAAATTGACGAAGTGCCATTTTGGTGCTGTTAAATCAGAATTGAGACAACTCTATGTGTTGCTATCATAGGCCTCTATCTTTTATGACTAAATATTCAAATATAATATATAGTATTTCTCATTTTTACATATTATTTTATTTCAAATTCGAACATTAGCCCGTCGCACATCCGACATGAATTTCACTAATTTCTGAACCAAATGGTTGACCTTGATTATAAAAGCGTCAATGAGTTTTTCAAACTGAAGTAGCGTTTCAAAATTTATAGGACCGTTACTATCGCTTAATATATTGCGTATAAGCAATTTATGGCATAGATTGGGTTCTTCTAATTGCACTACATGTAGGCTCTCTTGTCCTCTTGTTGAATGGGGTCATATTTAGAAGAGGTCCGGTTTAAAGATTGTCATAGATGCTAGCCATTCAAATAAAATGTCTAGTCTAATTTTCACTCTCTCTGTTGTCACAATAGCTTGTTGCCTTATTAAATCCTTGCTAAATACACAATTGGATAACCAGTTAGAGTACAACATGACAATATGTGACATAGGTTTATATACCACTTATAACTATTATATATATCATAGACGGCCATTTCATATTGGAGCTAAGTCGACTAGCTACAGAGTAGTGCTCCCAGTCTTAATGACAAAAGCAGACGCATTCTACTTCATCCAATCATTATGGATGACAACTCTACAGGCTTGATACCCTGGTATGATTGAGTAGAGATAAGACAGAAGAATAAAAGAAGACCATTAATCCGCCGTTGCACATTTTTAAATGTAGATAAGCTTTGGATAAGTACATTTTATTTTCAATATTTATATAGGATTATATTTACAGGAGAACAGTGTTGAACACAGCTTGTTTCCATGACTTTCCCTTCATCACTCAGTATGTCTACAAATCTTGTATTTCAATATACTTACAGAGGACCTAGAAGTCTGAAATTTGGTACACTTGTTGACACCACAATGACAATTCAGTTTGACAGAATTTCAGACTTTTGGTTGGTAGAGTCGGGCAGGAATGTACTATTTCCCTTTATATTTTGTGATACCTTTTATATATTCTTACAGAGCGCATCTAGAAGTCTGAAACTGAGTACACCCTTTCAAACCTAATGACATTGAAAGTTGACAAAATAGCATATTTCTGGGTGGTTATAATGGGTCTAATTTCTCTATTTGCTTTCAGATTTATGGTCAATTTTAAAATATATTTCTGACCACATAGAGATCTGGTATTTAAAATATTTCAGCCTTCTAGGTAGCCGTGATGTTCGGGAATAGAGAATACCTACCCAGATGGAAATTGTCGTATAATCTAATACTATAATCCATATGAGTTTTGTGTTGATTAAATTAAACAAAATCTTGTTCGGAACAGAAAAATATAAAACAGAAGCGTTCACATTTATAAAAAGACCTTTATAGTTTGAAATCTCCTTACATTATTTAAAAAGAAAGCACATACCCATTTAAATAAAATCGAAATGTCTTCTAAGTTTCTTCCAAATTAAATTCGTCCTTTTTTACAGTCGCTATTTATTTTGAGTTATTCAAAAATAAGAACGAAAATATATCTATATATCTTATAAACCTTTCAAATATTTCGCTTCCTATTTAACTAATATAACTTTATTAGTCTTCTGTCCTTTTTATCTAGCAAAACTTCTCAATTATTCACATAACATTTAAAATATTTTAAATATTTGTCTATTTTTATTATTTAAAGAGATAGAAAATATTTTGGTGTTTTGTTAAATAAAGTATTTTGATATTCAAAGTTTCATTTTATAGCTCTATTATTCTCTGGATATTTCGAAATAATTTACGAATAAAAAAATTGTAAACGATATTTTAATCATAAATTTACCTGAAAACTTTTGCTTTTATCTTGATTAAGGATGAATATTTTAAGCCTTTTATTATTCGCCGTAGAACGCTTCAATTACACGAATGGTTTTGTCTGCAATTTTATTCAGTTTGAAATAATCGTTGCGTAAAAATTAAAATGCAGAAGATGAAGTAATGATAAAAACCTATTAGAATGGTAATCCCTTGTAGCAAACACATCAGATAAACTAGCGATAAGAATAAATTTGGGAAAATTTGAAATTCACTAATAAAGCAAGCAATTTCGCATTAAATGAAGATTATAAATATTGCGAATTCTGCATTTTTCTTAGTTCCATCGTTTAATTTCGAAATATTTTACATGATGTATTTTATATATAGTTTGAATATAAAGAAAATCGAAGGAATTTTTCGATCAATTTGTTATATTTTTATTTTATTGTTTTTATGTTGAATTAGCGCGCCATCTGTTATGAAAATTCGAAACTATAATAGACACGTATGATTCTTTTAAAAATAAAATAATTTATACTGCCCTTACTGCAATTAAAAACGCAATATAACAGCGGTATGGTAGATTAAACTGGCGAAACCGCTGGGAGGGTTCACCACTGATGAGCCCGGCCCTCCCATAAATTTTTTAATTGCAGTAAGGGCAGTAGAATTTTTTTTTTAAGAATCATACGCGTCTATAATAGTTTCGAATTTTAATGTTTTTATGGAAAACTAAAATAAAAAATTAAATGGATTATTAAGGCTTAATATTTTGTTTTAATCATATATTTTCTAAAAATGTGATATTGTACTGGGATAAGGTGCATAAATTAAGAAAAAGGCATCTCCTTATCGTGCAACTGAAAGTTGCTAATGGCTTGCGCCATCTTGATTAATCAAGAATGGGTATTTGGCCAATTCTGGAATAATTAAAAATCAACGTAGTTGATATTTATTCCGATAGATGGCGCAAGCCATCAGCAACTTTCAGTTGCACGATAAGGAGATGCCTTTTTCTTAAATCATATATATTCTAGTTAAAATAATATCGGCCTATATATATATATATATAAGTGGACTCTGAGAATTGAACATAATTTATATTAGAATTAGGAAAATACGTTTGTAAAATTTATTTTAATGTTTTTTTTTTTTTACGACCACCCAAGGCTGGCGATTATTTGTCAGAAGTCATAATTGACATTTCAAACACCATTCTATATAGCGACCTACCAACGCCATTTAGAATTGTTAACCAAATCTCTATATCTTCTTTTATGAATACTTTTAAAAATTATCAGTTTTCATGACGGTTTTATTGTTAAAAAGGTGGCCTTATTTTTATTATATTTTAAGTCAAACAATGGAGTATTTTGTGAATGATAAGAAGATAGGATTGCCTCATCAAAATAATACATTTTTTAGTTCAGTACCAGTCTTTAATTAAGAGTTTTACTGTTTATTTATATATTTTTTTAATGCTGTGATTTGTAGAATTGGATTGATTTTTTTTTGTAATTAACCAATGAGTTTAAAAATTAACTACAGTAGAACTCCTCAAATTCGGAAAGCTTGGGGCGCAAGGTATTCCGAATTTGAGGATTTTCCGAATTTGAGAGAGTTAGATTTGTGAATATTTATGTGGCATAAATAGGCATTTAGATGACTGAGACAAAGATTTTGAAGCATATGAACAATTTTAGGTTGAATATTATATGTACATTACATAATTTTAATTACGATTTTTAATCAAATGTTACTTGACTTTTATGAGTTTTGAGCATGAAACCGATGAAAAATAGTAAAATATTTTATTATGTATGTAATGCAATTGATGGCCAAGTAAGTTATGGCTTGGCAAAGAAGTTGCTGATTGTTGTCTGTTTCTTTGGCTTGTTTAACAAAGCTTCTTCTTCTCTCATAAGCATAGTTCGAAGACTATTGATGGTGTTGTAGCTTGCAAGCATTTCTGGTTCAGTGCGCTTTTCCAAATATTTTAATGCAACATCCAAACTTTTCAACGCTTCGCATCTGGGAACATCCGGCTCCAAAATGTCTTCAGTCTTTTTTACTTGAGAAAACCTTTTGACATCTTTTTCGGTAGAATCAACAAACTTTGTAAGTTTAAGCTCAGACTTTTTTATATCATAAACAGTTGTCTTAGAAATTTTATACTTTTGCATTATCGTTGTATAGCTTAATCCTTTTTTAATGTCACTAAGAACATCTAACTTTTCACCAAGCTTAAGAATTCGGTACTTGCCTCGTTTTTGCCGCTCCTCTTTGGATGCCATTTTGTTGAAGAACAAACTTGTAAATGCAAAAAATTGAGAGTTTAATAAAAGAATTTGAAACTTACAATGTCTGAAAATGTTTGATAATTTGAACTTTAGGTGAATCAACTTTGCAATAAAAAATGCGTGAATGGCTTATGACGTAATAATGCTGCCTTCTTATTGGACAATATCCTAAACTAAGCACAAAGGTCAAATGAAACTGTTGATTTATTTAAGCTTTTAAAAAAGGGGATAAACCCCTAATTAGCGATTATAAATAATCGGTAAAAATAAATTAATTAAACACTTAAATTAAAAATAAATTACTAATAAAAATTAAATTAAATTAAATAAAAGCAAAGCAAAAGTAAAAGTAAATAAAATAAAATAATGTTGAAATATCAACAAAATAAAAACATGTGAAAATTGATTTTTTGTATGTAAAAAAAAAATTACAATACTTTCCGAATTTGGGAGTTTCCGAATTTGAGAATTTCCGAATTTGAGGAGTTCTACTGTATACAGATAAAGATTATGATAATATATAAAATGATTAGTATATACCTCCATGGAGCAGTTCATCACAAATCATGGTAATTTTGGAGAATTTCTGGCGAAAATCGGGGCAGCGGATGATCCTAGCTGCTTCTGTGAAAAAGAAAACCAAAACTTAGTACATTTATTAATGGAATGTCCAATCTTTCACAGCTACAGAAGTAATCATTTTTATCCCATCGAAGCAATGTGCGAATTTGTATATAATAAAGACACCTATGAAAATTCAATAATTTTTGTAAATTAATTTTAGATTTTATTTTCTCGGCTAGGAATAAAAGATTACATGAGGAGCTTCTTTTATTCGTATATATTTTATTTTCTGTTTGAGAAAATAAACCTTTCAGTTTTATTTTTTTCAGTCCTGTTATTGAATTGTATATAAAATGAATTGTATATAAGTTGCTATAATATATAATGTAACGTTTTTGTGTTAAATGTTAAAATGTTGTAATGTTAAAATATATTTTTACATTATTAATTTAATTTGTTGTTGTTTTATAATAATGAAGATGCAAATTACATTGTTGTTGTTGTTTAATATCGTTTTTTCATATAAAAAATGGCATTGTATGTGATCATGATGACAAAAATGATTTTTTAGAATTATATGCATAATTAATCGTGAAAAACAAATTATAAAATTACAAACGTGACAATATCTTATTTAAAATTTAATAAATGATTTTAAAATAATTATGTTTCAAAAATATATTTGAACGCTTATAAATCGTTTATAATCGTATATAAATACGTTTATAATTCTATATATAGGTGGATTGGATGTTTTCTAGAATCGTTTTAACAAATGTTCGTCAGGCAAACTTTTACTTGGGTAAAAACCGGGCGAAGCCGGGTAAATTCGTTAAATACAGTTATTTACAAATGTTTGTTTGTGGCAAGATAATATTCCTTCAACTTCAAATTACTGAGGGGACCAATTAATATTGATTTTATTCATCTTATCGAGCATTTTTAAAGGGACCGGGAAAATATTTCAAATTATCGAGAGTATAGAAAAGTGCAGATTCAGTAGGGATTGGATGTTTGTTAGAATCGCTTTAACAAATGTTCTTCAGGCAAACCTTTACTCGGGTAAAACCGGGCAAAGCCGGGAACATATAATCTCGCTTAGCAGGACAGAGAGTTAAATCTGGAAGAGTTTTTAGTCGCGCTTTAATCAAGAAAAATTATAATTATTCAGGTACTGAGCAACAATATTTTTTTAGTCAGAAATGATGATGACAATATTGCTGTATCATGCTTGACTGACATAAACAAAATTCTTCAGGGGAATATTCACTAAAGCAGTCCACGGGCGAAGCCAGATAATAATTTTTAGTAGGCAGGAACAAAATTCTACCAGCGAAACATTCACTCGAGCAGAAGACCCATGAAGCCAGGTCATCTCTATATATAAAATATCGTTTCTCTGCCTTTTGGCTAAAATCATGTAGTATATCTTTAGATATTTTTATTTATATATATCTTTTTTAAAATCTATTCAGTGGAGAGAGAGGATATGTTTGCTAGAAATATATATTTTATATACAGGGTGATCCAAAAGTCCCGCACAACTTTAAAAATTAATAACTCCGCGAATATTTGCGCTAGAGCAATGCAGTAAGTTAGAAGAAATGGTTAATGATTTTTAAATACAATCTGAGATATGTAAAATAGGTATATGCAAATTAAAACATGTAGCAAAAAAATAAAACCTGATATTTTAGATGCGGTTTGCTGGAATACTCTCAGCTATTTATATTTCGAAAATAATAATTTTCTATTTTTTAAAATTCAAATCTCTCTCAGTATCGATTATATTTATTTTATTTCATTTGAAAAATATTTATCTATCTCTGATGATTTATTTTACTCTGGAATGCCGTTGTTGTTTTTGTCGTGTCCAATAAAGAGCCTCAGATTATTTTCGTTTGGCCAACAAAAATGTCCAATATTTATACACATATATTCTTACATAATGAGACTTTAAAGAATGCAAATAATCTTCATCTATTTACATACACAACACATCTCCCCCCTTAATAATACTCCAGTCGGGTCTAGGGGTTTCCTGGCTCTCTGAGGTCTAGAACTGCGGATGGGCACTTGCACAGCGGCAGCCTCCGGTTTAGGAGTGCAAGAGGGCACGTGCACAGCAACAGGCCCTGGTATAGGAGTGCAAGAGGGTACGTGCACAGAAGCAGTCTCCTCCTTGTTTCCTGATGTAACCTCTGGAACCTCCTCTTCACTTTATTTCTGACTTCCACCTACAGGCTTCTCTCCTGATGTTCGAGGAAGTATCAAATTTCTTGTCTCCACTTGTTTCTTTCTCACAGGTCGCAATTGATTGATATACCTCTTATACACGACGCCCTCGCAACTTATAAGGTAGTGACGGTAGCTCAATAATTCCAAAATTATACCTTTTTACCGTTTAGGTCCAGTTGCATAGTTGCGGAAATAAACCTCGCAACCTGTAGTAAACTGCTCCTGCCTTCTTACGGCCTCATGAAATACCTCTCGCGGATTTCCCATCTTGGTATTAAATTTGAGAATCTTGATCTTAAACTTCTCTTCATTAGCAATTCCGCGGGGGAATTCCTTTATTACAGTTTGGGGGATTGCTCTATGAGCAAATAGGAATCTTTGTAGATTCGTCTCTAAATCATCCTTCCCATTATTCTTTCTCAAAAGGTTTTTAAAATCTCTTACATATCTCTCAGATAAACCATTTGTACTAGGATTATACGGACTGGTCTTAGTGTGCCGTATACCATTCATTTTGGTAAATTGCTCGAATTCACCGGAGACAAACTGTCTTCTGTTATCTGTAACAAAATATTAGGGCAATCCAATTCTGGCGAGAATTTCTCTTAGATGACTTATAATCGTTTTTCTGGTAATATATTTGATGATAAAAATTTCTATCCACTTTGAGTATGTGTCCACGAGAACCAAAAACATTATTCCCATGAACGGACCCGCTAGATCAAGATGAAGTCGATGCCACGGTTTTTCGGGCCAAGTCCATTCCGAGATGGTAGCCGGGGGCATGCTTGCCGATTCTTGGCATACTCTACATTCTCTAGTTAACTCTTTGGTGTTACTGTCTATGCCTGGCCACCAGAAAATACCGTCTGGCAATCATCTTCATTTTAACAATCCCCATGTGTATTTCATGCAAGTCATTTAAAATTAAAGATCTTAATTTTTGGGGAATTACCACTCTTTCACGCCATTGAAGACAATCAAACTCCAAACTTAATCCCTCATTGATCTTATAATAAGAAGCTAGTGGGTTTTCCCTCAGTACCCTTGTGAATTTCCAGTCCTCTTCTCTAACATTCCTTAATACTATAGATAGTATTTTATCTCGGGACGTCTCATATGCCACCTCCCTAAAAGAGAACGGTACCTCATTCAACTTCCTGAGAAGAAGTACCTGGTCTTCATCAAGAAACTCCCTGATACTCGATTCTAAAGGAAGACGTGACAATGCGTCAACATTGGAATTATCACTACCTTTTCGAAACTCCTCAGTATAATTAAATGCAGCTAATATTAAGGACCATCTTTTAATTCTGGATGCTGACATATGGGAATTGGTTTCTGAGGTGAAAATATATGAATTAAGGGTCGGTTGTCTGTGACTAATACGAATTTTCGTCCCAGTAAGTATTGTCTTAATTTCTCATCGCCATAAGTTATGCTCAACGCTTCCTTTTCTAGTTGAGAGTACCGTTCAGTTAATGTTCTAGAAGCAAAAGCTATAGGGCATTCTTCCTTTCTATCATTTCTGTGACTCAGAATTACGCCTAGTCCATAGTCCATAAATAATGATTTACATTTTCAAAATAACATTTGATATTTTTCGTCCAATTCCATCTACATTTTTTATTCAAAAGTTGATAGAATAGCGCTAAAATGTTTGCTATATTCTTTATGAATCTATAATAATAAATTAAGAGTCCTATGAAAGATCTCAATTGCGAAACATTCTTTAGGTTCAGGCGCCTCTATCACTGCTTTAATTTTATTTTCTAAGGGATGCAGTCCATATTTATCCATTTTAAACCCTAAAATTTCCACCGATTTCTTTTTAAATTTACATTTATATCTGTTCAACTTTAAACCTTTTTCTAGCAATCATCTAAACACTAGATCCAACTTTTGTTCATAATCTTCAAAGTATTTTCCTGCAACCAAAATATCATCTATGTAGCAGGCCACACCTGGCAAATCAGAAAATAGACCTTCCATAATCCTCTGAAATTTATTTGGTGCTACCGCTACGTCATATGGTAGTCTTTTATAAGAAAACAACCTCTTTGTTGTGTTTATATCAACAACAGCTTTGGCTTCTTCCGCTAACATTACTTGTAAGTAAGCCTGTGATAGGTCTAGAGTCGAAAGTACGGTGCTTGTAGATAATTTTGAAAAGATCTCATCGATCGATGGAATGGGATACCTATCTAATTCTATCGCTTTATTAGCTGTACATCTAAAATCACCACATATCCTTACACTACCATCCTTTTTTGATGCCGGTACTATTGGAGCGGTCCAATATGCATGAACTATAGGTTATAAAATGCAAGAATTCACTAAACGATCAATTTCATTCTCTACTTTGTTTTTTTGGAGAGAAAGGTAAACTTCTGGCCTTACAAAACACAGGAGTCACATCCTTTTTTAAATTAAAATTTATTCTAACGTCCTTTAGACAGCCCAAATCTTTGTTAAACAAATCTGCATACCTATCCATCAAATTTGTATATATTTAAATATATTTCTATTATATTCATTATTTAAAATTTTAATGCTAAACAATATAGAATAATCAAGTTTCAACTGTTTAAGCCATTCTCTTCCTAATAAAATTACCTGGATTTTTTCATTTACAACTATTAATCGTAAATATTGGTTGGCTTCTTTTACAAAAACATTTCTTTGATCTATAATCTCTATTGATTTACCACAAAATGATTTTAATCTTAAATTTGTTGGAAATAATCTTTTACCTTGCCAATAATTCTTATAAATATCTTTAGGTATTAACGTAACTGGACTTCCTGTATCTATTGTAAAGCACAAAGAATAATCATCTACTGTCAAATTTATTGTGGCATCAGTTTCGCCCTGTACAGAATATATAGAGTCCTCTTGTACAAATTTATATCCCCACATTCTTTTACTAGCTTTGCAGACCCTACTTAAATGACCCAGTTTATTACATTTTAAAACAAGTCTTTGTTCCATGAGGTAAAACAGATGCCACGTGTGAATGTCTTTCACCACATCTATAACACACTATTTTGCCTTTGCCACTTTGCCTGAAAGGCCTATACTGCGCCGTACTATTATTGTACTCGCCCTTTTTATCCGTTCAATTCACAGGGGATATCTTGGCCACTAATTTATCTTGTAATTCTCTTGTATTTATCTCCGCCAATTCGAACGAGATCGCCACTGCAAAAACTTTATCCAGGGTGACATCGTCGTCCTCTTGAAGTAGCTTCTTTTGCAGGATTTCCGACTTGATTCCAGCCACAAAACGGTCTCGCATCATGGTTCCCAACATATCGACGAAATTACAATTTATTGCCAAATGTTTCAATTCTCTAAGATATTCCGAAATTGATTCTCCTTCCTGTTGAATTCTCTTTAAAAATCTGCATAGCTGTGGTATCACTTTCTTCTTTGGATTTAAATGCAGCTTAATTCTTTGAATGATAGTATCATAGGGTTGATCTTTCATTAGACCAGGAAAAAATGCCGTTTCCCTGCTTCAAAGTTTCAGAATCTGGTAGCGAGGTAAAAATCAGCACTTTAATCTCCTTCTTCAGATGCCAAAAAGAAAGCCTCAAATTTTTGTACAAAAAGATCGAAGTGTCCTCCACTGGGCTATAGCATCTAAAAGGTATTATTAACTTTGAACTTGTCATGCTGATCTTTTCTACTCCTTTGTTTTCTTGATTCAGATAGTTTAAAAGATGTAATCTTAACCCATTTTCTTATTTTTCCTCTCCATAATCCGAGAGTCAGATTTGTTTAAAAGATGTAGTTGTTATACTTGCATAGACGCCGTTTTCCTCAGCTTTTTACTGGCTCTGTAGATCGCGCATCCTCGTCGCCACTTTTGTTGTGTCGTAATTAGACGTACAAGAACTCAAACTTGACCATGGCCAACAACAAATGTCCTATTTATATACATATATTTTTACATAATGAGGTTTAAATAATATAAATAATATTCATCTTTTTACATAAACAACAGTTAATATATAGCGAGAAGTTCGTTGCACAGTTCTTCAAGCTTTTCTGTAATTTTTTTTCCAGTGTTCTTTTATTCTGTTAAAATTCTCTATTTTGAATTTTAGGGTTGTTAAAATTGGTCTGTGGTCACTGATTGCACTTTTCAGAATTTTCCATTGTGTTGTGGGTGCGATGTTGTAATTTATCGCTGTGATGTCTATTGCGGATTCTGTGCCTGTGGACTTGGATATATAGGTGTTCTTTTCGTTATTTAACGGCGTAAGGTCGAGGTCGGTTAGCATGTCCTCAACCTGCTGACCTTTGTTATCCTGGACAGGTGATCCCCAAGTTGGTCTTTCGGCGTTAAAATCACCAAGTATGATTGCGATATCCCAAGACGCTTCACTTAATGTCTCTATCAGGCCTATATTGATGCTAGTATTATCGTGGTGATAAACATTTATGATTGGAATTGTTTTATCTGTAAGATAGATTTCTATTGCCTGAGCTTCTGTCGTGCTTTCTCTAGGCTTACTCTGATTATAGGCGATTTCCTTAAATTTGATTTCTAGAGTTTTAATCAAAACGGCAAGTCCTCCTCCGATTTTTTCCGGTCTGTCCATTCGTAGTTTTGTATAATCCTTGATATTGAATTTCAGATTCTGATTCAATTTTGTCTCCTGAGGACAATTAATATGTACATTGTTGTCACAGAGAAGACAAGTCAGCTCTTTATTTTCCTCTGGGTACCATTTATATTGAATTGTGTCCTCGTAGTAGATTTCTCATCATGAGCTCGAGCTGCAGCTCCTGATGCGGCGGTTACCCCGGACGCGGTAGCATTACTGGAGATATTAGTTTTGCTCTTCATTTGAAAATGGGTGCCGTTGCAACGTTAGTCATCTTGGAAACGAACCAGAATTTGGTCAAATATTCCAAGGGTCCAGGGGGGACCGCAAGGAGGTGTGGTCGAACTTCTCCCCTTCCCCCTGGAATGCCGTCACTACAGGATAAAGCACTCTTGGTGAATTGTTTTAATTGTGATTCAGAATCCGCCACTGAATCTTTACGAGCGTTTCGTTCCTTTAAAGATATTCGAAGCGGTAAAGGACCAATGAGTTGCTACTCTCTAAAGCGATTGATTAAAAGTTTTGAGGAAACTGGATCTCTGGAAGCAAAACCTCGGAGTGTAAGACCATCGACATGCAAGTCAGTGGCTGTTACGGTTTTGCAGAATGCTGAAGCTATTGAAACGTTATATACGTATGGAGAAGTAAGTGCTCGACAAGTTTCTCGACAAACGGGGATTTCGTATGGAACAGTTTGGAGAGAAAACACATTTAGAATTTTTCTATAAAAATATCCTAACAAAATTCAAAGTTTCCACGAGTTGAAAGTCAGCGATTTTGAGAAGCGTCAAGAATTCGCTGCATGGGTTTTCCGGCAAATTGATATTGATGAAAACTGGCTGTCAAATGTTCTAAGAACAGATGATGCTCACTTTTATCTAAAGGGAGAATTTAACATTCAAAACTGCCTCATTTTGGCAACAGAAAACCCTAGGATTTTTACAAAAATACCACTTCATCAGCACAGAGTTACAGTTTTGTGTGGGTTCACTTCTTCTTTTATTATTGGGCCATTTTTCTTTGAAAAAATCAATGGAATAACTTTTAAAACCGTTTTTGTAACTGGTGAACGTTATGTTCAACTTTTGAGAGAAAAGCCTATTCCCATATTGCAGGACAGACAAGTACTAAGCGAAATAACATTCTTGCAAGATGATGGACCTCCTCATATCTCCCGCGGTGCCAAACAATTGCTGAAGAAAACGTTCGGTGGAATTCGTTGATAAGTCGCCACTTTATATACCAGTGGCCCCCAATATCACCAGACTTGACGCCTTACAATTTCGGTTATGGGGGTACATTAAGTCGCGTTTTTATCGATGCCGGCCTACCACATTGGCTGTGTTGAAGGCTTCTATCAGATGGCACGTTTTATAAATTTCAACTATTTAATTGTGGCCATTCTGTCATCTATCGTCTACAGGCGGTGTTTGAGAATGAAGGGCGCCACATTTAGCAAGGATTGTGACCTAATACAAGAGAGAAGGCAGTTACCTGATGTGTTATATTTTGCAGCTCTTTGTTTTGGGTTATGGGAATAATAAATGCTGTCCTCACATCTTGACTCTTTTTTTTTCCTGTAAACGGTAATTTTTTTGTTTGTCATTTGCCTAAATTTTATATTATGTCGTGCAGGCCAAAGTGTTATAACTTCTCGAATAACACTGGTATACACAATTTTACCCCTTATGTTTAGTTTATCGCTTTTCGCTCATTAGAAGAAATAGCATATGGAATAATCTCTGTATCCCCCCAACTTTAGATGTTTTGCGCAAAAAATAATACAAAATGATTTTACTACCACGTTTTTCAACGCAAAAGGTCGATTTAAAAATTATTTTTTTGAGTGGATACATTTTCAAAATTATGTACAGTATAATAAACAATGATAACATTTGACAAACCCATAGGATATTTGGAATAAAGTACGACAAATATATTTTGTCACTCCCCTCTATATTTCATTTTTGGATCATGACAAATATCCAGTTGAATAGTCAAGTGTCGACAATTAGTCAAGAAACTATACATTCCTTATAGCACGAAATCCTATTAGTAGTGCCATCATAATTTCTGGTACTATATTAACATTTCAAAAATCGTGTATTGATATCAGTAGTTATTTTCAAACATTCAATTTATTTCACAAAACTCCATCTAAAATATAAATATTTTTTGCTACATGTTTTAATTTGCATATACCTATTTTACATATCTCAGATTGTATTTAAAAATCGTCAACCAATTCTTCTAACTTTTGGCGAAATGGTGTTTTATTAATTTATCATTAGATATTATTAGGGTTCTTTCCTGGCATTCAAAAAGGAAAAATATGTGTCGTTCAGTTATATTTTTCAATTTATCAAACAATTTGGCCGCTGAATCTCTCATTCTGGTAGAGCTCCATCTCTCTAGCGAATAAAGTTGTAACTAAAATCAATTTCGAATTTTTCATTATTTGCCATAAAAATCCCATTGCATCCTGAACACAATGGTGTTTACCGCATTTCTCTAGCGCAAATATTCGCGGAGTTATTAATTTTTAAAGTTGTGCGGGACTTTTGGATCACCCTGTATTATATAAATATATAATGTAAAGAATATTATATTATCATTATTATCATAATATTCTGTTTGTTCAGGAATATTATTATCAATAATTTTCGTTAGGCAAACTTTCACTCGGATAAAACCCGAGCGAAGCCGGGTACACATCCGCTAGTATATATATAATTATATTTTAAAAAGATTGAAGACTGTGCATGTATTGACTAGATCTCAAAAAATTATTTTAACTGTCATTGTCTATCAGAAAACAATCCCGACTTCACAGTACAATGGAACCTCTTCGATACCTACTATATAATTTCACTATATATCAGTTACAATAATTTATTTGATTATTTTTCAAATGGAAATTTTATTATTTATTATCTGGAAACTATATCACTATAAATCGATTTTAAAAAATTAAAACACGTCGAAAGGATCATTTGCAACAATATTACAGAAAGTCGACAGATAAATTGAGAACAGCGGCATGCAGAGGATGAGAGAGGCACCGGTTGTCAACGGCGCATTCGTGTGGATGCTCCTTCTACTTGCCCTCCATCTTGACGATCCAGTGGACTATCTCAAAGCCACCATGCGAGGACTACCCATACCTCGCACCGAGCAGGTCACCATCGCCCCCATCGACAGCTCCTGCGCCACGAGCACCTTTCTCCATCGGCTCGAACAAGCAGACAAGATCCATCGAAAAAGCCTCGCATTGCCCCGCTTTCCAGCACCGACGATGTCCTATGACAACCACCGCAAAAAGTGATCACCTAGCCTCATCGCAAGAGACTCCACAAGACCCATCCAAGACATCCATCAGGTAGGAGAATTTTTTCTACAGAACTTTGTTAATTTAACACTATCTCCGTTTTTTTTTCTCGCGCTGAATTAACTATCAAATCGATACCCTATTTTTATGGCAATAGCATTATCATTATAAATTCATTAGGTTCTTCATTTTACCTGCCCCATTACTATTTCAATTAATACAACTTTAGATGTATATAAAACATTTTAACATTAATCAATTATATAATTATTTATTATTATTTTGTGTTTCATTTAACCATCATTAGCAATGCCGTCAGCCATCAACACTAATTATATCTTTTTTATTTTTTCTTCAAATCGTATTTTTTATTATCTTTAGGCTTAATTACGCACATATTATAACTTCAAACATCTTTCTCGTCATTTAAAACTTTTAATATATTGACAGCGTTTATAATATTTTTTTAATTGTTAAGATCTTTTTGTTTATATATTTTATCTATTTCGTTTTTTTCTAATTTTATCGTTGACGATCCTACCTCCCCTGCCCATACCTTCTCATGCATTGCCCCAAGGGCTTCCTGTTCGCCAAACATTTTTTTTTTTCATTTATTAATCCAACTGGAAACATTCTTTCTCGCTATATCATTCCCAATAGTGAGTTCAGCAGGATACCCAGCTAGATTATTTTCCTTATCACCCGGCTCATCATTACCAATCATTATTTTTTTAAATTTTTTTTTACCATTTAAGTCGCGTAAAATCATCATTGGCCACAGAACAACCCTTGCAGCTACCTTCCCTTTCTTCATTACCCAATCTCATATATTCCCCTCAAGAGAGTCTTGTTCGCCAGAATTTTTTTTTATTAATCCAACTGGAAAAATCCTTCCTCGCTATATCAATACCAATAGTGAGTTCAGAATACCCATCTAGATTCCTTTTTTTTCTTTCTTTTTATTACCCGGTTCATAATTTATATAATTTTTTTCATCATACAAGCCGGGTACCATCATCATTGGCAGCAGTACATCTCTTGCGTTTACCTTTCCCTTTCAACATTCCTCAACCTACCTATCTCTCCCTGCTGGTCTGAACTAATAATGCAGACGGAACATCTTGAACGTTCTGTTAATGAAAACAGTACCTCACTAAGACAATTTCGTACTGCATTGAAGAACTCATTAAGCTATTTCTTTGCAGGAACATACTCAGACATCCCATATACCCTCATCAACCCTCTGCGTCAACTTATAATCTTAGTTCAACTTAATAGCTTTATGCTTTTCTTTTAATTATTTTTTCTTTCAATAGGTTTCCAATTTTTTTTCTATAAGTAAATTACTTTCACGGCATTTCTAATTTTATATTGCATATTTTCTCAATTTTTTCATTTATTCTAATGTATTTTTCTTTTATCATATTCTATATCTTATTGAGACGTCTTCATTAATTTATTGTCCTATTTTATTCTCCTATATTAATAATAATTTGAACTAATTTGTGCCCAAATTATTTCTTTTGATTTTATAATAGGTTTGTTAGGTCATCATTCATGTTATTTCATTTCCCCCAAACAAACCTTCATCACCGGGGGCACATTCTATAGTATATTTTAAACTGCTTCTTGTTGTCCGCGTGTGGGAAGAACATAAACACTCGACTCACGTACACGACTGCCAGTTTATCCACACGTCGACAGGATCATTTTCAACAATATTACATATATATATAATTATATTTTTAAAAGAGTGAAGACTGTGCATGTATTGACTAGATTTCAAAAATTATTTTACCTGTCATTGTCTATCAGAAAACAATCCCGACTTCACAGTACAATGGAACCTCTTCGATACCTACTATATAATTTCACTATATATCAGTTACAATTATTTATTTGATTATTTTTTAAATACAAATTTTATTATTTATTATCCGAAAACTAAAACACTATAAATCGATTTAAAAAAAAATTAAAAATAACTTCTATAAAGTAAGCTCGATAAATGGGCAACACCAAATTGAACAAAAGAAATGAAATTAAAAACAAATTTTTCTATTTCCAATCGCATACAATATTGTCGCAAAAATGGGAAGTTTCTCATTTGTTCCAGTAATCTTCCAAATTTCCAACACCATAGATAAAACGCTCCAGTTAACCTAACCAATAGGTGGTTACACAGAGGAAAGAAAACTTCACTATCTCCCTAACTATTTTCCATTTACCAACCCTCCTAGTTAAATTGGCGGATTTCTAATTAATTGATTATCTTGTTATATTGATTTTTAAATTAGTTTTAATGGAATTGTTCGTTCACATCTACCTTTTTTTGAATTCGTAATTTTGTTTTGTTATTCGGATTTTGTGAAAAAAAAAAAGAAAAATGTGTTGAAGGAACATTTTACAGCCATTATCTCTTCTATTTTCCGGTTAATTTTAATTGATTTTTAAGAAAATATTTCACAGATTGAATAAATGAAACTTTAATATTTGTGCACTAATAATAAAATATTTGATTTCTATAAAAATAAATATTATGTAATTTTACCTTGATTATATTTTATCCTGAGATATAATTTAAAATATTTTACAATTCTTCTCATTTTTACGATTTCTTTAGCACAACTAATATATGAATGAATAATTAGATTATAATATCGTCCTAAGATATATGCCTAAAGGTTATAACAAGTATATAATCTCTTTTAAAATCAAAAAGGCATATCATGACCACGAGCACATGTACTTTTTAGATGGCAGAGCGCCATCTAGTGAAACAGAAATCAACTAAACGTTTATTTAGCCTGTTCCCTGATATTTGGTCAAACCATTTTATTTATAAATCGAGAAAAGCCATCCACGAACGCGTTTAGGCCTTTGTCAGTGTGGATCAGGCTATACCACAGCGACCAAAAATGGCTTTTCTTGATTTATCGTAATTTGACAACTAACCTGGAAGGGTATTTTATTTATGAAAAATCTTAAAACCTTCAGAAATAAATGCAAATAATTTAGGTAAATTTGTAGTCATATATAGTATCAACCACAGAATTGACTTTACTTCACAGTACTTGAACATCTTTTATCAGAACATCACTCAATCTCAAAAACACTATAAAGGAATGGCAATACATCCAGATGGCACAAGAACCTATAGAGCATGCAACAACTGTCCTGGTGTGGAACTAACACCCACTCACATATTCTCATGCCCAGCAATGGCCGCAGCCTTGCAGAAAATTGACTTAGACCCAGAGCAGCAGCTTTCCACACCCAAGATAGTGGATATTGCTGCTGCTGTGATGGAGATGCATGGAGACTTCTGAGACTCTTCTTTGGACACGACAACAACAACTCAATCTGTTTCCAACCCATCTCACCTCCCAATTCCCAAACCTTTCTTCTTTATTTCTTCTGTGTTCGATAACTCTCATAAAATGTTTACCATTCTCTAGATTTCTTTAGATAGATAGACAATTAATCTGTATCCAATTTCTTTTCCCACTAGAATGAAATAATGATCTTTAATATTGTTAAATATTTCTATTTTACAAATATCTCTCTACATGTAAATTATCATTTGCAACAATATTACATATATATATATATATATGTAATATTGTTGTAAATGATCCTGTCGACGTATGGATATACTGGTAGTCGTGTACGTGAGGCGAGTGTTGATGTTCTCCCCACACGCGGACAACAAGAAGCAGAGGCAGGGCTGGATGTTAGCACCGAGAGTGATCGGAGACAGCCTACGGGACAGAGGTAGAGGCCATGACACAAAACTAGATTTCTAACAACGAGACACCGAGAGAGCGACAGAGAGAGACTGAAGCGGTCTGCCGATGGACACATTGTAGAACATACTGCCCTGACCCCCTGATAAATCCTGTTGACAGGGATCGTCCATAAAAAGTCCTGGAGGGGTGCCCCCATCTGGGCGTCGCCATTTCCTCCCCCTCTGCCCGCAGCTGACCACTCTTGCGGTTTTTATGTTGACGTCATCATTTTTAGTTTAAATACAAATAAGGGGGTATACAGGTTATATTAATAAAGATATAGAATATATACAAAATGTGGGGGTGGTAGAAAATAGGAGCAGTGAACATTTTAATAGAAGGGTATGATCTTATTAAGTATCGGCTCTAACTAATTGGAAGATATATGACATATACTAAAAGTAAATCAATTAAGAAGGATTAGAAGATGAGTTTCTTTATTGTAAGAACGCTGCGAGCCCTCGGACAAAAGTCCTTCAACGGTTAGTATAGTTATATTTATGCCCGTTGAAGGACTTTTGTCCGAGGGCTCGCAGCGTTCTTACAATAAAGAAACTCATCTTCTAATCCTTCTTAATTGATTTACCTTACTAGAAGAGTCTTTACCTTTAATATACTAAAAGTGTCATTATTATACAGTTTAAAATATACTATATATATGAATATATATTAAAATTTCTCCTCTAGTTTACTGCATTCGCACCTAATAGCCTGTTGAAGGATGCCATAGCCCGAAAGCTCTCAGTCTTTTAAATCAAGAAACTCATCTCAGATATCTTCTTGCATTTAGTCATAGTTGGTTAATTCAAATATTTTAGAAGGAATTCAGTTTGTTGAATGCCCTCTACTTTCCTACAATTTTAAAAATGAAATAATCGAATTTTTTTTTTCAAAATGAATGAGCCTAGTATTTGTTGGATCGTTTTCGAAGACAACTCTCAGATTTCTAAAATTATTTTATTAAAAAAAAAAACATTAAACATTTTTAGATATATATAGAAACGAGTTAATTATCTTGTATTTAAGGCAACAAAAGATTCATCTAATTTTTATACATTTTCTAACCAGATTCAACTTGTGAAAACAGACGACAAAGGAAAAATACACAAATTAATAATAGAGGGTAAGTTCCTATTTTTCACAAGCTTTCACACTCAAAGAATATTCAACTTCTTGCTTCAGTATTCTTGTAGATGCATTCAAATGTATTTATTGAAAAGTTTTTAATTATCTGATAATTATACAAACAAAAATATTGAAGAGTTCAGAGCAACCTTATTATTCGTTTTAAAATAAATGTTTATATAATTATTTCTCTATTTTCAAAGGATGATCAAATAATATGTCGTGTGTTAGAGAGCGAGAGAGAAAAAAGAAAATTCTGATCCAATTATTAGAGAATAGAACTGTTTAGAATCACTCTGGGGGAATAATATAATGTTTGAATTACATATACACCTACCATTATATAATAATGGCAATCTAATGCAAATGCCACAGGGGCCAATCTAAAACAGATATTTGCATAACAAAATGAATACAAATGTTTGTATCATGCTATTTTACTAGCGAATATTTCAAAATTGCTGAATCGTGAAATTTAGGGGTAGAGATCTATTCAAAATATAGTCAAATTTTTCTTCCAACATATATATATATATATGTTATATTTAATAAAGATGAATAAGATTTTCTGTTGTATTTAGATCATGTTGAGGATTATGGCAATGGTGATGCAGTCGTGGCTAGAATCTTGAAAGTAAAATAATAAAAATAGTTTTGATAAGAGATTGCTTTAATTGAGCTTTAGGATAAACATAATTTGGTAAAAATACTGCCTGGCTTAAGGCGTAAGAATAAATAAAACAAAATATTATTTACATAATGTACAAAAGTTTTGAGCCAGCCAACGGGGAACAACAACAATGAGTATTTATAAAGAAACGTGACCTCTGGCGGTCGATTTAGACAGAGTATTTGGATCAATGAAATATATTTTTAAATAAAACAATACCTTAATATAACATATATAGGCAATAATTAACTATTATAGTGACATCTATCCAATAAATGTGTAAAATATTCCTCAATTTCATGTTTCCTTTTTTTATCATTTATCAATCAACCAGGCGTGGTATTAAAATATTTGCGCTTATCACAGAGCGAACAAACAAAACAACGAACAAATTAGAACTTAGAATTAAATATTTACAAATTTACACATGTATTAATTGACAGAGTTCATAAAATTTATATAGACAAAGTGGATGATGTAAGAGAGTTAAATCATTTAAATCAGGGTAAAATCGATGTCTCACTTCTGCAAAGTTCGGACAGTCGTAGATAAGGTGAAGAGCAGTTTGTTCAGTTTCTCCGCAGGGATAATTTGGTGTTTCTGATAGACCACTTTTATGTAAGTATTTCTTGAATTTTCCGTGTGATATGACAAATTGAGTGATTATAAAATTTGGATGGGACTGTAGGAATTCCGTAAGAAAAATTAGTATGAATTTGTATAATCAGCATTATAAATGGATTGAATGTTTCCTTTAACATAATTCAGAAAACCTAAATATACATGCTATAGTACGGTGGTGGAAAAATTCAGTATATGATAGCTTAATCATTGGTAAACCCTCTTCACTGTTTCACCAAAATATTCTCCAGACTGCTATGGTACTGTATTTATCATATAGTGCGCATTTTTAAAGGAATATTGTTATGGATAATGAGGGAATATCTATGGTCGCATTGAATTAATATGGTAAATAAATTTAAATAAAGATAAATCTGATCTACACTGGTCTAAGAGCTTTTGTCCACTAATGTTTAAAACGTTCTAACTGGAAAGCTGTCATTGATGGTAGCAATCTGTGCTGATTGTACCTTTCATTAATTTTCTTCTCGAGAAGAAGCATTTGTTCTATTTCAACCCCAGCACGATTTATAAAATATTTATATGAAATAATATATTTTTGAGATTTATATTTTATATATTCTCCTAAAATTATAATTTCTCTTTTCAGGTCTTCCATTTTTTTGTTTTTATTACCAGGAAAATAATTTGTGTATATACTAATAAATGGTAAACAATAACAAGATTCAGAACGAAACATTACAAAGGAACAACAAAACATCCAGATGGCACAAAAACCTACCGGAGATGCAACAATTGTCCACAACTGTTCACATAATCTCATGCCCAGCAATGGCCGCAGCCTTGTAGAAAATTGACATGGACCCAGAACAACAACTTCACACACTCAATATAGAGGACAATGCAACTTCTGTGATAGAGATGCATGGAGGCATCTTTAGGGTCTTCATTGAACACGACAACAACAACAGCAACTGATAAATAATGATTATATTGCCAGGTGGAAAATTAGGGAAGACAAAAACTTCAGGAGGAAACAAAATTTATTTCAGGCAAGGACAAACTAAGAATGGTAAACAAAAGATAAGCCACGAGGGAAATTTACAGAGTAGCAAGATATAAACATAAAAATAACCCCTCTGTTAATAAAAATAATAAAATTAATAAATACTTTATTACAATATATACAATTTTTCATTTAACCTAATTATATCTTTGTGTGAAAATGGCAACCAGCTATGAAAAGACTGAAGAGAAACCTTCATTATTGAAAATGATAAAATATTGTATCTATATATAGTGAGACCAGTTTTCTTGATAAATTAGCATCGTTTTAAGAAACAGGCATTTCTCAGCATTTTATTGGCTTCTTTGGCATAAATTGTTATTCTGAATTCAGAGGTGGCCAATGATACTCAATAGTGTGAACTAGATTTATTTCGTTCTAATTTTATCCTATTGCAAATTATCTTGAAGATAGAAGTTGCCTGACCGGCATTCATATTTTTTGAAAAATAGATACTTCGGCAAGAAAATAGTTATATTTTCTCAACTTTTAAAAATATCCTTTTGTCTTTGTCCGGAGTAACAAAAATTTAAATTCAAAACTATTTTAAAGGCGTAAGATTCTTTTTGATATTAAACAATTTCTACTGCCCTTACTGCAATGGAAAAATTAATGAGAGGGCCTGGCTCATCAGTGATGAACCCTCTCAGCGGTTTCGCCAGTTTTATCTACCATACCGCTGTTATATTGCATTTTTGGAACTTCCTTTTATAGTGATACTGTTGATAGACTCTTTGAATGGGTATTTTAGAAGAACTATGGACATAAGCTTTGAGGACAGCAGAATTACATACATTTTTTATTAAGGATAAAAAATATATATAATAATGAAAAAGGTGAGGTGTAATACCAACACCTAACCTTTTTTATTATTTTATTTTACTATTGTTTTTTTCTTATGATTAGTGTATTTACGCAAGTTTGGACTTAAATACCCATTTGTTTATTTCTCAAGAAGCCTCTGGGATCAAAATATTTTTAGTCGTAGAGGTACAGCACACTGACGAGGGCCAAAAGCCCGAAACGCGTTCATGGTTGGGATTTCTTTAGTTATCAAGAAAATGAGTTAAGCAAATATCAGGAAACAGGCTAAATCATCGTTTAGTTGATTTCAGTTCCACTAGATGGCGCTCTGCCATTTAAAACGTTCTTGTAAACGTGGTCAGGAAATACAATTTTTGCTATAAATAAAAATTTAAAAAGTAAAGATAATATTTAGAGGGATGGGTATCACGAGAAATGGGGTCAAAAACTATAATTACATTTGAAGATATTCCGCAGCAATAACCTTTTCGTTTATAAATTTAAAAAGTAGTTAAAATATAGATATAAATTGTACATTTAATTTATTCTTATATATTTATTTTCAAGATTATAGTCTTTGATGAGTTTAATAAAGTTTAAATAAAGACTTTATGTGAGTGGTATATAGATAAGCTCAGTCAAATACAAGCAAAAAGCGCTGTTCCAAGTAGGGGACAAAATAAATTTAAAGTTCAATTAGAATGTGTATAAATTTAAATATCTAAATTCTAATTTAAGGTTAATTTCTGAGTTAAAAGATGAGAGAGAAAGTTCTAAATATCTTAACGCAATGGAAAAATGTAATTAAATGGCTCGGATTAGTGGCGGTGAACACTGGCATTGTCAGTTTAATCTACTGAGCAACATTAGTGTATTTGTATTAATCTGCTTCACTTCATTTCGTGAAGTAAAAGACTGACATTGTTCAAGGTTAAGCCACATTCAGCCTACTGTGTGGAACATTTTTGTCCATTTTAAATGTCCCGCGGCTTGGACAAAGAGGCCACCTCGACGCCAGTCACGGTGCTGTTTGCACAGGGACCACCGGCGTGGAGTCCGTGCCTGGCTCCAGTCATACCGATTCACCTTCTCAAACACATGCTCTAGACACAGCAGTATGTAGCTTGAGTTAGCTCTACAATACTATGGTTATCTTCCGTTAAGCATTTTGGAATGTGGCAGTTAAGAACACCACTGATTATTCCAGATAAAAAGTAGGTTCTATAAGTGCAAGTAACTACAAAAGAACTGATATCTTGTATATCCAAAACCTAATTTCTTTTTACGTATGTGACGTGTGGTATACTTATAGTCTTAAGCCTCTACCCACCGTTTTATCCTGGCTTGGTACTACATGTAGAGAAATGCGGTGTACTTACAGTCTCAACTCTCTAACAACCGTGATTATCATGGTTATTAGTTACTAGACGAATTACCCGTGCAACGCCCGAGTTTTACCCGACTAAATGCTTTTATTCAAATACTATTCGTTACAAATATAAATTGGCGCCGTGGATGTCATTCTTGTATAATATATAAATGAGTTTTAAAAATTGAAAAAAAAAAATGCATCAGCCGGGAATCGAACCCGGGGACCCGCGTGGCAGACGAGCATTCTACCACTGAACCATCGATGGTTATGAGAAATGGCCATATTTGGGTATTTATTCCATTCACAAAAGCAAACGGTGACAGAATTGATTATGACGCTGATAACTGTATATATTTCATTAAACATGCACTCACATCCCATCATGTCTATCATGACAATATGCTATAGATTCCTACAACCACTAAATAGAAGATGATAATTTTTTAGGATAAAATATCAGTGGCAAAATCTCAGCAGTTTCGCTACCAGACAAGTATTGCACTGTTCTTTCAGAGAAAGTTTCTATAACATAAAAAAAGATATATTCACAATGATCGCGTCAATTTTTGCGACAAAAATATTTGCATCATTGACATGTATATGATGCTATAAAATCCGCTCAAAGTGGAAATTATATGGTTAACGATTTTAATACGGTATATCAGATATTTTTAGCTAAATTATACATTTAGAAAAATTCTAACAAATTTTAGGTTATAAAAACCACCATCAGAAATATTTTTAAATTTCAAATAAGGTTTAAACTATTACACAGAAAGTGTGTGTTTATTTAAACAGACGATGATTTAATCTAAGTTTAAAAAGAATTCTAAAGAGGCAAATTCCCAAAGCCAATGTCAGACGATGTTTCTTTATAAATCCCAATTCTGAGCAGTCGATTATCTCCACTTTTCAAATGGAAATGAGCGCCTTCTTTTCTGAAATCCGGAAGCTCCCAGCGGATGGGTAAGTTCCTTTCCGTTTGAGCGCTCAACCCGCAATCTTATAGAATTAATGTTAATTTTCTCGATGCTGCGCAGTATTTATCTCCTATTTAAATATTATGGTATTTATTGAAACTAATCTATGTGTGAATCAAATGAATATTTTTTCTAGTAAAATTATTGAGCTTTATTTTCAATTAAGTTAAGGTTAGAAATAGTTGTTTAGCATTCCTAGAAATATTTATCTCTCTCTTAAAGTAATACTTTACTATATGAATTATAAGCCTTAATCATTTTATATTATTCCCATTTTATCTCCATATGAATCCAGGATTCACGTTTTTCCCAACTTATACATTAACCGTTTTCTCAAGGTTTTGAAATTTCTTTTTTTTTTTGCAAAATCAAAATATATAATCCAAATAAATTGTTTCTATAAATATTCTAATATCATGTATGTGATAAAATAATCTTCTATGACATTATCCAGTCATTATTTATATTATCAAAGCACGTTCCTTTTAAAGGTTTAAGAAATTCTTTTGACAAAAATTTTGAAATTATAAAAATGAATCTATACAACAATTTCTAAACATTATAAACTTGTGGAAGATGGTGTATTCATGTTTATATAAATGGATATTTTTTTGAATCCATGCATTACACAACACGGAATTCATTTGATCTTCTAGGTGCAGGTCAGTAAATAAGCCACATGCCAGCTTTGGCAAGCAGTATCCCATTATTTCGAACTAAATCCTTCATCAATCCATAGATCTTGGTAAATGTAGATATCACGTGGGCCATCAAAGTTGACCCACACAAAGACATCTAAATCCTACTCTAGCGTTTGGCCACAGCAGGCCACATACAGAGGGTGTTCCATTTTTGAACGATTTAAAATTTGAAAAGATGTGAGGTGACCTTTCATTTTATAGATCTATGTATATGTCATAATTTGTATAGTTAATGCCAAAAGAGATAATTTATTTCCGTCAAACTAAGTATGTAAAAATGTTACCATTGTGTTAAAATGTAAATATGTAAATTCATCCATGTATAAAAGCGGTACAAAAATTAAAGGTGGCAGACATCGCGGGTGCGCTGTTCCCTAGGCATAACGGCTGCGCCTCTTTATTTAGCTACGACATATATATATATATCCTATAGGCAAAACTTACATCTACATTTCGGCCTAGCCACTTTGCCAAAATCTAAAGAATTCATGAATCCCTTGTCGATTTATTTAAACCAAAGCTCACTCTGGACTAACGAAGACCATTATCCAAACACCTTGGTCCCCATTAATTTACCAAAATTTATGTCGTGGTTTTGTCACCTACCGAGTTTTCAAAGACGGTCGATAGATGGCGCATTGGTTTACATTTATTTTGTTGATTGAGATTACCTTTATTTTAATATATACAAGTAATTGTGTTTCCAATTTCATTGACTCAACAATAATAGCGTTTTGACAACAAGCTGTAAAAACATAAACGTTTACTACCAACCAAAAAAAAAATTGCGAATTCTTAACAATGATACAAAATTGGTCTCAACTAAATTACCGAAAAGGATAATCAATTTAGAATTAATTAAAGACAATAATCGATGGGAGGGCAAGTATAGGTATTTATAGCAGATTAAGCAAGCATGTGATTAGGTACCTGTTTAGATAGGGCGTTGCTCCAATAACAACTAGGGCCGCGACCCAAAAATTAAGGAGATTAAATGTCCTTATTATTGATTACTAATCCCTTTTTCTCTTTCCCCTTCAGACGATATCTTTCGTCTTCCAGAATATTCTATTATATACTTTAATTTGTGGATTTATAATTTAATAATAAAATTTGTTCTAGATAGCCAGCATTAAATCATTAATAAATATTACTATATAATTATAATACTTTCTATATTATTAATAAATATTTTCATAACTTATTACTTTAATAACAACATTTTCATTTTTAATCGATATTCTCGATTTTAAAATATATTTTTAGAATTATTCTATAGATATTTGTATGTAACTTTTGTCGAAATACTTCTATTTAATTGAAATTGGTTTATTTTAGACATTTTATATTCGTTTCAATCAAGTAATAGTAATAAAGTATTTGATATTTTTTCAAGTTAACCGCAGTTTTATATAGAGTTTGATATGGGTCCAAAAAGACATAAATTATCTTGTAGACAATTATCTCGCCAAGGTACAAAAACATAAACCAATTTGTAGGCAATAGTTTCACAAAGGCACCAAGCCATAAACCAGCTTGCAATCAATTAGTTCACAATAAATTCTAACACATAAGTCAGTTTGGTTAAAAGATAGCCCAGGTTATCAATGGATATTTGATATTTTTCCAAGTTAACCGCAGTTTAATATAGAGTTTAATATGGGTCCACTAAGGCTACTAAGACCCAAAGCAGCTTGTAGATGATTTGTACACCAAGGCACCAAGACATAACCCACCTTGTAGACGATTAGTTCACTAAGGTACAAAAACATAAACCAATTTGTAGGCAATAGTTTCACAAAGGCACCAAGCCATAAACCAGCTAACAATTGATTAATTTAAAAATATGTTCAAAACATAAGTCAGTTTAGTTAAAATACAGCCTAGGTTATCAATGTGTGGATATGCTCCAAGAGCCCCATGTTATTACAAATACAACAAAACCAAGAATGAAAGCCAACCTTAACTCCCAATCTCCTAAGCTAGGATAGTACTCTAAATGTGTATTTCTGTAATCTTACAAGAAGACTCAATTGTTCGGTGGATATGCAAAGTTCCTCCATAAAGGCTCCCAATCGCCATGCTAATCAAGTTTAACAAAGCCCTTGGGAAGATAAGAAAACAAAATAGCACAACCTTGATCATCAGGTAATTATGGCTTCACTACGCCACAAAACCTGCCCTTGGCATTAAAGAACGGTTCTAGGCACGAATCCCTTTATGTATCTTTTTTTATTGCTTATAGATCCCATCAAGGATAGCCTTCATTGTACTGTGGTATACTATATTGAAATACACATTGTGCCGAATTTTTTCCATCAAAACAATAATAATGAGAGATCCAATAGAGTTAGCTCGCCCAGCCTCTTTTTTCATTAACCACACACTTCAAAGTTTAATAGAAGGCGTAACACCAGTAATATATATGTAATTTACCGAGATATCAGATATGTATAATTAAAAAAAAAAAAACACTATACATAAATTTGATTTGATAGCTTTTTGTATAATTCAGATTGTTCAGTATATATGCCCACCATGTCATTTTACCCATTATCTTTCCAATTATTCCTATTCAAAAATATGTTTTTTTTTTCTATTATGAGTCATGTGTTCTAATTGCCATACTAACAAATCCGAGCAGTCTGCAAAAGTGTAATTAAATCCCTACATATTCAAACATGGCTGCTACCATGAGGACTGTAGTAAAATATAAAAATAAGTCCCGAGACAATAGTAATGCAGGTACCAATTAGGCGGGACTAGGTGGGAAAGTCAGCCAAATGGTCCGTCCATCTCTTTGTTTTGTGGCAGAAGCTGACGTGGTGCCCATTATCTTTGTCAGAGGAGGAGAAATCCTGTTTGGTCACAGCCGGCAACATACGGGCCATTTAGATGAAATCTTTTTATGCTTTGACATTTGTATTTTGATTGTTTCTTTGAATGGAATGCCAAAGTTCTTGCTTTCTATATCCCCTAAAAGTTCTTGCTTTTTTATATCCATGCGACCATCTTGAATTTTATATCCATGCAAAATTTTGGCTTTAAAAAAACATCCAAATCGCTTATTTCATATATCAAAATAAAAATACAATCTTTCGCAATAAGTTTCTTTTATTATTTATTTCATATATCCATTCGAAATTCTGGCTTTAAATATCCATGCGAAATTCTAGCTTCAAATATCCATGCGAAATTCTGGCTTCAAATTTCCATTCGAAATTCTGGCTTTGAATATCCATGCGAAGTTCTGACTTCAAATATCCGTTCGAAGTTCTGGCTTCTAATATCCATTCGAAAATCTGGCTTTAAATATCCATGCGAATTTCTGGCTTCAAATATCCATGCGAAATTCTGGCTTCAAATATCCATGCGAAGTTCTGGCTTTGAATATCCATGCGAAGTTATTGTTTCAAATCTCTATGCGAAGTTCTGGCTTTATATCCATGCGAAGTTCTGACTTCAAATATCCGTTCGAAGTTCTGGCTTCTAATATTCATTCGAAAATCTGGCTTTAAATATCCATGCGAAGTTCTGGCTTTAAATATCCACGCGAAGTTTTGGCTTCAAATATCCATGCGAAGTTCTGGCTTCAAATATCCACATACGAAGTTCTTTCTTTATTTATATTCATCAAAAATTCTTGCTTCAAATATTCATTTAGATTTCTTACTTTAAATATCTATGCGAAATTCTTGCTTCATTTAGATCAATTTAAAATGTATTCTTTATAATATTCACGTGAAGTTATATATCCATGCGGAGTTCTTGCCTTAACTATACATACGAAGTTCTTACTTTTTATATACATGCGAATTTCTTGTTTAAAATATCCATGCGAAATTATTTCTTTATATACTGTATATTAAAGCGAAATTCTTTCTTTAAGTATCCACAATAGGTTATATTGTTTTAAATATCCAAGCTAAGTTATTCATATCCAAGCTAAGTAAGCTTAGCTTGTATATATGATTATATTAAGAGAAAGGCATCTCATTATCGTGGAACTAAAAGTTGCTGATGGCTTGCGCCATCTATCCGAATAAATATCAACTATCCATTGATTTTTAATTATTCCAGAATTGGCCAAATGCCCATTCTCGATTAATCAAGAATAGGTATTTGGCCAATTCTGAATCTTTAAGTCCCAGAGGCTTTTTGAGAAATCAATAAATGGGTATTTAAAGCCAAACTTGCGTAAATTCGCTTAGCATATGAAAAGATAAAAATATATAAAATATATGCATATATATTGCTTTAAACATCAATACTAAGTTCCAGCTCTATATAGCCTCGTGAAGGTCTTACTTAACTCCCGGTGTATTATTTGTGTTAAATCTACCATGTTTCAAAACATATTAATAGCTAAACTGGTAAAATAGGGGTAGTATTGTATTTTTCATTTATATAATGTGAAGTTCTATTTAAAAGAACGAGTTCCGCAGAACATGAGAAGATCTATGAGAATAGAAACTCTAAATCATCCTTTCAAAAGAAACAAAATGTAAAAATATATAAAACAAAACAATACTATACAAATATCCCGAGGTATGCGACATATAAAACACATCTTAGAAAATGATCTTAATTTGACGTTTTATTTTTAATATAATGAAATGACGCATGGACATGTGGGATTAGAGAAGAGTTATCTCTTTGAGATGATATGTCGGTAAGCCACTAGAGTGGGATAGGTTGTTGTTGACAACGGATGATCTCTTGAAGTCCAGAGAGTGCAGTGATAGCAATGTGCCATGCTTCAGTGTCGGACATTCGCTCTTTGGTCGGTGGTGTACTGAAGTTTGGCCGGACACATGGACTCTGAGGATCAGAACGCTTCATGGGAGTCGGCTGAACTGCGGGAGACAAGCGGAGGCTAGCGTGGCCGATTGAATTAGCCTGGAGGACGGAGCCAAGATTGGAGACAAGCGGAGGCTAGCGTGGCCGATTGAATTAGCCTGGAGGACGGAGCCAAGATTGGAGACAAGCGGAGGCTAGCGTGGCCGATTGAATTAGCCTGGAGGACGGAGCCAAGATTGGAGACAAGCGGAGGCTAGCGTGGCCGATTGAATTAGCCTGGAGGACGGAGCCAAAATTGGAGACAAGCGGAGGCTAGCGTGGCCGATTGATTTAGCCTGGAGGACGGAGACAAGATTGGAGACAAGCGGAGGTGTTAGCGTGGCCGATTGAATTAGCCTGGAGGACGGAGCCAAGATTGGAGACAAGCGGAGGCTAGCGTGGCCGATTGAATTAGACTGGAGGACGGAGACCAGATTGGAGACAAGCGGAGGCTAGCGTGGCCGATTGAATTAGCCTGGAGGACGGAGACAAGATTGGAGACAAGCGGAGGTGTTAGCGTGGCCGATTGAATTAGCCTGGAGGACGCAGCCAAGATTGGAGACAAGCGGAGGCTAGCGTGGCCGATTGAATTAGCCTGGAGGACGGAGACCAGATTGGAGACAAGCGGAGGCTAGCGTGGCCGATTGAATTAGCCTGGAGGACGGAGCCAAGATTGGAGACAAGCGGAGGCTAGCGTGGCCGATTGAATTAGCCTGGAGGACGGAGACAAGATTGGAGACAAGCGGAGGCTAGCGTGGCCGATTGAATTAGCCTGGAGGACGGAGCCAAGATTGGAGACAAGTCCTTTCTATTGTAATTATTCTATTCAGTCAAACTCTCTCAATAAATTCATAAAGATAAACACTTAAGCTGAACCCCATTCATTCACTATCTCCGCAAACTAGCGGACTCGTTTCAGTGATAAAGTCGCTACACCAGCTTTGGCAAATTCAAAGTACCCACCTAGAGACCAAGGTTTCGGGCTGATGGCCCTCGTATCCAGAGCGGGCGTTGATTTCAGGAGACCCTAAAGATATTATTCACAGTGTCGCAAATAAAAGCATTAATCGCCCAATACAGTATTAGAGCTCTGAAAAGTGGTCAGATTGATTAATCTAGAAGGGTCCACCACTGAAAGATGATTCAGACACTTCCAATAATTTTTCACCTCAGTAAGTAAGGTAGGAAGTTGGTTTTTTATTCTAAAATCAATCCCATGCTTCATATCTTCATATATCTCACACAAATACAAGGTTGTCCCAACAGAGTTCGTAAACACTTGCAAAAAATTGAAATACCAATATTATTCGCCGTTATGTATAATCTTTTTGTATTATTTCTATGAAAAATAGACACTTTTTAAAAAATTATGTATAAAGTAATTTTTATTATGTATTATTATGTATTCGCCGTAATAATATTATTCTCCAATTAATAAGAAAAATAACGTTTTAAGAATTTTATTAAAAATAAAATAAGCATATTTTGGCCGCTTGAATGAGCATTTTATTATTATAATGATATTGTTACATAATGATATTGATTGTTATTGTTGATATTGTTATTGTTATATTGTTACATAATGATATTGTTACATAAGTTTTATTTTCTTTAAAATCCATATCAGACGAATATATATAATTACTAATAAAAGAACCTTTTATCTATTTTATTGGACATTTTTTCTATTTACCTAAGTAGATTAGTATTTAGAAAATGTATTGTCTCTCGCTCTAAACGAAGTACAACCTCTACTACGCGGTCGAGACTTGAGCAATTTCTACCGTTTCCTGCTATCTATCTACCTTTTGGTGCATATCACCACGTATAATTGTACAAATTCTATATGATTTTAACAAGGAAATTCGCTCAATGATTTCATCTTTGGCACATCTATATATAATGTAATTGAAGAGAATGCCATTATTATGGTCTTGGTGCATCCTATGGAAATATGATCCATAATAATGCGAAGGGATCTAATCTCAAATTATGAAGTAGGGGGAGGGCTGTGATCCCTAAATATGGGGATGACAGAATGATCCCTGTCACAATCCTTTGTGGCCCCCACCCCCTTATTGGAAACCCAATTCCCCAGAGCTTTTTTTTTTAAATCTCCATTCATGCCTATCATAATGAGAAAGTTTGCATCTTATTGTACTACAAGCCTTTAAAAAACATATATATGTAACATTCTTTGTATTTATTTATGTAAAATATATAATTATTATTTGATTTTTCTTCATAGTCAGGCAGTCGGCAATACTGTACCTCCTTTCATTTTTGTAATTTTGCATAAGTTTTGTTTAGATATTATGGTTAACCTGGCTGTTATTAAATTAAATATTAAAACACAAACTATTGTGACCCTCCCTTATTTCTAAATAGGAAACGTTATAATCGATATATATATAAAAATGAATTTATGTGTCTGTCTGTCCTTTATGCCTGACCAAACCACTCATTGGAACGCCATGAAACTTTGGGAAGTTATTTAGTATAGTACTGGGAAGGTTTCTAGCAAATAAAATATTTGAAATAACTTTTCGCCTAAAAATAATCAAGATAAATATTCTAATTTTTCTGTTATAATTCAAAAATCTGCTCTAAATATTATCATGATGATACGATGATTTTGTAATGTAGAAAATTAGGAAAGACAAAATTCAGGATTGTTGAAAAAAATAGGAAGGAGAAGGCCGGGAATCGGCTTTAAAGATAGAAAGTTTTATTAAGTTATGCTCTAATTTTACATAAAGTTAAAGCAGCTTGCTTTACATACTCCTTTACGACAATGGTAGAAAATAATCTATATACATGGCGGTCAACTGGTCAAAAACAAATAAAAGAAGAGTAGAATGTTGAAATTGATTATTCCAACACCCTCCCTCAATTTCTACATTCCCAATCCAGCAACATGTTTATCATACAAGACTCTTGGCAGACCTTTAGTAAGGATGTCGGCAACATTTTCCTGGGTTGGTGTGTGAACGACCTCGATAAGACCATCGCTGCAAATGCTTCTAATATAATGCCATTTGATGTCAATGTGTTTAGTTCTGGCATGATGGACTGGATTTCTCGCCAGCTGTTGAGCGCCCTGGTTATTAGTCTTTAAAACCGTAGGTTCATTCAATAATTCACCAAATCCCATCTCATCCAACAGCGCTCTAAGATAGACTGCCTCCTTTCCCGCTTCACAAAGTGCTATGTACTCAGATTCCGTGCTCGAAAGGGCGACAGTCTGCTGCTTCTTCGATTCCCAAGCTATTGGACCTCCTGCTAAGAAGAAAACAAGTCCCGTTTGAGATTTTCTATCCGCGAGGTTTCCACCCCAATCAGCGTCGACACAACCATAAAGGGTCTCATTAGTTTTCTCGTAAGTTATTTTCAAACATAAAGTGCCCTTTAGATAGCGGAGGACACGCTTGGCCGCATTCCAGTGCTGTCTCCTAGGATCATTGCTGAACTGTCCCAAAGCACTAACCGCATAGGCTATATCAGGCCTTGTCGACACTGAAAGATATATTAACGATCCAATCAGTGATTGGTATTCTACCTTTTTTACTGGCTCATTCTCACCCTCTATAGATGAAATCTTTGTTAACTTGGAGTTCGAGTCCATGGGTGTAGAAATCGGCTTGGCCTCCTTCATTCTATATTTCGCCAGAAGTTCTTCAATATATTTCTCTTGATCTATGGATATTGAGCCATCCTTTTCCGTTTGTATTCTTATACCCAAACAATAATTTATCTTTCCAAGATCTTTTATTTTGAATATCTTCTTCATACTTTCTTTAAAGGATATCAACGTGTCTTTTCTTTCAGCTGCAATTATCAAATCATCAACATAGATTGCGACCAGAAGAACTCCTTCTTCTCTTTTAATGTAGACACAGTTATCAGTTTTCATCTGTTCTAGGCCCATTTCTTTTAATACTGAATCGAGCTTTGCATGCCAAGTCATTCCAGCCTGTTTCAGACCATATATAGCCTTCTTTAGTTTACATACCCTTCTTGGATATTTCTTTGACTCGAAATTTTCTGGTTGTGTCATGTAAATTTCTTCTTTGACATCACCATTCAAGAAGGCAGACTGAACATCCATTTGATGGACCAGCAAATCATATTCAACGGCCAAGGCTAAAACTGTTCTGATCGTACTGTGGCGTACAACTGGTGCAAAGGTTTCCTCATAATCAATACCGTATTTTTGGGAATAACCTTTTGCTACAAGTCGAGCCTTATACCGTTCAAGAGAACCATCACTACTGTACTTTCTCCTGAATACCCATTTGCTTCCAATTACGTTTTGGCCCTTAGGGGGATCAACCAGTTCCCAAGTTTTGTTTTCAATCAATGAATCAAACTCCTCCTTCATTGCTTTCCTCCAAAAATAAGAATCTTTTCCAGACAGCGCTTCCTCTGCGTCTTTTGGATCTGGGGAGTACTTCACTTCTGAAAATTCTTGCGTGGATAAATTTGCCGTAGGATATTCCTTTCTTGGTCGGCCAGGTTTTCCCGTTCTAATATACCTTGGTCTTCCTCTTCCTCTCTGCGAGATGACTTCCTTTGTTTCTGATGGTTCGCCTAAAAACTCCGAATCAGTTCCGGGCAAAGTTTTCTCATCATCCTGAAGACTTTCCTCCTCCAATGATGTATTTTCCTTTTTCTGTGGTATAGCTTCAATTTTCACCACGTCATTCCTTAAGGCAGAGTTTTCAGATTCGAGGAAACGTACATCTCGACTTTTTATCATCATGCCTGTTCCAGGCTTCCATAATCTATACGCCTTTGATTCGGGAGAATAGCCAACCAGTCGGTATTCTTCACTACGAGGAGCGAATTTTCCTCTTCTCGGACGGTTGTCAACAGCGAAACATTTACATCCAATAATTCTTAAATGAGAAACGGTTGGTTTTCTTCCTGTAAATATTTCATACGGAGTTCGACTTTCATTAGTTCTTGGGCATCTGTTTCTAATGTATGTAGATGTATGCACAAGTTCAGCCCAAAGTGGATCTGGGAGGTTCGCTTGAATTATGAAACATCTAGTCATTTCTACCAGAGTTCTGTTCGCTCTTTCAGCAACTCCATTTTGTTGCGGAGAATATTCAACTGAGAGCTGATGTCTAATTCCTTCCTCCAATAAATATTCTTTAAAATCTGAACTCAAATACTCTGCGGCATTGTCACTTCTGATTGCTTTAATTTTCTTGCCAGTTTGTTTCTCAGCAAATCTTTTAAAGACTTTAAATCCTTTGAAAATTTCACTTTTTCGTTTCATAACAAAAGTGAATATCATTCGTGAGAAATCGTCAATGAAAGTTGCGAAGTACAATGCACCGCCATATGACTTTGTTCTCATCGGTCCACATATGTCAGAATGAATAAGTTGCAGTGGCTCTGTTGACTTTGTCAGAGAGACTTCTGGGAATGGTAATCGAGTCTGTTTACCCCTAATACAAGTTTCACAACTTGTTATACTTTTAAATTCACCCTTGGGTAATCCATTAACTAAATTTTCTCTCTGCAATTTCCTAAGGTCATCAAAATTAAGATGACCAAACCTATTATGCCAAATTTCACTGCTATTTTTGTCTATACACATTCTGGTAAATTGCGTTTTTGCATATTTAGTTTGACGCAATATGTAAAGTCCGTTTCTTTTGTAAGCTTCTATGCAAATTTTCCTCAATGGATTCACAATTTCCGCTTTTCCTCTCATAAATTTTACAAAAAATGATTTTTCTGTGCAGGTGCTGACCGAAATCAAATTTCCCTTCAGTCCTGGGACAAACAACACATTTTCTAATTTTAATAAAATTGGTTCACCATGTTCGAAAACTTCCAATTCTACCGTTCCTGTACCTAAAGCTTCTATGCTTTGGTCGTTCGCTAATTTAACGGCTATTGGCTCTGTTTCTCTTAAATCTGAAAATGCCGTTCTTAAGCAGCACATGTGTGCAGTTGCACCGCTATCCAGGCACCACTCGTCAACCTCAAGAATATTTTCATCTCTAATTCCTAGAGAAGCAGCCATTCGCGTATTGTTTCTTTTAGAGTTACTTTTTGACCAGCAGTCAGCCGCTTTGTGGCCTTTCTTGCCACAGTAATGGCAGTTAAATTTAAAATCCTTCCGATTTGGTGGTTTAGTGGAATTGGTAGTTTTTCTTTCTGGATTTCCAAAAAAGACATTTTGTTCTCCAGACGAAGTTCCCTCCATTTCACGTTGTCTTTGATCTTCTTCTATAATCTTCACCTTTAAAGTTTCAAGTCTTGGGAGCTCATCTCTGGTTTCTATTGCAGTTCTGAATCCTTCATACGATTCTGGAAGACTACACAGCAAGAGTATAACTAAAAAGTCTTCGGGTACTTGAGCCCCAATTTCACCTAGATTGTCCACTAATGAGGTAAATTTACTCAGGTAATCTTTCAAATCATCATTAGGCCTCATTTTCATCTGTATTAGCCTTTTGGTCAGGGAAACTCTCGTCGCAGGTCCTTTAGGTCGATAAACTTCTTCTATCTTTTTCCAGGCCTCCTCGGCAGTCTTGCAATTCTTAACATGTATTAGTTCTGATGGATTCAAGCTCAATACAATTGTAGCAAGAGTCTTCTGATCCTTATTTTGCCAATTAGTAAACTCTTGGTTACCGGGTTCAGATTTGACATTGGCTTCATTAACATAAATCCACAGATCAGAGTGAACAAGAATCATTTGCATTTGAAGCCTCCATGTCTCAAAGTTTTGCTTATTCAACTTCTCAATTTGATATAGACTGGACATGCTTGATTCTTAATATCTTATACAATCAGTTCTGGGCCCATAACCTGTTGAAAAAAATAGGAAGGAGAAGGCCGGGAATCGGCTTTAAAGATAGAAAGTTTTATTAAGTTATGCTCTAATTTTACATAAAGTTAAAGCAGCTTGCTTTACATACTCCTTTACGACAATGGTAGAAAATAATCTATATACCTGGCGGTCAACTGGTCAAAAACAAATAAAAGAAGAGTAGAATGTTGAAATTGATTATTCCAACAAGGATGACACGGCAATTTATTTGAGACAAGAATAATGATACAATTCCAAGGCAAGATACTATTCTTTTAACTTCCAATTACCGAGGGAACCAATTAATATTGATTTTATTCAACTTATCGAGTATTTTTCAAGGGACCGGGAAAAATGTTCACTTTATCGAGAGATTCGTTAGACAAACCTTTACTCGGGTAAAACCCGGGCGAAGCCGGGTACGTCCGCTAGTATCATATAAAAATGTCTATTAAAATGAAATATTATTTTTGAAAAATATATTGTTGTTTATTGATAGCACAATATGAAATAACTTGTTAATTAACTTCATTAGAATTAATGCGTATTAATATTTGTGTACTACACAATTGAGAGAGAGTATTGCAAAATATCAAAAAAATATTCTTAATAAATTTAACATCAAGAAGAATTTTAGCGATTTATTTTGTCGGCTGGAATGTATCACACGTGACTTCAACCAATTAGAAACTTCATCTGAATGATAACCATCAAGCCGAAAATTTTTCCAGAAGATATCACCCACTCAATTAAGCTAATTTTATGAAGTGCTAATTTGGATGGTCTCATTTGGCTCAATTTCTTCGTCTGTTTTTCGTCTAATTTTGTTCCAAATTTCACCAAATATTAATATTCATTTGCTAGTAAAAATATATTCAATAATCTATTTTCTTTTAAAAATAGTTTTTAATGCAATTTTTAAAGAAAATTTGTTTTAATAAAAAAAAGAACCATTTTTCCTTTGATATTTAAAAAAATTAATGCTTGTTTTTGTGTGTTTAGATTTTAAACTTTATGGACAACTTTTTAAACTTTAAATATGAAACTTAAATTTGTGCATCTATATATATACACCTTCTCTCGCTTGGTTTTATAAATGGCATTTTCTAGAATTCAATAAGGATATTTTTTATTTAAATAATGACTTTTTTTGATATCATTATAGACATTTTTGATCTTAAAGAGTATATATATATTTATTTATGTGCATATATATATATGGTATTTATAAACATTTTATAGTTTAATAGCGATTATTTTGAGATTTACACCGGCTTTAAATGCTTAAAAACTATATTTAATGTGAATTATTTATGGGAATCTATACAAAATATTAAGAGGTAACTCGAATAAACAACTACAAATATTAAAAACAAACCCATATCAAGAACAACAGCAGAAAACTGAGGAATTAATAGCCACTTTATTTTCTAATGACAACCCAGGTGAAGATAAGAATACACATACAAATATAAGGAAATATTCATTAAGACTTTCGAATACAACAGAACCAATAATAACAATAAATTAGTAAACGCTATTATTGATAAATTGAATCCGAAGAAATCTCCAGGAATAGATAACATTTCTAATAATATAATAATACACGCAAAACAATTCGCGGTACCACTATTAACTAAAATCTACCAGAAGTGTCTGGATATAAGTTACTTTTCTGATGAATGGAAAAGAACAGAGGCGTTGATCATTCCAAAGCCGGGTAAATCATATCACAAAGATTGTTGCAGCTATCGACCTCTATGTCTAAATTCAAATCTTTCGAAAATTTTGAAAGAATAATAAACAACAAAATCATCAAATACTACGAGGAAATTAAGCTATTTATTAATCGTCAACATGGTTTTACAAAATCTCGATCTACCATAACTGCATTAACTGAAATAATTCACACTGCATTAGAACACAAAGCCAAGGAGTATACGGCTATAATTGCAATAGATATTAGTGGAGCTTTTGACAATACCTGGTGGGCAATGGTGATAAAAATACTCGATGAGGACAATATACCAGCATCAATAATAAATTTCATAAAATCCTACTTCACTAACCGGAAGATAAGATTTAGGTACTCTTCGAATGAATTCACCAAAAAAACTAAGTAAAGGATGTCTGCAAGTAGGACCCTTATCTCCGACAATTTGGAACATTATAAGAATGATCTATTAACCAACTTTCAGGAATCTAATAGCGAAATTATTGTTTATGCAGATGATCTAACGGTAATATGCTGGAATACTGATGTAAACAAATCTTAATATCACAATTGAAAATTAAATAGAAAATATAAATAGGTGGTGTGAAAACAATAAACTTAAAATATCAATACAGAAATCAATGATTATATATTTATTCAATTGTAATAACGATGTAATTAACTTGAACGATAATATTGTCAAACTAAATGAAAACTTAAATATACTAGGATTGACTTTCAAGAATATCGTCGAAACAAGAGTCAATTCGAGTGAACGGTATAAATACACCTATCCCCCGATTTACACGGTACTTGTTTTACACGTTTTCGCTTTTACACGGTTTTACAAATAAGTTTTTTTTTTGTTTTTGTTTTTATCGCACTATACTAAATGCTACTGTGATTGAACACATGCGCTGTGTACACATCTCACGAGGAATCCCGAGCTTATGTGCTGACTACATATTTTAACCTGTCAATGCATTTTATTTTTATTTCTGTTTACACCTATCCCCCGATTTACACGTATTTCTCAGGAACGTATCTACCGTGTAAATCGGGGGAGATAGGTGTATTTTCAAATTTATCCTTTGCAGGTATATAAGAGTATTAAACCTTTATTTTCGCCTTTCAATGAAGTTTCTCTTGGAAAATATGAAATTTTGACTTGTTAACTAGATAAAAATCTATTGTGATTGTGAACTATTAATTAAAAAAAAAAGATATGTATAATTTGGATGTGTGTGAAATAATTTCCATATAATAAAAAATCAAAATATAAAAAATATATTAATGCATATTGTTGCCTCATGATTAATGCGCATATTTTAAAAATCTTTATAAAAAATTATTTTTAATATATTTAAAATTTATATTATATATTTATTTATTTTTATTTAAAACAGATTATTTAGATTATCATCATTCCTTTTGTAATATTTTATTGTACATATATCTTTATTGCTTATTGGAGCGAGAGAGGACCTAGACGAAGACTGCCGATCACGACCTATGAGGAAGACAAGAATAAATAAACGCAATAACTTTCAAAGGAAATTTATTTTTATTTAATTTTATTTATTTACTTTTATTTATTTGCTTCGACTATGGAAACCCGCTCGGGAAACGTGTATAACACCAAGAAGGAAGAAACCAAGGTCGACGACCCTGCAAAGTTGCAACTTGGTGCAACAATTGGTAGAGATGCTGGTTCCGACCCAGTTGCTTTGAACCCCAATATAGAAATTCCGAAGTATGACGGGACAGAAGACCCTCGCCCATGAATAGAATCCCTCGAAGAGATTGGTTTCCTCTACCATAGGGCAGACTACATAATTGACCGCTATGCCGCCATGAACATGACGGGAAGCGCTAAAACCTGGTTGAATTTACACAAAGCGAGTTTCACGAGAGTTGGGAAAATATTAAAATCCGCCTCATTCAGGATTTTTCTCTGGACGCGAATAAAGAAGAACTAAGAATGAAGCTCAACAGAATGCAACACTGGAATGAACCAGAAATCAGGTTCGCGGAAGACATCCTAGTGTTGTGCAACAAGATTGACCCCGCAATGGAAGAATAAACGAAATTCGAACATGTTATTGGAGGACTGAAAAAAGAGTACTCACTCGCGCTCTACCTAAACCCTCCTAAAACGGCCGATGAAATTCTTGTCGTGTGCAAGAAAATGAATCTTTTGAAAAGAAGTATCGAGAACGTGTGGAGAAATCCAGAAGCCTATATAACGGTCCACGCTATTCTATACCCTAACAACAATCGAGGAACGTGCCGCCGACTGCCACACGAAACTACCACACCACCTCCAGGGCCCAGGCCCCTGTTTCCAAATATTACAAGAACTACTCCCCTCCTACTCCCAGGCAGTATCGAAACAACTTTCCCCAGCCCTCTACCCCTAGACGTCCTTATAATCCTAACTTTGTGCCGAAACCAAACCTTCAGAGAAACACTTACAAAAAAAGCCAAGAAATGAGCAAAAATAGGACGGAAGATGGAAGACCAATCTGCTTTAAGTGTGACAAGCCAGGGCACGTGGCCCGTTATTGTAGGGTCAAATTTATAAGAATCCTAGAAGAGGATCCAACAGCTACCCAAGAGAAGGTCGAAGAGAAATGCCAAATGAATGAAATATCAGATAAATCAGGACCTCGGCTTTTTGCTGATGTATGTCATAGCACACAGACAAATATTCCTACCCGGAATAGATATTCCGTGTTGGAAGATTTAAACTAAGCGTCGCGCTTGAATCTGTCAATCAAAGCAAGTCGACCATAAATGGAATCAAGAAGTTGGACCTTTAATAAAAATTAAAAATTCATGTGGACAAGATAGGGACTTTTGAAGCCTTGGTTGATACAGGCGCTGACCTCAGTGGTCGACCTCAGAACGGCCCTCGATACAGGCCATGGTGTAAGTAAACTCGCAAATACTTGAGGATGTATATTTTTAAATATAAATATTGACGGCAAAGAGCATTATCGCACAAATTTGTGATCTTAAAAACGCATTTACGGACATTAACTTTTGGAAGAGAATTCCTTGAGAAAACGAACGCGAAAATAGATTGCAAAAAAGAAATAATAAAATACGATCTGACAAATAATCATGACATAAGCAATTATGAACTGAAAAAAATAAAAAGCGTTGAAGATACTGTTACACCTGAACTGTCTATTAGATTAATTAAGGCCTCAATAGAAGCAGAGGATGGCGAATATGTCATCGAAGAGAACAACAGAATGATTCAAACAAATGGTCTTCGATTGGCAAGAAGTTTGCTTAATGTCACGGATAGGAAAACTCATATCTGGATAACGAACCCTTATCCTCGACCCTTAAAAATCATGAAAGACCAAACATTGGCTTATGGAAGCCTTCCTGCAGAGGTAAAGTTCATAGAGAAGTTAGACCAAATTAATAATGACGAAATCCAATTTCAGATAAACAAAAATTATCACCTAAAGAACAAGAGGAGTTAAAACAAATTTTGATTAAGTATGCTGATTTGTTTTCGCCGAGGTTAAGCAGGACCAATTTGGCAAAAAACCGGATCGACACAGAAGATGCAAAACCGATAAAACACAACCCATATAGGGTGAGCCCCAAAGAGCGGGACATTATAAAAGATCAAATTGATGAAATGCTCAAAGAAGGCATAATTAGACCATCTTAAAGTCCCTGGTCTTTCCCCGTAATACTAGTCAAGAAGAGAGATGGTAAGTTCAGATTTTGTGTAGACTATAGAAAATTGAATGAGGTAATAGTGAAGGATAACTTGTATCATGAAAATTTCTCTTATAGAACTGTAAAAAGATTATAAAAACGAAGAGAAAATTATTTATTTTTACTATACATGGGCTACGAGCTTTCGGGCAGCCTCGCCCTTCTACAGGTAAAGATACATGGTGGCAAAAGGCTTTATATAAGATTCCATTTTTAAAATATATTTACATATAAGAAGAATATAGGACGGTTAAAATATAATATAAGATAAGAAATATTTTGCGAATCTAAAACTATTGTATATGATATTTACAAATATGCTAATCATGTAATGTCATATGACAATCAATTGGCAAATTAGCAGATGGTTATACTATGAAAATATACAATGAAACCGGACAACGAATGTTCAACCCGCCATCAGCGGCCACATTGGTTTAATGGTTATTTAGGTTATTACATATGTCTTGGTATTGTGTAGGCAAATCTATGTGTCGGTTAATGCTGTTTGTTGATATGGATAATATGGCCTCTATGATCAGTCTTTGGTATTTATTGGAGATGTTATTGTATATGGTGGTGGGAGAAGTTAGATTGAATGAGTGGCCGGTGGTGTTAATATGATTGAAGATAAGCGACCTGTTGTCTCTGTTGGTAATGCATCTACCGTGTTCGGTCATCCTGATGGCCACGGACCTACCAGTCTCGCCTATGTAAGATGCACTGCAATCGTTACATGAGACTGAGTAGACCGAGCCACCAGAGGACCGAGCAACGGTAGATCTAGGTAATCTGGTGATAGGGTGTCTGAGGATGGCGCCGATGCTATTGCTATTAGTAAAGTGGGTGTTAATTCCGTGGGTTCTGAGGATGCGGGAGATGGCGACTGATTGGGTGGAAAAGGGAAGTATACAACTGTTTCTGGTGATTGCAGGGGGTCTAACGGAAGAAGGGTCAAATTTATACTTATGTATGAAATGGGGGGGGGGGGGGTATTGGGACCGGGCCAACTGTTTAATGATTAGGGAAAATTCAATGGTTCTAAACAGTGGAAGGGAGCAGTGGGTGAACAATCTCTTGGTAAGAGTACGGACAGTATTTATTTTATGCGATAGGGGACATGAAGATTTGTAGTCTGTATAAAATGTGGGATTGTTAACCTTGTGGTATACGGTGGTGTGGTAATGAGAGGCAGTACGGATGACCAGTATATCAAGATACGGCAATACGGACCTGTTTTCCAATTCTAGGGTGAAAGAGATCTCGGGATGATAGGAGTTTAGAGAGTTTAAGATATTGATTTCTTGTCCGGTATCACATATGCAGAAGATATCATCAATATATCTCCGCCACATGTGAATGCCCGGTGCAATTTGCTGTTGGACCCAGTGGTCTATGTTGGCCATGACTATTTCTGCAAGTGGGGAGGATAGTGGGCTGCCCATGGGCGAGCCTCTGATTTGTTTGAACAACTGGTTGTTAAATGTGAAAGTAGTAAAGTCCAAACACAGTGAGGATAGTGCGACTATGGACTCTGCGTTACGGTGATCTACCTGGTTATCCTGTAAGAAACTAGTCAAGTGCCTAATGATAAGCTGGTGGGGGAGGGAAAGATACATGGCAACCACATCATAAGACACCATAACGGTGTTGGGGACAGGGCAGAGAGAGTTAATGGACTGCACGAATGAAGGGATATCCCTAATGGCAGAGGATTGTGGAATGGCCTTCACCCAAGGTGTGAGTAGGCCAGTCAGATATTTGGACAGCTTATAGGCAGGTGAAAGATGGTAGGCTATGATGGGGCGTAGGGGGATGTCAGGCTTATGGGTCTTAGGAAGACCATAGATATAGGGGGTATGTCCAAGACCATTAAAGGCGTCATTTCCCAAGTCACCAATCTCATATCCCAATCCAATATGGTTGAACTCCTTGGTCTCCTCACCGCCGACATCAGACAGCAGGACAGCATCATTAAAGGGCGTCAATACAAGAAGCTATCCTTTTGGATCAGCAAATATGGCTTCCCAGAGGAATTTCACCCCGACAACCAACCGGTTCCCACTCTCCTCAATCTGTCATCTGCAGTGTTGTCTCCTTCGCAGACCGAGGTTCTTTCCTTAGGCCTCAAGTACCGGCCTCCCACAACGCCTGACATTCCTAGAATTATTTCTGGTGTTGAGCCCGCCATCAGCTCCCTTTCCCACACAGCCCAATATGACATACGGAGTTCCATAGCCCATATCCTCCGGAAACCCACCCCTACTCAGTCCCAATCCCCTTCTCAGTCCCAATCTCTTGGTAAGTACCGCTCCCTGGCTACCTTAAGGCGAAACCATAACATTATAATCACCAGATCGGATAAAGGTTCCCAGACCGTCGTCTTGGACACGGCTGACTATGCCTCCAAGATGACGGAGATACTCAGCGACCGCAATACTTTTGTTCCCATTACACAGCTTGATGCATCTACCTCAACTAAATCTTTCAGATTGGGGTTATTACGTTTGAAAAAATCGGGTCACATAACACCGGATCAATATAGCACTTTCACCTCCGACCTTAATAATACCCCCTATATCTATGGTCTTCCTAAGACCCATAAGCCTGACATCCCCCTACGCCCCATCATAGCCTACCATCTTTCACCTGCCTATAAGCTGTCCAAATATCTGACTGGCCTACTCACACCTTGGGTGAAGGCCATTCCACAATCCTCTGCCATTAGGGATATCCCTTCATTCGTGCAGTCCATTAACTCTCTCTGCCCTGTCCCCAACACCGTTATGGTGTCTTATGATGTGGTTGCCATGTATCTTTCCCTCCCCCACCAGCTTATCATTAGGCACTTGACTAGTTTCTTACAGGATAACCAGGTAGATCACCGTAACGCAGAGTCCATAGTCGCACTATCCTCACTGTGTTTGGACTTTACTACTTTCACATTTAACAACCAGTTGTTCAAACAAATCAGAGGCTCGCCCATGGGCAGCCCACTATCCTCCCCACTTGCAGAAATAGTCATGGCCAACATAGACCACTGGGTCCAACAGCAAATTGCACCGGGCATTCACATGTGGCGGAGATATATTGATGATATCTTCTGCATATGTGATACCGGACAAGAAATCAATATCTTAAACTCTCTAAACTCCTATCATCCCGAGATCTCTTTCACCCTAGAATTGGAAAACAGGTCCGTATTGCCGTATCTTGATATACTGGTCATCCGTACTGCCTCTCATTACCACACCACCGTATACCACAAGGTTAACAATCCCACATTTTATACAGACTACAAATCTTCATGTCCCCTATCGCATAAAATAAATACTGTCCGTACTCTTACCAAGAGATTGTTCACCCACTGCTCCCTTCCACTGTTTAGAACCATTGAATTTTCCCTAATCATTAAACAGTTGGCCCGGTCCCAATACCCCCCCATTTCATACATAAGTATAAATTTGACCCTTCTTCCGTTAGACCCCCTGCAATCACCAGAAACAGTTGTATACTTCCCTTTTCCACCCAATCAGTCGCCATCTCCCGCATCCTCAGAACCCACGGAATTAACACCCACTTTACTAATAGCAATAGCATCGGCGCCATCCTCAGACACCCTATCACCAGATTACCTAGATCTACCGTTGCTCGGTCCTCTGGTGGCTCGGTCTACTCAGTCTCATGTAACGATTGCAGTGCATCTTACATAGGCGAGACTGGTAGGTCCGTGGCCATCAGGATGACCGAACACGGTAGATGCATTACCAACAGAGACAACAGGTCGCTTATCTTCAATCATATTAACACCACCGGCCACTCATTCAATCTAACTTCTCCCACCACCATATACAATAACATCTCCAATAAATACCAAAGACTGATCATAGAGGCCATATTATCCATATCAACAAACAGCATTAACCGACACATAGATTTGCCTACACAATACCAAGACATATGTAATAACCTAAATAACCATTAAACCAATGTGGCCGCTGATGGCGGGTTGAACATTCGTTGTCCGGTTTCATTGTATATTTTCATAGTATAACCATCTGCTAATTTGCCAATTGATTGTCATATGACATTACATGATTAGCATATTTGTAAATATCATATACAATAGTTTTAGATTCGCAAAATATTTCTTATCTTATATTATATTTTAACCGTCCTATATTCTTCTTATATGTAAATATATTTTAAAAATGGAATCTTATATAAAGCCTTTTGCCACCATGTATCTTTACCTGTAGAAGGGCGAGGCTGCCCGAAAGCTCGTAGCCCATGTATAGTAAAAATAAATAATTTTCTCTTCGTTTTTATAATCTTTTTACAGTTCTATAAGAGAAATTTTCATGATACAAGTTATAATTAAAAATCTTTTACGTTTGCTCTAGCTCCTAATATCCAATGGCAATTGGCCTTGAAGCACAGCTATCCTTGAACGCTATTCGTCGATTTACCAACCTCAATCCTGAAGTAATCCGCCTCCTAACGCATCTGTGTCGAAAGTCGCTGCAGCTGGCCAGATGGAGATTGCACCTCAACTTCAACAAGATATGCCAAAGGGCCCGTTTCATCCCCCCATCTCTCAGAGTCGCAGATCCTGTGGGAAATTCTCATTCGAACAGGGTTATCCTCCGATCCCAACGCCAATTACTATGGGCTAGAACCCAGGGATGTTATTCGCGAATACGCTGCTTGTCCAAGACCATTAAAGGCGTCATTTCCCAAGTCACCAATCTCATATCCCAATCCAATATGGTTGAACTCCTTGGTCTCCTCACCGCCGACATCAGACAGCAGGACAGCATCATTAAAGGGCGTCAATACAAGAAGCTATCCTTTTGGATCAGCAAATATGGCTTCCCAGAGGAATTTCACCCCGACAACCAACCGGTTCCCACTCTCCTCAATCTGTCATCTGCAGTGTTGTCTCCTTCGCAGACCGAGGTTCTTTCCTTAGGCCTCAAGTACCGGCCTCCCACAACGCCTGACATTCCTAGAATTATTTCTGGTGTTGAGCCCGCCATCAGCTCCCTTTCCCACACAGCCCAATATGACATACGGAGTTCCATAGCCCATATCCTCCGGAAACCCACCCCTACTCAGTCCCAATCCCCTTCTCAGTCCCAATCTCTTGGTAAGTACCGCTCCCTGGCTACCTTAAGGCGAAACCATAACATTATAATCACCAGATCGGATAAAGGTTCCCAGACCGTCGTCTTGGACACGGCTGACTATGCCTCCAAGATGACGGAGATACTCAGCGACCGCAATACTTTTGTTCCCATTACACAGCTTGATGCATCTACCTCAACTAAATCTTTCAGATTGGGGTTATTACGTTTGAAAAAATCGGGTCACATAACACCGGATCAATATAGCACTTTCACCTCCGACCTTAATAATACCCCCTATATCTATGGTCTTCCTAAGACCCATAAGCCTGACATCCCCCTACGCCCCATCATAGCCTACCATCTTTCACCTGCCTATAAGCTGTCCAAATATCTGACTGGCCTACTCACACCTTGGGTGAAGGCCATTCCACAATCCTCTGCCATTAGGGATATCCCTTCATTCGTGCAGTCCATTAACTCTCTCTGCCCTGTCCCCAACACCGTTATGGTGTCTTATGATGTGGTTGCCATGTATCTTTCCCTCCCCCACCAGCTTATCATTAGGCACTTGACTAGTTTCTTACAGGATAACCAGGTAGATCACCGTAACGCAGAGTCCATAGTCGCACTATCCTCACTGTGTTTGGACTTTACTACTTTCACATTTAACAACCAGTTGTTCAAACAAATCAGAGGCTCGCCCATGGGCAGCCCACTATCCTCCCCACTTGCAGAAATAGTCATGGCCAACATAGACCACTGGGTCCAACAGCAAATTGCACCGGGCATTCACATGTGGCGGAGATATATTGATGATATCTTCTGCATATGTGATACCGGACAAGAAATCAATATCTTAAACTCTCTAAACTCCTATCATCCCGAGATCTCTTTCACCCTAGAATTGGAAAACAGGTCCGTATTGCCGTATCTTGATATACTGGTCATCCGTACTGCCTCTCATTACCACACCACCGTATACCACAAGGTTAACAATCCCACATTTTATACAGACTACAAATCTTCATGTCCCCTATCGCATAAAATAAATACTTTCCGTACTCTTACCAAGAGATTGTTCACCCACTGCTCCCTTCCACTGTTTAGAACCATTGAATTTTCCCTAATCATTAAACAGTTGGCCCGGTCCCAATACCCCCCCCATTTCATACATAAGTATAAATTTGACCCTTCTTCCGTTAGACCCCCTGCAATCACCAGAAACAGTTGTATACTTCCCTTTTCCACCCAATCAGTCGCCATCTCCCGCATCCTCAGAACCCACGGAATTAACACCCACTTTACTAATAGCAATAGCATCGGCGCCATCCTCAGACACCCTATCACCAGATTACCTAGATCTACCGTTGCTCGGTCCTCTGGTGGCTCGGTCTACTCAGTCTCATGTAACGATTGCAGTGCATCTTACATAGGCGAGACTGGTAGGTCCGTGGCCATCAGGATGACCGAACACGGTAGATGCATTACCAACAGAGACAACAGGTCGCTTATCTTCAATCATATTAACACCACCGGCCACTCATTCAATCTAACTTCTCCCACCACCATATACAATAACATCTCCAATAAATACCAAAGACTGATCATAGAGGCCATATTATCCATATCAACAAACAGCATTAACCGACACATAGATTTGCCTACACAATACCAAGACATATGTAATAACCTAAATAACCATTAAACCAATGTGGCCGCTGATGGCGGGTTGAACATTCGTTGTCCGGTTTCATTGTATATTTTCATAGTATAACCATCTGCTAATTTGCCAATTGATTGTCATATGACATTACATGATTAGCATATTTGTAAATATCATATACAATAGTTTTAGATTCGCAAAATATTTCTTATCTTATATTATATTTTAACCGTCCTATATTCTTCTTATATGTAAATATATTTTAAAAATGGAATCTTATATAAAGCCTTTTGCCACCATGTATCTTTACCTGTAGAAGGGCGAGGCTGCCCGAAAGCTCGTAGCCCATGTATAGTAAAAATAAATAATTTTCTCTTCGTTTTTATAATCTTTTTAATAGTGAAGGATGTTTATCCAATCCCAAGAATTGATGACGTAATGGATACTCTCCAAGGATCGAAGTACTTCTCAGCAATTGACCTTAGATCGGGATATTGGTAAGTCGAAATTGAAGAGAAAGACTAGGAGAAGACAGCTTTCACTACGACCCACGGATTATATGAATTAAACGTCATGCCCTTTGGACTATGCAACGTCCCTGCTACTTTCGAGAGGAATATGGACAATTCGCTTAGAAATCTAAGATGGCAGATTTGCCTTTGTTATCTGGACGTGTGAGTATATACAGCTCAGACTTTTCAACCTACCTTACAAGACTTGAAGCTGTCTTAAAATGTTTTAGTGAATCTAATTTGAAACTGAACGACAAGAAATGCAGATTTGCTTTTGAAGACCTTGAGATCCTTGGTCATATAACCAACCAACAGGGTATAAAACCGGCCGAATATAATATCAAAGCCGTTAGGGACTTTCCTCAGCCCAAGAAGGTCAAAGAAGTACAATCATTCCTAGGAATGTGTTCCTAATATAGAAAATTCATTAAATATTTCTCATTAATTGCTGACCCATTGACAAGACTCATTAGGAAAAATGTGCAATTTACTTGGATAGAAAATCAAGAGGAAGCATTTCAAAACCTTAAAAAAGCTCTGATAAATCCGCCAATTTTGGGTCACTTTGATCCTGATCCAAATGCAGCTACCTACATTCTCACAGACGCCTCTAACATCGGCTTAGGCGCAACACTAGTCAAAAACACTCCAGATTATTTGTGGGGAAGAGAAGGTGATATCATATTTGAGTCGAACTCTAAGTAAATCTGAGCAAAATTATTCAATCACTGAAAAGGAATGTTTGGCTGTGGTGTGGGCAATATCAAAATTACGACCGTACCTATATGGAAGACACTTCAAGATAATTACAGACCATCACGCATTGAGCTGGCTGAAAATTCTTAAAGATCCAACAGGTAGACTTGCAAGATGGGCACTGAAAATTCAGGAATACGATTTTGACATAATACACTAATCGGGTAAGAAACATTTGGATGCTGGTGGCTTATCCAGAGGACCCCTATCTGAAACGGATTGGGTCGAAGATTATGAACGACTATTTTTGAATCAGATAATAAATGAAGAGGATGAATTCATAGAAAATGTTAAGAAAAGCCTTAAAGGAAGCAAACGAGCAATCACACAGAATTTTAAAGAGGTAAATGGATGTCTATATAAGAATAACCCAAATGCTGAAGGCAGAGCATGGTTGCTGGTAGTGCCGAGGAAGAGAAGGAAAGAAATCATGAGTGAATTCCACAACCCTATGCTGAATGGCCATCTGGGCGTCGCCAGAACCACATACCGTTTGAAGAATAAATATTATTGGCCTTCCATGCTGAAAGATGCTTCAGAATTTGTAAAGACGTGCCATCTTTGCCAAAGTCGTAAAGGTTCAAATCAGTTGCCCTCTGGACTTTTGCAACCTATTCCCACAGCTGACTACCCTTTTGAAAGAATCGGGATTGACTTTGTTGGCCCCTTGCCATCAACGAAAAGAAGAAGGAAGTGAATAATTGTGTTGATTGACTATTATACCAAGTACGCTGAAACAAAGGCAGTATCAGAAGCAACAGTGAAAGAAGTCTCTACATTTTTAATCGAACAATTTTTTTTACGTCACATGGCCCCAAGGTTTCTTATTAGCGACAGAGGTTCACAGTTCACTGGCAATTTGATGAGTTGCAAATGTGCAAAGTTAAACACTGCTTCACGACGAGCCACCATCCCCAGACTAACGGAACGGCTAAATAGAACTCTGATTAACATGATAAGCATGTATGTAAATACAGACAAGAAGAACTGGGACGAAATCCTCCCTTTCATCACCCACGCGTACAATACCACGATTCAAGAAACCACAGGCCATTCTCTATTTTTCCTGTTGTTTGGGAGAGAATCCATGTCCCTCTTAGACGACGAGAATATCCCAATTGACAGTAACATGGACGATTACGACGAATATATAGAAAATTACTTAGATAAAATAGCAAGGACGAGACGGGTAGTCGTTAACAACACAGAGAAGACTCAGGAAAGAATGAAAAGAAACTATGAAAAAAACACAATGAGAAAATCTATGAACCAAGACATTTAGTGGCAGTTTGGACACCAGTCAGGAAAATGTGAAAAACTATTTTGAAAATATTTTGGCCCATATCGAATATTGAAGAAGCTGTCCATCGTAAATTACTTAATTGAACCGAAAGATAATCCTGGCCAAGACCCATTTGATTGTCCATGTCTCAAGACTCAAACCTTATTTTGAAAGAATTGATGAGGTCACTCACGAGGACGTGACTACCTCTGGAGAGGGGGAAGTGTTGCATCATGATTAATGCCGAACGCGACCTACGAGGAAGACAAGAATAAATAAACGCAATAACTTTTAAAGGTAATTTATTTTATTTAATTTTATTTATTTGGTTCGACTATGGAAACCCGCTCGGGAAACGCATATAACACCAAGAAGGAAGAACGACGACCCTGCAACTTGGTGCAACAATATTCCTTGAATATTATATAAAGATGATCTTTTATTACTATATCTATTTTCTGAGATTTAAAATATTTACTACTAAAAGATAACGACAGAATACATCAAGATTCCTGTGTGGTTCAATTAGAATATAGTTTATCAATTTTCAAAATAATTTTTATAAAAAAATATTTTAAAAATATTCCCAACATTATTTCATATTTTATTTTCATTCCTTAATATATATATATATATATTTACGACAATATGCAACAAATTGCCAAATATTTACAAAATAAACATCCATAAAAAGGAATTTTGTTTAATGCAGAAAAAAAGGGGGAATATTTGCCAAATGGTTATTTATGCATTTTGTTTGTATGCCAATACTTCTTTACAGATATCTAAAATTTATATATTTTGTGGATATTGGAGCGTTTATGGCGAGCTTCTGGCTGATCCAGGACAAAACGGTTACTTTATGCAGATCTTTTGGGTGTAATGGCCATCATATGGATTTGGAAGATTTCAGCACAAATCCGTATTGCTAAGGATATTTGTATATTGCCCTATTTTTTCAAACATATTTATATCAAATATTAAAAAATAGCAAAATATTTATAAGTAAATATATATATACAGTAGAACCTCCCTATAAAGGACACCTAATTGTAGTGCCAAAGTGTCCTTTAGGGAGAAGTATCCTCTTATCGGAGAGTTGCTAAATTATAAAAATAGTAATTTTGCAAATGAAAACTGTCCTTTGTGGAGAGGTGTCCGCTAAAGGGAGGTTCTACTGTATATATATATGACATTCCTCCGTTATATTTACAGTTCAAATCAATTTAAATTCTTTTATTATACTTATTATGGGAATCATATATTATTATTTAATTTTTATATATAGTTTATACACACACACATATTATATCGTCGCGTGAAGGCATCGCGTGATCAATCAAAGCAGTTTAAAAACAAAAAAAGCCCTGACGAAGTTACACGTACAGCCTATTGAAATATTGACATTTTGTAATAAATAAAGTGTTTTTTTATTATTATTTTATATCCAAAATATGCCTTTTAATATATATATATATAAATATATGATTATATATATAATATAAATATAAATGGGTAGTGAATATATATGAAATATTTCAGATAATTTTGCTTTAATATATTTAAGATAATTCAAATAAAAAGGTTTATATTGGATCAAAATATAATTTATTCACCAATATTTCAGTTGGCTCTACACCAACCTATTTCAAAGTAATTACAACATTATTATGTTAACAACAAACTCAGCGTCACATAACATCAAATAAAATTAAATTTAAAAATATCTTGAAATACCTTGAAAAAGGTTGGCGTTTAGCCAACTGAAATATTGAAAAAAATAAATTATACTTTGATCCAATATATGCCTGTCGATTTAAAGATATAATTATGAAAATAGAGCAATCCATACATAATTCATTAGATAATAAAAGGACTATATTGGATTTGATAAAATATTTATTTTGCCAATATTTCGGCTGGCTGAACGCCAACCTTTATCGAGGCATTACATTTTTGTATACACAAACTCAGCGCCGCATAGTGTTAAAATGTAATGCCTCGATAAAGGTTCGCGTTCAGCCAGCCGAAATATTGGCAAAATAAATATTTTATTAAATCCAATATATGCCTTTTATTATTCAAAGATATAATTATGGGGATTGCTCTATTTTCAAAACTTAATGTATTTTTCATTGCATGTCAGGTATTTATCATTTCAAAAACAAATCAATTATAATGTAACGTGGGAGTGAAGATATCCTCCCAGTATATGACAGTGTTTAAATCTGGGGTGAGATTTATTATCGGTAAACTTCAGTGATGAATCTTTTACTGCATTTAATAAATTTGCACTCTAGTAAAAACTATGGTTATTAATTTATTTAGAATTACGCGGTTTATTTTACTCGAATTAGTCGTACGTGTTTCCCTTCTTCTTTCTTACTCTAATGGTTGTTGAAAAAAATGCAAAATGATTTTAAAATAAAAAATATATATAGATTATACGAATAAAAATAAATATTCTAAACGTTTTAAGATGCTAAATTTTAAAATTGCAAATTTACTTATTATAAAAGCCAACACGACTTTAAAATAATAAAAAAAATCGAGGAAAAAACATCTTAGAGAACATGATGACTATAAACCAAATTCGCTCCATTTAATGTTCTTTTTTTACTTATCCTAAGTATCTTCGTTTTTCTATTTCTTTTATCCATCTTTATATTTTAATGGGGGGTCAATTCGTTTTCTTTGAGTTTTGTTTTAATTGTTCTGATTTCCTCTTTTTAATTATTTTCATCTGTGCATATAGAAATACACAGATATGTAGATATATATATATATATTAAAAATAAAGGAAGCATATCCTGACCACAAGCACATGTGATTTTTAGATGGCAGAGCGCCATCTAGTGGATCACAAATAAACTGAACGTTTATTTAACTTGCTTTGTGATATTTGGCCAACCCAATTTCTTGATAAATCAAGAAAAGCCAGCCACGAACGCGTTTCGCGCTGTTGGCGTTCGTCAGCGTGGAGCAGGCTGTACCACTATATATATATATATATATATATATATATATATATATATATATATATATATATATATATATATATATACTAAAAAATAAAGAAGGCATATCCTGACTAGGAGCACATGTGCTTTTTAGATTCCAGAGCATCATCTAGTGGAACAGAAAACCAACTAATAATTGATTTAGCATTGATAAATCAAGAAAATGGGTTGACTAAACACAAGTACCTTGTATCAGGGAACAGACTAAATCAATGTTTAGTTGATTTCTGTTCCACTAGATGGCGCTCTGAAATCTAAAAAGCACATGTGCTCCTGGTCAGGATATGCCTTCTTTATTTTTAATATCAACACCTGAACTTTTTTTATTTTTTTCTATTATTTGTACACATAAATATACTACAGTAGGACCTCCCTTTAGCGAACACCCCGCTAGCAGACACCTCTCCATAAAGAACAGTTTTCATTTACAAATTTACCATTTTTAAAATTTAGCAACTCTCCGGAAAGAGAACACCTCTTCCTAAAAGACACTTTGGCTTTGCAATTAGGTGTCCTTTACAGGGAGGGAGTTCTACTGTATATATCTGTAGCTCTCAGGGCCAATGTGTTTACCATAGCGTTTTTACGTTGGAAATATTATTCATATTCAAAAATAATTATTGTTAAAGGAAAATATTATTGTAATTTGCTTCGATACCTATATCTGGTGCCTTCCTACCGTTGTGCGTCTCGAGTTTTCTTTTGCAATTTATGTTTTAAAATGTGATTCCTCTTTCGGGATTTCTTTTTCCTGAGTAAATTGCATACTTAGGTTTAGACTCTTTATGAAATTAAAGAGCTTAGCTCATTTTTATTTTGATAGCAGTTCATTAGATGACATCCACATTGCGGATACAACATTTTTATTTTGCTTCGATATTAAATATTTTTCTAGCCAATCCAAAACAGTTGTCGCCACTTATGCTTATATGTGTATATTAGAAGGACATTTGATATTACTTTCTTCATTTTACAACAGCTTTCTTCTACTTTAAAGTAAGAAATCTCTGACATATTGCCTGCTCTCTCAAAGGCTTTCAGTGGAATTTGCTGAAAGTTTTCCCCACTAACCTCATTTTCGATAAACCCCTTTATTGCTGTTTTCATTGGTATGCTTGTGAAAAAAGCAAAATTATATCATACGAGTCAAGGGTATCAGATTTCATTCTAGTGCCAATTTTCTTATTTTTCTAATATATAATATCTGTTTATAACTTCATATTTACATTTAAAATACAAGTACGTTTGCTTCATGCACCCCTTGATCTAATTTGCTAATTATTTTGTTACAGATTTCTTACTTGAGATTCGGTCTGAGCGGAATATCATCTTTGTGGATTTTGGGACTCTATTATTAAAAGGGATTCCAGTTTTTCCTATAAGTACCGCCGTTTTTTTGTCTATATCTGGTGAAGATGGTATCTTGTATTGATTGCCTTCTTAAAATATTCTATTTTATATCCATTCAGAAGCATATAGGTTTTTTGATTTTTTTCAGAATGTCATCCAATTTATTTTGATATTCCTCTATATCCCTGATAAGACAGGAATTTCCTTTGTCTGAGTTTGTTATTATAATGCATTTTCTCTTTTGAGGCTTTTTGAATCAAAATAATTTTTGTTATTTTACTATTCTGTTTTATATCCGCGCTGGTCAATGTGCAAACTTTAATTAGTATTTAGTTTTCTTCTATTTCGTTTAAATCTTTTCAAACTTACTAAATTCTTCTAAACTTTCTAGTAGCCTAGTATATATACAACTAAGGATATTTTAACTAAATATGATATAGATTACTATAATCATGGTGGGTAATTAGAGACTGCACACACACACTCATTCTGAATTAAATGCACCACATATATATACGTATAGACTACAGTTAGAAAAGTTGGTTCTTGAATTCACTGGAAAACTGGAAAAAGAATAGAGAGGGATATTGAGGCAATTCTAGATTTACAAATAAAATTGTTTAATGCCGGCTTCTATTCCACACAATATGGATATCAACAGTTTAAACTATTATCTATGGGATGAACAAAATAATGGAAGCAAATATTAAGGCGCCATCTAAGAAACAAACGTCTCAAAACAGTCTTACCACGTAAAAGGGGAGACTTCCATATGAAAAACCATAATTCAAAGATTTATAGGAAAGTGCTCCAAGGAGTTATATTTTATTTATGAAGCTGATCTCCCTTGGAATTTATTTAAAAATTGTGACTGCTCGGATGCGTGGGTGGAATCTTTTAGTTTTTTCTTCAATTTGAAATATGGAATTTACTAAAGGGATAGTGGAAATTTCTTCTCAAGTGTATCGAATTTCTTGATAGAAATTTATAAATTATCTATTTTATGGATATATTTAATAACCCGTATCTATCTTATTTATTAGGTTAGGCTGTAAAAAAAGTACATGGGTATATATATTGTAAAGCACTTTACTCTGGATATATCCGGAGTCAATTCATATAAAACAAATAGACGATCGCCTGGAGTGAAACCATTAAGAAACAAATAAACGATCGCCTGGAGTGAAACCATATAGAAACAAATAGACGATCGCCTGGAGTGAAACCGTATAGAAACAAATAGACGATCGTCTGGAATGAAACCATATAGAAACAAATAAACGATCGCCTGGAGTGAAACCATATAGAAACAAATAGACGATCGTCTGGAGTGAAACCATATAGAAACAAATAGACGATCGCCTGGAGTGAAACCATATAGAAACAAATAGACGATCGCCTGGAGTGAAACCATATAGAAACAAATAGACGATCGTCTGGAGTGAAACCATATAGAAACAAATAGACGATCGCCTGGAGTGAAACCATATAGAAACAAATAAACGATCGCCTGGACTGAAACCATATAGAAACAAATAGACGATCGCCTGGAGTGAAACCATATAGAAACAAATAAACGATCGCCTGGACTGAAACCATATAGAAACAAATAGACGATCGTCTGGAGTGAAACCATATAGAAACAAATAAACGATCGCCTGGAGTGAAACCATATAGAAACAAATAGACGATCGCCTGGAGTGAAACCATATAGAAACAAATAGACGATCGCCTGAAGTGAAACCATATAGAAACAAATAGACGATCGCCTGGAGTGAAACCATATAGAAACAAATAAACGAATGTCTGGAGTGAAACCATATAGAAACAAATAGACGATCGCCTGGAATGAAACCATATAGAAACAAATAGACGATCGCCTGGAGTGAAACCATATAGAAACAAATAGACGATCGCCTGGAGTGAAACCATATAGAAACAAATAAACGATCGTCTGGAATGAAACCATATAGAAACAAATAGACGAATGTCTGGAATGAAACCATATAGAAACATATAGACGATCGCCTGGAGTGAAACCATATAGAAACAAATAGACGATCGCCTGGAGTGAAACCATATAGAAACAAATAGACGATCGCCTGGAGTGAAACCATATAGAAACAAATAGACGATCGCCTGGAATAACACCATATAGAAACAAATAGACGATCGCCTGGAGTGAAACCATATAGAAACAAATAGACGATCGCCTGGAGTGAAACCATATAGAAACAAATAAACGATCGCCTGGAGTGAAACCATATAGAAACAAATAGACGATCGCCTGGAGTGAAACCATATAGAAACAAATAGACGATCGTCTGGAATGAAACCATATAGAAACAAATAGACGATCGCCTGGAATGACACCATATAGAAACAAATAGACGATCGCCTGGAGTGAAACCATATAGAAACAAATAAGCGATCGCCTGGAGTGAAACCATATAGAAACAAATAAACGATCGTCTGGAGTGAAACCATATAGAAACAAATAGACGATCGCCTGGAGTGAAACCATATAGAAACAAATAAGCGATCGCCTGGAGTGAAACCATAGAGAAACAAATAAACGATCGCCTGGAATAAAACCATATAGAAACAAATAGACGATCGCCTGGAGTGAAACCATATAGAAACAAATAGACGATCGCCTGGAGTGAAACCATATTGAAACAAATAGACGATCGCCTGGAGTGAAACCATATAGAAACAAATAGACGATCGCCTGGAGTGACACCATATAGAAACAAATAGACGATCGTCTGGAGTGAAACCGTATAGAAACAAATAGACGATCTCCTGGAGTGAAACCATATTGAAACAAATAAACGATCGCCTGGACTGAAACCATATAGAAACAAATAGACGATCGCCTGGAGTGAAACCATATAGAAACAAATAGACGATCGCCTGGAGTGAACCATATAGAAACAAATAACGAATGTCTGGAATGAAACCATATAGAAACAAATAGACGATCGCCTGGAGTGAAACCATATAGAAACAAATAGACGATCGCCTGGAGTGAAACCATATAGAAACAAATAAACGATCGTCTGGAGTGAAACCATATAGAAACAAATAGACGATCGCCTGGAGTGAAACCATATAGAAACAAATAGACGATCGCCTGGAGTGAACCATATAGAAACAAATAGACGATCGTCTGGAGTGAAACCATATAGAAACAAATAAACGATCGTCTGGAGTGAAACCATATAGAAACAAATAGACGATCGCCTGGAGTGAAACCATATAGAAACAAATAAACGATCGCCTGGAGTGAAACCATATAGAAACAAATAGACGATCGCCTGGAGTGAAACGATATAGAAACAAATAAACGATCGCCTGGAGTGAAACCATATAGAAACAAATAGACGATCGCCTGAAGTGAAACCATATAGAAACAAATAGACGATCGCCTGGAATAACACCATATAGAAACAAATAGACGATCGCCTGGAGTGAAACCATATAGAAACAAATAGACGATCGCCTGGAATGAAACCATATAGAAACAAATAAACGATCGTCTGGAGTGAAACCATATAGAAACAAATAGACGATCGCCTGGAGTGAAACCATATAGAAACAAATAACGATCGCCTGGAGTGAAACCATATAGAAACAAATAGACGATCGCCTGGAGTGAAACGATATAGAAACAAATAAACGATCGCCTGGAGTGAAACCATATAGAAACAAATAGACGATCGCCTGAAGTGAAACCATATAGAAACAAATAGACGATCGCCTGGAGTGAAACGATATAGAAACAAATAAACGATCGTCTGCAGTGAAACCATATAGAAACAAATAGACGATCGTCTGGAGTGAAACCATATAGAAACAAATAGACGATCGCCTGGAGTGAAACCATATAGAAACAAATAAACGATCGTCTGGAATGAAACCATATAGAAACAAATAAACGATCGTCTGGAATGAAACCATATAGAAACAAATAGACGATCGCCTGGAATGAAACCATATAGAAACAAATAAGCGATCGCCTGGAATGAAACCATATAGAAACAAATAAGCGATCGTCTGGAATGAAACCATATAGAAACAAATAGACGATCGCCTGGAGTGAAACCATATAGAAACAAATAAGCGATCGCCTGGAATGAAAACATATAGAAACAAATAAGCGATCGTCTGGAATGAAACCATATAGAAACAAATAGACGATCGCCTGGAGTGAAACGATATAGAAACAAATAGACGATCGCCTGGAGTGAAACCATATAGAAACAAATAAGCGATCGCCTGGAATGAAACCATATAGAAACAAATAAGCGATCGTCTGGAATGAAACCATATAGAAACAAATAGACGATCGCCTGGAGTGAAACCATATAGAAACAAATAGACGATCGCCTGGAGTGAAACCATATAGAAACAAATAAACGATCGTCTGGAATGAAACCATATAGAAACAAATAGACGATCGCCTGGAGTGAAACCATATAGAAACAAATAGACGAATGTCTGGAATGAAACCATATAGAAACAAATAAACGATCGTCTGGAGTGAAACCATATAGAAACAAATAAACGATCGCCTGGAGTGAAACCATATAGAAACAAATAGACGATCGCCTGGAGTGAAACCATATAGAAACATATAGACGATCGTCTGGAGTGAAACCATATAGAAACAAATAGACGATCGCCTGTAATAACACCATATAGAAACAAATAGACGATCGCCTGGAATGAAACCATATAGAAACAAATAGACGATCGCCTGGAATGAAACCATATAGAAACAAATAGACGATCGTCTGAGTGAAACCATATAGAAACAAATAGACGATCGCCTGGAATAACACCATATAGAAACAAATAGACGATCGCCTGGAATGAAACCATATAGAAACAAATAGACGATCGCCTGGAGTGAAACCATATAGAAACAAATAGACGATCGCCTGGAATAACACCATATAGAAACAAATAGACGATCGCCTGGAATGAAACCATATAGAAACAAATAGACGATCGCCTGGAATAACACCATATAGAAACAAATAGACGATCGCCTGGAATGAAACCATATAGAAACAAATAGACGATCGCCTGGAATAAACCATATAGAAACAAATAGACGATCGTCTGGAATGAAACCATATAGAAACAAATAGACGATCGCCTGGAGTGAAACCATATAGAAACAAATAGACGATCGCCTGGAGTGAAACCATATAGAAACAAATAGACGATCGCCTGGAATGAAACCATATAGAAACAAATAGACGATCGCCTGGAATAACACCATATAGAAACAAATAGACGATCGTCTGGAATGAAACCATATAGAAACAAATAGACGATCGCCTGGAGTGAACCCATATAGAAACAAATAGACGATCGCCTGGATAACACCATATAGAAACAAATAGACGATCGCCTGGAATAACACCATATAGAAACAAATAGACGATCGCCTGGAATAACACATATAGAAACAAATAGACGATCGCCTGGAGTGAAACCATATAGAAACAAATAGACGATCGCCTTGAGTGAAACCATATAGAAACAAATAGACGATCGTCTGGAATGAAACCATATAGAAACAAATAGACGATCGCCTGGAGTGAAACCATATAGAAACAAATAGACGATCGCCTGGAGTGAAACCATATAGAAACAAATAGACGATCGCCTGGAGTGAAACCATATAGAAACAAATAGACGATCGCCTGGAGTGAAACCATATAGAAACAAATAGACGATCGCCTGGAGTGAAACCATATAGAAACAAATAGACGATCGTCTGGAGTGAAACCATATAGAAACAAATAGACGATCGCCTGGAGTGAAACCATATAGAAACAAATAGACGATCGCCTGGAGTGAAACCATATAGAAACAAATAGACGATCGCCTGGAGTGAAACCATATAGAAACAAATAGACGATCGCCTGGAGTGAAACCATATAGAAACAAATAGACGATCGTCCTGTAGTGAAACCATATAGAAACAAATAGACGATCGCCTGGAGTGAAACCATATAGAAACAAATAGACGATCGCCTGGAATGACACCATATAGAAACAAATAGACGATCGCCTGGAGTGAAACCATATAGAAACAAATAAGCGATCGCCTGGAATGAAACCATATAGAAACAAATAAGCGATCGTCTGGAATGAAACCATATAGAAACAAATAGACGATCGCCTGGAGTGAAACCATATAGAAACAAATAGACGATCGCCTGGAGTGAAACCATATAGAAACAAATAAACGATCGTCTGGAATGAAACCATATAGAAACAAATAGACGATCGCCTGGAGTGAAACCATATAGAAACAAATAGACGAATGTCTGGAATGAAACCATATAGAAACAAATAAACGATCGTCCTGGAGTGAAAACCATATAGAAACAAATAAACGATCGCCTGGAGTGAAACCATATAGAAACAAATAGACGATCGCCTGGAGTGAAACCATATAGAAACATATAGACGATCGTCTGGAGTGAAACCATATAGAAACAAATAGACGATCGCCTGTAATAACACCATATAGAAACAAATAGACGATCGCCTGGAATGAAACCATATAGAAACAAATAGACGATCGCCTGGAATGACACCATATAGAAAACAAATAGACGATCGTCTGAAGTGAAACCATATAGAAACAAATAGACGATCGCCTGGAATAACACCATATAGAAACAAATAGACGATCGCCTGGAATGAAACCATATAGAAACAAATAGACGATCGCCTGGAGTGAAACCATATAGAAACAAATAGACGATCGCCTGGAATAACACCATATAGAAACAAATAGACGATCGCCTGGAATGAAACCATATAGAAACAAATAGACGATCGCCTGGAATAACACCATATAGAAACAAATAGACGATCGCCTGGAATGAAACCATATAGAAACAAATAGACGATCGCCTGGAATAACACCATATAGAAACAAATAGACGATCGTCTGGAATGAAACCATATAGAAACAAATAGACGATCGCCTGGAGTGAAACCATATAGAAACAAATAGACGATCGCCTGGAGTGAAACCATATAGAAACAAATAGACGATCGCCTGGAATGAAACCATATAGAAACAAATAGACGATCGCCTGGAATAACACCATATAGAAACAAATAGACGATCGTCTGGAATGAAACCATATAGAAACAAATAGACGATCGCCTGGAGTGAACCCATATAGAAACAAATAGACGATCGCCTGGAATAACACCATATAGAAACAAATAGACGATCGCCTGGAATAACACCATATAGAAACAAATAGACGATCGCCTGGAATAACACCATATAGAAACAAATAGACGATCGCCTGGAGTGAAACCATATAGAAACAAATAGACGATCGTCTGGAATGAAACCATATAGAAACAAATAAACGATCGCCTGGAGTGAAACCATATAGAAACAAATAGACGATCGCCTGGAGTGAAACCATATAGAAACAAATAGACGATCGCCTGGAGTGAAACCATATAGAAACAAATAGACGATCGCCTGGAGTGAAACCATATAGAAACAAATAGACGATCGTCTGGAGTGAAACCATATAGAAACAAATAGACGATCGCCTGGAGTGAAACCATATAGAAACAAATAGACGATCGCCTGGAATGACACCATATAGAAACAAATAGACGATCGTCTGGAGTGAAACCATATAGAAACAAATAGACGATCGCCTGGAGTGAAACCATATAGAAACAAATAGACGATCGCCTGGAATAACACCATATAGAAACAAATAGACGATCGCCTGGAGTGAAACCATATAGAAACAAATAGACGATCGCCTGGAGTGAAACCATATAGAAACAAATAGACGATCGCCTGGAATAACACCATATAGAAACAAATAGACGATCGCCTGGAGTGAAACCATATAGAAACAAATAAACGATCGCCTGGAGTGAACCCATATAGAAACAAATAGACGATCGCCTGGAATAACACCATATAGAAACAAATAGACGATCGCCTGGAGTGAAACCATATAGAAACAAATAGACGATCGCCTGGAGTGAGCCATATAGAAACAAATAGACGATCGCCTGGAATAACACCATATAGAAACAAATAGACGATCGCCTGGAGTGAAACCATATAGAAACAAATAGACGATCGCCTGGAGTGTAACCATATAGAAACAAATAGACGATCGCCTGGAATAACACCATATAGAAACAAATAGACGATCGCCTGGAGTGAAACCATATAGAAACAAATAGACGATCGCCTGGAATGAAACCATATAGAAACAAATAGACGATCGCCTGGAATAACACCATATAGAAACAAATAGACGATCGCCTGGAGTGAAACCATATAGAAACAAATAACCGATCGCCTGGAGTGAACCCATATAGAAACAAATAAACGATCGCCTGGAGTGAAACCATATAGAAACGAATAAACGATCGCCTGGAGTGAAACCATATAGAAACAACTAGACGATCGCCTGGAGTGAAACCATATAGAAACAAATAGACGATCGCCTGGAGTGACACCATATAGAAACAAATAGACGATCGCCTGGAGTGAAACCATATAGAAACAAATAGACGATCGTCTGGAGTGAAACCATATAGAAACAAATAGACGATCGCCTGAGTGAAACCATATAGAAACAAATAGACGATCGCCTGGAATGAAACCATAGAGAAACAAATAAACGATCGCCTGGAGTGAAACCATATAGAAACAAATAGACGATCGCCTGGAGTGAAACCATATAGAAACAAATAGACGATCGTCTAGAGTGAAACCATATAGAAACAAATAAACGATCGCCTGGAATGAAACCATATAGAAACAAATAGACGATCGTCTGGAGTGAAACCATATAGAAACAAATAGACGATCGCCTGGAGTGAAACCATATAGAAACAAATAGACGATCGCCTGGAATAACACCATATAGAAACAAATAGACGATCGCCTGGAATAACACCATATAGAAACAAATAGACGATCGCCTGGAGTGAAACCATATAGAAACAAATAGACGATCGCCTGGAATGACACCATATAGAAACAAATAGACGATCGCCTGGAGTGAAACCATATAGAAACAAATAGACGATCGCCTGGAATGACACCATATAGAAACAAATAGACGATCGCCTGGAGTGAAACCATATAGAAACAAATAGACGATCGCCTGGAGTGAAACCATATAGAAACAAATAGACGATCGCCTGGAGTGAAACCATATAGAAACAAATAAACGATCGCCTGGAGTGAACCCATATAGAAACAAATAGACGATCGCCTGGAGTGAAACCATATAGAAACAAATAGACGATCGCCTGGAATGACACCATATAGAAACAAATAGACGATCGCCTGGAGTGAAACCATATAGAAACAAATAGACGATCGCCTGGAGTGAAACCATATAGAAACAAATAGACGATCGCCTGGAGTGAAACCATATAGAAACAAATAAACGATCGCCTGGAGTGAACCCATATAGAAACAAATAAATGATCGCCTGGAGTGAACCCATATAGAAACAAATAGACGATCGCCTGGAGTGAAACCATATAGAAACAAATAGACGATCGCCTGGAATAACACCATATAGAAACAAATAGACGATCGCCTGGAGTGAAACCATATAGAAACAAATAGACGATCGCCTGGAGTGAACCATATAGAAACAAATAGACGATCGCCTGGAATAACACCATATAGAAACAAATAGACGATCGCCTGGAGTGAAACCATATAGAAACAAATAGACGATCGCCTGGAATGAAACCATATAGAAACAAATAGACGATCGCCTGGAATAACACCATATAGAAACAAATAGACGATCGCCTGGAGTGAAACCATATAGAAACAAATAGACGATCGCCTGGAGTGAAACCATATAGAAACAAATGAACGATCGCCTGGAATGAAACCATATAGAAACAAAGACTCTCAACCGAAATGAAACAATATAGAAAAATATATCATCCTCTGAAGTGAAGCAATATAAGCGACAAGATATTATCTCCTGAAAGGGAGTGATATAGAAATTACTTGGAGTGAGGCCTTTTAGAAATCAAAATATCATCACCTGAGCTAAGCCACGAGATAATCAATTCGATATCATAAAAACAATTAGTTATCAAGCATTCATAGGTGTGATAAACTAAAGTAACAAATTAACATTATGTTCAGTAAAATAGCACTCACACCAAAAATATTTTTTCAATATTATTAAACAAACGCCGGTTCTTGAGACCCGAATCACCAAAAGTTCGGTGTGCTTGAATTCATCGGCATATTTCTAATAACAGACACAACACACACAACTTGGAGTCAGTAATTTTAACCTAAGAAGTGAAATATTGGAAAATTTCATTTTTTAAAACATAATTTTACGCAATTCTGTACCACAAATTTCCTTGGAATATTTGTGAATCTGGGTTGGTAGAGTTGTGGGTGGGATGAGGTCTGTATCCACGGACCTGCTAGTATTTGTACATTAAACGGCCGCCACTAATAGTTAAAAAGAGAGTTATATATCAAATATATATAAAAAATATTAGTAACAATTTTTATAACTTTACAAATGAGAGACCAAGTATCGTTTGGATATTGAATGGGTGCCCATTACTTATATATAATATATATATAATAAAATATAAATAAATTCATTCATTATATCATCATTCTCTGAATTGTGGAATATGCAACACCATGGTTGTCTCCTATCCAGATCTATTTAGTGTCAAAATGTTGTCTAGTTGGTAAATATTGTGGAAACGTTGTGTGGACCAAACTTTATTTATTTTTATATAGATACGGCTTGCACAAATAATTCTAATTAAAAAAAAGGCATCTTCTGATCGTGCAACTAATCCTTGTTGATGCCTTGCGCCATCTATCAGAAAAAAATATCAATATTATAGATAAGCCATGAAAATCAAGTTTCAAAGAAAGGGAATTTGAACAATATTCTGGAATAATTGAAAATCATCAGTTGATATTTATTCCAATAGATGACATAAACTATCAGCATATCTCAGTTGAACGACCAAGAGATGCCTTTTCTTAATCACTTGATCCCAGCACAATACATACATTTTCCCCATCTTCCCTATAATTCTAATAGAATTATTTTTATTTATTCTTTTCTATTTCTATTTAGAATTTTATATCCTGAATATACGTGTGTTTTATATATTCCATTTGATCTTATGATACAATTTATATTCAGCTATTTAATAAAAGCAAGAATAATTATTTTGTTTATACTGTTCCGTTATTTAGAGAAACGCCCACACATATATATATATATATATTTAGAACTCTATTTTTCTCCCTCTCTCTTCTTCTAATTAAATTCTAGCCTTAGCAAGAGTAAACAAAAGATAATCTCAAATAGTAAAATTGAATGTTTCCTTTATTAAAATATAGTTATATTCTGTTTATGCACTGTTTATTTTTTAATATATTTGAAATCTTAAAAATTCGAAAATATAACATATATATACACTTCGAAAGATATGTAAAATTAATATATATATATATGTTGTTGCGCGTATTTTTTAGTCTTATTCGTTTGTATAGCAACTTCCGCTTCCGGTAAGGATCGTCTAGAAGGAAAATGTTTTTCCTTTCTTTCGTCTGTTTCCTTCCTGCTGATTGGCTCTTTGTCGGATAGTTTCCTGTAAGACTTTTGGCGGGAAAATGCATCTTCGATCTATGTTCTTCTGCAAACAAATAACAAAGCCCCAACTTAGCTGCTATATAGATGATTTGAAAGAAAATTTATTTTTTCTGATATATCTTGTGAGCTCATTCAATGATGAACAACTTGCAAGTTTTCTGCTGAGTTGATCTTTTGTTGCATGCGTGCTTTATTGTTAAGCTAGATTTTCTACGAAAAAAATATTTTTCAAATCGTTGCTAATATTTAGGTTTGTTATTCTGTTAGGTAAATGATCGTTTGAATGTCAAGTTTGGTCCCAATGGTTCCTAAGAGTATATATTTTCTAATATTTCCGATAACTATATTCCGATATATATATATTGAATTTTTGATGCAAATAAAATGGTTTTATTTTATTTTCTATCTAAAATATGCTTATTAATTAATTTATGCCTAGCTGGCCTTGTCCTTATTGTTTGTGGAAGAGCATTGCTCGATGCAAATATTTTAATGTAATTCTACTGTCATAACAGTTTATGTCCATAGTTTGCTTAAATACCATTTTTCTAAGATTCCACCCTTCAGTGTAGCATATAAAAGCATAATGATCAATACAGTATTAGAGCACAAAGAAGCGGTCTGGTGGATCAAATAGGCGAAACCCCTGGGAGGGTTCACCACTGATGAGCCAAGCCCTTCCAATATTTTTTCATCGCAGTATGGACAGTAAAAGTTTGATTTATTTGTGAAAAGAAGCATGTTCCGCTGGGAGGGTTCACCACTGATGAGCCAGGCCCTCCCTTTAATTTTTCCATTGCAGTAAGGACAGTAGAAATTGTTTTATTTCAAAAAGAATATTACGCCTCTAAAATAGTTTTGTAATTTGATTACATAACAATGTGCAATATGTCGGCTGCGTAAATGAATAATTTCTTTTAAACTTACCATATTTACTTCTCACTGTTCAACGTCAAAATGAACAAAGGACGTCACATGGTGGCAGCGTTGCACACAATGCAACAGGATAATAACAATCTATTAATTTACGAATTCTTTAAGTATTTTCAGAGCATCTCAAATTATATGTTCAAATAAAATTACAGTTGCACACTAAACACACGAAAATAATTTAAATTCTAAGGATTCGACTGTATTTATAACTGTTAGGAGCTAATACTTTCCTATTCTACAATCGAGCAGAGTAAACACCAACACCTCCAAGAAAATTAACACTTTTAATCTCCTTTCATAACTAACTCCTTTACATCATTTAAAACCAAATATATACATGTAAAGTCGTCCGGTCATCTGGTCAAAATATAAATATTGTTACGTGTAAGGCCTCTAAACGGTTAAAACCTCCGCCAATAGATGGCGCTTTCGCCGGATTCCCTTGCTGGCTGATGAGGGAGTCGCCGACTGCTGTGGTCCCGTTTCCTGGGGAGGTTGGATGTAAATACGCTTTTGTGTTGGCCCCAGGATGTAGGGTCATGTAAATACCCATTGTCTGTTGTTTTATTTAGATTTAATGTTAGTAATAGATTACAATAAAGAACAAGTGCTTCTGGTCTCCGTGTCGCCTCCTGTCGTTATTATCGCCACTGCCATCGTCACCGGGCTACTGCAGCTGCTACTACTCTTCTGGTAAGTCTCTCGTGTCCCCCCACCAGTGGTAAGGCCGAGAGATACTGCCAGAGGAAGGGAGTTTCCACAGGAGAGGTGGAACTCAGGAAGTCTTTGGGTGGCGTGCGGGAAAGGCCGCAAGGAAGAGCAACCGGAGCCCGAGTAGGTGAACCACGAACGGAAGAAGCGCGTTGTCGCAAAGAACCAGAGGGTAAACACGCGACAACTGGTGTCAGAAGTGGGATTCTTCCTCGTAGAGGTCACCAGGGGGCTTTTTATTAAAAAGTTTTTTTTGGGGGTTGCTGACAAAGGCCCATTGACGTGAGAGGCCAAGGGATGGCCTCTGAGCAGGATTCGCTGGCCGAAATCGACCGGAGGCTGCAGGAACACCGGGAGAAGTGGGACGGAATAAAGCGCCGAACGGAGGAGGGTTTGCATTCTGTTAGAAAAGGATAGAGAAGAGAAATTGCTTCTGCTGGAAAGGGAAAGTGAGGAAAGAAGGCGCCGTAGAAGAGAAGAATGGCTTCTGTTGGAGGAGAAGCTGCTGTCTCAGGTGAAGGCCTACTTGCAGAATGAGACAGGTATGGCCGAGACAGCTTTGGACGATGACAGCGAGGGCCGGGCAGAGTCCCGAGGACTGGAAGTCGAGCCGGGTCACATGGGGGAATTGCGTGGAGTTGAGGCCCTGATTGAGAAGCCTCCTGGACAGACCCTGAATCTGCTCCACGCGGACCCGCGAATGAAGCGGCCCCAGCGGGAGAAACGGTGCCAGCGAAAGAAGCGGTACCGGCGAGGGAAGCAGTGCCCTCGGGAGAAGCGGTGCCAGGGAGAAAAACGGCTACGGCGAGAAAAGCGGTGCCCCCGGCGAGAGAAGCGGTGCCCCCGGCGAGAGGAATGGTCCCGGCGAGATGAATGGTCCCGGCGAAAGGAGTGGTCCCGGCAAGAGAAACGGTGCCAGCGAGAAAAGCGGTACCGGCGAGAGGAGACCCGGCGGGATGAATGGTCCTGGCGAGAGAGGTGGTCTCGGCGAGAAAGGTGGTACCAGCATAAGAGGCGGTGCCGGCATGAGAGGCGCCTCCGGCACGAAAGGCGGTACCGCTATAAGAAGCGGAGTCGGCATAAGAGGCTGAGTCAGCATGAGAGGTGCCTCCGGCGTGAGAAGCGGTTCCGACGTGAGAAGCGGTACCGGCGAAAGAGGCGGCTCCGGCGAGAGGGACGGCTCCGGAGAAAGGGGCGGCTCCGGCGAGAGGGACGGCTCCGGCGAGGGGGGCGACTCCGGCGAGAGGGGCGGCTCCAGCGAGAAAGATTGGCTCCTGCGGGAAAGGCGATTCCAGCGAGATGGGCAGTTCCGGCAAGAGAAGCGGCACCAGCGAGAAGCGTGACATCGGAAGCGATGAGACCGGATCGGGACGATCCGCCTTGAGGGGAAGGCAGTGTTACGTGTAAGGCCTCTAAACGGTTAAAACCTCCGCCAATAGATGGCGCTTTCGCCGGATTCCCTTGCTGGCTGATGAGGGAGTCGCCGACTGCTGTGGTCCCGTTTCCTGGGGAGGTTGGATGTAAATACGCTTTTGTGTTGGCCCCAGGATGTAGGGTCATGTAAATACCCATTGTCTGTTGTTTTATTTAGATTTAATGTTAGTAATAGATTACAATAAAGAACAAGTGCTTAGAGTCTCCGTGTCGCCTCCTGTCGTTATTATCGCCACTGCCATCGTCACCAGGCTACTGCAGCTGCTACTACTCTTCTGGTAAGTCTCTCGTGTCCCCCCACCAGTGGTAAGGCCGAGAGATACTGCCAGAGGAAGGGAGTTTCCACAGGAGAGGTGGAACTCAGGAAGTCTTTGGGTGGCGTGCGGGAAAGGCCGCAAGGAAGAGCAACCGGAGCCCGAGTAGGTGAACCACGAACGGAAGAAGCGCGTTGTCGCAAAGAACCAGAGGGTAAACACGCGACAATATATTAATCTATGAAAAAACAACTTATAAAAATGCTAACAATAACGTTAAAAAGAGATTTGTCCCCTTGCTGTGGCTTTAGCCTCCGATCTCTCGCTCTTCTTCGGGCAAGGATAATATTAAGAGTAAATATGGGGGAGCTATCTGTGAGATTCACTTTTGTCGTATTTGATGATTTAAATCATAGAATGGATCAATAATTTCGATTTTTCTTGTTGATACTATATTATTGTATTTAAATATTAGGGATTTAAGGGTAGTTTTTCTGAATACTATGTATGTTACTACTGTAAAATTGCAGGCAAGACTGCCCATATCGAATTTATGGCCAGTATTTGTTATTCACTTTGTCAAACTAAGGCTTGAAATGTTCTCTTGCCACTATTTTTGGCTTTCCACAGTTTAAAAGCATTGTCAGCAACGTTGACTATCAATCTAGGAGTGTTATGGTTTTATTTTATATATCTTAATTTTATTTTATTTCAACACACAAAACGCGATATCCCGGCTAGGGATAATTGCGTCGATTTACATTTTTTTTAAAAAGAAACAGTTATAAACATATTATACAAAAAAAGTCATCGAAATAAAAAGAGAAACAATAATATATATTAGGAACCTGAACCTTTCAGATTTGAAAGAAAATCATAATTATATTTACAAAAATAGTTAAATCTATGATATTTCTCTCTGCTATTTACAAATTGATCTAAATATACAACATTATTTATTGTCTGTTGTCTAGCGGTGAAGAAGAGTGGGCATTCCAGCAGTCGGTGTCTCGAGTCCTGGAATTTATATATAAATCTTAATTGTAATGAAATGTTTTGAGACCATTCATTGGGCAGGTTTAAAGAGAGGAAGTTGAAGGAAATCTAGAACTGAAGAAGAAAGAAGCACCAGAGTCCCCCCAAGCGCAGTCCATCTTGAGGAATCGATAGAGTCCAGGGGTAATGGACCGCACGATCCTATGGACACAAACTTTGCCAACAAGTCCCATAATCAACTTAAAATATCCTTCCAGCTTTACTGATAGCCTTCTTTACAACGCCATAAATTACAGTATAGTTACAATATGTATAAACACGGAGATCATATAACTATATATTACAATACAACTTCAACTATACGAAATTCTAATTACCTGAATGGGGTCTTACAAATATTTATGACGAAGAGCTAAATTTTTAGTTTCAATTTTACTTTTGGTTTCGGTTTCTTTATTAAGATTTAAAAATGTTTTTATGTTGTTTTATGTGATTAGGTTTAGTTAAAATTTCCTATTGAACGACTGGTCCGGTTGTTAAAAGTGATGTCAGGGCTGAAGTGACGAGGCTGAGCGTTGAGAGGAGAGGACCATTAGAATCCACTATAACATTAGCCCAGTGCACATGAACAGAGATAGCCTAAATCAAATACCAAACTTTTTTGAATTCGTAACTTAATATTTATTTTACAGAACAAAAATTACCAACTTGAAAAGCCTTCAAGAAAACAGCAGAGTCTGTTGGACCGCTTCCTGTAGGCATTCAACGGTGATAAACATGACATGATTTTATGCATGCGTCTCCCGCGCTATCGTCAGATGAGGCAGAAAAACAAGAGGGTTGCAACTATGAATATATGTCGACATCATAAAATAATATATGATGAGAGTCATAGCCTGAAACCAATGTATACTTGTTAGTTTTTGTTCGAATTTGACTATCTGGTGTTATGGTACTGATCTGAATCTGTGCTTTCTGAGAAGAGATGAAATAAATGCATTGTGTTTTTTTTTCTGCATATACTTATTGAATTTTGGGGAATTTATCTAAAATAGAGATGTGCCATCTTCGCTCATGAATTTATAGCAATCACTGCATCTAATATATGGATGTGCGGAATACAAGTCGACAATAAGGTTTAAAAATTCCTGCTAGCGACCATTTTTTTAAAATGCCAATATCAATTCCTTTAGAATGTTGTTTTAAATGGTGACTTTAAAAGGCCTCTTTTAGAACCAGACTTATATGCAACTTTATTTTATGAAAACAAACAAAAATTATTCTATTACAATTAAAATATAAGGCTTTTCTCGAAGATACACGCAATAATTAAATAATTGAGTTGTATGTTGATTCTAAATCCTATTTAATAAAAAAATGGTAAAGGAGTGGGTGTTTTGAAAATTACAATTATAAATATGGATCATCATTTTTTTTCTACATTAAAGATCGTGCCTAATCAACGACCACTCTTGTTGGTCCCAGATTTTAATGGAACGTTTTAATAACGTCTATTTTTCTATACAATAAAACTTGATTCGGACGTTCCTATAATCTCGAAGGAAAATCGCACTTCTAAGAAAGTTCGTTTACTTTTATCCTTTAGGTATTATTTATAAATAGACACATGTTTAATAATAATATTCAGTGATAACAGCGTATTCCCAATTAAAACGAACGCCTATGAAAAGAAAATGCTCAAGAAAAGTTGACTTATGTTCTCATGGTGACTGACTAGTTATCGCCCCTGGCTCCCGTTGGTTTTATAAATATAGATTTGTAAACATGCTGCGAATTTTGGATGTGATTAGTCAGAATGGCACGATCAAGTAGAAGTTGAGTAAACTGCGATGTAGATTTATGTTGATTATGTACAGGCTATATGTAATTTCTATTTCTCTCACACACATTCTAGTCGTCTGGATTGCCGCTGTAAGGGATCCCGTAAGAATAACTAAGTGAACTGTAAATTAATTGACAATGTAAATATTTCAACCTTCATTCTCTCTAAGAAGTAAGAAAGGAATGCGTACATTCTTTTGAAATAATAGTAAGAAGAAGATGGAAGAACTCAAAAAAGCGAGCAAAGGAAATGTTTCACGCAGACAAGATTAGAGCTCCAAATTGCCATTTAGGGCGGTGTCAGCACCCGGATGACAGGTAGGACGTCGTGATTGCCCCATCTCTACAGCAGCAGGATCTCCTAGGCTGTCCAGGATCTCAGAATCTCTAGCAATGGAGATAACACGTGTTTCCTGACGGTAAACAATGCCAAATTTACAAACCCGGAGTCGAAACGGGCATGAATTTATATTTTTTTCAAATACAATTTTGAATGACCTTAGTTTTCGCAAAGTACAATGTCATTGATGAGTAGTAGCAACTAATAGGGGTCTGGAAACTCATAAAAGCCAAATTAACTTTTTGTAAAGGTTTAAATATAATATTTATTCATAGTAAAAGACAGTTACCATGATTATAACGGCTTGTACAATTTGCACTTGGGACAAGTAAAAATAAAAAGGGCAATACTGATTAAAACTTTTTTTTTTAAATTTATACCAGGTTTTTTGGGTTGTTTTAGTATATTCCGACTGACATCGTTTATTTACGGCAAGTTCCAAGCACTCAGAGCCCGCAAGAAACCATGATTTTCCACAGTGAGCTCAAAAAGAAATTCTTTCCAGGAACTGCACGACCTGTCAAGACATTTTCTAGTTTTTAAATGGAAACCTGAAAACACAAACTTCAATGCGATATTTTATTTGAATCTGTTAACTTTTTAATTCAAAATCTCTTCCTCGGACGACGTGAAATAGAAGAAAACGTATGATGTCGATTTGTTATAGATGTGTGCGTAAAGCATTATAGCCCATCTAAATATTCTACCTAATTTGTTCGAATGGTTATAGAAAGACTTTTTAAATTCGAAAAATTTAAGATTTTTAAATGATTTTAAAAATATATAGTTTTCAGATGGTTGGATAAATGAATTAATTGAAGGGCATGTAAGCCTGAGAAATAAAAGAAGTAAGAAACGAAACCCTTGATTCAATAAGCGGGGAAGAATCTTTATTATAAAAAGATTCAATCATAATAGATAATATTTTCTAAATTATTATTCGTTGGGCAAACATTCACTCTGGAAGAACCCGGACAAATCTGGCTCACGATATATAATTGTAGCCAATGTTATATAATTTAAAAAGACCTGCATTTTTACTTTTACATTCAGGTGAAAATTTCCTCGATTAAAACCCAGGCGTCACTAGGATGTACGTCCAGTTTCAAAATATATATATATATGTTGAATTTAACATTGAAAAAGTTTTAATGTAGTTGTCAAAAAAGGGATTGAAATTATTTTAAACATTAAATCTTCGATATATATATATTTAATTTAATTAAAAAGGCATATATTGGATCAAAATATCATTTATTTTACCAATATTTCAGTTGGCTGAACGCCAACCTTTATCAAGGTGTTATAACATTTTAAAGTGTGTCAACAACAAACTCAGCGCCACATCGCTACATTTGTTGTTGACACACTTTAAAATGTTATAACACCTTTTAAAGGTTGGCATTCAGCCAACTGAAATATTGGTAAAATAAATGATATTTTGATCCAATATATGCCCTTTTAATTAAAGATTTATCTATGGATTGCTCTAATTTCAAAAATAAAATATATATATATATATATTAAAATAACTTTCGCTGTATGACAGGAATAAATAGAAAAGAAAACCAATTAATCAAGATTTTTTATAATAAATACCTTGCTGGGCACACCGTTATATGAGGTTGACTTTATATTGCGACTGTTGATTGATCTATACCTCTCCGCTAAACAAAAGGACAGTTATTGAAGAGAATAAATTATTATTTTTCACAAAACTCTATTTTGTCGCGTATATCAGCCTGAAAGTAGCTACAACCTCCTCCAATAGATGGCGCTTTAGCCTATTTCTAGTCTGGGACTAGTGTGGGAGTCGCATACTGCTGTGATCCTGTTTCCTGGGGCTAATAATTGTAAATACCTGTTTATATTGGCTCTGGGATGTAAGGTACTGGAATTACCCTGTTGCTAGTTGCTTTTGTGACTCTCTCCAACATCACAGTGACTGCACTTCTGGTAAGTCTCTCGTGTCCCCCCATCAGTGGTAAGGATCTCCACTTGAGTAGTGGTTCTCGTAGGGTCTTTGGGCTGGCAGCAGGTAGAGTTGCAGAGGTAAAGCAACGGTACCGGGGTGGGTGATCCACGGTATAGGAAGCGGCGTCGTCGCGAAGAATCGGAAGTGACGCGCGCGACAATATTTTCTTAATATTAACAGTTGAACCATCAGGATAAACAGAAGTTTTATAGATAAAGGCCTCGACTTCACGTGAATAATGATGACTCTATTCAATGGGCCCCTGCAGAGTTTTATCCATATGCATATGCAAATCTGAAACACCAATATGATATGTTTCAAACTTCATGTTTTCTAACATTTAGTTCCTTTGAGGAATTCTATTTATCAATGATATCTCATTTAAATCCTTTATATCTATAAAAATGAAATCCAAAATCGATGTTTGTTATCGCGTTGCGCAAAATCTACCGAATCAATCATTTATGAAATTTCGCATGTAGGTAGCTGAAGATTTCGTTTAACATATAGGCTATTCAAAAACTAAAAAGGTTAATGTGCTTTTTTTTAAATGTAAAACCAAAAGGCGTTAGTTCCAGCCTTTGACCGCCTGGCGCAGCACTGGTCGCGACGATAAAGGAATTTGATTGGTTAATAATTTTACACGTAGTTTGTTTACACGATGAATGTTTTAAAAGGTAAGATTATCCAATCGCCGTGAAACTTTAGGAATTTATCTACTATACAACTGGGAAGGTTTCTCGTTTGAATTTGATTTGATATAAATATTCGTTGCAATTTTATTTGCAAATTTTCTACTTTCACTCGCAAGCAGCGTTTCTCGCGACATCTGGTGAAATTACATTTATAAATTGTGAAAATGTTAAAATGTGTTCCAAGTATAATGAATTTAATATTTAATTTGAGGATTTAGTGATATAATATTCCAATGACGTAAAAAAACTTGGCATTTCAATATTAATATATATTTAAAGAAAATATCTTATTCAAAATTTAATGAATGTTTTAAAAATATTATGTGTTTCAAAAATATATTTAAACGCATATAACAATATTTATATACGTTTATAAATCTATATATAGGTGGATTGGATGTTTTCTAGAATCGTTTTAACAAATGTTGGTTAGGCAAACTTTTACTCGGGTAAAAACCGGGCGAAGCCGGGTACATTCGCTAGTAATTATATAAAGCTACAACCCAAAATTATTTCGTGTTGATGAATAGTTTTAATTGCGTGTGATATACAAATTATTCAGCTAATAAATCTATCCATTTTTTAAAAATAAAATATATCTAACCCAGTGCTTTTATAACGAAGAACCAGTTATTTCGATATTTATTAATAAAATATTAGACATGATATCTACACAGGCCATTTAGGGTCTCAAGGCCAATTGTGTGAGGTCTCAATTTGAACTCAGTTCAATGTGGTTGCCCAAGCGAACGAATGGAACGTTCAAGATAAATCAGGCTTTTTGGAAGTTCTCCAGATGATTCCGCGGAACAAATTCGTTTAGACTTTAACTCCCTGGTTATCGCTTTGAATTCCCGATATGTAGAAGAAGACTACCAGAAGCTTTATTTGGTAATATTCAAGAATCAGTTACAAGATAAGAAAGAAAATTTGCAGGATTTGGCCAAGGACGTCCGACGCCTGGCAAGATTAGCTTTTCCAACATGCCCTTCTGAAATACAATATTTTTTGGCCTAACACCAGTTTATTGATGTCATTGGAGACCCTGAAACCCAGATGTTTGCCCGACTATCAAGTGTGACTATTATACAAGAAACCCTTGTCCAAGCCATGAAGCATGAAGCTGCCCAACAAGTCTAAAGAGAAAGTTATCTCGTGGCTAGACAAGTTAAATTGGATAAGCCTGAAAAAAAGGGTCGCTGTTGGACTTGTGGATCCCTTGATCACATTTCTCCAACTTGCCCCCTAAAATTAAAACAACGCAGTGATACCGACTGCTGGAGATGTGGACAAGTTGGCCACATAATAAAAAACTGTCCGGAAAATTCTGAAACCACCTCAGCTCCTATGAAGAACAACGGGAGACGGAACGATAATGATGATGCCTTATCAAGAAGGCCATGTGTTCCACAAAGTGGCCATTGTGCTCGTGGTGAAGACAAATTTTGTATAAGGCAAGTTACGATGCAAGAAAGCGATGAAGTAGAAGAGCAACATTGGACTGGCCAAGCTTTAAGAAAAGCTCAACGTGAAGACAGAGATCTATTGCCAATGATAAATTGAAAGGAATCAGATGTAAGACCATCCTGGGAATATGTGGCCTCGTACAGTCCTAGAACCAAAAGTCTCTGGTCCATCTGGAATTCATTGACTCTGCGAGAAGGGGGCTTATACAGGAAATGGGAGAGCGAGGATGGAAATCATGAATCCTGGAAGTTGGTGTTACCCAGATCTCATGTACCTTTGGCTCTCCAGGAGATGCATAGCAGTCCCACGGGATGCCACTTCGGCATCAGAAAAATATTTGCCAAAGTAAGAGAAAGATCTTTTTTCAGAAAGTCGGGCTTATGTCGAAAAATGGTGCAGAAACTGTACACAATTTTAAGCGAGAAAGAGGGCCGACAACAGGTTCCAAAGGAAAGTCGAAGATCTACAATGTAGGTGCCCCATTTGAACGGATTGCCATTGATGTTGTGAGGCCCTTTTCAAAAAGCGACCAGGAAATAAGTACATCCTGGTAATAATGGATTACTTCACTAAATGGCCTGTCGCAGTCCCTATTCCAGACAAGAGGCTTCATCTGTAACCGAGCCGCTACTGCAAGATTGGGTCTGCATTTTTGGCGTGCCAAGAATTCTGCATTCCGACCAAGGAAGAATTTTGAATCAAAGGAATTCTATGAACTGTGTAAACGACTGGGCATTGAGAAAACAAGAACTACACCTTTGTATTCTCAATCTGATGGGATGGTTGAACGTTTTAGCAGGACTCTTACTCAACACCTGACCATGTTTGTTGAGAAGCATCAAAGAGACTGGGATCAACATCTTCCCATTCTCCTGATGGCCTATCGATCAGCTGAGCATGAATCGACTGGTTATAGTCCTGCTAGAATGCTATTTGGTCATGAACTCCGAATGATAAAATACTCAATGCACATGTGAGAGGTCAGGATATGTCATTTTTGTTTTTAATATCAACACCTGAATAAAAAAAAATATATTTTTTTATTCTTATTATATCACCTATATATATTCGATAAAACTTTTAAAATTGGCAACAAACATTCAAATTTTTTTATAAGAATTGTGATACAATTCTCTATCTATCAGTCGATACAATTATGGAAGAAAAAAATCGTTTGATATAAAGTTGATAGAAAGATCGTCTGCAACAATCCTTCGAGGCGCCATATTGAAATTTCCAGGGGGTACAGCTAAATTGATCAATTTAGGGAGCACCGGATAAAAATTCAAATAAAAAAGTTTTAGATTGATAAGGCAAACATAAAAAAATAACTTAGGACCATCTCAATTTACTCGGCTCCATTTTAGAAGTGGGAGAAAATGCGGCATGGAATAATCCAGCTTTAAATTAAAGCTCACTCCACCTTTCAATTTCCAGTTAAAGAAAGCTGGAAGTGAGGGTTAAAAACTGCCTTCCCAGCTTCCATCTTCTTTTTCTTTCGTCCCATATAATTACCCCTGGAACAATATAGACGAAATTTCATTTTTACTAACGTTCTTTCTGTAGTGAGAGGTTTTCTTCGAGATACAAAATAAACCATAGCCATATACATATTGTTCTATATTATTTGAATATAAAATACTTTCCAATTACATTTTTATTTATACCACACACAGAATTCTATAAAAAATAAATATTCTTAATATAAATAAAAAAATATTAATAATAATGGTGGGAAAGAGAAACTTATGCCTGCTAAAGAAACATTGAAAGTGAACCACATCTTTTATACATAGTCACGTTTCACTCTTAAATTGATGAAGTTCTATTTAGATGTTTGATATATATATATATATATATATATATTATAAAACTATTTTAGAGGCGTAATATTCTTTTTGAAATAAAACAATTTCTACTGTCCTTACTGCAACATACATCGTAATATATATATATGGTAATTTAAACCAACAACCCCATATTGTATAATACTTATAACAAGATTTTCATGTTGTATAATAAACACTTCTGTAAATAATTATAAGCATGATTGACATGTGTCATTACCTCATCATATGTAATGTACTTTGTAAAAACTGAGGATAAATAAATAAAACTCTGTAATAGATTAAGAGCTGAGCTAAAGCAAGAGATTGAGATAGAATTCCAAAAACGTCTTAAATCGAGATGTAGAAGTCCGAACGAGGCCGAGAAGATGTCAGGGCGTTGCCAGTGTACAATGTCTTCCGATCCAACCCTTGTTACATCCTCTGAAACCCAATACTTCCTCTCGGAAAAGATATATAAGCCTCCAACAGGGCCAGAAATAAAAAGGCACTTCACCATCAGCGGGAGCCCTCGTCGGTTGTGTCCAAGGTCCACCTCATTAACCATGTAGACCAGTAAGAACTCTTCTATCTCCATCTTGCTCCTTAGCTCGACTTTTATCTGTTCATGGAACTTTCCTAGTACAACTATGTCTTCGTTTTTTTTTTTGTGTGTCGACATTCCCAAGTCTTCCACTCTGCCTCGACTACGACTGCCTGTACTCCGAGAGATCTTTTAAAGGACTTCCAAGGTGCAGAGAGGTACTGGAAAACTCTTCACATCCTGACTGTTCCTCTCGGTTAACACAGTATAGCGAGAGTCGACAGGATCTCACACCATAGATTAAGTCGAATGGATACTTCACCACATATATATATATTTGTTTTTTAATATCAACACATGCACATTTTTTCTTTTTTATAAACATGATTATCGTTTTTACGCAAATTTGGACTTAAATACTGATTTCTTGATTTCTCAGGAAGCTTCAAGGAAACAATATTTGCTCGTTGAGGTACAGCCTGCGCCACACAGACGGGAGCCAACAGCCTTAAACACGTTTGTAGTTGGATTTTCTTGATTTATAAAGAAAATAGTTTGGAATATGCCTAAATCAACGTTTAGTTGATTTTTGTTCCACTAGATGGCGCTCTGCCATCTAAATTCTAATGTGAGCGGTCAGGATATGCCTTTTTTGTTTTTAATATTAACACCTGACCGCTTTTTCTTATTTTTCATATACACCTATCCGCCGATTTACATGGTACTTTTTTTACACGGTTTTCAAATAAGTTTTTTTTTATCGCACTATACTAAATGATACTGTGATTGAACACATGCGCTGTGTACACATCTCACGAGGAATCCTGAGCTTATGTGCTGACTACATATTTTAACCTGTCAATGCATTTTATTTTTATTTCTGTGTACACCTATTCCCCGATTTACACGTTTTTCTCAGGAACGTATCTACCGTGTAAATCGGGGGATAGGTGTATTTATGCTTGTGTGAGAGAGAGGATTATTCTGTTGGGTGGATATTTTATATAGAGGAAAGGAACTCTACTTTAGCCCAACTCTATCCAATTTTATACTCTACGAATAGCATTTTATATATATCAGCTCTATAAACATTATTGCTTGTAAAATGTTTTAGTGTACATTCAAGTCTTCATACATTTTGAGAACTTATGTACCTAACTAAATTCCAGTATTCTAAACTACAATGTTCTCGATAAATTGGAAAAAAAGTGAGCGACTGTGTGGTGTGAAATTAAGTAGAAATTGGTCGGTGCAAGTATTCCTTTACTAACTTGAGCGAAATTATTTCGAAATAATAAAATATACAATACGACTCTTTATTTAAATTGTTATCGTTCCTATTGCAGTAGTTATCGCCGAACAAATATATCAGGGGCATTCTAATTTTCTTTAAATCTTGTTCCTTAGTTGTACCTGGAACTAGAATAGCAGCTACCTCACCAATCCTTTATCTAAATTTCCTTCATATCTGAACAAGTGCCTCAACATGGAAAGAAATGATCCCTCATAATATAAAAAAAAATAGTTGAAATTCCTGAATAGATCAGAGGCAAGCAGTATCAAGAGATATCAAACATTTGAGAATTTTATTCCGTAAGCATTTTTCCGCTAAATTTGACTGTTAATGATTCTAAAGGTATCATTAGAGGGAGCTTTTTGTTCTGGGGGCAAGAAAGGATCTCCAGTTCCCTCTCGATAATTAATGCTCAGTACTTAATTGAGAGAGGGAGGACTTTAATGATAAGAATCATCACAATTAATTATTTCCTCAGCCCAGAAATTAAAGGATTCACTTACCTAACTAATAGGTAGTGTTAGTTAGCCAATGCATCACAGGCTGATAATTTGGAGAGTTTGGGAAGAAATTTGATCGTCGCCCGAGGAGATGAAGTTTACTTGGGAGGTTTTCCTTCGCACCTGACTAGTCATCAACCTGTCGGACCTAGAAGATTTATTAGTTGGTTTATAGCTGCTGATGAGTGAGTAGCTGTGATAATTACACCAGTACACAAAGTGGAAAAAGTTTCTACACCTCAAATAAACAAAACACTTTCCGAATCAACTTTTTGGACGGATTAACGTGGTATTAATCTATATATATTTGATTAGCTAAATTTCTCAAGTTATCGACATAAAGAATCTCTCCCATGATATTCATATTTTTGAGGAAAGGTGATTGATCAAACTTATTACTACACTAGCCGAATGACCCTGGCAACGCCCGGGTTTTACCCGATTAAATGCTTTTATTCAAATACTATTCGTTACAATTATAAATTGGCGCCGTGGGTGTCATTCTTGTATAATATATAAATGAGTTTTAAAAATTGTAAAAAAAAAAATGCATCGGCCGGGAACCGAACCCGGGCCGCCAGCGTGGCAGGCGAGCATTCGACCACTGAACCACCGATGGTTATGAGAAATGGCCATATTTGGGTATTTATTCATTCACTAAGCAAACGGTGACAGAATTGATTAAGAATTTTTGCTTGATTATGACGTTAACTGTATATATTAATAAATAAATTAGCTAAAGATGGTGAAAATGAAAAAACAACTTTATACATATAAGCATATCAGAAATTTAATCTATTTTTGACGCGTTTGTTTATTTTAAAAATAAAACAATTTTCTACTGCCCTTATTGCAATGGTAAATTAATGGGAGTGCCTGGCTCATCAGTGGTGAACCCTCCCAGCGGTTTTGCCAGTTTAATTTACAATACCGCTGTAATCTTGCATTTGGCTGTTTTCCTTTTATACATATACTGAATCTAGATTCTTGGAAAGAGAATTTTAAATTAACTATGGACATAAGCTCTGAGGGTGGAAATACATATAATTATAAATATATTATATGCTCTCCAAGCATTGCTCTTCCGAAAATTGCAAGTAAAATATATATGCATATTTTAATTCAATAGCTATGTCCTTGGATATATATATATATATTTGAAATAAACAAATATATTACAATTATGTTATCTCCAATTGCACTAGGAATTCTTATTATAATCTAAAACCCCTATATACAAGTATATACTTGTATTAAAAAAAAAATAATTTAATTGTTCAGTTTTTAGATTGCTAAACTGATACGATTTTAACAATACAAAATTTTTAATAAATTCCAAAGTATTTATAAAAATACTTCTAATTTAAAACATTATATGTATATTGTATACATCTATTAGTTTACAAATTTGAATTCCAATAAAAAATACCTTCCGTTATCTTAAAACAACTAATCTTTGGAAATATAGTCATTAAATATATTTGAAAGCATCACTATCTTTCTTTAAAGGTTTTACACGATTTTCATTAACCCTAATTTGATATGTAAAGGGGAAGAAGCAATTTTAGTTTGAGGACAAGCGGTCCATTTTTAACATTTTGTTCACCTAAGCGAAACAATTCTTTCAAGCCACGAATTTTGCATATAATGATTCCTTCTGTCTCTGCTTGCATAATAAACAAGACTACTTTGCATTTCCTTTCTGTCCTGTGAAATTCCTGTAATTTTAAGATCGTCGCAAACTTCCTAATAATGGAAGAATTAAACAATTGTAACATTTTCATAAATGTCGGAAAGGTTTAATTTTATTTGGGTTGAATAGGCAATAGGTAGGGATGGTATCACACTACCTTATTGCAGAAAACAAGCCTTTAAACTTCTTTTAGAAAAATCAATACAGAGTATTTTCTCGGTAGCATTTAAATTTTATATACCTTTTAGCTCTAAAAACGCCGTCAATATCACACATTACAGTACAATAAGTTTTGTTCTACAGTATAAAATGGCAAAAACATTATTCCTTATCCTGATAGACATATTTTTTCTAAAAGATTGATAGCACTAGATTCCTAACTAGATCACTAAATAAATGTTGAATTTAAATTTCATTAGAAATAAATCCAGGGTCTTCTAATCGACCTTCATGCTGTATGCTGATCACCTTTTTCGATATAGGATTCTTGAACCGCTTTAGGATTCGGTATGGAGTCTCGAGGACTAGCTGATGGTACATCAGGATAAAGGCTAGTTTGTTTCTTCTGGCTATTGAAGCGGTTGATTTTGAAGAAACAAATAACAATCGTCTTGGTGATTTTTCGGTTTACGCCAAACCATTGGTACACCAAAGGCCATACCTTTTGTTTTCCCTGATTTCCATTGCAAAAGGTTTAGTATGGTGGTCGTGGACTCCACCCGGTGATTCAGGCTCAGTATGGGGTAGTGGACTCCACCCGGTGATTCAGGCTCAGGATGGTGGTCGTGGACTCCACCCGGTGATTCAGGCTCAGGATGGTGGTCGTGGACTCCACCCGGTGATTCAGGCTCAGGATGGTGGTCGTGGACTCCACCCGGTGATTCAGGCTCAGGATGGTGGTCGTGGACTCCACCCGGTGATTCAGGTTCGGTATGGTGGTCGTGGACTCCACCCGGTGATTCAGGCTCAGGATGGTGGTCGTGGACTCCACCCGGTGATTCAGGCTCAGGATGGTGGTCGTGGACTCCACCCGGTGATTCAGGTTCGGTATGGTGGTCGTGGACTCCACCCGGTGATTCAGGCTCAGGATGGTGGTAGTGGACTCCACCCGGTGATTCAGGCTCAGTATGGTGGTCGTGGACTCCACCTGGTGATTCAGGCTCAGGATGGTGGTAGTGGACTCCACCCGGTGATTCAGGCTCAGGATGGTGGTCGTGGACTCCACCCGGTCACCAGGTGATTCAGACTCAGGATGGTGGTCGTGGACTCCACCCGGTGATTCAGGCTCAGGATGGTGGTAGTGGACTCCACCCGGTGATTCAGGCTCAGGATGGTAGTAGTGGACTCCACCCGGTGATTCAGGCTCAGGATGGTGGTCGTGGACTCCACCAGGTGATTCAGGCTCAGGATGGGGTAGTGGACTCCACTCGGTGATTCAGGCTCAGGATGGTGGTCGTGGACTCCACCCGGTCACCAGGTGATTCAGGCTCAGGATGGTGGTCGTGGACTCCACCCGGTGATTCAGGCTCAGGATGGTGGTCGTGGACTCCACCCGGTCACCAGGTGATTCAGGCTCAGGATGGTGGTAGTGGACTCCACCCGGTGATTCAGGCTCAGGATGGTAGTAGTGGACTCCACCCGGTGATTCAGGCTCAGGATGGTAGTAGTGGACTCCACCCGGTGATTCAGGCTCAGGATGGTGGTAGTGGACTCCACCAGGTGATTCAGGCTCAGGATGGGGTAGTGGACTCCACTCGGTGATTCAGGCTCAGGATGGTGGTAGTGGACTCCACCCGGTGATTCAGGCTCAGGATGGTGGTAGTGGACTCCACCAGGTGATTCAGGCTCAGGATGGGGTAGTGGACTCCACCCGGTGATTCAGGCTCAGGATGGTGGTAGTGGACTCCACCCGGTGATTCAGGCTCAGGATGGTGGTCGTGGACTCCACCAGGTGATTCAGGCTCAGGATGGGGTAGTGGACTCCACTCGGTGATTCAGGCTCAGGATGGTGGTAGTGGACTCCACCCGGTCACCAGGTGATTCAGGCTCAGGATGGTGGTAGTGGACTCCACTCGGTGATTCAGGCTCAGGATGGTGGTAGTGGACTCCACCCTGTGATTCAGGCTCAGTATGGTGGTCGTGGACTCCACCTGGTGATTCAGGCTCAGGATGGTGGTAGTGGACTCCACCCGGTGATTCAGGCTCAGGATGGTGGTCGTGGACTCCACCCGGTCACCAGGTGATTCAGACTCAGGATGGTGGTCGTGGACTCCACCCGGTGATTCAGGCTCAGGATGGTGGTAGTGGACTCCACCCGGTGATTCAGGCTCAGGATGGTAGTAGTGGACTCCACCCGGTGATTCAGGCTCAGGATGGTGGTCGTGGACTCCACCAGGTGATTCAGGCTCAGGATGGGGTAGTGGACTCCACTCGGTGATTCAGGCTCAGGATGGTGGTCGTGGACTCCACCCGGTGATTCAGGCTCAGGATAGAGGAGACCTGCTCCCACAGATCCAGTAGCAGACGGCGACGAGGTAGCAACCAAGAACCCGAGGACAAGGGACCCCCATTCACTGTTTTTAAGACCCTTTATCAACTTGAGGCGCTCCTTAATATCACATGCTATGACTAACGAGACATTCGAAGCTGCTATGGATATGGATACCCATCTCTTCTGAGCTAAATCTAATCTTTGGGGATAGAGTCTCGACAAGAGAAAAGTTTCGACCTCGGCATCTCATTTGTCTACACACTCTTTAAGCTCGACTACCCGGATGGAAGATTCGATCCTATAAAAACTGACAAATTAAGGATAGGGGTTCCCAAATTTGATAAAATAAACTCTTTCACCTCAGCCACTTTGTCTATATGAATTTTATGAACTCTGTTGAATAATACATGTAAATTTGTGAATATTTAATTCCAAGTTCTAATTTGTTTGCTGTTTTGTTTCTTCTGTATTATGCGTAAATATTTAAATATTGCGCCTGGTTGATTAATACATTTTTAAAAAATGATAAAAGAAACTCAAACAAAAAAAATCACACATAAAATTACAGGAATTTAGACGTGCAGACACCGGTATCCTGGAAAGGCTCGCCAATGACAAAGGTTCCTAGAAACTGAATAATTGCCCAGCTACACACCTTTAGACAAAGTAACAATCGTAATTAAAACAGCAACATGATAAAGATAAAAAATTTAAAATGACGTAGAGTAAAAATAACTTTTAAAGTTATAGTGGTTCAAATTCACATTAATAGGTACCGCTCAGCAAGAGCAACCTAGTTCATGATAATTGAAACAGTGAATAATATATGTGAAGGTTATTCACATATTAGACAAATTTTAACGCGGAATCCAATCCCGGTTCATGACTGTCGGGAATCGAGCGTGTTATCCTCTCATCCACCGACTTATATCGGGAATCGAGCGTGTTATCCTCTCATTCACCGACTTATATCGGGAATCGAGCGTGTTACCCTCTCCTCTACCGATTTATTTATTAAAGTTATACTAATTTTATTTTTAAAGGTACGTAACTTTTTAGTCTTTCAAAATGGAACTCAAAGAGGTAATGCGATGTGACAACTCAGAAAACTACACTATAAGTACTTCGCTTTTTCACTCGCTCCCTAACTCCTCTTTTCTCTATATATCAGCACGGCCGTTCTCAACCAAACAGATGACTTGGAAGATTATCTCTTATATATATGTGTGTATGAAAAAACAATAGAAAATAAAAAGGTCAGGTGTTGATATTAAAATATATAAAGAAGGCATATCCTGATCACAAGCACATGTGATTTTCAGATGGCAGAACGCCATCTAGTGAAACAGAAATCAACTAAACGTTGATTTAGCCTGTTCCCTGATATTTGTCCAACCCATTTTCTTAATAAATCAAGAAAAGCCATCCACGAACACGTTTCGGGCTGTTGGCCCTCGTCAGCGTGGAGTAGGCTGTACCACTGCGACCAAAAATCTTTTGGTTTCAGAAGCTTCTTGAGAAACCAAGAAATTTCTGTTCCACTAGATGGCGCTCTGCCATCTAAAAAGCACATGTTCTCGTGGTCAGGATATGCTTTCTTTATTTTCAATATATATATATAAGAAAAAAACTTATTTGACCGAATGCAGAAAAATTCACAGAAATTATATATCTTTCAAAGAGATAGTTTGGCAGCATCTATCCTTTGAACACTCGGATTTTCCTGGAAAATCTCTTAAAGATTTCTTGAAAAAGCCATGGTCCACCTGTGCTGTGTGAGCAGAAGAGCTTAAATTGACTTGTTCCATTATATGTATGTTCCATATGTAAATACCTGTTTTCTTTCCTCTTTTCGCTCTCCACTTCTCCCATCCATATTTTCATTTTTTTTTCTTATTTTCAATAGGATTATTCAAATAATAATCTGTATATATTTACCATGTGTATATAATCTTTCTCTATTTTTACCCTTTGTATATTTCCCACTTTCATAGGTTTCTCCGTCTTGTAACCCCAAGGAGAATCCTCTGTAAGACCTGTGTGTCTTAATAAAGGCTTTTGTGAGTGTGTGTGTGTGACAGCATCTATCGCTGGTAAATCCTCGATTATCATATTCGTTCATTGGCTCATCTACATAAACACACAGTTTTTCTGTTTATAAAATATGAATAAAAAACTAATTTCATGCTAGGATGATATACATAAAACACAGATATCATAATGGCTCATGTAAACAAAGGACAGCATTTTATGTTATTGGAAGATAAGAAATTTTCTCAAATAGCAAACTTGATAATATAACATAAAAATAAAAGTTTTCAGAAATTAAACTAGACATCCATGTTTCCAGGTTAGAATTTAACAGAACATTTCTCTTAGAAGGCGGAGAGAGATAATGTGGCATTGAAGATTTCTTTCCCGAAACTACGATGCGATCAAGACTGCTTTTTGAAGCGAATGGACTCTTAACATTCCAAGAGAATTGATGAACAACGTTTCAAAGGGGGCAGGTGTCAGTCATATTTTGATATAAGAATATACCTTGCTTCATATATTAAATGATAATATTTAGATATAATTTGAAGATTAGTTCTGATCGTTAAAAAATAACAAATTATTGTAAACATATTACATAAATACCTAAAATATGACAACTATTTGAAACAAATAATATCAAAATATATATCGTTCATTGTTGACATTTAAAGATTAAGCACTTGAAAACATGTAACTTAACTTTTTCCCATGTGATGTTTTTTATTTTATACTAGCGGACGTACCCGGCTTCGCCCGGGTTTTACCCGAGTAAAGGGTTGTCTAACAAATCTCTCGATAAAGTGAACATTTTTTCCCGGTCCCTTGAAAAATACTCGATGAGTTGAATGAAATCGATATTAATTGGTTCCCTCGGTAATTGGAATTTGAAGGAATAGTATCTTGCCTTGGAATTGTATCAATATTCTTGTCTCAAATAAATTGCCGTGTCATCCTGAATTTTGTCTTTCCTAATTTTCTACATTACAAAATCATCGTATCATCATGATAATATTTGGAGCAGATTGTTGAATTATAAAAGATAAATTAGAATATTTATCTTTTTATTTTTAGGCGAAAAGTTATTTCAAAAATTTTATTTGCTAGAAACCTTCCCAGTACTATACTAAATAACTTCCCAAAGTTTCATGGCGTTCCAATGAGTGGTTTGGTCAGGCATAAAGGACAGACACACATACATTCATTTTTATATATAGATTTTCAGAAGAAAATACATCGCATAAAAGAAGAAAGGGCTAAAGACTTTAATATTATTAATGTAAACATGGTAGACATGTAAACTACACATGTAGAAACAGATCGCATAGTGTCATAATCTCGTTTATTCACTTGCAATCTCTACTGGGCATGGACTTGTAACAAACCGTTCATTGAAGCATTTAATTGAAATAAAAAAGATGCTCATTGCGGGTTTGGGTCCCGGGTTGTTGAATAGCGATATGTATATGTGACCTCTAGGAACAAATAATGGGGAATAAAAGAACTAATCTTCCAACCAACTTGAGAGCAAATTAAATATGAGCCATCATGAGATGAGGGTCACAACCTTTTCGGATCAAATTAATTTCCTGAGAAGTGACCTGCTGTTACTAACCCTGGCAGGGTAGTTAGCCAATTGGCTCTGCAGGGGTTCTTCAGGACCCCAGGGGTCCATCAACAGGGTGCAGTTTCAGGAAATCTACCCCAGGACCCCCCTGGAGGAATCAATCTTCACAGAGCCCACCCATAATTGGCCCCCCTCCAGCACCTAGCGGGGTGGCCTGGTAAAACATCTTGATGGTCCTTCCTAATCTTCACCAACTTCATATTTTCTATTGTGTACCAGGTTGAGAACAGAGTCTCCTACGGGAAATAGACTATTACTATTAATACATACAAGTACCGTCGTACATATATATGCAGTAAAACTAGCTTTCACTTTCAATTAAAAAACGAAACATCAAAACAAGACATTTTCAATCTTATCTGCGCAGAGCCTGCATGTCGGAATCATTGAATACCCCAAAACACAAATTAAATCAATTCAACCTGTCTACCATGTTATCGTATATCACAGAGGCGGTTACAATTTAGTTCCATCCTGCTTGGGAACAAAATCTGGCATTATTACCCCATTTGGTCTAAGCGCTGTGAGCAGTTTGTCTAATGCACATAAAAAAAAAAAGTGCCTCTTTTGAATCCTCACACATACTTGAAAATATTGATTCAAAATCCACATTTTAAGTATGTTATTAGCAAATAGGCATATTTAGGCACAATATATTCACTCCATATCTCAAAAACCTACTTTTCTATCACCACAAAACCGAATTGGGTCAAGCTACCTATGTTGTAAAAATTGGAAAGATGTTGAGGAACTTAAAAGCCAACATTGGTTAGTACTACAGAATCATAGGTTGCTCTTTCGCTGCTGTTATATCATGAAATAATCAATCGAGAGATGGACATCTGTAACAGATACCAACATTGTTTAAAAAAAATTGATATAATAAAACATTTCTATTACCAAATTGAAAGGCTTCCTAAAATTTAACACAAATAAATAAGTGAACAAATAGGTATTTAAGGCCAAACTTGCATAAATACGCTTAACACATGAAAAAACAATAGAAAAAAATGTCAGGTGTTGATATTAAAAATAAAAAAAAGACTTATCCTGACCAGGAGCACATGTGCTTTTCAGAAGGCAGAATATCAAGGAACAGGCTAAATCAATGTTTAGTTGATTTCTGTTCCACCAGATGGCGTTCAGCCTTCTGAAAAGCACATGTGCTCCTGGTCAGGATATGCCTTTTTTATTTTAATATATATATCGTTTTAATATCTCTAAAACATCCTTTCTCTGACATCTTTCTTTTTAAAATTCCACAGAAGGTTGAAAAACTATCAGAAGTTATTGATACGACGCTTTCCAGCGGTCATTGTTTGTGATCAAGGTTTCTGGAAAACATTACGGGTTCGATGTGGATACAGCTTAGTGCAATTTATTTTATTACCGGGAGCTGTTGATGGAATTGAGAATTAGGTAGACTTAGATGGATTGCCTCCAATGTCCGCCACTAGAAAGATCCCTGCAATATATTCTAGCAATAATTCTGTGGCGGACATTGGAGGCAATCCATCTAAGTCTAACTAATTCTCAATTCCATCAACAGGTCCTGGTAATGAAATAAATCGCACTAAGCTGTATCCACATCGAACCCGTAATGTTTTCCAGAAACCTTGATCACAAACAGTGACCGCTGGAAAGCGTCGTATCAATACCTTTTGTTAGTTTTTCAACCTTCTGTGGAATTTTAAAAATAAAGATGTCAGAGAAAGGATGTTTTAGAGATATTAAAACAAACCCTTCCCAATCAAATTCGCCATTTTAGAGAGAAATACCTATAAGGCAAGGTTGGACTGCTGCAAATTTCAAAGTAGGGATACAACTAAGATGCATGGCAGCATATAGCTGACGGGCAAAAATAAATGACAAAGAGGGAAGTTATGTGCTGATCCACGTATGTAATTGTACAGACAGGAGTGCGGGAACCCGCGAGGGGGACGACAGAATCAGGTCATGTGACTATGACGTCATCCGCGAGGACAAATAATTGCCGTCCACTCAGGATAATAGGATCACCACACGTGACACTGGCGGAGAGACAGGGATCTCTTGCAGGATTAAACTACCCGTTCTTCTGGCCAACGATAATACGCCCCTTTACCATAACTGAAAGATATATTTCACACAAAATAATTATAACAGGTAAAGTGATTTTGATGAATTGTCATGAAATTTTATCCAGACACAGATATATAGCACTCTGTAATATATTTTAAAACTATGGAGTCAAATTTATATGATATTTATTTTTAAGCTGGAGTAAACCTCCTTTTTGTGTCTGGATGCTATATTTATGGCGAACTAAATAACTTAGTCCCTATTTCTGCTCCGCGCTTATGGAATTGAAGACTTGAGGCGATGGCGTCGACCTTTCATATTAAATCTTACTTTTCCTTATTACTAATAACTATATATAGTTGTGGAACTACTGGTTTCCTGTGCTGCTCTTTTCCTGTTATTGCACCTTGTACGGAGAATCTGTATAAGACTAATGTCTTAATAAAGGCTTTGTGTGTGTGTGATATTTATTTTTAAAAAAGGGAGAACCTCTAACTAGAGATTACTTAGGGAACTGATGAGGTCTAGGTGTCTTAGACGGTTTCTTATGGGAGGTGTATTTGTGAAAATTTGCGATAATATTCACCAATTATATCTACAGAGTCTTAAAAAAAGGCTAAAAGAAGACAAGAATGTATCCATAGCAATTAAGATATGAAAATATCCCTATATATATATAAAGGTCAGTGTATACTAGTATATGTATGTGTGTATTTTTTGCAAATTGCATTGGAAATTTGCCCTTTTGCTCGCAAGCAGCGCCTCTAGCGGTAAAGATGAGAGGTAATATCAGCTGACCTAATGTACATGTAAAATGTGTTTTAACAGGACATAGAGAAAAATCTGGACGAAATACTTATCGCATTTTTAGCCAAGAAAAATGAATTGACAGGTTCTAGCAAAAATAGTTGTTTTTAGTCAGAAAATGATGATAATATTGCTGGATCATGTTTGATTATCAGAAAAATTTCAAAAAGCAGAGACCACGGGTGAAGCCAGTTCATTTTTGCATGCAGGAACAAATTCTAATAGAAAAACATTCATTCCAGCAGAAAACACAAAGCCACAATATCTCTATAAAAATATGGCTTGTCAGACACAAAGTTTGGAGCGGGACGTTTCACATGAGTGACATCCACGACCCCAATTTATAATTATAACGAATAGTATTTGAAAATCAAAATAATATAATTCTCAAATATCGTTGTGAATTTATTTTTTAATATTTTGAAAACACAAAGTTTGGAGCGGGACGTTTCACAGGAGTGACATCAACGTCGCCAATTTATAATTATAACGAATAGTATTTGAAAATCAAAATAATATAATTCTCAAATATCGTTGTGAAAATTTACTTTTTTTTTATATTTTGAAAAACACAAAATTTGGAGCAGGACGTTTGGTTCTCAAATCACATTAATAGGTACCGCTCAGCAAGAGCAACCTAGTTCATGATAATTGAAACAGTGAATAATATGGGAAGGTTATTCACATATTAAACAATTTTTAACGAGGGATTCAATCCCGGTTCATGACTGTCGGGAATCGAGCGTGTTATCCTCTCATCCTTTTGAGCAGGACGTTTCACAAGAATGACATCCACGGCGCCAAAATTGTATCGAATAGTATTTTAAAAAACATTAAATCGGGTAAAACCTGGGTGTTGCCCGGGTCATTCGGCTAGTCTTCAATATTTTAGGCAATGTTAGTGTTTTTTGCATAAGTATTGTTATTTTAAAATTTACTCTTGTGAAGCAATGAATAGCTTTGAAAGTTTATTTATAAATGGAACAATTTCGGAAAATTTGTTGAAGAATATTCTGCGTTCATCCTTCAGAAAATGTTAAGACTAATCATCATGGAGGTTCATTGGTTGTACATTCTACCAAAGGTTTTTCTATCTTCTTCATTTTAAGCCAACATTCGCCTAAATATATTTCTCTATATATTTTACTATAGAATCAAATGTATTTAAAATCTGAGGCACGTATTTTCAAAGTTTAAAGCTCAGATGATGAAAAAAATCAGGAATTTAAAATATAAAACCTACAGAAATGAATTGAATAGGTAATATAAAAATGTTTTAATTAGAAATAAAATTATAGAAATTTCACTATATTATTATTTGAAAATTTTGCCGGAAGGATATTGATCTATAAAAATGAAGGTCAACTTTTCCGTCAAAATAGATACTAAACCTCTGCGATATCTATTGAGCGTCTATGCAGACTAGCGGATTCGTGTCGGTGAAAAATACAACACCAGCTTTGACAAACTAAGAACGCCCACCTTAAGACCATGGCTTTATGCTAATGCCCTTCGTCAGTCTAAAGCGTTCTTTGATTCCATGAGGTCCACCTGGGATCGAATGAAATCTTCAGAATTTGTCAAAGAAACTTGTAAAGGGACTAATGGCCAAAATAGAGATTGAATTATGCTGGGAGGATATTATATACAAAATAAAGATAATACTTCCTGATAAAATAGACCACCTGAACACCTCTTTGGCAATTTTTGAAGATTTAATTTGATTGACAAATGTTATTAATTTTGCGGGTTAAAACACAAAAAAATGGAATAAGCTAGGGCCTAAATTAAATGTACCTTAATACACAGAAAAGCGTACACTCAAGAGTACAACACCAACAACAAAAAGGAAATAAATAAGAACTAGCGATTTGTAAAATAAAATAAAAAGGTGCTTAGCTTTATTGTAGCACTAGCCGAATGACCCGGGCAACGCCCATGTTTTACCCGATTGAATGTTTTGATTCAAATACTATTTGTTACAATTATAAATTGGCGCCTTATATAAATGCATATGTTAGTTAATAACTATAGCCTATGTGCTTTATCTGTCTATGTACTGTTGGCTTCCGTAGGCGTCTCTTACTGGGAAAAAGAAAGAGAGGATTCCATTTGGTTATTAACTAATATATGCATTTATTTAAGGAGCGACCCGCTCCAACACAATGGTTTCAAAAACGAAAAAGCGAGTTGGCAAAGGTGGCGTGATCGTAGCCGACCAATAGGAGGGCGCCATTCCAAAAAAAAAAAAAAGCAAACGGTGACAGAGATGACTGATGAAGAATGACGCTCGTAACTGTATATAGAAAGAATTGGTAGGGATCGGACTCGGGTGACACAGGGATGCCAAGAGAACAGCCAGACAGGGAAAACTTCGTAGAAAAACACTTTAAGTGTCTCCACACCAATTTTCCACGCTCTGGGCTCCCCTCGCATTCCCTTAGTCCCCTCTTATATACAGACATGGCCACATTTGTCCAATGAGAAGGCGTGAGAGATTGGTTCGCTAACAAACGAAGACAACATTCTTCCCTCTAAAACCTGATCAGAAAAAAAATGAAAATGTTTGTCAATATAATTTGATACTATCGCTTTTGGACCTCAAGTAATAAAAAAATCCCACCCTAGACTGACTAGGGCCATCAGCTCGAAACCATGGTCTCTGGGTGGATATTCTAAGTTTTCCAAAGCTGGTGTTGTGGTTTTGTCACGCCACGAATCTGCTAGCTTGCGGAGGCGGTAAATAGATGACGATTGGGTTTATCATCTATACGTATTTCGACGGGAAAAATGACTTTTATTTTCTTACAACTTAGTGTGATGGGAATTTTAAAGAAAATAATGCAGTCTTTCAAAAGGGAAAACCATCTCTCCCGCCTAAATAGGCGCAAAAAAATCACCTTGCTGTCTCAGATCGCCATTGCAACTATGTAAATTCGGGATCAATGAAATGGTACACCACCAGTTTTGTGGAATTCGGAAAGGTCACCTGTCGTCTAAGGTTTAAGAAATCGGCTATTATCAGCCAGGGTGAATTCCAACAAGGGAGTCGTTAAATTTCCTATTTGAAGAACAAGATCACCTCCCGTTTGACGAGCGGCCACTTCCTCAAGGTAAGGTAAAAATGACAAACCCTGATCTAATTGAGCCTCCGTTGAATGACCTTCTCTAAGGACGAGCAATTTTTCTCAATGAACTTTCAATCTAGTTTGAAAATTTCTTTTTTAGATTATTCGGCTTTATGGTCTGAAGATGTCAAAGATTGAAACCAAGAATTAAACGCTCCCTTTCCGAATTTTCATGTTCATGATATGTTCATTGATTTGATTCTATGTCTATATATGTAGAAACGGGTGCTAGATGGAGCATGGTTCTTTAGGCCTATTCTAACTGAAGGTGATTTTACCTTTTCAAAATCATAGTAGACATAATGGAATTCCTGTTCATCGTGGAGTTAGTCTTTCATTGGAATTGGATTAAACCCAGTCACACACACCTCATTTTTATTTTTCGAAAGAGTGGTCGCCCATCAAATATGTTGTTAGTGAAGTAGAGTTCAAAAATATTAAAATACATTTAATTTTCATTTTATATTTTTGAGAGGGATTTTTAAAGAATTTTTTCTCTTTTCTCCATAAAAAATATTCTACCTCATTAAAGTGTGCTACATGTCTTTTTATAATAGTTGTGCTATAGAATTATATTTTGTTAATAGGCGTAGTTCTCTCCTAAATATATTTAATTGCATATTGTGTGTGTGTAAATTATATTTTAGATATGAAAAATGTCCTTCAATTATGTTGAATTTATTTTTTGGCAGTTGCTGTACAGTAAAACGCCCATACATGACTTATCTGATAAGCCACTAACTTTGTAAAATAAAAAACAATATTATTTTACAAAATCCAAACTCCAATGAGAGACCACCTACAGGGAGAGATAAAGATCATTGTAGTACAATTTTTTTTTTTTATATTTTAAAAAAGAAAATACGTTCATCTTGTTCTGCTAATTATTTGTCATTTTTTTTCTACTCTATAGTTTGTTTGAGAGGATTGATAATGAAAAGGTAAGTAGAAACAACGATTATATATTAAAAATAAAGAAGGCATCTCCTGACCACGAGCACATGTGCTTTTTAGATGGCAGAGCGCCATCTAGTGGAGCAAAAATGAACTAAACGTTTATTTAACTTGTTCCGTGATATTTGGCCAACCCAATTTCTTGATAAATCAAGAAAAGCTATCCACGAACGCGTTTCGCGCTGTTGGCGCTCGTCAGCGTGGAGTAGGCTATAAACAATGCGACCAAAACGATTTTTGGTCCCAGAGGCTTCTTTAGATAAATTGGGTTGGCCAAATATCACGGAGCAAACTAAATAAACGTTTAGTTTATTTTTACTCCACTAGATGGCGCTCGGCCATCTAAAAAGCACATGTGCTCGTGGTCAGGAAATGCCTTCTTTATTTTTAATATCAACACCTGAACCACTTATCTTTTATTTTTTTCTATTGTTTTTTCACATATATATCACTGTTTTTTATCCTGCTTCAAATCTTAACAAACTACTCATATTACCGGGGCCGAGACAAGGTTAGATCTCCAGAAAAGACTTCCGTCCTTAAACTGACGACAACAACAATCTTCCTGGATTCTTGACACGACTTAATAGAAAGATTTAGAAGGAACACGTCAACATCACCTTAGAAATTGCGGCAAGAAGCAATAATTCGCCAAGAATACTTCAGAAATTACGAATTAATAGAAGAGAAAAAAGGGCCCACCAGGATCATTTTAGGTATATTGAACTGTGGGACGCAGCAGAAACACGCCTGGTTCATTTAAAATATCCGAATACTATGGGATACAGCAGCAATACGCCATTTTAGGACCGCAGAATTGTGGAGTGCAGGAGGCTCACGCTAGAATAACTTCAGGAACATTGAGACACCACAGGAACACTCAAGGATGACTTCAGGAACATCGACCTGTAGAAAGAGAGAGAGATGGGCATTGAAGAACTGGATGGATTTGATATACTACCTTATCGTCTTTACAGTACTATAACGCTGCTCCCTCTGAAAAGACCTGTTGATTACCGAGGAATTTATTTTTTGGGCGCCAAATTGAATTATATGATGAGAGAGGAGGCTTGTTCTTGAATACTCGAAGAAATAATTTTTGAGAAGATCTGAGTTTAGGCCAATCTCAAGGTAAAAAGAATATTTATACCACAGAAAAGGAAGCCACATCTCGGCAGCGTTCATCAGTGGAATACAACAAGGGGTGTACAAGGGGAAGGAAGCCACATCTCGGAGGGGTTCATCAGGAGAATACAACAAAGGGTGTACAAGGGGAAGGAAGCCAGATCTCGGCAGTGTTCATCAGGAGAATACAACAAAGGGTGTACAAGGGGAAGGAAGCCACATCTAGGCAGTGTTCATCAGCAGAATACAACAAGGGGTGTACAAGGGGAAGGAAGCCACATCATGGCAGTGTTCATCAGGAGAATACAACAAAGGGTGTACAAGGGTAAGGAAGCCACATCTTGGCAGTGTTCATCAGGAGAATACAACATGGGGTGTACAAGGGGAAGGAAGCCACATCTAGGCAGTGTTCATCAGCAGAATACAACAAAGGGTGTACAAGGGGAAGGAAGCTACATCTCGGCAGTGTTCATCAGGATAATACAACAAAGGGTGTACAAGGGGAAGGAAGCCACATCTTGGCAGTGTTCATCAGCAGAATACAACAAAGGGTGTACAAGGGGAAGGAAGCCAGTTCTCGGCAGTGTTCATCAGGAGAATACAACAAAGGGTGTACAAGGGGAAGGAAGCTACATCTCGGCAGTGTTCATCAGGAGAATACAACAAAGGGTGTACAAGGGGAAGGAAGCCAGATCTCGGCAGTGTTCATCAGCAGAATACAACAAAGGGTGTACAAGGGGAAGGAAGCTACATCTCGGCAGTGTTCATCAGGATAATACAACAAAGGGTGTACAAGGGGAAGGAAGCCACATCATGGCAGTGTTCATCAGCAGAATACAACAAAGGGTGTACAAGGGGAAGGAAGCCACATCTCGGCAGTGTTCATCAGGAGAATACAACAAAGGGTGTACAAGGGGAAGGAAGCCACATCTCGGCAGTGTTCATCAGGAGTATACAACAAGCGGTGTACAAGGGGAAGGAAGCTACATCTCGGCAGTGTTCATCAGGATAATACAACAAAGGGTGTACAAGGGGAAGGAAGCCAGATCTCGGCAGTGTTCATCAGGAGAATACAACAAAGGGTGTACAAGGGGAAGGAAGCCACATCTCGGCAGTGTTCATCAGGAGAATACAACAAAGGGTGTACAAGGGTAAGGAAGCCAGATCTCGGCAGTGTTCATCAGGAGAATACAACAAGGGGTGTACAAGGGGAAGGAAGCTACATCTCGGCAGTGTTCATCAGGAGAATACAACAAAGGGTGTACAAGGGGAAGGAAGCCAGATCTCGGCAGTGTTCATCAGGAGAATACAACAAAGGGTGTACAAGGGGAAGGAAGCCAGATCTCGGCAGTGTTCATCAGGAGAATACAACAAGGGGTGTACAAGGGGAAGGAAGCTACATCTCGGCAGTGTTCATCAGGAGAATACAACAAAGGGTGTACAAGGGGAAGGAACCCAGATCTCGGCAGTGTTCATCAGGAGAATACAACAAAGGGTGTACAAGGGGAAGGAAGCCAGTTCTCGGCAGTGTTCTTCAGGAGAATACAACAAAGGGTGTACAAGGGGAAGGAAGCCAGATCTCGGCAGTGTTAATCAGGAGAATACAACAAAGGGTGTACAAGGGGAAGGAAGCCACATCTAGGCAGTGTTCATCAGCAGAATACAACAAAGGGTGTACAAGGGGAAGGAAGCTACATCTCGGCAGTGTTCATCAGGGTAATACAACAAAGGGTGCACAAGGGGAAGGAAGCCAGTTCTCGGCAGTGTTCATCAGGAGAATACAACAAAGGGTGTACAAGGGGAAGGAAGCCAGATCTCGGCAGTGTTCATCAGGAGAATACAACAAAGGGTGTACAAGGGGAAGGAAGCCAGATCTCGGCAGTGTTCATCAGGAGAATACAACAAAGGGTGTACAAGGGGAAGGAAGCCACATCTAGGCAGTGTTCATCGGCAGAATACAACAAGGAGTGTACAAGGGGAAGGAAGCTACATCATGGCAGTGTTCATCAGGAGAATACAACAAGGGGTGTACAAGGGGAAGGAAGCCACATCTCGGCAGCGTTCATCAGTGGAATACAACAAGGGTGTACAAGGGGAAGGAAGCCACATCTCGGCAGTGTTCATCAGGAGAATACAACAAAGGGTGTACAAGGGGAAGGAAGCCAGATCTCGGCAGTGTTCATCAGGAGAATACAACAAAGGGTGTACAAGGTGAAGGAAGCCACATCTCGGCAGTGTTCATCAGGAGAATACAACAAGGGGTGTACAAGGGGAAGGAAGCCACATCTCGGCAGTGTTCATCAGGAGAATACAACAAGGGGTGTACAAGGGGAAGGAAGCCACATCTTGGCAGTGTTCATCAGGAGAATACAACAAGCGGTGTACAAGGGGAAGGAAGCCACATCTCGGCAGTGTTCATCAGGAGAATACAACATGGGGTGTACAAGGGGAAGGAAGCTACATCTCGGCAGTGTTCATCAGGAGACCTCCATTAGCCTCCTGGTATAATTGAAGCCTTTAATCCAGTTAACACGTACGTCAAACATTCCGCCATCAACTTAACGAGATCGGGACTTATTTAATTAACACATTCAAGAGCTTTAGCCTCTTTTATAATCATCAGCAAGGTGGGAAAGTCTCTCCATTATTTCTGGCCATTAAACCTCCCTACAAGTTGATATCTGTCCAATTCTCGCTTATGTCAGAAAGGTAATTTCCCCCTCTCCAAGAAAGTATTAACTCTCGACTTCAAACTTCTAGTTCTTTCGAAAATATTTATGTATATTAATAATTGCTTTTTTCGAGATATTTTCCAAATTATATCTCTATATATATTCATTCATTTTCTCCCTCTGCCTTGCCTTAGTATTTATCCAATCTAGCTTAAATTTTAACAAGATATAGAGTTGTGTATAAATGAAGTTTTTATTTCACATTTTCAACCAAGAAAAATTTAATTTAACAAAGGTTCTCGTCTAATTTAATATTTTCAGTCAGATAATGATTATATTAACAAGTATGTATACTGCAGCATGTTTAGAGGGTAAAAATAAGATACTTTCGGCGAAGTATTCACTTCGAGCACACTACAGGCGAAGCCAGGCCATTATTTTGATATAAAGAATATTCTTTTGGGAAAACATTAATTTTGGGGCATTACAGGGGCGAGGCCAGATTATGTATATATAAGGAAAACGTTCAAAGGCCACTTTAATTCTTTTTTCCATCAAAACACTATTATTCTTAAAAATCATAAAATCAACAAGTAGATGTATAGATGAAGATGCAGTTTAAAATATAAGCTATTCAAAGTCTATTCGAACTTAAGCCAATAACTGGCTCTGATTTACATTCATATTTTTTAATTAAAAGTACAATCAATTCAAAGCTGATAAATCAATCTCCGATCTCTCTGCTTCTCTCATAGCATGCTGCTGGGTTATGTCCTTGTTTGTTTATGTACCAGGGGAATAAACTCAAATATCGTTTACCGGCAAGTATTTAAATTAAAGCAAGATTTTATTATTAGAATTAAGGAAGATCGCCTACAATTATATGGACTAAATATGTAACTTTAAATAACTTATGTCCATAGTTTTCTTGAAAACCATTTCTGAAATTCCATCCTTCAGTGATGCGTATATAAGCAGAATCGTCCAATACAGTATTAGAGCTCTGAGAAGCGGTCTGGTGGATTAAATTGGCGAAACCGCTGGGAGGGTTCACCACTGATGAGCCAAGCCCTCCCAATATATTTTTTCATCGCAGTAAGGGCAGTAGAAGTTTGTAATATGTATAAAAGAAACATTCGTGCTTTTAAATCCTTTCATTTTATATGTATAGATGGCGCGTTATTGCTCTATGTAATTTTAAAGTTGCGTTAAATCTGAAATGTGTAAACACTGGACTTGGGGCGAAGTAGGGAATAATTAAAATTTATATTTGTTTGTTTGTTTCTCTTCAAAATTGCACTTATCTGGATTATATTTTTATGGATGACACATTAGGTATGGAATAATTTGGAAAGTCATGGAATTACAATTTTAATATGAGGGAAGAAAAATGATAATTAATATGATTTCATATCCTCACATATATTGCAACTACCACTATCATTATAATTAATTTATTATCGAGCCAGAGAGAGAAAGATTATATATATGATGATATATTAATGTCCTTCTCCATTGAATACTACACAACTATTATTATGAGAATAACAATTCTTTAAACCAATAATTAAAATTAGTTAAAACTATATTTTCGGTTAAACACGCATCCACCTCAAAGATTGAGAGATTGAAACTGCTTTATTAAATCGTTCATAAATAATTATAGGTGGTTGAAAATATATACAATTTAATAAATAATAATGAATATTTGAATAAAAATAAATATGAATATATATAATCATTTCTTTTGCAAAATTTTCAAGATAAATCATGAGAGAAACCTATAAATTTTAATTCGTTCCTATACTTTGAATTCCTTGAAAAAAATACCAAATATTCAATTTATCAACTCTCAATTGGATTCAAGTTAAAATAATACATCACCAACACACAAACAAATACTTATTTATGTGAATAAATAAACAAATTAATAAACAAAAATTACTATTTATGTAAATAACCAAACAATTGGGTTATTTATGTATGATTTTTTGGCTATTTATATATATATATATATTTACTATTTATTATTTAAAATATATACAAATATTCCAAAATCAGCAGCCCAAAATGTCATTTAGACCAAAAGCGATAAAAGAGTTAACCCCTCATTTTATATTATTATTATATAGAACTCTCTACTGTCAGTTCTAAAGACAAATTATAAAGAAATGCTGAAACAATTGGCCTTTCATGAATTGCGTTCCAATAGATACACGAGCAGTAAAACTAATCATGTTATACAAAACAACAAAAAAGCCTTTATTGAGGACCTCTCGTCCTATATAGGATTCTCCAGTTTACAGAGTAAGAGAAGAGAACTAAGAATACAGAGAGAAACCTATAAGTAGTAGGTATAGTATAGTATTTTCTACACTGTGACTATATACAACCGCAACAACAAGCCTTTTACTGGAATCAAAGTCCCATACAGGATTCGTCATTCTAATCCTGACAAAGATTATTTGCTTATAATTATTTACATCAATTAGATTATGTATATAACCTCCCCTTCTCTTCAGCCGTCTTCCAAAATTTGAACAACGCAAAAGCTCCAGCTCTGCTTCTCACCACCTCATTCAACAGGAGCTCCAAAGAGATTTCCTCAAGGCCTATTTCACTGAGGAGCACTTCTCGTTCGTCTTTCAGCCCCATACATGAGAGTATGTGGTGATGTAGCCCCGGCTCCATTCTTGTCCCGCAAATCTCGCAAAAACTGATCATGTTATTATTAATCACACATAGAATTTCTCACCTATTTACTCGACTTATTGACGGATGCTACCATCCTCGCCCTAATTACATATTTACACGTAAATATATTTTCCATTGAAAGAATTTTTTTTTCAACTTTTGATTTCTCTCTATTGCGATATGATTGATTTATTTAAAATAATTTTGAGTAATTATAAATAAAGATTCTTTGATTAAAAAGATGCATAATTTTATAGGAATCAGAGCTAATTATAGAAATATCAAATTTATCAAAGGAAGATTTAGGCTCATCAGATATGGCTCTCAAAGTATTATATTCTTGTAGAATTAATTGAGACACGTGTTACTGCAAAATATGTTTTATAAAAGAAAGGTCGCCTCTCCTCTCAGACCCAATGTTCCAATTATCGGTCGTCTCTACAGCTGGTGCTACGGCTTCGTCACTTATCTGAGTCCGTTAGTTTGCAAACATGGTCGATAGATAGGACATAGTTTTTGTGCCTGTGTGTTTTGACGGGAAAGGTGACCTTTTTTATATAGATCAATATCCCCCCGGCAAAATTCCATGAAAAAATGTGTTTTATATGCTTTAATTAATATAAAAGGCACGTACAGTGAAACCTGTCAATCACGGTCACGTCGAACCTGCCTAGAGCGTTCAATTTATCCCAGCTACTAACCACTACAAAAATATATTGGTACATTCTACATAGCTTCCATTATACAAGCTAGCCATTTAAAATCCATTTTAATCCAAATATTGCCACTTGGTTAAAACATGTTTAAACCACGAGTTTATTTCCTTTGTTTTCACCTAAACGAATAAGCGCATCGAGATTTGATATTTCCAGATTTCTAAAATGCTACAAATGGATTTAAGGGCAAAGCGCACAGATTAAGTAGAGGCGAAAGACCTTAATAACAAATTTGGAAAATTCAGACCAATTTCAACCCGTATTCCATGGATTTACACCTTGTTCTCGCCAGTATAGGTACATCAATATTTACGCAGCATGTTACGAGAGACGGATTATGAAATCTGCCAGAAGGGACATCAGCTTGTAAAGTAAAATATAGTCGATTTTAGACCAATTTATTCTTATGTTTCAATAGAATAGTATTTATGTGCAAAATGAGAGGCACCACTATCTCTGAAAATGCATAAAAATGAAATATTTGAAAAATAATGTGATTTTTTCTTTACATTGAAAAACTTATATTCACTATTGCTCACTTTCCCTTTCCAATTTTAAAAGTTTTATTTTATTCAAAACACGATCGGGATATTTGCGTGAAACAAAGAATTATTCATTGCAGGTATATATGCAATAAAATATATAATTATAAATAAAATATAGGATAACATATATATATCTTATAAAAAGAAAAGAGATATTTGTTGAGCAGTCGTGGCATAAATATTGAAAGAATAATAATAAAAATGGTTATGATCAGTAATTGCTTTAATTGTGATAAAGGAATATATAAAAAAACATAATTTGATAAAAGTAATGCCTGGCTTAAGGCGTAAGAATAAAAAAATGAAAAGCTTATTTACATAATGTACAAATGTTTTGAGCCGGCAAGCGGCGAACAACAACAATCGGTTTTATATAGGGTAAGCGTGACCTCTGGCGGTCGATTTAACAGAGTATTTGAATCGATGAAATATAATTTTAAATAAAATAATACTTTAATATAACATAATTTTAAATAGAATATTTTAATATAACATATATATATATACACAAATACATTTACAAAAAAAAAAAACAAGAAAATATCTAATGCTCTTAACTCTTAAAGCTAGTGAGAATATCATAAATATATTTACATAAATCAAAAAACTTTTTATAGTTATCCTTAGTATTTACAAATTTATTGAAAGCTTTGATATTAATAAACTCCAATCTTCTGTACTTTTCAAAAATGGAGCAGTCTTGAATCCCGTGTTTCTTCACCGCAGGAACAACCTTCCACTGCTTCAATCGATGCTAACAATTTTTCCAAATTTCCATAGTCCGTTATATATTGAATATTGTAGAAACTTGGACAGAAATAAAATGGGATGCCACAAGGAAAAAAAGCTTTGAAAAGTTTAATTTGTGTTCCAACGAATTGTTCATCCGTTTTTGAACTTCAAAATGATTCTCTTATACTGGATGCATGTGGTTAATAAGGTTTCTAATCATCCATTGAAAGTTGAGCCAAATTATTGTTCTGGGATCTATAAAGTCTGTGAGTAAAGGGATATTTGCAAGGCTATGGATACAATTAGATAAGGGAGTTTTATATGCACAAATTGATCATTAATAAATTTATATTGCATTGAATTTATTGTTTGTTTACAGAAGTTATTGATGAATTAATACCAAATCTCTGATTCATATGTCATTATTCAACACCCACATTTTATTACCAAGCGGTAATTTACATTTTTCACCATTTTTGTCTCATCTCTCTTGAAAAGAATTGCTAAAAGGTAAGAGAAAAATTATTTTATTTTTGTGTCTATGATTAGAAAATTGGATTCACTAAAATTTAACTTGGTCCAACGGCATTATTATTTATCTCGACCAGGATCTTTTGGTTATTATGAAGGTATGATAACTTAGTATTTTTTTTTAACTTATCGTTATTCTTCTTCTTCTTTCTTATCTCCACTCAATCATATTAGGGTATCAAGCTTGTAAAGTTGACAAACATCATAATTGGGTGAAGTAGAATGTGTCTGCCTTTGTTATTAAGACTGGGAGCACTACTCAGTGGCAGGCCGACTTGGCTACGAATGAAATGGCCGCCTTTGACATGAGGAACAGACGCCATGTGCAGCCGCTCCTAACATGGAGTACAAACGCTGCTCATCCTGTATCCCTGGATTAGGAGCCCTTACAGGGTACTATCAGCCGGGCCAGCTGAACCCAGGTTTTTTAGTGAGCTTGTTACTGCTCCCCCTCTTCTTTTTTCATCCGGCCTTGGGACCAGCAAAGGCAGAGTTACTTATCGTTATAATTTGTTCCAGTTACCAGATGTATGAAATATTCTAACTTATTTGCACTCACAGACTTCAGTTCTTCCACAGTCTTGTGCCATTATATAATTGGACACATCATCGGCATTCAAAATCAATCAGCACGACTTTTGACGTCTTTTTTTTCCGATAGTGATATCTTCATATTTTGCATCAATTTTAATGCGCCCTACATTTATTCAAAATATTCTATGATATTTAATATTTATTTACAAGGGTATCATTCCTTTTTATAGTTATCATTCCTTTTTATAGTTTCATACAATTTCATTTTGTAATATTTTTATTGTACACATATCTTGATTGGTTATTGAAGCGAGAGAGGACCTAGACGAAGACTGCGGATCACGACCTACGAGGAAGGCAAGGAATAAATGAACACAATAACTTTAAAAGGTTATTTACTTTTATTTACTTTTCTTTATTTGCTTTAAGTATGGAAACCCACTCGGGAAACGTGTATAACACCAAGAAGGAAGAAACCAAGGTCGACGACCCTGCAAAGCTGCAACTTGGTGCAACAAACAGAAAGTTCATTTTTCTTTCTTTATTTAAGTAAGATTGGGTAATCCATAATAAGTTGGTGGGGACATTATTCACTCTCTTTACTAATGCTCGCCACCATGTATTGTCTAATTCCACGCGATATCCACTGCTATTAATTAGATCAATAATTTTTGCTTCTGTGATTTTTTTAAATAACGTTTTTCATTTGCCGCTAGGAGGCTGATCCGACTGGCAGCGTGTCATCTCGGACTCTTAAATCATATCAATGCTAATAATGTTATGCTACTGATCAGCACGGCTTCATACATGCAAAGTCTACAATTTTTGCCCTACACGAAATAACTAAAATAAGTCTCCAAAGAAAGGAAACAGAAGTTACAGCCTTGGTTGCTGTGGATATAAGCGGCGCATTCGGCATGCGCTTGGCATCCTGCAATCATTCAACAATTGGACGAAGTAAACTTTCCAGCGCCACTAATTAAAATAGTTATTTCATATCTCGAAGATTGAAAGGTAGAGCTAAGATACTTAAACTCAAAATGCACAAAAATGGTAAATAAGGGATGCCCTCAAGGTGGAATTATTTCAACAATTCTTTGGAATATATTATTAAATGATTTCACTTCATCTTTTAATGAAAATTTTGCAAAAGTCATAGCTTTTGCCGATGATGTTTCATTTGTGGTTTGGATGTTCAGTTCAAAATTGAAAAAAGTCTGAATAATATTAAAAATTGGTGTGAGAAGGTAAAACTCTCAATAAGTCCATATAAAACAGGTATACTCTACCTACACAACTACCAAAAATTACCTATAAAGTTTGACAGTATAAATATTCAGCCATCAGAAACTATAAAGATTTTGGGAGTTATTTTTCGCAACCACAGACAAAGAAATAAAATTGATTTTGGACCGCACGTTGACAATATAATTAACAGGGCTTTGAAATTTAAGAATTCACTATTTTAATTATGTGCACGTATTTGGGGAATTGATTCAAGGTGCAGATTGATTTTATACAAGGCGGTGTACGTCCTATATTAAGTTATGCATCAAATATCTGGTTCCCTTTTATCAATGCAGCAAAGCGTTCAAAGTTAAATTCTATACAGTACCAAATTTTAATTAGGGGAATTCATGCTTACAAAAGTTCATCTTCTTACATTACTCATATTCTAGCGAAAACTCCTATGCTGACCGACTACCTTGAATTATCTCTAATTAGATACAATATGAAGAATTCTCTGACAGACCAAACACTAAATAAGCCCCTTTCAAATGAATTGAATAAATTATACATCAATGCAAAATTTAGATTTTATCTTTCTCAAACTAATGCAACGTTCAAGAATTTTTCTTCTGAGATATGTACCAAGCTTCATTATTCCTGATAAATACGCTACTTTGTTCTTCACAGGCAACGGACCCTTTTTAAAGTTTTCTCTTTGACTTGAGAGTTATAAATGATCCAACATGTGAATGCTGTCTAGATGTTGAAACACCATCTTTTGTTGGCTTGTCCTCTGACTAACCAAATTGTACTTGCTTACTTTGACATAATGCCATCTTTCTGTATATACTCAATCTTATAAAAACTTTGGCAAGTTTAGAGCAATTTGTACACAGATTTATAAATCACTACTAATTCTTCGTGTAAATAATTGAAGATATATATGTAAATAATTCTAATATAGCACAATAGTCTGATAGACTTCGTGCTTCTGTAATAATAAAATAAAAAGCCAGTATAGTTTCTGTTATTTTTTCTAAACCGCTTATATATTTTGTGAAACCAAATTGTCTTGTGTAAAAATGAAATTCTCCCTTCATAAATGTCATCAATATTATTTTTTATTATGTTTTTCAAAATATCATAAAGAATTTATATGTAACAGATATAGGTATATAACTTCTATGCGATTCGTAATTTGTTTTTCCCGGCTTTGGGATTATCTTAATGATAGCATTTCCCTCCATTAATTTGGATAGTGTCCCCAGTCAATACATTTGTTGAATAATTTATGCAAAACTGAGGTTATTAGCATACCATCATGTTTGGCCATAGTATTGCTGACGTCAAGGGGAGCCTTATTAATATTTCATTTTGAAATAATATCTTCTCTATTTCTTATACCAATAGAAATAATTGTTTTGTTTTTCGGGTTTAAAATGTCTCTAATTTTGGTATAATTTATCTAATCTTTTGTCATCGTCTGGAAATAATTCATTTTCATTTTGTTTATCAAAGGGAGTCCCGCTGAATTATCTACAATTGGCACAATCCTGATATATTAAAGGATTTGAAAACTTTATAAGCATTCCCGAAAGTGTTGTTTGATTCAGTTTGTTCAATAAATACTATCCGATTTGCCCTTTTTTATTGAATTATTCATTTATTGCTGATTTAAAAGTATTTTCGCCAATTATCCCATTCCGATACAAGTGTACCTGTATAAATGCTTAATGTAATAGAAATTTGTTTTCATTTTTTTCTAATTTCCCCTTCCATCACTTCGCATTAGGTAATAAATAATGGTGTAATAAAATTTCTATATTTAACGCTTTAAATATATATCAGTAAATTAAATTAAATGTGAACAATAATGTACACTGGTCCGCAAAATTAAAGGAACAACACATGTTTAAGAAAAAGAAAAGTTATATTAAGGGATATATATCAATTTTTGGTATATTCAAAAGCTTCCATGAATTAAGAGAGTATGTAAAACAGAAAAACAAATAAAGTTGGTCCCAATATGCAAAATACCACCGTCTACGTTGACTCCGCCTCCAGCACGTGCCTGAGTCTTTCTCAAAGCGTCCTAATTTTACGCTCCACTAGATTTTTATTGAAACTTTTTGTTTTTTAAAGTTTTCATGGCTTATAGGCAACATTTATCACAAGAAAAAAAATGGCAAGCTATTGGAAGGATGGAAGCAGGCCAATCACAAGCATAGTAGCAAGATGGCTTGGAGTGACAAGAAACGTTGTCTCAAGGCTTTGGAAAAAAATTTCAAACGGCAGCTAATGTTATCAGAACACCCGGACAAGGACGGCCAAGGGTCACAACGTTAAATCAAGACCGTTATTTGAATCTCCTTGTGCGTCGCAATAGAAGAATGACAGCATCGCAACTACGAAGTGACCTCAATGCAGCTACAGGAGTCTTAGTATCAACTGATACAATACGCAGAAGGCTTCACAAGAAGGGCCTCTATGCTCGACGACCCATAATTTGTGTGCCATTGACAGCACCTAAAAAGAGAGCAAGGAAACTTGGCGCAGACAACATGTCGCCTTGAATCCAGATGAATGGAGGCGTGTAATGTTCACTGATCTGTCCAGATTCTCTCTAAACAGCTATTATCGTCGTGTCTTTGTCTGGAAAGAGGTAGGAACCAGAAATAGTCCCCGGAATATGGTTGAAAGGGATCCCTACAGAAGCCAATGTTTTATGTTCTGGGCTGGAATCTTCTTGGGCGGTCGCACAGCACTCCATATTTTTCTGCAAGGAACCCTGACTGGACAGAGGTATCGGGACGAGATCTTAGCAGCATATGCGATGCCTCAAGCATTGGAAATGGGAGAAAACCTTCTTCTAATTGATGATAATGCCCGTCCACATAGGGCTGGTGTGGTCGACACTTTTCTCCAAAACCATGCAATTGCTCGGATTAATTGGCCAGCACGATCCCCAGACCTAAATCCCATTGAGCATGTATGGGACAACCTAGGACGGCGGATCTCATCCCTCCCCAACTCCCTCCTAAAAACACTCATGAGTTAGAAACGGCCTTAACACAAGAGTGGGTGTTGATTCCACAGGAGCTGATAAACTCCCTAATTCTTAGTATGGGTCACCGATATAGAGCCTGTCTATCAGTTAAAGGCGATCACACCCCATATTAACAACAATATCCAAGATATTTATGCACTGACTGCAAGAAGATCATTGCTTGACCGGCTAATTTGCATAAAATACATGTTAGAATTCTTTGATTTCGGGTATTCTAATCAATAATGGAATAATAAAATTGTGTATAAAATTTCATTGATAAATGTTCAATAAAATTTGAGATAAATGAAAAAAATATGTTGTTCCTTTAATTTTGCGGACCAGTGTATATGGAGAGTTTGTAAAGGGAAATAAACTTCGCATTACACCTATCATCGCTTTATATATTTATTTTCCTTTACAAACTCTGCAACCACAATAGAGGCGTGTGAACTCTCTTACCAAATCAACGAATTTTTCAATGAATTATTTGGGAGGCGAGATATCAACTAGAAAATCAACCCAGATCATAGCCCCAAATAATATTCTTTATTTTTAAATGGCTTTTTAAATCTCACTGGTTTTAACGAAATTCTTGCCATGGAGTAACAACCCTTCACTCTTGCTTTCAGTAATCTCAATGTATTCCGCTGATTGGATTGAGAATGGACCTTTAATCCTTAGAGATGGAGGGATCATCATATTATCCAGCTCTTCTGGTTAAACAATTCCGGGAGTTTTGTTTTCATTTTCTGTAGTTTCCAAAATCAGATTCCATTCTGTCGCACCTAATACAGTCAGCCATCATGACATTAAATCCTCATTGAAGGGAGCAATGCTTAATGTGAGAATTAGATGGGGATCTCCCCCAGAGGACCTACGTAATCAGATGTGTGATTTGTACGAACGGACGGTTGAGTCAGCTGGATGGCGCAGAGTCCTAGAAAAACTTCAATTAGCTAATCTGATAGTTGCAGGGAGGCGGCGCTGTCATATTTACATAAATGGGGGCGCGGAGGTTGATTTGATGACTGGAAAATTGGAAAGCTTTTGGTCGTTACCCTTCTCTCTCTCTCTCTTTGATGTGTCGATGGAATAGTCAGAGTCCTACACATCTCATTTCATAGGATACTGGTTATTTCCTCAGTATCTTCTAGCATACCTATCTATTGTATCTTACATTTGAATCTGTTATAGGTTTTTTATGGGAGTTCATATTGAATCTGGAATAAAATCTAGATTCACTCCATTCCTATGAGTGATTTTATTTTCGTTACCGTTTAATAAAATTTTATGTGGCATGCATTTTAGTGTTTGAATCTATTCTACGCTTATTTAAGTAGAATTAGGAATAGAATCCTGGCTTCACTCCTCCTATACAACTATTTTGTGTCTGAAATTCATACAATTTTCGTTTTATTTTTAATATCTTGTATACTCTATATTTATCAAATCTCTTTTTAAAGGGCGGGGGGTATATAGGATCCTAGAAAAGAAAATGCTAAATGCCTTCTCCTATAATAGCATAATATTATATTTATTTAACATCTCTGATATTTTTTAAAATTTTGTTGTTATATGTAATTTTAGGCTTGAATACCTTATGGGTTGAATTCCTAAGTATTTTATAAATACACCTATCCCCCGATTTACACGGTAGATACGTTCCTGAGAAAAAACGTGTAAATCGGGGGATAGGTGTACACAGAAATAAAAATAAAATGCATTGACAGGTTAAAATATGTAGTCAGCACATACGCTCGGGATTCCTCGTGAGATGTGTACACAGCGCATGTGTTCAATCACAGTAGCATTTAGTATAGTGCGATAAAAACAAAAAAAAAACTCATTTGGAAAACCGTGTAAAAGCGAAAACGTGTAAAACAAGTACCGTGTAAATCGGGGGATAGGTGTACAGAATGTTGTTGCTAATCCTCTGTGGTTATTCTCTTTCTCAGAGAGGAATTGTAAGTCGCGCGCTAAAAGGTGTTGCCATGTAGGACAAGATAAATATGAGCGAGGAAGCTTGCTAGAATAAATGTTCTTATGAACAATTGTAGTTGATTTTCACGATAGTAACAAAAAGATTTTGAGTGTGGGGTGTTTATATATAATGGCGAACAATTTTGAGAAATAATAATAATTTGATTACAAGATGAGCATTTACGCGTTTAAAATAGTTTCGAATTTTGATAACAAATGGCGCGCTAGTGCATCATATTATAAATGTTCTAATAAAAGAAACAATTTGATATTTGCGGAAAAGCGATTGCTCGAAGCATATTATATATATATAACTGTATGTAATTCGACTGTCCTCAAAGCTTATGTCCATAGTTCTTCTAAAATACCCCTTCCAAGAGTCTAGAAACAGTATCTCTATAAAAGGAAATTCCAAAAATGCAATATAACAGCTGTATGGTAGATTAAACTGGCGAAACCGCGAGCCTTAAGGGAAATATAAGAGTTGAAAGAAAAAAACTTATCAGTTTATGGAAGTTCAGTCAAATGACTTGGTTGTCTTCCTGGTGACGTGAGAGGGGTATTGGGTAAAGTTTTCAACTAACAATAATCGCGCCTCGGAAGATCCTCACTGGCTACGATATCGCCTCTGCGCAAAGTGACGTGAGAGGCTCAATGTATATTTTGTGGGAAGCTTCTACGACATGGATGACGGGCAAATGGTGGTGAATTTACCAGGTCAATCCTGTCGACTCCACTGTGGTAAATGTGTAGATACGACACCGTCGTAGGCTTCTCATCCAACATACCGTCGTGAAGTGATAGCGCACTAACTCGAAGTCAAAAGAAATCCACACGAATATGAGCATTGTTACATCGGTTTAGGAGTGGCTCCCGGGAAGGTGAGATGGACTAAGGGGAGTTCTGAGATCGCTTGTCAATCAGGTAGTCTGGTGACCTAACTACACCTGGCTCTTTTCCTGTGATCTCCTGAAGCTTATGATGTCTTCTGCTCTCCTCCTGGGCTCAGAAAATAACCAGTTTATATTCCAATGATGACGTCAGAGAGAGAAACAATTTCCAATTAACTCTATTGACTTCTAGTCAATAGCTAAAAAGATGTCGAATAAAATTATATTACACAGTTATAAAACTAAAATATAATATATGTATATTTGCATCATACCAAACCTTCTCTGAAGGGACGTCTGGACTATATCAAGGGTTATAAGCTACCCTGAGTTTGTACAGGCCCTTGGTTATCACGAGAGGTTTTGTCCCCAATATGTTCAATTTGAGAAATTGTTGAGGAATTGGTATAGAAATGTCTTGCTTCCAGGCGAAAGCTGCCTGGGAAGTCCCTCCCTCTCAGGGAAATATAATCCCTATCCACTACTTCATCATCATGAACCTCCTCATAGAGGTAAGTTAGGAATGTGTCAGCGTTTAGTTGTTCGAAAAGTTTTTCTACCTGCTCCATGAGCTTTCTCCTGAAGAGGTCTCAAGAGGCTGCATGGGTTGAATCATGGAGGTAGAAGACTGGATGGATCGTGCATTATTTTTTGGTCTCTTTCGTAGGAGCCGCTAAATTGGCTAAGTAATGGTCACGGAGAGCTCTGGTCGTGACGGCAACTGGCTGGTGCTCGGCACTTGAACAGGAGGCTCAGAGGTTGGAGCCTTTTGGTGATGGACAGGTATGATCGCCCGGGGCGAAGACGCGATAGGCTGGAGGGTGTCAACGGGGTTTGCTTTATGGGCGCAGATAGCTCCGCGGATTATGTAGGAAAGGCGGAGTTGTTGGAGGGCATGAACTTTGAGCAGGGAGGCTTCGACACCGGGCCCTGCCGGGTATCCTGATAACGTCCTTCAATGATTCCCAAGAGGTAGGTGACTCGCCATGTCATTGACGGTTACATTTACTTACATCTGACGCCGTAGGTGATGTAAGCAGGCGTCGATTAGCCTTTTGACACAATCTCCATCTTGGTAGGAAGCTGGTGGAGTTTCAATCCTTCATTCAAAAGGACGAAGGCCTCCCTGTTTCCGGTGGCCAAGATATAGCTACCACTCGCCACTACCCCATGGGTCAGAGAGACAACCCTGCAGTAGGGCTGCAGCGCCGCGACGATGTCTTCCTCCCTTATAGCGATTGTGAGGTTCCCAACCACTATCATCTCTGCGCGTTTCCTGCAAGGGAAAAATTTGAGGACGGTGTAATCGATGGTTCCAGATAGAAACTCCGCCTTCTCGATGATCTCCAACCCGACCAGAACCTGGCCGGACATCTTCATCAGCTGGAATACAGCGCCTTTTCTCAGCATTTTCTTCAGTGCCTTGATGTACTGCACTGGGCTGAAGACAACCCAGTATTCGATGTAGCAGCATTTTAAATGTTGTTGTTGTTGTATACGTGCTGTGTAAGGTCGGGCGTTATTCTGATGGAAAATAGAATTTAGTATCTTCTGAAGGGTATCGTCGCAAGCTGTAGCAGGTCATCCAGCTATCGCCAGGCCGTCATATTGTTCTCAATACGGAACAGAGGTGATCTGCTATCATAGGCGATGGCTCCCCAAACCATAATGCCGTGTTGAGGTGTGCGGCTTTACACAGATGCGGGCAGATTGGACCTGCCAAGACGGCGCCAAACTCTTACTTGGTAACTATAATTACTAAATGCCATGTGACTCTAACCCGACAATATTGCAAACGGAGGTGTCAGGCCCGTTTTGTCAATGACAGTCCTATTAACGGGTGCCATGAGGGTAGGCGGCCGGCGACCAATCTGGGTATAATGGTTCTGGCCGATATTGGAGAATCAAAAATGTCCTGCACCTCCTGAAAAATGGTGATAGAAGTGGACTGTAGGGCTGCCAACGAACGCTATCCGGCGGAAGTGTCGGTTCACGCGTAATGACATAACTCTGGCCGCACCAGCACTCCTAAATGGTTTCCTTGTTCCAACCATCTTTGCCATAGCCGGTGCGTTGAGATGTTTGTCTGTAGAAATGTAACGTATTCAGAGTCCAATCACCATACTTCTCGTAAATTCGTCTGTCTGCTGGAGAGGTGTAATTTTTGAAAATTTGCAACTTACTTCTCTCATATCTTAATCATCAAACGAAGAATAACTACGCAATTTGCATAATTTACATACCTGGTTGAACTAAACTTACCCTGAAATTAGCTCTGTTCTAACCATTAATTCTTAGTGTTGCAAATTCAGAGTAACGCAGTGTATATTTACGATTTATATTTGAATAATTTAAAAGTATTTTATGATAGGTAAAAATATTTACATAAGAGAAATATGCGAAAACATGATGTAGCAATTAAAAACCTGTTACCTAATGGTTTGTGAGCCAGTATGTGTTTTCTACTAGAGTGAAATAACCCTCTCTGTGTGATATAGAAGTGTGAGACAATGGGATGATGAAGGACAAATAGACTGTCGCCCCGCTATCCACAAGTGTCACCAGGTCAGGTGTGAAATATGAACGGCGATTTGTCAACAGACGATTGTAGACAGTGCACTAAAAAATTGGAGACAGTTTATTTTTTCCAAGTCCCGGTTCAGATTTGAAATGTTGATCTCAATTTTTCATAGCCGTATCTTTATTTAAGTGGGTCGCACATTTGTCTCTTCTCGGATTGGTCCGTTACTAGTCAGCTGGTTATGACGTCATCCCATTCTGGAGAATAGGAGAGAGAATCATTCTTCGTTTTAATGGAATTCTTGGAACCCCCCACATTGCTCACGGGTTTAGATCAATACTCGGAGTAAAGGAATATATTTTAGAAATTTTCTAGTTGTGTTGATATTTACGAATAATGAATATTCCTACACCAACCAGACAAATGATGTTTCGGTGATTTTTTTTGTTCCTTACTGAAGGTTGTAATGAATATTGCCTATGTTATAGATGATAACGAGAGACCTGGCCTCCTATGCTAACCCTCTGTACCTGGCCTGTGGTGCAGTGGATATTGTTGGGAGGTACAGTAAACCCTCTCCATGATCGTATCAAGTCTTGTTCTAGTAGACTTGATGCTGTAACCACACTCCCTCTTTAAAAATCCTGAGTTCAACTGACCCAGTTGATGGACCTCAGCAATAGTCCCACTCCAGGGATACGGAGGAGCTGCATCTGTGCTCATGTTAGAGTCGGCAGCAAAGGCTTCCATGTTAAGAACAGCCTCAAATTACAGGCAAAGTCAGACTTTCACCAAAGTGTGCCTGGATCATGGTGCCATGACCAACGAAAGCTGCACCCCTATACTCCATTCCATGAGATCATGAACTCATGGAATTCGTGTAATCTTTACACAAGGGGATAAGAAACAACAACAACGAGAGACATTATCTAGATACACGCCGTGGAGATTCGCGAAACGTCGAGAGATTTAGTTGATGTAAAAATATCGGTAAATAATACCTTATTAAAATTTGATTTTATGTCATTTAAAAGAGAAAGCGTTTATTTAAATACTATACATTTTATATGTAGAATAATTCTCTCGGTGTGTAAAGCACAAGAATATATTGTCCTATACTGAGGTATTTAAGTGTGTAATGTTTGAGGTAAAAAAACAACTTATTGTTGACTTTGCTTAGAATTATTAATGAAACTGATTCCAATAATTATTAATTAAACATTATATATATTGATTTACAAGAGAGAGAACAAAATATAAAAAGGGAAACTAATATTGAACAAAGGAACATTTTTCTGTTTCGGTTAGCGCCTATTTACCTGTGAGCTTACATACACTCTGTGGTAACAATTAATTATTATATATACAACACTTATAAAGGGTGTCCTTTATACAAAATGTCCCCTCAGTCCCGAAAAAATAGATTTTTTAAAATTAAAAATTAAAATTATAAAAGGGTACGAGACATATGGGCCACCCTTAATGTATCAGTTCCTAAGTCACATTATGGAGAGTTGCCTTCCTAGAGGGTAATGACATTCCGTGGAAGCCACTCTCTGTATCGGATATACAGATACTATAAGATGGTCGTGTTAAGTGAAAAAAGAGGTACGCATCCCCAATCGTTTAAATAAATTTGTACTTAATATAATAAAATGACTTGAAGCGTTACTGTGAATATATGCGAATTTATCAATTAAGTAAGAATTAAGGGACCTAAAATGCTTCAAAATCGATTTTTCTTCTCAATAATATTGACGTTATCGATCTAATCCTGTCTAATTTAACCATCAATTATATTTATTCCTCCTTATCGTCTCATCCATTTTCTTCAATTCAAATTTATAAAGGATTCTTTAAAATATTTTAAATTAGGTTTGTTAAAATGCTTCGTAATTTTATATCGATTTAGGATAAGTAGGGAAAGGCCATTAGATTTTTCTGACAAGTTATAAAGCTTGAAATTGGTAATGAAGACAGGAAACTTGTCAATTTGTTTGAAGAGAGTTGTTACGTCAATACTTAATGGCAGTAGGCGTATGATAAGTGTGGGATGTTCTAGAATGCCATTGGAAAATATCTCATAATTTTCATTCAATAGTAGTCTAATTCGTTGTGCATCCGTTTCCTTTTGTATTGTTGGTTTTTAATATTCTCTTTCTCCTGGTGTATGCAGTTAGACTGCCATCAATTACAAAGGATCGGGGTTGGGTATAGAAAAAATTAATACCTATGTGAATATCTATATGTGGTGAGCTGAAATTAGCCGAGGCTGAAGCGGCAAGGACGCAATTAGGAGACAGGAGTCAGGAGCAAGAACTTGTGAGGAGCAGGCGTAGAGATCTTCCCAATAACCATCAAATCCATGGGATATCATATTCTTCCCCGAGTGGGACGGGACAGTGACTCTTGAGTTCTTAGGTTTCAACAACCTTGTGTAAAAAGGCAAGATGCTAAGTTTCTGACAACGTGGTCGTAGTTCACGGGGGAGTGGACTCTAGAACCGCGTCCTGAGTGCTACCGCAACACTCTGACGAATAAAATGTATTATTTTGAAATATTCCATATCTATTTTTTTTAATGATAATGTATTCGTTGTTGAGTGGTGAGATTCTTTCAATAATTCACAAAATAAGGTGAGCTTTTGGCGGGCCTGAACTTTGAACTATACAAAATATCTTTTTAAAATGCTACAGATGGAAAATTTAAATAAAAACTTGCATTAAGAGTTACACTCTCTTCTTGTTGGCTTTGAGGTAATTTCTAACTATTGAATTTAATGGTTTCATATTGTTTCGGTAACTTTTCAAATTCCTGATGAGAGGCAGTAGTATCGTCTTGAGACCAAAACTTCAGCTTTGATGCTGTTATGAACGTGAGCCTATTGAAACCCCTAAACCGGGAGTAGAACAAGTACTCGATCCAAAATATTCTGAAATTCAACAAACAACAACAACAATAGCCTTTATTGGGCACACGTGCCATACAGGATTCTCCCTGTAGGACAAAATAAATAAATAACAGATTAGCATCGTAGTTATATACAAATATTGGGTATTGACCTCGACCAATTATCGAGTTGGATCCGGTGTCTGGGCTAAATATTTTGATTGAGCTGATTTCCAGTATTTATAAAAAGCGAATGCAAAAAGTCTGGATTTTACGACTTTTGCCATTAAAACATAAGGCGAATTGCTATTATAGCCGGTCTCTTGACGAAGAATTTCTCTTTCTTCTTCCATTGCCGTACAGTAGAACATGTAGTGTGGAAAATCGAGACTAAATTCACCGTTGCATAAGGTGCATTTTATGGTCTTAGTTTTCAATAGTGAAACATGATTAATTCTCTGTACTACAAAAAGGCTTCTTACTTGTACAATGATTCTCTTTAAGGTTAGGGGGATATTGTCATTCAGATAGCATTCCATTGTAGGTGATGAATGAAAGTATTTATAGTGAGAGTAGAGTACTGATTTTCTTATTCTTACATAATCCAGCTGCAAGGACTGATCGGTTGCCGTTCTAATAATTAGGGGGATGTATCTTTGTAGAATATTGAAGTCTGTACATCCAACAAGCAATAATATTCTGAAATTCATCAATGAATTAAGAAACCCCCACCCTCAAACCATAAAGTATGTTCCTTTGATGTGGCTTTTCCCTTCATTCAAGCCTACCCCACTACTTGATAATCAAAACCTCAAAAATACTTCTAATAAACTCCAGCACATATCAAGTCAAGCTAAAAAATATCGTCGTTTATTTCTGCAATGTCTATCAATGAACTTCCACTATTGAGATGTACCAACAAGGGAGATAGAATGGGAAGAGTTGGACCGACCAAACAGAACTACTTTAGCATAAAAACCTGGAGGAGGTATACAAAGGTGACATATTATTGCACCGGGAGAAAGTGTGAATCTTTGAAATTTTCAATCGATATTACTTGGATGGCATTCACCCTAATAAAAGAGAATTAAGGAATTCTCCCCTATACAGACACTTTAATCATAAGATCTATAAAAATAAAGGTCGCCTCTTACGTCAAAATAGACACCATCTATTTACCGAATGAGGTTATATTCAATTTTATCATCTGCAGCATTTTATTAATATATTTTGAATATTTTAAAACCAATTAATTTGATGTTATTTGAATTGAAAGTTAGGCCCATTGAAGAATATTTTACTCGAGAGCTTGCCTTTTTTGTGGCTAATTAAAGGAAACTCAAAGCCCATCAACATAGTGTTTTTGTTTCAAATCTATTTGTTCATTCGAAGAACACTTATAAAGAAAGATTTATTACGCGTCTAGAATAGTTTTGTAATTTGATAACAGATGGCGCGCTAGTGCATCGTAAAATAATTGTTTGAATAAAAGACACAATTTGATATATGCGGAAGAGCGATTGCTCGAAATATATTATATATTTATAATTATATGTAATTCTGCTGTCCTAAAAGCTTATGTCCATAGTTAATCTAAAATACCCATTCGAAGAGTCAAGCATCAGTATCACTATAAAAGAAGGTTCCAAAAATGAAATATAACAGCGGTATGGTAGATTAAACTGGCGAAACCGCTGGGAGGGTTCACCACTGATGAGCCAGGCCCTCCCTTTAATTTTTCCATTACAGTAAGGGCAGTAGAAATTGTTTTATTTTAAAAAGAATATTACGCGTCTAGAATAGTTTTGTAATTTGATAACAGATGGCGCGCTAGTGCATCGTAAAGAAAGATTTAATATAAACTGCGTGACATTGAAAATGGAACACCAAAAAAAAAAAGGGGACAGAAAGTGATTAAACTTAGCAAACAGAGAGAGGCAGGAAAGAACAATAAGTGATCTTTGTTTCAAAATGTTAGTCATAATACAGAGAGAGAGAGAGAGAGAGAGAGAGAGAGAGAGAGAGAGAGAGAGAGAACTGCTAAGGTTTAGTAGCAAGTAGGATCACCGCGCACAACTATGCACGCAGCAACACCTCTAGGTAGAGAGTCAACCAGACCACAGATGACGTCCTGAAGGATGGCTCTCCATTCCCTTTTAACCATTTGCCACATTTTGTCTTCTGGCTGAGGCAAGGCATGCAAACAGCATCCAATAATGTCCCAGAAGTGCTCGATTTGTGAGAGGTCAGGAGAGTACGGTGGACAGGGAAGTATATGTACATCTTGCAGATATTATTGGCTAATGCGAGCAGTGTACGGTCGGGGGTTATCCTGCTAATAAAGGGCACTGGGCACCCCCTGAAGATCGGGGAGTGTCACCGGTCGCAACACATCATCAACGTATCGTTGGGCCGTCATAGTGTCCTGAATACGAACTAAAGGTGACCTGGTATCATACGCGATTGCGCCCCAAACCATGATTCCGCGTGGTCGCGCGGTGGGGCGTTCCACAAATGCTGCCGTATTGGACCTTTCTACACCCGTACACGGCGACTATCACTGGACAAACAGAATCGTGACTCATCTGAGAACACGACCCTGTGCCATTCCGCCATTGACGTCGATCTAGCCCGGCCCCATTCCAAACGTTGGTGTTTATTAAGTAAGGACAATGGAAATATTCTTACAGGATGACATGAATACAAGTCATTAGTAACCAATCAACGGGAAATGGTTCTGATCGAGATGGAATTATCTATGATGTCTTGCACATTTTGCAGAATGGAGGTACATATTGCCTGTGGGTCCGCCACTGCTTGTCAAAGGATACGCCGATCCATGAGTGTTGCCGTCACTATGGCTGCATCAGCTTTCTTATAAATTGCCGATTTTCCTTTTTCCAACCATCTTCACCACAGTCTGTGGACCGTGGAGGCACCAAGGTGTGTATCAGCTACGATTTGGCGTATGGACCAACCTGCCCTTTTCAGTCCGATCACCATGCCCCATGTAAAAACATCTGTCTGCTGGAACTACCTCCGTTGACGACGATCTGGCATTATCTGTAATTACATGCGACTTTTGAAACAAGAACAAAATTTCTACGATCATTTTCTCTAAATACTGTCAACGAAGTCTGCAAGTTCCTTCCCTTAAATCTTACTCTACGTGCGCACGAGAGCTGCGCATTTCAAATCATTTGCATAACACTGTGAGGCACGTCTAACCTGAAATTTGCACAATTTTCTGTCCACCTTTTCTTACTTATTCATTTTCAATGTCACGCAGTGTATATTATAATACCTACCGACAGGGTAGAAATCTTAAATATTGTACACTTACATTGTTATCGGGATTGAGTAAATTGAATATATCTTCTGGCTTTTATTTTAGATGGTTCAGAAAGGTTTATTACAAATTGATTACAATGTTTATGAATAGACATTAAGGCACGTTTTACAATGGATTTTTTAAAATTCTCTAATATCCAAATACAGGGTGATCCAAAAGTCCCGCACAACTTTAAAAATTAATAACTCCGCGAATATTTGCGCTAGAGCAATGCGGTAAACACCATTGTGTTCAGGATGTAATGGGATTTTTTATGGCAAATAATGAAAAATTCGAAATTGATTTTAGTTACAATTTTATTCGCCAGATGGCGCTCTACCAGAATCAGAGATTCAGCGGCCAAATTGTTTGATAAATTGAAAAATATAACTGATCGACACGTATTTTTCCTTTTTGAATACCAGGAAAGAACAAATTAATAAAACACCACTTCGCCAAAAGTATGAAGAATTGGTTAACGATTTTCAAATACAATCAGAGATATGTAAAATAGGTAAATGCAAATTAAAACATGTAGCAAAAATATTTATATTTTATATGGGGTTTTGTGAAATAGATTGAATGTTTGAAAAACACTGCTGATATCAATACACGAATTTTTGAAATGTTAATATAGTACCAAAAATTATGATGGCACTATTAATAGGATTTCTTGCTCTAAGAAATGTGTAGTTTCTTGACTGATTGGCGACCCTTGACTATTTAACTGGATATTTGTCATGATCCAACAAATGAAATATAGAGGGGGGTGACAAAATATATTTGTCGTACTTTATTCCAAATATCCTATGGGCTTGTCAAATGTTATCATTGTTTATTATACTGTACACAATTTTAAGAAATGTGTCCCCTCAAATAAAAATAATTTTTAAATCGACCTTTTGCGTTGAAAAACGTGGTAGTAAAATCATTTTGTATTATTTTTTTCACAAAATTTCTAAAGTTATTGGTGTACAGAAAATATTCCTTATGCTATTTCTTCTAATGAGCGAAAAGCGAAAACTAAACATAAGGGGAAAAATTGTGTGTACCAGTGTTATTCGAGAAGTTATAACACTCTGGTTTGCACGACATAATATGTGAGCAAATGACAAACAAAATATTACTGTTCACAAAAAAAAAATAGTCAAGATGTGAGGACAGCATTTATTATCCCCATATCCCAACACAAAGAGCTGCAAAATATTGGTAAATAATATAATACATGGCGGCTTATATAACACATGAGGTAACTGCCTTCTCTCTTGTGTTAGGTCACAATCCTTGCTCAATGTGGCACCCTTCATTCTCAATCACCGCCTGCAGACGATAAATGAAAGAATGGACAGCATTAAATAACATATCTGTTGAAATTGATAAAACGTGCCATCTGATAGAAGCCTTCAACATGGCCAATGTGGTAGGCCAGCATCGATAAACACGCGACTTAATGTACCCCCATAACCAAAAATCGCAAGGCGTCAAGTCTGGTGATCTTGGAGGCCACTGGTATATAATGTGGCGACTTATCACACGATTTTCACAGAACGTATCCTTCAGCAATTGTTTGGCACCTCGGGAGATATGAGGAGGTCCTCCATCTTTCATGAATGTTATTTCGCTTAGTGCTTTTGCCCTGCAATATGGGAATACCCTTTTCTCTCAAAAGTTAAACATAACGTTCATCAGTTACAAAAACGGTTTTAAAAGTTCTTCCATTGATTTTTCAAAGAAAAATGGCCCAATAATAAAAGAAGTGAACCCACACAAAACTGTAACTCTAGGCTGGTAAAGTGGCATTTCTGTAAAAATCCTAGGGTTTTCTTTTGCCCAAATGCGGCTGTTTTGAATGTTAAATTCTCCGTTTAGAGAAAAGTGAGCATCATCTGTCCACAGAACATTCGACAGCCAGTTTTCATCAATATCAATTTGCCGGAAACCCATGCAGCGAATTCTTGACGCATCTCAAAATCGCCAACTTTTAGCTCGTGAAATCTTTGAATTTTGTATGGGTACACACAATAGAGACATTAAGTAAAGCGTCTTCGGATATCACAATCATACACGGCGAATTTAACTCCAAAAGTTCAATTTGGGGATCACCTGTCCAGGATAACAAAAGTCAGCAGGTTGAGAACATGCTAACCGACCTCGACCTTACACCGTTAAATAACGGAGAGAACACCTACCTATCTAAGTCCACCGGCACAGAATCCGCAATAGACATCACAGCGATAAATTACAACATCGCACCCACAACACAATGGAAAATCCTGAGAGGTGCAATCAGTGACCACAGACCAATTTTAACAACCCTAAACTTCAAAATTGAGAATGTCCATTAGAATAAAAGAACATAGAACTTTAGGAAAGCCGACTTGAAAAAAATTCACAGAAAAGCTTGAAGAACTGTGCAACGAAAAATTGAATTACAGAGCGCTTGACAAAAACTTGGAAAAATTATCTTCGAACATTTCAAAAGCTGCAAAAGCATCGATACCTAAAGGTAGACGTAAAGCCCTGTGGATACCTTAGTCGAAGGACCTCAATATCGAGGCAATGATATCAGAGACAGAGACAATATCAATAAACTTCTTAAAAAATAAAACAGAAGAAAACAGAAAGGAACTCATTGAAATTAGTCACAAAATAGAACAAGAAATTTGAATATGCAAACAAGAAAAATGGGCAGAATTCTGCGAAAAAATGGATCCAAGAAAGGACAGCCAACACTGGAATATGATTAGAGTGTTAGAGAACAATCAAAACCAACACCAATCCTCCAATACTCTAACCGATATGAATAGAACAGCGCGAACGAGAACAAACAGATGGCTGACATAATTGCTGAATATCTTTCAAGCACTTCCATACTCAACTATACGAATGAAGACAGGACTCTAAAAATAATATAAACCAGTTAGTTAAACAAGCAAGAAACTTCCATCAACAAGATATTTTTCTCGAGAGACTTCACACTGAATGAGCTAAACTTATCAATAAAATATCCAAGAGGTCACCAAGAGATAATCTAATCTTTGGTTAAATGATTAAACACTTTGAAGACAAAGCTAATAATCAACTCCTACGAATACTGAACATTTCATGGCAAACTGGTAAACTACCAAAGAATTGGAAGATATCAATTATAGTGCCAATACTGAAGCCAAACAAAGATGCCAAGGAATACAAGAACTATCGGCCAATTGCTCTCACCAGCAAACTTTGTAAAATACCAGAACGAATTATCCACTCTAGGCTCATAGTCTGGCTCACTAACAATAATAAAATAAACCTCTACCAAACTGCCTATAGATCCCAGCACTGTACGACTGATCAACTGTTCTACTTCTGTCAATCAATAATAGATTCTTTCCAGGAAAAACCGCCAAAGAAGACCACGGCTATATTCCTTGATATGACCTCAGCTTTTGATCGAGTGTGGAGGGAGAAATTACGTGAAAAGCTGCACAACATCGGAGTAAGAGGAAACACTTTAATCTGGATTGCAGACTTCTTAAGGGGAAGAAGGTTAAAGGTTCGGGTCAATGGAGAATTTTCCAAGGAAGGAAGAACATGGGCTGGTGTAACTCAGGGATCTGTGCTCAGTCCTCTACTCTATCTGCTATATATTAACGACATCCATCCTTACCTCACTGAAGACACAATGGTTGCCTGTTATGCAGATGATATAGCCATATGGCACACAAGTAGCAGCATAGAAAATTCGTAAAAAAAAACTGAACACATCAATGAGAGGACTAAAGAAGTGGGCAATGGAACTTCAAATGAGCATAAACCCAATAAAACCAAACCTATGCGTCTTCTCCACTCACAGGGAAAAAGGCATAAATATAACCAAAAAATAAGCATAAACAAACAAATAATTGATAAAATTAGAAATCCATAATACCTAGGTGTGATACTGCAGTCCTGGATCTTTCAAGTTGGTCTCGAGGACCACGCCATCACCATCTCCTAAGCGGCGAAGTACGCGATCTACGTATTCATCGTAGATCGCAAAATGCGTGGTGTCGCTGGAGACCCACTGGCGATTCTCCACCAAATTCTGCAGCGCTGGAAGAGGCGCCATATTCATTGTACATAGTGTATATAATGCATATTATCTTTTTTAATAGTGCAGACTGTGCATGTATTGACAAGATGTCAACAGAATTATTTTAATTATTATTGATGAGGAATTGGTATTTTCAGAACACATAATTAGCACCTCAAATAGAGCTATCAGAAAACTAAACATTCTGAGAAGGCTATGTGGAACAAATTGAGGAGCAAAACCCAGAATTCTCAGAACAACATATACCACCTTAATAAGGCCGATAATGGAATATGCAATACCGGTCTGGGCTCCCTCAAGCTCATCACTAAAAATAAGACTAGACAGTGTTCAAGAAAAAGCGGCCAAAATAATCACTGGTGCTGTTTCATCCACCAACAATGAGAAAATTCAGAGAGAATGTGTTCTAGACCTACTCGCTCGAAAGCAGAAGACAAAATAAAAACAACTTGGATCGGCACTTCGGAAACGAGGAACCAGAGGACGAGATCTCTCTGACCACTTGTGGTTTGGTAGATCCGCCCTTTTCTGAGAATGAGGTGAAACTGACGGCTTTCAAGTTCGGGAAAAGGAAATCTCCTGGTCCCGAAGGGAACGATAACACGGTCGTGAAAGCCCTGGTAAGGATGAACCCATCGCTTCTTTCCAGGTTATTCAATAGGTGCCTGGACACTGGTACATTTCCTGAGGCATGGAAGGTTACCCGAGTAGTGCTTCTCGAAAAGTTTGGTAGAAAGGGTAATTCTCCTAATGATTATCGCATGCTTTCTTTACTAGTGTGTCTAGGTAAGGTCCTGGATAGCCTACTAGCTCAGCGACTGAAGCACTGGCTAGAGAGTAACGAGCTCCTTTCCTCTTTCTAACATGGTTTTAGGGAAGGGAAGTCCACAACCACAGCTCTGAACGAGGTGTTAGAGGGGGTTGAGATGGGCTTAAATAAGGGTGTTTGGGTTCTTTTCGTGGCCCTGGACATTGATGGCGCGTTCAACTCCATGAGTTGGAACAAGCTGATGAGAAATTTGATGGACATGGGTTGTCCTGATAATTTGTGCAGCTTGGTTCGTGACCTTCTGAGGGATAGACGGATTAGCCTCAGTTTTGGTGGGCGGAAGTTGGAAAAAAACTGTGCTAGGGGTTGCCCCCAGGGCTCTTGCTGCGGACCTATTCTGTGGAATATCCTGGTAAACACCGTTTTCCAGGAGGAGCTCCCTGAGGGAGCCTGGCTGGTTCTCTATGCTGACGACCAGTTCCTCATCATTGAGGCTGCTTCGAGAGCGAAGGCTGAGAAGTGTGGTGAAACTTCTCTCCAAATTCTCTCGAACTGGGCCTATGACTCTGGCCTTAAGTTCAATGTCTCCAAAACTAAAGCCCTCAGCTTTAAGCCAAGGGACATAAGAAATAAAAGGAAAGGGATCAAATGGGAACACAAGCCGGCTATCCGGATCGAAGGACGGAGGGTATCGTTGGTCAAAAGGATGACCATCCTGGGGGAGGTCATTGATGACAAGATGGGTTGGCAATACCAGGCGGAGGAGATGGTGGCGAGAGGCAGGGAGGCGTTGTGCAGGCCTGTCCTGATTGGCTCTCAACAGGGGGGGGGGGGAGAAGGAGGGTACTATTTTTAGGAACCTCTGCCTCTCCTGTGTCGAGCCAATCCTGCTATATGCTTCCAGGGCTTGGTGTCGCCGAAACAGGGATCAGAAGGTGGCGACTACTCTAGAGAGAGTGCAGAGGAAAGCGGCACTCAGAATCACAGGGGGATAACGCACTACCAGCAGTGAGGCCTTATTGGTCCTCGCTGGTCTTATTCCCCTGGGATTGAAACTAGAGGAGGAGACCATCAGACAGAAGCTCTGGGAGAACGGGGAAGATGCCCTGGGACTTGAAGCGGGTGCCCTGTAATGGAAGAGGGACCCAAGAATTCGCATGCCGGCTTGTGGACCGAAAGGTCTGGGTGGCCATCTGCTTCTAGGGTATACCAACTGTGCTTAGGTGGGATACTCCATTTCTTGTTTATTTTGGCTACTGTTTCTATTTCTTTAAAAGTAAGTTTATTTTTCTGTAGCAAGGGTTCTTTTGTGCCTTTTTTCGCTAGCGCATCAGCAGCTTCATTGCCTTCAATGCTAACATGTAAGGGTATCCATTGAAGATGAATTTTTGAGGTATTGAGAGTTTTTGGAGATAACTAATTATGTTCCTGCTTACATTGTCTCTAAGTTCCCCTGTGTGACTCAAGTGTTGTATGGCACTTCTACTATCAGTAAGAATCCATATATCGTGATGTTTAATGTTTCTGATGGATTTTAAGACTTCATAGATGGCTATAAGTTCTGATCTGAAGACTGAGAAAAATTCTGGGTTTCTGCTGTTTATTTTCTCATTGTCATTTGTGGTTTTAATGAGAGAGCCACTACCAGTGTGTCCCAACTCGTCTCTGCTACCATCGGTATAGATAGTTATTGCATTTTTAGGAATTTTATATTAATTATTTCTAATGATAATTGTTTTAAGTATTCTGGATTTTGGTATTGTCTGTTGGTGGGTTCATTTAAAGTGGCATTAAAAATAATATTTTGTTAGTGGTTCGCATGGAGATATTTTTTCAGCTGAATAATATTTTTCCACTTTATATTTTAAAAATCCATTTCTTTTGGCCAGGTGGAGAGGGCCTTCTTTTTTGAGTCTTATATTGGGTTCCCAATTAAGTATGTAATTGAGAGTTCTGTGTTTGTTTTCATAACTCTTGATTTTGTTTATATATTTTGGCAGATTGTAGCTTATTCTATTCTTTAAGGGCATAATGTCTGCCTCGTAAAGTACAATATCATTAGGGCAGGTTTGTCGAAGACCTGCAATAATTCTAGCTGCATTTAGTTGTATCCTTTCCAGTGTTTTTAGATTTGTTTCAGATGCTGTACCATAGATTTGATATCCATATTCCAAGATTGGTCTCATTAGAGATGTGTAAGTTAATTTTAGTGTTGTTGCTTCAGCTCCCCACTCTTCCTGAAATATATTTCAAGATTTTTATTCGGTCTCTTCCTTTTCTAACAACTCCTTCAATATGCTTACTGGAGTTAATTTCTGGATCCAGGGTGTAGCCGAGATATTTAGGATGTTTATTATATTGCAATTGTTGTTCTTTCAGAATAATTTTCGGTTTTATTTTGTATAGTTTCTTATCGGAAGTAAAAAGACAGGTTTCAGATTGTTGGGGGTTAAATTCTAATTTATGTTTATTAGCAAATTTTTCTAGGTGGAGAAGAGTCTTGTTCAAATCTCTTTCAGCTTTTTTCCAGTTAGTGTTGCTGCTCCATAGAATAATGTCATCAGCGAAAAGTCCATTATCGGTTTTATGTGAAAATATTTCTTCTATGCCTGCAATAAATAGGGTGAAGAGAGTTGGGCTAAGGACTGATCCTTGTGGTAATCCTTGGTACAATTTGAAGGTTTTAGATAGAGTGCCATTATATTTGACCCTGATTTGTATATTTTTAAGAGAATCATTTATCCAAGTGATAGCTTTTCCATCAATTTTGATATGTTTGTATAATTTTGTAATTAACTTGTTTTTCCATACATTATCAAAAGCTTGTGTAAGGTCTAAAAAGCAGCTATGGTGTGGTTAGTTGTTTTTTTGTTTGTGCATCTTTTACCTTTTGTGTGAAAAATAAGAGTTGGTCTATTGTCCCATGTCCTTTCCTAAATCCATTTTGTTCTTCTGGTAAGATATTTCTTGTGTCGGAGTGGTAGGTGAGTCGTCCGAGTATAATTTTTTCCATAAATTTGCAGCAAATATTTGTTAGGGAGATAGGTCGGTAGTTTTTAGGGTCATCAGCAGATTTGTCAAGTTTTTAATGGGAATTATTGTTGCATTTTTAGTCTTGAGGCAATTTTCCAGTTTTCCAGGAGTTATTGAAAATATTAAGAAGTCTTTCTTTGCCAATTTTGCCCAAGTTTGATATCATTCGGCCATGGATTCTATCTGGCCCAGGAGTCTTGTTTAGGTCAGTGTTTTCTAATGCATAAGCTAGCTCTTTCATATTGATTTTTTCGTGGAAAATATTATGAGTGCTGGTGACATTTTTACAGTCATGAATAATCTTTCGGGCCTTTTTTCAACCTTGATTTTACTACTTATTTGATATGAATTACCTAAAAGATTGGCAGCAATTTTGTCATTAGTTGCTGGTGTACCATCTGTATTCTTAATCATATTTGTGTTTTCAGTTTGTAGCTGGACTCTGTCAATTTGTTTTGCCAAATTCCAAAGTTTTGTATTTGGGTTTCTTGGGTTCAGGTTTTCACAAGTTTGTTTCCATTTTTCCCTTTTCACATTTACGTATAATCTTTTTTATTTTTGCAATCACAATGTTCAGTTCAGTTCTACAATATTTTTGGTTTTGGTTGCACTTTTTTGTAGTTCATTTCTTCTAGTTATAAGTCTTTGAATATTTTTTGCCTGGTGTGTATAATTTGGAATCCATTTCTTAATATTACCTCTTGGTATTGAAACTTTGGCTGCTTTAATAATGGTGTTTTCGAAAGATATCATATTAGCCTTTTTGAAGTTCCAGAATTTTTCTTAATCGAGCTAGTTTTTGTCTTGGTGCTAATTTCTATCAAATTAGGCAAATGATCACTTCCAAAACTTTTTTAATATTTTCTATTTGCATTTGTGGAAAATGTCAGGATAGTAAAAACTTATATCAAGGGCTTGTGCAGTATTATAGCTTGTAGGAATGATGGGTAGGATTCCCATCATTTAAGCACATGAGAAGGCATTGTCGTCAAATATGTTTGATAGTATTTTGCCTCTTGGGTTTGGCGTAGAACATCCCCATAGTTGATGTTTGGCATTAAGGTCACCTACAATAATAGTGTTGTCTGTAAGAAATTGAGCCATTGTTCCATCGTCAATAAATGTATTGTTTGGAGGGTGATACATATTGTATATGTGGATGGCTTTGTTTTGATTGAGGTAGACTTTGATACCTTGGGCTTCGAGGTCTAATGTGTTTGTAATATTAACGGCTATGTTCTCATAGTACAAATTCTTGATTAAAATTGCTAGGCCACGCCCTTCAACAGCATATACAGATGGATCTTCGGACCTTACCCTGAGTACTGGAGGGGCCGGAATTAACATAATACTGCAAGATGGAACAAACATCAAAATCAAAGAAGAAGCAGGACAGATTTCGTCAAACTTCACTTGTGAACTGACAGCTATCTGGAAAGCCCTTGATGTATGCCTTAACCAACCATCCCTGCATGAAGCAGAAGGAATTTTAATATACAGCGACTCCATATCCGCTCTAGAAGCAATTCAGAAGAGCAATACTAAAATCACACAGAAAATACACTCGTTACTTACCCAACTGGAACCATTGGAGAATAACTGCATTCAACATTGAATCCCTGCCCATGCTGGGATCAGGGTTAATGAAATGGCATTCGAATTGGCATAGGAAGCCAGAAGGTTGAGACAAAGGAAAGAACAAATGTCATTATTTGTCGCTAATTTCATTGTCAATATACAAGATAATTAAACAAAAAAAAATAAGAAAAGATCAAAATGCGAAATAAACTCTGAGAGAAAAATGACAAAAACTATAACAAGACTTAGAACAAAACACTATAAAGGAATGACAATACATCCAGATGGCACAAGAACCTATAGGGCATGCAACAATTGTCCTGGTGTGGAACTTACACCACCCACATATTCTCATAGCCAGCAATGGCCGCAGCCTTGGAGAAATTAGACATAGACCCAGAGCAGCTGCTTTATACACACAAGTTTCTGCTGCTGCTGCTGTGATGGAGATACATGGATACATCTGAGGTTCTTTATTGGACACGACAACAACAACGGCATTCCAGAGTGAAATAAATTATCAGAGATAGATACATATTTTTCAAATGAATTAAAATAAATATAATCGATACTGAGTGAGAGTTGAATTAAAAATATTAGAAATTTATTATCTTCGGAAACAAACCGTATCTGAAATATCAATTTTCTTTTTGCTACATGTTTAATTTGCATTTACCTATTTTACATATCTCTGATTGTATTTGAAAATCGTTAACCAATTCTTCATACTTTTGGCGAAGTGGTGTTTTATTAATTTGTTATTTTATATTATTAGGGTTCTTTCCTGGTATTCAAAAAGGAAAAATACGTGTCGTTCAGTTATATTTTGCAATTTATCAAACAATTTGGCCGCTGAATAGCTGATTCTGGTGGAGCGCCATCTAGCGAATAAAGTTGTAACTAAAATCAATTTCGAAAATTTCATTATTTGCCATAAAAAATCCCATTGCATCCTGAACACAATGGTGTTTACCGCATTGCTCTAGCGCAAATATTCGCGGAGTTATTAATTTTTAAAGTTGTGCGGGACTTTTGGATCACCCTGTATATGGGTCGACGCCTATACGCAAATATCTGGAATAAAAAGGAATTGAAATGCGCATGCGTCACCATGACACCCGGAAATCAGAAGAGAGCCTTTGCAAATCAAGGTTGCACTATAAACCAATTAAGGACTATATTATAGGAATAATATAAATATATTTTTACACTGTACATCTGATTTTAGATTTTTACCATCCTTCGAATTTTACCATTGCGACTACTCAATAACGAATCATCAGATGGTTCGTTGATTTTACTGGATCTCTGAATTAGGTTAAAATATACCGAATTCATAACGAGGTATCATAATTTAGCTCTCTAAAAAAGTCTAATTTATATTTAAATGTCACAATTTTTTGTATATGAATGTACTTTTTAAAAATAAAAAATTTCACTTTTAAAAAGCGAAAACAACTTTTCAAATATAAATTTTATCTTTAATCATGGAACCAGTATGAGACCCATTCAAATGAATATAACAACACATTTATTTTGGACTAACACATGTTGAAATCCCCAAAATATTAATAAATACCAACTATAGGTATAATAATAAAGAGAAAAAATATATATTACCTTGGGATATAAAAAAAATCTTACATCAGCATTAATTCTATAAGAAACACGAAAAAAACAAATGATAAAAAAAAAGGTGAACGAAAATTTTAAATAAACGCGTTTTTCTTTGAAAGAATTCAATGGAAAGGAGAATTTCAGGGTAATTTGGAACAATATGTTGTGAAAGTGTTTGGGTAACTCCCTTTTGCAGCGTGGAACCTCAATTAGCAGGGGCTAAGTGCCCGTCTCTCCCCAGAGAACTTGAGGCGGCGTACATTCAGGCGCTTTTTACCAACTTTTAGTTCCCTACATTTCTACAGCCTGCTTACTTAACACAGAAATTCTCAAAACAGTTAAGATAAATGGCATCTCAGAGCATATCACACGTTTTCTTTTGAAAGAGAAAATTAACATACACTTCACTTTCCTATATTTTAAAGGCATTTCTTCAACTTCCAGTATCTCTTCCATTAATAGCAGTTCATCGTTAAACCATATTTAGATAGCAATATACATAACGTTTTAAGTTATACGAATTATTATAGATTTTTATTAAATTCAAATATATGAAAAAAGAACAAATTTCATTAACCCAAGAATCATAAAGCTAGGTCTCATTGATAGAATAAGGTCGTCTGATTTACTAGGTTTGCTTATTCCTTGCATATGGATATTATTAAGGGATGAAATTTAAAATATATTTCGTGAAGGTCTAGACACTTCGATGCTTTTTATCTTTCATCTTTTAACATGTATATTGTGTAGATTGTGTGTATTATATAGGTGACGGAAAATAATTTCATTTTGATAATATAATCCTCATATTAAATAGGAATTATTAATAGAAAAATGGATCCCATAAATTTTACTTTTCAATATTCTCAGACTGTAAATAAATAACTAATAAATGAAAACATTTAGACGCGAATGTTTCTTTCACTCAAATAAATAATTGTGACATAGACTGATGCCGTTATTAATAACTAGCCGAATGACCCGGGCAACGCCCGTGTTTTACCCGATTGAATGTTTTGATTCAAATATCATTTGTTACAATTATAAATTGGCGCCTTAAATAAATGCATATGTTAGTTAATAACTATAGCCTATGTGCTTTATCTGTCTATGTACTGTTGGCTTCCGTAGGCGTCTCTTACTGGGAAAAAGAAAGAGAGGATTCCATTTGGTTATTATCTAATATATGCATTTATTTAGGGAGCGACCCGCTCCAACACAATAGTTACAAAGACGAAAAGCGAGTGGGGGGGGGGGGGGGGAGGCATGAGGGGGGGGGGGGGGCAAAGGTGGCGTGACCGTAGCCAACCAATAGGAGGGCGCCATTCCAAAAAAAAAAGCAAACGGTGACAGAGGTGAAAACTGACAAATTATTAGGAGATGAAGAATGAAGCTCGTAACTGTATATAGAATTCTTTTTATTCTTCTGCAGATATGACGTTTTATGCCATACGATACTTACCTCTACACAAAGATAATTGAGTCTAGAAACGTTATTACTCGCGCTAGAGATATTAAACGGGAATATACCACGTTAAAATACAATTAATAGTTCATATTAGATCATATTGGATGAGAATACATCTATCCCCCGATTTACACGGTACTTGTTTTACACGTTTTCGCTTTTACACGGTTTTCCAAATAAGTTTTTTTTATCGCACTATACTAAATGCTACTGTGATTGAACACATGCGCTGTGTACACATCTCACGAGGAATCCCGAGTTTATGTGCTAACTACATATTTTAACCTGTCAATGCATTTTATTTTTATTTCTGTGTACACCTATCCCCCGATTTACACGTTTTTCTCAGGAACGTATCTACCGTGTAAATCGGGGGATATGTGTATATATACAACAGGGGTTTGATCATTAAGTAGGAAGACAAGGTTGTTAAATAAAGAAAAAGGCATCTTCTTACCGTGAAACTGAAGGTTTCTGATGGCTTGCGTTCAGTTGCACGATAAGAAGATGTCTTTTTCTTTCTTTATTCACCTTATCCCAGTACAATGTCACATTTGTAATATTTTTTTCACAAGGTTGTTAAAGTTGTATTACAATTGATACAAATATAAGAAATAGTCTTCTTCAAAGTATGATTCTTGTGCTACACAACAACGTTCCCGACTTTGAAAAATAGTACAAAAATAAAATTGTACTTTATCAGGTGAATACGTTAGGAAAAAAGGCATCTCTTGATCGTGTTACTAAACGTTGCTGATAGCCTTCGCCATCTATCGGAATTAATATCAACTAATCGTTGACTTTTGATTATTCCAGAATTGGTCAAATACCCATTCTTGATTAATCAAGAAAAGCTAACCACAGACGCGTTTCGGGCTGTTGGTCCTCATCAGCGTGGTGCAAGCTGTACTTAAACGAGTTTCAGTTTAAAATAACTTTATTAGGTGCGCCCCTCAACAAGAACAATCAATATCATGAATTTACAATAGTTATGTAAAGGGGTTCATTTTATATATACACATACATTAATATATAAAGTTATCAGCGTCATAATCTAGCAACAATTCTTAATTCTGTCACCGTTTGCTTTTGTGAATGGAATAAATACCCAAATAAGGCCATTTCTCATAACCATCGGTGGTTCAGTGGTAGAATGCTCGCCTGCCACGCGTGCCCGGGTTCGATTCCCGGCTGATCCTTTTTTTTTACAATTTTTAAAACTCATTTATATATTATACAAGAATGACATCCACGGCGCCAATTTATAATTGTAACGAGTAGTATTTGAATAAAAGCATTTAATCGGGTAAAACCCGGGCGTTGCCCGGGCCATTCGGCTAGTTACATATAAATAGAAATATTAACTAATATTAACAAACTATCTTGTAAATCTGTACCATCTGCTGCATGTTTCTATCAGTAGTGCTAGTGAATTATCTGGTTAGATTATTGCTTCGACATCATTGTATTTTTTCTTCCATTTTTCATTGTTTTGCTTGGAATTATATAGAACTCGCCTTGGCCTGAGGTTCCTTTTTATTTTTTGACTTTCCATCGTTTTCACAGGCTTTTTGGAATGTTTGGTTAGGTATTATAATTTACGTTCTTAGAATTCCAATGCTAATCTTTTAATATAGTCGTTAATATTTTCAATTTGGAGGTCCTTTTTGTTTATTGAATTTCTTACATATGAGAGGGCTTTTATTATTTTCCTTAGGGTCTTGTGTGTTTTCAAAGTTTTCTAATTTTCTGAGTATGGTTTTATTGGCTTGAAATATTTTTTTCCCATATGTAAGAATGGGCCTAATTATTTAGGTATAAAATGTTTTTTTTTTTTTTTGCGGGTTAGTGAGAGCTTTCTTTTATTGCTTAACAACAGTGTTAGTCTATTTTTTCTGCATTTGCGAGGTTAATCCTGTTCTCAATGTGTTTTTTGAAGGACAGGTGACGATCTAATAGTACTCCTAAATACCGAACACTATACTTTCACTTGATGGTGTTATTGATGCAATTTATTTCCTTGATTGGGTCAGTATTTTTATTTCTAGAATGTGAAATGAGTATAGCTGTTTTTTTTTTTTTTGGGGGGGGGGCAGGATTTCTGCGTTATAGGCAGAGGCTAGAATAACTGTGCCGTCGGCAAAGAGATGTAGGATAGTTCCTTCAGCACAAATCATCAATAAATATGTCTAATGATGTAGGACTGGTGACAAAGCCTTGGGGGAATCCTCAATTTCTCTTGTCGTAGAGAAATCGTATTTGACTCTGAAATTTCTATTTTTTAAGAAGCTCATTGTTGTCCTTATAATGTCTCCAGGTCGATGTTTTTGGATCATCTTGTAAAAAAGGGCTTCATGCCACACTCTATCAAATGCCTTGGAAATACCAAAGAAGACATCTCCAGTCATTTGATAGTTATCCATGGTTTTTCTTATCTTCTTCGTTACAACAACTGATTGGTGGAGTGTGGAGTCTTTTGGCTGGAAGCCAAAATGTTCTGGTCTAATAGGACTATTGCCCTTTAGATATTTTCTCAATCTGGTTAAAATCATTTTTCATATTTTTTCAAAATGTGACAAATAACGGGATATTTCCCATTGGTCGGTGAAATATGTTAACGCAAGTGACGCATTGAAGACTTCATTAAGGAAGTGAATCAGATGTTTTGGCAGAATCTTTATCGTTTCATTCGGTAGCTTGTCTATTCCTGGGGCTTTTTTTATTTAGCAACGAATCAATAATTGCTTCAAGTTCAGTGATTTTAGTAGGGTCAAGGTCTTTTTCTCTATTTTTCTTTAAGTAGTTCGTTATTTCGGCTTCAAGCCAAGTATTTGGTTTTGAAAATTGGATACTACCTCAACGACAAAAAAGATGGTCTTTTGGGCATCCTGAAAAACTATGAAACGATATTTGGGCCGGAGACGTGAGAATACCAAACAATATGAAAAAAATTTAAAAAAAAACAAAATAAAAGTAAAGTAAAAGTAAAACAAAAGTAAAACAAAAGTAAAGTAAAAGTAAAAGAACAAAAGTAAAACAAAAGTAAAGTAAAAATAAAGTAAAAGTAAAAGTAAAAGTAAAACAAAAGTAAAACAAAAGTAAAACAAAAGTAAAGTAAAAGTAAAAGTAAAACAAAAGTAAAACAAAAGTAAAACAAAAGTAAAGTAAAAGTAAAGTAAAAGTAAAACAAAAGTAAAACAAAAGTAAAGTAAAAGTAAAGTAAAAGTAAAACAAAAGTAAAGTAAAAGTAAAAGTAAAAGAACAAAAGTAAAACAAAAGTAAAACAAAAGTAAAAGTAAAAAAACAAAAGTAAAATTGTACTGGGATCATTTGGATATATTAAGAAAAATACATCTCCTGATCGAGCAAAAAGAAATTGCTGATGGATTGCGCAATCTTTTGGAAAAAATATCGACTAATCGTTAAATTTTAATTACTCCAGAATTTGCCAAATACCCTTTCTTGATTAATCAAGAAAACTAACTTTCAAAGACTGGCTGAGGTACAGCTTGCACCACGCTGAAGAGGGCTAACAGCCCGAAACGCGTACGTGGTCAGCTTTTCTTGATTAATCAAGAAATGGTATTTGGCCAATTCTGGAATAATAAAATAAATCAACGATTAGTTAATATTTATTCAAACAAATAGCGCAAGCCATCAGCAACTTTTAGCTTCACAACCAGGAGATGCCTTTTTTCTTAGTTCTTATCTTTATTTCACCTGCTCAAAACAGAGAAAATTCGTTTTTCGGAATGGATCTTAAAATATTTTCAGAATTTACTATTATTTTATCTACATCATCAGAATGTTTACCCTTAAAGAAAAATTTATCTTAAGGGAGAGGAAAAGGTCAGGGGGAGAGAGTTCAGGGGAATAGGGTGGGTGAGGAAGTACAGGGGCTCAGTTATTCACCAAATATTGAGCAACCGAGAGAGCATTGTAAGGTCTAGAATTATCGTTACACAGGATTCAATTTTTCCTCTAAAAATAAGGTCTTTTAAGTGTAAACGCTTCGCGTAAACCACGAGTAATATGCAAAAACACGTATTTGTATTATTGTTTAACCTTCTTAAGAAAATAAAATTGAAAAAGAGCGTTTCGACAATTTACCAGACAACTAAACATCTAAAATATAAAATGAAAGAATTTAAAAGCACGGATGTTTCTTTTATGCATAATACAAACTTCTACTACCCTTACTGCGATGAAAAAATATATTGGGAGGGCTTGGCTCATCAGTGGTGAACCCTTCCAGCGGTTTCGCCAGCGGCCTGTCCTATAAGCTTATGTCCATAGTTTTTTTGATAACCATTTCTGAGATTCCACCCTTCAGTACTGCGTATATAAGCAGAATCGTCCAATACAGTATTAGAGCTCTGAGAAGCGGTCTGGTGGATTAAATTGGCGAAACTGCTGGGAGGGTTCACCACTGATGAGCCAAGCCCTCCCAATACATATTTTTCCATCGCAGTAAGGGCAGTAGAAGTGTGTATTATGTATAAAAGAAACATTCGCGCTTTTAAATACTTTCATTTTATATGTATAGATGGCGCGTTAATGCTTTGTCCTAACTAAACATCTCTTCATTCTGATTCTATATTCAGTACCTTGTACCTTTCTGGGATGGAATTATGGAAATTGTTTTTATGATTGAAAATATGCACACTGTTATTATATTAGCATATGCAGGGAAATCCTATGTTATCTAAAATGAAAGATAAAATCACGTTAGCCTATTCAACATCAAACATTCTTCAGGCCAAGTCGCGTGAAGGCTTCAATTTATAGGTACTTTATATATATTATTTTATCCTTGTTGGATGATATATACATTAAACTCGCTATATATATTTTGTAATATATTTGAATATATAATTAATATCCCCCTATGTACTTTAGTTATAGTGTAACGACCAAAACTGTAGACACAATTCAAATTGTGAAAATTGTCAAAATGATTATGAAATATATTTAATATGCTCCTAAAATGTGTATATCAATGTTTTATTATTATTGGGTATGCCATTTATTTGAATTTATATTATTTACTGTGCACACTTATATTGCATATCTATATATATAAAAAAATGAATGTCTGTGTGTGTGTGTGTCCTCTAAGGATTTAAAAACCATACATCCAATCGCCGTGAAATTTTGGGATATTATTAGGTGTATCCCCGGAAAGGTTTACGAAAAATAATTTCTTGAATATCTTTAATATCCTTAGCGTTATTTGCAGATTTGTAGCTTTAACTCGCAAGCAGCGCCACCTTGCGACGGAGATAGGCTTAGGTCTGCCCCACCCCGTGAGAGAATGGATCCGTCCGGCCGCCGGCCGACAGTCCAAGTACCCACCGACCAATCAGGGCAGAGTTGGTGACACAGCTGTGCCAAGTAGACAAGAAAAAAAGCCTCGCTGGAGCTTGCCCAAGATGACCTCCGGGAACTTCGTCCATCTTCCATAAACGACCATGAATTTATTCAACCTTATCGAGTATTTTTCAAGGGACCGAGAAAAAATGTTCACTAGATAAAACGATGATTTTGTAATGTAGAAAATTAGGAAAGACAAAATTCAGAATGACACGGCACACAGGGACCGGGAAAAAATGATCACTTTATCAGTTTCAAATTATCAAAATATATCTATTTCTTTTTATAAGTTTATAGAGAATTGTTTTAACAAATGTTCGTTAGACAGACCTTTACTCGGGTACCGATTAATATTGATTTTATTCAACTTATCGAGTATTTTTCAAGGGACCGGGAAAAAATGTTCACTTTATCGAGAGATTCGTTAGACAAACCTTTACTCGGGTAAAACACGGGCGAAGCCGGGTACATCCGCTAGTTTTAGATAATTTATACCTTTCCATGTATATTTATTGTATTTAATATATATTTCCTTTTTATAGCTGTATATGACGTTATACTCACTTTAAATTCAATATGTTTATACATAATACTCAATGAAGTACTTTATTCTCATATTTTTAAAAGCTCAAAATTATTATAAAATATTCCTATTTATATCATAATATTTAATATGAAAGGTGGTTTCGTTGAGAAATCTATCAAAAATAAAATAGGTAGAACATTCCTTCAAAACTCACTTCATTGTGAAGTGTTGGCAATTTTAAAAATATGTTTTTAAAATGTTTAGACACATATTTATGGTATAGGTTAGTTTATGGGGTAAAGTTAATGGAGTAAATTATTTTATTGAAAAAGACAGAAATGATACAGAGTCACGTAGTACAGACCACGAGCGGTAAGCAATCAGGTTGGCTCTAAGCGTTTTTCTCCTAAAAATATTTCATCTACTGAAATTGAACCACAGACGCCAGATTATCTTCTTCAGCTGTCCTATTTGCCTGAGGTATATGATGGCCTTCCTGTTTAACGCACTCACCTCAACCCTACCTCTATGGCCAGCCTCCCAACTCTGATCAACTGGCTTAGCAATCCACTTTGGACGTGATTGAAAGTGCTTAGCATTAATTTGTTTCGGTGAACTGGACAGCCTGGAAAGTTGACACTCCAGATGCCCGGGTTAATTTCCTCTACAGAAATCTCGAGGTATAATGGTTGATTTTATATAGAATTATAAATGACCTTTATAATTCAACAATTTATAATGTGTGTATTTGTTAATCTTTCTAATTTATAAGGAGTTAGGTATTTATCGGATCACTGGCAATCTACTTATTGACTGGTTATTGAGATTATGTCATTTATTATAGCAATGACAATGTAGAAGATAAGCGAAATACAGTTGTATTCTGCTATAATATGGCGACATATACTTATATATTAAAAAACGAAAGAAAAAATAAAAGATAAAAAGATCAGGTGTTGAAATCAATATTATTGATTCAACTTCTGTGCTTCTGTAAAGCACATGTGCTCCTGGTCAGGATATGCCATTTTTAATACTTATGTATGTTAAGATAACCAACTTTATAAATATTTTAAACTCAAAACAGTTGGATTTGGCAAATATTTGAATATAGTTTTTCGCCTAAAGGAATTGAAAAGAGAAAACAAGACAATTCGAAATTTCCAAAATTAAATTTTTAATCGGAACTAAAATTAACAGCGAGGTCTCTGTGGAAGGGAGCGTGGTCTCTCGAACTCTTTTCCCCAGAATCTGAGTAATTTCTGCAGGAATTCTGCAAGAATGGTTTTTTAAATTGACTCTTTCAATATTGTTCATTGAAGTTAATTGATTCAACTGTGGCCTCAAGTCCTGGCGAGAGGGGATATCCTGGCGACATCACAGGCTTGATGCCCAGGACACGAGGAATATCGCCAGGACCAAGGCAGAAAATAACAAGACAATGAAGAGAACCCTATACTTCCACTACGTTATATTCCGCCTTGTCCTGGAAATTCAAAGATTTTTTATCATCACCATTTTTACTAAGCGCCTAATCGGACATTTTAAAAATCATTTCTCAGCCTTTTAAAAAGGAATTTATATGAAAAGATTGATTATGCAAATAGGTGGAGGGCAAATTGTTCCTTCAGCTCGAGACCCATGCTGATGATCCCCTGTGTAGGGGGGTAATCCAGCGCCTTAAAAGATGATTGGTTGTCACGGAACACGTGATGACCAGCCAATTATATGTCCCCCTACTGTGATTAATTGTCGACATGCGCAGATCTAATTGCCGTGCTACACGTGTACAGTAGTCGATGGCAGTCATAGAATATCTATTCCCCGAATAAACAGTTTAGACATCTAAAATATAAGTCCTATATAATCTGCATTAAAATTCCTTTTCAAATTAAACCAACTTTTCAATTTTAATTCATGCATATCGAAGGAAGAAAATACTCGTAGTTACGACAGATTTTATAGTTGGGAATTAATGGAACAGAGAAATGTCATAGAGAGGTCATATAAATGGGAGTGCTTATATTAAAGCGGGGAAAGAGGTTTAAAAATAATAGTTTTTAACTTCCATATAATTAAAATATAATTTGTTATTTATATAATAAGTTAATAAGCTGATGAATTATAAACTCTGGTATATATGCGTATATACTAAAGGAGAAACCTATCCCTTTAAAAATGTATTAAAACGATGCATCATTCCAATATAAAATTTACTTTTGATGATAAAAAATGTTCCAAAACACCAGTTTTGGCAAATTTAGACATAGGATCACCTGTATACAGTGATACCTCGACATACGAGTTTAATTCGTTCCGCAACCTTGCTCGTATCTTGAATTACTCGTATCTCGAAGCAAATTTCCCCATACAAAAAAAAAAACAAAAAAACAAAGCTTTGCATATAGAACAAATAATAATGAAGAAGAAGAAGAAAGAAACATTTTATGAAAAGCAAAAACGAAACAAAAGTACTGGTCAAAAAGAAACATTTAAAATCACAGATTAATATCTTCAACACTACCGAACCGAACTCGTATCTCGAATTTCACTCGTAACTAAAAGCAAAAAATCACTTGCTCGTCGGCTCGTATCTCGAAAAACTCGTATGTTGGGGCGCTCGTATGTCGAGGTACCACTGTATTTCCTTTCGGGCTATGACCCTCATCAATACAGAAGGCGATTTAATAACATATTAAGGGATAAATTATGAAATCAGTCGAATATGTCGTTGAAGCTGGTGAAAGGCAGATACCTCGACCTTCAAAATGATGTTTTTTTTTTTTGTCACCAATTGTACGTTCTATACTGAAGTCATGAACCTACATTTATTGTTTTAATTCATTTTAAATGGAGAAATGCCTCTTTCGGTACTTGAATATCACCCTCCCACATCTTTATGTTGTATTTATCATATATAATCAACTCAGCATAGTCTCTAGGTCAAACCATTAGAGAGTGAAAACAAAACGATATAATAAAGGTAATTACTAGCTAAGACCCTCAGCATCATCGTATTGGACAACTTAGGAGTCCCCGCAATAACATCTATTATTCTGTGAAAAAATAGTACAAATGTGATATTGTACTGGGATAAGGTGCATAAATTAAGAAAAAGGCATCTCCTTATCGTGCAACTGAAAGTTGCTAATGGCTTGCGCCATCTATCGGAATAAATATCAACTATACTCATTGATTTTTAATTATTCCAGAATTGGCCAAATACCCATTCTTGATTAATCAATAAAAGCTAACCACGGACGCGTTTCGGGCTGTTAGCCCTCATCAGCGTGGTGCAAGCTGTACCTCAACGACCAAATAATTGGTCATTAAGGCATCCTGAAAAATCATGAAACGGGTAGTTAAGGCCAGAATTGCGTGAGGACGCTACACAATGTAATCAAAATTTCGAAGATAGAGAAAACAATATTTATTTATATTGTTGTTGTTGTTGTCGTGTCTAATGAAGAGCCTCGGATGTCTCCATGCATCTCTATTACAATAGTCACAATGTCCACTATTTTGGGTGTGTAAAGCTGCTGCTCTGGGTCCATGTCAATTTTCTGCAAGGATGCGGCCTGATCGTCGAAATATAAAGCAATAAACACCTTTTATTTTTTATCCAAGAAGTGTCATTTTTATTTGCATGTTGATTTTTATTAATTGCAATATTTTATAAAAATTAAAACATATTTAATCAAATTTGAATCTAATAAAATGTTCATATTATAAAACTATTTTAGAGGCGTAATATTCTTTTTTTTTTTTTTTAAATAAAACAATTTCTACTGTCCTTGCTGCGATGGAAAAATTAAAGGGAGGGCCTGGCTCATCAGTGGTGAACCCTCCCAGCGGTTTCGCCAGTTTAATCTACCATACCGCTGTTATATTGCATTTTTGGAACTTCCTTTTATAGGTGACTGTTGTAAGACTCTTGGAATGGGTATTTTAGAAGAACTATGGACATAAGCTTTTAGGACAGCAGAATTAAGTATACTTATAAATATAAATGTTCATAGTTATAACTATAAAATTATATAATATACACTCTTAGTATATTGCGGTTTACATATTCCAGAATGTCTCCTTTTTCACGTATGAATGTGAGTTAGTGCTCTACTTACTAAAGATAAAGACCTTATCCTAATTATTCTTGAAAAGAAAACTACAAAAATAAAAATATTTATTATAATTAAATATTATACTATTTATATATTATTAAATATATTGTGTTATAAAACTTTTAAAAATATATATACGTAAATAAAATGTTGGCAAATTATGTTCCATTTTTCACTTTTAACCTATCACCATCAATAAATATTTATTCACTGAGTTATTTTGTTAATATATCATTGGCGGTAAACACTACTGAAAAGCAGACGAGCCTAATTTAAAATAAAATAAATACCAATGAAGAATTTAAGCCATTTTTCTAGTAGAGAAGCGACCGCAGGATGCAATTTGCGCCCATATTTCTGTAAATAAATTCCTTCACCATGCAGAAGATTCCGCCCTCTGAGAATATTAATCATAAAATTTAAGAATGAATAATTCCTTCCGATAAATCCAGAACAAGGAGCTAAGGGCTAGTAATCCTGAAGGACTTTCTGTAATTATCCTGAGCCAAGGAAGGACTAGGTGCCCTAAAGGATTTCTTCCTGGAGATAAAGGATTGATATAGGGCTTATTGAAGATTAATTAGGGATTGATTCTTTTGCTTATATTTCGATTCTCTCTCTCTCGTTGGTAACCTTCAAGCTTTCTACCAACGTATATAAATATATACTTAGTGCCCCTGGGTCGTTGCGAGCATAGGATTATGATCTATAGATAATCGATTTGTACAACAAATCCTCCAATGAGCGACCTATACAATTTAAGACGGAAATCGTAGGTACAAGATATCAAACGTTTATGTACACACTAATTATTCATGTTTACAATTTATTACTAAGTATCTCTTATTATAAAAGTAAAATATCGATTCACAATAAAGAGAATAAAATTTAAAAAATATTATTTTGCTCTAGGCAGATACCCGGTCGAAGCAAAAGATTTGGTCGTGAATCAAGTCAAGGTTTGATTTAATGGTTCTAACAGAATATAAATAATGGAAAAGCATTCAGCCCCGTTGCTATCTACGAAATAAATTTGATTTTCTACAGTTTTTTCTAACAATTTCATTGTTTTCTATACCGAGATAGAATACCAGATCATTTGTTGAAATACTACTTAATTCAGTAGACAACTGCTCCCATGAGATATCACTTGAAACATGGAGATACTTATGAAATACTATTATTCTCTCTCTCTCTCTTTTTCTTGCTTCATCTAATAATTACTGCGAAATATTCCATCAAAACTCATTCGTTTTCAGAATGCATTATTTTTAATTGACTCAACGAATCTTTCACTACCTAACCTAATAATTCTACTGAAAATAGCTAGTATATAATATTGTACAATTATCTACCATAACCTTCTGATTATCCGAATTGTAATAGAAGCTAGGATCTAGTGTAGTGAGGTCCACTAGCTCTCGGGACGAATGTATATAGTTTATATTTTAATAACGAGCTACTCGATGAGGAAAGAGTTTCTTTAATATACAATATCAGATCACAAGACAAATTATTAGTGGCAATCAGCTATATATATATATACAAAAAGTAAGAAAATAAGACAAATATGTAAAATTGTGCCAGAGAAATTAACATAATATTGGAGGATCATTCTTAGAAGTTAAGCAAAGCAAGTAAATAAACATATAATACATATAATACAAGGCTATTACAGAAACTAAGTATGAACAACGACTATAAAAACAAAATAAAATAAAATAGAAATGAAATAAAAATAAACCAAAACTGCCATTGACGTTTAAAGGTATAAGTAGGTTATGAAAACTAAATCTTTCAGATAGGAGGTTCCAGTACTAAATTATCATATATTTCAGGAAGGTCTATTGCTCTATTGATGATTTTAAATTTTTTGGTGAGTATAGCCTCCCTTTATATTGTACGTCCGACAGAGAGAGGGAGGTATCCAGGCTAGATATTCTATTTAGAGTTCAGTTTGTGTCTGAACCCTCGTCCACGTTCATTGAGAGAAACAAGAGGATTCTGGGAGTAGCAATGCCCCACAGTTGGACCAGAAGTTTGGTGAGACGTAGTCACCTGGGCTGACCTTTGCAGCGACTATACGAGTATAGCTCGTATAGCTGGCTGATTGGCCCTCCCGCTCTACTGTTGTGATGTTCTTCCCATGACGCTCCTACCTTTGGTGTGTCCACGACTTCTCAACTCAACATCTCTTAACACGCCATAAACATCACATAGAATAGAACGAATTGTAGCTAAACTAGCTAAAAGTTAAGCTAAAAAGCATTAATTAGGAAATTTATGAATATTTGATGAGACTCTTGTGGATATCATGAAATAGAAGCTACAAGGACTTGTGAATTTACCAAAGCTGATGTTGTGGCTTTGTCTGCGGGATTTTAGAAATGGTCATCAGGTAGGAAATAAATTCTGCGTCCATATTGACCAGTTATATGGCTTTTCTTTTAAAATATGATTTCCGCCAGGCAAACTATCCTATATATAAAATTTATTTTGTAGAATATTGCTGTGCTGTGTGACGAGGAGGAAATATCACAAATTATTTACATTTGAGTTAACTAGCTAACTTTATATTATCTGTAGTTACTCTCAACTGACGTAATAACTACCACAAAATGCTATTATTAAAAAGACAATCGTCGAACCTGTATATATATATATACCAATTAGTATTTAGGAATAGATAAATACACACACTATGTAATAAATAGAGGTTTTCAAATATAATAATTAAAGATGTAAAGAGATAGATTAACAAAAGCTATGGGGAATACATTAAAAAGAAGGAATTATCAACGTAGTTATTTCTTCCCTATCAATTTCGAAACAAATATACCGTCGTTTCACTATTTAAGACTGAGCTTCGGACTGCAAGTTGATGTGCCTCAAACCATATTTGGTCGTAAAGATATATTTTGTCACCAGTAAGTTCTGAATACCATTTAAAATCGTTAAAGATTTTTCATGATCTCCTGCCATCTAGCCAGAAAAATGGTGAGAGATTTGTCGCATACCATTAAATCATTTAAAACATAATTCATGGTATTTAATTTTATAACATAAAATTTTATTCTTAAATACGAGTTAATCCTATATTATTTAGGTGTTTTATATATTTCCAATAACCTTTCATACTAAAATTGTATTTGGGAGTCGAAGCCAGAAAAAAAACTAGATTTTAAATGCGATTCTATCTGAAATGCAGTAGTTTATAACTCTGTAATCGGTTTATTATGTAATAAAAAAAGTAACAAAAGGGATATTGCACTGAGATCAAGTGGTAAAATAAAAATAAAAAATGTATTACCTGATCGTGAAACTTAAAGTTGCGGTTAACTTGGGTCATTAATCAGAAAAATATGAACTAGTCTTGGTTCTTTATTGCTAAATATTGGCTAAATACCCTTTTTCTCTAAATTAAGATGACCTTTAGCCTTAAATACCTATTTCTTGATTTTTTTGATAATTGAGGTACAGTTACGTTTACGAGGACCAACAATCTCGTATGTATTTGGCTTGATTCATCAAGAAAGAGTATTTCGCCAATATTCTGGAATAAAAAGCAACGATTAATTTCAATTTATTACGATAGATGGCGCAAGCCATAAGCACAACTTTCAGTAGCACGAACAGACAATGACTTTTCCTCTATTATGAAAAGTTCCTGTTTTTAGTTAATGCCTGCACATGTTATCCATGATAAATATGCGAGTAGTAAATAATTGCCGTGCAGGCTATCTACCTAGAGTTGGTAGTGAGAGAATCCGCACAGATTCTCCAGCAGATTTCTCGATATGCAATAAATTCCAATATGTAAAAAGGCCTATTTATATAAAAATGTTTATATTTTAATTTGAAGTAAAGGAGTAAACATGTAAATTAGGAGATAATCCGCGGGTTAACAACATCCATACTAATAGCGTAAGACCTGATCGGTAGTGTGCGAGATATTTGACCGTGAATAGTGTCTTTCAAAATACCTGTTTAAATCAATTAGCAGTTTTTATTTACTATGGTGTAAACTATTATAAATACACCTATCCCCCGATTTACACGGTAGATACGTTCCTGAGAAAACGTGCAAATCGGGGGATAGGTGTACACAGAAATAATTTTAAAAAATGCATTGACAGGTTAAAATATGCAGTCAGCACATAATTCGGGATTCCTCGTGAGATGTGTACACAGCGCATGTGTTCAATCACAGTAGCATTTAGTATAGTGCGATAAAAACAAAACTTATTTGGAAAACCGTGTAAAAGCGAAAACGTGTAAAACAAGTACCGTGTAAATCGGGGGATAGGTGTAATTTGTAAACTGAAGGAGATTAGCTTCAATTTCACAGTTGTACAAACTCTAAAATAAATATTAAAATAATACGAGATATTAGTTAAAGTTTAATATTTATTCTGTCCTATATTCCTGTGGATGGGTTTATAATACCCGCAAACCTGAGAGAAAATATTGTCGCGTTGAAAAATATAGCAGCCAGAAGAAATGCCAATAAATCTAAAATACGATACTTAAAATTAGTTTATAATTAACATAAATACAAAATCTACGCTACAATACTCATATAATGAAGCAAGAAACTTACCCTCGGAAAAGGTTTTTAAAAAAACATATTTTTATCATTATTTGTAGTTCATAGAATTTTATTTTCGAATTTATAAAAAGAGATATTTCTTTCGTCGAGCACATCACCCATCTTTCTCAGAGTTTCTCAGTTCATGATATGTGCCTATCACTTCTATCACATGGCAACCATGGAAACGATGGGTTCATTTTTGTCGAATTATCTCCAATAATAATTGACATATTTGAACTCTACGGACGAGAGAAAAAATTCCCTAAATAAGATATTAATACTAATAGGGGGAGGAGAAGTCCGACCACACCTCCCTGCGGTCCCCCCTGGACCCTTGGAATATTCGACCAAATTCTGGTTCGTTTACAAGGTGACTAACGTGGCAATGGCACCCATTTTCCAATGAAGAACCCAAGATAGTGGATATTGCTGCTGCTGTGATGGAGATGCATGGAGACATCTGAGACTCTTCTTTGGACACGACAGCAACAACAGTACTTCCAAAACATTAGGAAATTTGTTTTGTTTGTAAAAGTAAGTCGCTTTGACTAGTTTCCTTTAATACATGTATTTGAAAGGCGTACTCTCTAGCTTTATACAGACAAAGTATGGTTCGCAAATATGATAGGAAACACTATTCTAACAAATTAAAGTTATCTTTATTCTTCTGTATAAATCCTAAACACAAAAATAACATTATAAAAATGCCATTAGAGGTGCCACACATTTAGTGGTCTTAATTTTTCAAATTGTGCTTTTTACATTTCAAGGCAATATATTCTGTTGATTATATAAAATATTTTAAAACACGGATATTTCGTTAAGAAAAAAAATTGGTTTCAAAGGAATAAAATAGGGTTGATTCCAATTCTCTTCCTTTCCCCAAGATGTTTCCCCAGCAAACCAATTCACAAAAATGAAGCGGCTGTCTCCTGAGGACAACTGGAGAATCCGAATTTTAATTTGCGCCAGAGCCTCAAGTTATGCTAATCTTGAAGATTTTCATTAGGTTTGTTTTCCCAAGACCATGCTGAGGATTTTCCACTTTTAATTTGATTTTTAAATAGCACGTCGCAGCAGCCCAATTTGTCGTTAATATGATTAAATTTGTTTGTACATTCATTAATTGGATTATTTTTAGGACTAGTTTTTTACCAGTTAATTATCTTCACTGTAATTGGATTAGTCCTTCCACTTGAGTGAGGCTTCGGGGTTCTGGTTTTGGAATCCGATTGAAGGGATTTAAATGGAACATATCCGAGATTTTTTTAATCTTCACAAGACATAAAACTGTCTTCAAACTTCTGAATATAATTCGTTTCTCTGTAATAATGTTTATCAAAAATATGGTTGAGGATTGATTTTATTGAATGAAAAAATATTTCCTGGATAGAGAGATAGATGCATTATATATATACTTTTAATGAAAATATTGGTAAATAAATTATTTTTGTGATTTAATATATGCCCTTTTTTATAATTATATATACAGGTTGTATATAATTGTATATGTAATAATGATTCCATATGAATTTCTCAATATTCATTGAGTAATCAGCCAGATTCGGCATTGAAGCTTTAAAGAAAACAAGAAGATTTGAAAAACTACGATTATCTCTAAACAACTGGAAGCAACATCTAGCGTTCAATCACCAATACCTTTCGAGACAGATAATACCTCCTTTCTTCATCTTAAAAGATTCCATTCGCACAAGCTATTCTCGAAAATTATTGTTAAAAACTGGTAAAAAAAACTAATCAATGTAAAGATGAAGAACTGTCACTATAATATACATAAAATATCAATGCACTCAAACCCAAGTTTCAAGACCTAATCAACGATTCACATTATACCATTCTAGCAGAATAATACACTGGTCCGCAAAATTAAAGGAACAACATATTTTTTTCATTTATCTCAAATTTTATTGAACATTTATCAATGAAATTTTATACACAAATTTATTATTCCATTATTGATTAGAATACCCGAAATCAAAGAATTCTAACACGTATTTTATGCAAATTAGCCGGTCAAGCAATGATCTTCTTGGAGTCAGTGCATAAATATCTTGGATATTGTTGTTAATATGGGGTGTGATCGCCTTTAACTGATAGACAGGCTCTACATCGGTGACCCATACTAAGAATTAGTGAGTTTATCTGCTCCTGTGGAATCAACGCCCACTCTTGTGTTAAGGCTGTTTCTAGCTCATGAGTGTTTCTAGGAGGGGGTTGGAAGGATGAGATCCGCCGTCCTAGGTTGTCCCATACATGCTCAATGGGATTTAGGTCTGGGGATCGAGCTGGCCAATTCATCCGAGCAATTGCATGGTTTTGGAGAAAAGTGTCGACCACACCAGCCCTATGTGGACGGGCATTATCATCCATTAGAAGAAAGTTTTCTCCCATTTCCAATGCTTGAGGCATTTTATATGCTGCCAAGATCTCGTCCCGATACCTCTGTGCAGTCAGGGTTCCTTGCCGAAAAATATGGAGTGCTGTGCGACCGCCCAAGAAGATTCCAGCCCAGACCATAAAACCTTGGCTTCTGTAGGGATCCCTTTCAACCATATTCCGGGGATTATTTCTGGTTCCTACCTCTCTCCAGACATAGACACGACGAGAATCGCTGTTTAGAGAGAATTTGGACTCATCAGTGAACATTACACGCCTCCATTCATCTGGATTCCAGGCGACATGTTGTCTGCACCAAAGTTTCCTTGCTCTCTTTTGAGGTGGTGTCAATGGCACACAGATTATGGGTCGTCGAGCATAGAGGCCCTTCTTGTGAAGCCTTCTGCGTATTGTATCAGTTGATACTAAGACTCCTGTAGCTGCATTGAGGTCACTTCGTAGTTGCGATGCTGTCATTCTTCTATTGCGACGCACAAGGAGACTCAAATAACGGTCTTGAGTTAACGTTGGGACCCTTGGCCGTCCTTGTCCGGGTGTTCTGGCAACATTAGCTGTCGTTTGAAATTTTTTCCAAAGCCTTGAGACAACGTTTCTTGTCACTCCAAGCCATCTTGCTACTTCTGCCTGTGATTGGCCTGCTTCCATCCTTCCAATAGCTTGCCTTTTTTTTTTTCTTGTGATAAATGTTGCCTATAAGCCATGAAAACTTTAAAAAACAAAAAGGTTCAATAAAAATTTAGTGGAGCGTAAAATTAGGACGCTTTGAGAAAGACTCAGGCACGTGCTGGAGGCGGAGTCAACGTAGACGGTGGTATTTTGCATATTGGGAACAACTTTATTTGTTTTTCTGTTTTACATACTCTCTTAATTCATTGAAGCTTTTAAATATACAAAAACTTGATATATATCCCTTAATATAACATTTCATTTTTTTAAACATGTGTTGTTCCTTTAATTTTGCGGACCAGTGTATATAGAGGCGAAATGTCTATATAGATAATACCGTAACAGAGTTTTCCATTGTAAAGTCCTGAGCTATCTCCTCCGAAGATTCTGAACTACACATAACAATCTATATACCAAAATTTTCGTTATTTTTTTCTTCGTGTCATAGGCCTGTTTTTATTTTCCTAATGTTAACAGTTATTTTTATTTTTTAATTTAATCTATTTTACAATCGTAGATTTTTTGCATTTATCATCATCAATCATTTGTTTTGAAATTCCGTAGAAAGTGTTTTGAAATAATATATATATCTGATTAATTTATTATGTAAGTACTTTGTTATAGTTTTTCATTTAAATATATACATTTTTCGATTTGTAGCTTGAATTATTACTTTATTCTATAATAATTATCTTTTATAACTGTTTGTTATAGTTTTTCATTTGAATTTAGCTCCATTTTTGTCTTATTTCTTCTGTATATTAAAAAAAATATTGAAACTTAGTTTTTCATTTAAATATATACATTTTTCTATTTGTAGATTGAATTATTATTACTTTATTCTATAATAATTATCTTTTATAACTGTTTGTTATAGTTTTTCATTTGAATTTAGCTCCATTTTTGTGTCTTATTTCTTCTGTATATTGCTTTTTCATATACATGTTTGTTACACATTTAGCAATATATATACCAAAATATTTTTTTTGGATACTTAACTCTTTTAGTGAATTTTTGTCAGGGGGGCTGCAAAAGTGCCTTACTTATTTTGGAATATTTAACTTTTTTGGTGAATTTTTGTCAGGGAAGCTATGGACTGCCATAATCATTCAATATGTTGATGTTCTTCTCATAAAAAAAATATTTGGGTTTAGAATTGCGCTTTGCTTTTTTATATACATATTATTTGCACATTTTTTTTTTCATCAATTGTTTCCTCACTTACTTGGGATTTTCTTTTTATGCCTGTCCTGGCTTTCAGTTTTATAGTTTTCCTCTGCTTGGTTCTTATTTTACCTTTTTTTACCTTTTATTACTTTATTCTATAATAATTATCTTTTATAACTGTTTGTTATAGTTTTTCATTTGAATTTAGCTCCATTTTTGTGTCTTATTTCTTCTGTATATTGAAAAAAATATTAAAACTTAGAATTAAGCTTTGCTTTTTCATATACATGTTTGTTACACATTTAGCAACATATATACCAAAATATTTTTTTGGATACTTAACTCTTTTAGTGAATTTTTGTCAGGGGGGCTGCAAAAGTGCCTTACTTATTTTGAAATATTTAACTTTTTTGGTGAATTTTTGTCAGGGAAGCTATGGACTGCCATAATCATTCAATATGTTGATGTTCTTCTCATAAAAAAAATATTTGGGTTTAGAATTGCGCTTTGCTTTTTATATACATATTATTTGCACTTTTTTTTTTTCATCAATTGTTTCCTCACATGCTTGGAATTTTCTTTTTATGCCTGTCCTGGCTTTCAGTTTTATAGATTTCCTCTGCTTGGTTCTTATTTTACCTTTTTTTTTGAGCGTCTTCTGTCATGCCTCGGAAAGGCCGTGGAAGACTCACTTTTCATCTCTCTTTGGCATCTTTTTTTTTCTCATTAATAAGACCTAATCCAAATAATTTAATAGTGTGTGACTTTTTTTTTTATTAAATTATTTGGATTAGGTCTTATTTTCTTTTATTAATTTGTTATAGTTTTTCATTTGAATTTAGCTCCATTTTTGTGTCTGTCTTTTTTTTTCTTCTCATAAATAGGCTGATGCTGTATTTGTGTACTCAATTGTTGCTTTTTTTTAATTAAATTATTTGGATTAGGTCTTATTTTCTTTTATTAATTTATGCCTGTCCTGGCTTTCAGTTTTATAGATTTCCTCTGCTTGGTTCTTATTTTACCTTTTTTTTTTTGAGCGTCTTCTGTCATGCCTCGGAAAGGCCGTGGAAGACTCACTTTTCATCTCTCTTTGGCATCTTTTTTTTTCTCATTAATAAGATTTCTTTTATTAATTTGTTATAGTTTTTCATTTGAATATAGCTCCATTTTTGTGTCTGTCTTTTTTTTTCATCTCATAAATAGGCTGATGCTGTATTTGTGTACTCAATTGTTGCTTTTTTTTAATTAAATTATTTGGATTAGGTCTTATTTTCTTTTATTAATTTGTTATAGTTTTTCATTTGAATTTAGCTCCATTTTTGTGTCTGTCTTTTTTTTTCATCTCGTAAATAGGCTGATGCTGTATTTGTGTACTCAATTGTTGCTTTTTGTGTCTGGTTTCTTTTTTACAGTATTTTTTTGGAATCCTTTTTTTTTTCATCAATTGTTTCCTCACATGCTTGGAATTTTCTTTTTATGCCTGTCCTGGCTTTCAGTTTTATAGATTTCCTCTGCTTGGTTCTTATTTTACTTTTTTTTTTTTGAGTGTCTTCTGTCATGCCTCGGAAAGGCCGTGGAAGACTCACTTTTCATCTCTCTTTGGCATCTTTTTTTTTCTCATTAATAAGACCTAATCCAAATAATTTAATAGTGTGTGACTTTTTTTTCTATTAAATTATTTGGATTAGGTCTTATTTTCTTTTATTAATTTGTTATAGTTTTTCATTTGAATTTAGCTCTATTTTTGTGTCTGTCTTTTTTTTTTCTTCTCATAAATAGGCTGATGCTGTATTTGTGTACTCAATTGTTGCTTTTTTTTTTAATTAAATTATTTGGATTAGGTCTTATTTTCTTTTATTAATTTATGCCTATCCTGGCTTTCAGTTTTATAGATTTCCTCTGCTTGGTTCTTATTTTACCTTTTTTTTTTTGAGCGTCTTCTGTCATGCCTCGGAAAGGCCGTGGAAGACTCACTTTTCATCTCTCTTTGGCATCTTTTTTTTTCTCATTAATAAGATTTCTTTTATTAATTTGTTATAGTTTTTAATTTGAATATAGCTCCATTTTTGTGTCTGTCTTTTTTTTTCATCTCATAAATAGGCTGATGCTGTATTTGTGTACTCAATTGTTGCTTTTTTTTTTATTAAATTATTTGGATTAGGTCTTATTTTCTTTTATTAATTTGTTATAGTTTTTCATTTGAATTTAGCTCCATTTTTGTGTCTGTCTTTTTTTTTCATCTCATAAATAGGCTGATGCTGTATTTGTGTACTCAATTGTTGCTTTTTGTGTCTGGTTTCTTTTTTGCAGTATTTTTTTGGAATCCTTTTTTTTTTTCATCAATTGTTTCCTCACATGCTTGGAATTTTCTTTTTATGCCTGTCCTGGCTTTCAGTTTTATAGATTTCCTCTGCTTGGTTCTTATTTTACCTTTTTTTTTTGAGCGTCTTCTGTCATGCCTCGGAAAGGCCGTGGAAGACTCACTTTTCATCTCTCTTTGGCATCTTTTTTTTTCTCATTAATAAGACCTAATCCAAATAATTTAATAGTGTATGACTTTTTTTTTATTAAATTATTTGGATTAGGTCTTATTTTCTTTTATTAAATTGTTATAGTTTTTCATTTGAATTTAGCTCCATTTTTGTGTCTGTCTTTTTTTTTCTTCTCATAAATAGGCTGATGCTGTATTTGTGTACTCAATTGTTGCTTTTTTTTTATTAAATTATTTGGATTAGGTCTTATTTTCTTTTATTAATTTGTTATAGTTTTTCATTTGAATTTAGCTCCATTTTTGTGTCTGTCTTTTTTTTTCATCTCATAAATAGGCTGATGCTGTATTTGTGTACTCAATTGTTGCTTTTTGTGTCTGGTTTCTTTTTTGCAGTATTTTTTTGGAATCCTTTTTTTTTCATCAATTGTTTCCTCACATGCTTGGAATTTTCTTTTTATGCCTGTCCTGGCTTTCAGTTTTATAGATTTCCTCTGCTTGGTTCTTATTTTACCTTTTTTTTTGAGCGTCTTCTGTCATGCCTCGGAAAGGCCGTGGAAGACTCACTTTTCATCTCTCTTTGGCATCTTTTTTTTCTCATTAATAAGATTTCTTTTATTAATTTGTTATAGTTTTTCATTTGAATATAGCTCCATTTTTGTGTCTGTCTTTTTTTTTCATCTCATAAATAGGCTGATGCTGTATTTGTGTACTCAATTGTTGCTTTTTTTTTTATTAAATTATTTGGATTAGGTCTTATTTTCTTTTGTTAATTTGTTATAGTTTTTCATTTGAATTTAGCTCCATTTTTGTGTCTGTCTTTTTTTTTCATCTCATAAATAGGCTGATGCTGTATTTGTGTACTCAATTGTTGCTTTTTGTGTCTGGTTTCTTTTTTGCAGTATTTTTTTGGAATCCTTTTTTTTTTCATCAATTGTTTCCTCACATGCTTGGAATTTTCTTTTTATGCCTGTCCTGGCTTTCAGTTTTATAGATTTCCTCTGCTTGGTTCTTATTTTACCTTTTTTTTTTGAGCGTCTTCTGTCATGCCTCGGAAAGGCCGTGGAAGACTCACTTTTCATCTCTCTTTGGCATCTTTTTTTTTCTCATTAATAAGACCTAATCCAAATAATTTAATAGTGTGTGACTTTTTTTTTTATTAAATTATTTGGATTAGGTCTTATTTTCTTTTATTAATTTGTTATAGTTTTTCATTTGAATTTAGCTCCATTTTTGTGTCTGTCTTTTTTTTTCTTCTCATAAATAGGCTGATGCTGTATTTGTGTACTCAATTGTTGCTTTTTTTTTAAATTAAATTATTTGGATTAGGTCTTATTTTCTTTTATTAATTTGTTATAGTTTTTCATTTGAATTTAGCTCCATTTTTGTGTCTGTCTTTTTTTTTCATCTCATAAATAGGCTGATGCTGTATTTGTGTACTCAATTGTTGCTTTTTGTGTCTGGTTTCTTTTTTGCAGTATTTTTTTGGAATTCTTTTTTTTTTCATCAATTGTTTCCTCACATGCTTGGAATTTTCTTTTTATGCCTGTCCTGGCTTTCAGTTTTATAGATTTCCTCTGCTTGGTTCTTATTTTACCTTTTTTTTTTTTTAGCGTCTTCTGTCATGCCTCGGAAAGGCCGTGGAAGACTCACTCCCCTGACCGCTAGGCTATTTCTCTTGTTTACTTTTTTACCAATGCCTATAATTTTTCACCTGAAAGATTTTTTTTTATTTGTTATTCAATAAACTATTATCACTTATTTTTGGTCTTCTTTTTATTTACTTATTTTACTGGGGGTTGGTGGAAGGATGGTCTAAGCCGTTGGTTTTCGACCGCTACGACCCGGGTTCGATTCCCGCATTGGGCACTTTTTTCTGAAAAAATAAAAAAAAAAAGCTCCAATGGCTTCTGATTCTTGCAAAAGTCCAACCCCACCAGCAAGCGCAAGTAATCAAATGGGGCTCTGGCACACTTGTACATGCAAAGTCGAACTGCTTTTCACATGTTTAGACATGTGGTGTACTTACAGTAAAAACAGTCGCCTACTCTACCCACCATGATTATCAAGGCCTGTACCACGTGTACTAGGGATAAGCAAAAAAAAATTATTTTACTCATTGATCTATACATACAATTATTTGCATACAATTATATACATACAGTTTTCTACATTTTTGCGCTCTGCAGTCTAATATGTTGTTAACTAGCCGAGTGACCCGGGCAACGTCCCGGGTTTACCCGAAGGACCCCCAGGTGAGAAACTATAGAAGAAAAATTTTAACAAATCAGAAAATGAAATTGCAAACAATGTCCTTTAAGGACATGAGAGCACATGCACTGTATCACCATACGTGTACCATTTTCAAAGACCCTGCTTAGGATTAAAACTTCTCAGAAGCATAACAATAGTACCAACCTAGAGGTTAACTGGTGTGGATGCATTCCTCTGGGAGTAAGACTATTGAGAAATTCAGTAGGGAGTTATTTTGCTTCTCCGCATTCTAACACTCCAACTGTTAACACTGTGGAAACACTGACTCATGTTTGGTAAGCAATTTCAGGGAAGAAACTATAGACATTGGATTAAATAAATTATTAATTAAATTGCATTAAATAAAAATTATTAGATTTAAATAAATATTATTCGAGTGAAAAAAAAAAGAAAAAATTAACAAATTAGAAAATAAAATTTCGAAAAATACAACTATATTGCAGATAAGATAAGAGGACCTTATTAAAAAATAAATAAACAAACTGTAATTCGAAACTATCGATAATTCGACACTTTCGATAATTCGACACTTTCGATAATTCGACCATTTTAAAAATCAAATTTACAAGGTTGATTGTTGTTTAAATACAACTTTGATTTTGCATGCATAAACACAGGCTCTTGTAGCAAGAACCCAAATATTATTTATAGTCATAGCAAAAGCCAACTTTAGTGAAAACTGATGCCTCTTCAGAATGAATGGAAGACTGAAATCTGAAGGAGCAGAAGATATGGGTCATCTTTACATGTATGCTATCCAATGTTCGCACACTTGAAAAAGCTACATATAAAGTTGTCCGTGCGTAAACACAGGCTCTTGTAGCCAAGGTTTGGCCTTGAGCCTTATTTATAGTCATAGCAAAAGCCAACCTTAGTGAAAACTAACGCCTCTCTAGAATGAAGCGAAGGTTGGTATCCGAAGGGGCCAAAGATATTTCAGACACTATACAGTGTGTTCAACTTTGGGCACTGTCAGTATATGTGCTTCAAGGACATGAGAGCACATGCGCTGAAACACCATACGTGTTCCATCGCAAAGATCCTAAAGGCATTGGTGAAAGTATAAATAAATATTTTGGAAATGAACAAAAAATACATATATATAAGAAAATAAATTGGAATAAAAATTTACAAACTATATTTCAGAGTGGATACATATTTGAAAGGAAAAAAAAAAGAAAATTGCAAACAACAAAACTATATTACAGATATGACATGAAAACTAACGCCTCTCTAGAATGAAGCGAAGGTTGGTATCCGAAGGGGCCAAAGATATTTCAGACACTATACAGTGTGTTCAACTTTGGGCACTGTCAGTATATGTGCTTCAAGGACATGAGAGCACATGCGCTGAAACACCATACGCGTTCCATCGCAAAGATCCTAAAGGCATTGGTGAAAGTATAAATGACCCATATATTCTGCTCCTTCAGATTTCAGTCTTCCATTCATTCTGAAGAGGCATCAGTTTTCACTAAAGTTTGCTTTTGCTATGACTATAAATAATATTTGGGTTCTTGCTACAAGAGCCTGTGTTTATGCATGCAAAAGCAAAGTTGTATTTAAACAACAATCAACCTTGTAAATTTGATTTTTAAAATGGTCGAATTATCGAAAGTGTCGAATTATCGAAAGTGTCGAATTATCGAGTGTCGAATTACAGTTTGTTTATGTATTTTTAATAAGGTCCTCTTATCTTATCTGCAATATAGTTGTATTTTTCGAAATTTTATTTTCTAATTTGTTAATTTCTTTCTTTTTTTTTCACTCTAATAATATTTATTTAAATCTAATAATTTTTATTTAATGCAATTTAATTAATAATTTATTTAATCCAATGTCTATAGTTTCTTCCCTGAAATTGCTTACCAAACATGAGTCAGTGTTTCCACAGTGTTAACAGTTGGAGTGTTAGAATGCGGAGAAGCAAAATAACTCCCTACTGAATTTCTCAATAGTCTCACTCCCAGAGGAATGCATCCACACCAGTTAACCTCTAGGTTGGTACTATTGTTATGCTTCTGAGAAGTTTTAATCCTAAGCAGGGTCTTTGAAAATGGTACACGTATGGTGATACAGTGCATGTGCTCTCATGTCCTTAAAGTAGTGTAGTTCTGTTGTTTGCAATTTCATTTTCTGATTTGTTAAAATTTTTCTTCTATAGTTTCTCACCTGCGGGTCCTTCGGGTAAACCCGGGGCATTGCCCGGGTCACTCGGCTAGTTCAAATATAATAACGAAGATACGCAACAGCCAATTGAAAATTTTGAATAAATGAAGTCACAAACCCTAAATCCAAAGCGCAACCAATAACAACGTGATCTACTCATCGACACAATCTATTCCCCTAGAAGCCATATCTGTACTACCCAAAGGCCTCAACTTTGATCCTTCACAGAAACTCGATATCCCTAGAAAAATTGCATCGATAGAGATCTCAATCAAATACATTGCAGATAAAAGCAAGGAAAATATCCTAACTCTATTACTATTCTGAAAAAATCTGAATCGCCAAGACAAGACTCGTATAAATCATAATCAAAGAAAAGCCGTCAGTTTCCTAAAAGAAAAAAAAAAGAACATTATCACTTCTCTCTCAAACAAAAGTAAAAATACAGTGATATTGAATATAGCAGTCTATGACAGCAAAATACAGCAATTGATTCAAGACAAAGAAATATACGAACTATTAATCCCCTACAGAATACTACACTAATCAAAAAGTTTCGACACTTTGCTCATAAAATCCTGAAAACTCAATATATTTTTTTCCGGTTTGTGGCAAACGCAAGCGTCGCCCTTGGCTTGGAGACTTGCCAATTTTCAAAAATCAAGCGCCACAACAGCGCGAGCAGCGGCTGTTCGAAGTGAAGCCATTTTGCCCGTGCTTCGATTTCGATAGTCACCGAAATGGAGGATCAACGAATTTGTACCAAGTTCTGTGTGAAAAACGGATTCAAGGGTGCCGGAATTTTTTGTATGTTGCAAACAGCCTACGGGGATGCCGTCATGAGCCTAAGACGAGTTTTCGAGTGGTACAAGCGCTTCGAGGAGGGTCGGGAAGAGAGCCGACAACGAGGGAGACCGTTCACATTAACCACGCCTAAAAAAGTGGACAAGGTGTTGGAACTGGTGCGTGAAGACCGACAAATAACTGTCAGGGAGGTCGCCGAAGAAGCAGGGATATCATTCGGGTCGACTCAATCGATAATGAAGGACATTTTGGGAGTGAGAAGACTCAACGCCTTTCTCCTTCCCAAAGATTTGACTTTTGATCAAAAGAACGCCCGGAAAGAAACGGCCAGTCTCAATCTCGAAGCGACGACCCCGAATTGCTGAAGAGGGTCATTACTGGAGACGAAACATAGATTTACGGCTTTGATTCGGAAACTACCCAACAGGCATCGGAGTGGCGCTTCAAAAATGAGCAGAGACCAAAGAAAGCGAGGAAGGCTCCCAGCAAAGTCAAGGTCATGTTGACGGTGTTCTTCGACTACCAGGGCATCGTTCATCATGAATTTCAACAACAAGGCTCTACAATAACTCCTGACTCCTACCTGGGAGTTTTGATGCGATTGAGGGAAGCGATCAGGCAGAAACGGCCGGAGCTGTGGAGGAGCAAGTCGTGGATCTCCACCACGATAACGCGCCGGCGCACACAGCCCTCAAAATCTCGAAGTTCCTACAGGACCACTCAACCTCTGTGTTCCCCCAACCCCCCTACAGTCCCGATTTGGTACCCTGCGACCTTTTCCTCTTTGGAAAGCTCAAAAAAAGTTAAAGGGTCGGAAATTTCAGAGCATAGAAGAGATCAAAGTGGAATCGAAGAAGGCCATGAAGGCGATCCCGAAAACAGACTACTAGAGGTGTTTTGCTGACTGGAAAAAAAGGTGGCTGAAGTGCATCGTGGTCAACGGGGACTACTTTGAAGGGGACAATTTGAATTTGGTAGAATAATAAAGTTTTTTTTAACTTATGAGCAAAGTGTCGAAACTTTTTAATCAGAGTAGTATGATAAAATATTTCAAATAATTCTGTATGTAGAGGAAGATAAATAAAATACTGGAGACATAAAGGGTATTGCCACGAGGCTTAACACATCAGAAATGTAACGAGGTTCAAAGTGCTATGATTAAGGACAAGGCGTGACCGAGACGTGTAGCCATTGAAGTCGATCCTCTGACTATGATGTAGCGTCAAGGGTAGCCGAAGCCATGGTTGCCGAACTGACATTCAATGCTACTATAAACGTTGTCAAAGTGTTTTGTTCAGAGACATTAGGACTTGTGAACTAGCCCATTTCTTGACTGAGGGCTCTTGGCGTGATTATACGATTCATTAAGGCCATGCAAATAAAATGTTGGTCTTCTCAGTTGTTACTGATAGCGGGCCGTCAAGTCGTTCCGTATGAGAGTTCGGAACCCATTGATTCCATATTCTGCTAACAGTCACGGGATTTCGACCGATTTGAGTAGCAATACTGCGATATGATAAAGCGTAATCTGTCTAGGTTACAATTCTACCTATATTAAACTCAGAAACCTTTCTTCCTACAAGAGGTACCACGGCAAATTTTCACATCGAAACAAGGTTTCAAATGTAATTTCTATATGTGTGTGTGTGAGAAACTTTCTGTAGAAGTTCTTCCTTCCAACATGTTGTAGGTGTTGCGACCGGTCCTTATTTTGTATAAATGCGTTGAAATTCGAATTAATTGCATATCACAGCATCTTTCTATTGTGTATATTTCACGTCTGTAGCCTGTTGCCTTATTGGTTTAATAATTTTAATAGTCAGAAGTGCATATAATATGAAAAGTTCAAGATATAATAATATATATTAAAAATGGCATATCCTGACCAGGAGCACATGTGTTTTACAGAAGGCAGAGCGCCATCTGGTGGAACAGAAATCAACTAATCATTGATTTAGCCTGTTCCTTGATATTTGGCCAACCCAATTTCTTGATAAATCAAGAAAAGCCATCCACAAACGCGTTTCGCGCTTTTGGCGCTCGTCAGCATGAAGTAGGCTGAACCACTGCGACCAAAAAAGATTTAATATATATATTTTTTTTTTATCCAATATATGCCTTTTTAATTAAAGATTTATTTATGGATTGCTCTATTTTCAAAAATATTAATATATGTTTGAATGAGTAAGATTTTCATAAAAACAGCGTAAAATATATATTTAAACTTATTCTTTCAACAGAGATAAAGCAAGCAATTCCAAGCCAATAGATGGCATCTCAGGTTGTGAGATCTGTTAGAACGAACATCCTGTTCGTTAGACGTAGGTTGAAATTTTGAACTGAGAAAGTCTGCTGGAAAATTTCCAATGGTGTATGATCTGTGCATATATTATCTATAATAATGTTTGCTATTCTGTTTAAGTTGAGTTTCTTATTATTTTCTTGGAAGACTCTAATAGTTTGTTGGTCAGAACATCTCTACTAAGTATTCATTGAGCGGCGAAGGCTATTGGTTCCCTCACCTCCATTAGCAGAAAGCGGAGCTGATCCATATTAGAGGAATGCATTTTATAATTATCAAGACTCGATACCCCCCCACCACTAGACAAATACTTCCAACTAGACAGCTTCGTACCTCTCTACATAAAATCCTTTTCTATCAATACCTTTATCAGGAAAACATTTCAGTAAATGGCTTAATAAATATATCCAGATAACACGTTAAAAAAACCGGGAGGGCAACAGAATTGGTTGGAGATAACTCAATTAGGGCTTCTTGTTGTTATTTTGTAATTGTATTTCGAGCGGCAATTTAATGGGGAGGTTGTCAAGGAGATTGGTACGGGACAACCGATTATCACCCCGACCCCCACAATTCCTGGGAGATTTCCCCAGGGTCGTATTCCGGGATGAGTTATGGATGAGATCTAATAATTTCGCCCAGCGATGCTACCACGTTTTGGGATTCAGAGATAAACCCATGTTTTCTATGTCTACTCATTTAATTGAGGTTTAGGAATATTATTTCAATATTTTGGTGGTATATTTCTTTTATTCCATTTCTTTTGGCACGTTTTCAATTTATATTATTGCACTATGTAAATATTTTTGTTTCTGAGAATTCAGTGATATTTTCACATTATTTGTGTCTGGGATATGAACATTTATTTCGTTTGAAAGATTTTGTTGCCAAAACTGTGATTTTTATGAATTTGCAAATTTTATAAATTAACCGTGAAATCCTACTAAAATAAACGTGAATTAAAGCAACCAAAATTTATTAGACAAAGATTTACTTGGTAAAAATTGATTACCATAAGAGAAAGACATCTGATCGTTAAACTAAAAGTTTCTGATTGTGTACGTCATCATATCGTAGTAAATACCAACTATTAGTTGATATTTGATCATTCCAGAATTAACCAAATACTCTTTCTTGATTAATTAAGAATATACGACAGCACATTTCAGACTGTTTGCCCTCATTAGAATGGTGCAAGCTGTACCTCGATGATAAAAAAAGCTAGTCTTTGAGGCTTCTCGGAAAATTAAGAAATAGTTATTTAAGGGCGTGAAAAAGCCAAACCAGAGGGTCATGCTCTAAGCTTTTTGGCCTCACCCCAATTTGGCCTTACTCGGTTGTTCGACCTGGATTCCAAGAGGAACATGTAACATTGCATATTCTCGCAGATTCACATAAAAACATTTCTTCTTCTTCTTTCTTATCTCCACACTGGGTGAAGTAGAATGCGTCTGCCTTTGTCATCAAGACTAGGAGCACTACTCAGTGGCAGGCCGACTTAGCTAAAAAAAATGGTCGCCTCTGACATGAGGAACAGACGCCATGTGCAGCCGCTCCTAACATGGAGTACAAACGCTGCTCATCCTGTATCCCTGGAATCCTTACAGGGTACTATCAGCCGGGCCAGCTGAACCCAGGTTTTTTAGTGAGCTTGTTACTGCTCCCCCTCCTCCTTTTTCATCCGGGCTTGGGACCGGCAAAGGCGGAGTTATAAAATCATTTGAATATCATAAACCTTGCGACAAAGTCAATATAATATAAGGTTTCAGGCAGAATTATAATGTCTAATTATAACTAGAATTTTATATAACGGCAAATTTAATGGTAAATATCATATTTTGACGTAGATTATAAGTATATATCTCATATGGAAAGGTATAAAAAGGTACATAAATAAATTTATACACAACCATTTTATTTCTAAAACTGAAAATGTGTGGAATTGCTCAATTATATACATAAAAATCTATCTTAAATGGCTGCTAAAGAGTAAAAATAAAATATTGGTTTATGTGGTAGATGTTTTGAAGAAATAGCCTTAGCCTTTTTTAAACAAATTAATTATTTTTTATTTAAATACAAACTGACAAATTAAAATGGTAGCTAATATTTTACATCTACCAAAAACAAACTAATTATATATATATACTAGCCGAATGACCCGGGCAACGCCCGGGTTTTACCCGATTAAATGTTTTCATTCAAATACTATTCGTTACAATTATAAATTGGCGCCGTGGTTGTCACTCTTGTGAAACGTCCCGCTCCAAACTTTGTGTCTGAGAAGCGATATTTTTATAGAAAGATGATCTGGCTTTTTTTTTTTCTGCTCGAATGAATGTTTTTTCTGTTAGATTTTTGTTCCTGCGTACAAAATAATGAACTGGTTTCACCCGTGGTCTCTGCTTTTTGGAATTTTTCCCGATATAATTTTGTATCTGATAATCAAACATGATACAGCAATATCGTCATCATCATTTTCTGACTAAAAACATATAGTTTTAATAATTGATTTATATATTTTTTAAATAGCCTATCGTCTTCCCGTGTTTTTTACCTATGTATGGAAATTTTGGTTTGAATTAGTGAACTACTGCGAATTTGTATACCGGACATACAGACAAACAGACAAACATGCAAACATTCATTTATATATATAGAGAGATATAGAACTTCTATATTTTCAGGTAACAGAGATATAAAAGAAAATACAAATTATCATTCATTTCAAAATAAAACATCGTGAAGTATTATTATTTTGCATATTCATTATTTAATAAAAAATATAGTTTTTAAACACTTTTAAAATATTACAAGTCAAAAAAAAAATGAAGAGCACGACTACAGTTTAAATATAAATTCGAGTACATTTACTAGGTAACCACGAAGTTATATTTTAGTAGCAAATAATGCGTCCAAGTACAGGTACTAGATTACCCTGGGACCATAAACTTTTAGTAGCATATAGCGGCTTCAAGCACAGGTAGAAGGGCGTGTGGCCCGAAAGCTCGCTCGCGTTTATTAAAAAAGAAAATTATCTTCCTTAATGTTTTACTTTGTTTGATTATTCAAACAGGAAGAGTTCTATCGCTTATTAGATATTTATTTGATTTAAATCTCCTATAGATCGAAATAATACAACAGGTTTCTGAAATTTAGTTTATTTTTTATTAATATTATTTCAAACTTTCGGGAATTCCTTATCTTCTATATACAGGAGGGCATAAAACGAATACTAATAAACGTTTATACATTCTAAACTTTCTACAAAATCTGGATCTCTAGTGTTTTCATGTGTTGAATAATGTAAATAACTTATGTAAATAAACTTTTCTCCTTGTTTGGCGCAAGTATCCCTTGCGGGATATAGCGCTTTGGAAATAAAATAATTGACAATTGATGTACTCCAGTAGAAGACCAGGGATGCCCGAAAACTTGAAATAACATTAATAAAGAGAGACTCATTTTCAGAAAGCTGTTGTATTATTTCGCCAGATAACCAAGTGGCCAATACATTCAGTAACATATATCTGGTTCAAGTAAAGATACTAGGTAGCCACAGGGTCAGATCATTTTAGTAGCATATAGCGGATTCATGTATAGGTACTAGGTTGAAAACTAGGCCATATCATTTCAGTATCTTAGCGGGTTCAAGAATAGGTACTAGGTTACAACGTGGACATATAACTTTAGTAGCATTTAGCCAATGTTTGCTTGAGACTTGTTTCATTTTATTTCAATGTTGTAATAAGAGTAACGTATATCTTAAACATATATTTATTCCAACCAACATAACATTGTTACTATCTTTCTGAATTTTGCTTATATTTTGGAAGGTTATGTCAATAGCTCTACTCACAATTCATTGAGAAGACTTAAAATTTGAAAATAGTCAAAATCAATAACAGAGTTATATATAAATATATACGAAATAAACTATTAGGCACTGATATTTATTTTCAGTGGTGAAACCTCCCAGAGGTTTAGCAATTTTAATGGCCTTTATTTAAGAAATATCGAGCTTATTATTTCTTATATATATAAATACACACACATTTATATATATAAATACCAGGTTGTACCTAAAATTCGTTCCCAAAGCGGTAAGGTCCAATATAAAATCAAATTATACAAGGTATGATAAAAAAAAGTTCGAGGAATAAGTAAAAAGAAAAAAAATTCTCAAAGAGTTTTCGAAAAATAAAAAATATCATCATAATCACGAGACCTCGTTCTACTAGAAAATATTTATATCTTTTCGATATCTCAAATAATAATTATTTTATAAGCATTTTTTAAAGAAAAGAAACAAAGGCGCGGCGTTTTTTTACAATGGTTTTTAAAAGTGAAAAAAGGGTATGCATACATTTTTGTCAAAAATTAGGAAAAACGGCGTCAGAAACGTTTGAAATTTTGAAATTGGCATTCGGGGGGTGCAATCTTATCACAATCAAAAACGTTTAAGTGGTTTGCCCGTTTCCAATCTGGTAGAGAGTCAACCCAAGATGACACACGCCAGGGAAGACCTCTTTTGGAAAATCATGAAGAACTGACCCAAAATATTGATGCTTTAATAAGAGAAAACACTAGGACAACGATCAGAGAACTAGTAGAAGAAACAGGGGTTTCATGTGGAACGTGTCAAAAAATATTGACCGAGGATCTTGGACTAGATTTTGAATAAATAAATATATTGGATCCCACGGTCGAAGGGCATGCCCACGTGATTGAAATAACGAAATAGGGTTTAGAATAACATTTCAGTATTATAGTAGAGAATTCAAGAATGTGTGAGCAAAAAATAATGATCCGAATACTATTGCGCTTCTTTTGGAAAAAGGGCTAAATTCAAATTTGTCTGTAAAAAAATATGCTAAGTGAAGGGAAAGGAAGTCAATAAAAGAACAGCTTTAAAATGGTTCAATAAATTTAGAGAAGGAGACATCAGCTTTGAGGATAAACCTCGAATGGGACGACCACATGTGACCGATATTGAGACTCTACGATTTATGGTGATGGACAACCCACAACAATCTACGTGTGAAATGTCAGCCAGATTGGACCATCCAAAAAAACGACCAACCCGAATCTGCACAAGCTGAATTTTGTTAGCAAACGTCCAAGACAAGATCCCCATGACCTGACTATAGCTCAGTCCCAGAGGCGAGTCGTTATCTGTAAGCGATTGTTAGAAAATTCCGCAAGATCTTCGGTTTTTGAAGCGGATTGTAACTGGAGATGAAGAGGGATCTATCTTCGTAACCCTGACACAAGAAGACAATGGGCACCTTGTAATCAAGAGGCTAAACCTGTAGTTAAAATAGGATCGCTTTGGCCATGAAGTGATGTTGTTTGTGTGGTGGACTATCGAGGTTATTGTACACTAAAACCTTGTTCCTGATGATCGTGCAGTTAATGCCGATCTCTACTTAAAACAACTCAGTCGAGTATATGAAGTTTTAAAGACTCGATACTCTGCTTTGATCAACCGAAAGAGAGTATTCCTACAACATGACAACGCTCAAGCTCATCGAGCTAGGTTTACAACAAATCGAATAAAGGATTTGGAGGGTATTGAAGTTCTACCTCACCCTACTTATAGCCCGGATATTGCGCCATATTATTATGCCCTATTTCGGTCCATGGCTACATTTATAATGGGAAGACACTTTGAAACTTTCCAAGACGTCAAAATTGCCTGTCGTAACTTTTTCGAAACCAAACCCCGAGAATGAAATCGTCAGAAAATTGAAAACCTGACAAAATGATAGTTGACTGGTATTGAAATGGCTGTCTCTAATTCAATGAATGAATATTTTTTGTTCATATATATTAGTGTTAATAATAAAAAATGGCATATCCTGACCACGCACATGAGCATTTCTAGATGGCAGAGCGCCATCTAGTGGATCAAAATTAAACTAAACGTTTTTTTTAAACTTGTTCCTAGATATTTGGCCACACACACAACCCAATTTTTTTATAAATCTTCTATCTAAGTATATATATCAGGCTGTATCAAAAGTTCGTTCCCATATATAAGATTTTAAAAAATACACATTAAAAATAATATGAATAAATAATTTTAAAATATAATATATAAAAAAGGTCAGTTGTTGATATTAAAAATATATATAAAAAAAGGCATATCTTGACCCCGCTCACATGAGCATTTCTAGATGCTAATTTTTATATTTTTTATTATTTATTCCCATTGTTTTTAATGTGTATTTTAAAATTCGTATTTATGGGAACGGACTTTTGATACAGCATGATATATATGTGGTGATGTTTGCGTGATGTGTCGGTGTGGCTTGTGGAAATGGGCTGATAAAGTTATAATTAAAATTAATTTATTTGAAACCAGAAATATATAAAGAGAAAAGAAGTAACGGTTGAAGTAACGGCCGTTGGGAGCAGGCCTTGTTGTTTACCGCGCCACTAGCTAGAAAGTTCCAGATGACGCCCGCGCATGCGTAGTGACGTGTTCTCCCAGCACGTGCTTGCTGAGGCATAGTGGGGCCGCCACTTTATTGCCCGTAGTATGCGTATTGAAACTTTGTCCCAGTTCGCGCCTGCTGAAGCAAAGTGTGGTCGCCACATATATATTTATATATATGTAATATTGTTGCAAATGATCCTGTCGACCCATGGATAAACTGGCAGTCGTATACGTGAGGCGAGTGTTGATGTTCTTCCCACACGCGGACAACAAGAAGCAGAGGCAGGGCTGGATGTTAGCACAGAGAGTGATCGGGGACAGCCCACGGGACAGAGGTAGAGGCCATGACACAAACTTGGATGCTTATCACCGAGACATGGAGAGAGAGACAAAAGCGGTCTACCGATGCACTTTCGGTAGAACATACTGCCGCTGAACCCTGCTAAAACATGTCCTGTTTATCAGGGTCGTCTATGAAAAGCTCCTGGAGGGGGCCCCATCTGAGCTGGGCGTTGGCTTTTTCCTCCCCTCTGGCCCGCAGCTGACAGCTCTTTGGATTTTTTTTGACGTCATCATTTTGTGATTAGATACAAATAAGGGTGTACAAGTTGTATTAATAAAGATATAGCATATATACAAAATATGGGGTTGGTAGCAAATAGAAACAGTGTACATTTTAATAGAAGGGTATAATGTTATAAGGTTTCGGCTCTAACTAATTGGAAGATATGTGAAATATACTAAAGGTGTCATATATATATATAAATGAATATTTTTGTTCATATATATTAGTGTTAATAAAAAGGCATATCCTGACCACGCACATGAGCATTTCTAGAGCACATGTGCTCGTGGTCAGGAAATGCCTTCTTTATTTTTAATATCAACACCTGACCCACTTATTTTTTCAATTTTTTTTCATGTGTTAAGCGTATTTACGCAAATCTGGCCTTAAATACCCATTTCTTGATTTCTCGGTAGGCCTCTGGGACCAAAAATCTTTTTGGTCGCAGTAGTTACAGCCTACTCAACGCTGACGAGCGCCAACAGCGCGAAACGCGTTCGTGGATGGCTTTTCTCGATAAATCAAGAAATTGGGTTGGCAAAATTACATGGAGCAAGCTAAATAAACGTTTAGTTTATTTTTTTCTCCACTAGATGGCGCTCTGCCATCTAAAAGGCAAATGTGCTCGTGGTAAGAAAATGCCTTCTTTATTTTTAATATCAACACCTGACCCACTTATATTGTATGTATATTATATATATATGTAATATTGTTGCAAATGCCGACGTATGGATAAGCTGGCAGTCGCGTACGTGAGGCGAGTGTTGATATTCTTCCCACACGCGGACAACAAGAAGCAGAGGCAGGACTAGATGTTAGCACAGAGAGTGATCGGGGACAGCCCACGGGACAGAGGTAGAGGCCATGACACAAACTTGGATGCTTATCACCGAGACAAGGAGAGAGAGAATCTGAGCGAGACAGAAACCGCCTGCCGATCGACACACTCTAGAACATACTGCTGCTGACCCACTGCCAAAACCTGTCCTGTTTTTAGGGGTCGTCTATAAAGAGTCCCTGGGAGCCCCACATGGGCTGGGCGTTGCCTTTTTCCTCCCCTCTGTCCCTGCCACCAGCTGACCGCTCTCTCTTTGGATCTTTATTTTGACGTCACTATTTTTTAGTTCAAATACAAATAAGGGGTTAAAATACAAATAGTTTATAAACAAAATATGGGGTGGTAGTAAATAGAAAGTGTACATTTTAATAGAAGGGTAAGATCTTATAAGGTATCGGCTCTAACAAATTGGAAGATATGTGACATATACTAAAAGTGTCATTATTATACAGTGTAAAATATACTATATATATATCTAAGCGCAGTTATTGAAGTAAAATATATACACATGCATATATGTATAATATTGTTTCTTCATTTGCACTATTTTTGGCGCATTTATTTATATAGTAATAAGTTTAATGTCATAACTTTTCCTCCAATAGATGAATATCATGGGTAAAAGGCATTATATCCATAACTTGAGAAATTGAGCTAATCGAAAAAAAATGATACCACGTTAATCAGCACAAAAATTAACTCAGAAAATGTTTTGTTTATTTGAGGAGGAGAATTATTTTTCATTTTGTGTACAAGTGTAATCTTTAATTATAATCTAATTTGCATGAAATCTTGAATATAATTTTTTATTTCTGCCTTTCAATTATATAATCAATTTTTAATCCAATATTATTTTTAAAAACTTTAATCAATATTATTTCTAATTTCATAATATTATTTTAGTATTTCAAAACATTTAATTATTCCAAAAATCATTTTTATTCTTATTAATATTACTTTTATATATTACATGTTTGATTTTGTCAACTTAAAGTATTTACCCATAATCATATTATTATATTTTTAATCATTTAATATATTTTTTCTATACCTTTTTATTATATAATAATGTTCATCATTAACTATCGGGCATAGAGCAATTATTTTCTCATTCAAAAATCCTTTTTTCTAACCACTTCTCTCCCTTCACCACTATCTTTTTAAGCCAATGCTTCACCTCATCGTAGAAAAACGAAAGCACTGCTTGACAATTTTTTTATTTCGTAATTTCAACAAACTCTTTGAACATAATTCCCCAGATTTAAAAATCCCAACTTCTGGCCTGGACACGCTTCAAGAGTTAATTCCAATCGTCCGCAGAGCACAATCACCAACGCATGCACAAAGCGTTCACTTTTTTCAACTTGCAACTTTTTTTCATCTCTAGCGGACCACAATCAACCTTTGATTTCAAGTCAAGTCAGATCACCTACAACCAATTCTACTTATGGCATGGCTCTACATGATCTTTTCAACCATATTAATAAACAACTTTTTCTTCAGCAACGTTTAACGCCATAACCCTACAATTGTGACAAAACACTATAACCCTTATACAGGATCGCAAGTGAAACATTGCCAAGGAAGACGTTCTAGTCTATATCCTCGCTTTGCACCTGGATCTGAGTATTTGATTGCATGTGTATTCCTTAGAATTGTATATTCTTTAACCCCTAACCCTTTCCAACGCCCGCCAATATTCTCATAGAATGCCAATTATTTATTTTAACCTCATTTTATTTTAATCATCATTGTTTTTTTTTTAATAATTAAACAAAGATTTCATTTCTAAAAATTATATTTTTATATAATCAATATTATAATTTTTTAATTAAACATAAGTTTTATTTTTATTATTTTCAGATATGTTCAAACAAATCATCTTGTTATAGCCCTTTTTAACCCTCACAGTTTAAATTAATTAAAAGAAATTTCAATTAATTACTTGTGTTAGAGAGGCTTTACTCGTTTAAACCCGGATAAACTCTTTCACTCCCAAGGCCCATCTATGGTAATTTAAATCAACAACCCAATATTGGTGTATAATATATCAAGATTAATAAACACCTCTGTAAAAAAATATACACATCTACTTATATATTTGCCTTATTCTGTCTGTTTGTCTGGTTGTCTGTTTGTCTGTTTGTCTGAAGCTCACGTATAGAATGCGCGCCCATTGGCTGCCAGCGAACACGTGGCCTCCCTGCCCCCCTCTAGACAACCCTGTTATCAGCTGTGCGATACATACACCTATCTATAGCGGCCACTCTAGACAACCCTGTTATCAGCTGTCCACCTGTCTATACAGACCACCCTGTCATAGCGGTCACCCTAGGCAACCCTGTTATCCGCTGTGTGATACATCCACCTGTCTATACAGACCACCCTGTCATAGCGGTCACCCTAGGCAACCCTGTTATCAGCTGAGTGATACATCCACCTGTCTATACAGACCACCCTGTCATAGCGGTCACCCTAGGCAACCCTGTTATCAGCTGAGTGATACATCCACCTGTCTATACAGACCACCCTGTCATAGCGGTCACCCTAGGCAACCCTGTTATCTGCTGTGTGATACATCCACCTGTCTATACAGACCACCCTGTCATAGCGGTCACCCTAGGCAACCCTGTTATCTGCTGTGTGATACATCCACCTGTCTATACAGACCACCGTGTCATAGCGGTCACCCTAGGCAACCCTGTTATCAGCTGAGCGATACATCCACCTGTCTATACAGACCACCCTGTCATAGCGGTCACCCTAGGCAACCCTGTTATCAGCTGTGTGATACATCCACCTGTCTATACAGACCACCCTTTCATAGCGGTCACCCTAGGCAACCCTGTTATCTGCTGTGTGATACATCCACCTGTCTATACAGACCACCCTGTCATAGCGGTCACCCTAGGCAACTCTGTTATCAGCTGAGTGATACATCCACCTGTCTATACAGACCACCCTGTCATAGCGGTCACCCTAGGCAACCCTGTTATCAGCTGTGTGATACATCCACCTGTCTATACCGACCACCCTGTCATAGCGGTCACCCTAGGCAACCCTGTTATCAGCTGAGTGATACATCCACCTGTCTATACAGACCACCCTGTCATAGCGGTCACCCTAGGCAACCCTGTTATCTGCTGTGTGATACATCCACCTGTCTATACAGACCACCCTGTCATAGCGGTCACCCTAGGCAACCCTGTTATCAGCTGAGTGATACATCCACCTGTCTATACAGACCACCCTGTCATAGCGGTCACCCTAGGCAACCCTATTATCAGCTGTGTGATACATCCACCTGTCTATACAGACCACCCTGTCATAGCGGTCACCCTAGGCAACCCTGTTATCAGCTGAGTGATACATCCACCTGTCTATACAGACCAGCCTGTCATAGCGGTCACCCTAGTCAACCCTGTTATCTGCTGTGTGATACATCCACCTGTCTATACAGACCACCCTGTCATAGCGGTCACCCTAGGCAACCCTGTTATCTGCTGTGTGATACATCCACCTGTCTATACAGACCACCCTGTCATAGCGGTCACCCTAGGCAACCCTGTTATCAGCTGAGCTATACATCCACCTGTCTATACAGACCACCTTGTCATAGCGGTCACCCTAGGCAACCCTGTTATCAGCTGAGCGATACATCCACCTGTCTATACAGACCACCGTGTCATAGCGGTCCCCCTAGGCAACCCTGTTATAAGCTGAGCGATACATCCACCTGTCTATACAGACCACCCTGTCATAGCGGTCACCCTAGGCAACCCTGTTATCTGCTGTGTGATACATCCACCTGTCTATACAGACCACCCTGTCATAGCGGTCACCCTAGGCAACCCTGTTATCAGCTGTGTGATACATCCACCTGTCTATACAGACCACCCTGTCATAGCGGTCACCCTAGGCAACCCTGTTATCTGCTGTGTGATACATCCACCTGTCTATACAGACCACCCTGTCATAGCGGTCACCCTAGGCAACCCTGTTATCAGCTGAGTGATACATCCACCTGTCTATACAGACCACCCTGTCATAACGGTCACCCTAGGCAACTCTGTTATCAGCTGTGTGATACATCCACCTGTCTATACAGACCACCCTGTCATAGCGGTCACCCTAGGCAACCCTGTTATCAGCTTAGTGATACATCCACCTGTCTATACAGACCACCCTGTCATAGCGGTCACCCTAGGCAACCCTGTTATCAGCTGAGTGATACATCCACCTGTCTATACAGACCACCCTGTCATAGCGGTCACCCTAGGCAACCCTGTTATCTGCTGTGTGATACATCCACCTGTCTATACAGACCACCCTGTCATAGCGCTCACCCTAGGCAACCCTGTTATCTGCTGTGTGATACATCCACCTGTCTATACAGACCACCCTGTCATAGCGGTCACCCTAGGCAACCCTGTTATCAGCTGAGTGATACATCCACCTGTCTATACAGACCACCCTGTCATAGCGGTCACCCTAGGCAACCCTGTTATCAGCTGTGTGATACATCCACCTGTCTATACAGACCACCCTGTCATAGCGGTCACCCTAGGCAACCCTGTTATCAGCTGAGTGATACATCCACCTGTCTATACAGACCAAGTTGTCATAGCGGTCATCCTAGGCAACCCTCTTATCAGCTGTGTGATACATCCACCTGTCTATACAGACCACCCAGTCATAGCGGTCACCCTAGGCAACCCTGTTATCAGCTGAGTGATACATCCACCTGTCTATACAGACCACCCTGTCATTGCGGTCACCCTAGGCAACCCTGTTATCAGCTGAATGATACATCCACCTGTCTATACAGACCACCCTGTCATAGCGGTCACCCTAGGCAACCCTGTTATCTGCTGTGTGATACATCCACCTGTCTATACAGACCACCCTGTCATAGCGGTCACCCAAGGCAACCCTGTTATCAGCTGTGTGATACATCCACCTGTCTATACAGACCACCCTGTCATAGCGGTCACCCTAGGCAACCCTGTTATCAGCTGAGCGATACATCCACCTGTCTATACAGACCACCCTGTCATAGCGGTCACCCTAGGCAACCCTGTTATCAGCTGAGCGATACATCCACCTGTCTATACAGACCACCCTGTCATAGCGGTCACCCTAGGCAACCCTGTTATCAGCTGAGCGATACATCCACCTGTCTATACAGACCACCGTGTCATAGCGGTCACCCTAGGCAACCCTGTTATCAGCTGAGCGATACATCCACCTGTCTATACAGACCACCGTGTCATAGCGGTCACCCTAGGCAACCCTGTTATCAGCTGAGTGATACATCCACCTGTCTATACAGACCACCCTGTCATAGCGCTCACCCTAGGCAACCCTGTTATCTGCTGTGTGATATACATCCACCTGTCTATACAGACCACCCTGTCATAGCGGTCACCCTAGGCAACCCTGTTATCAGCTGAGTGATACATCCACCTGTCTATACAGACGACCCTGTCATAGCGGTCACCCTAGGCAACCCTGTTATCTGCTGTGTGATACATCCACCTGTCTATACAGACCACCCTGTCATAGCGGTCACCCTAGGCAACCCTGTTTTCTGATGTGTGATACATCCACCTGTCTATACAGACCACCCTGTCATAGCGGTCACCCTAGGCAACCCTGTTATCAGCTGAGTGATACATCCACCTGTCTATACAGACCACCCTGTCATAACGGTCACCCTAGGCAACTCTGTTATCAGCTGTGAGATACATCCACCTGTCTATACAGACCACCCTGTCATAGCGGTCACCCTAGGCAACCCTGTTATCAGCTGTGCGATACATCCACCTGTCTATACAGACCACACTGTCATAGCGGTCACCCTAGGCAACCCTGTTATCAGCTGTGCGATACATCCACCTGTCTATACAGACCACCCTGTCATAGCGGTCACCCTAGGCAACCCTGTTATCTGCTGTGTGATACATCCACCTGTCTATACAGACCACCCTGTCATAGCGCTCACCCTAGGAAACCCTGTTATCTGCTGTGTGATACATCCACCTGTCTATACAGACCACCCTGTCATAGCGGTCACCCTAGGCAACCCTGTTATCAGCTGTGTGATACATCCACCTGTCTATACAGACCACCCTGTCATAGCGGTCACCCTAGGCAACCCTGTTATCAGCTGTGTGATACATCCACCTGTCTATACAGACCACACTGTCATAGCGGTCACCCTAGGCAACCCTGTTATCAGCTGAGTGATACATCCACCTGTCTATACAGACCACCCTGTCATAGCGGTCACCCTAGGCAATCCTGTTATCTGCTGTGTGATACATCCACCTGTCTATACAGCACACCCTGTCATAGCGGTCACCCTAGGCAACCCTGTTATCAGCTGTGCGATACATCCATCTGTCTATACAGACCACCCTGTCATAGCCGTCACCCTAGGCAACCCTGTTATCTGCTGTGTGATACATCCACCTGTCTATACAGACCACCCTGTCATAGCGGTCACCCTAGGCAATCCTGTTATCTGCTGTGTGATACATCCACTTGTCTATACAGACCACCCTGTCATAGCGGTCACCCTAGGCAACCCTGTTATCAGCTGTGTGATACATCCACCTGTCTATACAGACCACCCTGTCATAGCGGTCACCCTAGGCAACCCTGTTATCAGCTGAGTGATACATCCACCTGTCTATAGCGGCCACTCCAGACAACCCTGTTATCATCAGTGTGATAAATTCACCTGTCTATACAGACCACCCTGTCTATAGCGGTCACTCTAGGCAACCCTGTTAACAGCAGTGTGATACATACACCTGTCTATACAGACCACCCTGACTATAGCGACCACTCTTTATGAAAATCCACAATTCTAATTTTATATTTTCAAGACACACACAGTTTGGGGCGGTAAGTTTCACAAGAGAGACATCCACGGCGCCAATTTATAATTGTAACGAATAGTATTTTAATTAAAATATTTCTAAAATATATACGCACTCGGGTAAACCCCGGGCGTTGCCCGGGCCTTACGTATAGTACTTACATAAAAGATGTCTATTAGAAACAACAAATTATTCCTGCGGAGAAACTGAACAAACCACCTTATCTACGACTGTCTGAACTTTACAGAAATGAGACATCGTTTGTTCACTGATCTAAATGATTTAACTCTTTTACATATCACCACTTTGTTTATTTTAACTTAATGTATTTTCGCTTGATACATGTAAATATGTAAATATTTAATCTTAAGTGTGTTTGTTTCCTTTGTAATACACGCCTAATGAATCCAACATATTATGCTTTTTTATTCTGAAGATTTAATTATGGGTATAGAGCTATAACACGTCATTTCTATACAGGACATGAAAACTTTATAGCATCAGAAGAAACATTACTTTTCTTTTAAAGATAATACAAACTTCTACTGTCCTTATTGCGATGAAAAATTATATTGTTAAATTTCCAATAGCATATAATAATTCTATCAATAAATTTATCATAAAGCTTCACCGAGAAATATCAAATGGAAGCTTAAATAATAAATTTAACTAAGGTTTCCACTATAGAATTTTGAAAATATTTGTTTATAAAAGCAAATTCACTTTTTTCAAATTAAAATCTCAATTACAGAAATTTTCACAAATTTAAACCAAATTTTTTAAAATATTTATCTTTGCCTTTTTTTTTTGCTGTGATATTGAGAATAGATTAATATAATATTATTGTGAGACCTTTATTAAAATAAAATATTTTCAGAATTTCAACAACTGTGTAAATAATTTCAACCAAACACAAAAGCAGATTCCAAATTCAATACACTTTATTCGCACAATTTCAATAATAAACTTTAAATTATACGAAATCCACCCAAATACTCGTCAAGCATAGCCCTAAAAAATAGGAACATGTTTTTATTGAAGTTTGACTTCAATTCTATATTTTGAGATCGTCTAACTTGGACCATAGTATCATACAATAGTCTTTTGGTTCCATCCACTTCGGAAGAGTAGAAGTTGCTGATCATTGGATCTATGGCAACTTCACCACATAGAAAATCTTCCTCGGTAGGTTTCTCGACCATCTGGCTTGATGTCCATGTGGCGTCCCTCTTATAAGAACATCTGCTCGGATTTTTGTTTTCCGAGACTTGATCATTGAGATGAGTCAGTACATCAACGACATTTTCAACTATACATCTGCATTCTTCAGCATTTCTGACAAGGATGGAAACAGTTGACATCGCCATTTTGTACATTTCAGTCATTTTTTGGATAGATATCTTATATGACAATGCTTGGTCTATTGCTTTGTCTGCTAGACTGACGACTTCTATCATTAACTCAGCATTTTCTTTTTGAAAATTTTCAATCTGTAATTCTTTGCTGGCAAGTTTGGTGATTAGTGAATCGCGCTCAGTGGTTAAAGTTGAAACTTGAAGTTTGAGCGCCTCGCAATCTGAAAGGGCCCGTTTGAGTTTCTTTTGAGTAGTTGCTTCTTTGGCGTAGTAGTTAGCGATTCTTTGCTTCTGTTCCTTCTGCGCTTGTTGGGCTTCTCCAAGAGAATCTCGGCATTTCTTTAAACGGCCCAGACAGATATTAAGAAGGGTTACTGTAAGTATGAATAGGTAGGCTAAAACGATAGCAGCGATTTTAACTAACATTATCAATCTCTCCTTTAAAAAAAATCAAAATTTACCTGAAAAAATTAATAAATATCTCATATTTAACTTAGCGCCTCTATAAAAATATGTTTAGAAATTCCAATTGATAAATAAAGATATGGAAATTTTTCTTTCTTTCTAAAGAAATATGCAAATTTAAACGTGCATATTAATATTGTAGCAAGATATTTATTATTTTATTTAGAGATTATCATTTTTGATGTTTATATTTTGCTACTCTGTGAAATATCCTCATTGCTTATCTTATATTTTATCAATTATAGTTTGTTCTTGTCTTAAATAAATTTCTGTATCATCCTGAAGTTTGTCTCTTGGTTAGTAGCCCGTAAAACCATATTCTCTCTCTGAAGTTTGTCTTTCCATATATATTATTGGCAGATGAGAGCGCGGTCTACTCGGTTTTACTCAGTAAAAAAATCGGAGAATAAATTTTGAATAAAGATAACTAAAAAACACGCAGATTGACTTATGTCTATCCATCAAGGCTGTTTAGAGCTGATTACCTATTTGCCTATTGATATTTTCTACCATTGTTTTTTTCCCCTTTTTTCACACCGGGACAAGTCTTTGTAAAGATAGAGGCTGCCTGGCTGGCATTCGTATTTCTTTAAAATAAAGATACTTCAGCAAGTAAATCTTTTTATTACCTCGTCGTTTCGACAAAAATCCTTTGCCCTCGTCAGGAGCAAACAAAATTTAAAACATTTAGCAAGGCGCTAAAAATCATTCTATTTTTAACGCTTTGCCAAATGTTTTAATTTCTGTTTGCTCCTGACGAGGACAAAAGATTCTTCAGGCAAACTATGGACATAAGCTTTTAGAGCAGTAGAATTACATATAAATATTTGTATTGAGCAATGCTCTTCTGCAAACAATAGGTACAAGGCCAGTTAGTTATAATTGACTAGAAGGAATTAAGTAGAAGTTTGTTTTATGTTAATAAAAAAAAAACATTAATGCATTAATGCTTCCATTTACTATATATAAATGGCACGTTATCATCTTATAATTATATTAATTGTTGTTGTAAAATATATTCAGCAATCCTTAAAACCAATACTCATAATTCTAAAAACAAACACTACATCTTAATTATCTACTTATATAATTGCCTTATTCTGAAGCTCACGGATAGAATGCGCGCCCATTGGCTGCCGGCGAACACGTGTCCTCCCTGCCCCCCTCTAGACAACCCTGTTATCAGCTGTGTGATACATACACCTGTCTAAAGCGGCCATTCCAGACAACCCTGTTATCAGCAGTGGGATACATCCACCTGTCTATACAGACCACCCTGTCTATAGCGACCACTGACCACCCTGCCTATAGCGACCACTCTAGACAACCCTGTTATCAGCTGTGTGATACATCCACCTGTCTATACAGACCACCCTGTATATAGCGGCCATTCCAGATAACCCTGTTATCAGCTGTGTGATACATACACCTGTCTATAGCGGCCACTCTAGACAACCCTGCTATCAGCTGTGTGATACATCCACCTGTCTATACAGACCACCCTGTCTATAGCGACCACCCAAGACAACGTTTTAAAAACATATCCGCACTCGGGTAAAACCCGGGCGTTGCCCGGGCCATTCGTCTAGTGATTGAAATGTGTCATTGCATCACCATATGTAAACTACTCTGTACAAACTGAGAATAATAAAGTGAAACTCTGTAATAGATTAAGAGTTGAGCTAAAGCAGAGATTGGAGTATAAGAAATCCAACAACGTTCGTGAACGATATCTAAAGATGTAGGAAGATGCCAGGAAGTCGTTAAGAGTGTACAATGACATCTCTTCCGTGATCCACGCCTTTATTATATCCGCTGAAACCCAGTACTTCCTCTCGGCAAACTATATAAACCTCCGCCCTAGCCGAAAATATTGGGTGCCAGGATGGATTCCATCCTGGTTGAACCATTATGGTTTCCATTAACACAAAACAAGCAAAAGAGACTCCAATTTACACATAAAAGATTTATTAAAAGTGTTATTAACAAAAATAAAATAATAATAAATAACAAAATTTTTAAAAAATACTTTTTAAAATTTCAAATCTTCTTTCTTTTTACCTTTAAAAGGTTGTTAAAATGTTAACATGGTTCTGTCTTTGCTCTTTTTTATCCTAATACCTACAATTCCTTCATTTTTCCTATGTTCTGCTTCTATGACGTGTTACTGCCGATGCTACAGTGGGAACTTGTTATAACCCTATGTTGTTACATAAAATGCAAAACCTTTTTGATACCTTAAAATAATATTTATCTAATTGATTTTCAACTATCAATAGTCCTTCTTTTATACCAACTATCTTTCGTATTTTATTGATATATTATTCTACATTATTTTTCAGTAATATACTAACACTAATATACTTTTTGAAAATAGAGCAATCCATATTTAATTCATTAGATAATAAAAAGGCATATATTGGATTTAATAAAAGATTTATTTTGCCAATATTTCGACTGGCCGAACGCCAACCTTTATCGAGGCATTACATTTGGCGTTCGGTCAGCCGAAATATTGGCAAAATAAATATTTTATTAAATCCAATATACGAGTATGCCTTTTTATTATCTAACTAATATTCCTATACTTTCAATTCGACATTAATTTTTTCTATAACTTTCTTCAAATATTATAAAACCTTTATATATTTTTCCCTTAACGTTGTATAACGACTGTGTGTTGACGAACTGCTGTTCTCTTTCACAACTGAAATTCTAGATTTCTCCTGATATAGTGTCCTTGCAGTACAAATGGCAAAATGTTTTTCGATAAATTGATATGTGTTAGGTTTTTTTTATTATTATTGTATTTTATTAATTAATTATAATTCATATTCATAGAATTTTATTGTTACTTATCATCATTCTTTTTGTTGTTTTTTTTTTCTTCTTCTGTTTTTTTTTTTTGTGTGTTATAAAAACAACTAAATCGCATTAAATCGTAGTGTAATTCTCTTTTGTTGTTTGAAATAAATCGAATTGAATCGAATTGAGTCAGCTCGTTCTTTCTAGAAGAAACTTCAAAGAAAACGTGCTAACAATATGTGTGTGATAAATATATTTTAATAAGGTCATAATTACAAAATAAATATATAAATTACTAGACGAATGGCCCGGGCAACGCCTGGGTTTTACCCGAGTGCGTATATATTTTAAAAACGTTTTAATTCAAATATTATTCGTTACAATTATAAATTGGCGCCATGGATGTCACTTTTGTGAAACGTCCCGTTACAAACTGTGTGTTTTTAAAATGTTTTAATTAAAATACTATTCGTTACAATTATAAATTGGCGCCAATTTGTTTTTATACAACTTTATACAAATTTATTTTTATTCAAATATTAGTGCTTTATAATGGCTATCTCCTTGATGTTACCAATTTAAAAGTTTATTTTCTAATTTTTGATTGTACTTTATGAACAGAAAAAAAAGGGCCAGGGTAGCCTAGTGGTCATGGCATCTGCCCGGTAAGCGGAAGGTCGTGGGTTCGATTCCCATCCCTTGACACTTTTTTTTATTTTATCCATTCTGACCAAAATCTATCCGTGAACTTCACACAGTGAACTTCACACAGACAGAATAAGGCAATTATATAAGTAGATAATAAATAATTATCATTAGATAATGATAATGATCATAATGATGATGCGCGCGTTGATGACCAAAATCTATCCGTGAACTTCACACAGACAGAATAAGGCAATTATATAAGTAGACTAGCGGACCCGCCCGGCTTCGCCCGGGTTTTACCCGAGTGAATGTTTGTCTAACGAACATTTGTTAAAACAATTCTCTTTAAACTTATAAAACGTACTCGGCTTCGCCCGGGGTTTTACCCGAGTAAAGGTTTGTCTAGCGAACATTTGTTAAAACAATTATCTAAAAACTTATTAAAAAATAAAAAAGATATATTTGATAATTTGAAACTCGTAAATTTGAATCTCTCGATAAAGTGAACATTTTTTCCCGGTTCCTGTGTGCCTTGTCATCCTGAATTTTGTCTTTCCTAATTTTCTACATTAGAAAATCATAGTTTTATCTAGTGAACATTTTTTCCCGGTCCCTTGAGAAATACTCGATAAGTTGAATAAAATCAATATTAATTGGTTCCCTCGGTAATTGGAAGTTAAAGGAATAGTATCTTCGCCTTGGAATTGTATCATTATTCTTGTCGCAAATAAATTGCCGTGTCATCCTGAGATAATCTTACTTTTGATAAATAATATTTAAGATAACAAACTTAGTGATAAGAAAACTTGTTATCATCGTCACAATGGGGGCGCTGCTTGCGAGTTAAATCTACAAATCTGCAAATAACTCTATGGATATTCAAGATATTCATGAAATTATTTTTCAAAAACCTTCCCGGTGATATACCTAATAATATTCCAAAATTTCACGGCGATTGGATGTATGGTTTTGAATCTATAGAGTACAGACAGACAGACATTCAATTTTATATATATAGATTAGGAGTAATTAAACGTAACAGTAAGAAAATGTTGATTTTAATATATGTAAATAGAGTCTCTTAAGAAAGACCAGCTAAAAACATGACTCAACTTGTTTCTCCTGTAGGTGGTCTCTCATTGGAGGTTCTAATTGATATTAAAGAATCTCTAATAGATAGATAGAGATTTACTCTTCATTGTTGGCTTTTTATCTTACATTCATTCTTCATTGTTGGCTTTTTATATTATATTTACTCTTCATTGTTGGCTTTTTATCTTACATTCATTCTTCATTGTTGGCTTTTTATATTACATTTACTATTCATTGTTGGCTTTTTATCTTACATTCACTCTTTATTGTTGGCTTTTTATCTTACATTCATTCTTCATTGTTGGCTTTTTATCTTACATTCACTCTTCATTGTTGGCTTTTTATCTTACATTCATTCTTCATTGTTGGCTTTTTATATTACATTCACTCTTCATTGTTGGCTTTTTATATCATATAGAAAATCATAGTTTTATCTAGTGAACATTTTTTCCCGTGTCACATTGCCGTGTCATCCTGAGATAATCTTACTTTTGATAAATAATATTTAAGATAACAAACTTAGTGATAAGAAAACTTGTTATCATCGTCACAATGGGGGCGCTGCTTGCGAGTTAAATCTACAAATCTGCAAATAACTCTAAGGATATTCAAGATATTCATGAAATTATTTTTCAAAAACCTTCCCGGTGATATACCTAATAATATCCCAAAATTTCACGGCGATTGGATGTATGGTTTTGAATCTATAGAGTACAGACAGACAGACATTCAATTTTATATATATAGATTAGGAGTAATTAAACGTAACAGTAAGAAAATGTTGATTTTAATATATGTAAATAGAGTCTCTTAAGAAAGACCAGCTAAAAACATGACTCAACTTGTTTCTCCTGTAGGTGGTCTCTCATTGGAGGTTCTAATTGATATTAAAGAATCTCTAATAGATAGATAGAGATTTACTCTTCATTGTTGGCTTTTTATCTTACATTCATTCTTCATTGTTGGCTTTTTATATTATATTTACTCTTCATTGTTGGCTTTTTATCTTACATTCATTCTTCATTGTTGGCTTTTTATATTACATTTACTATTCATTGTTGGCTTTTTATCTTACATTCACTCTTTATTGTTGGCTTTTTATCTTACATTCATTCTTCATTGTTGGCTTTTTATCTTACATTCACTCTTCATTGTTGGCTTTTTATCTTACATTCATTCTTCAACAAACAGACAGACAAACAGACAGACAGACATTCAATTTTATATATATAGATAATAAATAATTATCATTAGATAATGATGATGATCATAATGATGATGCGCGCGTTGATGACCAAAATCTATCCGTGAACTTCACACAGTGAACTTCACACAGACAGAATAAGGCAATTATATAAGTAGATATATTTCTTTATAGCTCATAAATTTAAAAACCGTAAGAAACTGAACCTGAAGAAACTGAAAAGAAAAAAAAAACACCCAATTCAACAAGGCATATCACAAATTGTCACGATAGCGTGGCTTCATAATCAAATATATTCCTTTAAATATATCCATCGCTTATTTTATGAAACGGTTTGTAATATTCTGATAACAGCCGATAAAGAATTTGTCAAAATAACTTTCCAGAAATATCTTCTTTTGAAATCGTCTGTATTGGTTTTCTCTCTTTTCTCGAAATTTGCATAACGATTGAAGATAGAAATCGACAAATGTGTGTGGCGCATCCTTTTTATCATGCAGTTGATAAAGAAACGTCAAGATTAAATATGCACATTTAAATAGAATCTTTTGACAAGAGTTATAGATATCATTTTTTATAAAGAAGCGAATGTATTTTAAACATGAAAATCCTCTTGTTCGTATCTTAAATATATTCTGACCCAAAAAAATCATTTTATCTCAAAGAGAGTAAAATTCTGAAATATTATTTTAGTAATATAATGGAAAGTGTAATTTGTGTTAGGGATAAATGAAAAATTAATTGTAATATATATTCCATCTTCGATTGAAAACCTGTCCAATATTTGTCAACAAATTTCACGATCTTTTTCCAATCTCTAGAGGTGATTTATGTTTTATAATGCCCCATGACCCATGTCATTTTTATGATGCCTTATCTATATTTAACTTGACTAGATTTTACTTCATTTTGAAAGTTGCTTCATTATGGTTTTATTGACCTCTTTTCATCGAGTAGTTTAACTTTGATGTTTCTTCACTTAATATCTTAACAAATTTAATCAGAATATAATACAATATTTTGAACACATATGTAAATAATTTAAACTGCTAGTTAGCGCAGTAATATACGTATATTCAAACTGATAGCTGGAAATAAAGACATAAAAAAGGCGTTCTTTCCTCCTGCTCTGCCTGAACCCCCCTTGAAGCAGGTGAGCTGACCTACACCACCGACGGACACAGGATGTGCCAGTAGACCTACCGGAAGCCAGGCGGCGCGATCCTATGGTGAACCATGTCAGCCTGGCCTGCGATTTGATGATAGAATTAGGTAGGTAGCCGTGCAGATGGTGGCTGCCATTACCAGCGAGTTAGCCTCCCTCGCTCGCCTGACAAGGGAGAAGCCACGCAGGTATGGGGCCCAGGCTGCCCTGTAGGTGATTTTCGTGGACCGATAATCCTTAGCCAGATGAAGTTTCGCAGCCAAGCCCCATGGTGGAAGATGCGGGACACGAGATGCCCAGCGCAGAGTCGGCGTAGTCGGCACTACAATCACTTACTCTTGGAAAAGTTCATACATACTCATGACGCACAACGGAATTCGTCAAAGATACTCTTGACTTTCTCTAACTGCCAATCCTCATGGATTAGCAGAGAATATAATCGGCGTACACCGGGTCTCTTCTGAGAACTCTCTCCAGGTGGTGTAGGTGGGGACCAGTGAAGATAAATTAAAGGACTGCGCTGCCGGCATAATTATGCCGAAGACATCTGCGCATATTGAATGGACGGGTGAAATTTCCATCAACCTTGATGGTCGCACAAAGTAGCTGGAACCAATCAACGAAAGGCGGAGGTAAGCCGATGAAGCACAGCTGGGAGACCAGGAATATTCAGTCCACGTTGTTAAAGGTGTAATGCGGGTCGGTGCAGATGACTTCCAGCGGAGACTTGTTCTTGAGAGCCAGGGCGAGCTCGTCAAATAACCATGCGATGTTCCAAGAAGGACATCTTCTTGGAACGGCATGCGTCTAGCATTCCGCCACGATGGCTGGCAGGTGGCAACCCATAATAACACCGCTAACGATTTTGTAGTCCACCGTCGGTAAGGATATGGGCCGGTAACGGTTTAGGCCCGGACAGCCGTGTGGTTTTGGAACGAGGTAGATGATGTTTCTCCTTAGGGATTCCGGTAGAGTTCCTCGAAGCTTCAGGTTCCACCTCACTAAAGCAGATATATTCTCGATAAGGTGGGTCACTGTTCTCCAGAGTAATCTTCCAGGAACCCAGCGATGGCCTCCAGGTTTCAAGTAGAGCTGTCGAAGCGCTCTATAAAGGAGTTGAATACGATGCGCCTCTGGCTCTCTCCCTCTATGAGGTTCCCCTTGGGCATTGAAGACGATCGTCAGTCTTGAGCGATGTAGTCGGACACGCAAACGCGCCTAATATCAGCCAGCGAAGGGTAGTCTGTATCTACAGTCTCGGCCTCTAGCCTGAAGCACAGTAACCGGCTTGCTTTGGCGACCTATAGTCTTTATCTTTAGCGCAAGGAATGGAGAGTCACTTGGGGTCTTCCACCAGGTCCTGCTTTAGTTTGCCCCATTCTCTCCATGGATCTCCAGGAGGGATGTCTTCGATATTCATCGAAGCTTTGCCAAGAAGCGCCTCAACTCTCTCTTTGACTGGCGCTGATCGAAGCAGCAGGGAGATGGATGGCGTAGATGGTGAAGGAGGATCCCCAACTTGAAGAAGTATGACACGGTGTTCCGAAAAGCAGTACTTGAGGATCCAGTAACGAATGGGTGGTGCATCATAAAATTATTGATGGTATTAGAACTCGGTCCAGACGAACGGCGTCTACCCGGCTTCTGTAACTGGCAACCCTTTTAGGCAGGTGCGCGAAACCGAAGATTGTGGAGGTTTTGACGAGGGTGGTCTAGTTCAGGAGTTCCACAAAGGCTTCCACGGCTCCAGGCCCGGTATCACTCGAAACTCCTCGGAGCTGCTTAAGGTCTGCTTTCAGTTGTTTGAGGGCTATAGACTTTGTTCCAGTTGATTCTTCCTTCTGAATGTTTAGAGGAGTAGTTTATTTCTGCACCTGGCATTCAGGATGCATGATAGGAGCGGCGTTGTTGGGCAGGCCATCTTTATTAGGTGAGGCCTCTTCTGCCGTCGGTTAAGTTTCTGCCTCGTTAGTAACATCGGCAGAAGGAGCCTTCGTAAGGACAAGAGTTTTTTGGCAGATGTACCCTTTGGTTTCGCAAAGCTAACTGCAGCTGGTGAGGTTTCGGCCGATCCCGACGAGGGTGATATCAAGGTAGAAGGTGGAAGAGAAACATGCTGGGAGGTAAATTTTCAAATGGAGAGCCCCTCCACATGTTTCTCCTGGAGCAACTGGCACGCCGATGTTCTTGTCGGTGGCACTTTCTACATTTTACGCCGTAGGTGATGTATGCTGGCGTCATTTCACCACTGGACTTGATCTCCAATTTTTAGGCATTCATTCATGATTATTTAGGCTTCCCTGCTGTCCGTGATCCAGGAATAACGTTCACAGGTTACCACTTCGTGAATCATTCAGGCCACTTTGCAAAAATAAAAAATGCCTTAGGGCCGCAATGATGTCTTAATATTTTACGGCGACAGGAAGTTTGAATATAATAATCTTCTCGGTGCCCCATCTTCCTGTATAGAAAAGCTCTCACGAGCGTGCTGTCGATAGTGAGGCCCTCTTCGACTAGGCGCTCTGCCTTCTTCTCAGTGCTTCACATTCCCACCAAAACAGGGCCAGACATCTTCATAAGATGGTGCACTAAAGATGTGCCCAGAATCTGTTCTAGAGACTTCATGTACTGGTCTGTGTGAAGTCCGGCTCCACTCGATGAAGCAACACTGGTCGAATTTTGCAGCTGAGGACCTAAACTTGCCTAGTTTCTGCTGTTGTCTACTGCTTCCTCAGTTGCAGAGAAGGCCTAGATTCGATTGATTCCACCTTTGCATCTTTTGCTGGATGGGTCGGAGATTCCCGGCCTTTTCTTTTGGGCGCTTTAGGCTTTTGCCAATATTGAGAAGCCGATTCCTTCTCAGAAGCTTCATTCAGAGAACACGACCTCTCTGTTGCCGGTTGTCCAAATGTAGCCGCCATAGAACACCATTTCATAGGATAGAGAGATAACCCGGTCTCAGGGCTTCAACGATGTCCTCCTTCCTCACTGCGATGAGCAGGTTCCCGATGATGATATTTTCCGCCTTCCTTCCGTAGGGAATGCCCTGAGGAAAGTGTTGTTGATATTGAGCACTTTCTCCACCAGGAGCTCCACCTTCTCAATACTGGACAGTCTGACCAGAACATGACCGGGCATCTTTGCCTGGTAGACTCTTCCTTTCCCCAGAAATTCCTACATTTATGTAGTGCAGAGCATGGAAGTCCGCACACCATTCGACATAGCAGCATTGGTCGAAAGATGCTGCGGCTGACCTAGCCTTGTTTCGTGTCAGCGTTCTTCGAGGCTGCCAGTTGGTTTGGAGAACTAGCGTCCGGCCTCGCAAATCTTGGCCCGTTGATTTTAAGGATCAGACCTTTTTCTTTGCTCTGGTTTACAGGCTGAACGGTGTTGTGTATCATTCTTTTCCGTGGTCTCAACTTCGTCCAATTTTCTCTTGTTTTTCGCGGCATAATTTACATCTCCGCCGATGCTCACGGACAAATTTTCATGGCCGTATTTTTCTTTCTAGTTCATATGATTATTTACAGAATTAATTTTCGTCGATATATCGGCGTCCAATTAGGATAATTCGACGGGACTATCACGATCGTATCGAACGTTTTTCTGAGTCTCCGCCAATACCAAAAACATATCTCCATCTCTTCCGCTTCCATCTCCAAAAATCGCGAAGCTCGCGCTGGGTGACCTTTTAACTTTATTTCATAGTATCAAAATGTTATTCGTTTTCCTTTATTATTTGACTGTTTATATTAATAGCAATATTCTTTCATGACTTTAATAATTTGGGTGAACAAGTATTTCTCCTTGGAAAGTCTGGAAACGTAACATTTTACAAAATTATTTATAATTTTAGGCATTTCGAATATTTAAAAATATGTTCAAATAAAATTTAAATTTAATATTTTTTTGGAAAAAATAAAACATCGCTCAAATCGCGCACTTCTTTCAAGAGTTAAAGCGTTGCAAAATCGTTTTTTTTTTTGGGGAAACCCACTGTATAGAATAGCGTAGAAAATTGCATCGTTTCAATACATTTTGAAGCAAAATAAGTGTCCTTTTTCGCATTTGAATATATTCCTTTTTCAAAATAGTAATTGATATTCATGTTGAGAAGCATTAATTGCTAAAGGTATAAAATTGATTGTTATAAACTCCGCTCAATAAGATATTGTCCGCTAAAGATCAAGCCGAAAGAAGCAAGACAAATTTATCGATTGTCACTTCTACAGTTAATTCCGGATGGCCGTTCAGAAGTTTACAGTAGATCCAGTAGAGTCTACTTAACCTTAAATCGGTCTCCGAAGACCAAGCTGCCGGGTCAGGCGGGAAGGGAGGGAGAGTCACGTTCGGGTGGTAATTGGCGACTCGCACGACTCTTCCGGGCCTCGAGACGACCATTACTTGATTATGCATAACATTTGGATCCTCCATCGGACGTCCTTGGCTAAACGGCGCCTCGTGAGTGGCTCATCTTTTATTCATTTGATTGATCGGAAACTTTGGAAAGATGGCGACTGAGTATTACACAGTATCTGCTTGTGGCTGCTTTGGACGGCAACATATTTATATAAAAGTTGTCATTCAAACTCAATACATTCTCTCAGGAGAGAACACTAACTGAAAATTGGGATAGTCCTGTTCCCTCTTAGAGATGGTCGCTAAATCAGAGATCCTTTCGTGAGATGCTATGAAATCGAAGCTGCCCCCCTATACTGATGAGGGCCGAAGCCCGGAAAGCATCCAAGTTTGTGTCATGGCCTCTACCTCTGTCCCGTGGGCTGTCCCCGATCCCTCTCTGTGCTAACATCCAGCCCTGCCTCTGCTTCTTGTTGTCCGCGTGTGGGAAGAACATCAACACTCGCCTCACGTACACGACTGCCAGCTTTTCCATACGTCGGCAGGATCACATTTGCATAACGTATTAGGCATAGCCTGACCACTAACAGCGTATTGAGCGTGTTTAGATAGCAAAGCGCCATCAAGTTGAACAGAAATAGAGGTTGGCTTAGGTCTGAATTTGTCAAAACTGACGTCGTGGCTGATTCTATATCATGACAAGTTAAGTTTTTTTACTAAGGTACTAGGATGCACAGTGCCATCGTTCTGATGCACAATTAAAGGGAGAGGTGCTTCTTTTAGTAAATGAATATCATTTTACCGCAACTTCATATTATATATATATATAAATTTTCTTGAATTATCAAGAAATTGGGCTGCCAAATATCAGGGAACAGGTTAAATCAACGTTTAGTTGATTTCTGTTCCACTAGATGGCGCTCTGCTATCTTAAAACGCTCAATACGCTGTTAGTGGTCAGGATATGCCTAATACGTTATAAATATATATATATTTTTTTCTATATGTTCTGCTTAAATGACGCGTAACTGCCGAGGCAACAGGGTTATCTATCATTTACTCATTTACCATTACTCATTCTCTAATACAACTATCTTTCATATAAATTATATTTAATTCTACTATATATATTCTACTTATATTAAGCATATCCTGACAACTAACACGAGCGTTTTTAGATAGCAGAGCGCCATCTAGTGGAACAGAAATCAACTAAACGTAGATTTACCCTATTATTTGATAATTGACCAACCCATCTTATTGTGTGTGTATGAAAAAGGTATAAAATATATATATTCAAAGAGAGATTTGCATTTTATTCCACACTAGAAGGCGTTCTGCCATAAAAAATGCTAATGTGAGCAATCAGAATATGCCCATTTTATTTTTAGGAAAATCACTAAAGGATCTTATCAATCAACATAAAGCAGCATCAAGAAACTATAAACACCTCCTTGTTGACTACTTCTTAACCAAATACCTGATTTTGAACAAATATCACTTATGGGGTGCGGCAGCTATTTGAGAACAAAATGATGTCCATGGGAAAAATATATAGACAAAGGAAAAAGAGCATTTGTTACATATTAAAGTTCCATATATATATATAATATTAATACTATACTTGAGATATAAATAATTTTCCATTCAGATTCCATATAGATGAACACATACAAACTGGTAGCGCTTGTATTTATTTTAATTTCTAATTATAAGCAATAGCTAACTTTCCATACATATTAAAGTAGAAAATGTTTACATCCACAATGACCTATGGGAATATTACGTCCACACTATTTGCTACATTTCAGAGAACTTAATGAGATGGACATACTCACAAACCTTTAGCTTTATTGAATAGAATATCAGGTTGTCGTCGTGTCCAATGAAAAGCCTTACATCTATCCCTCCCTATGGACGGGAGAGAACATCACGGTGTAGCAAGCGCTCAAAACATTTGTAAAAGTTGTTATTTGGTAGAAAACAGTAAACTATTTGTTTATAAAAAAAAAGCCTTAGATGTCCCCATGCATCTTTATCTCAGCAGTCGCAATGTCCACTATCTTGGGTAGAGGATATCAGGTGATGATGAGCTATGTAAATGATGTAATTGAGCATTATTTTAATACCCTTTATTGGGAGGATTTACGGTACTTAATTTCATTCTAAAATTATAAATGAAGAAATAACGGATATATTCTGGCTGTCGTTCCACATCTGTAAGGTGTAAACTTCATCCAATAAATCATCTAGTCGGTAAAATGTATATTGTCAATATCAGACGGCCCGATCTTCGCACGTGCATTAAGTGATGTGGAATAATTCAGGAGATAAATTACACAATAGCGATTATAAGCAATGTCTTTGGAAATTCCGCATTTAGTAGGGCACATCTACTTGTAGTGTGACCGTAACGCAATGGTAAATATAGAATTTCCCCATGAGTGACCTAACAATACTCCTGGCTTCCCATGAATGACCGACCAATACTCCTGGCTTCCCATGAGTGACCGACCAATACTCCTGGCTTCCCATGAGTGACCGACCAATACTCCTGGCTTCCCATGAGTGACCGACCAATACTCCTGGCTCCCCATGGAGCTACTCGCCTATGGGATGTCAAATCAGATCAAATTATGATGTTTTTATATTTTAAAAAGTTTTCGTTCAAGAGAGAGGAGGTGATCATTCATTAGATGGGTAGCTCATGATGACTACTGCAGTCACCACTTACCGTTCAAAAAAAGTTGTGGTTCAAATTCTCTTCTATTAACATGTAATATACGATTTAAATTATGTTTATGTAAAATATATAAAGTTATATTGGCAATTTAACATTAATAAAAATATATGATGGCGCATTTGGATATTAACGAAAGGTGTTCGATAGCTTCGTGTAAATGTGCGTGTCTTACGGATTGTCGAGGTCGCAATATATATAATTCAGTTCGATTAATTTTAGATTCCTTAGAAGACCGTGGTAAATATATTCAACTGAATTTTATATATTTCAGAAAATTCTGTGGCGTACATTGGATATGTTTGTATTTGTTTAAGAAATATTTTTTATCAAGTCCATGTGTGGCGTGGAGAGGAGGAGTTATGGAACTGTCAGATATTGGAGATGCTCGAACAAACAAACAAATAGGTTGGCCTGCCATGTTCCTCCACCCACAACATTGATCCACAGAGCTGCTGTCATCAAATGTCGATATTGTGGCTTAGGGGCGTGTGAGCTGACAGGCCCGGGGTGTTGGGTTCCCACGGAATTCTTCGATTCTCCAATACCCCCCACCGCATGTCTGGATGCTCAATACTTCATCGAGTTGTGCTTCCTTCCCTTTACTACCCTATATATATCTATGTTCGGCTGTACACCTACTACAAAAGGAAGGCTTTATGGGGGTTAGGATAGCTGCTGTGAAACTTTTTATGTGTTGCAACTTCTACAATATGATACAGAGAAGGTTAACATGGCCCCTGTCAGGCAGTAAAACTACTACAAAATAGGAAAGAAACAAAAACCTATATCATAGTTAATGCGTTCGGTCATTTGACGCCGAAACTACTACAATAGGAAAATCCTCGAGATCAATATCATTGACCATGCGATACGTTGTTCGACGATACAATTACTACAATAGGGTGGACAAAGAGACAAAAATCACAGACTATGCAATACGTTGTTTAATGTGCGCTGCAACTACTACTCCAAGGAAAGACACTAAGACCATTATCACAGACCATGCGAAAGATTGCTTGACGCTGCAACTATTACAATGGAAAAGACAAAGAGACCAATATCACAGACCATACTTTACGTTGTTTGACGCTGCAGCTACTACAATAGTAAAAACACTAAGACCAATATCATAAACAATGCTATACGTTGTGTGTTGTTTGACGCTGCAAAGTCTACAATTAAAAAAGAAAACGCTGATACCAATATAATAGACAATGCGATATGCTGTTTGAAGCTGCAACTGACAAAGTCAGGCATCCTGAACCCTCGTACTCTGAAGTTGATGTTAGAGACTCTAGCTTCCACTCGGAAGGGTACATACAAATTGCAATAACCTTTATCCTCCCGAGTAGCTAGCATTACCTGGTATTTATTATAGAAAATTCTACTATGGAGTGACTTAGGATTCAAGGATTCATAAGCATATTCATAATATTACCTGACATGAACTGCCAAAGAGTTTCCCTGGCTTTACTCATCGCCTTTAATCTCTTAACCTTGTATATATAGGCTTCTTAAAACCATCAACAGAGAGCCAACGCTATACTCAAAGTTCGTGTTAAACTTAGTAGGAGACAACTTTGCAGCCTTATTTACAATATACAGGGTGACCCAAAATAACAGATTTAAACATTTTAGTAAAATTTTATTAAACAAAAAGTAAAAAATTAGAAATGCATAACAATAGTTAGACACTAACTATTTGTTCAGCCGGTTTCCAAGTGGCCTCCCTTGGTGGCAATACACAGGTCCGAACGTGACTTGAAATTTTCGGCGACAATCGGTCCCGTTCTCGGCGCAGCGATCACTTCAACGACTTCAAACTTTTGTGGCGTGTAGTACAAGCACTGGTCTACAAAATAAACCACATGCTGTAATCCATCGGGTTGAGTTCGGGTGGGTAGAACGGTGATTCCTCGGACGTGATGAAGTCTGGAAAATTGGTTCTGTACCAGTCCTGAGTAATTTCACCTTGTGAGCCGGCGTGGAGTCCTGCTGGAACGTACAATTCGCATCGCCGAAGTGCTTTTGAGCTCGCGGGAGTGCGACGGCCTTGAGAATTTCGCGGCGATACACCTCTTGGTTGATTTTGACCTCCCGATCTACGAAAACGAGGGGAGGGAAGTTCGCCACTGGCACAAATCCTGGCCTATATCATAACCGACTGCGGATTTTGACGCTTTTCGACGATGGTCGACCTGCCGGTAGCCTAAGCAAACCATCTCCTGTCGTTTTGGTGAATTTGCGCCTGCTCGAGGGTGAACAGCTTCTCGTCCGTGAAGAAGATGCGCTCCCATCGCTGACCAGTGGCCCAATGCTTTGAGTTGGCGACATCTCTTCAGCCATACGTGCTAGTTCTCGTCTGCGAGGAGCTTAACTTTTTGGAACTTGTACGCATTGAGGTTGAGTTCCCTTTTCGCTATTCGATGTACCAACGACTTGCTTATGCCGGTCTCACGGGCGAATTGTCTCATGGACACCCTCGAATTTCGTTGAAGTCGCTTTTTGATGACCTTGTAGTTGGCGGAAGTGTTGGCGGTTCGCTTTCTTTCTTTTCCTGTATGATCGCTTTCATGACCAAGCTCAGTGAAGTGATGGATGGGCTTGGACACAGTTTGTTGAGGCACTTTGACTAGCTGAACAATTCCACATTGACGTTTTCCTCGACAAAATAGCTCAAAATTGCACTACTTTTGTTTGACATCCTAAAAACATGTCCAAATAAGTCAGCGAAAAGTCGTAACTTAACATAATGGTACATAAAAACGTGTAGAATACGACGAAACATAAATGATTAGTTTATTAATTTATTTAAAATATTTTATTACGGTTCGATATTTTCGTGTTAGGATAATTTAAACAATAACTCCGTTATTTTAGGTCACCATGTACATGGCCGATTCTTCCTTTAAAGGGCTTGCATTCAGTGGTTTATGTGAACTGACGACGAGGCTAAAGGTTAAAAAAATCAATTGCAATGTTTCGATGAAAGCGACAAAGGAATATGTAATCTTCTTATATCGTTAATTCTCATTATACCGTCGTAGACCTTCACTCCGAGCTTCATTTCCCAGACTATCTCTTACAGTTCGCTGTCGTTATGCGAACGTCTGCGCATGGCCTGTTATTAACAATACGTAATTTCAAAGTACATTACCCCAATTCTCTTTAAAGCCTTGCACTTTTCTAAATAAAAAATACTGAGTTAGCTTCCTGTATCAAACAACATTTGACATGCATTCCCGTCGATGCTAACGCTGACTATTTGAACAAAATTTAATGCGGGCTTCCACTGCTTAATTCTCTATCAGAAAGTGTACTTTTATTTGTTTATTTGAAATAAAAACAAAGAAAAGTACAAAAGAAGTGGAGAGTGCTGTTTTGGAACTTTCCAAGCAAAGAATTGGTCGAAAAACTATAATACATTTTTTTGAGAGTGAAGGACATGACCTCAGTGAGTTCACAGTTTATCGGAAAATTAATTGTGTTGGTAAAATACGGCAGGCTAAAACTTCTGGACAAGATACACCACCTATAAAGTGAGTTGACGTTCCGTGCGTACTGAAGCACTAATAAAAAAAGTTGACTGTTTGACCTCGAAATAAAATTCCCCGAGTCAAAGAGAGATGGCCAAACAGTGCAACACATCTGCACGTACAATTCACTCGATCATTCACAAGGATCTTCAGAAAACTGTGCGTAAGAAGGCACCTCCTAATGTCATGAAGCCATCTTATAGACAAAACCGGTAGAACAACTACAGAAGTCTGTATGAGGACCACCTGGCAGGAGAACAGTCCGAATTCGTAGTGACCCTGTTGAAGCACTGCTTTTCCAAGATGACTGCAAATAGACACGCGGATATGCTATAGGAAGGCCAAAAGTTTGTGGTCCAGGAAAAGGAAAAATTCGACGAGAGCTCTATGGTGGTTGGGGCTTTAAGTTCCTGTGAAACTTTACCGTTGTGGAAAGTTACAGCAAATCTTGAAATTAATGAGAATTATTATGTGGAGAACGTGTTACAACCTCAACTTAAGCACCACGTTCCAGCTCTCTACGGCGAGGACACGAATAAAGTATTTGTTCATCATGATGTATCTACTAGTCACACTGCTCGCTTTTCTGCCGCATACGTCGAAGGTCTGAAGGAAAAACTTGGATTCACCATCATTCGCAACAGCAGAATCCCTTTCAATTCTCCAGATGCAAGTCTGATGGACTTTTTCGGCTTTGGCTATTTGAAACAGCGTCTCTTTAAACGAAAGGCCAAAACGATTGAAGGTGTTTGGAAAGTCCTACAAGAGCAGTGTCGGAATGTGACCCCCGACACATGCAGAGAAGTGATAGATTCATAGAAAAGGCGGTGTTGTGCAATTAGCGTATTGAACAAACTCGATTTATTCATAAGAGAAAATTTTCATTTTAAAATAACTAATAAAAAGGTGTTAAAATAACTACAAACACCCTCTGATTCTAAAACAGAATTTTCAGTTTTTTTTTTTTTTTTATGGATAAATAACTTTACCATTTGTGGGTATAATTGTTGTTCCTTCTCTTTGTTCTGAAAGTCTATCTTATCGGATTGTGTTAAAATTGAGAATATTCTGTGGCATGGTTTAAGCCAAGTTTTAGAGACAAGTACACGTCAATATCATGCTTATTTAGAAATTCTATAAATAATGAATTTTTATTGCCCAGGCTACAAGAATTCCAGTGAATCAATCGGAGCTTGTTTTATAAATGTTTGTGGAGTTCATTGGCACTCGATTGTAACAAGAACGTACTTAACTATAGTAGCAATTTTGTTGGGATTCATTATATAAAAGATCATTTTAATTGCACTTTCTATGTGATTAATGGTTTGAGCTACTGTGGTGTTTTGACTCTCATTATAGTATTATAATTTTCGGTTTCTTGACATGTTCTTGATAGTATCGAATCAGCATAAATTAATACATATATTGTTGTAAATCAATACGCGCCACCTATACCAGTATATAAGAAATGATATCATTAAGGCACGAATGTTTACACATAAAGCAAACATCCTATATACTTACTGCGATGAAATGAGAAAAGTTTGGTTCATCAGTGATGAATTGCCCCAGAAGTTTCGCCAATTTAATCTCCCAGACCGCTTCTTAGAGCTCTAATACTGTATTGGACTATTCTGTTTATATAAGCTACAATGAAGGTTGGAATCTCAGAAATGGTTTTCAAGAAAACTATGGACATAAGCTATGAGGACGGTAGATGCCTACTAGGTGCAGCAACAGGGTCGGTCAGGTCTCCAATTAACGACCCCAGTTGATGGTGAAACCACCAGTTCAGGAAGATGTAGAAAGTCGAAATATTTCACTTTTTGAACGAACATTTGTGAATATACTTTATTATTGTAAATGGTATCGATTTGATTTTGAAGTAAAATATTGTAGCTTAGTATTCATTTATTTTATTATTTTTTATTAACAGAGTGGTCATTTTTATGTTTATATCTTGCTACTCTGTAAATTTCCCTCGTGGCTTATCTTTTGTTTACAATTCATAGTTTGTCCTTGCCTGAAATAAATTGTTGTCTCCTCCTGAAGGAGCCATTTTATTTTAATGTATATCAACAACAACAACAACAACCTTTATTGAGGATCTCTCGTCCTATAAAGGATTCGCCAGTTTACAGAGTAATTGAAGAGAAGAGAACTAAGAATACAGAGATATATGTAGTAGGTATAGTATAATATTTTCTACACTGTGACTATATACAACAGCAGCAACAAGCCTTTAACAGGAATCAAAGTCCCATACAGGATTCGTCATTCTAATCCTGTCAAAGATTATTTACATATAATTATTTACATCAATTATATTATGTATATAACTTCCTCTTCTCTTCAGCCGTCTTCCAAAATTTGAACAACGCAAACGTTCCCGCTCTGTTTCTCACCACCTCATTCAACAGGAGCTCCAAAGAGAGTCCCTCAAGGCCTATTTCACTGAGGAGCACTTCTCGTTCGTCTTTCAGCCCCATACATGAGAGTATATGGTGATGTGGCCCCGGCTCCATTCTTGTCCCGCAAATCTCGCATGTCCATCCGTCTGTTTTAAATATTTTGGGGCGATCAACAGTAGAGAGCACCGAGAGGATTCTCAGTCCGGCAATACACCGTTTGACCCGGAGCGGGAAATTTTAATGTATATCTTAAAATTCAATCTAAATATTACAAGACCAATTTATACAATTTTATCCATTTAGCATTATGTTTAGATATTCTTCAGTTTCTTATTTTGTTTATGCAGTTTTCTCTTATTCCCCAATGCGTCTAAGCGACAAAAAAAAAAAAAAAACAAGTCAAGAATTCTCAATAAATAACTCTATAAATGGTTAAACATATAATCAATAATTGAGATCATTTCCTAGGAGGCAGCACCAAAATGAACGTAAAGTCCATTTAAAGGAAAGACTTCACGTCCCATTACCTCAGCAAAAGAGAAAATCAAACGATTAAAAAGCCTTTTGTGCAGAAGAAATTGGAAAATAAAAGCTAATTTAAACGTAATGAATTGTCAATAATTTTAGATTTATGCAAATTTGATAAGTCGACCAATGGGTAATAAAAATTAAATCCCACAAATCGGAAAATTAATGACATCATTAAGCGGTTCTTAATTGGAACCCAATTAAAGCTCGAAGATAATTAGCTAGTGACCCAATTTGAATCATATCCACCATTGAATTTGGTAATACCAAGGCACTCCACTATTTTGAAATGGCCTAATAATCTTTCTCTTCTCCTTTATCCTTTTTCAGAAAATTGCTTCCTTTGTCGGAAATTTGTTTCAATATAAAAGTTTTTTGGTCAAGAGGCTAAGTGAAGCACATTGTATCAGTTTAATTAAATGTTGGAAAACAAGTGAAATGTGTTTCAGAAATAATTTAAGCGATTAGTGCTCTCTGATAATTTTTCACATTCAACACTATTACAGCAACGATTAATTCTGGAATGGCCTCATAATCATCTTATTCATTTTTTTCCGATGCAAATAGTATTCTTTGTCAGAAATAGGTGCACATTTATATTTGCTTTGAGAATATTTAATATTAGCGTATAAGCCCGTCGTACATACAACGGATACAATTTAGAATATTTACATTGTGTGCTCGAATTTTCACGAACACTAACCTGTAATGTCTTCAGATTTCAACTAAAATAATGAACATGTTTGAATGAACATTCAAATCTTTTTAAAATTAAAGTATTGTTGGCATTCAATATTTGCATTGTATTATTTTACCAAAATTACGAATGTCTTATGTATTCAAAATATCAAAACTTACTTACTCAACTTAATCAGCATATTTTTATTTAAATACAGCTTATTACCACAAGATTATTCCTATTTTTACAAAAAAACTATATTTTTTAAATAACAAAAATTCCTTTTTTTCTTTGTTTTATTATTTTTTCTGATGATGATAAGTTTTTTTTTACTGATATGATTCGTGACAATATTATTTAAAAATAAACGGTCATTTGGTATTTTTCTGATTGATGGCAAGGATTCAACACCTGCTTCCAATTGACAATCAGATGCCTTCTTTTATTAGCTTGATATTCTGTTCGACCTTTTATTCGCCAAGATATTGTGTGTTTAAATACCCATCACGAAAAGGGTTATAAAATTTAACCAAGTAAGCAGCTAAGACATATTGACTAGTCTCCGAATTTATTTGCTTTTATAAACAACTAACATATTTGAATTATATATTTATTTGACATTTAAATTCTTTATGTATAATAATATAAGAAACAAAACGTTAAGTTTAAAATTTTGAAAAATGTTTAATATTTTACTTTAAAACACACACATCATTGTAAATACATTCTCTTTTGGATTATAATTTTATGGTTATGCGTGGGTGTATTTTTGAATTTGAAACTTTTTCATACTTTGAAAATAAATTTCAAAACACACACACAACAAAAAAAACTGACTAAAAATAGTTTGGCATATCTATTGACTATGTTAAAACAAAAGAAAGATTTATTCGATGATTGAATCGAACAACCAGAACCTTTTGGCACAAATACTGTCGGCAACATCGTGGAAGAGAAGCTCGGTGAGATTCCAGACGTGATCTCCTCGAAATGATTATCCTATGCCCAAGTTATTCAGCGAAATCTTACACAGAAATTTATTGAAGACTAGACGTATGACCCGGACTAGACGAATTCCCCCGATTGCAATTTCCTTCATACCGAAAGTACATCAATAATAAATATTAGAAGTGCCATAGAATAGCAATACAGAAGTAACACATAAACTACAGGAAAAAAGTGTGTGATGGCAAAAATTGTATTATATTAGTGTTTAGGTATTTGATTTAATTGATATAATAATATATATATTATATATAATATATATATTATATAATATAAATGAGTTTTAAAAATTGTAAAAAATAAAATGCATCGGTCGGGAATCGAACCCGGGCCGCCCGCGTGGCAGGCGAGCATTCTACCACTGAACCACCGATGCTTATAAAAAAATGGCCATATTTGGGTATTCATTCCATTTCGGATTACTCCGCGTAAAAAAAAAGTTCTTCAAATGAAAAAAAGAAATAGTCAAAAAATACTAATCAAAATGTAGCCGAAAATTTTCCTCAGGTTTATAAAAAGCGACATGCAAAATTTGGTACCAATTGGTTCAGTAGTTTTTGAGTTTATCGCGAAACAGACAGACATTGACTTTTATATATATAGAGATAGGCAGCGGACCTTAACTACTGAGGCTACACTGCTCGCAGTTCCACTGAATAATATACCCGTTAACAACATAACTCAAGCAATTTTAAAAAATAAAAATGTTAAGAGAAAACGGAAACAGGATACGATTTGATAAATATCTTAACACTAAAAATAAAATTGTAATAAAACTCCTAGCGACGAAGAGGCCAAAGACTTGTTAACGGAACTGAGCGTGGCGGCGGAATTGAAAACGAATAGTAACATTTTTACCCGAAACCTAGAGACCCACGATTGTTATAAATAATCTTGGTAAATTAACGGATGTAACTGATTTAATACCAATCATATACACCATGAATCCTGAGTTATATATGGACTAGAAAATGAAATTCGAGTGCTGTTCCCTATGAAATCCAATACCTCTGACCACAATGTAGTGCTGTGGGTGTCTCCACGAGTGTATCAAACCTTAAGGAAGAAGAGTAATGTTATTTATACCGACTGGGACCATGTACACGACAAAGTCTTAGTTAGCCAGTTCCAGAAATGTTTTGAATTTAACCCAAGATATAAAATCAGTAAATGCTCCCATGAGAGGATTTGTCTAATATGTGGTATGGCGGGAAATCACGACTGTTCGCGTGAACAAAATGATTTAACTGCGCTAAGCACCCGAGGTTCAAGAATGGAAAGTCTCTTGACCACAAGAAGAACTCCAGCGAATGTCCCCTGTACAAGACTCATATGCAAATACTAATACAAAGAGATCAATACCATTCAGATGAATGATAGCAATATCAGGTGTATACAATTTAATGCAAGGAAAAGCATGAAGCCAACTAGTGAAGTGAGTATTGCTGACGATCCTCCTGATATCACATTTCTACAAGAACCATACATGTGCAATAATACAGTGAAATTTGACAATAAATCACAAATAGTATATTTTATCACAGATAGGCAAATATATGCTGCTGCTGTTATTTTGAACCGCTAAATAATATATTATAAAATTAGTAGGTTTACAAATCTTTCTGTACAACAATTTCTCTCTATTTCGATGGGAAAATATTAGTTATTGCCAATATTTATATAGTCTCAAACTCTATGGCTGCACTTCATCTTCAATTTTTCTCAGAAATACTTGAGGCCTTTGGTTAACTTCCAATTATCCTTTGTGGAGATTTCAATTCAAGACATCCACTCTGGTTCGATTCAACGACAAATAAAAACGGATATATTCTAAAGTCTATTATTGAGGAGCAGAATCTATTTGTTCATAATCTTAAATTCAAACTTGCAGAAATACTAGTCTAATCGACCTGGAAATTTTCAATAAACACTCCATTAGTCTAACACATAACTGGAGAACCTCAGCACTTTCTGTTACGTCAGCCTATTCGGCAATACTTTTTGATAACTTCAATATGAAGAATGGCAAAACGGCAAAAGCTGCCTGAGTTGGACTAAGGAACTCATGATCAGCTATTATACTCGTCCGACCTCTCACCTACTAACTACCATTTCTTCAAGCATTTCCTAGGCAAGAAATTCATTAAAAATCAAGGTGACTCCAAAACGGCCTTCAAAGCTTTCTACACTTCCAGAATTCTAGAAGATATATGATTGAAATAAATTAATTGATTTTCTCATTCACGGAACATTAACAAAGTTTTGTTTTAAGTGAAATATTGCGCTTGAGAGTGTCGGCCAAAAAATGCCCATTGTATATGTGACAGATGTTACTCTTACGGGTATCACACAAAAAGCAATAAACTAGGGCCTACAGTATGAGTGACTTAAATACAGAAAAATGTACACTTAAGAGTACAACACCAACAGCAAAAAGGGGCTAAATAAAAAAAACACGATTTGTTAAATAAAATAAAAACAGTACTTATCTTTTATTTGCAGCGTTGATAAGGAGCGGACCGGGGTTACACAGGTGTGCGAGGAGGTAACCAGACAAGCACACAGAGAACGCTTTAAGCGTCTCCACTCGAACACCACTCCACGACTCCTCGCATTCCGTTTCAACCCTCTTTTATGTACAAACATGGCCACATTCGTCCAATGAGAAGGCGTGGGAGATCAGTTCGACTTAACAGATAAACAACATTCTTCCCGCATAACTGAGAAGATTAAAACTGCAATGTTTGTCAAATAATTTGACATATGGGACTACTAAATACACATGAGAAAATACACTATACGAGAATAGTGCGATTTCAAATAAAGCAACCTCCTTCTGCTCTTAATGTAATGGAGATATTGGAAGCGCCTGGCTTATCAATGACGAAACCTCCCAGTCGCCAGTTCAACCTACCAGATCTCTATAAATTGTGTTGCGCTTTAGATAAATAGATTAAGATGCAATTAACAATTCCCTTTATGAAATAGGACAATACTTTATATATTATAAATAATAAATTATTGTAAAAATACAGTAGAACCCCCATGAGAGGACACTCGTGCTAGAGGACATCTCTCTATAAAGGACAGTTTACATTTGAAAATTCACCATTTTTACTATTTAGCAACTATCCGGCAGAAGGGCACCTCTCCCTAAAGGACACTTTGGCTTTACAATTAGGTGTCCTTTACAGGGAGGTAGTTCTACTGTATTATGTTCGTGTAATATAAAAAAAAATTATTATTTTTCTTATTATCCAAAGATTATTTTAATCAAAACACACAATTAAATCAAGCAATATGTTGAAGATATCACCTGACTTCTCTGCGTTAAGGTTCTAATTTTGATACTTGATATTCTTCCAACCAGTGAAATTCTTTTCTTCCAAATGCCTTTCAACATCGTCTGATGCAGCATGTAAAATCAATTTAAAATGATTATAATATTTCTTCATTTGTAATAATAACAACAGCGTCAAAAGATAATTATCCATTGTTACCAAATACGTGTGGAGGAACGAGCTCCCTAAATTAAAGGAACACACAAAGAACTATTCATCATCATTTAATCATCAAGTTCTCTCAGTTATACAATCGTCCGACGGAAATACCTCCCTTTCTCGTGAGTTAAATATAAAAACGTTATATGAATGAATTTATTTTCAAAACAATGTGGGAAATCTTATATTAATGAAGTCTTTGGGATTGTTTTGTTTAAATGGGAGAGTTTTACATATATACAGATTTTCTGTAATGAAAATAATTTTTATTATGATTCAATCTGCATTATAAAATTAGGGAATTATTACGTGGTAAAAGAGATGAAAACCATGATGAGTAAAGGATTGCAATTGCTTGTTCTGTAAGCTCGCCAAATGACTACACAAGTGAAAGCAGTTTTACTGTGCGGTGTTTCAGGTTTCAAAACTGTTTAAGTCACCTTCACTCATTAGTGAGGATGGATTCTGAAAGAATCAAACAGATAAGAATGTTTGTTGAAACTTTATATATTTCAAGTAAATCGTATTGAGGTTTTATCAAACCCCCGTGTTGTTACCTTCAATTAGCAGTTTGTTATAAACTCGCAGAGAATGAAGTTTTTGTGTGTACACGAGAATAAAAAAAAATTAAGATTCAAAGATCGCTACGAAAAATAGAGTTTGATATTTTTGATGCGCACCTGTCATTTATAATAATTTGTCAGACATCCTTTTGCCTCGATTCAGGTAGTAACCTGGTCAAGCAGCGAATTAAAAATAAGTTCGATGTTATCCTGTGGAGGCTTTTTGGACGGAGGCTATCAAATCCGGAATGACCCTGCGGTATCTCGCGAATCAGCTGGTCCCACACATGTTTAATAGAAGATAGACCCGGGGAACGGACAGTTTATGGAAGTCTAAACGTCGTGTAGGACTTTCAGGGAAACCCTTTGAGCATGTGGCTGGACATTATACTTCGAAAAAGTAATTCCGGCCACCCAGAGAAGAAAGAAAGACACATTATCCCCGTTGGCTCTTTAATGTGCCACGTAGGACAACAAGGGGAGCTCGACTGTTGACGGTAATTACCGCCCTACCTGCAGTTTGGGAAGTGAGTAGCGTTGGATTGCGAAGGTAGAATTATCACGATTACCTGGGAGTTCTCCAATTCGAATACAATTGTCCAATACAAAGCGGCATTAATCACTGGTCACTATTCAGTGACGTTCCGAGCTGAGACGGCTGAACACTGTGAACAAAGACTCTTGTATTGGAGTCTTATCAACAGGACACTCAAAAGGCGCTGAAATCTCAGATTATTCTCCGCAAGGTGATATGGTTATTTAGCACACCGGGCCCACCTTCAGCCTGTGACCGGGTCACTGTAGGAACTGTACACGCGAGGCTCACGATCCTCTCGTCGTGCGTTCTAAGTCGATGAGTGGGGGCATCTTGTCGCCATTCGGGCTAATGGCCCTCGTCAGTCTAGGGCGGACTTTATTCCATGAGATCCACACGGGATCTAATGGAATCTTGACATTCTGCCAAAGAGGTGTTTACCTGGCAAAGTGACTGGGCCATATCTATGACTAAAATATAGATGGAAATTTTGCCGGGAGGAAATTGATCTAAAGAGACAAGGGTCGCCTCTCCCGTCAAAATGATCTCTTTAGATCAATTTCCTCCCGGCAAAATTTCCATATATATAGTTGTGTCTTATTATTATTCACACTTATATAACCTTGTAAGATGGTTGAAACACGTCCTGGAAAGATGTCCGACATGTGTGAAGAGAAAATTAAGACTGACGAATCTGCCAGACCTCAACTTGGTGCAACGATTTGTGTAGATGATACCTAATTAATAATTGAAGTATACCGACTATATATCAAAATACGGATGATTCCAAAAAGAGAGAAAATATTATTCTGTATCAATAAATGAACATCTAGTCTATAAAGAAGTCAGAATTCAGAGCTCTATATAATTGTACCGGAATGACAGAAGGGTTTGACAATCAGGTGCTTCATCAGGAGAAGAATGGGCCACTTATAGGCTAGGCTAACAAAACAGACGACCCCAATTAAAGAGAATGTTCCAGAAAAGAGGATCCATAATGAGAAGTTTTGAAAACCCTCCATCGATTCCCCATCAATCTTCTGACTGCCGCGGTGTTGAGAAGTCTTTCGTCTCGAAGAGAATATCTGCCAAAGATAACACCTTTATACTCCTTTTTATCCATAATTTATACTGAGAGTGCACATTGTTTTATTGGTTCTGTTAACACCTAAAGTATATATGCTTGGACCGACATTTGCGAGCCTTTATATATCTTAAAATAGAATCTAAAATTTGTCCAATCTTTTAATTGATTCTTTTGTGCATCCTCCAGTCTTACCAAAAAGTATGAATTGATAAAATTGTGGATTTTTGAAATCAATTACTATTTATTATAGTGCATATTATTTCAACAATTTCGTGACTACCACTATAGCCTTTGGAAAAAATTCGCCCGAATCCATAAGAGATTAGCATGACGCCTGCGCAAAGATGGAACGTCATGAGCGCATCTTACAGTAAGATGTCTTAGACACCTCTGCGAATATGAAGGCCAACGGTATATATCCAGGTAGCGATTTTCTAAATATACTAAAATCTAGTGTTTTGGTTTACTCAATGGGTTAAATCTATACGGTTCGCGGAAAAATATCTAACAGGAAAGATGGCGTTTGCAAATGAATACTGCCCTCCCGAAAATTTGCAATATACTGTGTAGAAATTTGGTTGGGGAAGAGAGGGGCAATATTCAATGATCTAGATTATTTTATTTAGAGCTGATATTAAAATGGTTAAAGTCTAATCAAACTCTCTCTCAGCCGTGCGGCGCGTGAGCTCGTTTTTTCGAGATGGAGATTGATGGCATCGAGCCGAACAACTCCTATGGGGTATTGATAGAATTACAAGGGAATGATGCTGTATCTCTCGTGCAATTCTATGGCTATTCCTGGACCACAGGAAGCGGGGAGGCCTCCATCTTCATGAATGATTTCCAAGATCTCTCGGAAAGTGGAAATTAAGTCCAAAAGTGAGACAACGCCGTCTGACTTCATAACTCAAGGCCTTAAATGCAGAGAATTCCACCGCCAAGGACATCGGTGAGCCAGCTGCCTCAAAGGAGACTTGGAAGAACGTTCTGCGCCGGAGTCCACCTCTCATCATGTCCGGCGCAACTTCCTCCAACAACGCTTTCTTCTAAGCCAGCCGAAAATCCATCAGCGGCTGTACAAGCTACTCAACCTCTGGAGACACTTGCCCGTGGAATTCCCGTTCCGGTAGTCTTCTCCAGTCCAACGTGAAATGCCTGCTATATCCACCAAGACATTACAGGATTCCATTACCCATTCCCTATAAAATATTTTCAACCCAAAAATAAGACCCTATCCTGGCTACCCCGTCTCCGGATTCAGAGACCCAGAAGAAGCTATCTCCTCAGGACACTCAGAGGGAAGAACCATTCTAACAACAATCAAAGAAAATTTCCAATGCCCTTTTAAAGCTGGAGCCAGTCCTTGAGCAGCTCTCTGGCAGCCTATTCAAGAGCACTGAAACATCGGTTTATGGAAGGTAAGGATTGTGAAAGCAATCTGCTACCAAGGCCCTCTGAAGAAATTGAATTTGCGGGCTAGCCTGATCAACCTCATTGGGAAGCTCATCCCCCGTATAGAGGACAGAATCAACCAAATCTACAAACGGCTGCCATCAAGGCTGCAGAAGTTAGAGGGACGTAATGAGCACCCGCAAGGCGTGCCTCAATGTGCGCTGCAATGCTGTTCGCCCCGGGAGTGTGGAGAGGCGCTGCTTCTTGAAGCAGCACTCATTTGAGTTCGCATTTGTTAAGGAGACGACCTTGCTGACCCTTAAAAACTTCCGGGACCTCTGTCTTGGCTACAGTACCTTCTTCGCGCCATATTCTATTCCTATCGGATCCGTCACCGCGGCGCAGGTAATCGCCGCATTTACCATCGCTAGCATCAACATCCGGGGTTTCGATACCCGCGTCATATACTGTCCCACACTCCAGAATAGGGGTATCTCCAAATTCAGGTCATCGCATAAGAAGCCATCAAGGAAGATGCGTGGGTCCTCGACAACATAAACATCTCCGAGTAGTCTTCGACCGACATCGCTTCTGGATCCGGGAAATCCCTCTTGAAGCCCCTGGACCGGACCTACCTCGTCGACATTACCATCATCTTCAATGCCGCTCATCTGCCTACGAGGGTGCCAGAGACGGAAGTCGGATAAACGCCCCCCGTCTGTATGGAGTCCTAATTCCATCAAAGCTCACCGGACGCGTCACTCTAAACTGGACACTCAAGTACCGCTTTTATGAACACCGTGCCATCCTTCTCCAAGTATGAAATTCTCTTCACCACTTGCACCATCAGTTTACGCGCGTCTTCGCTGAGATTTATCTCCTGAATATCCATGAAGAAAATGGGGAAAACTTAAGTGGGATCTAGTCGAAGGCAATCAAGTGCCTCTATATTCTTCGCGTTGAAGCAGGGACGTGCTTTGCGCGTCCGTCTACATCGTTCAAGACTTGGCGACCGTTTTCAACAATAGGTGAACCCCATCGAGGGAGAGAGCTTGAGGCGCACCATTTTCAACTCATTCAGAGAGCGATTCGACGGCTCTACCTGTAGACCGGAAGACATTGCTAGAGTCCTGGAGAGATCTACGGAGAGCATCACTCTGGAGAACAGTCACCCGACTTATCGAGCAGATATATCCTTGAGTGAGGTGGAAGCTGCAATCAGCAGTCTGCCACAAGGGAAAGCGACTGGTTGGGATAGCGTTTTCCGCGAGCTGGTCGAAAGCTTCGAAGAGGCCATACAGCAAGTCATCGTCTAATTCAAGCGTCGCTGATCTCTGCCGAAACCCCGATGGTCAGGACTTAAGTGGTTTCTGACCGACGGAGGACTACAGAATCGACAGTGACGTTCTTCTGGATCGTTTACGACACTACCTGTCAGTTATCGTACCGGAAGGCCAGACGTACGCCCTTCCTGGAGGTTGTCCATCTTGGAATATCTCATGCGTGTTTGACGAGGTGGACCTGGCCTTCAAGCAGTCATCTTCACTGACCTGCAGTCCGCTTTTGATAGCGTGAATCGTGAGGAGCTGCGCTCCATCAGTCTGCCTACCTGCGCCACCTGCTCTACGCGGAGACCGACGCTACCATCAAGGTCGATGGATACTTCACCCACCCATTCAGAATGCGCAGAGGGCTTCGGCAGGGTGGTGCCTGCAGCACAGCCCTTCTGTGCCACCCGAAGAGAGTTCTAGGAAGAGGGAACGTCCTGGCGTACGCCGATGAATATTCGTGCTGATCAGCGAATATTGGCAGTCCGAGAAAGTCAAAGACAATATTTGAAAAATACGGGGTGTGACAGGAATGAGCGTGAACTTCCCCAAAAGTAAGGGACTGTAGTGCGGCGCCTGGAGGGATCGTACCGACTCTCCGCTGGGCATATTGGTGGCCCGCATCTTCCACCACAGTGCCAGGCTGTGAAATCACCTCAGGCCTTCTTCAGAATGTCCTCCTACGTCCGTGGCTTCTCTCTGGTCGGGCGAGTGAGAGCGCCCAACTCGCTGGCACTGGCGTCAGTGCTCCACATCTGCACGGCAACCTGCCCGGTGACGCCATTATCGCCAAATTGCAGGCCAGTCTGACCCAATACGTCTGGGGTCCTGCCATCGCGCCACTTGGCTCCCGGGAGGTCTACTGGCACGTCCTGTGTCCAACGGTGGCAAAGGATTGTTGGACAGCAGGAGCCAATTCCAGCTCGCGCCTGCTACAAGGGAATTCCGGCTGCACGCAGAGCTGCGCCTACTCATGGCAGTAGGAATCCGGAGCCTTGTTCTCTGGTTCCTGGCTGCTGCCCCCGTCGCCGTCGGCTACTTGAGCTATGGGAACAGGCTTCTTGATTCTGGGCCTAAACCACCGTGTGGGTCCCACTCCCCCAATACTGAATCTATACCTCGTCGGCGCCTTAGTTTCCTGGCGACGCCATCGCTTTGATAAGATACCGATAAATGTTTTTTTGTTTCTCTTTGAAACCGGGTGTAGAACGCCGACAGGCTGATTGGAGAGGGACACGACATTGATGACGCACCCCTCCGAGTCTTCCTATTTAGAAAAAGGGCAGAGGGAATTTTTTCCGGCAACGTTTTGTTCTTTGTAACAAGCGATGACCTCGTCGAAGCTCTCAGACCCTATGGGCAGGTGGTCTCAATCACACAGAAATTAATGGAGCTGGAGGACCCCCACCAGATCATCCCTGCTGTGCGGATGCACGTCGTGAAGCATTCATCAAACTGCATGAGGCCAAAGTTGTCAAATGTTGCAGTACGTTTGGAAATTAAGTCCAAGGTATTGTCCTATTTACGTTTACCATGGGATAGGCTATTTCCTTTACCACTAAGTGGGCCATAAGCAAGCGAATTCCTCCGAAGGACTGGAACTCGGGTCTACTGAGCGGCCGAATGCTTGGAGAAAGTTCCTCTTCACAAGTTCCTCCCCCGACTACTACAGATCCTCATATCTTGTGCCGCTACACCACCTTCTAGCGAAGATAAGCAGAAAAAGAACTAAAATTTATCTTCCTACTCCATCTGCTTCTCGGAAACCGCCTCCACCCAGGAGAGGAGCAACATGATGACTGAAATCGTTCAAATTGTCTGAAAAAAACGCTTAAGCTTGTGAAGTGACAAGACTGATTTTCAGACTAGAATAAAACAAAGTTGCGAGATTCGTGTATCAAAAGTGCACCTCTCCCTTTGTAAATGAATTGAAACAATGTATCTTAGGTTATAACCACAGTAGAAAACGTAGTGATAACGAATGGTATACATGTTGGCTTTTTGCCTGTATTTGCAAAAACTGGTTTTACGGCTCATTTGTTATCACTAACTCTACATATTGCACTGGAATATAACCTAAAATTCATTGTTTTGATGCGTTTTTAAATGGATAGGTGCCATTTTTGATGAATAACATACTCACGAAACTTTATGTTGAATTCTAGCCTGAAAATTGGCTTTATCACTTCACCAGCTATAAAATATAAAAAGCAATAAAAGTCTATGTTACGCTAGAGGGACAAATATAATATTGAACCTCTCTCTCTCTATTGTATCTTCATATTTATAATCAATTATAACCAAAGTTCCTGGATCGTACAGAACTACCCGGGTTGTCTTTCAGACCGGAGTCCTTTTTTTTTTACAATGAAAGTGAAGGACCATATCAATATATATAAAGACACAAAATCAGAAGGGTAAATCTTATTCAGCATATATTTAGATGATGATCCGTAATAATTATCATAATGATATATTGATGCACAGGGACAAATCCTATATTAAAATATTCCATCTTAAGAGATATACTTAAAAATATTCTTTATATATCTGAAAATGTTCAAATTGAACCTGTCACCGATTGATTCAGAAATTCGCGATCAATTTCATAGCAATTCATCATAAAATCTTTCCGAAAAATTGTAGATCTCAGTTGGGGGCCATTTAAATGGAACCATTCTCTTTTCAGATAACCGAAGGTTTGATTGATAGTTGTCCAACCAAACGATTCAAACTTCTCCCTCGAGAAAAACATAAATCTGTCTTCCCAGTTTATTTTATTGCGTGTTACCCCAGTATGGCGGCAAGATTAATAAGTCCCCAAAACCTTTGTGGAAATTAAATTCTCAAGAAAGATACGAAATGGAATCGTTTTCTTTACTTTTTTCACCTTTTTTTATAGGGCAGAGTGTGAAATCAGATTGGAGGCAGTTTCACTTTCGAAAGAAGCGAAATAATAAAATTTGGGGGGGTTAAAAGAATATCTTAGAGGAAAATTGGCATTTCTTTCTCCATTGGTTTGGTAGATGAATGTTCATGCAGAGAAATCTATTTAAAAATCTTCTTTGTTGCCATTTCATTGTCATTTAATATTTATAACAAAACAACTGCACTTTTAGATGAAAATGACGTCTAAATAGAAACCATTGCCTTCAATTAATGCGTCTGAATCTAGATAACTTTTAACCATAAGGCAATATTTGTTTATTTTCTCATTATCTTTGATTTACCGTAACTCATCTTTCACTTCCCAAGTAAATAAAGTGTTCGAAACTATTAAAAACGCGTATTTCACAAATTAAACAATTTCTTAATTTGTAAAAGAATCATACGCGTCTATAATAATTTCGAATTTTCATAACAGATGGCACGGTAATGCATCAAAATATAAGTGTAAATCACAAAAATGAGTGAATATTAATAAATAATAATTTTGGAGTGTTGAGAGAGACGCCAACTCTGTGGTTTTGGTGATCTTACATGTCATGCCAGCTTGTTCGTTTCAGAAGGGGAAAAGATTGTGTACAGAACACAGAATATTTTATATAGGCAAGCAGTAACGAGGTTCTATGTAAAATATTAGAAGACACAAATAAAGGTGAATTTTTGCTATTCATAATGTATACTGTAAATACATATTGTTATATCCTCCTGTAATTTCCTCCCGGCAAAATTTCCATCTATATTTTAGCCATAGATATGGCCCAGCCACTTTGCCAGCTAAACACCTCTTTGGCAGAATGTCAAGATTCCATTAGATCCCGTGTGGATCTCATGGAATAAAGTCCGCCCTAGACTGACGAGGGCCATTAGCCCGAAACCATGGTCTCTAGGTGGACGCTTTTCAGTTTGCCAAAGTTGGTGTTGTGGCTTTGTCACCGACACGAGGCCGCTAGTTGCGGCGACAGTCAATAGATGGCGTCTGTTTTTAGACGTCTATTTTGACGGGAGAGGCGACCCTTGTCTCTTTAGATCAATTTCCTCCCGGCACAATTTCCATCTATATTGTTATATATTAAATATAATATACTTTATAAATATAAAGCAATAATCTGTATAAACTCGTTCGTTGCAAAACAGACGAATAAACCGGAAGGTATATGAACCGAAGGCCAAATTTATCTGAAATCTCCCATTCGAATTTTCAAAGCAAAACTAACCCTGTATGAGAGCGGTCAATAAAACGTCTTCGAGACCACCCCCACATGCAATGGCAGAAAAAAAAGGAGTAGTATCGTGCATGCGCAGAAAATGCCTATGAGAAAAGCCATCATTTCTATAATGTGCTCGATCCAAATCCTATATTTATATTGTCCTGCTTACCAGGGTATCATGCTCAATTCATTTCATATTTTCATCAACGTTGCGTGCGCCCATGCAGAGGTCTCATAGATTTGACCAACTTCTCGAGATTTTTTATTTATGTTTTTTTTTTTTCGAAAAAAAAGTTGAGTGGATACTTCAAATAAGTTTAATACTTCTTTACGGAATATTCTCGGATTTCTTGAGGGTGGTTTATGTTCCAGTTGATATTAAGCAAACCGACATTAAGAGACTTATATAATTCTTGTACTTTGCGAGAGCAAAGTGTCGATTGTCAAAATAAAATGTAGATTTGCAATTCCCTCACATGATACAGCCGGCCAACCAAGAAGGTCCTGTTGTCAGGGCAGCGACCAACGAAGCGTGCATGGCGACCAGCGAAGGACTCCCCAGCCCACCTAGCAACCAATTAGAAGTCCAGAATGGACCTAATTACAGTCCGTCAAAGAGTATAATCACCGTAATTATTTGTCACCCGGAGGTCTCCGCTTCAATCCAGGCTTCTGTCTGCCAAGTAAATGACACTCATTCTTCCTTAAAAGGGTTCCATTGAATCAATAAATTATCTGTGTTCACGTTTTAACAAATATTATTTTTAAAAAATAGGATGAAAATATTTCTATATATCACCGTGTAGCTGTTTTATCGGTAATTTTAATTGATAAGCGTTATTTTTGAAGGTTGATTAAATGTGTATCGATTAATGACATTACTTCTAACAAACTAAAAGCAGAGTTCGAATCCGCTGTGAAATATTTTTAATTTTCGAGTTCGGAAACAACTCCGATCTCGTGATGCTATCGAGGAGAACGCTACCCAGTGATAGATACTTCTTGATGCTAGTGTCGGGAAACAACCCCAAGCTCCATCACAGAGAAGGTACAATTACAAGGGAAATCTAGGGCAGGGAATCAAGATAAAGAATGTCTACCAGATGGGAGTCCAGGTGGACCGTCGGACCCCAGGGAGGTATGGCAGTCCGGGATATTGTGCAGCTCCCAAATCGCCGATCAAATGGGTCCAGAATCGGACCCTCGAGGCGCGAACTTTATTAACCTCCTTATTTATGAGTCCCAAAGCGGGCAACCTGATTAAAAGAGCGGATTTTCTGGACTTATCTGGACTTCCAGTGATGTGACGGACCATCTTCCTATCCATTGAACGCAATCGGATTGTCTTTGGATCGATTGAACTCTTCAAATATAACATGTCGCCTGTGTGGTAATATTTGTGCTTTGACTATAATATTCCAACAATTTTACTGAACATCAATTAAAAGAGATTAGAAAGTTTGGTTCATAAGTTGTGAACCTTCCCAGCTTTTCACCAAATTAATCTACCAAACCGGAACAAATATTTCAAGGGTATTTCTACTTATGTGGTCTAGTTATCTGATCCCTTCAACCATCATATTGATATAATATTCTTTTGTTCTCTAATAATAAAAGTTATGAAGGTGCCTGAGACTCATCTATATCTTATCTATATATATATATAAAATTGAATGTCTGTCTGTGTGTACTCTATAGATTCAAAAACCATACATCCAATCGCCGTGAATATTTGGGATTATTAGGTATATCCCCGGGAAGGTTTTTGAAAAATAATTTCTTGAATATCCTGAATATCCTTAGAGTTATTTGCAGATTTGTAGATTTAACTCGCAAGCAGCGCCACCATTGCGACGATGTTAACAAGTATTTTTATCTATAAGTTTTATTATCACTAAGTTTATTATCTTAAAGATTATTTATCAAAAGTAAGATTGTCTCAGGATGACACGGCAATTTATTTGAGACAAGAATAATGATACAATCCCAAATCAAAGATACTATTCCTTTAACTTCCAATTACCGAGGGAACCAATTAATATTGATTTTATTCAACTTATCGAGTATTTTTCAAGGGACCGGGAAAAAATGTTCACTAGATAAAACGATGATTTTGTAAAGTAGAAAATTAGGAAAGACAAAATTCAGGATGACACGGCACACAGGGACCGGGAAAAAATGTTCACTTTATCGAGAGATTCAAATTTACGAGTTTCAAATTATCAGAATATATCTATTCTTTTTTTTATAAGTTTATAGAGAATATTACTTTGTATTAATAGAGAATTGTTTTAACAAATGTTCGTTAGACAAACCTTTACTCGGGTAACACCTCGGGCGAAGCCGGGTACATCCGCTAGTATATATAAAAATGAATGTATGTGTGTGTGTGTGTCCTTTATGCCTGACCAAACCACTCATTGGAACGCCATGAAACTTTGGGAAGTTATTTAGTATAGTACTGGGAAGGTTTCTGAAAAATAATTTCTTGAATATCTTGAATATCCTTAGAGTTATTTGCAGATTTGTAGATTTAACTCGCAAGCAGCGCCACCATTGCGACGATGATAACATTTTTTTTTATCTATAAGTTTTATCATCACTAAGTTTATTATCTTAAAGATTATTTATCAAAAGTAAGATTATCTCAGGATGACACGGCAATTTATTTGAGACAAGAATAATGATACAATCCCAAGGCAAAGATACTATTCCTTTAACTTCCAATTACCGAGGGAACCAATTAATATTGATTTTATTCAATTTATCGAGTATTTTTCAAGGGACCGGGAAAAAATGTTCACTAGATAAAACGATGATTTTGTAATGTAGAAAATTAGGAAAGACAAAATTCAGGATGACACGGCACACAGAGACCGGGAAAAAATGTTCACTTCATCGAGAGATTCAAATTTACGAGTTTCAAATTATCAAAATATATCTATTCTTTTTTTTTAATAAGTTTATAGAGAATTGTTTTAACAAATGTTCGTTAGACAAACCTTTACTCGGATAAAACCCGGGCGAAACCGACTACATCCGCTAGTTAATAATAATTGATAAAATATTGATTTCTCATCATTTCAACAGATGACGTTTCATGGTCTGCTTATTTTTATGCCAAAATAGACCCCCCCCCCCCCCCTTGTGTCAGAATTTAAGCCGAAGATCTTATTTTGAATGCTATGAATGTCTACAAATACGAATAACTCTATGAATTTTTAAATCTTTTTACCAGGAATCAACCTCATAATTACAGATTAGACCAACCTTATAATTTAGAATGAGCAATACAATAGGTATAGCGATGAAGATAATAGGAAGATGAAGTTAAGGGGAAAATCTGTGTTTTTGTCGTATTAGAATAATACCTCCTCATTTTTACTGATAATCTTGGAAAAACATTCGATATCACCGAAATATATCGGACAAATTATTAGCTTAACATTTTCCGAAGGTTTGGAAAAACTCACAAGTTTGAATCGACAGTTTGGAGGTTTATTGCAATACAGAGGTAGATTTAGGCTTATCATAATCAATAACTGTAGCTAGGTTCAACAGAATTCACCAAACTCTTTGAGAAAGTATGATCAAGTTGTAGAGATGAAAAAAGAAAGAAGATAAAAACCAACTACGTACAATACGTGAGTTGTTTCGGTGCCTCTACAGTCATATATCTCAGTGTCGTGTGGAGTTGACATATTTGATTTATAAAATCTCCTTTAAACTCTTAGTATTGTTTACTGATAACAGAATTGTGAGTCTGATATAAACTATCATTGGTAAGAATTGATAACGTGTGATACGTGTATTTACAATACAAATAATCATATCCCTCTGCTCAACATATTGCCCGGTACTACATGTATAAACATATGGTGAACTTACAGTACATATACCCAAAACCCTCTACGCACAATAGCATCATACTATAAGTGTAGACATGGTGTGAACTTACAGTACAAACAGTCACAACCCTCTACGGCTTGATACAACGTGTATATACATAATTGAAAGCAGTCACAACCCACCATGGCCTGTATGTGTAAATAGGATATGTAGATCCATTGAAGCAGTCACAGCCCTCAATCTACTACGATTATCATCTTCTACAACTTTTATGCGATCATCTTGGAATATATTACATATCTTTATTATCCCCCAACTCAAACTATTTTAAGCTTTTTTGGTAATTTTCGAATTCAAATTTTTAATTAGAAATAAATTCAAAAGATAAAAAGTCGAACATCAACCTCACAACATTCTGAAAATGACACTGCCAATAATTTACCATCAAGATGGTAGAAAATGAATGAATTGGACATAATTTTCGCTCCCATTCCCATTAAAGTTTACCACAAAGATATCGTCTGCATTTACATTAATGCTAAGTAAATATTAATCCGCTTTCCTTTTTTTAAGAATTGAATTTTTTTATATAGCAGACCATAAGTTCAATTATGGAAATTTGTTGAAAAAATGGCAGATGACAGAAAAAACGACTTTCGTCTGCTGAGTTTTAAGAAATCGCCATATTAATTGGGAACTTGACGATCGTCTGAAGACGTCAAAGCCAGCTGAATCTCTCAAATTACCTGGGAATCCATAAAAAATTTGGTTCTGCTTATTTTCCCTTTCTTCTAACCCTAAACATGAAGGTAATTTGAAGAACTTTTAATCATATTTAAATCAACTGTCCCAATTCTTTATAAATTTGAATTGCAGACTTGATCAAATACTTTAAAATCGTTCACTCTTAGTGGATTTAAAATTCGATGCAATTTAGAAATGTAAATAAAACCAAATCGTTCTTTAGAAAAAAATGACTCTTTGTTTCTTAATTTGCAGAGAGAAAATTTAGGAATAATATTTATGAATTATATAATATATAACATTTCAAAAGAAGAGTAATGCTATATATTACTACTAGAGGATGTGTACCCGGCTTCGCCCGGGTTTTATCCGAGTGAAAGTTTGCCTAACGAATATTATTGATAATAATATTCTGGAACACACAGAATATTATGATAATAATGATAATTATATTCGTTACGTCATATATTTATATAATATATGAAATTTATTTTTCGAGCAAACATATCCACTCTCTACTGAATAGATTTTTAAAAAGATATACATAAATAAAAATATCTAGAGATATACTACATGATCTTAGCCATCTTAGCCTTCGTGTGTCTTCTACTCGAGTGAATGTTTCGCTGGTAGAATTTTGTTCCTGCCTATTATTAATCATTATCTGGCTTCGCCCGTGGTCTGCTTTAGTGAATATTCTCCAAAAGATTTTTTTAATACAATCAAGCATGATACGGCAATATTGTGATCATCATTTCTGACTAAAAAAATATTGTTGCTCAGTACTTGGTTAAATATAATTTTTCTTGGTTAAAGTGCGACAAAAAAACTCTTCCAGATTTAACTCTCTGTCCTGTCAAAATTTCAGCGAGATTAGTTACATATTGAGGGCTTGCATAGCCGACAAACATGTTCCCGGCTTTGCCCGATTTTTACCCGAGTAAAAGTTTGCTTAACAAACATTTGTTAAAACGATTCTAGCAAACATCCAATCCCTACTGAATCTATACTTGTCTACACTCTCGATAATTTTTCCCGGTCCCTTGAAAAATACTCGATAAGTTGAAAAAATTCAGTATTAATTGGTCCACTCGGTAATTTGAAGTTGAAGGATCACAATATTGCCGTATATTTTGGAGAATATTCACTAAAGCAGACCACGGGCGAAGCCAGATAATGATTAATAATAGGCAGGAACAAAATTCTACCAGCGAAACATTCACTCGAGTAGAAGACACACGAAGGCTAAGATGGCTAAGATCATGTAGTATATCTCTAGATATTTTTATCTTGCCACAAACGAAAATTTGTAAATAACTGTATTTAGCGAATGTACCCGGCTTCGCACAGTTTTTATCCGAGTAAAGGTTTGCCTAACGAACATTTGTTAAAACGATTCTAGAAAACATCCAATCCACCTATATATTGATTTATAAACGTATATAAATATAAATATTGTTATATGCGTTTAAATATATTTTTGAAACACATAATTTTTTGAAAATATTTATTATATTTTAAATTAGATATTGTCATTTTTGTGAATTTGATAATTAATTATTTCTTTTTTTTCTCAATGAATTATATATATTAATTTAAAAATTCATTTTTGTTATCATCATCACATACAATGTATTTTTTTTTATATAAACAAACGATAATAAACAACAACAATTAGGGGCTCAAAAATCATTTATTATGGTTAGCAGCTCCGTAAATAAAGATATTTTCACAACAACAATTAAAGTTGCATAATCATTTTTATAAAACAACATCAAATTAAATTACAATGTAAAAATATATTTTAAAATTACATTTTAACATTTAACACAAAAATGTTACAATTTTTCTTTAAATATATATTAATATTGAAATGCCTCGTATTTTTTACGTCATTGGAATAATATATTACTAAATTCTCAAATTAAATTTATTATACTTGGAAAACATTTTAAGCATTGTTACAATTTATAAATATAATTTCACCAGACGCCGCTAGAGGCGCTGCTTGCGAGTGAAAGTAGAAAATTTGCAAATAAAATTGCAAAAATTATTTATTTAAAATCAAATTCAAACCAGAAATCTTCCCAGTATAATAGTAAATAACTTCCTAAAGTTTCACGGCGATTGGATAATCTTACCTTTTAAAAACATTCATCGTGTGAACAAACTAACATTCATCGTGTAAAAAAACCACGTGTTAATTATTAACCAATCAAATTCATTTATCGTCGCGACCAGTGCTGCGCCCAAGCGGTAAAGGCTGGAACTAACGCTTTTTGGTTTTTTATTTTTTTTGAAAAAGCACATTAACTTTTTTAGTTTTTTGAATAGCCTATATGTTAAACGAAATCTTCAGCTACCTACATGCGAAATTCCATAATGATTGAGTCAGTAGATTTTGCGTGAAGCGATAACAAACATCGATTTCGCATTTCATTTTTATAGATATGAGGAAAGGATAAATAATCAATTACAATTGTAAAATACGCTTAATATGGAAAATACCTATAATTATTCTCATGTATTTGTATTTCCAGTTCAATGTATTTAAAATATCGACGCGTTCTACACGTATAGAAATATCTTCACAAATCAGCCAATATCCAGAACGGTCTGGAGATTAATTTGGCGAAACCGCTGAGAGGGTTCACCACTAATGAGTCAAGCCATCTCATTCAATAACTTTTATCATTGCAGTAAGGTCCGTAGAGATATAATTTGATGATAAATGTAAAAAAAGGTAATACTTTGCCAAATTAATAATTGAAGTAAACGAAAAAATTGCGCTACAAATTTTAAAATAAAACTACAACCTTTCGCAATAAGTTTATTTCATTATGATCATTATAAAAGAAACTTATTGCGAAAGGTTGTAGTTTTATTTTAAAATTATTAATTGTTACAAATCGTAAAGATAGATGGTAATTTAATTTATAAATATAATTTGCTAATATAGCTTTAATATAAAACCTTTTTTTTTTAAAGCTTTGCTTGATGATATTTCTTTAAATTAAATGTATGCACCTCTACAGACCTATAAGCTTATTTCCAATGGTTCCCTAAACACCCCTGAACTGCCTATAGATAGATGAAAATTAGATTTTGGAATTGTAAGGTTTGTTTTCCTTGTGGAAAGGGTGACAGCAGGTGTCACTGAAACGTAGAATAAATTATAAAAAATTGTAGTATTTATTTTATCGTATGTATATTTATTTATTTTTAATAAGACTAGTCAGTTATTTTTATTATATTTTACTAGACGGGTGACCCGGGCCTCGCCCCGGGATTGACCCGTGTGCATATCTACCCGAGTGATATATATTTAGATAAGATTTTTTAAATAATTGTTTGTTATTAGCATTATCTATTTGTTTGCATCAGCATAATTTAATCTAATCTTTGATAGTGGGCGCTGTTCGTGAGCTAAGTAGAATAATTTGAATATATAGTTTTAATAATTGATTTATTTATTTTTTAAAATAGCCTATCGTCTTACCCGTATTTTTTTACCTATTCATGGAAATTTTGGTTTGAATTAGTGAACTACTGCGAATTTGTATACCGGACATACAAACAAACAAACATACAAACATTGATTTATATATATATCTATAAATAGTAGTTTTTAGTTTCATATAAAAAATAAATTTTGTTTATAATTCTCTCCTTGGTATTGTCTTCGCCCTTAGTAGTACCGACATTGGGGATGCTGAAATAATAAACATTTAGTAGCAGAAGGGCAAATATCTACTAATATTTGTTAACATTTTCCCCCTTCTTCGATAAAATATGCTTTAAATTGATTTTGTAAATATACACACGTATTGTAAATTACTACTTTGTTCACACTTTTAACTTATTTATGGAATGTACATTCCACGGGTTTTTTTTTTTTTGCACAAAAGGGTACCCTAAATATCAAAGTATATAAAATATACAACAAATTAATCATCTCTACACACAAATAGCGCAGACATATAATCAAGAAATAACACCATCTTGGGAACAAACTCAGAAAGATACTTTTTCAGGCTATGGCTCTCACAATAATGGTACGGTGACGTTGGTGACAGTCCTGGGGATGTCCTGAATATGATCGAAGAGATAAATGGCCTACTAGAGATAATTGACATGTTTGGACATGTTGTTCTACACTCGAAGTGAACAAGGCTGGAAAGATGTATGGGAGGAAGAAAAGGCCGAGAATGGAATCCATTGACAATGTCTGGAGAAGATCCTAAGATACCATCAAAATATTAGGAAGGAAGTTCGGGAAAGATAAGAATACCAAACCTCTGGGTTGAGGGAAAATACAACATTACATAACATGGAACAGAAGAAAGAATTACAAAATCGGTGTTTTTTCGAAAGAGTGTACAAATGGTGAAGTGATATATTTAAGATTTATAACAAACATAAACCATTTATCCAAATTATATTGGCTAATTATTTGAATGAATAATTCACCTTCTAAACAAGTCCATATACGGTGCTTTTATTATCTCCCGAACTGTGTTAGATGCTAGAAAGGCATTGTTCGCTGTACACTTTTAGATTGGTGCACTATGATGTTGGTTCGTTTAGATTAAAATGGTCTCAAGCAAAGAGGTGACAATATATATATTTAAAGAGGATCAACTTTGTATACAAAAGAAAAACAAATCAAATCAAAAAACAACTGTTTTCTTTTTCTCGCGCGGGCGTGCTTTTACGAAAAAACAGCATATTTTTCTCGCAGATTACATTAGGCCTAGCGCAAATTATCTTTCACTAACAGGCATATTTGATATTTTCAAGGAACGATTTCTGTGAAGAAACCTCGACAAATACAGATTATATAGGCACAAGGACCAATATAATGAGTACATTCTTGAAATTGCAGGAAGGGTTTACCACTGATGCACCAGATCTTCTTAATATTATTTTTGTTCTGTTTATTGAATGCACAGCCTTATGTAAATTTTTAAAGATTTGAAAAAATTAGAACAACTATTATTAATTCTTTTTAGTTTAATCTAATCAGTGTGAAAAATAAAGGTTTCCCGATAAATACGCTATCTAAGACGTTTCGAAAACAGCATTTCTTTTCATTTATTTATTTATTTCAATTCAAAACGCTATGTCCCCCTAGGGACACTTGCGCTAAATGTACATACAAATATAACAAAGAAAATATTCAACATGGAAAGATACACAGAAAGTAACTTAGAAAGATTCATAAATATTATTTACATATAGGGATATTCTTTGAATTTTATTTACAGTTACATCATTAAATTTAAAATATATACATATATTCACACATATACACCTATATATTGTTTACAACCATATAATATGTCCAATATTTCTTGTTACTATCGCTCAAACACCAGAATTGTTTAAAAGTTGGAATTGAAAGTAATTTTAAAATGTATCTTTTGTTTGTATAAAGATGTGTAGCTACTCATCTAAAATTTTGGTGTAACGTAGTGATTAAATTGTGTATTGTCCTTTTATTATAATAAAATGGTTCAAATGAAAAAGAGAAATATGACTCAGAAGATCCCAAAACAAATAAATAAAAATATAAGAATTAATTTAAAAAAAAAATAGAGAAGATTTTTGTATAAGTCGATACTAATAAAATAGCACAGAGTATTGTGGCTAGGGTCACGTTTGATTGTAATGTAGCAGTGCGGCCAAACGACATGTCATTTAGGAGGACATTCAACAAGGACATTACAAGTTTTTCTTGTTTTACCCCCTCTTTTCAGATATCATTTATTCGAATAGTTAAAATATCCTATATAGTATGCTAGATGGTGCCAACTATCATCAAAGGATTTAATTGTCTTTGAGAAGTCACATTTTTACCTTTTTTTAATTAAAGAATATTCACATATATCGGTCAAAATACGAATTCATTAATGACAATTGAAAAATATTTATTGTCATCTAGACAATTTTACACTTCAAACAAAGAGAGAGAGAAAGAGAAGAAAAGAAATATATACATGAAAGAGAAATATAAACATATATAATACATATATTTTACAAAGTGATGATGGAGGATGAAGGCATCCTCGGCGCTGGAGGGTCCTGGACCAGGCGATGAGCGGGTCCTCCACTACTCCTCCGAGCCCAACCTGTACAAAGTGGCGATAAACGCGCAGCTTTGCCAACGCCAGGATGGAGAGGGCGTCGTCCTCAAGGCCGGACCCGACGAAGATCCAAGTCTGCAGGTCAGGGGGCCGTCCGATTTCATTAATGGAGGAGTGGTGTACACCATCGAACCTTTCAACAACAATGATTTGAGATTGAATCTCGCATTGGGCCTTTTTTTTTCTGGAAAATAAACTGCTTCAATGGCCCCCCGATTCATGCCGGATTCCAACCCCACCAGTGAGTGTAAGCAACCAAACTGTAACACTTTATTCAACTATAAATACAAAGCGCGATGTCCCGCCAATGACACTGGCGCCCAGGAAAGCAATACAGGAGAGAGAGAGAGAGGGAGAATCTATTTATTTATCCAAAAACATATGCACAAAGGCATTTACCATATTCTTGAAATTAGTTTCAAACAATTATACTAAATACATAGGTAATTTAATTTAAACACACCTCAAAATAAAGAAAAAAGGAAAATATATATATACAGCACATACAGTGTTACAATTATACCTAACACTTGAGATTATTTAAAAACTTTGATATAAATTTACAAAATCTATTGAATTCAATGTATGAAACCCTGCTGGATATCAGTTCTCTTGGATCGGTACAGAGAATACCGTTACTGAGTCTGTAGTCTTGAAATGCTGGGCACTTAAGTAAAAGATGAGTAGAATATTGAATGCGGCATCCACAAAAACAGCCCGGATCCTCTGATGCGCGAATTCTTTCCAGAAAATTCTTTACCAGTAACACTGGTAAGTGCTAATGTCAAACTGATTTCTTCATGGAGAGATATATGGCGCTCATACATAAAAGCAGTTGCCAACTACCCACCGGCCTGTACCATGTTTACTTGGGACGTGTACTACCCCTACCATCGCCACCATGAAACCTTCAAGATCCTTTGTTCATTCGTTGAGGTAGAAAGTGCAATTTATTTATTAGCGCGGTACTGTGAAGCTGACAGCGAAGAGGACGTGTAGAGCGCCGTTTGAATCGTGGATGTGCGAATCGTAGAAGGAGTATAGAAAAAGTAAAGAGATATTCCATTTTCTAAAGAACGACTTTGGTGAATTATAAAAAAAAAATAATTTATTGGGTGCTCAAATATGATTCCACATTTTTCAAAATTTATTTTTAATTTTAATAAACTAACTTTTAACTATTGTTTTGTTTTGCATCGAATTCTGAGTTTTGAAATCTAGCTACTTAAATGTGATATTTAATATAAGATCATATGCGTATTTTTATTTTAAGCCATATTTAGATATGTCTACATTTGTACCTATAAAGTCTAATCTGAGGGAAACTTAGCTTTTCATCTTCAAACTCAGTAAAAGTGCAAGCGAAGTTCATCAAATGACCTATAGCGCCTATGGCAAGAAGTCCTCTTCATTAGGAACCTTTCAAAATTAGTTTGAACATTTCAAATATGGAGATATTGACGTCAACGTTAAGGAACGCCGAAAGCCGCCAAAAAAGTTGAAGGATGAGGAACTGCAAGCATTATTGTATGAAAACCATGCTCAACCACACAAAAGAACAGTTAGCGACTTCTCTCGACGTCACTCGATAGGTTGTTTTGCTTCATTTGCACGCTATTGGAAAGATTCAGAAGAATGTATAATGGTTGCACACGAATTGAGTGAAAAACCAAGAATAATGACATTTGAAATCCTGATGTAAAGGTTTCAAAGAAAGTTTTTTTTCTTTATCGTATATTGTGACTGGGGATGAAAATAGAAGTATTCTGACAATCCTAGGCGTAATGGGTAAGGCCAAGCAGCTGACTACCTTGACCGCCAAACCCAATAGCCATAGTATGAAGGTTCTTCTGTGCATCTGGTGGGATCATCAAGGCATACTTAATTACGAACTTCTGAAACCAGGCGAAACAATCACTGCTCATCGCTATCAACAACAATAAACGCATTTATGTCTAGAAGCGCAGTGAAACGACCAGAAGGGCGCAACGACATGGCATGTAGATACTGCTTTATGACAACGCAAGACCACGTGTCGCACAATCAGTAAAAGACATCCTGAAAGACACAAATGAGAAGTTTTCTTCCACCCGCCATACTCTCCAGATATCGCTTCATTGGATTATCACCTCTTCCGGTCGATGGCACAAGACCTGCCTGACCAGCGCTTCCAAGACGACCGCAAGTCTCTCTTATGTCAACACATCACAGAATTTCGCCACTCTTTCAATTTGGACAGCGCTGTATGCGTTTACAAGGGCGTCGGGAACAAGTATCAGCGCCTAGTCCTTGAATCTTTGGTCTCGCACTGCACGCCCAGTTTTAACCGAAAAATCGACCTCCCACCCCAATACTCCGTGTTTTAATTAATAATTAATAATTAAACACGAATGTTTTTTTTTATATATATATATAAAACTTTTTCCTCTCTATATATTCCTATTGCGATGAACTCCCATAATTTGTGTAGTTTATGGATTCCATCGTTAAAAAAGTTATTGGTTTCGAGATAATCCATTTATCAAGATAATTTTCAATTTCTTGGCTATTTTGGAAGCTGGGATCAGACATGACGTAGCCACGCAATAATATTTGGAACGAAGGCGATAAAAACGTGGTGAGTTTCTTTTAATGGTAAAACACAAGCTTTCCGTGTTTTACCTCGCCAATCCCCCCAGCTGAACTATTTACCTACTATATTGGGCTATCTTTCATATCCATAGTTTTAAAATATTTCCAGGTTGTAACCTGAAGAAGGGCATTCTTGCCTGAAAACTTGTGTTTTACCATTAAAAGAAAATCACCACGTTTTTATCGCCTTCGTTCCAAATATTATTGCGTGGCTACGTCATGTCTGATCCCAGCTTCCAAAATAGCTAAGAAATTGAAAATTATCTTGATAAATGGATTATCTAGAAACCAATAACTTTTTTATTGATGGAATCCATAAACTACACAAATTATGGGAGATATTTTCATCGCAATTGGAATATATAGATAGGAAAAGTTTTTTTTTTTTAATATTTATAAAAAACAATTGTGCTTAATTGTTGTAAAAACGCGTTATTGCCTTATAAATAAAATAGGTTTTTCGCAGAATATTTTGGTCAAGACTATTAAAGAGCCTTTAACGATTTTCCAGAGGCAATTTATGCCTTCGGTATTCTAGAAAGAAATGAATTTCTCAGCAAACCAAAACAACAACAACAAAAATTCCGTTTGGCCAGTCTGAGAATTTGACAGGGATGTGCTTAAAAGGGATGTAGGAAATGCCGGCTACATCCCTGGACCTCGTGGTCGAATAATGGATTGATGACCAGTCTTTGGTATATTTGTGAATATAACTTAACATTTGGATCCACCTTTTTTATTGGAAGTTCCAAATTGTAACAGAAACCTGCAATGATCCCTTTGAAAACCTTTCTTCGTATTGCCTGATCCATTTCTGAAAGGTGTTTATTTGAAAGTTGACGTAGGAAATGGCACGGGTTGCTATTATTGAGGTAGATCCACGCCTCTTATAGTGTGATAACATTCTTGCAGCTTTCTCCTGCCGGGTAATTTTCATAAAAGCCTTCTGCAAGTTCCTTGATATGTAGCGGCTTGTCAACATAAATTTTAGCCTTTCTACGCATTTTGAGCCCAGTTTTCTCCTGATAATATGGTTAATGGTTGAAAGTGGTACTCTGCTAATTATGGAAATATTCCCTTGAGAAAGTGGGTTCTCTCTGGAACCATTTCCTTTATCTTTCTTCTGTTTGAAGTTAAAGGCCTCTTTAGACATATTTTCAGAGAAATATTTTTGTTTAATTTCATAGATATCGAAATTTTCTTCATTTATCTTTATTATTCGACTGATTGTGCTTTTAGAGAGAGAAATGGAAATATTTTTTCATTCATAATTTTAGTTATTTGAGTGAACGAGTATTTTTCCTCTCGGGAAGTCTGAAACATAACATTTTATAAAATCACTAATACTTTTAGGAATTTCGATATTTAAAATTAGTTTTATGGCGTAATGTACACATATGGACAAACCTTAAGGAAGTGAAAAGTCTTTGAGGTCGCTGGCTGTCTGTTTTTTTTTTTTTTGGAGACAGAGGGCATTTTGTTTACTCTTGGTTATCTCGTGTATCTTCAATAACTATCTTCCTTTAGTTCTGTCCATGAATGCAAATAAATTCTTGTTTTTTATTCGAATAAATAAAACATATTTTAAATCCACGTTCATTTCGCGAACTGAAGCGTTGCAAAATAGTTTTTTAATGAAACACACCCTCTGTATTACTATTAATGATATCAAGAGCCTTTATTTAAACTGTTTCAGACGGCCAAACATTCATTTGGCTACAACCCGGGTGAAACTGGGTCTAGGATTAAATTAAAAGGAGAAATCTTACCACAAAATATTGACTTGAATCGGTGTCGTCTGACTTGTTTGAAACACGACCATGCCATACGGTAACGAAGTGTTTGAATCAGGACCATGACATACGGTAACGAAGTGTTTGAATCACGACCAGGCCATACGGTAACGAAGTGTTTGAATCACGACCATGACATACGGTAACGAAGTGTTTGAATCACGACCATGCCATACGGTAACGAAGTGTTTGAATCACGACCATGCTATACGGTAACGAAGTGTTTGAATCACGACCAGGCCATACGGTAACGAAGTGTTTGAATCACGACCATGCTATACGGTAACGAAGTGTTTGAATCACGACCAGGCCATACGGAAACGAAGTGTTTGAATCACGACCAGGCCATACGGTAACGAAGTGTTTGAATCACGACCAGGCCATACGGTAACGAAGTGTTTGAATCACGACCAGGCCATACGGTAACGGAGTGTTTGAATCACGACCAGGCCATACGGTAACGAAGTGTTTGAATCACGACCAGGCCATACGGTAACGAAGTGTTTGAATCACGACCAGGCCATACGGTAACGGAGTGTTTGAATCACGACCAGGCCATACGGTAACGAAGTGTTTGAATCACGACCAGGCCATACGGTAACGAAGTTTTTGAATCACGACCAGGCCATACGGTAACGAAGTGTTTGAATCACGACCAGGCCATACGGTAACGAAGTGTTTGAATCACGACCATGCCATACGGTAACGAAGTGTTTGAATCACGACCAGGCCATAATGTAACGAAGTGTTTGAATCACGACCATGCTATACGGTAACGAAGTGTTTGAATCACGACCAGGCCATACGGTAACGAAGTGTTTGAATCACGACCAGGCCATACGGTAACGAAGTGTTTGAACCACGACCATGCCATACGGTAACGAAGTGTTTGAATCACGACCATGCCATACGGTAAACGAAGTGTTTGAATCACGACCATGCCATACGGTAACAAAGTGTTTGAATCACGACCAGGACAAACGGCAACGAAGTGTTTGAATCACGACCATGCCATACGGTAACGAAGTGTTTGAATCACGACCAGGCCATACGGTAACAAAGTGTTTGAATCACGACCAGGACAAACGGCAACGAAGTGTTTGAATCACGACCATGCCATACGGTAACGAAGTGTTTGAATCACGACCATGCCATACGGTAACGAAGTGTTTGAATCACGACCATGCCATACGGTAACGAAGTGTTTGAATCACGACCATGCCATACGGTAACGAAGTGTTTGAATCACGACCATGCCATACGGTAACGAAGTGTTTGAATCACGACCATGCCATACGGTAACGAAGTGTTTGAATCACGACCAGGCCATACGGTAACAAAGTGTTTGAATCACGACCAGGCCATACGGTAATGAAGTGTTTGAAAAAAAAAGACACTGGCTACTTTGACAGGGGGTTATTGCTAAGGCATGGGCTGTCCGTGATATTAATAAAAATGTGGAATGCGGGGGACATTCCCTGGGTTGACACGCAACGACAATTTGTTAATAAATGTCCCCGATATTTCAGAGCTGTAGGAATCTGACCTGACACCTAGAGTTTAATTTGTGCCGCATTCCGTCGCACTGGTAACTGGGGCCGTTTTTAATTAACAAGAATCAATGGTCGCGATTCGTGGGGATTCAAACCCATTCTGGCGCATTACTGGACTGTGAATTGTCTGGTCGGGAGGGAGAAACGAGATTTCAAGAAAAATTCTTCGCTTCCTGTCTCTAAGATTAATATTTTAATTCGCAAACATTTAAACTCAAAACTGATCTATGAATTCGCACGGTTCTTGAGAATAAACGGTTGATGAATTGGGAGACCAGATAAAATAACTTTCAACTTACTTATTAGATCTTTATTTTCAATACCACCGGTTTCTCTTGGCTTGTTGGATGTACAGACTTCAATATTCTACAAAGATGCATCCCCCTAATCATTAGAACGGCAACCGATCAGTCTTTGCAGATGAATTATGTAAGAATAAGAAAATCAGTACTCTACTCTCACTATAAATACTTTCATTCATCACCTACAATGGAACCCTATCTGAATGACAATATCCCCCTAACCTTAAAGAGAATCATTGCACAAGTAAGAAGCCTTTTTGTAGTACAGAGAATTAATAATGTTTCTCTATTGAAAACTAGGACCATAAAATGCACCTTATGCAATGGTGAATTTAGTCTCGATTTTCCACACTACATGTTCTACTACACGGCAATGGAAGAAGAAAGAGAAATTCTTCGTCAAGAGACCGGCTAGAATAGCAATTCGCCTTATGTTTTAATGGCAAAAGTCGTAAAATCCAGACTCTTTGCATTCGCTTTTTATAAATACTGGAAATCAGATCAATCAAAATGTTTAGCACAGATATCGGATCCAACTCGATAATTGGTCGAGGTCAATACCCAATATTTGTATATAACTATGATGCTAATTTGTTATTTATTTATTTTGTCCTACAGAGAGAATCCTGTATGGCACGTGTGACCAATAAAGGCTATTGTTGTTGTGTGTTGTATTAGATCTTTATTTTGATAGAAAGAGCAATTTGTCTTCAAACTAATCTTAGAAATTGTGCCATTCACATACACAGCATTAGAACAAACACTAGCGTAGCATGGGAAATTTTCAGAAGCTAGTGCATATATTCAATTCATAATGGCTTCTACTGTAGAACAGTTTTTGCCAATCGCATTTCCTGAAGGAAACAACTTGGGAACATTAGAAATTCTTTTTAAAAAGCGCTTTTGCTTCTTGTTTCTTTATTATGTTTCCGTTTTAAGTCACATCTGATTTTTCTTTGAAGCCGATCTATTAATTTATAGGTTACACAAGGTCGATAATAGGTTAGTGATTTTTACATTTAAAGATCTAGATGGCTTTTCACAAAAGTCTAATAACTTGTATTGAATAAAGAGTTAAACGCATTGCGAATCCATGAAATAATCTTTGTTATGGATGCTTCTTCTATAATGACTTTAATCCACAAGCATTTCTATTTTACTATATCTACAAATCGTCCTGAACTAAAGAATAAACTCAATAACATTTTAAAACTGTATTTATTAGCGTTTGTTTCTTGTTAGTCTGGTATGTCTCAGCTGAAATTCAAATATAGTAAAGCCTGTCTTTGGAGTTTTCCTGTTTTAGGCGTCGATTTCTAGTGGGAACCGTTTGATTTTAATTAATTCAATTTTGTTACGGTATATGGCCCTGTATAATGCGTTATATACAGAATGTTATAAAATATAGAATAATTTCAATATATACTTTTAAAATTATTTTAAAATTTTAATTGTTAATATAGTGTCAGTTTAGCAAAAGAGGAAACTGAACAATTAAATTATCATTTTTTTATTCATCAGTATAAATTAAGTTTTGGATTTATCTAATTCAATATTTAGAGTTTTAAAGTAGAAAAAAATAGGGAAAATGAAAAATATATGAAGTATAAATGGAAGAAATTTTGAAAATCAATTTTTTTAATAACAATAAAGGGTTATAACAAGGTTCAGGCAAACTATTTGGTAGTTACACGCCCTATGTGCGGAACATAGAAAGAAAAAAATGGAAGAGGTGAGAATAGAGTAGAAAAATAGCTAAAGACAGAAGCATTTATAATACACCTATCACCCGATTTACACGGTAGATACGTTCCTGAGAAAAACGTGTAAATCGGAGGATAGATGTACACAGAAATAAAAATAAAATGCATTGACAGGTTAAAATATGTAGTCAGCACATAATCTCGGGATTCCTCGTGAGATGTGTACACAGCGTATGTGTTCAATCACAGTAGCATTTAGTATAGTGCGATAAAAACAAAAAAAAAACTTATTTGGAAAACCGTGTAAAAGCGAAAACGTGTAAAACAAGTACCGTGTAAATCGGGGGATAGGTGTATTTATATAAACAAATAAAAGATAAAAATTATTTGGTCAATTCTGGAATCATTAAATATCAACGTTTAGTTGAAATTTATTCCGATAAATGGCGCAAGCCATCAAAAAAAACCACAAAACTTATTTGTAAATTTCCCATTTTTTTGTCATTAGAAAAAATATATTTTAAATATTATAAAACTAACACAACATATCAATTTTATGTTAAAAGACAAAAATTGCTTTATCTATTGAAAAGAAATGTGTAGAAATAAAATACAATAATAATTTCTGAATGAAAAAACTTCACAACAAATGCAATATATTTCTTTCTCCAAGAACAGGTGTATAAAATATTTGATTAAAATTTAATGTTGCCATCAAATTTATTTTGCCACACGGTTATTTATTTAAGAATTTGATGTGCAAGGCGTGAATGTGAAAAAAAAAGGAATAATGAATTCAAAGCAGCAATTGAAGTTTAAAGGTATTGTAATGGCCTTCCAAGTGAATTTGGCGTTTGTCATTTAATTCTAAATGGCCTCTTTACAATTTCTACATTTGTTGGGTGGAAATGTATTTCCTTTACTAATAAGGTTTTCTTTTATCGTCATCTGTTGTTTATATGTATTTTTATAAATTATTTATCAAGAGGGTTCAGTAACATTTTAACATGAAAGAAAAAAGTACAAAAAAGAAATTGTACAGGGATCAGACGGTTAAATTAAGGGATAGACATCTCCAGCGCCATCTCTAGGAATAAATATCAAACAATCTCTCTCTCGTGAGACAATTAATTATTTTATAATATTGGACCAATATGCTTTCTTGAAAATTCAAGAAAAGCCAACTTTCAGGCTGTAAGCCCTCGTCAGTGTGGCTGTACTTGATATACCTATTCATTTATATTTAGAAAATCTCAAAGACCAGCTTTTTTTAGTCGTTGAGGTACAGCCTGCACCACGCTGACAAAGGACAAGAGCCTGAAGAGCGTATGTGCGTATGTGGTTGTTTTTTCTTGATTTATCAAGATTTGGCTAACATTTTAGAATAATTAAAAATAAATTATTAAACTGATGAAACCGCTGAGAAGGTTCATCATTGATGAGCCAAGCCCTCCCATTATTTTATCATTACAATAACAGCAATAGGAAATTGTTTTATTTCAAAATATATATATACTCGTCATAAATAGTTTCACAATTTCTTATATCATGTTTATATATATTTGTAGTAGAAACTGAGTATTTATGGAACTTTTGTGTATAATTTATTGGAACTATAAAGGTGAAATTAACACAAAGCAATAACGCGCCATCTATACATATAAAATGAAAGGATTTAAAAGCACGAATGTTTCTTTTATACATAATACAAACTTCTACTGCCCTTACTGCGATGAAAAAATATATTGGAAGGGCTTGGCTCATCAGCGGTGAACCCTCCCAGCGGTTTCGCCAATTTAGGGCAGTAGAAGTTTGTATTATGTATAAAAGAAACATTCGTGCTTTTAAATCCTTTCATTTTATATGTATAGATGGCGCGTTATTGCTTTGTGTTAATTTATGCCTAACTGGCCTTGTCTTTATTGTTTGCGGAAGAGCATTGCTCGATGCAAATATTTGAATGTAATTCTACTGTCCTATAAGCTTATGTCCATAGTTTTCTTGAAAACCATTTCTGAGATTCCATCCTTCAGTGCTGCGTATATAAGCAGAATCGTCCAATACAGTATTTTAGCATGTAGAAGGCGGAATAATTGTTACGTCCAATACAGTATACTGATCTCTTAATCTTGATCTCTTGATCTTGATCACTGAAATGATCCCTTAAAAATTTTTGAAGCCTGCGGTGCTTTAGCTGTGCTTGGTGCTGCCTTGGTTCCCTCATAAACGGCGCTCTCGCCCTCTTCTCCCCCGGGGTGCCCACTTGCCCTGCCGGCACCTCTCCAGCCCTCTCCTTGGCCTTCCACCGCGACGGGCGCTTGGTGACTCCTAAAGATGAATCGTGCCTTAAAATGCTTATCCGAAAAGCATGTAGAAGGCGGATTAATCGTTATACGTCCAATACAGTATTGGAGCTCTGAGAAGCGGTCTGATGGATTAAATTGGCGAAACCGCTGGGAGGGTTCACCACTGATGAGCCAAGCCCTCCCAATATATTTTTTCATCGCAGTAAGGGCAGTAAAAGTTTTTATTATGTATAAAAGAAACATTCGTGCTTTTAAATCCTTTCATTTTCTATAAAAAGGTAAAATTATTACAGTTTATTAAATATAAATTGTATCCAATGTAGATGTATATTGATTCTCAATGCTTTACTAGACGAATGGCCCGATCAACTAACCAGTTCATAATAACAGCCAGTCTTGAACTATACTAACCTTCTACCTTTAAAATGGTTAAATAATAATTTAGGGGGGAGTATTATGTCTTTCTAACCTAGTTCAAATTATAACGTTTTATAAAAGCACTGCAAATTATCAACTTTATTTTTTTAGCCCTATAAAATATCTTTAAAAAGTCCTTATGGTCATTTGGGATCTTATATTGACTTCACTCCAGATCACAGCGGAATTTTTACGACTTTTTAATTATATCCTTTTAAATAAGAGAATGTATACGTGAAACCTGGGTTCACAAAACGGATAATCCGTTTGATTGCAGATATATTCGATTACTTAAAGTTGACCAAAGCTTTTTTTTAAATAAATAGGGTGTCTGTGATGAAGGAATTTAACTGAGATCCCATTGAAACTCGTGACTCAATTTAAGAGGAGTTATGAAATCGGTCGAATTTACCAAAAAGGTAGTTATGCAGATGAAGCATCAGGGTGTCTGTGATGAAGGAATTTAACTGAGATCCCATTGAAACTCGTGACTCAATTTAAGAGGAGTTATGAAATCGGTCGAATTTACCAAAAAGGTAGTTATGCAGATGAAGCATCAGGGTGTCTGTGATGAAGGAATTTAACTGAGATCCCATTGAAACTCGTGACTCAATTTAAGAGGAGTTATGAAATCGGTCGAATTTACCAAAAAGGTAGTTATGCAGTTGAAGCATCAGGGTGTCTGTGATGAAGGAATTTAACTGAGATCCCATTGAAACTCGTGACTCAATTTAAGAGGAGTTATGAAATCGGTCGAATTTACCAAAAAGGTAGTTATGCAGGTGAAGCATCAGGGTGTCTCTGATGAAGGAATTTAAATGAGATCCCATTGAAACTCGTGACTCAATTTAAGAGGAGTTATGAAATCGGTCGAATTTACCAAAAAGGTAGTTATGCAGGTGAAGCATCAGGGTGTCTCTGATGAAGGAATTTAAATGAGATCCCATTGAAACTCGTGACTCAATTTAAGAGGAGTTATGAAATCGGTCGAATTTACCAAAAAGGTAGTTATGCAGGTGAAGCATCAGGGTGTCTGTTATGAAGGAATTTAACTGAGATCCCATTTGAAACTCGTGACTCAATTTAAGAGTTATGAAATCGGTCGAATTTACCAAAAAGGTAGTTATGCAGGTGAAGCATCAGGGTGTCTCTGATGAAGGAATTTAACTGAGATCCCATTTGAAACTCGTGACTCAATTTAAGAGTTATGAAATCGGTCGAATTTACCAAAAAGGTAGTTATGCAGGTGAAGCATCAGGGTGTCTCTGATGAAGGAATTTAACTGAGATCCCATTTGAAACTCGTGACTCAATTTAAGAGTTATGAAATCGGTCGAATTTACCAAAAAGGTAGTTATGCAGGTGAAGCATCAGGGTGTCTCTGATGAAGGAATTTAACTGAGATCCCATTTGAAACTCGTTACTCAATTTAAGAGTTATGAAATCGGTCGAATTTACCAAAAAGGTAGTTATGCAGGTGAAGCATCAGGGTGTCTCTGATGAAGGAATTTAACTGAGATCCCATTTGAAACTCGTTACTCAATTTAAGAGTTATGAAATCGGTCGAATTTACCAAAAAGATAGTTATGCAGGTGAAGCATCAGGGCCGATTTCAAGGCCAGGATTGAAGCCGTTCCTTTACTGACAAGACCAATAGTCCGAAACCAATGAACATAGGTTGGATTTGGTCTGAATTTGCTGAAACTGTGGCACATTTCATTACGTTCAGTACTGATGTGTTGAACCAATGTTTTAGTGAATGTTTAAAGGGAGTGGCGCTTGTCTTGGTATCTTCTATATTTATATATAATCGATACAAAAATGCAATGCCTCGATAAAGGTTGGCGTTCAGCCAGCCGAAATATTGGCAAAAAAATATTTTATTCAATCCAATATGTGCCATTTTACTATCTAATCTATATATATAAAATTGAATGTCTGTGTGTCTGTCTGTCTGTCTGTCTGTCTGTGTGTGTGTCCTCTATGGATTCGAAAACCATACATCCAATCGCCGTGAAATTTCGGGATATTATTAGGCATATCCCCGGAAAGGTTTACGAAAAATAATATCTTGAATATCTTTAATATCCTTAGAGTTATTTGCAGAATTGTAGCTTTAACTCGCAAGCAGCGCCACCATTGAGACGGAGATAGGCTTTTTCAAGAGGGGGAGTAATGTTAGGAGAGAGGAGCGCGTCTCGAGGCGGGTGCTCACGTGTCACTGTTAAAAACCTATTTGTTTTGGCTACATCTTTTCCCGTGGACTTAACGATAACTTTTCTAAAACTTATATCAAATTTCATGTATAATTATTTTTACATCATTTAGTTTAGTATAATTATTTACTATAATTTCCTATCGTTCAATTATTATACTTTTTGTTCTTAAAGATTATTTAAGACAATAATCTTTAATTAGAAAGTTCTTTGCCAAAAGTTTGGAGTGGGGCAGACCCCGTGCGAGAATGGATTCGCCCGGCCGCCGGCCGACAGTCAAAGTACCCACCGACCAATCAGGGCAGAGTTGGCAACACAGCTATGCCAAGTAGACAAGAAAAAAAGCCTCGCGGGAGCTTGCCCAAGATGACCTCCGGGAACTTCGTCCATCTTCCATAAACGACCATGAATTTATTCAACCTTATCGAGTATTTTTCAAGGGACCGGGAAAAAATGTTCACTAGATAAAACGATGATTTTGTAATGTAGAAAATTAGGAAAGACAAAATTCAGGATGACACGGCACACAGGGACCGGGAAAAAATAATCACTTTATCGAGAGATTCACGACCATGATTTTATTCAACTTATCGAGTATTTTTCAAGGGACCGGGAAAATATGTTCACTAGATAAAACGATGATTTTGTAATGTAGAAATTTATGAAAGACAAAATTCAGGATGACACGGCACACAGGGACCGGGAAAAAATAATCACTTTATCGAGAGATTCACGACCATGATTTTATTCAACTTATCGAGTATTTTTCAAGGGACCGGGAAAATATGTTCACTAGATAAAACGATGATTTTGTAATGTAGAAAATTATGAAAGACAAAATTCAGGATGACACGGCACACAGGGACCGGGAAAAAATGTTCACTTTATCGAGAGATTCAAATTTACGAGTTTCAAATTATCAAAATATATCTTTTTTTTTTTCAAGTTTATAGAGAATTGTTTTAACAAATGTTCGTTAGACAAACCTTTACTCGGGTAAAACCTCGGGCGAAGCCGGGTACGTCCGCTAGTATATATATATTATATAATATTAAAATGCAAATATTTTATTTTTTTTTTTAAAACATATATTTCATTTTCATTCATTGACTGTTATATATTTTTACCATAGATTCAGAACATACTACTTTAATAATTGTTGTAATATGTATATTTAACCCCACCTATTTTTTTTTTAAATCACGATTATATAATTCATTCTATAAATTCTATATTGCTGTGATAAATAATTTTATGTGTAATTTTACTTCAAGTAATTCAAAATAAAATCTACTTGAAAGGTAAATAATTATCTTTACTTTTCCACAACTGCACCTCTTTTCAACAACAAAACAAAGATAATCATAACAATATATATGGTAATTTAAACCAACAACCCTATATTGTATAATACTTATAACAAGATTTTCATGTTGTATAATAGAAACACCTCTGTAAATGATTATACGCATGATTGACATGTGTCATTACATCATCATATGTATTGTACTTTGTACAAACTGAGAATAAATAAATAAAACTCTGTAATAGATTAAGAGTTGAGCTAAAGCAAGAGATTCAGATGGAAGTCCAACAACATCTAAAGATAGGCAACTGCCAGGATGGCGCCAGTGTACAATTTCAAAATCCGAGCCACGCTCTTGTTGCACACATCCGCTGAAATTCAATACGTCCCCTCTCGGCAAAGATATATAAGACCTCCGCCCTTGCCGAAAATATAGTCACTTTACCATTAGCGGGAGCCCTCGTCACTTCATCTTCTGATGCTCGACCATGCCGTAGATCAGTAAGAAAACTTCTTATCTCTCCTTCTTTCGCTCCTAGCTCAACTTTTATCTGTTCACGAAACTTTCCTAGTGCAACTGTGTCTTCGTTTTTTTTTGTGTATGGACATTCCCAAGCTTTCCACTCTGCCTCGACCACGACTGCCAGTACTCTGTGAGAACTGTTAAAGGTCTTCCAACGTGCAGAGAGGTACTGGAAAACTCTCCACATCCTGACTGTTCCTCTCGGTTAGCGCAGTATAGCGAGAGTCGAAAGGATAACATGCCACAGTTTAAGTCGACTGGATACCTAATCACATATATAGTATTATTTTGTATATTTTTCTTTCGTTTTTTCATATATAGTATATTTTAAACTGTATAATAATGACACTTTTAGTATATTTCACATATCTCTCAATTAGTTAGAGCCTATAATTTATAAGATCATACCATTCTATTAAAATGTACACTGTTCCTATTTACTACCACCCCCATATTTTGTATATATGCTATATCTTTATTAATATAACCTGTACACCCCCCCTCCCCTATTTATATTTAAACTAAAAATGGTGACGTCAAAACAAAGATTCAAAGAGCGGTCAGCTGCGGGCCAGAGGGGAGAAAAAAGGCAACGCCCAGCCCAGATGGGGACCCCTCCAGGGGCTTTATATAGACGACCCCTGTCAGAAGGTTTTGGCAGAGGGTCAGCATCAGATGTCCGACAGGGAGTCCATCGGCAGACCGCTTCTGTCTCTTTCGGTCTCTCTCTCCATGTCTCGGTGATAGGCATCCAAGTTTGTGTCATGGCCTCTACCTCTGTCCCGTGGGCTGTCCCCGATCACTCTCTGTGCTAACATCTAGTTCTGCCTCTGTTTCTTGTTTTCCGCGTGTGGGAAGAACATCAACACTCGCCTCACGTACACGACTGCCAGCTTATCCATACGTCGACAGGATCATTTGCAAAAATATTACATATACAGAGGGTGTTCACACTTATAGGAAACAAGTTTTATTATAAAAATATTAAAAAGTAACACCATATTTGAAATTTTTCAAATGTTCTATTTGAAAGCCTTTTTGTTTATTTACAGAACGGCACCTGATTTTCCAAGATAGCAGACACTTTCTGATCATGGTCATGCTCAAAAGATCCCATTCTTCCTTTACCACTTTCCAGAGCTAATCTTACCTATTTGGACATAATTAAAATATGCAAACAAGATTATATCAACATTTCTAAAAAATATATTTATAATATTATTCACGACAAAAATATCAAGTTTTTATTCAAAGCACCTACGGAGAAATGGACAAAAGATTATCACCCTATATCTGTGAGAACTCCTGCAACTGTCAAAAAAGTGAAAAATATATTACAAAAGAAAATCCTATGCCACAAAAGAGATATAGCCAAATTAATAGGAACATCAGTGTAAACAATAAATAAAATAACAAATAAAGATTTAGGCCTAAAATATACAAAAAACATGCGGTTCACAAATTGTTTCAGAGCCATATGCGTCAACGACACACTATCAGCAGATATTTTTATGAAAATTTCTTGGTTGCTGATAGATGGAAATTTATTGTTACATATGATGAAGCATGGGTATATTTAACCGATTGCGACAGAAAAAGAGCTATATAATTTTAAAAAGGGTGGAAAAATCTAGGCCAATTTGGTTGAAGGAATGTGCCGAAAGTTACCCCAAAGGATTTATGGTGGCATGCGGTATATCATATGAAGAAAAATTAAAAATAAGAAAAGTTGAAAGAAATGCCAAAATAAACTCGGAGTACTATCAAAACAACATTTTAGAACCTATATTTTTAAATGATATTCCCTCTATCTATGGAAAACAGAGCAACAAAGTATGGTTTCACCATGATAACGCCACAAGTCATACCTCATCTTCAACCCAAGCTTATTTGTAAGATCTAAGGCAAAGAACATGAATCAACACTATTCCAAAGAACAGAACCCCTGTAAAATCTCCTGATTTAGCCTCGATGGACTTTTGCATTTTTGGATGCCTTAAAAGAGCACTTAGAAAGAGACACCCTAGGACAATTGAAGGTCTCTGGAAAGTGGTAAAGGAAGAATGGGATCTTTTGAGTATGACCATGATTAGAAAGTGTCTGCTATCGTGGAAAATCAGGTGCCGTTCTGTAAATAAACAAAAAGGCTTTCAAATATGGTGTTATTTTTTAATATTTTATAATAAAACTTGTTTCCTATAAGTGTGAACACCCTCTGTATATATGAAAAACAATAGAAAAAATATATATATATAAATTACTATCAATGTTAGTTTCCCGCATACGTTTCCACAATACTTGACAGTTAAAATATTGCGACCATTTAGAGGTAGATCAGTCGCTGTCTTAATTTCGAGGTATGCTAAGTTGTCCGGTAATAGACGAATATGTATATTTCCTTTGAAATGCTTGAATATATCTGTTATAATTCAGTAATCTGTATCAAATATAATCATGGATATATTTATATTTAATATATCACACATATCTTCTATCTATATTTATATAAACTAGCCGAGTGACCCGGGCAACGCCCTGGGTTTACCCGAAGGACCCGCAGGTGAGAAACTATAGAAGAAAAATTTTAACAAATCAGAAAATGAAATTGCAAACAACAGAACTACACTACTTTAAGGACATGAGAGCACATGCACTGTATCACCATACGTATACCATTTTCAAAGACCCTGCTTAGGATTAAAACTTCTCAGAAGCATAACAATAGTACCAACCTAGAGGTTAACTGGTGTGGATGCATTCCTCTGGGAGTGAGACTATTGAGAAATTCAGTAGGGAGTTATTTTGCTTCTCCGCATTCTAACACTCCAACTGTTAACACTGTGGAAACACTGACTCATGTTTGGTAAGCAATTTCAGGGAAGAAACTATAGACATTGGATTAAATAAATTATTAATTAAATTGCATTAAATAAAAATTATTAGATTTAAATAAATATTATTAGAGTGAAAAAAAAAAAGAAAGAAATTAACAAATTAGAAAATAAAATTTCGAAAAATACAACTATATTGCAGATAAGATAAGAGGACCTTATTAAAAATACATAAACAAACTGTAATTCGACACTCGATAATTCGACACTTTCGATAATTCGACACTTTCGATAATTCGACACTTTCGATAATTCGACCATTTTAAAAATCAAATTTACAAGGTTGATTGTTGTTTAAATACAACTTTGCTTTTGCATGCATAAACACAGGCTCTTGTAGCAAGAACCCAAATATTATTTATAGTCATAGCAAAAGCAAACTTTAGTGAAAACTGATGCCTCTTCAGAATGAATGGAAGACTGAAATCTGAAGGAGCAGAATATATGGGTCATTTATACTTTCACCAATGCCTTTAGGATCTTTGCGATGGAACGCGTATGGTGTTTCAGCGCATGTGCTCTCATGTCCTTGAAGCACATATACTGACAGTGCCCAAAGTTGAACACACTGTATAGTGTCTGAAATATCTTTGGCCCCTTCGGATACCAACCTTCGCTTCATTCTAGAGAGGCGTTAGTTTTCATGTCATATCTGTAATATAGTTTTGTTGTTTGCAATTTTCTTTTTTTTTTTTCCTTTCAAATATGTATCCACTCTGAAATATAGTTTGTAAATTTTTATTCCAATTTATTTTCTTATATATATATGTATTTTTTTTTCATTTCCAAAATATTTATTTATACTTTCACCAATGCCTTTAGGATCTTTGCGATGGAACACGTATGGTGTTTCAGCGCATGTGCTCTCATGTCCTTGAAGCACATATACTGACAGTGCCCAAAGTTGAACACACTGTATAGTGTCTGAAATATCTTTGGCCCCTTCGGATACCAACCTTCGCTTCATTCTAGAGAGGCGTTAGTTTTCACTAAGGTTGGCTTTTGCTATGACTATAAATAAGGCTCAAGGCCAAACCTTGGCTACAAGAGCCTGTGTTTACGCACGGACAACTTTATATGTAGCTTTTTCAAGTGTGCGAACATTGGATAGCATACATGTAAAGATGACCCATATCTTCTGCTCCTTCAGATTTCAGTCTTCCATTCATTCTGAAGAGGCATCAGTTTTCACTAAAGTTGGGTTCTTGCTACAAGAGCCTGTGTTTATGCATGCAAAATCAAAGTTGTATTTAAACAACAATCAACCTTGTAAATTTGATTTTTAAAATGGTCGAATTATCGAAAGTGTCGAATTATCGAAAGTGTCGAATTATCGATAGTGTCGAATTACAGTTTGTTTATTTATTTTTTAATAAGGTCCTCTTATCTTATCTGCAATATAGTTGTATTTTTCGAAATTTTATTTTCTAATTTGTTAATTTTTTCTTTTTTTTTTCACTCGAATAATATTTATTTAAATCTAATAATTTTTATTTAATGCAATTTAATTAATAATTTATTTAATCCAATGTCTATAGTTTCTTCCCTGAAATTGCTTACCAAACATGAGTCAGTGTTTCCACAGTGTTAACAGTTGGAGTGTTAGAATGCGGAGAAGCAAAATAACTCCCTACTGAATTTCTCAATAGTCTTACTCCCAGAGGAATGCATCCACACCAGTTAACCTCTAGGTTGGTACTATTGTTATGCTTCTGAGAAGTTTTAATCCTAAGCAGGGTCTTTGAAAATGGTACACGTATGAAAAGCAGTTCGACTTTGCATGTACAAGTGTGCCAGAGCCCCGTTTGATTACTTGCGCTTGCTGGTGGGGTTGGACTTTTGCAAGAATCAGAAGCCATTGGAGCTTTTTTTTTATTTTTTCAGAAAAAAGTGCCCAATGCGGGAATCGAACCCGGGTCGTAGCGGTCGAAAACCAACGGCTTAGACCATCCTTCCACCAACCCCCAGTAAAATAAGTAAATAAAAAGAAGACCAAAAATAAGTGATAATAGTTTATTGAATAACAAATAAAAAAAAATCTTTCAGGTGAAAAATTATAGGCATTGGTAAAAAAGTAAACAAGAGAAATAGCCTAGCGGTCAGGGGAGTGAGTCTTCCACGGCCTTTCCGAGGCATGACAGAAGACGCTCAAAAAAAAAAAGGTAAAATAAGAACCAAGCAGAGGAAATCTATAAAACTGAAAGCCAGGACAGGCATAAAAAGAAAATTCCAAGCATGTGAGGAAACAATTGATGAAAAAAAAAAAGGATTAAAAAAAAATACTGCAAAAAAGAAACCAGACACAAAAAGCAACAATTGAGTACACAAATACAGCATCAGCCTATTTATGAGATGAAAAAAAAAGACAGACACAAAAATGGAGCTAAATTCAAATGAAAAACTATAACAAATTAATAAAAGAAAATAAGACCTAATCCAAATAATTTAATAAAAAAAAAGCAACAATTGAGTACACAAATACAGCATCAGCCTATTTATGAGAAGAAAAAAAAAGACAGACACAAAAATGGAGCTAAATTCAAATGAAAAACTATAACAAATTAATAAAAGAAAATAAGACCTAATCCAAATAATTTAATTAAAAAAAAAGTCACACACTATTAAATTATTTGGATTAGGTCTTATTAATGAGAAAAAAAAGATGCCAAAAAAGATAACCAGATACAAAAATTGTGCTAAATTCAAATGAAAAACTATAACAAACACTTATAAAAGATAGAATAAAAGTAATAATTCAATCTACAATTCGAAAAATAATATAACCTGGTGAGTTCCCAGAAAAGGTTAACTTTGGTAGGCGGCGCTGTACGTTGACACCGCCGTACCTTCGAGCCGAACCAACGGCTTAGACCATCCTTCCACCAACCCCCAGTAAAATAAGTAAATAAAAAGAAGACCAAAAATAAGTGATAATAGTTTATTGAATAACAAATAAAAAAAAATCTTTCAGGTGAAAAATTATAGCATTGGTAAAAAAGTAAACAAGAGAAATAGCCTAGCGGTCAGGGGAGTGAGTCTTCCACGGCCTTTCCGAGGCATGACAGAAGACGCTCAAAAAAAAAAAGGTAAAATAAGAACCAAGCAGAGGAAATCTATAAAACTGAAAGCCAGGACAGGCATAAAAAGAAAATTCCAAGCATGTGAGGAAACAATTGATGAAAAAAAAAAGGATTAAAAAAAATACTGCAAAAAAGAAACCAGACACAAAAAGCAACAATTGAGTACACAAATACAGCATCAGCCTATTTATGAGATGAAAAAAAAAGACAGACACAAAAATGGAGCTAAATTCAAATGAAAAACTATAACAAATTAATAAAAGAAAATAAGACCTAATCCAAATAATTTAATAAAAAAAAAAGCAACAATTGAGTACACAAATACAGCATCAGCCTATTTATGAGAAGAAAAAAAAAGACAGACACAAAAATGGAGCTAAATTCAAATGAAAAACTATAACAAATTAATAAAAGAAAATAAGACCTAATCCAAATAATTTAATTTAAAAAAAGTCACACACTATTAAATTATTTGGATTAGGTCTTATTAATGAGAAAAAAAAAGATGCCAAAAAAGATACAAAAATTGTGCTAAATTCAAATGAAAAACTATAACAAACATTTATAAAAGATAGAATAAAAGTAATAATTCAATCTACAATTCGAAAAATAATATAACCTGGTGAGTTCCCAGAAAAGGTTAACTTTGGTAGGCGGCGCTGTACGTTGACACCGCCGTACCTTCGAGCCGAACCAACGGCTTAGACCATCCTTCCACCAACCCCCAGTAAAATAAGTAAATAAAAAGAAGACCAAAAATAAGTGATAATAGTTTATTGAATAACAAATAAAAAAAAATCTTTCAGGTGAAAAATTATAGCATTGGTAAAAAAGTAAACAAGAGAAATAGCCTAGCGGTCAGGGGAGTGAGTCTTCCACGGCCTTTCCGAGGCATGACAGAAGACGCTCAAAAAAAAAAAAGGTAAAATAAGAACCAAGCAGAGGAAATCTATAAAACTGAAAGCCAGGACAGGCATAAAAAGAAAATTCCAAGCATGTGAGGAAACAATTGATGAAAAAAAAAAGGATTCAAAAAAAATACTGCAAAAAAGAAACCAGACACAAAAAGCAACAATTGAGTACACAAATACAGCATCAGCCTATTTATGAGATGAAAAAAAAAGACAGACACAAAAATGGAGCTAAATTCAAATGAAAAACTATAACAAATTAATAAAAGAAAATAAGACCTAATCCAAATAATTTAATAAAAAAAAAAGCAACAATTGAGTACACAAATACAGCATCAGCCTATTTATGAGAAGAAAAAAAAAGACAGACACAAAAATGGAGCTAAATTCAAATGAAAAACTATAACAAATTAATAAAAGAAAATAAGACCTAATCCAAATAATTTAATTTAAAAAAAGTCACACACTATTAAATTATTTGGATTAGGTCTTATTAATGAGAAAAAAAAAGATGCCAAAAAAGATACAAAAATTGTGCTAAATTCAAATGAAAAACTATAACAAACATTTATAAAAGATAGAATAAAAGTAATAATTCAATCTACAATTCGAAAAATAATATAACCTGGTGAGTTCCCAGAAAAGGTTAACTTTGGTAGGCGGCGCTGTACGTTGACACCGCCGTACCTTCGAGCCGAACCAACGGCTTAGACCATCCTTCCACCAACCCCCAGTAAAATAAGTAAATAAAAAGAAGACCAAAAATAAGTGATAATAGTTTATTGAATAACAAATAAAAAAAAATCTTTCAGGTGAAAAATTATAGGCATTGGTAAAAAAGTAAACAAGAGAAATAGCCTAGCGGTCAGGGGAGTGAGTCTTCCACGGCCTTTCCGAGGCATGACAGAAGACGCTCAAAAAAAAAAAGGTAAAATGAGAACCAAGCAGAGGAAATCTATAAAACTGAAAGCCAGGACAGGCATAAAAAGAAAATTCCAAGCATGTGAGGAAACAATTGATGAAAAAAAAAGGATTCAAAAAAAATACTGCAAAAAAGAAACCAGACACAAAAAGCAACAATTGAGTACACAAATACAGCATCAGCCTATTTATGAGATGAAAAAAAAAGACAGACACAAAAATGGAGCTAAATTCAAATGAAAAACTATAACAAATTAATAAAAGAAAATAAGACCTAATCCAAATAATTTAATAAAAAAAAAAGCAACAATTGAGTACACAAATACAGCATCAGCCTATTTATGAGAAGAAAAAATAAGACAGACACAAAAATGGAGCTAAATTCAAATGAAAAACTATAACAAATTAATAAAAGAAAATAAGACCTAATCCAAATAATTTAATTTAAAAAAAAGTCACACACTATTAAATTATTTGGATTAGGTCTTATTAATGAGAAAAAAAAGATGCCAAAAAAGATAACCAGATACAAAAATTGTGCTAAATTCAAATGAAAAACTATAACAAACACTTATAAAAGATAGAATAAAAGTAATAATTCAATCTACAATTCGAAAAATAATATAACCTGGTGAGTTCCCAGAAAAGGGTAACTTTGGTAGGCGGCGCTGTACGTTGACACCGCCGTACCTTCGAGCCGTTTTACACGAGTTAAAGCGAAGATTTTGGACATAGTGATTTTTACATTTCGATCTTTTATATTAATATATATACTTACTATTGCGAATTATTTTTCTAAAAACGAACATTATTTTTTTTTAATTATCTGAAACTAACCTAATTCAACTTATCTAAAACTAACCTTATTTAGCGATTAAACTAACATAATTAAACCTATTTGAATCTAACCTCATATACACTTTTACACTACCTTTTCATTTCAAAATTAAATTAAAATAAGTTTATATTAAATAATAACATTTTTAAAAATCGACTTTCTGGTTCACACTTTTGTATCTAATCAATTATGTATTTCTTTATTTCTCTCTATAAAAGTTACGCAATTGTAAACAAAAGAATTGATGATGATAAATGCAAAAAATCTACGATTGTAAAATAGATTAAATTAAAAAATAAAAATAACTGTTAACATTAGGAAAATAAAAACAGGCCTATGACACGAAGAAAAAAATAACGAAAATTTTGGTATATAGATTGTTATGTGTAGTTCAGAATCTTCGGAGGAGATAGCTCAGGACTTTACAATGGAAAACTCTGTTACGGTATTATCTATATAGATTACATGTCTGTTCGTTTGTTGGCTTGTCCCGCATACATTTCTTGACCTATCTGGATTAAATTATCGATATAATTAATTACAAATTACAGGTTTTAATATACTATATGCCATTCAATAACTGTTAACTTAAGTTTACGTATTTTCTGCAAAATTGGTTTGAAAGTAAATCCGGTACTAACATGTATGAATACCTACATACATACATACCCAAATACTTAATTATATATATCTTTACCTATTCACAGTATATTGTTGCATCATGGCTAATGAACCTATTTTATTTTAATTTGTAATATTATTTTTCATATATTTTAAATTCAAAATTATATTTTATATTTATTTATTTTATTAAACAGAATATATGTATTATAGAATCATCATTTGTATTTAGGTAAACTGTGTGACTTCACTGCTCTCTTTGATGTGAGCAATAAATAAATGATTCTGGAGGCTACTTAAAGTAGAGTTATCTCATTATTCGCTTATATAAATTTGTAGGATGGTTGAAACACGCTCTGGTAAGATACAAGACCCGGCACAGGAGAGAATCAAGGTTGAAGAGTCTGCTAAGCCGCAACCTGGTGCAACAATATTTACTTCATGACATTCAAACAAATTTCAAAATCTCTTTTTACCTTAATGGAAAAAAAATGTATCAAAATGTAACATTAAATATGACGAAAAAGACATAGATGATTGGTGTACGAATGTTTCCAACTTAAACATAAAGATGGCATTAGGTGTGAAGTCCAAACAAATATTGTTCGAGCCCTTAGATAATTGCTTCCTGTATCTTCTTATTAGCGGAGTTTCGAGAGGATTACATGGTTCCAATTTATTACATTGCGAGTTACTTGAGATAGATCGAAGGACTATAGAAGGAAGAGTATAAAAGTCCCAAACAGGCCAGCAGGAATATCATTTTGGAATATTTCACGGGGTTCTTGGACAAGTTTATTCAGTTTATAAATGGTTTACAAAAACTCTTCGCATTTTTCACCATTGATTAATATCTTTCCGCTTGCCACATGCGCAGTCTATAAACTAAGCTAAGTGTGAAAGAAATAACAATCCCATCTTTCATTATCACAGGTTTGCGGATTTCAATAAATTATAAAAAGGTATAAGACGCCGCAACTCTTTTTTTATTATTAAATAACAATATTGTTATTAAATAACAATAACAATCCCATCTTTCATTATCACAGGTTTGCGGATTTCAATAAATTATAAAAAGGTATAAGACGCGGCAACTATTTTTTAAATAACAATATTGTTATTAAATAACAATAACAATAACAATCCCATCTTTCATTATCACAGGTTTGCGGATTTCAATAAATTACAAAAAGGTATAAGACGCGGCAACTATTTTTTAAATAACAATATTGTTATTAAATAACAATAACAATAACAATCCACTCTTTCATTATCACAGGTTTGCGGATTTCAATAAATTACAAAAAGGTATAAGACGCCGCAACTCTTTTTTATTATTAAATAACAATAAGTTACGTTCTCTTATACCTTTTTGTAATCCTTGATATAACTTCTATCCAGTGTACGCCTCTTTCTAATTCTCAGCAGACACTTGATAAGTTTTTGTAAGGTTTTAACTCTCTCCACAGCACATTTCTACTCTCTTGCAACTCGGGGCAGAGGAGGGGCACACGCGGTCGTTTTTTCGGCTACCACGACCTGTGAGCCCCTTTTCTACCTTAATGACCTCCAATCCTAGCACAAGTCCAACCCCAATAGTGAGTATAAATAGCCAAACAGGGCTCTGACATTTTGTAAATGTAAAGGTCAACAGCTTTCTATATGTTTAGATTGTTGTGTCCCCACCCTTACAGTAAAAGACAGTCGCTAATTACCCACCATGATCATCATAAACCGTACCATTGGCACTTGGAATAAGTGAAAACAAACACATTATGGATAAAGTTTCTATTCATAGGAATAGAAAAAAAAATAATTTGTTAAAATCATAAATTGTTTAGATTAGAATGAAATCGTTACCAACCTATTATGCGTAAAACATTCATTATCAGGTCATCTTGAGACTCCATAATACACTAATGACCATTAAATTTTTGCACCAGAAATAAATGTCAGAAGCAAAATGATATTCATTAGACAAATATATTATACTGGGAACATAACCAGAGATAAAACTTTCAAGAAATTTGAATATAAATGGACCCTTAGAAATAAATACCCAGAAGAACTACCCCTGGCAGAAATATCAGTATCTACACGTCTGGGAATTTAGATTGTACAGGTAAAGCAACAACAAACAACAACAACAAAAGCCTTTATTTAGGGTCACTGACCCTATACAGGATTCACCAGAGGTATGCATAAGAACAAAGCAGTGAGACAAAGGAAACAACGATATAAAAAGAAGAAAAAGAAAAAAAAGAAAAAAAAACAAGAAAGAGGGAAGCAAGAAAACAACACAAAAAGAGTAGCAGTAAGAAAGTGAGGAGTGAGTGTCACTTGACCTTCTTCTGAGATATGGACTTGTGGAAACCATGCTTGTACAGGTAAAGATTTGCAGCATCAACACGATGCCACAGTAGTGACTGGCGTATGGTCGATGTTAACCGAAGCCATGATAACCGAGTCAATGCTGCAAACGTCGTCAAGCATTTCGTGCGAACAATGCTATGGCTATAGACGTGGGTGTACAATTTATTAAGACCTTGTAGGTTGGCTTTCTCGGCTGCTAACGCTCCACAGAGATCCAGTAAGTCGTTCCGTGTAGCCATCGGTCTGCTAACAGTCCTCGACCGATCCGAGTACTGCGGAACTATAAGCCGCAATCCCGGTAGGCTACAACTCTACTACACTCAAAAACATGTTGGTAAGCATTTCTCCTTTTTACGTGAGGCATCACGACAAATATTCACAACAAAGCAACGTTTCAAATGAAATTTCTGTAAGACGAACCTACTGTACAGTTTATTCTTTACAACACATTTTAGGTATTGCTACCGGCGCATATTGTGCATTAATGCGTTGAAATTGAAATCATTTAATTAGCACAGAATCTTCTTCCTATCGTATAAATGCCACACCGGTAGGCTGATGAATATCTTGTGGAAGCAACACCAATGCACGATACTCCACATAGCCTATTCATAGAAGGTTTTTCACTGCATTTTAATATAATTTTATATTAGGTGTTGTTCGGTTTAAATTAAAACCTTTGGCTATCACTTCGGATGATAACTCTTTTAACAAAAACTATTATATCAAATGATACTGGTGGAATTAACCCTGTATTCTGGGTATAGAAACGATGACTTTTTAATGGCAAAAATCATAATGTAAAATGGATACCCCTTCCTTTCTGTATAACAAGCTATCCGAAAGAGCTCTTTGGGTTGCGTCTGTGGTTGTTTAGAAAGGCGGTTCGCACTTTTGTTTTTAGAAAAGGGCTTATAATAAATAATAAGGAACTAAGCTGTATCCACAACGAACCCGCATTGTTTTCCTAGAAACCTTACGCAAACATCAACGGCTGAGAAGCACAGCAACAATGGCATTATATTAATATCATAGTTTCATTTTTTTTTTTTTAGAATTGTGTTTCTATCCAAAATAATAAAAATACGATATTCCAAGAGAAACTCTCTCCAAATGTGTGTACTATAAAAATATAAATTATGTATTTAATTAAAAATTATATATTTTCTTTCTAGAAAGAAAATATATTATCACACATTAACAAATTTTAACTTTTTTATTTCTGGTCCGACTTTTCTGCGACTTACTGACACTTTTATCAAAGGAATTGTACCCTGGAGCCTTATCATGTACACGGTTTTCTAGAATGCACCAAAGCCATTATTTATATTTAACGGGTAAAGTTAGAATAGTAAAAATTGAAGAATTTTTGCGCAAAATTATGAATAGGATGAATTATATAGATAAGTTTGTTTAAAATAAGCGAAGTGCCTAGAATTTTTCGTATATAATCGATTGTGCTTTCAGCGAAATATTGAATACTATGAAGTTTCGACTATTGAACGAGAGGTAAATAATAAGTGTTTTGACCGATAAAATTAGAAGACTACGAATTTAAACGCGGCCGCACGATGACACGACCAAAACCGCGAATACAATCGCGACATCCCCTGTCATGGATAAAACCGAAGTTTCTTCGTCTTTTTTTTTTCTTTTCATCCGCTACGCTTTCCATCAGTTTTCTGTGAGAATGTACTGTAGTGGAGATCCATTTTCTTGTGTAAGAAGCTTATTGATTCCTCCCAGTATTCTAGGAGAAGTACAGGGTGATCCAAAAGTCCCGCACAACTTTAAAAATTAATAACTCCGCGAATATTTGCGCTAGAGCAATGCGGTAAACACCATTGTGTTCAGGATGAAATGGGATTTTTTTTTTATCGCAAATAATGAAAATTTCTAAATTTATTTTAGTTACAACTTTATTTGCTAGATGGTGCTCTACCAGAATCAGAGATTGAGCAGCCAAATTGTTTGATAAATTGAAAAATATAACTGATCGACACGTATTTTTCCTTTTTGAATACCAGGAAAGAACCCTAATAATATCAAATGATAAATTAATAAAACACCATTTCGCCAAAGGTTATAAGAATTGGTTGAGACGATTTTTAAATACAATCTGAGATATGTAAAATAGGTATATGCAAATTAAAACATGTAGCAAAAAATATTTATATTTTAGATGGAGTTTTGTGAAATTGATTGAATGTTTGAAAAACACTGCTGATATCAATACATGATTTTTGAAATGTTAATATAGTACCAAAAATTATGATGGCACTATTAATAGGATTTCTTGCTATAAGGAATGTGTAGTTTCTTGACTGATTGGCGACACTTGACTAACTGGATATTTGTCATGATCCAAAAATGAAATATAGAGGGGGGTGACAAAATCTATTTGTTTTTACTTTATTCCAAATATCCTATGGGTTTGTCAAATGTTATCATTGTTTATTATACTGTACCTAATTTTGAAAATGTATCCACTAAAAAAATCATTTTTAAATCGACCTTTTGCGTTGAAAAACGTGGTAGTAAAATCATTTTGTATTATTTTTTGCGCAAATTTTCTAAAGTTGGGGGGGTACGGAGAATATTCCTTATGCTATTTCTTCTAATGAGCGAAAAGCGATAAACTAAACATAAGGGGTAAAATTGTGTATACCAGTGTTATTCGAGAAGTTATTACACTTTGGCCTGCACAACATAATATAAGATGTGGGAAAATGACAAACAAAATAATTACTGTTCACAGAAAAAAAAAAGAGTCAAGATGTGAGGACAGCATTTATTATTCCCATAACCCAAAACAAAGAGCTGCAAAATATAACACATGATGTAACTGCCTTCTCTCTTGTATTAGGTCACAATCCTTGCTCAATGTGGCGCCCTTCATTCTCAAACACCGCCTGCAGACGATAGATGACAGAATGGTCACAATTAAATATTTGAAATTTATAAAACGTGCCATCTGATAGAAGCCTTCAACATGGCCAATGTGGTAGGCCGGCATCGATAAAAACGCGACTTAATGTACCCCCATAACCGAAATTGTAAGGCGTCAAGTCTGGTAATATTGGAGGCCACTGGTATATAAAGTGGCGACTTATCCAACGATTTTCACCGAACGTATCCTTCAGCAATTGTTTGGCACCGCGGGAGATATGAGGAGGTCCACCATTTTGCATGAATGTTATTTCGCTTAATACTTGTCTGTCCTGCAATACGGGAATAACCTTTTCTCTCAAAAGTTGAACATAACGTTCACCAGTTACAAAAACGGTTTTAAAAGTTCTTTCATTGATTTTTTCAAAGAAAATGGCTCAATAATAAAAGAAGAAGTGAACCCACCCAAAACTGTAACTCTGGGCTGATGAAGTGGCATTTCTGTAAAAATCCTAGGGTTTTCTGTTGCCAAAATGAGGCAGTTTTGAATGTTAAATTGTCCCTTTAGATAAAGGTGAGCATAATCTGTTCTTAGAACATTTGACAGACAGTTTTCATCAATATCAATTTGCCGGAAAACCCATGCAGCGAATTCTTGACGCTTCTCAAAATCGCTGACTTTCAACTCGTGAAAACTTTGAATTTTGTTAGGGTATTTTTAAGAAAAATTAGAAATGTGTGTTCTCTCCAAACTGTTCCATACGAAATCCCCGTTTGTCGAGAAACTTGTCTAGCACTTACTTCTCCATACGTGGATAACGTTTCAATAGCTACAGCATTCTGCAAAACCGTAACAGCCACTGACTTGCAAAAAAAAAAAAAAGAGAACAAAAACATACTTAAAAAGAAAGGACTTGACACAATTGGTTTATGCGATCAGATAAATTATTTAACAGCATATACAGATGGATCATCAGACCTTACCATAAGTAATGGAGGGGCTGCAAATAACATAATACTGCAAGATGGAACATACATCAAAATCAAAGAAGGAGCAAGAAAGATTTCGTCAATCTTCACTTGTGAACTGACAGCTATCTGGAAAGCTCTTGATGTATGCCTTAACCAACCATCCCTGCATCAAGCAGAAGGAATTATAATATACAGCGACTTCATATCCGATCTAGAAGCAATTCAGAAGGGCAATACTAAAATCACACAGAAAATACACTCGTTGCTTACTCAACTGATATCATTGGAGAATAACTGCATTCTACAATGGATTCCTGCCAGTGTTTGGATAGGGGGTCATGAAATGGCGGTTGAATTTGCAAAGGAAGCCATAATGTTGAGCCAAAGGAAAGAACAAATGTCATTATTTGACGCTAATGCTTTTGTAAAATACAAGATAATTAAACAAAAAATAAGAAAAGATCAAAATGTGAAATAAACTCCGAGAGAAAAATGACAAAACTATAACAAGATTTAGAACAAAACATTATAAAGGAATGACAATGCATCCAGATGGCACAAGAACCTATAGAAAATGCAACAACTGTCCTGGTGTGGAACTAACACCTACCCACATATTCTCATGCCCGCAGCCTTGCAGAAAATTGACATAGACCTAGAGCAGCTGCTTTACACACCCAAGATAGTGGACAATGCTGCTGCTGCTGTGATAGAGATGCATGGAGACATCTGAGGCTCTTTATTGGACACGACAAAAACAACAACGGCATTTCAGAATAAAATAAATCATCAGAGATAGATAAATATTTTTCAAATGAATTAAAATGAATATAATCGATACTTAGAGAATTTTGAATTTTAAAAAAATTAGAAAATTATTATTTTCGAAATATAAATCGCTGAGAGGATTCCAGCAAACAGCATCTAAAATATCAGTTTTTTTTTTTGCTATATGTTTTAATTTGCATATACCTATTTTACATATCTCAGATTGTATTTAAAAATCGTTAACCATTTCTTCTAACTTATGGCGAAATGGTGTTTTATTAATTTATCATTTGATATTATTAGTTGTTCTTTCCTGGTATTCAAAAAGGAAAAATACGTGTCATTCAGTTATATTTTTCAATTTATCAAACAATTTGGCCGCTGAATAGCCGATTCTGGTAGAGCGCCATCTAGCAAGTAAAGTTGTAACTAAAATCAATTTCAAAGTTTTCATTATTTGCCATAATAAATCCCATTGCATTCTGAACACAATGGTGTTTACCGCATTGCTCTAGCGCAAATATTCGCGGAGTTATTAATTTTTAAAGTTGTGCGGGACTTTTGGATCACCTTGTATTTCTATCTTTTACTTTACCAGGGCTTTTACCCAGTTTACTTTATGATATTTATCATTATTGTATATTATTTATTTTTCATTTGTATTTTATGTACTCTGTGTTTTTTTTTTTTGTGTCGTTTGGTTTAATAGCTTATAACATTTGATTTCCTGTCTGGATAGGGGGTGAGCTAGCGTGTTATCTACATCGTAACCTTTTCTCATTATATTATATATATAGTATTGTGTTCAAATATATAATGAAAAGGTTCTTTTTATTCTGGATCTTGTTTCTTGTAAGGCTTGTCTTTCTTGAAGCGTTCCTTCTTTAAGCCATTTCTCAGTTATGGAGGTTGGGTAATCAATCGTTGGGAGCTCATTTTAAATGTCGTTATTCATTTTTATCGTCTTTTTGATGTATGTGTATATTTATTTGCCCGCAATTGCGATTACTACAGCTTTCTTGTGCTTCATGGCTGTTACCTGTTAGCTTCCTATGGATTCTTATTGTATCATTTTCCTATTTGATAATCAGGGGAGAGTGATTCCCTCTATGATCACCGTTTCATATGTGATTTGAATTATTACGGTGTTGAATTGTTCCTTGTTGATCAGGCGAAGGATGACGTCCATCTTTCTCATCCAGATACCGTAAGTCCGCCTCCTTTCAGTCATTGGGGTCACGTATAGGGCTTCCAATCCCGGTACATATTTTCAATCCCGGGATCCCGGGATTGAAAAACATTTTCGTCTTTCTACGCCAAGAGGTATATCGTTTCGTTCGTTATATTTTTATTTTTGACGTGACAACGTCTTAAATTAGGTTGCGGCTGGGAGTCACTTATGAAAAAGTGTAACGCCCGGTAACGTTACGATGAGTCACCGAACGAAAGTGCTGCGCGCGCAGCGCTAGAGAATTAGGCGCATTGAATCGGCTCATGCTTGTCTCTGTCTTTGTCTTTCTCGAACGTTCTTGGCGTTGGAAAAACAAGAAAGCGTCATAATACAAGTTCACACGTGTGGTTAAAGTATCGTCAGCTGTGTCTGTAGTGAAAATGTGGAGTGCTTAGATTCGTCATTTACAACAACTACAACAATAAAGGTAAATAATTGTACACTGATATTTCATTATCGTAAACTATGATTGATTGATTAATTGTTAGATTGACACAAAAGTTGATAAACTGAGTTTATAGGTTATGTCATACTATTGATAAATGTTGATAGTGTTAAGTAAATTATTAGTTTAAAATTAATTAATTAATTAATTATTATTTTACAAATTTTAAATAGTTTCAAATTTATTTAGCAAAAATTTGAACCTTCGATCTGAATAAATGTTTTGATTTTCGAATTGATTATTTAAAATTACAAATATTAAGAAAAAGTGGCAGATATAAGAAAACTTTATTTAAACTGTGTTGAGCAAGAATTTTAACATCTAATATAAGTAAATGTTTTAATTTTCAACTTCATCATTTACAATTACAAATTTTATTTAATTTCAAATTTATTTAGCAAAAATTTGAACCTTCGATCTGAATAAGTGTTTTGATTTTCAAATTGATTCTTTAAAATTAAAAATTCATCCATTCAATTTCAAATGTTCAACAGGAATCACCACTCTCAAAACAATGGAAACGGTGCCTTCAACTTCCAGTACTTCAATGGAGACGGAGGATATCGTGCCGTCAACGTCTGCAGTACCTTTCGTTGTTCCACACACCACCTCTACCGCCAGAACGAATGCTCAGCGACAACGTGAGTACAGACTACGAAAAGCATTGACCAGAACTCCTGAACAAGTAAGAGCCTTTGCAAAAGCGGCTGCGGAGAGGCAACGCAGGTTCAAGCTACGTAAATCTGCTAACATAGCCCTCACCAGCGGTACGTCAGAGTCACCTGCTTCAACGTCTTGTTCTGTGGTGGAGAGAACAAGCGTTCCTGTCGTGGCGGAGAGAACGAGCGTTCCCCTAACTAACGCTCAACGGCAACGTGCATTCCGACAACGTAGAGCAGCATCTTCTCGGACTGATGTACAACCGACTACTTCTTCAAGCCAAACAGCAATACAACTGGAACAATCCACCTGGTATACCAAATGGTCATCGTCAATACGGAGATTTCAATCTACTTTCCTGGACAACGATTTTAGTAAACAAAATATATGTCTATAGTTAAAATTTGTGCAATTCTTATTTTCATTCAATTCCTTGTTCCTATTGTGCAATTTAATTATATTCATATCAATAAATATTCTACCGTTGTCACGTAAAATCTTCGCCCGTAAAACCGACTTTACAGGCAACCATTGTTATTTTTTTCTTTTATATAGTGCCAATGACGTGGCACTTACTTCGATGAAAACAACCTGAAAGCCATATATATTGCGCCTGCTTATGAACTAAATCATTGCTTTTGGGTTACAGTTTGAAATTATCTGTCAATTACTGTACACACATCTGGAAAAAGATTACTGTTCTTGGAACTCTTAGACCACATCTCTTAATGTAGTGTTGGGCAGTAATCCATTCAAAGTAATACATTACCTTGTAATCACGATTACTTTGCAATGCATTACTTTGCAAAAAAATTAATTGCATTAGAATGTAAACATAATTACTCGTAATTCTATATATAATGATAGCAATTGTGATTAAAATTACTTGTAATTGAAATTATAGCAAATGTAATCATGATTATTTGCAATTGTGATTATAGAAAATGTAATCATTATTACATTTTGCCCAACTTTGTATTAATGTTTAGAAAGAAGACAAATCATAGTTGAGTAGGTTGCGGAGTCTGGTGTAGGTGTTGCAATTGAAGTTGAAGAGGCAGCCTCAATAGCTTCTTACAATCGGCGCTCTATTGTAAGATGGTCATTCGATTGTGATGGCTCATGGCGTTCTTGTAAACTCCGAGGAAGTTGCGAATTATCAGCCTGAATTCTTACTTCGGCCTGTAACGGTTTAAGACGCAAAAGCAATTTCACGCTAAAGTCTTTGACCATCTTCTTTTTTTTTTTCTAACTGTGCTTGCGGATTGTGCAGATATTGGAGGACTAAAGATGTTTTATTGCATCGATCTTCTAAAATTATATTTTAAAAATATTTTTTCAGATCTTTGCTGAGAGAATGAGATTGTGCTTGCAGCTCCTCTAGAAGAAACTTTACTGTTGCTTCTGCAGTCAAAAGCGTAGCGTCGCGTCTACAGATAGCCGCCACAGCTGCCCGAAATGGTTTCAGTGCGGAAATTACTTGCGTCATGATATCAAAATCTTCATCAGTTAGACGGACATCTATTAGCGCCTTATGAATCGCTGACTTCACACTGAGAAGTCTCTCCTACATGTTCAATAAACTATCCCAGCGCGTTCTGCAGTCGAGAATGAGACACATGCTAGTGGAAATGCGATTATCTTGCAGCATGTAGTTCAGTCTAGATAAGGTCCATGTTACATGCAGGTCCGCCACAAAAATAAAGGGATGCCGCTACTATCTAAGAAGCCACTATTTGCATGTCAACAAAAACTGGGGCCCCCTCCATGTATACTGCTGCATACTCTCATTCTAGAGGCTGCCATTTTGGAAAGATCTTGCAGAATAACCCTTCGTTATTAGTGCATGAAAATAATTTCAAATCATTCAGAAAAAAAAGACCTGAAATGCAGCTGTATAAACAAAACGTCAAAATTTTGCTATCCCATCATCTGTTTGATTACCAAAATGCTAGATAATAAAAATATATTTTTGCGCTGGTTTTCATGCACAAACCAGTAATCCCGGGATTTTTCGAGCAGAATCCCGGGATTTCGGGATCATTATTTGGCTCCGGGATTGGAGGCCCTAGTCACGTATATGCTAGATGGGAAGCCCATTTAATTTACAATCCGAGCTTTACTCGGTAAATATAAATGTTTGGTATTAAAGTATTGTAGTAAAACGGTGTACACAATTAAAAGCTAAAATTTCAGGATTTAAATTTATTGATAAAGTGGCAGTCAGTCACGGAAATGTTGACACTAAGTTAAAATTGGTTGACGTGACAATATATGTTTTTTTTTATGAATAAATGAATGACGCTTATTTTGGATCAAATGTTTATTACAATTTCCAATATTTCGATGAGGCATTAGAAAATATTGGAAATTTTAATAAAATTTGATCTAAAATAAGCGTTATTCATTCAAAGTATTCAAAATGGATTGCTCGATTTTCAACAATATACAGGGTGATCCAAAAGTCCCGCACAACTTTAAAAATTAATAACTCCGCGAATATTTGCGCTAGAGCAATGCGGTAAACACCATTGTGTTCAGGATGCAATGGGATTTTTTATGGCAAATAATGAAAAATTCGAAATTGATTTTAGTTACAACTTTATTCCCTAGATGGCGTTCTACCAGAATCAGAGATTCAGCGGCCAAGTTGTTTGATAAATTGAAAAATATAACTGAACGACACGTATTTTTCCTTTTTGAATACCAGGAAAGAACCCTAATAATATCAAATGATAAATTAATAAAACACCATTTCGCCAAAAGTTAGAAGAAATGGTTAACGATTTTTAAATACAATCTGAGATATGTAAAATAGGTATATGCAAATTTAAACATGTAGCAAAAAAAAAAAAAAAAGATATTTTAGATGCGGTTTGCTGGAATCCTCTCAGCTTTTTTAATTTCGAAAATAATAATTTTCTATTTTTTTAAATTCAACTTTCTCTCAGTATCGATTATATATATTTTAATTCATTTGAAAAATATTTATCTATCTCTGATGATTTATTTTACTCTGGAATGCCGCTGTTGTTTTTGTCGTGTCCAATAAAGAGCCTCAGCTTGTCCATGCATCTCTCTATCACTGCAGCAGCAGCATTGTCCACTATCTTGAGTGTGTAAAGCAGCTGCTCTGGGTCTATGTCAATTTTCTGCAAGGCTGCGGGCATGATAATATGTGGATAGGTGTTAGTTCCACACCAGGACAGTTGTTGCATGTTCTATAGGTTCTTGTGCCATCTGGATGTATTGTCATCCTTTATAATGTTTTGTTCTAAATCTTGTTATAGTTTTGTCATTTTTCTCTCGGAGTTTATTTCACATTTTGATCTTTTCTTATTTTTTGTTTAATTATCTTGTATTTTGCAAAAGCATTAGCGTCAAATAATGACATTTGTTCTTTCCTTCGGCTCAACTTTCTGGCTTCTTTTGCAAATTCAATTGTCATTTCATTACCCCCGATCCAAACACTGGCAGGAATCCATTGTAGAATGCAGTTATTCTCCAATGATATCAGTTGAGTAAGTAACGAGTGTATTTTCTGTGTGATTATATTATTGCCCTTCTGAATTGCTTCTAGATCGGATATGAAGTCGTTGTACGGTATATTATAATTCCTTCTGCTTGATGCAGGGATGGTTAGTTCAGGCATACATCAAGAGCTTTCCAGATAGCTGTCAGTTCACAAGTGAAGTTTGACGAAATCTTTCTTGCTCCTTCTTTGATTTTGATGTATGTTCCATCTTGCAGTATTATGTTAATTCCAGCCCCTCCATTACTTATGGTAAGGTCTGATGATCCATCTGTATATGCTGTTAAATAATTTATCTGATCGCATAAACCAATTGTGTCAAGTCCTTTCTTTTTAAGTATGTTTTTGTTCTCTTTTTTTTATTGCAGGGTTCATTCAGGTTAAGATTGATGATTACATTTGATGGCAATGGGATAGGAAATATTGGTTATTCTCAAATTTGAAATTCATTATGTTTATTATTATGCTCTTTCTAATATTGTTGTTGTACTGAAGTGTTGAAGATCTTTTGAGCCTTTCTTTTTGTGTCCAGTTTAAATAGGTTCTATGGGATATGTGTTCAGTTTCTTTAGTTTTTAAGCTATTGGTGAATTTTATTGTTTTTAATTGTCTTCTGCTTTCAAGTAGGTCTAGACCACATTCTCTCTGAATTTTCTAATTGTTGGTATTTGAAATAGAACCAGTGATTAATTTGGCCGCTTTTGCTTGAACACTGTCTAGTCTTCTTTTTAGTGATGAACTTGAGGGAGCCCAAACAGGTGTTGCATATTCCATTATTGGCCTTATTAAGGTGATATATGTTGTTCTGAGAATTTTGGGTTTTGCTCCCTAATTTGTTCCACATAGACTTCTCAGAATGTTTAGGTTTCTGGTAGCTCTATTTGAGGTGCTAATTATGTGTTCTGTAAATCGCAATTCCTCATCAAGTATCACACTTAGGTAATTTGCAGATCAAGTTTTATCAATTATATGATTGTTTATGCTTATTTTGGAGTTGAATTCATGCCTTTTTTCCTGTCAGTGAAGAAGACCTATAGGTTTGTGTTTATTGGGTTTATTGTCATTTTGAGTTTCATTGCCCACTTCTCCAGTCCTCTCATTGATGTGTTCAGTATTTTTCTGATATTTCTGTACTGCTACTTGTGTGCCATATGGCTATATAATCTGCATAACAGGCAACTTTTGTGTCTTCAGTGAGGATGGATGCTGTTAAGGTTGTGTCGTAATTAGATGTACAACAACTCAAACTTGACCATGACTCTTTTTTTATCTCTTATTCTTTTCGTTTGACCAACAACAAATGTCCAATTTATATACACATATATTTTTTACATAATGAGGCTTTAAATAATACAAATAATATTCTTCTATTTACATAAACAACAGTTAATATATAACGAGATGAGTAGAGGACTGAGCACAGATCCCTGAGGTACACCAGCCCATGTTCTTCGGTCCTTGGAAAATGTTCCATTGACCCGAAACTTTATCCTTCTTCCCCTTAAGAAGTCTGTAATCCAGATTATGAGTTTTCCTCTTACTCCGATGTTGTGCAGCCTTTCAAATAATTTCTACACTCGATAAAAAGATGAGGTCTTATCCAGGAATACGGCCGTTGTTTTCTTTGGCGGTTTTTCCTAGAAATCTATTATTGATTGACAGAAGTAGAACAGTTTATCAGTTGTACAGTGTCTGGATCTTTAGGCAGTTTGGTAGAAGTTTATTTTATTATTGTTAGTGAGCCAGACTATGAACCTAGAGTGGATAATTCATTCTGTTATTTTACAAAGTATGCTGGTGAGATCAATTGGCCGATAGTTCTTGTATTCCTTGGCATCTTTGTTTGGTTTCAGTATTGGCACTATAATTGATATTTTCCAATTCTTTGGTAGTTTACCAGTTTGCCATGAAATGTTCAGCATTTGTAGGAGTTGATTTTTAGCTTTGTCTCCAAAGTGTTTAATCATTTAACCAAAAATTAGATTATCTCCTGGTGACCTCTTGGATTTAACTTTTCTATTGATGAGTTTAGCTCATTCAGTGTGAAGTCTCTCGAGTAAATATCTTGTTGATGGTAATTTCTTGCTTGTTTAACTAACCTGTTTATATTATTTTTTAGAGTCCTGCCTTCATTTGTATAGCTGAGTCTGGAAGTGCTTGAAAAATATTCAGCAATTATTTCAGCCATCTGTTTGTTCGTTCTCGTTATTCATATCGGTTAGAGTATTGGAGGATAAGTGTTGGTTTTGATTGTTTTATAACACTAATTATATTCCAGTGATGGCTTTCCTTTTTTGGATCCATTTTTTTCGCAGAATTCTGCCCATTTTTCTCTCTCTCTCTAGTTTGAATATCCAAATTTCTTGTTCTATTTTGTGACTAATTTCAATGAGTCCCTTTATGATTTCTTCTGTTTTATTTGTTTTAAAAGGTTCATTGATATTGTCTCTCTGAAATCATTGCCTCGATATTGTGGTCCTTCCAGTAAAGTATTCACAGGTCTTTACGTCTACCTCTAGGTGTCGATACTTTTGCAGCTTTGGATATGTTCGAAGAGAATTTTTCCAAATTTTTGTCAGTCGTTCTGTGATTTAATTCTTCGTTGCACAGTTCTTCAAGCTTTTCTGTGAATTTTTTTCTAGTGTTCTTTTATTCTGTTGGAAATTCTCAATTTTGAATTTTAGGGTTGTTAAAATTGGTCTGTGGTCACTGATTGCACTTTTCAGAATTTTCCATTGTGTTGTGGGTGCGATGTTGTAATTTATCGCTGTGATGTCTATTGCGGATTCTGTGCCTGTGGACTTGGATAGATAGGTGTTCTTTTCGTTATTTAACGGTGTAAGGTCGAGGTCGGTTAGCATGTCCTCAATCTGCTGACCTTTGTTATCCTGGACAGGTGATCCCCAAGTTGGTCTTTCGGCGTTAAAATCACCAAGTATGATTGCGATATCCGAAGACGCTTCACTTAATGTCTCTATCAGGCCTGTATTGATGTTAGTATTATCGTGGTGATAAACATTTATGATTGGAATTGTTTTATCTGTAAGATACATTTCTATTGACTGAGCTTCTGTCGTGATTTCTCTAGGCTTACTTGATTATAGGCGATTTCCTTAAATTTGATTTCTAAGGTTTTAATCAAAACGGCAAGTCCTCCTCCGAATTTTCCCGGTCTGTCCTTTCGTAGTGTTGTATAATATTTGATATTGAATCTCAGATTCTGATTCAATTTTGTCTCCTGAGGACAAGAAATATGTACATTGTTGTCACAGAGAAGACAAGTCAGCTCTTTATTTTCCTCTGGGTACCATTTATATTGAGTTGTAGTAGATTGAATTGTGTCCTTGTAGTAGATTTCTCATCATGAGCTCGAGCTGCAGCTCCTGACGCGGCGGTTACCCCGGACGCGGTAGCATTACTGGAGATATCAGTTTTGCTCTTCATTTGAAAATGGGTGCCGTTGCAACGTTAGTTATCTTGGAAACGAACCAGAATTTGGTCAAATATTCCAAGGGTCCAGGGGGGACCGCAAGGAGGTGTGGTCGGACTTTTCCCTTCCCCCTGGAATGCCGTCACTACAGGATAAAGCACTCTTGGTGAATTTTTTAAATTGTGATTCAGAATCTGCCACTGAAGCTTTACGAGCGTTTCGTTCCTTTAAAGATATTCGAAGCGGTAAAGGACCCATGAGTTGCTATTCTCTTAAGCGATTGATAAAAAGTTTTAGGAAACTGGATCTCTGGAAGCAAAACCTCGGAGTGGAAGACCATCGACATGCAAGTCAGTGGCTGTTACGGTTTTTCAGAATGCTGAAGCTATTGAAACGTTATCCACGTATGGAGAAGTAAGTGCTAGACAAGTTTCTAGACAAACAGGGATTTCGTATGGAACAGTTTGGAGAGAACACACATTTAGGATTTTTCTATAAAAATACCCTAACAAAATTCAAAGTTTTCACGAGTTGAAAGTGTGCGATTTTGAGAAGCGTCAAGAATTCGCTGCATGGGTTTTCCGGCAATTTGATATTGATGAAAACTGGCTGTCAAATGTTCTAAGAACAGATGATGCTCACTTTTATCTAAAGGAGGAATTTAACATTCAAATCTGCCACATTTTGGCAACAGAAAACCCTAGGATTTTTACAGAAATACCACTTCATCAGCACAGAGTTACAGTTTTGTGTGGGTTCACTTCTTCTTTTATTATTGGGCCATTTTTCTTTGAAAAAAATCAATGGAAGAATTTTAAAAACCGTTTTTCTAGCTTGGTGAACGTTATGTTCAACTTTGAGAGAAAAGGGTATTCCCATATTGCAGGACAGACAAGCACTAAGCGAAATAACATTCATGCAAGTTGGAGGACCTCCTCATATCTCCCGCGGTGCCAAACAATTGCTGAAGGATACGTTCGGTGAAATTCGTTGATAAGTCGCCACTTTATATACCAGTGGCCTCCAATATCACCAGACTTGACGCCTTACAATTTCGGTTATGGGGGTACATTAAGTCGCGTTTTTATCGATGCCGGCCTACCACATTGGCCATGTTAAAGGCTTCTATCAGATGGCACGTTTTATAAATTTCAACTATTTAATTGTGACCATTCTGTCATCTATCGTCTGCAGGCGGTGTTTGAGAATGAAGGGCGCCACATTGAGCAAGGATTGTGACCTAATACAACAGAGAAGGCAGTTACCTCATGTGTTATATTTTGCAGCTCTTTGTTTTGGGTTATGGAATAATAAATTCTGTCCTCACATCTTGACTCATTTTTTTCTGTGAGCAGTAATTTTTTGTTTGTCATTTGTCCACATCTTGTATTATGTCGTGCAGGCCAAAGTGTTATAACTTATCGAATAACACTGGTATACACAATTTTATCCCTTATGTTTAGTTTATCGCTTTTCGCTCATTAGAAGAAATAGCATAAGGAATATTCTCTGTATCCCCCCCCCCTCCCCCCCAACTTTAGAAATTTTGCTCAAAAGATAATACAAAATGATTTTACTACTACGTTTTTCAACGCAAAAGGTCGATTTAAAAATGATTTTTTTTGAGGGGATACATTTTCAAAATTATGTACAGTATAATAAACAATGATAACATTTGACAAACCCATAGGATATTTGGAATAAAGTACGACAAATATATTTTGTCACTCCCCTCTATATTTCATTTTTGGATCATGACAAATATCCAGTTAAATAGTCAAGTGTCGCCAATTAGTCAAGAAACTACACATTCCTTATAGCACGAAATCCTATTAGTAGTGCCATCATAATTTTTGGTACTATATTAACATTTCAAAAATCGTGTATTGATATCAGTAGTTATTTTCAAACATTCAATCTATTTAAAAAAACTCCATCTAAAATATAAATATTTTTTTGCTACATGTTTTAATTTGCATATACCTATTTTACATATCTCAGATTGTATTTAAAAATCGTCAACCAATTCTTCTAACTTTTGGCGGAATGGTGTTTTATTAATTTATCATTTGATATTATTAGGGTTCTTTCCTGGTATTCAAAAAAGGAAAAATACGTGTCGTTCAGTTATATTTTTCAATTTATCAAACAACTTGGCCGCTGAATCTCTAATTCTGGTAGAGCGCCATCTAGCGAATAAAGTTGTAACTAAAATCAATTTCGAATTTTTCATTATTTGCCATAAAAAATCCCATTGCATCCTGAACACAATGGTGTTTACCGCATTGCTCTAGCGCAAATATTCGCAGAGTTATTAATTTTTAAAGTTGTGCGGGACTTTTGGATCACCCTGTACATATATAGGAAATGAAAACATTTAGACATGAATGATTCTTTTACACAGAGAACAAACTTCTACTGTTCTTACTGCAATTAAAAATATTGGGAGGGCTTGGTTCATCAGTGATACACCCTCCTAAATTAATCTACCAGACCGTTTATTTGAGCTCTAATACTGTATTGGACCATTCTGCTTATATATGCCACACTGAAAGGCGGAATCACAGAAATGATATTCAAGCAAACTATGAACATAAGCTTTTAGGGCAGCAAAATTACATATAAATATTTGCATCGAGCAATGCTCTTCCGCAAACAATAAAGTCCAGTTAGACATTATTGTTTGCGGAAGAGCATTGCTCGATGCAAATATTTATATGTAATTTTGCTGCCCTAAAAGCTTATGTTCATAGTTTGCTTGAATATCATTTCTGTGATTCCGCCTTTCAGTGTGGCATATATAAGCAGAATGGTCCAATACAGTATTAGAGCTCAAATAAACGGTCTGGTAGATTAATTTAGGAGGGTGTATCACTGATGAACCAAGCCCTCCCAATATTTTTAATTGCAGTAAGAACAGTAGAAGTTTGTTCTCTGTTAGACATAAACTAATATAAAGCAATAACACTTGCCATATTCTCCAAAAATATATCATATATTCTATATCTAATAGAGATTCTCTCTCTATTTCTATAATACAATTTATTGGATAATATATAATCTAAATATATATATAATAAAATATTAAAATAAATATATTTTTAAAACAGTCAATTCGGAAATACCACTTCCAGAAACTAATACCGACATATCTATGGCGCTAAAACTATTGAGTGTCCTATGAGAAATCAATACAAATATTAAATTGCTTTCAAATTTTAATTCGTGAACATTTCCAAATATTTTCCGATGAAGGTAGTTAAATATTGGTATATAAAGTTTATACGTAAAATTACTAATTTGTGCTCTTGGAATCTACAAGCGCCGAAATTACTCGCAAAAACACAAAAGATGATATCTTTGTAAAATAATTCGTCGAATTCCACTGCAATATAAAAATAAAAAATATCAATCACATCAACGCTCCTTATTCCGATTAATGATTATATAATACTTTTGAAATTTCATTTGCCTTGTTTTTGTCAGTATATCTTTTAAATTTGGCATATATTTTTTCTTATATTCATATATTTAAGTGTGAAAATAGCATATTATTTATACTTTAAGTAATTTTAAATTTTTAAAGTGTGTGCCAAAATATGCTTAGAAAATTTTAAAATTATTAAAATATACACATGTTTTTACGTTACAAAATTTGGCACCAGTAAATATGGGCAAAGATTTCCTCCACTTCTTCATTCCAGATGTGAAGGGCTGATTCTTCCGAGAAAGTCGAACCAATGGAATTTTAGAAAGGTCCTTCACAAATTTCTGTAATAACTTGATAATCTCGTGAACTGACAAACTCTTTTTACAGTAACAGGTCTCGGAAAGTGTCGAATTGATTTTACTTGGTCAGGTTCTAATTGGTTGTGTGACTGATGATACCCCGTGGTATACTTCCAAAGATATAAATTTATCACATACTTTACTTTGAAGTTCAATGTGCTCTTATAAAGTTTTCGCATACACCCATATATCATTTTGAAAAGAGAAAATTAATTTCCATAGTAATTAACCCAGAATATATTCGATTATTCTTTGAAACGTCAAATCTGCATCTTCAGACCAAATTGAATCACTAAAAATTCGAGGCAATCATTGTTTGAGAGGAATGCAGTTTTTTTCAATATATTGTAGGTCCATTTTCATCTGTCAAAATTTCCATGAACTTCGAGGGTAGAGAAGAATCTAAGGAAGAAAAAATTTTTTGCAACAAGTTTCTTTTATTCTGCAATTTGGCAAGCTTTCAGGCGTTAGCCTATCATCAGGCCGATTTCGCAAATATATATAAAAAATAATACAAAATCTAAACTATATATAGGCGTAGAACTGATCTTACCGGAAATAAACAAATTGTAATAAAATATATCGTATATACCGATACATGCAAATGTGCCGAAAACTTTAAAATAAAATAAAAAATAAAAAAATTTAAAACAAATTTAAAACTATGAAATTTGAGATACGCTAAGATTACATAAAAAGGACTAAATTAAGATTTGGAAATTACAATAAGACAAAAAACCGACTATGAATTTATACAACTAATTTAGCTATGAGATATATGAAGGTACTGCTGTGGTATATCGATCCTTCTGTTAATGCTCTTTTTATCGTTCGAAACCAAGGATTCCAGTATAAGTCTATTATGTTTGGAGAATATATTTCGGAAATAACACTTGACTTCCTGTAGGTTGAAATGGTGGCCAGTAGAATCCTCATGTTGATAAATAAAAGATCTGCTATCTCGGTTCTTTACGTTCCTAATATGCTCTTTAACTCTGGTACCAACAGTTCGGCCGGTTTCCCCCACGTAAGAAGCGGTACATTGTTGGCAAGATAATGAATAAACCGCATTTTGCTGGTCACTCGGTTCTGTCTTAACCTGAGATTTCGTGATTGGATGTCTGACTAATTGGCCGATGGATCGAGAGCCTACAAAAACAGGCCTAATCCCAAATTTCCTCAAAACATCTGCTAGCCTTTGATTAGTAGGGGAATACTGCAAATAGCAATTAGATCGATATACCCGCCGGTTTCGGGGAAGGAACCCTTTATAAGTGTGTTTCATCACAAATGAGGCTGGGAATCCATATCTCTGGAGGTTTCGGATGATGTTGCTCTTTTCAATCTTTCTGAAGCCTGGAAGGGAGCAATGCGTGATAATTCTTTTTGTCAATGTTTTGACTATGGAAATCTTGTGTCTTATCGGGCCAAATGAGTTGAAATTGAGGTATGACGGCTCTATTCCTTTCTTATAATATACGGTCGAATGGAATTTGTGTTCGGTTCTGAGGATGAGTATGTCCAAATAAGGCAAGGCGGCCTCTGTCTCTGTCTCCATAGTGAACTTTATCTGGGGGTTGTAACTGTTCAGAGTGTTTAAAATCAGGTTTCCTTTGTCCTCTTCAAACTCGCAAAAGATGTCATCAATATAGCGGTGCCATCTTTTTATGCCAAGGTGTTTGAAGGTAGTGATCCACTTGTCTATTTTCAACATGACAATTTCAGCCGCTATCAATGAAAGTGGGCTCCCCATAGGGGAACCACAAATCTGTTGGTAGATTAAATCTTCAAACTTGAAATTATTCAATGAAAGGCAGAGCTGGAATAAAGTGACGACCCTACTGTTTTCAATGGAATCAGTAGAATTTTGGGCCAGTATTTCTTTCAGGTTTTCCACGATTAGATTGTGCGGTAAGCTAAGGAACAAGGATACAACATCAAAGGAGCCCATGATACATCCCGGATTTGGTTTGGAATTCCGTAATTTAATGATGAAATCAGGTATGTTACTGATGGAAAAGGAATTGTAAGGGCGTATCACTGGAGACAGGAATGAAGTTAAGAACCTTGATAATGGCATAGCTGGCTTTATTTTTTTTAATTTTATTTTAAAGTTTTCGGCACATTTGCATGTATCGGTGTATACGATATATTTTATTACAATTTGTTTATTTCTGGTAAGATCAGTTCTACGCCTATATATAGTTTAGATTTTGTATTATTTTTTATATATATTTGCGAAATCGGCCTGATGATAGGCTAACGCCTGAAAGCTTGCCAAATTGCAGAATAAAAGAAACTTGTTGCAAAAATTTTTTTCTTCCTTAAATTACGGATTGCAATTAATTAGGTTTTTATAGAGAAGAATCTGGAGCCATACAATCAATCAAACATGTCTTGCATGTAGGGTTGCCTGTTATCCAAAGTGATATCATTAAGACGTCTTTAATAAACGCATCTCCTCTTAGTTTCATCCTTTTTGAGGACCATAACAATAGGAAAACGCTCAAGAATAATCATAAATTATTATTCACTCGTGTTCGAGAAGTTCTTTAACTTGTTCAGCTATCTCTTCATATTATTTTAGAGAACAACGATAGGGTCTAAAGGAGATTGGTTCCTCACTTTTCGTGACGATATTATGTTGCATAGCTACTCTTCCTAAATCAATGTCATTTTGAATTTTAAAAAATGCATATTGTGCCCATGCTGGTTTTCTATTCACCTTCTTTTATCTCTTCTAGATGATTTACAAGGATAAGATTTTGTAATCCATCAAATTTGTTGGAGATCGTTTTGCCTTAGACATTCTATATACAGTTACGAGCGTCATGCGTTCTTAATAATTTTTCATCTCTGTCACCGTTTGCTTTTTTTTTTTTTTGAATGGCGCTCTCCTATTGGTTGGCTACAATCACGCCACCTTTGCCCCCCTCCCCCCCCCCCAACCCCCCCCCCCCCCCCCCCACTCGCTTTTTCGTTTTTGTAACTATTGTGTTGGAGCGGGTCGCTCCTTAAATAAATGCATATATTAGTTAATAACTAAATGGAATTTCTTTTTCCCAGTAAGAGACGCTTACGGAAGCCAAAAGTACATAGACAGATAAAGCACATAGGCTATAGTTATTAACTAACATATGCATTCATTTAAGGCGCCAATTTATAATTGTAACAAATAGTATTTGAATCAAAACATTCAATCGGGTAAAACACGGGCGTTGCCCGGGTCATTCGGCTAGTCTATTATAAGATTAAAGATAGATGCGACATTTAATCCGATTAAGAGTAGATATTTAAAGTTCTTCATTAAATGAGAGTTACTGCCTTGATTTATTTTATCTATTCTCATTTTTTTTTCTGAAAGCTTCGCCTGTTTTGGTAACACCTTCGGCTAACTGATGTGAAAGTCGGAAATTGGTTAAAGTTGAAGATGGGTTCGCTTGTACAATCATCAATTTATTATTGATGCTGTCGCTTAAGAGAATCCACAAATGCTTGAAAATAATTTTCAATTATCTCAACACTTTTGTTGATAAGTTTAAAAGCTCTTTGTTTAGCAATATTTGTCAAAAAACTTGCATTCACCACTTCCTGGGCTCAGCATTCTTGTTTCACTAAAGTGTTATGATTAGGCCTATACTTTTTATAATTGGATCATAATCGTTATAATCTGTGACCCAAAGTTTAATTTTTATCCCCATTTTTCGAACATATTAGACACCCCAGAATTGACCAATATTTCTTTTATAATCAATATCTTTTATTTTAAGATGTATTTTTTTTGTTTTTAGGTTTAACCTGAAAATGAATTTGTTCAATTCATGCTACGATATGAAACCATTTCTGGTGTCAGTTGGCTGTTCAGCCACAATTTCAACCATTTGAACCTCCGTCTGCTAATAAAATATTATTTTTTCTTCCTTTGTTAGATGGGTTCGATTTAACAGGCGCATTTATTTTAATAATAATTTTTACCGATATTTTTTCTCGCTTTAAGCTTCTCGATTTAATCTTCAATGATAATTGGATTTGCATTGAATGAAAAAAATCTTTGTACTAAGTTTATTTTTTGCAGTTTTTCATTTATTTATTGCAGCATTTGGAACAATCTCGTCTGCAAACCATTCAAGTGCTGAATCTGTACAAGAAAATGGGTTTGCCAAATATTATGGAACAAACCTATATCAAAATTTAGTTTAATTTTGTTCCACTAGATGGCGCTCTACCATCTAAATATGCTCATGTGAGCCATCAGAATTTCTTTTCAAAATTATTAATATCAACACCTGGCCCTTTTATATAGAAATGTTTAAAAAAAGTATTAAAATTATAAAAATATATATTAAAAGAAATATATATGAGAAAATTAACACCTAACCTTTTTCTATTTTCTTATTTTTTTTTATCTTCTACATACCTACAGAACAATTATTTAGAACATAAGATGTACGTGCTATCAAACTAAAAGTCAGCCACATGATTAATCATATTTTAAAAATAGAAATGAGTTTGTTCAAAATTGAGGAAAAAATAAGGAAAATGACGTATATGGTATATATATGTATAGGAAAAAATAGTACAAATGTAATATTGTACTGGGATAAGGTGGGAATCTTGAGCTCCGTGACACCGATGCCAGATAAGTATGCCGTTTCGCCTGGTTCAAATTCACATTAATAGGTACCGCTCAGCAAGAGCAACCTAGTTTATGATAATTGAAACAGCGAATAATATGTGAAGTAAAATGTGAAAATTTAAACGCGGGATTCAATCAGTTGCACGATAAGTAGATGCCTTTTTCTTAATATATGTATATATATATATATTATTTTGAAGATTGAGCGATCCATAATTGAAATTATATTTAAAAAAGATGCATTGGATTTATAATGATTTTATTTTTCCAATATTCGAGGGACAACTCGCCTCTCTTTATCGAGGATGTTTGTGTTTTTCACTAAAACATGCTAGCACGCGTACACCACTCTCGTTCAACAAGGCCAATGAAAGAATTGTATCTTTGATTTAAATATTACATTCAGTATATATACAGCTAACAATTATCACATATAATAAAGCGTCTGTTCGTTGAAGCCGAATAGGATTGGTCCATTCTGTGTGACGTGTTCAAACCTGATTGGCTTGGCCGCCCCCCCCCCCCCCCCCCCCCCCCCCCCCACTTAAGTGACGTGGCCGGCTGAGATGGTACTGACCACGGGATGAGATGGGACTGACCACGGGTTGAGATGGGACTGAGCACGGGATGAGATGGGACTGACCACGGGATGAGATGGGACTGAGCACGGGATAAGATGGGTTTGACCACAGGATGAGATGGGACTGACCACGGGTTGAGATGGGACTGACCACGGGTTGAGATGGGACTGAGCACGGGATGAGATGGGACTGAGCACGGGATGAGATGGGACTGAGCACGGGATGAGATGGGAATGATCACGGGATGAGATGGGACTGAACACGGGATGAGATGGGACTGAGCACGGGATGAGATGGGACTGAGCACGGGATGAGATGGGACTGAGCACGGGATGAGATGAGAATGATCACGGGATGAGATGGGAATGATCACGGGATGAGATGGGACTGAATACGGGATGAGATGGGACTGAGCACGGGATGAGATGGGACTGAGCACGGGATGAGATGGGACTGACAGCGGGATGAGATGGGACTGAGCACGGGATGAGATGGGACTGAGCACGGGATGGGATGGGACTGAGCACGGGATAAGATGGGACTGAGCACGGGATGAGATGAAACTGACCACGGGATGAGATGGGACTGAGCACGGGATGAGATGAAACTGACCACGGGATGAGATGGGACTGAGCACGGGATGAGATGGGAATGATCACGGGATGAGATGGGAATGATCACGGGATGAGATGGGACTGAAAACGGGATGAGATGGGACTGAGCACGGGATGAGATGGGACTGAGCACGGGATAAGATGAGACTGACCACGGGATGAGATGGGACTGACCACGGGTTGAGATGGGACTGAGCACGGGATGAGATGGGACTGACCACGGGATGAGATGGGACTGAGCACGGGATAAGATGGGTTTGACCACAGGATGAGATGGGACTGACCACGGGTTGAGATGGGACTGACCACGGGTTGAGATGGGACTGAGCACGGGATGAGATGGGACTGAGCACGGGATGAGATGGGACTGAGCACGGGATGAGATGGGAATGATCACGGGATGAGATGGGACTGAACACGGGATGAGATGGGACTGAGCACGGGATGAGATGGGACTGAGCACGGGATGAGATGGGACTGAGCACGGGATGAGATGAGAATGATCACGGGATGAGATGGGAATGATCACGGGATGAGATGGGACTGAATACGGGATGAGATGGGACTGAGCACGGGATGAGATGGGACTGAGCACGGGATGAGATGGGACTGACAGCGGGATGAGATGGGACTGAGCACGGGATGAGATGGGACTGAGCACGGGATGGGATGGGACTGAGCACGGGATAAGATGGGACTGAGCACGGGATGAGATGAAACTGACCACGGGATGAGATGGGACTGAGCACGGGATGAGATGAAACTGACCACGGGATGAGATGGGACTGAGCACGGGATGAGATGGGAATGATCACGGGATGAGATGGGAATGATCACGGGATGAGATGGGACTGAAAACGGGATGAGATGGGACTGAGCACGGGATGAGATGGGACTGAGCACGGGATAAGATGAGACTGACCACGGGATGAGATGGGACTGACCACGGGATGAGATGGGACTGAGCAAGGGATGAGATGGGACTGAGCACGGGATGAGATGGGACTGACAGCGGGATGAGATGGGTCTGAGCACGGGATGAGATGGGGCTGAGCACGGGATGAGATGGGACTGAATATGGGATGAGATGGGACTGAGCACGGGATGAGATGGGACTGAGCACGGGATGAGATGGGACTGACAGCGGGATGAGATGGGACTGAGCACGGGATGAGATGGGACTGAGCACGGGATGGGATGGGACTGAGCACGGGATAAGATGGGACTGAGCACGGGATGAGATGAAACTGACCACGGAATGAGATGGGACTGAGCACGGGATGAGATGAAACTGACCACGGGATGAGATGGGACTGAGCACGGGATGAGATGGGAATGATCACGGGATGAGATGGGAATGATCACGGGATGAGATGGGACTGAACACGGGATGAGATGGGACTGAGCACGGGATGAGATGGGACTGAGCACGGGATAAGATGGGACTGACCACGGGATGAGATGGGACTGACCACGGGATGAGATGGGACTGAGCAAGGGATGAGATGGGACTGAGCACGGGATGAGATGGGACTGACAGCGGGATGAGATGGGTCTGAGCACGGGATGAGATGGGGCTGAGCACGGGATGGGATGGGACTGAGCACGGGATGAGATGGGACTGACCACGGGATGAGATGGTACTGACCACGGGTTGAGATAGGACTGAACACGGGATGAGATGGGACTGAGCACGGGATGAGATGGGACTGAGCACGGGATGAGATGGGACTGACAGCGGGATGAGATGGGACTGAGCACGGGATGAGATGGGGCTGACAGCGGGATGAGATGGAACTGACCACGGGATAAGATGGGACTGAGCACGGGATGAGATGGGACTGAGCACGGGATGAGATGGGACTAACCACGGGATGAGATGGGACTGACAGCGGGATGAGATGGGACTGACCACGGGATGAGATGGGACTGACAGCGGGATGAGATGAAACTGACCACGGGATGAGATGAAACTGACCACGGGATGAGATGGGACTGAGCACGGGATGAGATGAAACTGACCACGGGATGAGATGGGAATGATCACGGGATGAGATGGGAATGATCACGGGATGAGATGGGACTGAACACGGGATGAGATGGGAATGATCACGGGATGAGATGGGACTGAACACGGGATGAGATGGGACTGAGCACGGGATGAGATGGGACTGAGCACGGGATAAGATGGGACTGACCACGGGATGAGATGGGACTGACCACGGGATGAGATGGGACTGAGCAAGGGATGAGATGGGACTGAGCACGGGATGAGATGGGACTGACAGCGGGATGAGATGGGTCTGAGCACGGGATGAGATGGGGCTGAGCACGGGATGGGATGGGACTGAGCACGGGATGAGATGGGACTGACCACGGGATGAGATGGTACTGACCACGGGTTGAGATAGGACTGAACACGGGATGAGATGGGACTGAGCACGGGATGAGATGGGACTGAGCACGGGATGAGATGGGACTGACAGCGGGATGAGATGGGACTGAGCACGGGATGAGATGGGACTGACAGCGGGATGAGATGGGTCTGAGCACGGGATGAGATGGGGCTGAGCACGGGATGAGATGGGACTGAATATGGGATGAGATGGGACTGAGCACGGGATGAGATGGGACTGAGCACGGGATGAGATGGGACTGACAGCGGGATGAGATGGGACTGAGCACGGGATGAGATGGGACTGAGCACGGGATGGGATGGGACTGAGCACGGGATAAGATGGGACTGAGCACGGGATGAGATGAAACTGACCACGGAATGAGATGGGACTGAGCACGGGATGAGATGAAACTGACCACGGGATGAGATGGGACTGAGCACGGGATGAGATGGGAATGATCACGGGATGAGATGGGAATGATCACGGGATGAGATGGGACTGAACACGGGATGAGATGGGACTGAGCACGGGATGAGATGGGACTGAGCACGGGATAAGATGGGACTGACCACGGGATGAGATGGGACTGACCACGGGATGAGATGGGACTGAGCAAGGGATGAGATGGGACTGAGCACGGGATGAGATGGGACTGACAGCGGGATGAGATGGGTCTGAGCACGGGATGAGATGGGGCTGAGCACGGGATGGGATGGGACTGAGCACGGGATGAGATGGGACTGACCACGGGATGAGATGGTACTGACCACGGGTTGAGATAGGACTGAACACGGGATGAGATGGGACTGAGCACGGGATGAGATGGGACTGAGCACGGGATGAGATGGGACTGACAGCGGGATGAGATGGGACTGAGCACGGGATGAGATGGGGCTGACAGCGGGATGAGATGGAACTGACCACGGGATAAGATGGGACTGAGCACGGGATGAGATGGGACTGAGCACGGGATGAGATGGGACTAACCACGGGATGAGATGGGACTGACAGCGGGATGAGATGGGACTGACCACGGGATGAGATGGGACTGACAGCGGGATGAGATGAAACTGACCACGGGATGAGATGAAACTGACCACGGGATGAGATGGGACTGAGCACGGGATGAGATGAAACTGACCACGGGATGAGATGGGAATGATCACGGGATGAGATGGGAATGATCACGGGATGAGATGGGACTGAACACGGGATGAGATGGGAATGATCACGGGATGAGATGGGACTGAACACGGGATGAGATGGGACTGAGCACGGGATGAGATGGGACTGAGCACGGGATAAGATGGGACTGACCACGGGATGAGATGGGACTGACCACGGGATGAGATGGGACTGAGCAAGGGATGAGATGGGACTGAGCACGGGATGAGATGGGACTGACAGCGGGATGAGATGGGTCTGAGCACGGGATGAGATGGGGCTGAGCACGGGATGGGATGGGACTGAGCACGGGATGAGATGGGACTGACCACGGGTTGAGATGGTACTGACCACGGGTTGAGATAGGACTGAACACGGGATGAGATGGGACTGAGCACGGGATGAGATGGGACTGAGCACGGGATGAGATGGGACTGACAGCGGGATGAGATGGGACTGAGCACGGGATGAGATGGGGCTGACAGCGGGATGAGATGGAACTGACCACGGGATAAGATGGGACTGAGCACGGGATGAGATGGGACTGACAGCGGGATGAGATGGGACTGAGCACGGGATGAGATGGGGCTGACAGCGGGATGAGATGGAACTGACCACGGGATAAGATGGGACTGAGCACGGGATGAGATGGGACTGAGCACGGGATGAGATGGGACTAACCACGGGATGAGATGGGACTGACAGCGGGATGAGATGGGACTGACCACGGGATGAGATGGGACTGACAGCGGGATGAGATGAAACTGACCACGGGATGAGATGAAACTGACCACGGGATGAGATGGGACTGAGCACGGGATGAGATGAAACTGACCACGGGATGAGATGGGAATGATCACGGGATGAGATGGGAATGATCACGGGATGAGATGGGACTGAACACGGGATGAGATGGGACTAACCACGGGATGAGATGGGACTGACAGCGGGATGAGATGGGACTGACCACGGGATGAGATGGGACTGACAGCGGGATGAGATGAAACTGACCACGGGATGAGATGAAACTGACCACGGGATGAGATGGGACTGAGCACGGGATGAGATGAAACTGACCACGGGATGAGATGGGAATGATCACGGGATGAGATGGGAATGATCACGGGATGAGATGGGACTGAACACGGGATGAGATGGGAATGATCACGGGATGAGATGGGACTGAACACGGGATGAGATGGGACTGAGCACGGGATGAGATGGGACTGAGCACGGGATAAGATGGGACTGACCACGGGATGAGATGGGACTGACCACGGGATGAGATGGGACTGAGCAAGGGATGAGATGGGACTGAGCACGGGATGAGATGGGACTGACAGCGGGATGAGATGGGTCTGAGCACGGGATGAGATGGGGCTGAGCACGGGATGGGATGGGACTGAGCACGGGATGAGATGGGACTGACCACGGGATGAGATGGTACTGACCACGGGTTGAGATAGGACTGAACACGGGATAAGATGGGACTGAGCACGGGATGAGATGGGACTGAGCACGGGATGAGATGGGACTGACAGCGGGATGAGATGGGACTGAGCACGGGATGAGATGGGGCTGACAGCGGGATGAGATGGAACTGACCACGGGATAAGATGGGACTGAGCACGGGATGAGATGGGACTGAGCACGGGATGAGATGGGACTAACCACGGGATGAGATGGGACTGACAGCGGGATGAGATGGGACTGACCACGGGATGAGATGGGACTGACAGCGGGATGAGATGAAACTGACCACGGGATGAGATGAAACTGACCACGGGATGAGATGGGACTGAGCACGGGATGAGATGAAACTGACCACGGGATGAGATGGGAATGATCACGGGATGAGATGGGAATGATCACGGGATGAGATGGGACTGAACACGGGATGAGATGGGACTGACCACGGGATGAGATAGGACTGAGCACGGGATGAGATGGGACTGACAGCGGGATGAGATGGGACTGACCACGGGATGAGATGAAACTGACCACGGGATAAGATGGGACTGAGCACGGGATGAGATGGGACTGAGCACGGGATGAGATGGGACTGAGCACGGGATGAGATGGGAATGATCACGGGATGAGATTGGACTGAGCACGGGATGAGATGGGACTGACAGCGGGATGAGATGGGACTGACCACGGGATGAGATGGGACTGAGCACGGGATGAGATGAGACTGAGCACGGGATGGGATGGGACTGAACACGGGATGAGATGGGACTGAGCAAGGGATGAGATGGGACTGAGCACGGGATGAGATGGGACTGACAGCGGGATGAGATGGGTCTGAGCACGGGATGAGATGGGGCTGAGCACGGGATGGGATGGGACTGAGCACGGGATGAGATGGGACTGACCACGGGATGAGATGGTACTGACCACGGGTTGAGATAGGACTGAACACGGGATGAGATGGGACTGAGCACGGGATAAGATGGGACTGACCACGGGATAAGATGGGACTGACCACGGGATGAGATGGGACTGAGCAAGGGATGAGATGGGGCTGAGCACGGGATGAGATGGGACTGACAGCGGGATGAGATGGGTCTGAGCACGGGATGAGATGGGGCTGACCACGGGATGAGATGGTACTGACCACGGGTTGAGATGGGACTGACCACGGGATGAAATGGGACTGAGCACAGGATAAGATGGGTTTGACCACGGGATGAGATGGGACTGACCACGGGTTGAGATGGGACTGACTACGGGATGAGATGGGACTGAGCACGGGATGAGATGGGACTGAGCACGGGATGAGATGGGACTGACAGCGGGATGAGATGGGACTGAGCACGGGATGAGATGGGACTGAGCACGGGATGGGATGGGACTGAGCACGGGATAAGATGGGACTGAGCACGGGATGAGATGAAACTGACCACGGGATGAGATGGAACTGAGCACGGGATGAGATGAAACTGACCACGGGATGAGATGGGACTGAGCACGGGATGAGATGGGAATGATCACGGGATGAGATGGGAATGATCACGGGATGAGATGGGACTGAACACGGGATGAGATGGGACTGAGCACGGGATGAGATGGGACTGAGCACGGGATAAGATGGGACTGACCACGGGATGAGATGGGACTGACCACGGGATGAGATGGGACTGAGCAAGGGATGAGATGGGACTGAGCACGGGATGAGATGAGACTGAGCAAGGGATTAGATGGGACTGAGCACGGGATGAGATGGGACTGACAGCGGGATGAGATGGGTCGGAGCACGGGATGAGATGGGGCTGAGCACGGGATGGGATGGGACTGAGCACGAGATGAGATGGGACTGACCACGGGATGAGATGGTACTGACCACGGGTTGAGATGGGACTGAACACGGGATGAGATGGGACTGAGCACGGGATGAGATGGGACTGAGCACGGGATGAGATGGGGCTGACAGCGGGATGAGATGGAACTGACCACGGGATAAGATGGGACTGAGCACGGGATGAGATGGGACTGAGCACGGAATGAGATGGGACTGAGCACGGGATGAGATGGGACTGAGCACGGGATGAGATGGGACTGACCACGGGATGAGATGGGACTGACAGCGGGATGAGATGGGATTGACCACGGGATGAGATGGGACTGACAGCGGGATGAGATGAAACTGACCACGGGATGAGATGAAACTGACCACGGGATGAGATGGGACTGAGCACGGGATGAGATGAAACTGACCACGGGATGAGATGGGACTGAGCACGGGATGAGATGGGAATGATCACGGGATGAGATGGGAATGATCACGGGATGAGATGGGACTGAACACGGGATGAGATGGGACCGACCACGGGATGAGATGGGACTGAGCACGGGATGAGATGGGACTGACCACGGGATGAAATGAAACTGACCACGGGATGAGATGGGACTGAGCACGGGATGAGATGGGACTGAGCACGGGATGAGATGGGACTGAGCACGGGATGAGATGGGAATGATCACGGGATGAGATGGGAATGATCACGGGATGAGATGAGATTGAACACGGGATGAGATGGGACTGAGCACGGGATGAGATGGGACTGAGCACGGGATGATATGGGACTGACAGCGGGATGAGATGAGACTGAGCACGGGATGAGATGGGACTGACAGCGGGATGAGATGGGACTGAGCACGGGATAAGATGGGAATGATAACGGGATGGGATGGGAATGATCACGGAATGAGATGGGACTGAGCACGGGATGAGATGGGACTAAGCACGGGATGAGATGGGAATCATCACGGGATGAGATGGGAATGATCACGGGATGAGATGGGACTGAACACGGGATGAGATGGGACTGAGCACGGGATGAGATGGGACTGACCACGGGATGAGATGGGACTGAGCACGGGATGAGATGGGAATGATCACGGGATGAGATGGGAATGATCACGGGATGAGATGGGAATGAACACGGGATGAGATGGAACTGAGCACGGGATGAGATGGGGCTGAGCACGGGATGAGATGGGAATGATCACGGGATGAGTTGGGAATGATCACGAGATGAGATGGGACTGAACACGGGATGAGATGGGACTGAGCACGGGGTGAGATGGGACTGAGCACGGGATGAGATGGGACTGACAGCGGGATGAGATGGGACTGACCACGGGATGAGATGGGACTGAGCACGGGATGAGATGAGAATGAGCACGGGATGGGATGGGACTGAGCACGGGATGAGATGGGACTGAGCACGGGATGAGATGAAACTAACCTCGGGATGAGATGGGACTGAGCACGGGATGAGATGGGAATGATAACGGGATGGGATGGGAATGATCACGGGATGAGATGGGACTGAGCACGGGATGAGATGGGACTGAGCACGGGATGAGATGGGACTGACCACGGGATGAGATGGGACTGAGCACGGGATGAGATGGGAAAGATCACGGGATGAGATGGGAATGATCACGGGATGAGATGGGAATGAACACGGGATAAGATGGGACTGAGCACGGGATGAGATGGGACTGACCACGGGATAAGATGGGACTGATCACGGGATGAGATGGGAATGATCACGGGATGAGATGGGACTGAACACGGGATGAGATGGGACTGACCACGGGATGAGATGAAACTGACCACGGGATGAGATGAAACTGACCACGGGATGAGATGGGACTGAGCACGGGATGAGATGGGAATGATAACGGGATGGGATGGGAATGATCACGGGATGAGATGGGACTGAGCACGGGATGAGATGGGACTAAGCACGGGATGAGATGGGAATCATCACGGGATGAGATGGGAATGATCACGGGATGAGATGGGACTGAACACGGGATGAGATGGGACTGAGCACGGGATGAGATGGGACTGACCACGGGATGAGATGGGACTGAGCACGGGATGAGATGGGAATGATCACGGGATGAGATGGGAATGATCACGGGATGAGATGGGAATGAACACGGGATGAGATGGAACTGAGCACGGGATGAGATGGGGCTGAGCACGGGATGAGATGGGAATGATCACGGGATGAGTTGGGAATGATCACGAGATGAGATGGGACTGAACACGGGATGAGATGGGACTGAGCACGGGGTGAGATGGGACTGAGCACGGGATGAGATGGGACTGACAGCGGGATGAGATGGGACTGACCACGGGATGAGATGGGACTGAGCACGGGATGAGATGAGAATGAGCACGGGATGGGATGGGACTGAGCACGGGATGAGATGGGACTGAGCACGGGATGAGATGAAACTAACCTCGGGATGAGATGGGACTGAGCACGGGATGAGATGGGAATGATAACGGGATGGGATGGGAATGATCACGGGATGAGATGGGACTGAGCACGGGATGAGATGGGACTGAGCACGGGATGAGATGGGACTGAGCACGGGATGAGATGGGACTGACAGCGGAATGAGATGGGACTGAGCACGGGATGAGATGGGACTGACAGCGGGATGAGATGGAACTGACCACGGGATAAGAAGGGACTGAGCACGGGATGAGATGGGACTGAGCAAGGGATGAGATGGGACTGACCACGGGATGAGATGAAACTGACCACGGGATGAGATGGGACTGAGCACGGGATGAGATGGGACTGAGCACGGGATGAGATGGGACTGAGCACGGGATGAGATGGGAATGATCACGGGATGAGATGGGAATGATCACGGGATGAGATGGGACTGAGCAAGGGATGAGATGCGACTGACCACGGGATGAGATAAACTCTGACCACGGGATGAGATGAAACTGACCAGGGGATGAGATGGGACTGAGCACGGGATGAGATGGGACTGAGCACGGGATGAGATGGGACTGAGCACGGGATGAGATGGGAATGATCACGGGATAAGATGGGAATGATCACGGGATGAGATGGGACTGAACACGGGATGAGATGGGACTGAGCACGGGATGAGATGGGACTGAGCACGGGATGAGATGGGACTGAGCACGGGATGAGATGGGAATGATAACGGGATGAGATGGGAATGATCACGGGATGAGATGGGACTGAGCACGGGATGAGATGGGACTAAGCACGGGATGAGATGGGAATGATCACGGGATGAGATGGGACTGACAGCGGGATGAGATGGGACTAACCACGGGATAAGATGAGACTGATCACGGGATGAGATGGGAATGATCACGGGATGAGATGGGACTGAACACGGGATGAGATGGGACTGAGCAAGGGATGAGATGGGACTGACCACGGGATGAGATGAAACTGACCACGGGATGAGATGAAACTGAGCACGGGATGAGATGGGACTGAGCACGGGATGAGATGGGAATGATAACGGGATGAGATGGGACTGACCACGGGATGAGATGGGACTAAGCACGGGATGAGATGGTAATGATCACGGGATGAGATGGGAATGATCACGGGATGAGATGGGACTGAGCACGGGATGAGATGGGACTGGCAGCGGGATGAGATGGGACTGACCACGGGATGAGATGGGACTGAGCACGGGATGAGATGGGACTGACCACGGGATGAGATGAAACTGACCACGGGATGAGATGAAACTGACCACGGGATGAGATGGGACTGAGCACGGGATGAGATGGGAATGATAACGGGATTAGATGGGACTGACCACGGGATGAGATGGGACTGACAGCGGGATGAGATGGATCTAACCACGGGATAAGATGAGACTGATCACGGGATGAGATGGGAATGATCACGGGATGAGATGGGACTGAACACGGGATGAGATGGGACTGAGCAAGGGATGAGATGGGACTGACCACGGGATGAGATGAAACTGACCACGGGATGAGATGAAACTGACCACGGGATGAGATGGGACTGACCACGGGATGAGATGGGAATGATAACGGGATGAGATGGGACTGACCACGGGATGAGATGGGACTAAGCACGGGATGAGATGGGAATGAGCAGGGGATGGGATGAGACTGAGCACGGGATGAGATGGGACTGGCAGCGGGATGAGATGGGACTGACCACGGGATGAGATGGGACTGAGCACGGGATGAGATGGGAATGAGCACGGGATGGGATGAGACTGCGCACGGGATGAGATGGGACTGAGCACGGGATGAGATGGGACTGAGCACGGGATGAGATGGGACTGAGCACGGGATGAGATGGGACTGACCACGGGATGAGATGGGACTGACAGCGGGATGAGATGGGACTGACCACGGGATGAGATGGGACTGACAGCGGGATGAGATGAAACTAACCACGGGATGAGATGAAACTGACCACGGGATGAGATGAAACTGACCACGGGATGAGATGGGACTGAGCACGGGATGAGATGAAACTGACCACGGGATGAGATGGGACTGAGCACGGGATGAGATGGGACTGAGCACGGGATGAGATGGGAATGATAACGGGATGAGATGGGACTGACCACGGGATGAGATGGGACTAAGCACGGGATGAGATGGGAATGAGCACGGGATGGGATGAGACTGAGCACGGGATGAGATGGGACTGGCAGCGGGATGAGATGGGACTGACCACGGGATGAGATGGGACTGAGCAAGGGATGAGATGGGACTGACCACGGGATGAGATGGGACTGACCACGGGATGAGATGGGACTGAGCACGGGATGAGATGGGACTGAGCACGGGATGAAATGGGACTGACTACGTGATGAGATGGGACTGAGCACGGGATAATAAAGCGTCTGTTCGTTGAAGCCGAATAGGATTGGTCCATTCTGTGTGACGTGGCGTGTGACCTGTGACGTGACGTCGGCAATATATTCGGTGAATATTTGAGGAATAATATTTTTAAATAATTTTATTTTTTAATTTAGCTTGATTATTTTATTTTTATAAACAATGTCTCCTAAAAGAGCCCTTTCAATTGTTGATGCCATCGAAGCAAAGCAACGTCGTTTGAACAGCAGCGACAAAGACTTTTAAATTCACCCGTAAGATAACGGCATAATGAACAACAACGGCAATACCGAATGAATATGAGCGAAAATCAAAGAGCCCTTCAAAGGGAAAACAGTAGGCTGAGGACGCAAAGAATTCGACAGGGAGATAATCTACCTTTGCCAACAGGGACATGTTTCGAGGAAGATCAAATTCCCCTGCACCTTTGTGGCCAACTTGATCAAGTTTGCCCAAAATGTAGAGCAAAGTATTTCGAATTGGAACAAACGACATACAGTAAAACCTTTCATAAATGCTGTTCCAAAGGAAAAGTCGAACTTGAACCGATTCAAACCTCTCAATCCACCTGCTCTAGCCGATCCCGTCCTTGGACGGGCTTTTCTACTAGTATGTAATATTACAGATAAATACCATTATTATTATTTTGTCTACACATTGTGCTTGAAATAGAGAGATTTATATACAACAGTGTAAATAATTGTGTGCATACATATTAATTCTAAATTAATGATAAAATTTTTTGAAAGAGAAATAAATATACAGAAAACCTACTCACACCGGAAACTATTTCAATTTCAGCTCCTTTGGCCCTATCTAATTAATAAAATGGAAATTTCATAAGTGGACATCACTAAAAACTTTCGTTACAATGCATCAATTTCAACCAAATTTTCAACATTTATGTAAAACGAGATGGAGCAGGTTTTGCTTAACATCAAAATATATTTCCTAACATTAACATGCGTAACTTCGCTGTTATCGATTAAATACAAAAAAAAAATCAAAAGAGTTAATTTTATTTATATATAAATACAAAATTAAATTTCAACAGAGGTAATTTTTTTACATACTAGCTAATAATCTCAATCTAAAAAATATTCAAAACAAGCAATTTTAAGATAACACCATATGTAAAACAGTCGGCCAAGAAAACAACAACGATATTACATCTTTCTCACATATTCACACACAATCTTGATTAATAATTAAAACTAATCTTTAACATTGTTTATTATACTTCAACTTTTATTTCTACATTTGTTTTTAAATACCCAATTGTTTTATCATGTTTCTAATTTCGTCTAACAAATATACAAATTTATAGTGACCAACATATGCAAATTTTATCTTTGTTTTTATTTAACTTGATATCGTAAACATAACATCCATTGTAAGCATTTTTCTGTTCACCTTCCGTGGTTTCTCTTTTCTCTGATAGTTTTTAGGTGTAGTATATTTTCTTATTACTAGACTACAAACATTTCCTCGAGAAAAACCTGGGCGAAGCCGGGTACATCCGCTAGTACATAATAAAATCGCCGTAGTGAAATCTCTTACCAAGAGAATAGAAACACATTACTCAAATAGAAATAGGGCAACAGAAGAAAGAAATAGAATTTTCAAATAATTGATAAATAATAATTATCCTAAAAAAATTATTGAAAAACAATTTCATAAACATAGAGCTATACCTTCAAATAATAGCCGTGATCAGTCTCTAAAAAGATATTGCTCTGTTCCATATAGCTACGGCTCAGAGAGAATTGCCCGAATTTTAAAGAGATATAATATAATTACAACATATCAATCTGCACAAAATCTACGGCAAATCTTACGCCACTCAGATACAAAAAATATTTCAAACCAAGAAAATACAGCCAATGTAATTTACAAAATTCCCTGCCAAACATGTCAAGCTACATACATTGGAGAAACAGGTAAATCACTTAAAGATCGTATTAATCAACATAAAGCAGCTTTAAAAAACTACAAACCATTATCCCTCCTAGTTGACTACTCCCTAAACAATAGCCATGTACCAGATTTCAAACAAGCATCAATTATATACAAAAATATTACATAAAAACACTGTAGACTGTTTTTAGAAAGTTGGGCTTCTGCCGAAGATAAACAAAGTATAAACAGAAAAAATGATTTTCCAGAAATTTATAAAAAAAATCATATCCCAATTGTTTGTAAATAACTATGTATATACTTTCAATTTACTCATTTATTTTTCTTTCAAAAAATTTTATCCTTAATTTAGAATTAATATGTATGCACACAATTATTTACGGTTACACTGTTGTATATAAATCTCTCTATTTCAAGCACAATGTGTGAACAAAATAATAATAATGGTATTTATCTGTAATATTATATATTATTGTTAGCTGTATATATACTGAATGTAATGTTTAAGTCAAAGATACAATTCTTTCATTGGCCTTGTAGAACGGGGGTGGTGTACGCGTGCGCGCATGTTTTAGTGAAAAACAATCATCCTCGATAAAGAGAGGCGAGTTGCCCCTCGAAATATTGGAACAATAAAATCATTATAAATTCAATATATGCATCTTTTTAAAAAAAAAAATGTTTATATATTAATTGGAAATCTGGCCTGTATGAAATTCTATATACAGTTACGAGTGTCATGCGTCATCTCTGCCACCGTTTGCTTTATTTTTTTTTTTTTTGGAATGGCGCTCTCCTATTGGTTGGCTACGATCACGCCACCACTACGCGAGACACTTTGTTTTTGACTCCCCCCCCCCCCCCCACTCGCTTTTTGGCTTTTGTAACTATTGTGTTGGAGCGGGTCGCTCCTTAAATAAATGCATATATTAGTTAATAACCAAATGGAATCCTCTCTTTCTTTTTCCCAGTAAGAGACGCCTACGGAAGCCAACAGTACATAGGCAGATAAAGCACATAGGCTATAGTTATTAACTAATATATGCATTTATTTAAGGCGCCAATTTATAAACGTATTTGAATAAAAACATTCAATCGGGTAAAACACGGGCGTTGCCCGGGCCATTCGGCTAGTAGATCTATAAAAGCATAGGGCGCTTCTCCCGTCAAAATAAAGGTCAAAACTATATATATAGACGCCATCTATTGACCGTCACCGCAAACTAGCGGCATCGGGTCGGTGACAAAGCCACAACACCAGCTTTTGCAAACTGAGTAGGGTCCACCTAGAGACCATGATTTCAAGCTAAATTACCCTCGACAGTCTAGGGCGGACTTTATTCTATGAGATCCACACGGATCACAATCTGCCAAAGAGGTTTTTAGCAGGAAAAATGCATCACAGTTCACCAAAGCTGGTGTTGTGGCTTTGTCACCGATCCGAGGCGACGGTCAATAGATGGCGTTTTGAGAGAGACGCCCTAGGCTTTTATATATTTTACTATCTTCAGAGAATATAGCCAGAACCCTTATATAAAAACTCTGATATAGTGTATTATATACTAGCCGAATGACCCGGGCAACGCCCGGGTTTTACCCGATTAAATGCTTTTATTCAAATACTATTCGTTACAATTATAAATTGGCGCCGTGGATGTCATTCTTGTATAATATATAAATGAGTTTTAAAAATTGTAAAAAAAATGCATCGGCCGGGAATCGAACCCGGGCCGCCCGCGTGGCAGGCGAGCATTTTACCACTGAACCATCGATGCTTATGAGAAATGGCCATATTTGGGTATTTATTCCATTCACAAAAGCAAACGGTGACAGAATTAAGAATTGATTGATGACTCTGATACTTGTATATATAATACTTAATTACGTATTATATATACCTAAGGTTATCTACAGTTCAAGATATGGGTTGATAGATTTAGTTGTATAGATATCTAAGACAGGTTCTATCGGTAATGGCGATATTATGTGTACATTTTCAAACTGTCTTGTGTAGCATGTTAACATTCTGCAAAACAACCTAATTCTCTATTTATTTTTTAAATTTAATAAATAAATAGTTGATACTTTTTATGAAACAACGATATAGCAATAATCTGGTTTCCTAATGGTCAAATGAAGAGACTTTAAATGTAATACATCTCACAAATAAAATATTGGCGCGGCTGGACCCTACCGGTTCTTTGCGACAACGCCGCTTCCTCCTTCGTGGATCACCTACTCAGGCTCCCGTTGCTTTTCCCTGCAGGCCACCCAAAGACGTCCTGAGATCCACCTCTCCAGTGGAACTCCCTTCCTCTGGCAATATCTCTCGGCCTTACCACTGGTGGGGGGACACGAGAGACTTACCAGAAGAGTAGCAGCAGCAGCTGCCTGGCGATGATGGCAATGGCGAGAGTAACGACAGAAGGCGTCACGGAGTCTTTTAACACTGACTTTTATTGTCATCCACTACTAAACATTACATTTAAATGAGATAATAAACAATGGGTATTTACATTATATTATATCCCGGGGCCAACATAAAAGTGTATTTACAATATTTTTCCCCAGGAAACAGGACCACAGCAGTCGGCGATTCCCACATCAGTTAGAGAAGGGAAACAGGCGAAAGCGCCATCCATTGGCAGAGGTTGAAATCATTTGGAGGCCTTACACGCGACAATATATAAATATATTAGATAATAAAAGGCATATATTGGATTTAATAAAATATTTATTTTGCCAATATTTCGGTTGGCTGAACGCCAAACCTTTATCAAGGCATTACATTTTTTTGTATATTCACCTTGTATATACAAATATATATGTGTGATGATGAGTTGCTGTCGACTTATCTGTGATGAGATCCTGTCGACTCATGTAATGAGATGATGAGATTTCCAGTAGCTTTTGTAGAGATCCTGTCGACTACTGAAATAATGTTGAAGTCCTGGTAGCTCTTGTTGTACTGTGTTGACCAAGAGGAACAGTCAGGATGTAGAGTTTTCCAGTACCTCTCTGCACCTTGGAAGACCTTTAAAAGTTCTCACAAAATACAGGCAGTCGTGGTCGAGGCAGAGTGGAAAGCTGGGGATATCCACACAAAACACGAAGACACAGTTGCACTACGAAAGTTCCGTTAACAGATAAAAGCTGAGCTAGGAGCGAAAAATGGAGACATAGAAGTTTCTTACTCGTCTACATGATAGTTGAGATCGACATAAGGTACGACCGACGTGAGCTGACGCTAAGGGTGAACTCAACTCAACTGACTGAACTGTCTGAACTGTCAAGTCCCTGTAAGGTGATGATTTATAGGTTAAAGACGGGGTGACCTTATGTGACAGGGGCGTTTGAGAAAGGGCGCCTTTACCTGTCCAGGTGTGAGAGGGGTCTCTGCATTCCACCACATGTGACAGTGTGGGTGGCCTGTCGTGGGAATTGTGAATCTACCTGATTTATGAGTTCCATCTTTAGACTGTTGTTTTGGTAATACTATGCTCGATCTCTGCTTTAGCTCAACTCTTAAATCTATTACAGATTTTATTTATTTATCCACTTTGTACAAATTACATTACATAGGGTGATGTAAAGACACAGATTAATCATGCGCATAATTATTTATAGATGTGTTTCTATATACAACATGGCAATCTTGTTATAAGTTATCTACACAATATGAGGTTGTTGTTTTAAATTACCATAGATGGGCCCCGGGAGTGAAAGGGTTTATCCGGGATTAGGCGGGTAAAGCCTCTCTAACACAGGTAAGTAATTAAAATTTCTTTTAATTAATTTAAACTGTGAGGGTTAAAAAGGCTATAACAAGATGATATTTGTTGGATATATAAAAGTGAAATAAAAATGACATTTTGTTTGATTAACAAAAAAGATGATTAAAATAAAATGATGACATAAAAATTCACATTCTAAGAGAATATTGGTGGGCGTTGGACAGGGTTAGTAGTTAAAGAATAAGCAATTGTGAGATTTACACATGCAATCAAATACTTAGGTCCAGGTGCAAAGCGAGGATATGGACTTGAGCGTCTTCCTAGGCAATGTTTCACCTGTGATCCTGTATAGGGTAACAGTGTTTTGTCACAATTTTAGGATTATTGGGTTAAAAGTTGTTGAAGAAAAGTTGCTTATTAATATGATTGAGAAAGGAGTGACATAGAGCCATGCGATAAGTAGAATTGTAGCGACAGTAGGTGATCTGACTTGACTCGAAATCAAAGGTTGAATGTGGTCCGCTAGAGCTGAAAAAAAAGTTGAAAGTTGAAAAAAGTGAACGCTTTGTGTATGCGTTGGTGATTTGCTCTGCGGATGAAATGAAATAAACTCTTGAAGCTTGTTCAGACCAGAGGTTTGGATTTGTAAGTCTGGGGAACTGTGTTCAAGGCGTTTGTTGAATTACGAAATCAAAAAATAAATTGTCAAGCAGTGCTGTCGTTTTTCTACATTGATGTGACGCAATGACTACAAAGATAGTGATGAAAAATATAGGGAATTGGTTAAAGAATATGATTGTTGAAAACGATTGTTGTAGATGCCCGATAGTGGATGATAAACATTGTCAGATAATAAAGGTATTTAAGCAAATATAAAAAATATAGTGAATAAAAATATAGAAATATGATTGCGGGTACAAAAAGTGTAAGTGGATAAAATTAAACCTGTAATATATAAAATATATAATAAATAATAAAATAAAAATAATTTTTGAAACAATTAGATGTTTTACAATACTAAAATAATATCATGAAAAATAAAAGTAAATTTGATTAAAGTTTTTTTTTTTTTGTTTAATGTTGGATTAAAAATTTGATTATATAATTGAAAGGTAAAAATAAAAATAATTATTCAAGATTTTATACAAAATTTATAATATAATTGAAGGTTATTAATGATTGGATAAATTTTAAGTAGTGTAAAATTGAACAAAAATTGTCTCTTTTGACGAAAAGTTACAGTTGTGGTGTGTGACTAGATTATATCCCTTTGGTAACATCGGTGTTTCTATGACTCTGAAACTGGGAATATGTGAAATGATCTTTTCGTTTGTCCTCAATGCTGGTATGTAGAGAATGATTTCTCTTTCGCGTTAAAAAGTCTATATAAGACTTAACCAAATTGTTTTAATTGGTGTTATCAATTAACATGTAAAATGTTTAAAGTATGTTGTGTTGTGATATCTCGTTGGCGAGATTTGTGAGATTCTCGAGGAAATCTAAATGAGTAGTGTGACACATGTGTTCAAAATGGCGTCATGAAGCTAGCGGTCAAGAAGATCTGCCTTGAGGGGGAAGAGAGGGCATGTCCAAAGATATTCTCAATAGATAGTAGTGACCAAGGGAGTGGCGTCAAAAAGGGCGTCCACTTCCCTGTTTTTCACGGTATCGCCGTGGGTGGTCAATCATGGGGGATGTTTGAGATTTACTCGAAACTGACTTTCTCTCTCTCTCTTCTTTTGTTGAGTTTGGCATATTTCTTGCCTATTTGAAAATACTGGGGTTTAAATGCAAAAAGGGTTGTGAGCTTGTAGGCGGTATAATTCGAACTAGTTGCGTCTCGAAGATATCTGGAGTCAAATGATTGAATTCACTGAAATATACATCTTGAGACAATCGCTGTGGGTTTTGAGCAAATCGGGTTTGTGGAGGTGTAATGTACAGAACATTCTCTGTGTAATATTTTAATTTATTGACATGTATGGTGTCACTGTCTCTATTGAGAGGCTGATTGGGGCGATCTATTCGAACGACATTAGGTGATATTATTTCAATTATTTTGTATGGTCCAGTAAAATATGGTGCTAATTTACCTGTGTCTGGATGTCTGTAATTTTTTACCAAAACAAGATCATTCACTTCGAAATGTGGTGTTCTGTGCTGCTTATCAAATGTTTCTTTATCTTTTTTATGCTTATTTTGAGTACGAGAGTTTGCTATCTCTCGAGCTATATTTATTTCGGGGTATGGGTCAAGATGAGTTCTTAGATCTGGGGGGATAACATTGAACATTAAGTAGGTAGGTGGAAAACTTGTGACAGAATGGGGCGTGTTATTGTACGTCTGAGTGACGCGTTTAACTAGTTGAGTCCAGGAAGCTTTCGGATTTTCTAGATAAGCTAGTCTGAGCTTGCCTGTAATGGTCGCATTTAAACGTTCTATTAAACCGTTTGCCTGTGGGTTATTGCTGGTAGTTAGTAGAGGTTGTATACCATGCGTTATTAGAAATTTACGGAATTTTTCTGAGGTAAAAGCGGGCGCTCTGTCAGATAACAGACGTTTTGGAGATCCTTGCTGTAGTACCGTTTTGAGGGTTTGAATGTATGTTAGGGTACTATGGACTTCGATGGAAAGGTCCAAGCATATCGCGTTAAATGATCCACTATTACGTGTAGATATGTCTTGGAGTGTCCATATTTCGAAAATCCAGCTATGGTATCTATAGAGATTAAGTCGAATGGTTGTTGAGGTGGTGGAATTTGTCCAAGGGCACCATAGGGTTTACCTTTGGGCCTTTTAATGATTTGGCAGGTGTGACACGACTTGACAAATTTTTCTATAGATTTAGAGATACCTTTCCAGTAGTACTGGGCAGTAATTATGCGGGTCATCTGAGAGATGCCTGGGTGGTTATATTCTTGGTGAACTTTATTCATTAGAGTATGTTGCAGGGTTTCGGGAATTATTATTTTAATTACACCTTTTCGGGTAATGGTATGTAAGCCGTTTGTATCAATGTTGAAGGGGGATGCTGTTGGTTGATGCTGTTTGATAATATCAGCACTGACAAATCCTACAAAGGGGTTTCGCGATAACAAATCTGCTTCGTACTGTTGGCTGCCTTTGAGGTAGTGAATTTCGTAATTATAGGTAGATAGTCTCAGGCTCCATCTAAAGAGTCGTCCTGACGGATTTTTTATAGTTTTAAGCCATTGTAAAGCTTGGTGATCTGTGTATATGGTGAATTTTATACCGGTGAGGTATATTCGGAATTTGTCTACACTTTCGACGATGGCGAGGCACTCGAGTTCGGAAACGGTGTAGTTTCTCTCATGTGCTCTAAGGGCGCGGCTGAAATATTGTACAGGATGTACTTGTCCATCTGGATGTACCTGTTTGAGTATGCCTGCGATCCCTTGGGTGGATGCGTCGCAATAAAGGCGGCAGGGTAAACCGACTTGATACAAGTGTAGTACTGGTTTACTGGTTAAACTCTCTTTGAGAGTGGTGAAAGCTTGTTGACAATCTGGGTCCCAATTCCATTTCACATCTTTTTTAAGTAGTTTATTTAAAGGTGCACGTAAGCGGGCATAATCTGGTATAAACTTATTATACACGTTCACTGCTCCTAAAAATGATTGTAATGTCTTTTGATTGGTAGGTGGTTTGATTGCACTTATGGTATCAAGGTTGCGCGTCTGTGGTGCATAAGTACCTGCGGTAACAGTGTATCCTAAGAAATCTATATTTGTTTTAAAAAACGAACATTTGTTATAATTGAGTTTGATGTTTTCGTGTTGACATACCGTTAGAAATTGTTGTAGGTGTTGTAGATGATCCTCTAAGGTGTCAGAAAAAATAATGAAATCGTCGAAGTAATGGGTAACAAAATTTAGTTTATATTCTTGCATGACCTGGTTTATGGCACGATGGTATATCTGTGGCGAATTTTTAAATCCGTAAGGAAGTCTACAAAATTCGTACTGACTATCCAACGTCACGAAAGCTAGTAGATTACGTGAGTTAGGTTCTACTTCCACTTGCCAATATGCGGATGCTATATCCACAGAAGAGTAGTATTTGGCTTTCGACAATTTGTCAAGAATGGTTTCTATTAAAGGTAAAGGATGTACGTCTGGAGCGATGATTTCATTAAGTTTTCTGTAATCAATACAGAAACGTTTCGTTTTGTCACGTTTTGTAACAAGAGTTATTGGACTGGCATAAGGTGAAACTGACGGGGCAATAATTCCATGTTGGAGCATTTGCTCTATTTGGGTTTGTATTTCTTGTTGGTCGTGTAGTGGCACTCTATATGGGCGTAATGCTATTATTTTATCTGTGGTGGTATTGATTTTTACCGGTGGTATGTTCAATTTGGGCACATTGTATTTATTAGTAGAGAACACATGCGAGAATTCATATAGAATTCGGTGGAGTTCGTGTGGACAATGTTCTAACTGAGGTGTCGCATTAGAAGGAATAGAAATCTCAATATCATGGGTAGGAGATATAGTGGGTGAAACAATAGTGGGGGAACATATAATTGGGGTAGGGTCCGCCACGTGTTAACAGGACTGGTTCGAGGGGAAGGTGGTAAAAATATCCGTTTCCCTCGGTTGAGTGGGACATAAATCCTGTTTGCACTTGGTGAACTTATAGACATTCGTTGGGAGAGCATCATTATTTTGATAAATTTGGAGATTATTAAAATCTATAATTAATTTAAATATTTTAAGGGTATTAATAGATAAAATACCAAAAGGTAGTGAAGCTTCTATTATAAAAAATTTTAGTTTTTGGGTGAGGTTACCTATTTTAAGTTTTAAAAATATATATCCAAGGGTATTTACATTGTGGGCTATTGCGTTTATAGTTAAACTGTACTGATGGATAATAATTTTATATGGTAATCTATTTTCTATGGTTCTTAAAATATCTAAGTTAAGTATGTTAATAGATGCTCCCGTGTCTATTAAAAAGGGCAAATTTACATTGGGTGACAGTTCAGTCCATATTATAAGCTGTTCAACGAAAATAAGTTTCAGGTTTTCCTACCGTTGAGCTGCTCGCGGGGCTTGTAGAGTCGTCTCGGCTTGCAGCTTGGACTTGGGGAACAGGGCTCCGAGATTGGACCTTGGGCCGGGTACCAGATTTTGGTACAGTGGTTGTGCGTGGTCTGGCGCTGTAGACTTGGCTTGTTCGGTCCCGTTGGAACCGTTGTTCACACTGGGAGTGCCAGTGCATAGCATTGCAATACTTGCAAGGCGAGGGTGGGGGTGCAACTTGGTACGTTACACGTGATGACCGCTGGTTGTTGTGCCGCGGTGGTGGGTTGTGGTAGGTTGGATGTGGGGCCTTGTCTACTTGGCGCTGGTACACTGCACTGGTGGCACACTGGGTTCTTCTTATTCTCGACACTAGGTCGAACCATTCTTTAATGGTGTTTGGCTGCACCGTGGCGATTAATCGCTGATCTGCGACGGGTAGTCCTTCGGTTAGAGAATCTATTAATATGTCGGCGGGTAGGTTTAATTTCATGCCCATTACCGTTTTGTTTTGGTAGTAGTCTTCTAGGGGCATTTGGGGTGTCAATTTGATGGCTAGGAAGCGTGAAAACGACGCTTCTGTCGCTGTTGGGAATAAATCTATCAAGGTTTGGCGGACATCAATATAAAATAACCTATCTAACCGTAGGTTTCGGAAATATTGTAGGGGCTTACCTTGCAGGTAGCAGGGTAACTTGCGTAGGCGGTCCGTGTAGGTCAGTTTAGCTCGGTCTGCTTGGGCATCGAAGTTGTCGAAAAAGCTCTGGGCTTCAAAGGTACCATCGAATGGACTCACATCTATCTCCCTCGGAGATCGGGCGACCAGCAGCTTATTCAGGGCATCGGCGATCTGTGTCAGCGGGTCTGCGGAGGTCCCTTGGGGCGGCGACGTTTCCTCCTCTTCAAATGTCGTCTCTTGTTGGGGAACAGATAGCCCGGTCGCATCGTTGGACTGTTCGGTTTGCTCTTCCATCTTTGCACTTTCTCGCTTCTATCTGGACTATCTAGCTTTCTTCGTTTGGTATCCTTCGTTTTGGTTATCCTGTCGGCTTAAATGTGATGATGAGTTGCTGTCGACTTATCTGTGATGAGATCCTGTCGACTCATGTAATGAGATGATGAGATTTCCAGTAGCTTTTGTAGAGATCCTGTCGACTACTGAAATAATGTTGAAGTCCTGGTAGCTCTTGTTGTACTGTGTTGACCAAGAGGAACAGTCAGGATGTAGAGTTTTCCAGTACCTCTCTGCACCTTGGAAGACCTTTAAAGGTTCTCACAAAATACAGGCAGTCGTGGTCGAGGCAGAGTGGAAAGCTGGGGATATCCACACAAAAAACGAAGACACAGTTGCACTACGAAAGTTCAGTTAACAGATAAAAGCTGAGCTAGGAGCGAAAAATGGAGACATAGAAGTTTCTTACTCGTCTACATGATAGTTGAGATCGACATAAGGTACGACCGACGTGAGCTGACGCTAAGGGTGAACTCAACTCAACTGACTGAACTGTCTGAACTGTCAAGTCCCTGTAAGGTGATGATTTATAGGTTAAAGACGGGGTGACCTTATGTGACAGGGGCGTTTGAGAAAGGGCGCCTTTACCTGTCCAGGTGTGAGAGGGGTCTCTGCATTCCACCACATGTGACAGTGTGGGTGGCCTGTCGTGGGAATTGTGAATCTACCTGATTTATGAGTTCCATCTTTAGACTGTTGTTTTGGTAATACTATGCTCGATCTCTGCTTTAGCTCAACTCTTAAATCTATTACAGATTTTATTTATTTATCCACTTTGTACAAATTACATTACATAGGGTGATGTAAAGACACAGATTAATCATGCGCATAATTATTTATAGATGTGTTTCTATATACAACATGGCAATCTTGTTATAAGTTATCTACACAATATGAGGTTGTTGTTTTAAATTACCATATATGTATATGTGATAAGGTCCTGTCGACTTATCTGTGATGAGAAATCCTGTCGACTCTCTCTAATAGGCTAATAGGCTAATAGGTAGTAACCGAGAGGGATAGTCAGGGCGTGGAGAGTTTTCCAGTACCTCTCTGCACCTTGGAGAACCTTTAACAGTTCTCACAGAGTACAGGCAGTCGTGGTCGAGGCAGAGTGGAAAGCTTGGGAATTTCCACACACAAAAAACGAAGAGACACAGTTGTAGTAGGAAAGTTGCGTGAACAGATAGGAGTCGAGCTAAGAGCAAGATGGAGTTAGAAGAGTCTTGCTGTTTTACATGGTCGATGAGGTGGTCCTGGCTACAGCCGACAAGGGCTCGCGCCGATGGTGAAATGACTGCAATTTCGGCTAAAACCGAGGTTTTATATACCTTTGCCGAGGAGGGAGACATGCGAGAATTTGAACTTTGAACGGGTCCAAAGGGCGTGGGGCGTCTGCGCTATTCTGCACCCTTTGACCTTGATGGCAACGACTTGCCAAATTCCTCTTTAGGGTTGTTGGATTATTCTCTCGATTTTAGACGTTTTTGAACTTCTCAATCTTGCTTTAACTCAGCTCTTAATATATTACATAGTTTTATGTATTTATCCTCAGTTTGTACAAAGTACATTACATTTGGTGATGCAATGACACATGTCAATCATGCGTAAAATTGTTTATAGATGTGTTTCTATATACAACATGGCAATCTTGTTATAAGTATTATACAATATAGGGTTGTTGGTTTAAATTACCATATATATATAAATAAATGTATGTCTCTTTGTCATTTATGCCTGACAAAACCACCTCTCTGATAGCCATGAAACTTTGGGAAGTTGCTTAGTACGCTACCAAGTTTGAATTTGATTTGAAATCAATATTCACTGCAATTTTATTTCGCGGCATCTGGTGGAAATTTAAAATTGTAAATTGTAAAAATGATAAATGTATTCTAACTGGAGAAACCGCTGGGAGGGTTCACCACTGATGAGCCAGGCCCTCCCATTATTTTATCACTACAGTAGGGGCAGTAAAAATTGATTTAGTTTTAAAAGAATCATACGCGTCAAAAAATAGTTGAAATTTTTCATAACAGATGGCGCGCTAATGTATCATATTGTACAAGTGTATCAACTAATGGAGAGTTATGATAAATTATTTTATTTTATATATTTTAAATATTTAATATTTTATGAAGAAAGAGATCAAAATCCGTATTTTGTGTATAAAAAAAATTGAAACCTATCTATTTTTAGATTTTAATTAAGCTATTGCACGAAGTAATTTTTTAATTAGATTTTTCCAAATGAATCCAAATTTTAATTATTTTTTTTACTAGATTATGTTTCTTAATTCTATAGCGGCTCCTGTTTAATATTAGCATTTGAATATATTCGTGAGAGAAAGATAAATATTTCTCGTAGGCGGAATATCAAATTATTCATAAAATATTCATAAATATATTGAGAATATGGTAATATTGCTAGGGAATATATAAGAAATGAAACTATTCACATAAGCCTGAAACGCGATTTTTTTTTCTTTTCCAATGAACTAACCTCCTACTAACCTGATGTTTGCGCAAATCTCACTGATTCGGATTACTAAATATTCCACTAAACCAGCTATTGCCAAAGGTCCAAGCTGACCCTGTGAAGGCCAGAAATCATGGTATACTGGTTGGCTCTTTGCCCGAATTTTATAAAGGCTGTTGAGCTAGTAAAAGTCCCAAAATGTATGGTGTGCCCTTAAAAGATGAAGAATATTAATCATTTTAATGCATTTCTAGAACTCCGCCTTTACCGGTCCCAAGCCCGGATGAAAAAAGAGGAGGGGAGTAGTAACAAGCTCACTAAAATACCTGGGTTCAGCTGACCCTGTAAGGGCTCCTAATCCAGGGATACAGGATGAGCCGCGTTTGTGCTCCTTGTTAGGAGCCGCTGCACATGGCGTTTGTTCCTGATGTCAGAGGCGGCCATTTCCTTTGGAGCTAAGTCGGCCTGCCACTGAGTAGTGTTCCCAGTCTTAATGACAAAGGTAGACGCATTCTACTTCACCCAGTCATGATGGTTGTCAAACAGACACCATCAAGGGTCACAACTTGATACCTAATATGATTGAGTGGAGATAAGAAAAAAGAAGATGCATTTCTAGTGGAAGAAGTGCCCTTTCGCGCCCCTCATTAAAATATATTGTAAAGTAGATGACAAGGCCAAGATTCCAGAGTAAAGTTGGGAGAAGATGAGTGGGGGATGGCCATGTGTTGTCAGGGGAGGGGGGGGGGCAGGGGCCAAAAACATCATTCCTGTGTGGGAGAGGACAGAGTCTGGGCAGAGCGGCAACGAGAAGACGTTGCGACTTGCCTCCAAACGTGTGAATGACGGTGCCAGGCGAGCCTGACATCGGAGAGACCTGCAAGGCGGTGCCAGGAGAGTCTGACATCGGAGAGACCTACAAGGCGGTGCCAGGAGAGTCTGACATCGGAGAGACCTACAAGGCGGTGCCAGGAGAGTCTGACATCGGAGAGACCTACAAGGCGGTGCCAGGAGAGTCTGACATCGGAGAGACCTACAAGGCGGTGCCAGGAGAGTCTGACATCGGAGAGACCTACAAGGCGGTGCCAGGAGAGTCTGACATCGGAGAGACCTACAAGGCGGTGCCAGGAGAGTCTGACATCGGAGAGACCTACAAGGCGGTGCCAGGAGAGTCTGACATCGGAGACACCTACAAGGCGGTGCCAGGAGAGCCTGACATCGGAGAGACCTACAAGGCGGTGCCAGGAAAGTCTGACATCGGAGAGACCTGCAAGGCGGTGCCAGGAGAGTCTGACATCGGAGAGACCTGCAAGGCGGTGCCAGGAGAGTCTGACATCGGAGAGACCTACAAGGCGGTGCCAGGAGAGTCTGACATCGGAGAGACCTACAAGGCGGTGCCAGGAGAGCCTGACATCGGAGCGGCTTACAAGGCGGTGCCAGGAGAGTCTGACATCGGAGAGACCTACAAGGCGGTGCCAGGAGAGCCTGACATCGGAGAGACCTACAAGGCGGTGCCAGGAGAGTCTGACATCGGAACGGCTTACAAGGCGGTGCCAGGAGAGTATGACATCGGAGATACCTACAAGGCGGTGCCAGGAGAGTCTGACATCGGAGAGACCTACAAGGCGGTGCCAGGAGAGTATGACATCGGAGAGACCTACAAGGCGGTGCCAAGAGAGTCTGACATCGGAGAGACCTACAAGGCGGTGCCAGGAGAGCCTGACATCGGAGAGACCTACAAGGCGGTGCCAGGAGAGTCTGACATCGGAACGGCTTACAAGGCGGTGTAGTCCAAGTTGGACACTTATAGTGTGGAGCGGAAGGTTTCACAAGAGTGACATCCACGGCGTCAAGGATTCTTCTGACGAGGAAGTTGAAGGCAAGTCCCACTGATTGTACTCCTGTTTAGTGCCACGTATAATAAAGCGCTAACTTTTGCTGCATCCCTTCAAACTCACGTGTGCTATCTTTGTGACATCCTGATTAGACAAAGAACACGAACAACGTCTGGGTACGACGTAACAATACCTTTGACGAATATATGCCTTCGCATGGCTTCTACCCGAATCAATGTTTGCCAAACGAATATTGCCTTTTAAAGAATGTTTGTCATTATTATTATATCTCATCACTCTCTCTGATTACCAATCAAAATGATAGGAATTAACATGCCGATTAATTTTTAATCAGTTTCCAACTTCAAAATATTAAAATAATTTCTTTTTAAAATTCAAGATTGCTCTATTAGATTATTTTCTTATTTATTCATTATTTAAAAGTCTTATATTTGTTTTGTGATAAACAATATATTCAATAAACCTTTTAAATGTTACATTTTAGGTTTCTTTCCAAACATTTGGAGAGGAATGTCTACAATATTATTCTAATTTTGTTTTATTCATTGACTGATTTCAATATAAGCAGTTTTAATCACTATATTTTCTGGAGAAATTTATTATATAAAATAGAAAAGGGGGAATCTCTCCGATCAAAATAAACACGAACTATCCGCTATCTACTTTCAACAATTCCGTCGAGGCAAAGAATTGTCTCAGCCAGTTCTCGCCAGGTGAACACCTCAGTGGTAGTTGTGTCAAATTATATTGACAAATATTTGCAATCTTATCATATCTTATCTCAGGTTTTAGTGGAAAGAATTTTTGTTGTCGTTTGCTTGTGAACAAATCTCTCCCGTAAAATAAAGATATTTTCTCTGGGTCGAGGCTAGTGTTGTGGAATATCGTGTGGGGACGCTTAAAGTGTTCTCTGCGTGCTATATCCCTGTCTGGCAATCTCCTCGCATACCTGTGTAACCCCGGTCCGATCCCTACCTAAGCAGCAATAAAGCTAAGTACTGTTTTTTAAATTTTATTTGACAAATTGTGATTTATTATTTACTTTTTTTTTTTTGGTGTTGTACTTTTGAGTCCACGATTTTTCTGTGTTTAAGTTACTCTTACTGTAGGCCCTAGTATTTTGTATCTTGTGTTAACCCGTACAAAGTAACTTTTGTCAGTTGCGAAGGTCTAAATAATCTCTTGTTTATCTCATGATATCATAGTCGGTCTGGATTGATGAGGGTTACAGCTTGAAATCTCCAGGTATTTGCCAAAACGGGTGTTATAGCTTTATCCACGATCTGCCTGCTTGTTTGCAACGACGGCCGACAAATGGCGCAAAGTTTTTGTATCTATTTTCTGCCTTTTCTATTCTATGAATACTATTAAAAGTAATAGAGAATAATTACTTCAAAATGTTACTTGAATTTTATAAATACAAAGGAACAATATAATCTAAGATAACATAGGCCTAAACCTGCCAGTGTTGGAAAGGGGTCCTATGCAAAGTTTGTTACAGATTGATTGAGCCACTAGTGTATCGAGAAACACAGACAACTAGTTTTGATTTTTTCATAATAGGAAGACATTATTTCTTGTATAGACTTTTATAATACTTTCAAAAATATAAAAATTATTTATTTAAAAACTATCTTTTGTTTATTTTTAAAAATGTGAACATTGATTTTTATTGTTTATTATTGAATTATTTCTATTGAATCCATTTATTAGCTATTTCAAGTGGTCGGTGAAAGGATGGTCTAAGCCGTTGGTTTTCGACCGCTACGACCCGGGTTCGATTCCCGGATGGGCACTTTTTTTAATAAAAAAAAATGCTCCAATGGCCCCCGATTCTTTCAAAAGTCCAACCCCAAGCGAGTGCAAGTAACTAAACGGGGCTCTGGCACATTTGTAAGTGCAAAGTCGAACTGCTTTTCACATGTGTAGACATGTGGTGCACTTACAGTAAAAGCAGTCGCCAACTTCTACCCACCATGATTATCATGGCCTGTTACACGTGTACTAGGGATAAGCAAATAAAAAATAGCTATTTATAAATTACCAATTTTATTTTTAAAATATTCAATTTTTGAAAGTCTTTTCACAGGGCCTTTCCACCAGTTAATTACAGAACCTTTCCCGCTAATGTACAGATCCATGGCACAAACAACAGAAACCTAACTGATATTTGTCTAGCGATGAATATTTTGAATCTCACAGACTTACCGGCAGATACGGGGATCTCCGATGGGAAGCTCGTTTTCAACCATTGCAGCTGACTTGATAATGATCAGGATTAACAATATAATTAATAGAAAGCATAAAACCTAATCTCAGAGAATTTTATTCTATTTATAAATATTATATGAGATTTAAAACTTTAAATATTATTTAACTTATATATATAAACATCTATTTTCATTCATTGATATAATATTTTTAGCAAAGTTTTAAAATATGGTCTTTTTAATTATTGTTGTAAATGTGAATATAGTTACCTATTTTTAATTCCTTAATATAACATTAATTTTTTTAATTCTATGCAACTGTAAAAATATTGTGATTTTTATTCAAGCGATTGAAATTAAACTACTTGATATTAAAAACTTATATTTCAAATTTTCTTTTATCACACGACGGCACCTTCCAATATATTGAAGCGGTGCAGCAAAGAAGATGGAGAGAAGATGTGGGCAAGCTAAGAAAAGAAGGTATGCAGGGCCCCCCATGACAAGGAAGTGTTTATTGACAGATTCCAGAGGAGGGGGCGGGGAGATAAACAGTCCAGCTGGTGCCGTAGTGAAGGAAGGAGCCAAAATAGCAGTCGGCTGAAGGGGGTTTGTGTGCCGAGAGGACATCACAGTCTGCGAAGGAACGTGAGTCTGGTGACATCGAGATCTGCGGCAAGGAGAAGACGGTGACGAGGAGGATACCTCTAGTGGCGGACAATGAAGGCAATAACTGTATATAGTTATTAATCTACTCTTTAAAGCTCTGGGAATAAATTTATAGTACTAAGTTGTATCCAAAACGAACCCAGATTGTTTTCTTAGAAACCATTCAACGCAAACATCGACGGCTGAGAAGCATCGTAACAATATATACTGGCGAAACCACTGGGAGGGTTCACTGTTGATGAGCCATGCCCTCCCTTTATTTTATCATTGCAGTAAGGGCAGTAGAAAATTGTATTAATTCAAAATAGCTTTATTTATTGGCACGATAATGCCTTATTGTATTCTGCCCTTAAAACTCGACTCTACCAACTAAACATCTCAAACACCTTTAGGTAAAATTGACCGATTTCAAACCTCCCCTCGTTGGATGTTATAAAATCGAAGCCGCCCCTGTACTGTGAGGCCAATGTATACTGGTTGCATTCTGTCTGAATTGTCTAAATCTGTTGTTGTGACATTCTATATTACCATTATTACATTCTATATTGGGGTAATAAACAAAATACATTTTTAAAGGGAGAAGTGTCCATCGGTACATATAGATATTGATGACGGCCGTCGCTTAACCACCTCTATCTTTCGTCCCCCGTCGCTAAGCGACCCTGTGTATTCCAATAGATAAAAGAACATATTTTAAGGAGAGTTGGGTTTAAACGAGGTGGAGTGTTTGAAGTGTGGAGTTGTTTCCACAGGTGTGCAGGCAGACCGCAAACAATGCTGCCGTTCCCACCAATCTAATGCCGGACCATTGAAGTGCCATAATGGATCGTCTGCTTCGTGATGGATTAGTTCTTGTGCCTAATGGAGATCACAATAACCTCCTCGATCCATTAACACCCGCCTTCATAATGGGGGCCACGCGAGCTTGCCATCGCGGGAAACCTTACCGGGAGGTAGCGCCGTGATGAGCTTTTCATATTCACACTAGTTCTCCTTTGCTTCTTTTAATCGTTACGTAAGCCGTGGTTTTCATATTATAAGACCTATTATTTTCAGAATCCCTGTGCTATAAGCCCTACCCTGTGCTATAATCCCCAGTCAGCCAGATATTGCCGATCGACCAGTCGAAGGGCAGAAACACGTATTTGTGACAAGCACACGACTGGATCGGAATAAATAATTGAAATATATAGCTCGGTATGTTTATCTATGGATTTTCAATTGAAAGAAACAGTTTCACAAAATGGGTTGTCGACATATCTTCACTTCAAAACGAATCGACGAATATAAACTGGAAATGGGAAAAAGGTTTCCGTAGCGGACAAATATGGCGACACTGTCCAGTTAGCTTAGATCCCTACACCCTCGGGATGGCACCACGTGGACAAACTTACGAGTACGGTTCAATAGGTTTCCATTTTCGGAATATAAAAATGATTTTATTTTTTTCAAAATCAAAGAATTTATTTTCAACATTGGCTCATTTTTTGGGATATACAATTCTCCCAATGCCTCTGCTATTTTTTCCAACCCCTTCAAAAATAGAAATTGTCGAGATCTCCAATATACGTCTCAAAGATTACTTCTTTTTTTGAAGCAAATTTCTTTCCCGTTAGCCACATCTTCATGTTTGGGAATAAGAATAAATCACAGGGAGCCATATCGGGCGATTTCGGGGGCTGAAGCACCAATTCCTAACGCAATTCGTGCAGTTTGGGCGACAATTCCGGATGAAGGTGCTGGTGCGTTGTCATGGTCGAAAATCACTCTTTTTTTAATCTCTAAATGAAGCCGTATCTCAGTGATAGCCTTTTCCTTTTCTAAGAAGTCTATGAGAATGACGCCCCTCGTATTCCAAAAAGCGTCGCCATATTTTTTACTGTAGATGGACCATCTTCGCCTTCTTTGGAGCAGATTTCCTGGAAGGAACCCATTGTTGTGATTGTTGCTTGGCTTCTGAAGTATAATAATGAATCATCAAATATCATACCCTAACCAGATGCAGAATAGCCTTTGGATCTCGTTTAAATTGCTCCAAACATTGCTTTGAAGTTGAGAGTAACTTCCAGAGTGAGCCATCGCGGCTAACATCGGGCTGAAAACTTTTCCATCTCAAACCTCTCATATAAATATTGAATGCTGTTTCGTTTGATACATCTATGGCCTCTGCTACTTCCCGAAATTTTGTTCGTTGATCTGATAAAATTTTTGTGGATGTTTTATATGATTTCCCCAGTAAGCATATCTGCTATAAGTAAAGAATTGACGACTTCTTTAATCCTTAAAATGTATTTTTAGTTATTAGTGAAGAATCTTCTTCTTATTCTTTTTTATCTCAACCATCATGACTGGGCGAAGTAGAATGCGTCTGCCTTTGACATTAAGACTGGGAGCACTACTCAGTGGCAGGCCGACTTAGCTCCAAAAGAAATGGCCGCCTCTGACATGAGGAACAGACGCCATGTGCAGCCGCTCCTAACATGGAGTACAAACGCTGCTCATCCTGTATCCCTAGATCAGGAGCCCTTACAAGGTACTATCAGCCGGGCCAGCTGAGCCCAGGTTTTTTTAGTGAGCTTGTTGGTGCTCCCCCTCCTCCTTTTTCATCCGGGCTTGGGACCGGCATAGGCGGAGTTTTAGTGAAGAATGAATATCTTGAATCGAGAATTCATATATATATTGGAAGTTATTTTCGCGCGAGGAGATACGTTAAGTCCTGCATTGGAGTTTATTTTTCCAGAAGACAGAAATATGTACAAAAGACTATATAGAAGCTTCTGTATAGTTTATATTTGTTTTATTGTCGGGGCGACATTTACTAACCAATCAACAAGCAGATTTCTAGAGTCACATATAGATGTCGCTTACATTCTCCTAGTTGATCTTTCAATGTACGGAGATAGAAGAAACTCAATTTACAAGGTAACACACATGGAATGTCCCCCAGACAAGCCGAGTTACCAAGGAGAATTGCCATCCTATGGTAGTGGAAGTCTGTGGCGAGGATATGGTATTGGCATAGAGGAGGAAATATTGTCAAACATTTTCAGTTTTTTTTTTTTTTTTTTTTTTCTGATCAGGTTTTAGAGGGAAGCATGTTGTCTTCGCTTGTTGGTGAACTAATCTCTCACGCCTTCCCATTGGACGAATGTGGCCATGTCTGTATATAAGAGGGGAATACGGGAATGCGAGGGGGGCCAGAGCGTGGAGAATTGGTGTGGAGACACTTAAAGTGTTTTTCTACGAAGTTTTCCGTGTCTGGCTGTTCTCTTGGCATCCCTGTGTCACCCGAGTCCGATCCCTGCCAACGCTACAATAAAGCTAAGTACTTTTTTTATTTTAAAAATCGCTAGTTCTTATTTATTTCTTTTTTGTTGTTGGTGTTGTACTCTTGAGTCTACGCTTTTCTGTGTATTAAGGTACATTTAATTTAGGCCCTAGCTTATTCCATTTTTGTGTGATAACCCGCAAAATATAAGTAACTTTTGTCAATATGGGGTCCTGTTTCACATTTATTTTGTAAACTAGAACGATAGCCCTTTCGACGAAGTACAAAGTTAACACGTTTAGAGAAAAAAAAAACCCAGAATTTTCAAAATAACATATGTCCGCGCATGCGTTTCACATACATTCCTTTTTAAAATTATTTTTTATTTGAATTCTCTCACTTTTAAAAATGGATAAAAACGCTCCCCACAGGAACCTGGATTACTGAAATGTTTATTTTTAACAACAGTTATATTAATCAGAGGATATTTTGCCTACAATTATGTATATTAATACACCAAGTATCTTGGATACTAGATGCTACAAGAGCGACAATTTGATAGAATGCGCCTTTATGAAAATATCCAAGTTGAAACCACGTACACTCACAAACTTCGTCCATTTACATGTGAAAAAATATTACAAATATGATATTGTACTGAGATAAGGTTCATAAATTAAGAAAAAAAAAAGGTATCTCCTTATCTGGCAACTGAATGTTTCTTATGACTTGTGCCATTTATCGGATAGATGGCACAAGCCATCAGCAACTTTCAGGTGCCAGATAAGGAGATGTTTTTCTTTTCTTTTCTTAGTTTACGAGTCTTAGTCTCGTATTTACATGTTGTAAATCAGACAGGATATATAACGAGACATTACATAATGATATATATATCTAGGTATAGTGCCTTGTTTTTATTACTATTATTATTTATTTATTTATTTCAACACACAAACGCGATATCCCGGCTAGGGATAATTGCGTCGATTTACATTTTTTAAACAGAAACAGTTATAAAATTTTTACAGAAAAAAAAAAAGTAATCGAAATAAAAAGAGAAAAAAAATATATATATATATATATTAGGAACCTGAACCTTTCAGGTTTGAAAGAAAATCATGAATATATTTACAAAAATAGTTAAACTTATGATAATTCTCTCTGCTATCCACAAATTGATATAGATCTACAACATTATTTATTGTCTGTTGTCTAGCGGTGAAGAAGAGGGCATTCCAGCAGTAGGTGTCTCGAGTATTACTATTATTAGACTCATAGATGAGTCACTAACTCTAAAGCTTGCCTTATGCTTGGTAAACTAAAATATAGGGTGTATCAAATGAGTGTATTCAAAATATTCCCATCTACATAGCGCCGTCTAGCGCTGAAAGATAGTAATACATGTAAAATATTCAAGTTGCTTTTTAAAATATGTATAGAATATATACAAAGCAATAATACGTCATCTATATATAACTAATGGAAACAATAAGACACGAATGTTTCTTTTCACAAATAAATAAAACCTTTATGCAAATATATTAATGTAATTCTACTGTTCTAAAAACTTATATCCATAGTTTTCTTAACTACCATTTCTAAGATTATACCCTTCAGTCTAGCATATATAAGCAGAATAATATAATACAGTATTAGAGCTCTGAGAAGCGGTCTGGTAAATTTAATTGGCGAAACCGCTGGGAGGGTTCACCACCGATGAGCTAAGCCCTCCCAATATTTTTTCATCGCAGTAAGGACAGTAGAGGTTTATTTGGTTTATTGGTGAAAAATAACATTCACGTCTATTTGTTTTCATTAGTTATGTATATAATTGAAAGTTATTTCTTCAGCCCTTATACTGAAATTAATAAAATTAAAGAGCGAAAGCCTGGTTAATCAACGGTGAATCGTCCGTCTTTCTATTTTTTAAAATTATACAGTAAACTCTCCTATAACGCGATTAATGTGTTCCGTGTTGTATGGAATCGCGTTATAGGAATTCGCGTTGTACGAAATGAAACTTGTATAACGCGAATGTTGTTAGGGTAAATTGTTTTATTTTATAACGCGTTATACGAAAATTCGCGTTGTATAAATACATTTGTCGCAATTTTTTTTTTATCGCGTTGTACGAAATCGCGTTGTAAAAACTCGCGTTATAGGAGAGTCTACTGTATTTATTTTATGTTTCAGCATTTATTTATAAATACTTCTATATTGTAATTGGAAATATAATATATCACCTAACCATGACTGTTGCGACATGACTTTCTATAAACGTTATGAATCAAGATTGAAGAGGGTTGAGAATTATTAAACTAAAAAGCTGCTGAGAGATAGAAGCGATCATTAAAAGTCGAAAAAATATTAAATATAATAATTACTAATTGATGATGTAAATTTATGGAAATTAATACAATATAAAGAAGAGTTAAAGGTCACATAACTCTAGGCGTCAAACTTAAAGGTTTTCTAATATAAACTCGTAGAGAAAAATATTTTCTTACCTTTAAAAAAATCGCTAAAAACTGACTATCATAATATTCTTAACTTCGTTTGGTCATTATTCAAACATAAAAATAAAATTTGCCAATATGTCAATCAAGTTATCGAATAAAAAAATCATTGATATTTTTAAAAATGAATAGAATAAATTATATTTGGGTACACTGCGTGATTTTTTTATGCAGCCGACATTCTTGTTTTGACTTCTGCTCTGAATTGATATATCGACCAATCATCGATCACTATTGACAGCAGGTTCTTCTGCTTTCTTTTAAAAATACAAAGTTTTAAATCTAATTTTTTCTTCTTTCCGAACATTTTTTTTTCTTTTCTACTTTCCAATCCTTAAATGCTTTTAAAACACTTGTACTTGGAGAGAATTGAGCATGGTTAAAAATAAATTCCAAAATATATAAAAATGTTTTTCTCGTTTTTAAAATATCTTCCAGCATTTATAAATTCCTTTAAATCAATTCTTATAGTTTAACAGATAACAACACAAGAGAACACGAATACACTTGACAGAGTTCTAATATATAAGTCGTTCATAAAAATAGTTTACGTAGATAGTAATATATATATAAATTATAATTAAAAAATATAGTATATATTTTTTTTAATAAAAAAAGATAGGGGGGATTATTTTAATTTGTTCGAATACATTAGAGACTAAATCTTGGAAATATTTGGAGTTTCCATTTACATTTTCTAAATTGTGAAATTTATATATAAATATTATAAATATATAAATAAATAGCCAAATATATATGGCATTTTTTTCTGAAAATACAATAATTCAATTTAAATGGTTTGGTCCCACCAACATATGTTATATAAAACAATACTTCTCGTGCGCGTGCGTATCACGCGGATAATAAGCTTAAAAGGAGTTTGAATTTTTCCTAGAAGATGATAGGCGAATAGCCTCGTCGAAATATTGAATTTTAATAAATTTATTTATCCAAAATATGCCTTTATCTTAATATATAAATATGTGTGAAAAAATAATTCCAAAAAAATATATATATGGCCAAATATCAGAGGACAGACTAAATCAAAGTTTAGTTGATTTCTGTTCCACTAGATGGCGCTCTGCCATCTAAAAAGCATATGAGCTCCTGTTCAGGAAATGCCTTTTTTTCTTTGTTTTTAATAAATATATGTGTAAATATATACCGTATTACGAAGAAACTGGATTAAAGATAAGCTTGAGATCGGCTTAACGGAATATGGAGAGATGGTTTAACGAGGAGAATGATTAGGGGAAGACCGTTTTAACGAGGTGTCGAAGAGATGGTTTAAGGTGGGGCCGGATTAGGCAGCGATGGCTTAACGAGGAACAGAATTCCAGAGAGTCTGTTTAAACTGGCTACGGAGAGATTAGGGGTATACAACTTAACGAGGAACAGAATTCCAGAGAGTCTGTTTGAAGTGGCTACGGAGAGATTAGAGATATAGAGCTTAACGAGG